>CM042689.1:333821460-336221460 GCA_023614405.1 Avena insularis | reverse complement strand
GTTGCCCTAATATCCTCTTGTTCCATTTTTGGAAATTTAAATTGCCGACCCGACCACAATGATAATTGTTGCTGCAACTCAGAATCTCTGATGATTAGCTTCTCTTGTCTAGGTGTCGGTATATTGAAAATTTTAATTAACTCAGTTGATTTTGGTCGTAACTTAAGAAATCATGCATTGTCACCTTAAAAGAACTGCATTTGTTCAACACATTTTTTCTACAAGGGTGTAGGAGTCCCTGGCTTATCTAACGGACTACATCTTTCCAAGATTTGTGCGAGGTTATTTTGCACATTCAACCTGAACAGTACACATCTTGGCACTCCTATAGCAGCTAAAGTGTACATTGCACACTTCACTTTGGTTCGGTTCGGTTCCCTAACCTTCGTATATCTCACAGTGCATCACGGCTAGGAGCATGGCCGACGTGCAGGCAAGGCCGTCGCTGACGGGCTTAGATTTGGTGCTCGCCAGCGGGCTCTGTCAGTTGCTCGTGCTTGCCCGCTGGCAACCCCGCAGCCCCTCTTCATCTTCCTCATCGATCTCTTCACCCTCCGTGCTCCGGCAAGAAACCTCGTGCTCCCGTGAGCAACCCAGCCTACCGGCCAGCTCCTCTCCTCTTACTCGCCTTCCACGCCCTCCCTAATGTCCACGCTGGCTGTCACGGGATTAAGAGCTGAGATCGAGGCCACGTGCGCTGCAGGCAAATCCTACAAGATCTGGCCCGCTGTGCTGGTTTCCTGCTACTCTGCTAGTTGCTACCACTGCTTGCTGCTACGCTGGCTTCCTGCTACTGCGCGTCTGCACCGACGGAGAAAACGAATTTGGGAGGTGAGGAAAAGGAGGGGCTTGGTCACGCTAAACATAAATAGCTCAGGGTGTTTTCTGCAATGTGCAAAACGAGGCCGCATGAATCTCAAAGCAGATTGGATGTCCGGGATAAGCCCGTGACACCCACGTATAAGTAGAGTTTGATTTTCGGCATTTGTTGCCATCAACTGGACTTCTATTGGGTACCAGACACATCGTTTCATACATTGTTGCTTTCTATGTTAAACTTTCTGCTAAACAATCTTCTTTACTATTAATGGGGAGTTGGTGGTGGCTCATCCGCACCTCCTCCCCTGCCCTCCTCACAAACCAGATGTATGGGCTTTACCAACTAAGTCAAGTCAACGAACAAATCTTCCTTTCCAAAACGAAACCTGTGTTAGAACTGATAAGATTTTGTTTAAATATTTCCACTTTTACAAAGAAAAGTTGCATGCATTCTAATTAATGTCAGTTTTATTTTCTATTTACTCTTTTTTATTGAACAATGAACATCATTGCTTATACATTATACAATGGAAAGCTGCATGCATGCTTATTATGTCAAGTTCAGTTTCATATTACTGTATTCTTTTTGCTTGAAATTTTCACATCATGATGGATGCCATAACAAGTAGACTTATTGGGTTTTTTATTTGAGACATATGGGCGTTTCAGTTGAGTCAGTGGAACAAAAATCAAAGCTAATTAATTAATTAAATGGGGCAATATAACAATATTTCTTTTCTCGACCACCCAACAAGTCAATGGTCGAGAAAATCATGGTAATGATCAATCAAGGTATAGAGAGATTTTTTACTGATTCCGTGTCCTATAGAAGGAAATTGAGAAAAACAACTGATTTTGTTGTCAAACATCACACAAGCACAAAGTTAAACAATGCCTTCATGCGTATTTTAGTTATTATTATCCGGTAGCAAACACATGAGTATTAAGCTAGTTGACATAATGTGGGTGATAGGCTGGTTGTCTGCTCCGCTTATTGTTTAGAATCATTCAACTTTAACAGGGAAGGATCTGAAAAGGCATCGTGTATGTGACTCTGTAACAAAAGATCTGCTCATCTTATTCTTCAGATTCATTCAACTGCAACAGAGGGGAATCTGAAGGAGTTCGGTTCATCTTATATGTGATGATGGTTGTTTCTTGGGCAATACTGGCGGTGCTTTCTCGAGTTGACAGACATAGTTGCAGAAGATTCATTAGCAATATGGATACAGTCGATGGAGAGATTACAGTTTTGTCAAAACATGTATGAGCATGCAACCCTAATTTGGTAGGGAAAGTGTTGTAACTTAGATCATACATATGTATCAGCTTCACTTGTATGACGAAGACAAATTGGTGCACGCCTCTGAATACAGTGTTGAAAGTGCAATTTTCAAAGAGAAACACGAGTTATGTTCTGGAAATTTACACTTCAAATGGCAAGTTTTAGGGTTCACTATGACTAAGGAAGAGAATATAATGAAGATCAAAGTTGGTTCCACCATCTTTAATACTCTGATAATAATAATTTGTTCCCTCTTCTGTGATTAATATTAGTATCTTTAAAGGAAGGAAAATAGCTCAGAACACCGTATGAACTATACGCCCGATCAAATATTCCATTTATTACCGAGGCCTCCAGTACAG
This sequence comes from Avena insularis, assembly GCA_023614405.1. NCBI lineage: Eukaryota > Viridiplantae > Streptophyta > Magnoliopsida > Poales > Poaceae > Avena > Avena insularis. Next base: position 336,218,994 of record CM042689.1, on the reverse strand, counting down.
ACTTTGGTGGCCTTCAAAAAGAATTACAAAGCATATTTAACAACAACAAAAATTGCTATGTCATTTCTACTTTTCTTTTACATGCCAAACAATATACAGATTAGAGAACCTAAAAATTGACACAGCTACAACCTACAAGGTACATAGTGAATAAATTAAGGATGCTAAATCAAATGCGTGTAACTGTAAAACTACTTCTGGACCAAGTTTTATCTTGGAGATTTTGTGGAAATGCATCTTCCACACAAAATAAGCCGTGATACAGCTTGTGACCTTCCACCAGTCCTGACCCTAAATGACGAGAGCTGTGGAAAAATTAATGGATTAGCATTGACAAACACATATCATAGAGAAGCATTGGAGCAAGAACTGTAATTTGAAGTGTTCACAAACTCTAACGCCAATTGGTCACACACATAACAGGTGTGCGAACACCGTGTTGAGTGCTCTAGTATCCATGGTGCTAATGCTAACTTGAAAATCTACAGCCATTCCAAACATATGTAAAATCCCACAAGAATGCAAGAGGAAAATTCTATCTGACAAGGTACTAGTTCCTCCTTTGGCACTATGTGGATGTTACTGTTCTTTAGTAGATTTCGTCATAAAACTATTCTACTCGATAGAAGATCTATATTCTTTAACGTGTAACCAAAGGAGAGCATTATATCCAGTTAGGCAAAGGTCAGCTCAAAAGGGGCCCACTTATATGTTTAAGGTTATGCAGATTCATATCTATTGCAGAAAGAAGCAAGGTAATGATGGATTGTTTGTATAGTTCCACAAAAGCAAGAGTATTTTAAATACAGGCTTCACTGGTATGAGAGTCAGAAACATTTCTTTACTGCAGAGGTGGAATTACAGGTTGTTAGCAGTACAGCCTTCAAGTTTTGGCACGACGTATATTGGGGTGAATGTGCTCTTTAATTTTGCTTCCCTAAAATATTTTATGTCTGAGCAATGAGATACATTCGGAAAACTGCTATACAGGTTAACATTCCTACTTGTATTCAAGACCCATTGGTGCTGACTTTTTTTGGGGACTCATTGGTGTATACAAGTTAACAAACTCTAACATCAATTGGTCACACACATAACCGGTGTGCGAACACCATGTTGAGTGCTCTAGTATCCACGGTGCTAATGCTAACTTGAAAATCTACACCGGGAAAAGCAATGATCCGGTACCAGGAAAAGCAGAATAAGCAATCCTGGTCATGGATAGATCACCCAGGTTTGGGTCCATAAGCAATAAGAGCAATAGCGTGTTTTCTCGAGTTGCCAGACATTATTGTAGAAGATTCATTAGCAATATGGTACAGACTTTTACTGACACATACTCTCTCCGTTTGGAAATATAAGATGTTTTAGATTTGTGAAGCTAATGTATCTAGACATCTTTTAGTGTGTAGATTCATTTGAACCTACACACTAAAAGGTGTCTAGATACATTTGTTTCACAAACCTAAAACATCTTATATTTCTAAACGGAGGGAGTAGTTTCCAACAAAACTCGAATATGAGAGATTACCTTCCGACGAGTCTTTGAAGTTCTCCAACAAAGTATACTCCTTGATCTAGGCTCTAATCTCCTGTGCACAAACAATATCATAATTAAATATCATATCCTGAGCAGTACAAATCCTAAAGCTGAATTGGCAAAATGAATTTAAACATAGTAAATTTGACTGGCATGTTATGTTGTTACAAAAATGATTATTTAATGCTCCTATAAAGTCACAATTCCTGCTGATATAAAGTATTGATTGCTCTTCGTTGCCATGCCTCGCAGCCTTACTAGTTTCTAGTAATTATTATTGTGTGATATTACCATTTCCGTATTAATTTTTTTCAAGGAACACGCAAGATCTTTGCGTATCCTAAAAGAAGACATCTTCATTTGATGTCATTGGTTTTTATAACACAATGGAGTAAAAGAGCCATCATGAAGTGGCATGTATTAATTTCTTAGATGCAAATGCTGAAGTGCAACTCCTATATTTTAGGCTATTTGGGCAGGATGATTTGATCACAAGAACATGTTACTTACAAATTCTCTTTCTCCAGCTTTTCTGCAATTGACAGAGCTTTTCGTCTAGACCAGCCTCCTCCTTGAGAACAAGCCTCTGCCTTACTAATAACATGAGCAAGTGATACCTTTCCTTTTACTATGCTGTTCTGTCGACGCTGTTTATTTCCATTTCTTCCTCCTTGATTAATCACGCCGTCTTGGTTTGGTGATGACAAAGCCTCTTCCCATATATTATCCTTTTTTCTTTCATTTATATCACAAACACCATTATATGTTTCAGCATGACGATGCATATGAGAAGGACCGACTTCAATGATCTCGCCTTCTGTTAATATATGGGGATCAGATTGATTCCATCTGGTTTTAGTACAGCTAGATCCCTTCACAGGTCTGTCTTTTTTAAGCCTCCTGATGAGATTTTGTTCACCTCCAGAAGAAAGCGGGCTATGTTTAGAGAAGGACCTCCTTAGTGTGATGTTGGGGGAGTCATTCTCCCGGTAAGTAAACATAGATGGATCATGACCTGCTCTCGCATCGTTTTCTGATTCATATCGGATTTCAAGTATTGTAGCAGAATGAAGAACGGACTCAAATGCCTGCAGAATTTGTCCCCTGAAGTTTTCAGCTTTGGACTTACTTACACGTGAGCTGAATATCAGCTGCACTGTCGGTGCTGTAGGAAGAAAACAAACTGATGTTAAAAAAGATCTGGTAGAAAAATAGGCCAACATCGCATCACAATTAATATACCAAGACAGACCATACAAGTGTATCAACTCTATGTCATACTAGTAGCTACCTATAACTGTTGTTAAAAGCAGTTTAGATTAACATGTTTGCGCAAGGAAATAATAATTCAACATAGTACAACTACAAGTTGCGAAGCAAGTGGGTTAGGCTGGCCAGGCCAAACCATTTTTTTTAATTGGTCCATCCTAGTCATTTGGTTGACATAAACTCATTCATTTGTAAATATAAGGTAGACACCCAATTGATATGAAAGTGAAATTTTAACTGAGTGAAGTGGTCCAATGGGCTGACCTACTTCCACCTCACTACAAGCTGGTGAGCTTATCAGCTTAGCTATGATTTCTTTCATAGATTGCTACTTCCCCATGTATGCTTTATGACATCAAGAAAATTGTAATGTGTATCTATAATCCAAAGGATTTCATCAACCAGAGAACAAAGTTGTATAATTTTTTTAGAGAAAATATAGTTACTTAGCCTAGATGCGAGTTACCCATGAGCATTGCGACTGACTTAGACAAAGTGCCAAGAATTACGTGAGGAACTGATGCTGGTTCATAAAAGAAATTGGTACATATCCTATTGAATGATTATCTTGTCAACACAAAAGAGAAAGAAAAATGCCTTCGGGTAAAAGCTGCTCAAAAACTTATGACATGATGTAGATCGCACAAAGAATTAAATGGATGCCATCAGACTGAATCTTACCAGTGCCTAGGCTGACGGACTTTAGCTTTCCTTCTTTGGCCATCATTTTTCTCAGTGTGTCTGACTGAATACTCTCAAGCACAGCTTGCCAGATCATTTCGTTTTCAGTTTTGCTATGTTTAGCTCGCTCATTTGCTTTGCCAGCACTGGCTAACAAACCACTTCGATGTGATGTATGTTCAATGGTTCTCTTTTCCCCATAAGAAGTGCTTGCTACATTACCATTATGCTCAATAGCCGAGTGCCATGCTACATCCTTATCAGGAAAAGAACCAGGCAATACACCGTGGTTCAAACTTGAGCTTGTTGATGAACTTGACAGCATATACTGCTTATCAGGAGCAAGCTGAAGCAGAGCAGCTGTAAGCCATGTTGCCTTGTCATTAGAAACCCTCAACTGCTTTTCAGCTTCTGATAGTGTTTTCAAGGCCTGACGTAGTTTCTCCATATCGTTTTTTGACACTGAAATTAGTAATACCAGAATAGTACATTATGCAGCTGCACAATATATACTGTAAGAGAACGCAAAGGAAAAGCAGGTCAACCCGATGAGTACATCATAATCTTACCAGAGATAGACAGGATAAATTAGTGTATAGTATTTGTTTTGAACTATCAATGATTGAATTAGAAGTTGCTTACAGGTTGGACGTTTAAAGAACTTTCTTCGTAGTCTTTCTCTTGCGAATATGTAGGAACCAGCCAGGATATCAGTAATTATTGTGGCAAGCTGAGACATCAGCGCCAAAGGCTCAACTCCGGTTTCTGTCATGTCCCGTAACGTCTTCACTGTGTTCACAGTATCAGCAGATAGTGCCAAATCAAGCAGATCAACCAGCTTATCATCAGATACCAAACCAACCTGTGACATAAACAAGCAGCTAAGTTATAATGTTGCCACAAACAAGAATTGCAAACGAGTAGCATGGACTGAAATAAAATTATAATTTTAGGGGCTTTAAATGAATGACTTCCTTAAAAGAATTCTTGGCACTAAACTTGAAACCACTTGTCAGCAAAGAATAGAAAATTCATAAATTCATATCAAAGAGGTACTCCCTCTGTTTCTGAAAGAAAGGTGTCTAATTTTGTCCAAAGTCAAACATTGTAAATTTGATGAAGTTTATAGAAAAAAATCACCAACTATAAAACTATAATATGAAAATATATTTCATGATATATCTAATGATATTTATTTGGTATTTTAGATGTAAATAGTTTTTTCTAAAACATTTAGTGGCCGTGCCGATTGTTCCAATTATGTGCTAATTAAATTATACGGGTCAGCTAAAGTTACCACATCAGGTCAAAATAACTTCTTGAGAGATTACAGGATTAAACAAAACTAGCAATGACCAAATAAATCATTACTTCTACTTGATACCTTCTATTCAAACCAGAATTAAACTAGGCACTCAAACTATAATATGTAGTTTGATTTTTCAAAATGAAAATGTTGCTGATATAAAGATGTTTGTGAGATATCTTACGAGTTCTTGGACAAGAGACAGAGAAATCCTCTGCCCCAGCAAACTCAGCTGATCAAGAGTCATCTCCGCATCTCTCAAAGATCCATCTGAACGGGATGCAATTAACCTCATTGCATCCCTATCAACATCTAGGCTTTCACTGGTGGAAATCCACTGCAGTGTGTTGACGATGTCACACTCCTTCAACTTGGGGAAAAAGAACTTCTGGCATCTGGACAGGATGATATGAGGAAGGTCGAGGTCGGGACCGACAAGGATAAACACGACACGGCGGGGTGCCCGGTCGATCACTTTCGAGATGACGCTCCAAGTGTCGGCTGGCAATGTGTCACAGTCATCAAATATAAACACCCTATAGTGCGATGGTGCCGGCGAAAGCATGACATTGTCAAGGACATCCACGATTCCATCCATGTCAATGTTGCCTACGGGCCCAATCTCCATGACGCTCCTGCTCTTGCCAACATTGTGTGCGACGCAAGAAGCGCACGAGTCGCAGGGCCGCGGGTGCTCGGCGGAGTGGCAGTTAAGCGCCTTGGCGAAGACTCGCGCGCACGACGTCTTCCCTGTACCGTGCGGCCCGTAGAAGACGTACACCAATCCAACCTTCCTCCTTAGGACGGCGTTGGACAGCGCCTGCACCACCAAGCTCTGCCCAACCACATCCTTGAATGTCCTGGGTGCAAACTTCTGCGTCAAGCTCCGGTGCCGGGCGCGGCTCGGGTGAGAGCCACGCGAATTGTGCCCAGAGCGCGGCACAGACAAGAGGTCGGAATCCATCTCGCTGCCCTGGTTCGAGAATATCCCGAGCTCCCCGGAGTAGCAGCTCCCAGCCCTGCCGCCAATGCCATTGCGCGCGCCGGAGGTGGCCGCCTCGACGAGCAGAGGCAGAGCGTCGGAATCGGAGCTAGTCGAGGAAGCCAGCCTCTCGGACTTGACAGGGAAAAGAGAATGCGAGCCGCTGAGGTGCGCGCGGGAGGCGGAGGCAGCGGCTTCAGATTCGCGACCCGCCGCTGACTTGGGGTCGGAGAGGCCGCAGGAGAGGCTCCGGCCGGCCAGGTCGAGGATGGACTTGCCGCGGTGGTGGAGGCGCGACCAGTTCCACGGAATGCCGCAGACGTTGCGCGAGTCGTCCTCCTGCGAGACACGCCGCCGCAGCGCCTGCTCGTCGCCGCCGTCGCGGAAGAGGTGCCTGTTGCCGCAGACGGCCTCCTGGGAGCTGGAGTTGGCGGAGAGCGCGGCAAGGGCGCGATCTGGGGCCTTGCTGGTGGCGGCGGTGCCGGCGCGGCGGCCGGTCCCGCGCTTGAAGCGGCGGCGGGGGCGTCTGGCTGTTGTCTTGGGGTGGGGGTTCTCGGAGAGCTGGTCGAGCAGCGTCTTGAGCGCCGTGGCGCTGCGTCGGGACTTGGCGGGGAGGACGGCGTTGTCGTCGTCGTCGGTGTACGGGTCGGGGTCGGCGGCCACCTTGGCGGACTCGACGGAGCGGCGCGTGGACGGGTCCCGGAGCGGGCGCGAGCGCTGGAGCGCGAGGAGGTCGCGCATGAGCGCCGCGGACGTGGGGCTCCGCCTCCGGCCCGAGGACGACGCCGCGGCCCCGCCTGCCGCCCCGTGTGCGTGGTGGTGGCGCAGGTGGATGCAGTTGGTGAGGTGCGCGTGGCCGCGGAGGTGGCCGCCGCCCCCCGCGGCGGCGGCGGCACGGTCGGGCACTGGCATTGCGGCACGGCACGTAGGCACGAGCGGCGGCACCGGGATTGAGGTGCGAGAAAACTGGTGAATGAACCCCCTCCCTTGCGCGGTTGCGCTACGCCATCTGGGCAGGGCAGTCCGTCTGCGATGCGAGGGAGTGATTATGGCGGTGTATGGTTCGGAGATTTGGCCTTTTCAGTTGGAGGCTGCAGGAATTCACGGGAAGAAGAAGAGGGGGAACAGAAGAGCCAGCGAGGGAAGGGAGTGGGTGGAGATGGATGGGTAGTGAGGCTCGACTGACTGGGCGAGTGGCGGAGTCTCGTGCCGGGTGTGGCAACTCGCGCTACTTTCGGGGATCCCGCCCGAGTCGCCGGGGCAGGAGAGAAGCACACGGCCACGGGACGAGATCTCCCGCGGCCACGCCGCGAATGGATCGGCCTCGGTTCGTGGGTTCGGCTCGGCGCCTCGGGGCGTGCGGTGGCGTCTGTTTGGGAATGGCAGTACCGAGGCCCGGTTTGGCAGAAGCGGTCTGGGTGGTGCGTGCGTTCCACGTACGGTCGCACTTAACACATGCTAGTGATAAGACGCTACAGGAACGGTGCTCTAGTGTGGTACACCATCTCCCCTTGTTTCTCTTTGTGATTAGCTATCTACTCGGAAGCACGTGAGGTGTTTTGCATTCCGCGCCCGTATAATTTTCTACACGTGCGTGGTTGTTCATTTTGCGTTGCACGCATTGGCCAGCCAACGGATGGCTGAAAGATGACGATGGGACCTGGCCTGGGAGAAGCGTCGATTTGGAGCGGGGTCGATGGCAGTAATCACTCTGGCCTCTGGAGGTGGAGTCAGTCCATCGGGTGAAATGTCGATCGCAATGATTCCTGCGAGGCGGGAGGACGGCCAAAACCGCATAGGAAAACGACGGTGAGAAGGGAGGGCCCCCATTGGTGGCACGAGCAGACTGATCAGACTGGACGCGCTAGTACAAGCTGAGGAAGAGCTCCAGCAGAAAAGAGGAAATGCCCGGTCGGCCGCTGCCCGTTGGATGGGAGGAACTCGGGATCAATCTGATCGATGTGATTATTCTGGTAGCAACATAAAAACAAGGTAACCACATCTATCTCCTTTTTTTTTTCCTTTTTGCCAGGATAACCATATCTATCTTAGAAATGTACGAGCCCCACAAGATCCTGCAGAATGGCTCCACCCCAGAGAGAGAGATGTACGAGCCAACGGAATATTCGTAACATGTTAGTATGACAGAATTAAGAAAACGAACGTTGTCTTTTCTTTGCTAAGGGACTATTAGGAATTAAGAGAAGACTATTTCCTCACTTGTATGACATGTACCTTAATAACATAATTTTCTGCTAAATTTAATTAATTTGTTAGGAACTATGATATGAGATAATCATCGTATGCCTTATATATTGTCTACGACGTTGCGGCTACCATTGTATATGCTCCTGCTCCCCATGTTCACAAATAAGTCTACTTTTAGGATTGTCCTAAGTCAAAAAAAAAAATTGACCAACTATATTGTATGAAGTGTTGGGCTATTAGGAAATTTTCTAGTGAAATTAATTACCAAAATCAAGATCATATATGCACTTCTGAAGTTAACCACATGCATCGTACTAAGCACTCCTAGCAGATTTGTATATGAACCAAAACCAAGTGCAAACAAGAAGATGAGAAACGCATATGTGTTAACCGGAAAGGTCATCACCACATCTCCTTCGTTGTTGAAGTTGGCCATGATGATGCTGAGGTTGTCGGTAGCGGGATCCGTGAAGAAGACACACAGCAAGCTTAGACGTAGATGAAAGAAGGTGAGCAGTCGCGCCAAGATGCTCCCTGAAAACCTTATCGCCTGTCTCAACGGACGCGGCTTAGAGGCCTACTCCCCCGAATGGTTGTCGACGCAGTCACCAGGATGGAGAAGCCTAAAGAGCAACGCAGCAAAAAGAACAAAAAAGAAGAGAGAGAGAGAGAGAGAGAGAGAGAGAGAGAGAGAGAGAGAGAGAGAGACGAGTAAAGAGACATCCATAATTTGTTATATCTCTCTCAGATAGCCTGGAAGATGAGCCGACCAAACTACCACGCGGATGAGGAAGACTCTATAAACCAGATACGTATCAATCATGTACAAGCCACCAATCGGCACGCGTTGCAGACATGCACAAACAGGTTGTCACAATTTAGCGAGAGTGGAACAACTCATCTTATAAAATAACATGAGACGAAACTTTGTATCCCATGTAGCTCACGAGCTCTCGTTGTACATGGACCTTGAGATTTCAGAATTTATTAGACACATAGGTTGTCCACATAAAACAGAGCACATATAAACCTAAATAAATTAGCAACATATATAACATCAAATTGTCCCCTAAAAATATGTGATAACAAATTGACATATTTTGGGACTTCAATTCAAAATGAATTTAATGATACTACTTTTAGCATAAATGTTGGTACGAGTTTTTTAAAATAAAGATCTGACTTGAAACAAGCTAGAATTAGACGGAAAGAATAGTTTTTAAGGAGAAAGTGATTACACCACCGTTTGACTCACACAGTGTAGGCCTGCCCAGAGATCACACCGGGCCTATACAAGCTGAGGTGAGTGGCAAACATGTGCAACATCAATCGAACAGGACGGGAGATTCGTGTCATGCCTGCTCTGCGCCTGGCATGGAGGGGCACTAAAAGCGAGGCCGAGGCCGTACTGTCCCCATGCCATCGTACTGTCCACGCTTCTGCTCCCGGTACACTTCCGTCACCATGTCATCACTCCATCCATCCATCGGTACTAGTGGTAAAAATGGAAAAGAAAAACTTTTTTTTGCAAGCTTTGATGAGAAGTAGAAAAGCACCGCACTACGCAGCAGCAGATATAGCATCTCCACTAGACTACCTAGGACGACGATCCGGACGCCGAAAATAGATCCGGACGTCGAAATTTCGCCCATCCAGATTCTGGAACTGTTGTTGGATTTGAACTTTGGTCCGACTACCTGTGCCATACCTGGATCCTACGCCTGTAACGCCGGACGAAGCGAATACGGCGAGTGGACCCGTCCAGTCAGCATATATTCGCCCATATTCATCTAAAGTTTGCTCAAAGTTTGCCCATATTCGTCTAAATTCGCCCATATTCGTCCATATTGCCCAAAGTTCGTTCGTTCATATCGCCATATTCGCCCAAAGTTCGTTCATATAGACCATATTCGCCCAAAATTCGGTCATATACGCCCAAAGTTCGTCCGTATCGCCCATATTCGCCCAAATTTCGCCTAAAATTCAGCCATAGTTCGTCCATATCGCCTATATTTGCCCAAAGTTCGTCCGTATTCGCCCAAAGTTCGTTCATATCGCCATATTCGTCCAAAGTCCGTCCATATAGACCATATTCGCCATGTATCGCTCATATTCGCCCAAATTTTGTCAAAGTTCGCCCATAGTTTGTCTATATCGCCCATATTCGCCCAAAGTTCGTCTATATCGACCATATTCGCCCGAAGTTCGTATAAAGTTTGCTGAAATTTGTTAAATTTTTGCAAACACGAAAACTCGCCGGGATACGCGAGTGGGAAAATAAGCGTACCCAGACAGAAATCAAGTTCCGTCCAGCAAAAAAAAGTCTAGATTTTAGCATAGGTTCGTCCAAGAGTGAAGATGCTCTTACGTTTGATCCTAAAAACCCACCGATGATACCACTTGTAGGCAGCAGTTCATCAGAAACACACTTCCATTAGCCCTGCAAAACATCAACAGGTTACACGAACCATTGCAGAAAGGAGCGGCTGTGCATTATTACCTGCCGGAGAGTCAAATAAAAAATATCTTTTGGGTCACTCGATTTCCTGATCGCGACATGACATCCGCCACGAAATCCTAACCACCCTCCTCCCTACACCATAAGTACTTAAGTAAATTATAATCCCCTTCCTCTAACAAAAGTCGCAGGCAGAGGCACGTCGTATCTACTATATCTAGCAGCCTAGATAGATTTAACATTTCGATTACTAAATGGCAATGCTAAACCTATGACGCTATGATTAGAGGTTTGGCAGCACGATAACATAACCTGCATATGGATAAGTTGTGGGCTACCATAAATATACAGGAAATACTAGCGGTAGGCAGAATCAGCCGCGACTTTGGAACCAGGGCTCCAATCAGACGATGCTTGATTCTCCTCTGGGCAGAAGTGTGCTTTCCGGCCGAACTCCGATGCACATGCACCTCGGCCGGGCTAAAAGTAGCTTTCTGCGGATAGGCGCTTCACTTCATTCACAAGTGCCACCAGGCTTTTTATTCCTCCTGCCCACCCTTTTGCTTTCGTGGCTGTACTGTACAACGAGATAGGCGCCTCGCCTCGCCTCGCCGTAAACTGACAACGGGGGTAGGAACAAGTGTGTACGCGCACTGTGCTGAAACTGAATGGTCATGGCGCGACCCCGTAGGGCACGAACTGCGCTTGCTTTCTCAGCAGGCCCCAGGCCATGTAGATGTTGAGTGCACAAAACCTGGTCCTTGATGCTAGTACCAGCGTGTTTCCAATGTGCGTCCGCCTGCTCTCCCTGAATGTGATAGGAAAAAAGAGTACTGTACAACAAATATACAAGCTCAAAGATCCGCCACCCGTACAACTCAACCCATTAGGCCTACTAGGCTACCGGCAGCAGGCCGCGAAGGACAGTCGCACCAGCCGCGGGCCAATCTCGAGCCTCAGAGCGAATCGTACTGAGAAGGACACCCAGGTTTGGTGATGCGCTGTCGAAAACCGTCGCGTTGCGCTGCTTTCACATCCACCAGGCCGTCAACATAATCAACGAAGATGTCCCTTTACGCAGAGCACGCAGGGTGGAGGCCAAAGCTTGCTGCCACCAGTCCACGAAGTCCCCTTCTCCATCCGGTGGTGTGGTCGTGGATCGAACCCAGGACAGGACCTCATGCCAGATTGCCTTAGAGAAGGGGCAACCCACCAAGAGGTGGGTCATGGTCTCATCCGACTGGTCACACAGGGGGCACCTTGGAGCGAATATGAGTACTACTTCGTTTGGATTTTTTTTTGAAACTGAATTATATTGAGTAAACAAATCGTCTCATTAAAAACCTTCCAGACCCCTTAGGTATCTTGGAAGGAAAAAATGCATCTGAAACTTGCTGCTCCATATTCATAACAGAGTTACATCTTTAACGAGAGTTTGTAGGAGAAAGCTAGGGGGTTCATCAAACCAATTATAAGAGGTTTTATCTAAGAAACAGGCCCTAGCAAGCTCACGAGCAGCTCCATTTGCTTCCCTTAAGCAATACTTGAATAAAACAATTCTGACCATTGACTATTAGATAGATCTCAAACGTGAACGTGCCCAACAGCCCGTCACGCCCCTATCCGCGCCCTGATCGGGGGCGCCCAACCTTATCTGGTTGGTGGGCCCCTGTCGCCAGCGCTATATAAAGAGGTGGGGAGCCGGCAACACGCCTCACGAGGTTAGCCGTGCCCTAGCCGCCCCACCTACAAACCCTATCCGATCTAGGCTAAGCGCTGTGCCGACGGAAAGCTCCATCGCCGCCACACTCACCCCTTTCCACCCATGGCCAATGACGGAGGTTCCAGCTCCGGCACCAGCTCGGGCATTCCCTCTGGCTCGTGTCTGTCGAGCCAGGGAGCAGGTAGAGCTCATCTCGGTTCTCTTTCTCCCTCTCTCTGTTCTCGATCTACAAAGGTGATGTATAGTGCTACTGTTAGATCTAGACTAGATCCTTTGTAAAGGTGGTATTAACATTGGTATCAGAGCAAGTTTTAGTTGCTAGATTTTTCAGTAGAAAGCAAGAGTCCAAAAGAAAAGAAATAGATCTAAAGTGCGCCTGCCCTATGGCCGCGTCGTTCCTCTCGATCTAGATGGGCATCCATAGTGGAGACATCTAGAAGAAGAACATACCCTTCGGGGCAAAGCAAAACCCCAGATCTAAAACCCCAAAAGATCCCGAACTCAAGTTCTAACCCCATAGATCCCCAAAGAAAAGTCAATCAAAAGAAAAGGGTTCACTCCGGCCATCGCCGGGAAAGTTTCTGCCCCACACCTCGGCCACTTGACGATGGTGCACCCACCCTCGGGTGGATGCACACATCGGCAAGGAGCAAGGGGGAGGGGGCGTCACCGTTTTTCCCTACGGACAAAGTAACAAAAAAGGGAGCGAAAAGGCTCCACCGCCACCCCTCTTGATGGTGGTGCGCCCACCCTCGGTGGGCCTTACCAGGAGGGCGGGGGCATGGCTCGGAGCAAGCAAAGGAGGGAGGCGCCGAGGCGCCACCGCCGTGCTTTCAGGCAGCCACGCCAGACAGGCGAGAGGAGGCGCGCACGCCACCTCGCCTCGCCCGACTCACGAGAGCGCCAAGAGGGAGGGGCGCGCCGGAGGGCGGCCACCTCGCCTCGGCTTCGCGCGGGGTGCGCCGCCGGAGCCAGAGGGAGGGGCACGCCGAAGGGCGGCCGCCTCACCTCGGCTTCATGGTCGCAGCCGGAGCGAGGAGGGCTCGCCGTGGCCAGCCGCCTCGACATCGCGGGATCTTGCGCTAGAGTGGGCGTGGGGAAGGGAGGGGCCGCGGCCGCCTCGACCACTCCTCCACAGCGCCGCCGCACCGCGGGGTGCAGCAGCGTGGCGCAGCCGACGCAGCGTGGTGGACGCACGCCGCCGAGTGGATCGCGAGGCGAGTGGAGAAGTGAAATTAGGTTTGGGGGCCACGGGGGTTTATACCCGAGACTCATGCTACCGTCCGATCTAGGGCGTGATGGATGGAGGCCAGATGATGCGGCGTACTGGCGGCGAAGTGACCCTGGGCATTGGCGGGCGCAGACTGCGGCCAAGTGGCCAGCAGTACAGCAGCAAGGCGGGCTTTCCATGTGTGAAGCGGCCACAATCGCATCTTGCCAGGCGGCCGCTGTTGGCGGTGACCCGGCTAGGCCACTAAGCCACTGCAGGCCAAGAGGGCCGCCCACCATTTTTTTTACATTTTTTATTTTACAGAGCTGTTTTAATTGTTATGCTTAGTTTTAAGCATATTTTTTAAAACATAGTTTTTTCTAGTCCTTTATGTCAGAGAATATTTGACTAGAGAATATGAAAAGGCAGAATTTTTTCTGTAAAGTTTAAAGTTAATGAAAGTCATTATTAAGTTTCCGCTGCAAATAGATGGTTTAAATTGCAATAATACAATAAAAGTTATTTAAATTTTGTTATAAAGATGTGACAAAGTAATTAAAGATGATTATGTCTCATGTTATTAATTGACCAACGTTATTAATAAACATGACCATGATCGTTTTAATTGAGTGTTAAAGGTGCATTTAACTTTATTTCTACCCAATGGTGATGTAATTTTAAATAGCACAAACAATTGCATGCATAATTTATATCAACGTTGAATTAATGCATACAGTTGTTTTCTTTGGTGATCTCACATCTTTTGTGGTTTTCAGGAGGTCTCAACCTCATGGCCTGTTTGAAGGACATCCATTGCTGAGGGGACAACTACTCCGAATGGAGGAAAAAGGTCGATTTGGCATTCGTATGCGCCGAAGTGGATTGGGTGGTTGACACCAAGCAACCAGTCAAGCCCGCTGACCCAGTCAGGGGAGATTCTGAGGAAAGTGTTGAGTTTGAGAAAAGGAAGAGGGACCATGCTCCATTGGAGCTAGCCTACTCGATTGGTAACCAGAAATGGGTGAACGCCAACAAGAAGTGTTTGGCCTTCGTAAAGAACACAATTGAGAACGCAATAGTGGGCTCAATTGGAGAGTGTGCTACCGTGGGCGAATACCTCGCCAAGATAAAGAGCCAGTTTACTGGCTCTTCAAAGATATATCGACCAAATTAAAGCATTTGGTATTTGAAAAAGTACACGGGGGGACCCCACGGAATAAGAGAGCACATCTTGAGGATGTCAAACATGGTAGCGAAGCTCAAGCCCATGGATGAGGACCTCGAGCTAAAGCCAGCACTCTTGGTGCACCTAGTGATGGCCTCCCTTCCATAGCCTTTCGAAAATTTTGTAATAAACTATAATATGTCCCCTGAAAAGTGGGACATAGAAAAGACCATTGGGATGTGCTCCCAAGAGGAGTAAAGGCTAAAGGCCCTTCACGGCGGTTCCCTGAACTTCGTGAAGGACAATAGGAAGAGAAGCTTCACAAACGACAACCATGGTGGCTCACCCTCCAAGCCACATGGCAAGGGTCCAATGCAGCACCAGTAAGATCACCAGTCCACCCACAGGAGAAAGACCAGTGCCATCATCAAAAAAGCCTGGCCACTACAAGAAGAAGCGCCTTTGGCTGAAGTACATCATGGCCAAAAATGGTAAAGATATAGTTTCTTTTGTTAATGAATCTCAGATGAAAAGTTTACTAGATCTACTTGGTGGATTGATTCTGGTGCAACTGCTCATGTTGCCAACTCTTCTGAGGTTCCATTCGACAAGGATCATGCCAAAAAGAGAAAGACTCATTGAAGTGGCGAATGGGATTGAAGCAGAAGTGGAGGCCATTGTTGACGTCCCTCTGGAGCTGGCTGATGGCTCTTTCCTTTTGCTCAAAGATGTTCTTTTTGTTCCCTCAATACATAGAAATTTAATAAGTGTTTCATGTTTGGACAAAGACTCTTATGAATGTTATTTCAGAAATGGCAAGTGTGCCATTTGGTTGAAAGATATTTGTGTGGGTGTTGCTACCTTATATGA
The DNA here is from genome assembly GCA_023614405.1 of Avena insularis. Taxonomy (NCBI): domain Eukaryota; kingdom Viridiplantae; phylum Streptophyta; class Magnoliopsida; order Poales; family Poaceae; genus Avena; species Avena insularis. The sequence continues at coordinate 336,203,582 of CM042689.1, read as the reverse complement.
TAAGTTATATTTATTATCCTTGCATGAGAAAGTATTTTCTGTGTGTGATGTGAATGAAAAGGTTCCCTTGTCGAACAAAGAACAAAAGAAAAGAAAGCGAACTCTTGACTCATTGAAACTATGGCACTGCAGACTAGGCCATATTTCGAGGGGAAGAATAGAAAGCCTCGTTAAAAATGATATTCTTCTTCCGTTAGAGTTCTCCGACATAGAACAATGCATAGATTGCATTAAAGGAAAGTATGTCGAACAAATTAAAAAGGGTGCAAACCGAAGCATAGCTACACTAGAAATAATCCACACGGACATTTGTGGACCATTTCCGGTGAAAAGTGTGGATGGCTATGATTCATTCAGAACATTCACGGATGATCACTCCCGGTATGGTTATATTTATCCAATTAAAGAAAGATCTGAAGCATTGAATAAATTTAAAATTTTCAAAGCTGAAGTAGAGAATCCGCATGATAAAAGAATTAAAATAGTTCGGTCCGATCGTGGGGGGGAGTACTACGGTCGGCATACTCCATATGGTTAAGTACCAGGACCCTTTGCAAGGTTCCTGCAAGAAAATGGAATAGTCGCCCAGTATTCTATGCCGGGCGAACCTCAGCAAAACGGAGTTGAAAGGCGCAACTGCATTACCCTTATGGATATGGTGCAAAGATGATGAGCTATTCCACCCTCCCATTGGGATTGTGGATGGAGGCGCTTAAAACCGCCATTCACATTCTCAACAGTACCAAGTAAGTCGGTGCCCAAAACACCGTATAAATTGTGGACAGTGAGTCCCTCTCGCACCACTTGAGGGTGCTGGGGAGCCCAGCTGAGGCAAAAGTTTTCAATCCAAACATTGCAAAGTTAGACCCCAAAACAGTATCTTGCCATTTTATTGGCTATCTAGATAAGTCAAAAGGCTATCGTTTCTACTGTCCCGACAGATACACAAAGTTTGTAGAAACGAGACATGCAGTCTTCTTGGAGGACGAATTGATGAGAGGGAGCACGGTAGCTAGGCAAATTGATCTTGAGGAGAAGAGGGTGCATGCACCTAATCCGATGATTCAGGAGCCATTTTTCTCGCTACCTGTTGTGCCACCATCTACAACCCCTGAGGTTGTGGTGTCGGCACCTGTTGTGACTCCACACGTGACAACAATGGGCGACAGTTCGGAACCTGTCCATCAGGAGCCACCTGAACCCACTGTTGAGCACGAAAGGGAGCCAGAACAGCCACCTGCTGTAAATGTGCCTGAACCCGAGGCAAGAAATGAGCAAGAGTATGATGAACTCAGACGGTCTAAAAGAGAACGAAGACCAGCCATTTCCAAAGAAATCTACAAAGTTTACAATGTAGTTCATATGGAGGGCGATCCTACCTCATATGAAGAAGCCATGAGTAGCCCTCACTCAGCCAAGTGGGTAGAGGCAATGGAAGATGAAATGAAATCGATGAGTTACAACAATGTTTGGGACTTGGAGGAAATTCCTAAAGGAGCCAAAACAGTAGGATGCAAATGGGTCTACAAAACAAAGTATGACTCCAATGGGAATGTAGAAAAGTACAAAGCTAGACTCGTGGTAAAAGGCTTTACGCAAAGAGAAGGCGTAGATTACAATGAGACTTTTTCTCCGGTCTCATGTAAGGACTCCTTCAGAATCATCATGGCACTAGTTGCACATTTTGATTTAGAGTTACATCAAATGGATGTCAAGACGGCATTTCTAAATGGAGATTTAGAAGAAAATGTTTACATGAAACAACCCAAGGGTTTTTTCATGGAGGGGAAGGAACATATGGGATGCCGCCTAAAGAAATCCATTTATGGGTTAAAACAAGCCTCTAGGCAGTGGTATTTAAAGTTTAATGATACCATTAAAAGATTTGGATTCAAAGAAAATGTTGAGGACAACTGCAATTATGCAAAATTCAAAAATGGGAAATATATTTTCCTAATTTTGTATGTGGATGACATTCTGCTTGCCAGCAGTGATGTTAGTCTACTACTAGAGACAAAGAAGTCCTTGTCATCTAACTTTGACATGAAAGACCTTGGTGAAGCCTCTTATGTTTTGGGCATAGAAATTCACCGAGACAGAAAGAATGGAGTGTTAGGACTGTCGCAGAAAGCGTACTGTGAAAAGATTTTAAAGAAATACAATATGCATGCGAGTAATTCAACACCTGCTCCCATAGTCAAGGGCGATAGTTTTGGGAAATACCAATGTCCAAAGAATCAATATGAGATCGATCAAATGAAGTTAGTACCATATGCTTCGGCTGTTGGAAGCTTATAGTATGCACAAGTGTGCACTCATACGACTTAGCATTTATCACCGGGTACTGTAGATATCAAGAGAATCGGGCATAGAACCTTTGGAAGATGGTAAAGAAAGCTTTGCGTTATGTGCAAGGCACAAAAGGCCTCATGCTTACATATAGAAGATCTGATTCCCTAGAGATAAAAGGGTATTCAGATGCAGATTTTGCGGGAGATAAAGACGACCGAAAGTCCACGACAGGGTATGTCTTTACTCTCGCAGGAGGTGCTATTTCGTGGAGAAGCGCCAAACAGTCGATAGTTGCATCATCTACGATGTATGCAGAATTTATAGCGTGTTATGAGGCCATGGGACAGGCGTTATGGTTAAAGAAATTCTTACCCGACTTGAAAGTGGTTGGCGCATCAGAGCCACTAAAGATGTACTGTGACAACGAGCCCGCAGTATTCTATGCTCACAACAACAAGTCGAGTAATGCTTCAAAGTCTATAGATATAAAGTATTATGTTGTGAAGGACAAAGTCCAGGATCAAACTATAAGACTCGGGCATATAAGGACAAAGGATATGCTTGCGGATCCGCTAACGAAAGGCTTACCACCCAATGTGTTCAACAAACACATAGCCGGCATGGGTTTAACGGGAAGCCTATGATTCCAAAAGTGACAGGATTTGTTTCAGAACATGAAGTTATATAGTGGCTGTCTGATTCTGTCGGCAATTGAGCTGAGACGATGAAACATGCTCTATGTATCATTTTTTTTTGAACAGACTCTATGTATCATTCTGTGATGGAATAAGTAAAGAACAAGGTTAAAAGTAAAGTCGAGATCTAGGGGGAGAATGTTAGATAGATCTCAAACGTGAACGGGCCCAACGGCCCGTCACGCCTTATCCGCGCCTGATCAGGCGCCCAACCTGGGGTTGGTGGGCCCCTGTCGCCAGCGCTATATAAAGAGGTGGGGAGCCGGCAGCACGCCTCACGAGGTTAGCCGTGCCCTAGCCGCCCCACCTACAAACCCTATCCGATCTAGGCTAAGCGCTGCGCCGAGGGAAGCTCCACCGCTGCCACACTCACCCCTTTCCACCCATGGCCAATGACGGAGGTTCTAGCTCCGGCACCATCTCGGGCATTCCCTCTGGCTCATGTCTGTCGAGACAGGGAGCAGGTAGAGCTCATCTCGGTTCTCTTTCTCCCTCTCTCTCGCTGTTCTCGATCTACAAAGGTGATGTATAGTGCTACTGTTAGATCTAGACTAGATCCTTTGTAAAGGTGGTATTAACATTGACGCCTCATCGATGACATCCGCAAGGACAGCAGAGCATTCTCCCCACCAAGCTTCAGCTCCACTGCAAGCCTCCACAATCTCCAAGGAATCTGATTCCGCCACTACATTGTTGCACCCAAGACGGTTTGCAAGGGAGGTCTTCCCTCATTGCTATAGCTTCAGTAGAAGCTGGAGATGTTGCATTTGGAATATAGAAGGTAGCAGCCGCAATAAAACGTCCAGTATGATCGCGGGCAATAACCCCTGCAGCTCCAGAACAACTGTCATAGTGAAAAGACCCATCAACATTCACCTTAATTTGTCTAGGTTCTGGTTTAGCCCATTTTGGATGCGCTGCAGCCTGTGGAACCTTAGGAATGTTTGTGTTGACAACCATAGATAATATTGACATCCTGCAATTGGGAATCGGCGGCATAGTTTCTTCATGTGTGTGTCGCCTCCTCATCCACCAAAGGTACCAGCATGAAATAACAACAACCTCCTTAAATCCCACTTGATCAAATCCTGGCAGGATGTTGTCTGTTCGAGTAATAAGAGACTCCAAAGCTGTAGAGCTCGAGAGTTCATCGGCACACACCTGCTCGATCAGACTTGAAATACCAAGAGAATCCCATAAAGCTTTAGCAGGCACACAAGAATAACAGATGTAAGATATCTTCAGCTGCATTATAATAGATTGGACGAGTACCACTAGAGCCAATATGTCTATTCACCAGGATAGATTTAAGTGGCAGAATTCCATGTAACGCCTCTATGCAAAGATTTTAATTTTACTTGGGATCTTTAGCTTCCAAAGAATTTTCCAAACAGGGTTGTTCACAAATGATCCGGGTAAGGCGAGGAGATCCACTACAGGACGCGCGCGCTACGCCGAGGGCAAAAGGCCGTCGGCGTAGGCCAAAATGCCCTCGGCGTATGGTACGCCGAGGGCTGCCTTCGGCGTAGCCTCCTCGGCAAAGATCTCCCTCGACGGAGCACACTCAAGCCAGTTTACAGATCAAAATGTTGTATGCTACTGTGAGGGCTTTCTTGCGCGGCGCTGTGACACGTCGGCATAAGCCTTGTCGACGTTGTAAAAATATTTTTTTTTTGAATTTTTTTTTTGAAAAATAATAATTTTATTATTTTTTTTCTCAATTTTTTATTCTTTGAATTGTTTCACTTGTTAATCTCCTAATTTGAACATTTTTAACACTAATTATACTTAATATTTGATTAAATTTCAGTCTTAGTCAAACTTTCCAGTAGGTCACCCATCCTAATACTACTCCAACTTCAGCACGCTTAACTTTCTCGTTCCTTCAGAATCCGTTTCCGCAAACTAATTCATACATTGGTGTCAATACTATGATATCAATCCTATTAACTCTTATATCATCATGTCACATGTTTGTATTTTTTGAAATTATAAACAATTATTTAAGTAAATATTAATGAATAAGTAAAAATATTATTGAATTCAAATAAAAATATAATAATTTTATTTTTTTGTATTTTTCTATTTAATATAGAATAATTAATATCTTTAAATCTGTAAATCGAAATTCAACAAATAATATGTTTAAATTGATCAGAAAAATGAGAGGAATCCAAATATGATATCCATATCAACTAATCACAAATCCTCCGTTTTTGAATTAGCTATTTGGTGGTTGCTTTAGAAAATCCCCTTTTTGCGCTCGGATAATGAAAAATGCCTTTTTGGTGCGATGAAAAGGAAAACTTGCATTGGATCTTTGATAAAATAGCATATTGTGAACCTAAAAATTATTTTTGTAAAAAAACATGAGCATCGGATCATGTACCTGTAGTTCATATCTGAACCACTTCCTGCCGATTCGGCAAAAAATTGTCTTTTTCACCAAAGGTGGACAAAAAGGTTTCGGATCCCCCTGTTGGTACATTGTTCGTATAAGGTGGTATAGTATTTTTGTAAAATGTGGTGGTAGTATTTTAAATTAGCCATTTGGTGGTTGCTTCACAAAACCGTCCGTTTTTTATGCTCGAAAAATAGAAAATGGCTTTTTCGTGCGACGAAAAGGAAAACTTCCTCCTGCAACATTGTTCGCCATCCCATGATTCATGTGTATGCATAATATGGGCACATTATCACAAACTATGCCTTGATTCTAGCCATAATATTGATCATTTGACCCGAAAGCCAAGAAACCTCGAATGAGATAGATCATTTTGTGAAGGTTTTTTTTGAGACATAATCAATATATCAAGTTTGCTATTTTTCCTTATAAATATGTCACATAATATGACACCACGCGAAGGTTTCGCATTGTTTCGATCGTTTTTGAATTTTTTATGCCCGTTTTAAACTATCGTCAAACTTTGTCAAACGTCGGACATAAAGATTCTTAGCTCGGGGCAGAGCCTTGCTAAACTTTCATTAGATCTTTGATAAAATAGCATATTGTGAACCTAAAAATGATTTTTGTAAAAAAACATGAGCATCGGATCATGTACCTGTAGTTCATATCTGACCCACTTCCTACCGATTCGGCAAAAAATTGTCTTTTTTACCAAAGGTGGACGGAAAGGTTTCGGATCCCCCTATTGGTACATTGTCCGTATAAGGTGGTATAGTATTTTTGTAAAATGTGGTGATAGTATTTTGAATTAGCCATTTGGTGGTTGCTTCACAAAACCGTCCGTTTTTTATGCTCGGAAAATGGGAAATGGCTTTTTGGTGCGACGAAAAGGAAAACTTCCTCCTGCAACATTTTTCGCCATCTCATGATGCATTTGTATGCACAATATGGGCACATTATCACAAACTATGCCTTGATTCTAGCCATAACATTGGTCATTTAACCCAGAAGCCAAGAAAGCTCGAATGAGATAGGTCATTTTGTGAAGGTTTTTTTGAGACATAATCAATATATCAAGTTTGCTATTTTTTCTTATAACTATGTCACATAATATGACACCACGCGAAGGTTTCGCATTGTTTCGATCGTTTTTGAATTTTTTATGCCCGTTTTAAACTATCGTCCAACTTTGTCGAACGGCGGACATAAAGATTCTTAGCTCGGGGCAGAGCCTCGCTAAATTTTCATTAGATCTTTGATAAAATAGCATATTGTGAACCTAAAAATGATTTTTTTTAAAAAACATGAGCATCGGATCATGTACCTGTAGTTCATATCTGACCCACTTCCTACCGATTCGACAGAAATTTGTCTTTTTCACCAAAGGTGGACGGAAAGGTTTCGGATCCCCCTGTTGGTATATTGTCCGTATAAGGTGGTATAGTATTTTTTTTAAATATGGTGGTAGTATTTTGAATTAGCTATTTGGTGGTTGCTTCACAAAACCGTCCGTTTTTTATGATCGGAAAATGGGAAATGGCTTTTTGGTGCGACGAAAAGGAAAACTTCCTCCTGCAACATTGTTCGCCATTCCATGATGCATGTGTATGCACAATATGGGCACATTATCACAAACTATGCCTTGATTCTAGCCATAACATTGGTCATTTAACCCGGAAGCCAAGAAACCTCGAATGAGATAGGTCATTTTGTGAAGGTTTTTTGAGACATAATCAATATATCAAGTTTGCTATTTTTCCTTATAACTATGTCACATAATATGACACCACGCGAAGGTTTCGCATTGTTTTGATCGTTTTTGAATTTTTATGCCCGTTTTAAACTATCGTCAAACTTTGTCGAATGGCGGACATAAAGATTCTTAGCTCGGGGCAGAGCCTCGCTAAACTTTCATTATATCTTTGATAAAATAGCATATTGTGAACCTAAAAATGATTTTTGTAAAAAAATATGAGCATCGGATCATGTACCTGTAGTTCATATCTGACCCACTTCCTGCCGATTCGGCAAAAAATTGTCTTTTTTACCAAAGGTGGACAAAAAGGTTTCGGATCCCCCTGTTGGTACATTGTCCGTATAAGGTGGTATAGTATTTTTGTAAAATGTGGTGGTACTATTTTGAATTAGCCATTTGGTGGTTGGTTCACAAAACCGTCCGTTTTTTATGCTCAGAAAATGGGAAATGGCTTTTTGGTGCGACAAAAAGGAAAACTTCCTCCTGCAACATTGTTCGCCATCCCATGATGCATTTGTATGCATAATATGGGCATATTATCACAAACTATGCCTTGATTCTAGCCATAACATTGGTCATTTGACCTGAAAGCCAAGAAACCTCGAATGAGATAGGTCATTTTGTGAAGGTTTCTTTGAGACATAATCAATATACCAAGTTTGATATTTTTCCTTCTAACTATGTCACATAATATAACACCACGCGAAGGTTTCGCATTGTTTCGATCGTTTTTGAATTTTTTATGCCCGTTTTAAACTATATATAATGTTTTATGTTTTACTTAATTTTTATTTATAAATGTGTAATATTTGAGTGTAGATAGATAGGTCTTATTTTTCTGCAAATTTTGATATATTATTTGTATTTTTCCGAATTAGAATGATTTAGTTATGATTTTTCAAAGTTTAATGAGATAAAATAAAAAATAGCTACGCCGAGGGCGGCGGTAATATGCTACGCCGAGGGCGTAGTCGTGTAGCATAGAATATCGAGGCAATTTTACGCCCGACGGCTGCTTGGCGAGGCTGGCACAGACGATGGCTCTGTGACCGACGTTTATTGCTCGGCGTAGCGGCAAACCGGACCGTAGCTTCCCATTCCTGTAGTGAGCTTCATTAGGACAAAACCGGTGCCTCCATTGGATGTGATAAGCTGATCTAAGAGTAAATCTCCCATGTTTTGTATAGTGCCAAGCAACAAAATCGTCAAAACTAGTATTATTCACAGGAATCTAGAGAATTCGGTTGACGTCAACCGTACAAACTCAAACTATGGAGGAGCTGTTCATCCCATTGGCCAGATATAGGGTAAATTAGTTGAGACACCTTTGTAAGTATAGAATTACCTCTTGGAGATATGATTTTACGATCAGCGCTTGATGGGATCCTGGGATCAGAATAAATATTGATTTTGTCGCCACTGCCCACTCTCCAAATAAAGCCCCTCTTAAAGGTACAAACCCAGCCAATATACTCTGTCAGGCAAATGCAACTTTCAGGATGTCCCCATGCGGATAGTACTTTGATCGCAGAACCTTAGCACAGAGAGATTCAGGAACAGTAATAAGCCTCTAAACTTGCTTAGCTAGCATAGCCAAGTTAAAAGAATGGAAATACCTAAACCCCATACCTCCATCTTTCTTTGGATAAAGAAGTTTCCACCATGCCAACCAGTGCATTCTCTTGTTGTTCTCATCGTCGCCCCACCAGAATTGAGAAATAGTCTCAGTCATTCTTTTACAAATTCCAACCGAAAGCTGAAATACTGACATAGCATAAACCAGGATAGCTTGAGCAACCGCTTTTAAAAGAATTTCCATGCCACCTATAGACAAGTATTTTTCATTCCAACCATTTATCCTCTGGATGATCCGCTCAACAAAGTGAATAAAGCAACAATCACTTCTATCTGTCCCCACCAAGGCTGGGAGACCAAGATACTTATCAGATAGGGCCTCAATATCAATATGGAGGGTTTGACATATTTCAGCTCTGACTACCACATTAATATTTGAGGAGAAGTAGATGCTTGACTTCGCTAAACTCACCAATTGTCCTGAATTTGCACAATAGGTATCCAATACTCGCTGCAAGGAAGTTGCATTGTTCATATCTGTTTTTATAAGAATAAGAGAATCATCAGCAAAAAGTAAATGAGAGACTGATGGTGCATTCCTGCACACTCTTAACCCATCAATGTCACCAACTTCTTCTTCATGCAGCAAGAGACTAGATAGACCTTTCGCACATATAAAAAACAGATATGTGGATAGAGGATCTCCTTGGTGGATCCCCCTAATAGGAGTAAACATTTTGGTTTCTTCAGAGTTAAACCTGACTTGATACCTGGTTTTGCACTAAATCAACGACGGGGGATGAAATATATATTTTTAGATAGGAAAGATAAATCTACTGGTACTACTTCCGTGTAGGTGTTAGATTATGAGTTTGTCTTGTAATACAAGTTGGTTAGGCTGGCCGAGTCGGTTAGGGTTTTGGCTGAGTCGGTTGTGACTCCAGCATTATATATACTCCTTGTGCTCGCTACAATCTATATATGTGAGATTTATTATAATTCTACAAGGTATCAGATTAGTTCCGTTTCTAGGACATGGCCGCCCACACACCATGCCGCCTCCACCCGCTACTTTGAATGCTTGGGCGCCCTCGCCGTAAAACTGCCTCTCTCGCGGCGTCCTCCTCCAATCCATCCACTCAAACCCTAGCCCCAACTATCCCCACTATCAACTATGCCGACACGATCTCAGATGTCATCCCATTAATCCCAATTACCCTAGATTTACCAAAGCATAATTACTACCATTGACGCCATCTCTTCGAAGTTCACCTCGGTCGCTGCAATCTTCTCGACCATGTCGCCACCGACACCGTCCCTCGGCCCTCGGATCCGCGCTGGATCAAGGACGATCTCACGATCATCCAATGGATCTATCAACGAGTCTCCACCGAGATCTTTAACCTCGTCTTCCGCGACGCCACCAATGCCGCCGCCCTCTGGGTGGCTCTAAGCTAACTCTTCCAGGACAACGTCGATGGTCGCGCCAACACTCTCCACACAGAGCTCCGCAACACCGTCCAAGGAGACTCACAAGTTGGTGTCTATTGCCAAGGCCTAAAGTCCATCACCGATGAACTTCGCGAGCTTGGGGATCCCATCGACGACAAGCACCTCATCAACGTCCTCCTCGTCGGCCTTGGCGAACGGTTCGAGAAATAGGCGTCCTTTATCCCCATGATACGGCCACCACCTTCCTTCGCCGAGGTCCGGTCCATACTCTAATGGGCCGATCGCGCCATGAACAACAAAGAGTCGCGTCATCAGGTCTTCGTCGCCACGGCCACCACCTCCACCACCGACCGCTCCTCCAGCTCCTCCAATGCATCCCCCCCCCGCGGAATGGCGCCCGAGCCCGAACTACCGTGGTAGAATCCCGACCTACCTGAAGGGTTTCGCAGCATAGTAAATCAAAAAAAATTCTACGGATGCGAACGGAAAGCCAAGATCTAATCTAGGAGATGCAATCAACGAGAGGGATAGATGATATCTTCATACCCTTGAAGAAATCGCACAGCGGAAACGTTCAACAGAACATGGGTGATGTAGTCGAACTAGCCTTCTCCTCCTTGTGATCCGATCCGATCCAACGCCGCAAGTGGCGACGCCTCCGAGAGATGCACACGTATGGCACCGCGATGTCTCCTCCTTCCTTGGTCCAGCAAGTGGGGTGGAGAGATATATTGGATCTATAGCACGGCGGCGTGGTGCAAAGGTGGAGAGTTTACTGTGGCTTCGCCCGCTCTGTGATCGGAGAGAGAGATCTGGAGGGCGTGGTGTATGCGGCTAGGGTTCAAGGAGGGTGGGAGGAGGTGCGCCTGCCTCTTTATATAGAGGGCTGGCCGGCCCCCTTGCCCCTCCTCCAAGCCCTAGGGCCGGCGGCCACAAGGGTGGAGAGGGGGGCAAGTCTTCCCCCTTCTAGAAGATCCCCTAGGGTTTTGGCCGGCTGGGCCTATGGGGCCTTGTGCCCCTGGCCTATTGCGGCCAGGGAACTCCCTCGTAGGCCCACGCCCCCCTCCGACAAGTGGGGCCACGTTGGTCCCACTCCAGAAGCTTCTAGAACCTTCCGGTACAATACTGAATACTCCGAAACGATTCCGAAATCCAAAAACTACTTTACCTTATATGAATATTATTCTCCGGACCATTCCGGAACCTCTCGTGATGTCCTGGATCTCATCCGAGACTCCGAACAAAAACTCATTAACCAATTATCCATTCTATCCTAGCATCGAGGCACGTTAAGTGTGTGACCCTACGGGTTCGAGAATATGCAGACATGATCTCCTATCAATAATCAACCGCGGGATCTGGAAACCCATATTGACTCCCACATATTCATCGATGATCATATCGGATGAACCACGATGCCAGGATTCGATTAATCCCATATATATATTCCCTTCGTCACGCGATATTTTACTTGCCCGAGATTCGATCGTTGGTATCGACATACCTAGTTCAATCTCGTTCACAGCAAGTACTTTACTCATTATGTAATCCGATATCACTTTGTGATTAACTCCTTAACCACGTGCTTGCAAGCAGTGTTGATATCGATTATCGAGTGGGCCCGAAGTATATCTCTCCGACTCGGGAGGGACAAATCCCATCTCGATACATATAACCCAACAAGTACTTTCCGATCACCTGAGAGACACCTTTATGATCACCCTCTCATAGGATGACGTTTGATGACCTCAAAGCTTTCTTCCGATACTAGGGAGTTGCATTATCTCATGGTCTAAGAAATACAATATTTGACATAAGAAAAAGCTTCGCAAAGATGAACACTATGACACGATCTAATTGCTCTGGTTGATTTGGGTCTGTCCATCATATCATTCTCCCAATGACATGATCTCATTATTAATCGACAACTCATGTCTATGGTTAGGAAACCTTAACCATCATTAATCAATGAGCTAGTCCATAGAGGCATACTAGGGACACGGTGTTGTTCATAAACCACACAAGTATCAAAGTTTCCGCTTAATACAATTCTAGCATGGAATATAAACTTTATCATGAACAAGAATTATAATAATAACATCTTTATTATTGCCTCTAGGGCATAATTCCAACAGTCTCCCACTTGCACTAGAGTCAATAATCTTGTTTACATCTGGCAACAATCTAACACCCATGGCACTAAGGTGATGATCATGTTTTGCTCGTGGAAGAGGTTTAGTCAACGGATCAGCGACATTTAGATCTGTATGTACTTTGCTAATCTTCAGATCTCCATCTGTTATATAATCTCGAATTATATGAAACTTGCGGTTGATGTGCTTGGTCTTTGGATGATATCTTGGTTCCTTAGCCAGTGTTATGGCGCCAGTGTTGTCACACAATATCTCTGGTGGGTCCAAGGCACTTCGAACCACACCAAGCTCAGTGATGAAGTTCCTGATCCAAACTCCTTCACTTGATGCTTCTGCAGCACCCATGTATTCCGTTTCTATTGTAGATCCCGCGATCACGCTTTGCTTGCAGCTTCTCCAGCTCACAGCTCCTGCATTCAAAATATAAACGTATCCTGTCTGAGATTTAGAATCATCCTTGTCGGTGTCGAAACTAGCATAGACGTAACCTTTTACGACGAGCTGCTCATCACCTCCATAGACCAAGAACATTTCTTTAGTCCTATTTAAATACTTTAGGATGTTCTTCACGGTTGTCCAGTGTTCCACTCCTGGATCACTTTGGTATCTGCTCGTCAAACTAAGAGCATTGGACACATGCGGTCTAGTACACAGCATGGCATACATGATAGAACCTATGGCCGAGGCATATGGCACTTTGCTCATAGTTTCTCTATCGTTTACCGTAGCCAGACACTGAGCCTTGCTCAATATCTTACCTGACAACATGGGCACTGAACCTTTCTTTGCCTTATCCATTTTGAACCTTTTCAGAACTTTGTCTAGGTATGTACTTTGGCTTAAAGCTATTAGGCGTCTTTGTCTATCTCTATAGATTTTGATGCCTAATATATAAGCAGCTTCTCCTAGGTCTTTCATTGAAAAATATTTGTTCAAATAACTCTTCACATCGTTAAGCATATCAATATCATTTCCAATAATCAATATGTCATCCACATATAGTACTAAAAATGTCGCTGAGCTCCCACTCACTTTCTTGTAGATACAAGCTTCATAGCAATTTGGAACAAATCCAAAGCTCTTGATCACTTGATCAAAACGAAGGTTCCAACTCCGAGATGCTTGCTTCAGTCCATAAATGGAACGCTGAAGTTTGCACACCTTATCAGCATCCTTAGGATCGACAAAACCTTCGGGTTGCATCATATACAACTCTTCATCAATGTTGCCATTGAGGAACGTAGTCTTGACATCCATCTACCATATTTCATAATCATGAAACGCAGCAATTGCTAATAAAATCCGAATGGACTTAAACATCACTACGGGAGATAAAGTCTCATCGTAGTCAACACCTTGAACTTGTCGAAAACCTTTCGTGACAAGCCGTGCTTTATAGACAGTAACATTACCATCTGCGTCCGTTTTCCTTTTGAAAATCTATTTGCACTCAACGGCCTTTCGGTCGCTAGGAGGGTCCACCAAAGTCCATACTTGATTTTTGCTCATGGATCCCAGTTCGGATTTCATGGCCTCTAGCCATTTCTCAGAGTCTGGGCTCATCATTGCTTCCTCATAGTTTGCAGGTTCACTGTTGTCTACTAACCAGACAGTTAAGACAGGGTTGCCGTACCACTCAGGAGGGGCACGTGACCTTGTCGACCTGCGATGTTCAGTAGTAGCATCGTCCGAAGCTTCATGATCCTCGTCATTAGCTTCCTCTATTGTTGGTCTGGCAACCTTTGGAACAATTTCAGGTGCTGCGCTGCTCTCCAACTCAAGATAAGGTTCAATAACCTCGTCTAGCTCTACTTTCCTCCCACTCACTTCTTTTGAGAGAAACTCCTTCTCAAGAAAGGATCCGTTCTTTGCAACAAACACTTTGCCTTCGGATTTGTGATAGAAGGTATATGCAATAGTTTCCTTAGGTATCCTATGAAGATGCATTTCTCCGCTTCGGGTTCGAGCTTGTCCAGCATCAACTTCTTGACGTAAGCTTCGCATCCCCAAACTTTAAGAAACAACTTAGGTTTAGCACCAAACCAAAGTTCATACGGTGTCGTCTCAACGGATTTAGATGGTGCCCTATTTAAAGTGAATGCAGCGGTTTCTAATGCATAACCCCAAAATGATAACGGCAAATCTGTAAGAGACATCATCGATCGCACCATATCCAATAAAGTTCGATTCCGGCGTTCAGACACACCATTGCACTATGGTGTTCCGGGTGGCGTGAGTTGCGAAACGATTCCGCCTGCTTTAAGATTCGTGAGAAAATCATAACTCAAATATTCACCTCCACGATCGGATCGTAGAAATTTAATTTTCCTGTTACGATGGTTTTCCACTTCATTCTGAAATTCTTTGAACTTTTCAAATGTTTCAGATTTATGTTTCATTAAATAGATATACCCATATCTACTTAAGTCATCAGTAAAAGTGAGAAAATAGCGATATCCACCGCGCGTCGAAACACTCATTGGTCCGCATACATCGGTATGTATGATTTTCAACAAGTCCGTTGCTCGCTCCATCATTCCGGAGAACAGGGTTTTGATCATCTTGCCCATGAGGCACGGCTCGCACGTGTCAAATGATTCAAAATCAAGAGACTCCAAAAGTCCATCAGAATGGAGTTTCTTCATGCGTTTTACACCAATATGACCTAGACGGCAGTGCCATAAATAAGTTGAATTATCACTATCTACTTTGCATATCTTAGACTCAATGTTATGGATGTGTGTTTCATTGTGAAAGAACATGTGGGCCCCCATATGTGGTTTTGGTAATTAATGACAATCTTTATGGACTAATGTTATACTTGTAGGAATTGTCCATTGGCTTCGCTTGGAGCATGTGTTGGCTTCAAGGTTGATGAAATGAGAAGAAGATGTGATGTGCAAGCTCAAAATGCGCCATCTATAGAAGATCTCATGGTTGATGCTTGCCATCCTCGGTGATCATGGATCGATGATGAGGAATCAAGAAAGGCGTTCCATCTTGAGAAGGGCAAGATCGTCTACATCGAGCTCAAGTGGAATGCTCAAGGCAAAGGTATAATCTTGATAGGTTTTCCCTTTTGCCGGTCTTATATTGTTAGTGGAAGACCGGGTTTAGGATAGATAACCGTACTATCAAGAGGGGCTCTCGAATGAGTAACTCGATCATATCGTTTGGAGAGAGCTCAAACCTTTGCATATTTTCATCATCATATTTGGTTGCTTTTTGGTCTTATACATGTGATGATATAGATCTTGTGGTAATGTCCATAACAAGCTTTTGTTCATCAAAATCGGATCTTCCGTTTGTATCTTGTTGCGATTTTGATCTTGGCGGCTTTTCGGTTTCTCACCAAGTGAGGTATCTCACATTATTATACATGATACATTATCACTTGGTTATAACCAATATTTTCACCTTTCTTAGGGTAGCCCATGTCGTCCTTTTTCCAACGCAATTAGAATCGGGTCGATCGGAGTTACCAATCAAAAGTTATAGAGGTTTGAATTTTCCTAGGTACCAAAATGCGGTACTACCGCATTTTAGTACCTAGCGCGGCAGTAGGTTTTGGAAAGTTGCCAAATGCCACTGCCCTCCTAGGTACCAAAATGCGGTAGTACCGCATTTTAGTACCTAGCACGGCAGAAGGTTTTTGACAAGTTTCCAAAAGCCACTGCCGGGCTAGGTACCAAAAAGCGGTAGTACCGCATTTTAGTACCTAGCGTGACAGAAGGTTTTTGACTTCGTAATTTGGATCTATCCTCGCTTGATGTACTATGATTTTTCTTTGCATGATCTTTTAGAGGTTTTTGTCCTCTTCGAAACGAGCCCAAGATCATCGAAATCGGAGTCCGGATGCAAAAGTTATGGCTGTTTTCGTTCTGTGATGACCGGTAGTACCGGACCAGGATCCGGTAGTCCCGGGTCCGGTAGTACCGCATTTTGGTACCGGGGAGCACAGAGAAAAATGCGTTCGGAGCCCCAGGAACCCCAGGAAATGTCCGGTAGTGCCGGAAAAGTCCGGTAGTACCGGGAATCGCGTTTTTGGGCTGCAACGGTTGGATTTTGGAGGGACCTATATAAGGGGCCTTCTTCCCCAATGGTTCCTCAACCATTCTTGCAAGTTTTCCCCTCCATTGTTGACCTTCTTTAGCTTGCTTTCTCTCAATCCCTCCTATGATTCTTGCATATTCTTGAGGGATTTGAAAGAGGAGATCTAGATCTACAATCCCAGCAATCAATCTCTCCTCTAAGTGAGGGGAACATATTGGGATCTAGATCTTGGAGTCTTTTGTGGATTTCCTCCATCGTTCTTCCTCTCTTACTCCCCATAAGCTTTTCTAGCTTTGGTGGAATTTGGGAGAGAAGGATTTAAACATATTTGTGGTGTTCTTCCATTTGCATTTGGTGCATCGGTTTGTGTTCTCCTCGGAGGATTTGGTTTGAGTTACTCATTGGAGCTTGTCCCTCTTGGGTTCTTGGAACCCTAGACGGTTTTATGGCCTTGGTGGCGTTGTGATCTTGGTGGCGTTTGTTGGGAGCCTCCAATTAAGTTGTGGAGAAGTGCCCCAACCTTGTGAGAGGTTCCGGTTACCACCGACAAGTGCACCGATAGTGGAAGTGTGAATCGATCCCGTTGGGGTGAGATTCACCGGAGAATAAGGGAGGCCTTTTGTGGCGTTGGTGGTTTGATACCACCCCCTCTCCAAACGAGACGTACTCCATGTTGGGAGGAACTCGGTAAAATATCGTTGTCCCCGCGTGCCTCGGTTATCTCTATACCCGAGCTCTTTACTTATGCACTTTACATTGTGATAGCCTTTGTGCTTGAAGTAATATATATCTTGCTATCACTTTGTTGCTTGTATTGCTTAGCATAAGTTGTTGGTGCACATAGGTGAACCTTAGTTGTTCTAGGTTGTGCTTAACAAAGTAAACACTAGTTTTATTCCGCCTCTGTTGAGCCACTCTAGGAAAAGTTTTAATCGCCTATTCACCCCCCCTCTAGGCGACATCCGTATCCTTTCACATTGCTTTCGAGATCCAGAAGAAATAAAACATTCATAGCAGGTGCATGACCATAAAAGATGTTATTCATATAAATAGAACAACCATTATTCTCCGTTTTAAATGAATAACCGTCTTGCAATAAACACGATCCAGATATAATGTTCATGCTCAACGCATGCACATAATAACATTTATTAAGGTTTAAAACTAATCCCGAAGGTAAAACTAAGGAGAGCGTGCCGACGGCCATCACATCAACTCATGATCCGTTGCCAACACGCATCGTCACCTCATCCCTTGCTAGCCGTTGTTTATTCCGTAGCTCCTGTTTCCACTTACAAATATTAGCAACTGAACCAGTATCAAATACCCAGGCACTACAATGAGCGCTAGTAAGGTAAACATCAATAACATGTATATCAAATATACCTTTAATGGTGCCAGCCTTCTTGTCCGCTAAGTACTTGGACGGTTAAGCTTCGATGACCCTTGTCCTTGCAATAGAAGCACTCAGTGTCCGGCTTAGGTCCAGACTTGAGCTTCTTCTCAGCGGGGGCAACGCGCTTGCCGCTACCTTTCTTGAAGGACTTCTTTGCACCCTTACCTTTCTTAAAGCTAGGGGGCTTGTTGACCATCAACACATGATTATCTTTCTTGATGTCCACCTCTGCAGCTTTCAGCTTAGCGAAGAGCTCAGTGATTGTATCAGTGGAACCAATCTAATTATGAGTAACAACAAAACCTTTGTAGCTAGGAGGGAGTGATTGCAGAACTCTGTCAATCTTGAGCTCTTCTGGAATCTTGCAGTCTAGTTGCTCAAGACGTTGAGTGTAGCCCGACATCTTAATGGCGTGCTCACTAACGGAACTCCCTTCCTCCATCTTGCAGTTAAAGGATTTCTCAGAGATCTCATATCTCTCGAGCAGGCCTGAGTCTGAAACATGGTTTCGGTTCTTCAAGAATCTCAAAGGGCGGCGAACTCCTCAAAAGCGATTTGAAGGTCCGATTCCATAGCAAACAACATGGTGCTCTTAATCACACCATAATCATCTTTCTTGTTGATAAACAGCTTTTTCATCAGCCGGCGCATCTATAGCAGGGGCGTCACCTAGCGCTTTCTCAAGGACATAGTCCTTTTGTCCGCCAGCAAGAATGATTCTCAGATTGCGAAACCAGTTGGTGAAGTTAGACCCATTGTTCTTAAGCTTTTCTTTCTCAGCAAAAACGTTGAAGTTGAAGTTGGGCTTAGCCATTTGATCTACAAAGTTTGCAAGTACAATTTAGACTATGTTCATGATAACTAGTTCAACTTAATCAAATTACTAGATGAACTCCCACTAAATTCAACATCCCTCAAGTTGTTTAGTGAACATGATCCAAATTCACACACCTAATCCGATCTTCACGAGAAGAGATGTGGTTTCAATGGTGGACAATAAAGTGTCGATCATATCATTCATATGACTCATGCTTAACCTTTCAGTTCGTGTGTTCCGAGGCTATGTCTGTACATGCTAGGCTCGTCAAGTCAAACCCAAGTATTTCCGCGTGTGCAAAACTGGCTTGCACCCGTTGTATGTGAACACAGAGTTTATAGCACCCGATCATCACGAGGTGCTTGAAGACGACAAACTTTAGCAACGGTGCATACATGGGGAGAACACAATTTTATCTTGATCTTTAAGTGAGGAATCATCTTATAATGCTACCGTCGCGATCTAAGCATAATAAGATACATAAAAGGATAAACATCACATGCATATAATTTTATGTGACAAGGTATAGCCAATCTCCACGCAATGATCTCCATCTTGTGCGTGCCAGCATGATCTCCATCACTCCACCATGATTGCCTCTACCACGAATAGGAACTAGAACTATTGCTAACTACTTAGCGATAAAGTAAAGCTATTACATGGCGTATAAGAAGTTGACACACAGGTCATACACAATTATAAAGACAACCATATGGCTCATACCGGTTGTGTACTCATCGACATGCAAGTCGTTAAATATTACAAAACATGATCATTGCATACAACATACACATCATATCTTGGGCCATACCATATCACAGAAACACTCTGTGCAAAAACAAGTTAGACGCCTTTACTTTGTTGTTGCATGTTTTACGTGGCTTATGGGAGTAACAAGCTAAGAACGATTTTTACCTTCGAAAAGTCACAACGGTGATATTGTGGTTGCCAACATCTGGTGTAAATCCCATGATAACTATAGTGAGAGAAACTGGCATCCACCAGCCGCATGTGTGGAACAAGCCACACGTCAAGTGCGGAGCCGGTCTCGCGAACAAGGTCGCGTAAAGTTGGCCTGGACTGCTTCGATCTCACTATCCCGCGTCATAAGAAGTACACAACAAGATACTTGCAACAGAAAACATCAACGCCCGCAACAAGCATGTTGCGTTCTACTCGTGAAACACATCTACGTACAGATCTAGCTCTGATACCACTAAAGGGTTTCACAACATAGTAAATCAAAAAAAAAAATCTACGGATGCGAACGGAAAGCCAAGATCTAATGTAGGAGATGCAATCAACGAGAGGGATAGATGAGATCTTCATACCCTTGAAGAAATCGCACAGTGGAAACGTTCAACAAAACGTGGGTGATGTAGTCGAACTAGCCTTCTCCTCCTCGCGATCCGATCCGATCCAACGCCGCAAGTGGCGACGCCTCCGAGATATGCACATGTACGGCACCGCGACGTCTCCACCTTCCTCGGTCCATCAAGTGGGGTGAAGAGATATATTGGATCTACAGCACGACGGCATGGTGCAAAGGTGGAGAGTTTCTGCGGCAGGGCTTCGCCTACGCGTAGTTGGGAGAGAGAGAGAGATCTGGAGGGCAGCAGGTAGGCGGCTAGGGTTCAAGGAGGGGTGGGAGGAGGGTGCGCCCCTGCCCTATTTATATAGAGGGCTAGACGGCCCCCTTGCCCCTCCTCCAAGCCCTAGGGCCGGCGTCCACAAGGGTGGAGTGGGGGCAAGTCTTCCCCCCTTCTAGAAGATCCCCTAGGGTTTCCCCTAAGGTTTTGGCCGGCTGGGCCTATGGGGCCTTGTTCCCCTGGCCCAATGCGGCCAGGGCACTCCCTCGTAGGCCCACGCCCCCCTCCGACAAGTGGGGCCACGTTGGTCCCACTCCGGAAGCTTCTAGAACCTTTCGGTACAATACCGACTACTCCGAAACGATTCCGAAATCCAAAAACTGCTTTCCCTTATATGGATCTTATTCTCCGAACCATTCCGAAACCCCTCGTGATGTCCTGGATCTCATCCGAGACTCTGAACAAAAACTCATTAACCAATTATCCATTCCATCCTAGCGTCGAGGTACGTTAAGTGTATGACCCTACGGGTTCGAGAATATGCAGACATGATCTCCTATCAATAATCAACTGCGGGATCTGGAAACCCATATTGACTCCCACGTATTCATCGATGATCATATCGGATAAACCACAATGCCAGGATTCAATTAATCCCACATATATATTCCCTTCGTCACGCGATATTTTACTTGCCCGAGATTCGATCGTTGGTATCGGCATACCTAGTTCAATCTCGTTCACAACAAGTACTTTACTCATTCCGTAATCCGATATCACTTTGTGATTAACTCCTTAACCACGTGCTTGCAAGCGGTGTTGATATCGATTACCGAGTGGGCCCGAAGTATATCTCTCCGACTCGGAAGGGACAAATCCCATCTCGATACATGCAACCCAACAAGTACTTTCCGATCACCTGAGAGACACCTTTATGATCACCCTCTCATAGGATGACGTTTGATGACCTCAAATCTTTCTTCCGATACCAGGGAGTTGCAATATCTCATGGTCTAAGGAATACAATATTTGACATAAGAAAAAGCTTCGCAAAGATAAACACTATGACACGATCTAATTGCTCTGCTTGATTTGGGTATGTCCATCATATCATTCTCCCAATGACATGATCTCATTATTAATCGACAACTCATGTCTATGGTTAGGAAACCTTAACCATCATTAATCAATGAGGTAGTCCATAGAGGCGTACTAGGGACACGGTGTTGTTCATAAACCACACAAGTATCAAAGTTTCCGCTTAATACAATTCTAGCATGGAATATAAACTTTATCATGAACAATAATTATAATAATAACATCTTTATTATTGCCTCTAGGGCATAATTCCAACACTACCGCCCGCCAACGCCGCGCCCACCAGCTGCACCAACCCCGTCAGCTCCGACGCCACCTCGAAAGCATCACCCTTCAAGATGCGCTTCAGCTTACGCCCACATGATCCTTGGACGGGCTTGTCCAAGCTCGCCGATGCCCTGACTCCACCGTCCCGATCGGCCTCCTCACATACTCTGGCTCCTGGATGCCGGGACTCCGCCCCCACACGGGATCGCCAGGACTTTTGAGTCCTCGTCCCCCGACGCAGGCGTACCATGCTACCCCGTCGACCTACACCTACGGCGCTTCGTCTCTTGTGCCCTACTACATCGATAGCAGCGGTCTCTGCCACATGCAGCCTCAGCTGCCATCTGTTTCGACAGCCTCCTACACGCTGCATGCTCCGTCAACATCGACGGCTCCGCCTCTACTGCCTTCACCAACACCCCATTGGTACCAAGCCGCCTTCTTGCAGGCCATGAACAATTTTGATGCTCAGGGAGCATCAGGTATGGACTGGATTTTCGATTCTGGTGCTTCTAGCCACATGTCTAATTCGCATACTATGCTGTCAAATTGCACCTCTTCTCCTTTTTCTTCAATTACCCTAGGCAATGGTTCCACTATTCCAATCTATAGCACCGGTCACACTCAATTACCCACACCCATTAAACCCCTTTTACTTCGAGATGTTCTAGTTGCTCCTGCTCTTATCAAAAACTTAATTTATGTTCGCAAGTTTACCTCCGACAATCTTCTCTCTATTGAATGTGATCCCTTTGTCTTATCTATGAAGGATCTTCGAACCAAGGAGGAGATCACACGCTTCAATAGCTCCGGTGATCTCTATTCTATCCATGGAGCTCCTGCTGCACGTCCCCCTCCTCCATGATGGCCTCCGTCCACCTTTGGCACCAGCGTCTAGGCCACCCCAATGCCATCACCACTACAAATTTGCTTAGTGAATTTTGTCTTCCATGTAATAAAGATCTTCATGATCCCTTAGTGTGTGAGTCGTGTCAACAAGGCAAACATGTGCGTCTTCCCTTTAGTTATTCTAGTTCCTATAGCAGTTTTCCTTTTGAGCTTTTACATTGTGATATATGGACCTCTCCTCACACTAGTATTTATGGTTTTCAATACTATCTTGTTATTCTAGATGACTTTACTCATTTTATTTGGACATTTCCCCTCAAGCACAAATCATATGTACACACCACCTTCCTCCATTTTCAACGATATGTTTCCACACACTTCTTTCTATCCATTCGGTTTCTCCAATGTGACAATGGCCGTGAATTCAACAACATTAAAAATCGAAACCTTTTTCTTCAACATGGAATTCTCTTACGTTTTTCTTGTCCCTACACTTCTCCCCAAAACGGCAAGGCAGAACGATCTCTCCGTACTCTTAATGATATAGTCCGCACCCTTCTAATTCAATCATCTATGCCACCAAAGTTTTGGGCAGAAGCTCTTCGAACAGCCACCTTTCTTTTAAACATCCAACCCTCCACTGTTCACCCTAAAACAACACCCTTCTACTCCCTTTTCCTAAGCCACCCCAATTATTCCGAGTTAAAAGTTTTCGGTTGCCTTTGTTTCCCCAACATATACGCCACCACTCCCAATAAACTATCTTCTCCCTCCATTCCCTGCGTGTTTCTCGGTTATTCCGACGAGCATAAAGGATATCGCTGTCTAGATCTTTCCAATGGTCGCATCCATATATCCCGTCACGTCACTTTCGATGAAACAACCTTTCCTTTTGCTACTCGGTCACCTTCCCCTGAACCTACCTCACCAACACCTCCAAATCACTCCCCTAGCTTCCTACATCCCCTCCTGTACAACCCCAGCGTCACCAACTTACAGCCCCAAGTCACGGCAGAACCGACCCAACCCCACCATGCACATGAAATGATAAAACTACTGCATGACAGACCTCCCTGCCGCGCCTGAGCCTGCTGAACCCTCTGCCGTGGCAGAGATTCAGGCTCCAAACCCTGCCGCGGCAGCGCGCGCTGCCGACGCACCATCGCCTGTGCCCGATCGTTCCGCTGCGCCGGGCACCTCCTCTGCTCCTTTACCCTCACGTGCCATCCCTACTACTGCTCCTAGCAATGACCATGTTATGCACACTCGTGCTAAGTCTGGTTTCCGCCTTCAACCTAAAGAACGTCTTACTCTTCTTGCTGAATCCCAAATTTCACCTATTCCTCGTACCTACAAAGCTGCTCTTCTAGATCCTCATTGGTCCTCAGCCATGCGAGATGAGTTTTAAGCTCTATTGCAAAATGACACTTGGCAACTTGTTCCCCGACCACATGGTGCAAACATTGTCTCCGGCAAATGGGTCTTTCGCCAAAAATTCCACTCCGATGGATCTCTTGCTCGCTATAAAGCCAGATGGGTTTGTCGGGGTTTCTCTCAACAACATGGAATTGACTATGATGAAACCTTTTCTCCTATTGTTAAGCCAAGCACAATTCGTACTGTCCTTAGTTTTGCCATTTCCTCCTCTTGGCCTATTCATCAACTTGATGTTAAAAATGTATTTCTCCATGAAAGCCTTAATGAAACAGTCTATTGTCAACAACCTCTTGGATTCGAAAATCCTAATCTACCCAATCACGTATGTCTTCTCCAAAAATCTCTTTATGGCCTTAAACAAGCCCCACGAGCATGGTTTCAACGTTTTTCTACTTTCATCCAAACAATAGGCTTTGTTCCTTCCCTCTCTTTTTGATTCCTCTCTTTTTGTCTACAATCGAAATTCACAAACCTCTTATTTACTTCTCTATGTTGATGATATTGTCCTTACAGCTTCCTCCACCACTTTTCTCAACCATATTATTTCTCTTTTAAACACCGAATTCTCCACGACTGATCTAGGTCACTTACATCATTTTCTTGATATTTCTGTCACTCGCAATTCCAATGATCTTTTTCTATCCCAACGACAATATGTTCTTGACCTTCTCTTGCGGGCAGGGATGCAGGATTGTCAGCCCTCTCGTACTCCTGTTGATACATCTTTTAAACTTTCTGCTGATGGTGAATCCTTTTCCGATCCTACTCTTTATCGCAGTCTTGTAGGTGCTCTACAATATCTTACTCTTACCCGTCCTGAGCTTTCTTATGCTGTCCAACAAGCTTGTCTCTATATGCATGATCCCCGTGTCCCACATCATAACCATGTCAAACGTATTGTTAGATATCTCAAAGGCACTCTTGATCACGGTCTTCACATTAATTCTTCCTCTCCTACTACTTTGACAGCATATTCCGATACCGAATGGGCTGGTTGTCCAGATACTCGTAGATCTACGTCCGGATACTGTGTTTTTCTTGGTAACAATTTGGTTTCTTGGTCCTTAAAAAGACAGGTTACAGTCTCAAGGTCTTCTGCAGAGGCTGAATCTGAGGCGATTCACGCTACCTGATTCTTTTAGAGTTGCACCGTCCTATTCACCAAGCAACCATTATCTATTGTGACAATGTTTCAGCTATACACATGTCTAGCAATCTAGTGCAACATCGTCGCACCAAGCACATCGAGATTGATATCCACTTTGTTCAGGAGAAGGGTTGCTTTGGGCCAAATACGGGTTCTACATGTTCCTAGCATAGCGCAATTTGTTGATATCTTCACCAAGGCTCTTGCTACTGTGCCTTTTACTGACATTCGATTCAGTCTCAACGTTGTTGAACCCCACGCTGAGACTGCGGGGGATGTTATGAGTTTGTATTGTAATACAAGTTGGTTAGGCTGGCCGAGTTGGTTAGGGTTTTGGCTGTGTCGGTTATGACTCCAGCATTATATATACTCCTTGTGCTCGCTACAATCTATATACGTGAGATTTATTATAATTCTACGGTAGGACTTACGCTTCCATTTTGGAATGCGGTATCTGGCTGTTTTGTTTGCTTCCCACTTATAAATTGACAAGTGAAAACCCCCAGTCACAAAAGAAAAGATGAGGTCAATAACCACACACGGGCTGAACTGAAGCCCAATTTAACACACGAAACATACTTCGAACAACACTGCGACAAGCCAACAAGCACTAAACCTGGGGTCCAGCTAGCTAACCACGCTCCAGCTCACGGCCTACGGCCGGCCACGAACTGCCGAGCGTCCACACAGCCTGGTCCTTGGCGCTACACGAGCCCAAAACCTTTGAGATCCATCCCGAGAGAACCCGTGGAGCCCCGCCCCGCTGAGATCTGGGATCCAAGCCTACGCACGCATGGAATCCTAACCACTCGAACCGTGGTCCTACGCTACGTGCCACTCTGTCTGGCGGATCACACATCCAAATCTCCTTTGCCATTTCCAGTTACTCCTATAATCCCCAAAACAAAAAGTTACTCCTGTAATCATCCGCGTGCACGAAAACCCTGTTTTTCGTTTCCCCAACTGTAAAGCATAGGAAGATCGAAAATTTTGCTGCCCGTGAAGCACAGCCATCACCGTGCATTGATTGGTTGCGCAGGCCCGAAAGAAGCATACGCGCAGTTTAGTAAATGTCAAGCTGTCGGTACAACCGTACTCCGAGCCATTATGAAGAGAGAGAGAGATCCAATGATTCGCACGGCCATCTGATTAATGTGAACAACAGACACGCAAGGACCGGACGGCACTGCATGCATGCACTAGGGGGTCAGACGAGAGACCTGTGTCCAGAGTCTGTGCGCTATGCACGTGCTAGCTGGACCTCTCGAGGAAGCGGTATCAGCAACACCAAATTCTCGGGAATTGGTAATGTAACAAGTGAAGCATATGCCGCAGTATCAGCTGTCCAGTGCTGTGCTTGCTCTTTAGCTGTTGCGGAAAAGAGCGTACTACGAGAAATGTTTGTCATTCGGAGCATCTTCACCGGAGGCCCCCCGGTCAGAACGGACAAACATAACCTAAAATTTTAAGAAACTTACAAAATAAACTCGCTATTTTAACTAACTCTTTTGGGTAACGTTTAACACAAAGACGCTATACTCAATAGGATAGTGCCTCTTCGAAAGTCGCTACACTCCTTGTCAGTGTGACAAGTCTAGCATAGCGTCTATGTGTAAGACACTACACTAGTCTATTTATAAAACGTATGTACATAGTTGACATAGAACTATAATAACTGAGTTGGTAGAAGCCTTTGTTGCTACCTAGTAGGTTATGAGTTTTAGTGTTTTACTCCCCAAAATGCCACTTTTTATTTTTATTTTTCAAAGGTTGTAGCATTGGTTTTATTATTGTACATATGAAAATATATTAATTCTAGCATTCTTATTTATTTTTTAAAAATGAAAACGAATAAAAGGAGACAGTTCCAAAAATAATTACTCCTTTTATTCGTACGGAGTACCATAAAATACAGATCACTCACTCGTGAAATAAGCAGCCGGTAGCTAGTGCTAGCATAGCAGTTGACTTAACCTGCTGCTACTACTATACCACTAAAAATAGAATATTATTGGGTTGTTGATACTACTCGGTTTGGAGCTTTGGAATAATAAAACCAATGTTACAATAATACCTAATACTCGGTTATTGATAATACTCTACTCAGTTTCCATTTTTTAAAATAAATATGGATGCTAGAATTAATATATTTTCATATGTACAATAATAAAACCAATATTACAACCTTTGAAAAATATAAATAAAAAGTGGTATTTCAAGAAGTTGAACTCATGACCTGCTAGCTACTAGCAACAAAGGGTTCTACCAACTAGTCCATTGTCAACAACATATAAATATTTTATAAATAGACCAGTATAGCGTCTTACATATAGGCGCTATGCTGACGTGCAACGCTGACAAGGAGTGTAGCGCCCTTCGGAGAGGCGCTATCCGTTAAATATAGCGTCTTTGTGTTAGTCTTTGTGTTAGATGTTACCCAAAAGGGTTAGTTTAATAAAATATTTTCGCCGCGAGTTTATTTGTGAATTTCTTTAAACTTTGAGTCAAGTTTGTCCATTCTGCCAGGCCCCGTAGCCCTCTCAAAGTCAATCGGACGCCGGTTCTTTTAAATTTTGGCTCACACTGGCATGTGCCAATACCCGCTGGCCGCAAGGGCCACGTTGGAAGCGCACGCTCTCCACGTCACATAGGATTTCAGCCGTCGGACTCCCGCCTCTTTCCTCTATTTCCAATTCTACTTCCCTCCGTTTTCGCTCCATATTGCCACTCCCTCCCCACCATCGCCACTCCAGTTTCTTGGTCGGCTCTTCTGTTCTCGTCCATTTCCTAGAGCCGGTGGTATGCCTTCGAAAATGAAGCCCACAGGGACGGCGAATCCACGACAGGCGACGCCGAAGGAGAAGCCGCCCACCATGTATGTGAAAGGGTTGGTGGAGGAGGCCACTAGTAAAAAGTACGCGACGCTGGACCGTAAGAGGAGCCAACACACATCCTTAGCAGCGGTAGCGGAGGAGGCTGCAACGAAGACGTTGCCCAGCCTCGGCCTCGGCAATTCCGAAAGGGCAGTACTACGCGTCCTCTGAGGGATTTATGTTTTTTTATTTCCTAGGTCCCAGCCAACCACGTGTCCTCTTTTTTGAGTCAAAATCTCGCTTTTGCTACAGACATACTCGTTTTTCTACAAATAGTCCCGCTTTTGCTACAACGTAGCAAAAAACGGTTTGACCCAGAAAATATAAAAAATAGACTGGACCTCGCCGGAGAGTTCGTCGGAGACATCGTCGGCGACCGTGCAGCAAAAAAATTGTGCTAATGTAGCAAACCCGACCTCGCCGGAGATCTCACCGGACTTTCGCCAGAGACCGCGTAGCAAAAATTTTATGCTATTGTAGCAAAAACACAAAACGTATGTAGCAAATAAATTATCATATTGTAGCAAATCCGATCTCATCGGACACCACGCCGGAGATCTCGCCGGAGATAATGTAGCAAGACCCAAAATACGCTTGTAGCACCGCCGCCGGTCGCTTGTAGCAGCGCCCCCAACCACATGTAGCAAACCTCGACGTCATAGGTAGAAGCAACGGTAGCAGTAGGCAGCAGCGTCGCCAACCCTATGTAGCAAACCTCGACACCGTAAGTAGCAGCGTCGGTGGCCTTCGGTAGCAACGCAGGTGGCCTTCGTCATGAAGGAGTTGGGGGCAAAGGGGTGAGATCACTCCGGCGAGAGAAACGGCGAGGACGAGGGAAGCGCGCGTGCAGGGAATCAACTTCGGTGAGGGTAACAACGAGAGGAACGGCGTGGCTGAGCTGCGGTCGCGGCAGCAAGGCGTCGGCGGCAAGACGGCCGCGACGGTGAAGCGAAGGTGTAACTCTCCATCGACCCTGGTAGCAATTTTCGGCGCCGCTTGTATCCATGGTCGATGCCTATGTAGCAATAAAATCAACGATTATAGCAACATCCTCTGCAGCTTGTAGCAAGTGGTGATGCCCGTCCTTCCAGAACCGACCCCCTCTCCACCTCGCCTCCTGCAACGCCAACGACAACGAGATTGGAGCTCTCGCGCGTGGAGATGGAGAGGCTGGTGCTAGTGGCGAGGGGTGCGAGGAGGCCGTTACGATGTGGAGATGCTCTGGAGCTAAAGCTACTGTGGGGATCTAGCGAGAAGATTGGAGTTTGGAGGGCATCGCTGGGCTAGGTGTGGAGCGTGGAGAGAGAAGGATGAGAGCCAGAGGTTGAAGACGAGGGAACACACGGGAAAGAGATAAGGTTGTGGTGATGTGGGCCCTGGAGACGTGCCCAGCTCATAGCAGGACCGGCCGGCTATTGTAGTATTGTCGCCGCGCCTGGGTAGCAGCGTCGGCCGCCCATTGTAGCAACGCTGCCCGCCCCGCTGTAGCAGCAGGACCGCCCGTCCCGCTATAGTAGCACCGCCGCGCCTATGTAGCAGTGCCTCCATGCCCGAGTAGCAGCTGTCGGTGTGCCTATGTAGCCATGTCGGCCGCCCTGAGTAGAAGCGCCGTCGTGGCTCTGTAGCAGGGCCGACAACCCCTTGTAGCAGGGAACACCGCGTAGCCGTCGGTGTGCCTATGTAGCCATGTCGGCCGCCCTGAGTAGCAGCGTCGCCGTGGCTCTGTAGCAGGGCCGGCAACCCCTTGTAGCAGGGAACACCACGCGCCTCTGTAGCAGGGAGGCACAGGGCCGCCCCCGCTCGTGGCACTGTAGGTCCCCATGCTCGTATCACGGTGGCACTGAGTTGCAGCGATGGGGACTGGGAGCTAGCAGTAGCGGCGTGTATTGCTGTAATGGTGGGAACTGGGAAGCCATGGCGGGCGTGGTGGTGCTGTGGAGAAGAACAGGGGGAGAAAAATGGCAGCCATGCGAGGTGGAGAGGATGAGCACGGCGCGATGTGGGGAAATCTGTGGAGGAGAGAAGAATCTGTGGAGGAGAGAAGGTAGGAGAAGATAAGGGCATGTACAGTAGTATCTAGTCAGCTGTCTATAAAACTGTTTAGGTAGGAAATTAAGTGATATGGAAGAGAGAGAATATGAATAACGGCAGAGTCCGTCGGTAGAAATACAGTCGATCTGCAGCCTGAAAAATCGCTCCCTATAGACGGCCTCCTCCCCGTTGTACGGGTTCACCATGAATAGTGGGTCGGTTAGATTTCATCAGCATGCAAAATCCTGTTCCCTCTTTACCGTGAATCCCTGTGGTTAAAGACAGCCAAAAAAGACTCTCGACTGTATACGTTGTCTGCTGGGCGTCTACACGTGACGTGGAAAAATTATAAAGACAACCCTCGTCGGAACTAATGTACATGCCCTAAGGTAGGGGTCTGCAGGTGCGTTGTCGACGCGGAGTTGTAGCGCGTGCATGCTGGACTCGGACGATGTATTCTATGGGACGTGCGTACAGCTAGCGAGCGAGCGACCCGGGGATCGTTTCCTTCGATCCGTCGGGGAAAGCCAATCGTTTTCAATTCCGAAAGCGGGAAACGTGTACCATGCCAGCCCTGGTGGCACGCAAGGGAGCACGAACTCACCAACATACTCGACGTGCTATGAAGAGAGGTACAACTCGATGTCGCTATCACGGATCCAATTCTCTCCTGAGATGGACGACAACGATATCACGGACGATCCGAACTCCATGTACTAGCCGGTGGAGATGCTCTCGCATTTTCCTTCCAAGCTCGCAATGGAAAAGAGAGGAGGACTTTGTGTACGACTGCGTGGGAACAACTGTGACCCCCATGAGGATAACTAACGGACTAGAGTAGATATCACGACGTCCACAGAATGATACTCCTAGAAGACAGGGAGGGCATCAACGACATGAGCAGCTCCGTGACAAACCTTGCTGAGCACATGTGTTTTGCGACGTCTCATCTCAAACTTCCATGTTTCAACCACCTTATTAGTCATTTGGTGCATTTGGAATCCTAAGTCGTTTTTGAATTTCAAGTTATCAAAATGATGTTCTGAAATGTTTTTTGAACTTTGTGTGCGGTAGAAACGTGATGCTTTGAATTTTATGACATGAGATTGGAGTTAAAACGGAGTTCATAACAAAGAGAAGAGAAATGGAAGAAAAAATAGAACACATGCGCTGCATTGTAGGGAATATGCCAGAGCAAAACACCCAGAAAAATAATTTAAGAGCATCCTTCTGGAAATGGAGGCCAGACCAACTTAGACCAGAACTAAACCAAGGCTGCGTTTGGCACTTTCGGCAAGAGATCTCGCCGGGTTATGGTAATCCCATATCCTCAACAAACTTTTACCTCTTTCATTCATGTTTTTATCTATTACCAGGCTATTCTTGTAAATCAGATTATGAAATAAGCACGTCGCGGTTCAACAACAGCTATAACTGAACCTAACTGCAGTATCTCCATTGAAGTGTCGAGCAAGTAACAACAAATGTCACTGAACAAAAATGAGATATACATAATTTACACGAATCCTCCATGGTCCATGACTTCATGCCTCCTTGATCAAATTACTTGGCTCACTCAGAACATACTTTGGCAGTTCGTATTTGGCACCTGCGGCAGAGTTTTTAAGGCATTAGCTTGGTTCTGAAAGCATGGACCGTGGAGAAGATACACGAGATACAAGAGAGACATTATTTTTACCTCTTTCATCGTAGCAAAGTGTCATGTCAGAATTTGAGACGATGATGCCAGCACTGTCCACTATGGTCTGTGCGAGAGACAGTTCAGCTTCCGCAGCGGCTCGAAGTGCATCCCAAATCTCTGATGGAAACAGATGGCAGTTTTTTAATGCAAAATCTAGTGTTTCTTCAACTAACTGGTTGTAAGCAATTATGTTAAGGGTGTGCTGTCATAAGAAAACAAACATGTATTTCATGAATATGATAAAGCAACTGTTCAAGATGCCTCGGACCAATCCTTGGCTAAACTAAACAAATACTGCCTCTGTTCATAAATAAGTGTCGTCCCAGAAAAGTATGCAGTCAAGCTTGTGTAACTTTGACTATTGATGAAATGTTTAAGAAGTATTCACATTAGTAAGGTGAAAATAAAAATTTAATTTTTTCATGAATCATACAATAATATTTTCCATATTTTATACCAAGATATATGTATAAAAATTAATGGTCAAAGGTGTATGTTACCGACAGAGGGAGTATAAAATATGCTAACTGATAATTAATTTATCAACGAATTTGTGTGGTCGTCACAATGGCAAACCAGAGGAATGTCCATAGAATGGGGAAATTTCTACCAATAAAATTGACCACACATCCCAACTTGTGTTTCACAACCCCCATAGTTCATAGATGTTTTCTGATCAAGGACTAAAGATGGCTGCGACAAATGTAACAGCAAGTGGACTAAGCTTCCAAAATAGCAAAATGAACACCATAAGTGTACATGTACTTCAAAAAAGTTTAAAGTAACGAACTGCATACGAATTTAGTGAAGTTAAGTCAAAGCCTAGCTGTGCTTCTTCTGAGGAAAAAGTACTGGTCTAGCAAGCAGTATAAATCCATGGGAGATAAAGTTTCACAGTACAAACAATGAGAGCTGTACAGTACCTTTCTGTCCACCGTAGTGAGGAGTAGTGTCCCAGAATTCCTCGCGCATCTGTTTGAGTTGTGCTGGTGTTATTGCTTGAGTGTGCTTCCAAGCCTTTGGCTTTTTAAGCTTCTTACTGATATCTGAGACCAACATAATGTGTTAAGCCTCAGTAACTGAATGAGTATCCAAATACAGTAACAGGGTGTCACTGTAAATAAGCAGTGCATTGATCTTAGAATTGAGTCCAGATGCGTATTATAATAAGAGCAACAGAATTACACGAAGTAACAAAAGCACGTACTAAGCATCCAAGAACTTCTAACAGTTCTTTTCAACAAACCTTCTGCTCTATAAGCTTATTTTGTTAATGAGTTCAGGCTCCATTTGCTGAACCGGGCAAAATAAATGTCATCTTCACCACCTTAACACATAACCAGCTTATAGCTTGCTGAACATTTTGAAGTTGTGTAACTAACACTAAGGATGTGACCAGAATCAGGCAAAAGATTAAATCATGAAAATTTTCTCAACTACAAGAGAAGTCATGTTAAGTGAGTTCAGTACGAGGAAACAAAAACGAAGCGCACAGAGAAGAGTTGTCTCGGTCCCATTTAACCAAGCTAATGTACTGACAATAATAATGTTAAAAGAATTTTACTTAGTCAAAAGCTCATAACTGATATTTCCTACTACTGAACCCCAATAAGAAACTTGTTCCCTCCTACATGAAGAATAAACCATCATTTCAGTACGTCTTTCGTCATGTTACATCTTTGTCATCCTAAGGAAGAATAAACCGTCAGTTCAATTGCCTTTTTCTGATACTCATATCTTTTTCTCCCCAGCAACTGGATTTGATAGCTGTCATCTTACAGTGCAGATGAGAATATATCACTCCTCAATTGCCTTTTCACAGTACACTGTACACATATCCTCTCTTCACCAAAATTTGTATCACGAATAAGTTGATCATTGAGATGGTGATACTAACAATGCTTTTTTTTTTTCAAAAATCGGTTGATATGTGCAAACTGCCAATAAGTACTACGATCACATGTGACCAAATATATAACATGGAGCATGTTACAGTATCCCATAAGCAGCTCTATGTCCCTAACCCCCTTCTCTGCTACCCCAGCAGCTGAATCATTGCAGCATGACCCATCATCAGTCCCGTCCCAGATCACGGTTCTGGGAACCAAATTGCCGGAGATCTCAATTCTTAACTGACCACTAAGAAAACATACAGTAACACAATCGAGAAAGGCAGGGTAAGAAGAGGAGACCATCAGATGTAGGGGTGGATCCGGCGCAGCCCATGGCGACGGCCGATCAGACGATCATCGGCGGCCTCGCTTCGAGAAGCTTCTGCAAGCGGATGCGCCCCTCTCGCGTCTGGACTTGAGGGGCGATGCGGGAGAGGGCGGCGGACTGAAAACCGAAAGAGCAGCTGGATGAGTGGGGGGGATGAACGTGTCAGGAACTCAGGATGTGGCTAATGATAGGCTGCTACTGCTAGCCAACAAAAACCGGTGCGGGTGTAGCTGGCATCAATGCGGTGGTGGTTTTTTCTTTCTAAATAAAACTTTTGCTGGGATGCACTCGCGACGTGCTAACAGCAGTCTCTACGGATCATTTTTTTTTTGCGAATCTACGGATCATTATTTTAATAAATCTAAAAAAAAGCAGACTCTACGGATCTCCTAAACACTAACCTCCGGTAGCATTTTGCAGGTGCCCTCCCACGTCAGATCCCTAAAGTTTTTTTTTTGAGGATCGAGGTAAAAAAAAGGCCGAACTAAAAATAGGGCCCTACATCTTTGTCACCACGATTTCCCTTCCTCACACACATTCATCGAGCATGGCACCCTTTGACGTGCCACGGTTGCCCCTCTTCCTTCCTCGGCCCTCCCATGCCTCCTCCATTCCTTCGAGCCTCATTCTGGGCCCATTGATGAAATCCTAGCCATCGGGCCTGTGAAGCTAGGATAAAGAATGTAGCCACCAACAACGCTCCTCGCACGGACCTCCGCTGCTCTTGTCATCTTCATCACGGGCAGACCCAGGCGGCTCTACCAAGTTACTAGCGCCGAAGGCGGTTTCCCTGCTATCCCAACCACACAACGACACCACCATGGTGAAACTTCTCTGCCCCTCGCCCGGCGCCTCCCCATGGTCGAAGTCTAACGACGGTTAGTTTTCACGATCCCACTAGTCTCACTTCTGAGGAACGAAAGAGAGTTCATTTGTTCGCCAATCGGCTTAGGTCAGCAGGTTTGGATCTCAAAGACGAAGATATGTGTGTAATGGGAGGATTTCCTCAGACTTTATTCATAAGGTGATTAAGAGATCGTACAATGTGTCTACAAGATAATATCGAAGGGTTTATAATGATACCCGACGAGAGAGATGAATCTAGAGGTATGACTAAGGCTAATGGCGAAAACACGGGTGATTATGACTTGTCTTTCTGGGATGAATGTCCTCGGGTACTTATAGACATCAATGGTAGTTGATTCCTGCTTAGTCATGTCAGGTTGTCATCTTGTGTTGCACGTAATCCTGATCTCCGATCTTCCTTGCATGTACATATAGTCTTCGGAATCTTCAGAGAGCCATCTTGCAGCCCTATGCGTCAGGTCGGTTGAGGTTAGATCGGTTGAGAGCTTCTAGATGCACGTCTTCAGGTCCTTGATCGCCAGAGGTAGGCGTGGACAGATCATGGATTAAAGTGTGGTAAATACCTAAATCCGCACATCATCGACAAAGTCCCACACCTATCGTTGCTACCAAGGAACATGGCCATGGGTGCTACCTATGATGTCTTTATAGAGGATGAAATGAATTTTTTAATGTTAGGTTAATTTGAAATGATAATTTAATATATAATTCTATGTAAAATTGAGTCTAAATTTGTCAACTTGATGAGTTTGTTGATATTGCGATGTGAAGTTGTGAATATTTTTTTTACTTTTGATGTGATTTTTTTCAAATTTGTCAAAAAGATATGATAATTTTGTGAAAAATGAAATAGCTTGTATGTAAATTTACAATTTCGTCGTGTATGTGAATTTTGTTGTATGGCACGTTGTAGAATGTCATCTTGTGTGTTTGCAATGAAAATGTTCATTTGTTCATAGTAGTGAGGTGGTTGCTAGTGGAAGTGATAATATGTGCACATGATGTGTGTGGAGATAGAATTTTATACAATCTCATTGTCACCTCCACTTGACGTATTTTGTACTTCAAACACTCGTAAAGCAGATAAAAATTACTAGACAAGTTTAATTATCAGGATGATATCCAATTATCCTAGTCATGGCATAACATGCATTACTGCTAATCGTATTCTTGACAATGAGCTACCTAGGAAGGAATATTGAGAAAGTATTGTTGAGAATTTTCATGCCAACCAAAACTTTGATTCTGATAGGTATGCAAATTTATTGAGCATTGTTAGAGTTCCATTAAAAGGAGTCCAACAAGTTTCACTCATGTTATGATCAAGTTGAGCGTTATCATCAAAGCGGCATACCATACAAAGAGAATGTAAGTTCTACATATTGATCACCGTTTTACAATATTATATGCATGCAACCTTGTCCACTGATTTTTCTTGGAGCTTAAAGAAGCACATGAGTTCTATGCTTCTGATGAAATAAAGAATAGAGCATTTCGGTTTGTTCACTATGGTATCCAAGCCAGGAATTTTCAGAATGTTATAGCAATTGCGGCCGATAAGAGGTCATATTCCAACAAGTCAACAATTCCGTCTAAGGGAGCCGATGGAGAAGAACAAGAAATAGAAGATGATAGTGAGAGTACAACTCTTGGATCAAGAGAAAATAACATACAAATAGGAAAAAAACAAGCATATGAGAAGATGAAGATGAAGAATTGAGGCAAAGTTGGACCTTACAACAAGGGGCTTAAGTAGTCATTGGTGGTCAAGGATAAAGAAGATAAGCTCAAAGAGGAGAGATGGAGAGACAGTAAGATGATCCGGGAGCACAATTTGATGTGCAAGAAAGAATAAAAGATAATATTATGTGATGTCAACACACTACAGATTGCATTGTTTTGCATATTTTTTGCACAAGCTAGAAGATTGTCATATCATTTTGCATAACCCAAGAGTATGCAGAAGCCTATAGATTGCATTACAGAACAATTGTGCATTATTTGTTCTTTGACCGCATAGTAGCTAAACAACCTTGGCATGTGTTTGGATATTTCTTCCAGTTGGAAGTAGGTTCCTGATATGAATTCGTTAGTAAGTTCTAGGTTTATTAACAAAAACCTTTTGTCTTAAACTATTTCTTTGCAACTATTATTCCTAGCATGTGAACATTGAGAAACAACTCGATTGTAGCAACGAGTCGATAGAGAATGGCTAATAGTGTAGGGGTTCGTAGCATGTAAAACAAAATAATTTCTACCGCATGCAAACAAACAAGCCAAGATCTATCTACTAGATTGTAGCAACGAGTCGATAGAGGAACTCACCCTCGAAGATTCCAAAGCGGTTAACAAGAGAATATTCTCGTGGGTGATGTAGTCGTACTCTTGCCGATCTCAAGATCGTGTAGACAATCCTTCCGGCGCTGCGTTCTGGCAACTCTTCGCAGTCGGTCACACGTTCGGTACTCGATGAAGACCTTCCTCTCCCTTGTTCCAGCAGGCAACGGAGGTTGTAGCACTCTCCTCGCGATTCCGGCTGACGGTGTGGTGCCGGAGTAGAGGAGATCTCATGAGCTTCGCCTTAAGCCGGAGCGAGTATGGTGGACTATGAGAGAGGCCTTGGTGATATAGGGTTTAGAGGCACCAAGGGGGAGCTTTGCCGGCGGCTAGGGCTTGGGGAAGCCCCAACTCGGCGAGTTGGAGGAACCCTAGGTGGCGGCGGCGACTTGGGGTAGCCGGCGGCTAGGGCTAGGGTTTTGGGTGAGTTAGGTGTGTGGAAGAGGGGCAACCCTGCCCCTCCTTATATAGGTGGGAGGGCGCGGCTTGGGAGGAGGGAGTCCTCTCCCAAGTCGGCCTCCTTGGCCGGCGGGTGGAGGGAGAGGAACTCCTCCCCAAGTAGGTTTCCTACTCTCCCCCCACCAAGCAAACTTGTCGTTTGACTTTTTCAAATTGGCATTTGACTTTCAAACTAGGATTTGATTTCTCCCTTTATTTTGCCCAGCCAAGTGACCTAGTACATGATGCAACCATTCCATATTGTTATGACATATTCATGTACCCTTCCCCTCCGGAGTGCCGGACCTTCCGGACCCTTCTAGAACATTCCCGATGAAAACACCGGAATCATTCCCCAACTCCGAAACAAGACTTTCCTTATATGAATCTTATTCTCCGGACCATTCCGGATCTCCTCGTGATATCCCGGATCCCATCCGAGACTCGGAACAACATTCGGTCTCTTTTCATCATTCCATAACTACTCAACAACATCGAATCCTTAAGTGTGTCTCCCTACGGTTCGTGAATTATGCGGACATGATCGAGACACTTCTCCGATCAATAACCAATAGAGGAACCTAGAAATTCATATGGCTCCCACATATTTCTACGATTACTTTGCGATCGAATGAACCACTTACATACGATACCAATTTCCCTTTGTCTCACGATAGTTTACTTATCCGAGGTTTTGATCGTCGGTATCTCTGCATACCTAGTTCAACCTTGTTAATGATAAGTACTCTTTTCTCGTTCCCGTGATATGTGATCCCTTGTGAGCCAGTCACATGCTTGCAAGCTAATTGGATGACATTCCACCGAGAGGGCCCAGAGTTTATCTATCCGTCATATGGATGGACAAATCCCACTCTTGATCCATGTGTCTCAACCCATACTTTCCGAACACTCAATGCCATCTTTATAGCCATCCCGTTACGGTGTGGTGTTTGATGTCATCAAAGCATCCTTCCGGTGATGGTGATAAGCATGATCTCATGGTCGAAGGAATTAGGTTACTATGTATCAGAAAGCTTATAGCAATTGAACTATTAAAATGACTTGGTCTTTATGCTACGCTTATCTATAGGAGTATGTCCATCATATCATTCTCCTAATTATATGACCTTGTTACTAACAACATCTCAAATGTTCATGATTAAGAAACCATGATCATCTATTAATCAACAAGCTAGTATTATAAAGAGGCTTTACAAGGGACTCTAATTTAGTTTACAAATCACACAAGTATTAATGTTTCCGGTTAATACTGTTATAGCATGAATGTAAACATTTATCATAAACACAAAGATATAATAATAACTACATTTATTATTGCCTCTAGGGCATATCTCCAACAGTCTCCCACTTGCACTAGAGTCAACTAATCTAGATTACATGGTAATATACCGAACACCCATGGCAGTTTGGTTTTGGTCATGTTTTGCCCTCGGGAGAGGTTTAGTCAACGGATACGCCATATTCAGATCCGTGTGTACTTTGCAAATCTTTATGTCACCATCTTGGACATGTTCTCGAATAGCGTGAAAATGTAGCTTGATGTGCTTCAGCTTCTTGTGTGACCTTGGTTCTTGCGAATTGGCTTTGGCGCCCATGTTATCACAGTAGATAGACAT
Organism: Avena insularis; assembly: GCA_023614405.1. Classification (NCBI taxonomy): domain Eukaryota; kingdom Viridiplantae; phylum Streptophyta; class Magnoliopsida; order Poales; family Poaceae; genus Avena; species Avena insularis. The sequence goes on along the minus strand of CM042689.1, from coordinate 336,164,497 downwards.
TGGGTCCAGCGCACTTGGAACCACACCGAGCTCTGTAATGAACTCCTTCATCCATATCGCTTCTTGTGAAGCCTCCGAAGCAGCTATGTATTCCGATTCAGTTGAAGATCTCGCCACAATGCTTTGCTTTGCACTCCTCCAGCTAACTACTGCACCATTCAAAGTAAATACGTATCCAGATTGAGATTTAGAATCATCCGGATCGGTGTTCCAACTAGCATCGGTGTAACCATTAACAACGAGCTGTTCATCACCTCCATAAGAAAGAACCATATCCTTAGTTCTTCTCAAGTACTTAAGGATGTTTTTGACATTGTCCAATGATCCACTCCTGGATCACTTTGATATCTGCTAGTCAAACTAACAACATATGCAATGTCGGGTCTAGTACATAGCATGGCATACATTAGAGATCCTATGGCTGAGGCATAGGGAGTCTTACTCATCCTTTCTCTATCTTCTGCCGTTGCAGGACTTTGAGTTTTACTCAAGGTCGTATTGGGCAACATGGGCAAGAACCCTTTCTTGCTATCTTCCATTCCAAACCTCTTTAGAACTTTGTCCAAATATGTACTTTGTGACAATGAAATTAGGCGTCTCGATCTATCTCTATAAATCTTTATGCCTAATATGTAAGCTGCTTCGCCAAGATCTTTCATTGAAAAACTATTATTCAAATATTCCTTGACACTATTAAGAAGGTCTACATCATTCCGAATCAACAATATGTCATCTACATATAGTATTAAGAATGCTACAGAGCTCCCACTCACTTTCTTGTAAATACAAGCTTCTCCATAAGTTTGTATAAAACCAAAGCTTTTGATTACCTTATCAAAATGTTGATTCCAACTTCGGGATGCTTGCTTCAATCCATATATGGACCGTTGAAGTTTGCACACCTTGTTAGCATCTTTAGAATCGACAAAACCTTTGGGTTGCATCATATACAACTCTTCATCAATGTCTCCATTGAGGAACGCTGTTTTGACATCCATCTGCCATATCTCATAATCATAATATGCAGCGATTGCTAACATAATCCTCATAGACTTTATCTTCACTACTGGTGAGAAAGTCTCATCGTAGTCAACTCCTTGAATTTGTCTAAACCCTTTTGCGACAAGTCGAGCTTTATAGACAGTAACATTACCATCAGCATTTGTTTTCTTCTTGAAAATCCATTTGTTCTCGACAACCTTCCGGCCATCCAGTAAGTCCACCAAAGTCCATACTTGGTTTTTGTACATGGATCCAATTTAGGATTTCATGGCGTCTTGCCATTTATTGTAATTTGGGCTCATCATCGCTTCCTCATATGTCGCAGGGTCATCGGTGTTGTCCACCAACATGACACTCATAACGGGATCATACCAATCAGGAGTGGTACGAGTTCTCGTTGACCTGCGAGGTTCTGTAGCAACTTCAACAAAAGTTTCATGATCATCATCATTAGCTTCCTCTCTTATTGGTGTAAGCGCCACTAGAACTACTTCTGGTGCTGCGCTACTCGCAAGTTCGAGAGAAGGTTCGACAACCTCGTCGAGTTCTACTTTCCTTCCAGTCACTTGTTTCGAGAGAAATTCTTTCTCTAGAAAGGATCCATTCTTAGCAACGAAGATTTTTCCCTCGGATCTATGATAGAAGGTATACCCAATAGTTTCCTTCGGGTATCCTATGAAGACGCATTTTTCCGCTTTGGATTCAAGCTTGTCCGGCTGTAACTTCTTTACATAGGCTTCGCAACCCCCAAACTTTAAGGAACGACAATCTAGGTTTCTTCCCAAACCATAATTCATACGGTGTCGTTTCAACGGATTTAGATGGTGCCCTATTTAAAGTGAATGCGGCTGTTTCTAATGCATAACCCCAAAACGATAGCGGTAAATCTGTAAGTGACACCATATCTAAGAGAGTTCAATTATGACGTTCGGACACACCATTATGTTGTGGTGTTCCCGGAGGTGTCAATTGTGAAAGTATTTCGCATTTCTTCAAATGCTCACCAAACTCGTAACTTAGATATTCACCTCCACGATCAAAACGTAGAAATTTAATCTTCTTGTTACGTTGATTCTCTACCTCACTTTGAAATTCCTTAAACTTCTTGAAAGTTTCGGACTTATGTTTCATGAAATAGATATACCCATATCTACTCAAGTCATCCGTGAAGGTAAGAACATAATGATAACCACCGCGCGATGCTACACTCATTGGGCCACACACATCGGTATGTATGATTTCCAATAAGTCCGTAGCTCGCTCCATCATCCTAGAAAATGGAGTCTTAGTCATTTTACCCATCAGACATGCTTCGCATCTTTCAAGTGATTCGAAGTCAAGTGATTCAAGAAGTCCGTCGGAATGGAGCTTCTTCATATGCTTCACTCCAATGTGACCAAGACGACAGTGCCACATATAGGTCGAGTTATCGCTCAATTTCAAATGTTTAGCTTCAATGTTATTAATATGTGTATTTCCACGATCGAGATTCAATAAGAATAGACCATCTATCAAAGTTGCATGTGCATAAAACATATTACTCATATAAATCGAACAACCATTATTCTCGGACTTAAACAAGTAACCGTCTTGCAATAAACATGATCCCGATATAATGTTCATGCTCAACGCAGGCACCAAATAACAATTATTTAAGTATAAAACTAATTCCGATGGTAGATGAAGAGGTAACGTGCCGACCGCGATCACATCAACCTTTGATCCATTTCCAACGCGCATCGTCACCTTGTTCTTCGCTAGCTTCCGTTTATTCTGCAGCACCTGTTTCGAGTTACAAATATGAGCAATCGAACCAGTATCAAATACCCAGGCACTACTACGAGTACTAGTGAGACACACATCAATAACATGTATATCGGATATACCTTTCTTCTTGATGTTGCCATTCTTCAAATCCGCCAAGTACTTTGGGCATTCCGCTTCCAGTGACCTTCTCCCTTGCAGTAAAAGCACTCAGTATCAGGCTTAGGTCCAGCCTTGGTCTTCTTCGCCGGTGCGGCAACTTTCTTACCGCCATTCTTGAAGTATCCCTTTTGCTTAGACTTGCCTTTCTTGAATTTGGTGGTCTTATTGACCAACAACACTTGATGCTCTTTCTTGATCTCTACTTCTGCAGATTTCAACATGGAGAAGAGTTCTGGCAACGTCTTGTTCATGTTTTGTATATTGTAGTTCATCACAAAGTTCTTGTAACTTGGTGGCAGTGATTGGAGGACACGGTAAATCCCCAAAGCATTAGGAATCACTATACCCAAGCTTTGGAGTTTGTTTTGCGTTCGGACATCTTAAGCACATGCTCCTTGACCAGGCGCCCTCTTCCATCTTGTAGTTAAAGAACTTTTCAGAAGCCTCATAACTCTTAACTGTCGCGTGAGCCTCAAATATCATTTTGAGTTCACGGACAATATCATGTGGGTCATGGTTCTCAAACCTTTTCTGAAGCTCCGATTCCAAACCACACAAGATAGCACACTGAACTGTGGAGTACTGATTCTTCCGAGTGAGGTAAACATTCTTTACTTCATCGGTAGCATCAGCTGCAGTAGTCACCAATGGTGCATCCAAAGACATAGGTCAAATTACCGGCATTGAGGATAATCCTCAAATTGCGGAATCCATGATTGCTTCCATTGTTTTTCAACTTTTCTTTCTCTAGGAACGCATTAAAATTGATGGTAGGAGCCGCCATTGATCTACAACATATTTGCAATAATTTAGACTAAGTTTATGACAAATTGAGTTCTAATTAATAGTTAAATTAATCTAGGTGAACACCCACTCAAAACAATATCCCTCACATTGTTTTAGTGATCACACGAACCAAATCCACCACATCAAAACCGATCATCACGAGAGTTGATGTAGCTTCAATGGCGAACAATCAACATGTTCATCATATCTACTATATGACTCATGCTTTACCTTTCGGTGATCCGTGTTCCGAGACCATGTATGTACATGCTAGGCTTGTCAAGATCAAACCTTAGCTTCCGCATGAGCAAATCTGGCTTCCTCATGTTGTATACACTCACAGAATCTAACACACCCGATCATCACGTGATGCTTCGAAACAACGAGCTTTAGCAACGGTGCTTACTAAGGATGAACACTTTAAAACTTGAAATTTATGCGCTTGAGGGATCATCTTATACAGCTACCGTCGTTAACTAAGCAATACAAGATGTATAAAGGATTAACATCACATGCAATTCATAATATGTGATATGATTGTAGGGGTTCGTAGCATGGAAAACAAAATTTTTCTATCGCATACAAACAAACAAGCCAAGATCTATCTACTAGATTGCAGCAACGAGTCGATGGAATAACTCACCCTCGAAGATTCCAAAGTGTTTAACGAGAGCAGATTCTCGTGGGTGATGTAGTCGTACTCTTTCCGATCTGAAGATCGTGAGCGATCCTTCAGCGCCATCGCGTTAAAGCGGCGCTCCCTTGATCGGTCACACGTTCGGTACTCGACGAAGACCTTCCTCTCCTTGTTCCAGCGAAAGCGGAGGTTGTAGCACTCTCCTCGCGATTCCTAAGAGACAATGTGGCGTGCAGGAAGTAGAGGGAAATCCTTCAGCCTTAAGCCGGTGCAGTATGGTGGAGCTTAAGAGAGAGGCTATTAGTGGACTAGTACTAAGACACACCAATTAGAAGGCTCTAAACCAATTAGAAGGCTCTAAACCGAAATAGCTCTAAACAGGGCTTTAGGTCAAGGGTATAGTATAGAGGATAGGAACTTGTGTGCTTAGGAGGGAGGCCTGCCCCTCCTTTATAGGTGGGAGGGCCGCGGCCAAGGGAGGTGGAGTCCCTCCCCAACTCGGCCTTGAGGAGGGCGCCGCTTGGGAGGAGGAATCCCTCCCAACTCGGTTTCCACTTCTCCTCCTTTTTCCACTTTCCAAAACTTGCCGTTTGACTTTCAAACTAGCCGTTTGACTTTTCAATTTAGGATTTAAATAAACCCTTTATTTTGGACAGCAAGAACACCTAGTACATGATGCAATCATTCCAATATGTAATGACACATTCATGTACCCTTCCCCCTCCGGAGTGCCGGACATTCCGGGACCTTCTAGAATGTTCCCGATGAAAACACCGGAACCATTCCCCAACTCCGAAACGGAACTTTCCTTATATGAATCTTATTCTCCGGACCATTCCGGATCACCTCGTGATATCCGGATCCCATCCGAGACTCGAACAACATTCGGTCTCTTTCTCATAATACCATAACTACTCAAAACAACGTCGAATCCTTAAGTGTGTCTCCCTACGGTTCGTGAATTATGCGGACATGATCGAGACACTTCTCCGAACAATAACCAATAGAGGAATCTGGAAATTCATATGGCTCCCACATATTTCTACGATTACTTTGCGATCGAATGAACCACTTACATACGATACCAATTTTCCTTTGTCTCACGATATGTTACTTATCCGAGGTTATGACCGTCGGTATCTCTGCATACCTAGTTCAACCTCGTTACTGATAAGTACTCTTTTCTCGTTCCCGTGATATGTGATCCCTTGTGACCCAGTCACATGCTTGCAAGCTAATTGGATGACATTTCACCGAGAGGGCCAGAGAATATCTATCCATCATATGGATGGACAAATCCCTCTTGATCCATGTGTTTCAACCAATACTTTCCGAACACTCAATGCCACCTTTATAGCCACCTGTTACGGTGTGGTGTTTGATGACATCAAAGCATCCATCCGAAAGGTGATATGCATGATCTCATGGTCGAAGGAATTAGGTTACTATGTATCAGAAAGCATATAGCAATTGAACTATTGAAATGACTTGATCTTTATGCTACGCTTGTCTATAGGAGTATGTCCACCATATCATTCTCCTAACGATATTATCTTGTTGTTGATAACATCTCAATGTTCATGATAGGGAAACCACAATCATCAATCAACCAACAAGCTAGTGAAGTATAGAGGCTATACTAGGGACTTCAAATTAAGTTTACAAATCACACAAGTATTAATGGTTTCCTTGTTAATACTATTATAGCATGAATGTAAACATTTATCATAAACACAAAGATATAATAATAACTACATTTATTATTGCCTCTAGGGCATATCTCCAACAGATCTCCCACTTGCACTAGAGTCATCTAATCTAGATTACATGGTAATATACCGAACACCCATGGCAGTTTGGTGTTGGTCATGTTTTGCCCTCGGGAGAGGTTTAGTCAACGGATCCGCCACATTCAGATCTGTGTGTACTTTGCAAATCTTTATATCCCCATCCTGGATATGTTCTCGAATTGCGTGGAAACGCAGCTTGATATCTTGACTTCTTGTGTGACCTTGGTTCTTGCGCATTGGCTATGGCGCCCATGTTATCACTGATAGATAGACATTGGGTCCAGCGCACTTGGAACCACACCCAGCTACATTATGAACTCTTTCATCCATATCGCTTCTTGTGAAGCCTCAAAGCAACCATGTATTCCGATTCGGTTGAAGATCTCGCCACAACGCTTTGCTTTGCACTCCTCCAGCTTCTTTGCACCATTCAAAATAAATCATTATCTAGATTGTGATTTAGAATCATCCGGATCGTTGTTCCAACTAGCATCGGTGTAACCATTAACAACGAGCTGTTCATCACCTCCATAAGAAAGAACCATATCCTTAGTTCTTCTCAAGTACTTAAGGATGTTTTGATCATTGTCAATGATCCACTCTGGATCACTTTGATATCTGCTAGTTAGACTAACATATGCGATGTCGGGTCTAGTACATAGCATGGCATACATTAGAGATCCTATGGCTGAGGCATAGGGAGTCTTACTCATCCTTTCTCTATCTTACGCGATGTCGGACTTTGAGTTTTACTCAAGGTCGTATTGAGCAACATGGGCAAGAACCCTTTCTTGCTATCTTCCATTCAAACCTCTTTAGAACTTTGTCCAAATATGTACTTTGTGACAATGATATTTGGCGTTCGATCTATCTCTATAAATCTTTATGCCTAATATGTAAGTGCTTGTAAGATCCTTCATTGAAAAACTATTATTCAAATATTCCTTGACACTATTAAGAAGGTCTACATCATTCCCAATCAACAATATGTCATCCACATACGTATTAAGAATGCTCTGAGCTCCCACTCACTTTCTTGTAAATACAAGCTTCTCCATAAGTTTGTATAAAACCAAAACTTTTGATTACCTTATCAAAGCGTTGATTCCAACTGGATGCTTGCTTCAATCCATAGATGGACCGTTGAAGCTTGCATACCTTGTTAGCATCTTTAGGATCGACAAAACCTTTGGGTTGCATCATATACAACTCTTCATCAATGTCTCCATTGAGGAATGCTGTTTTGACATCCATCGCCATATCTCATAATCATAATATGCAGCGATTGCTAACATAATCCTCACAGATTTTAGCTTCATCTTGGTGAGAAAGTCTCATCGTAGTCAACTCCTTGAATTTGTCGAAACCCTTTTGCGACAAGTCGAGCTTTATAAACGATAACATTACCATCGATCTGTTTTCTTCTTGAAAATCCATTTGTTCTCGACAGCCTTTCGCCATCTGGTAAGTCCACCAAAGTCCATACTTGGTTTTCGTACATGGATCCAATCTCGGTTCATGGCTTCTTGCCATTTATTGGAATCTGGGCTCATCATCGCTTCCTCATATGTCTCGGGGTCATCGGTGTTGTCCACCAACATGACATTCATAACGGAATCATACCAATGGAGTGGTACGAGTTCTCGTTGACCTCGAGGCTCTGTAGCAATTTCAGCCAAGTTTCATGATCACCATCATTAGCTTCCTCTCTCATTGGTGCGGGCACCACAGAACTTCTTCCGGTCTTTGCGCTACTACGCAATTCGAGAGAAGGTTCGACAACCTCGTCGAGTTCTACTTTCCTTCCAGTCACTTCTTTCGAGAAATTCCTTCTCTAGAAAGGATCCATTCTTAACAGCGAAGATTTTGCCTTCGGATCTATGATAGAAGGTATACCCAATAGTTTCCTTGGGTATCCTATGAAGGCGCATTTTCGCTTTGGGTTCAAGCTTGTAACTTCTTTACATAGGCTTCATCCCCAAACTTTAAGGAGCGACAATTTAGGTTTCTTCCCAAACCATAATTCATATGGTGTCGTTTCAACGGTTTAGGCGGTGCCCTATTTAAAGTGAATGCGTTGTTTCTAATGCATAACCCCAAAATGATAGCGGTAAATCTGTAAGTGACATCATAGAACGAACCATATCTAAGAGAGTTCGATTCGACGTTCGAGACACACCATTACGCTGTGGTGTTCGGCGGTGTCAAGCTGAAAGTATTCCGCATTTCTTCAAATGCTCGCCAAACTCGTAACAGATATTCACCTCCACGATCGTAACGTAGAAATTTAATCTTCTTGTTACGTTGATTCTCTACCTCACTTTGAAACTCCTTAAACTTCTCGAAAGTTTGGACTTATGTTTCATGAAATATATACCCATATCTACTCAAGTCATCCGTGAAGGTAAGAATATACGATAACCATCACAGCGATGCTACACTCATTGGACCACACACATCGGTATGTATGATTTCCAATAAGTCGTAGCTTCGCTCCATTATACCGAAAATGGAGTTTTAGTCATTTTACCCATCGGACATGCTTCGCATCTTTCAAGTGATTCAAAATCAAGTGATTCAAGAAGTCCATCGAATGGAGTTTCTTCATCGCTTCACTCCAATGTGACCAAGACAGCGATTGCCACATATAGGTCGAGTTATCGCTGATTTCAATCGTTTAGCTTCAATGTTATTAATATGTGTATTTCTACTATCGAGATTCAATATGAATAGACCATCTATCAAAGGTGCATGTGCGTAAAACATATTACTCATATAAATCGAACAACCATTATTCTCGGATTTAAACAAGTAACCGTCTACAATAAACAAGATCCCGATATAATGTTCATGCTTAACGCAGCACCAAATAACAATTATTTAAGTATAAAACTAATCCCGATGGTAGATGAAGAGGTAGCGTGCCGACATGATCACATCAACCTTTGATCCGTTTCCCACGCATCGTCACCTCGTTCTTCACTAGCTTCCGTTTATTCTGCAGCTCTGTTTGAGTTACAAATATGAGCAACCGAACCAAAGATCAAATACCCGAGCACTACTACGAATACTAGTGAGATACACATCAATAACATGTATATCGATATACCTTTCTTCTTGATGTTGCCGTTCTTCAAATCCGCCAAGTACTTTGGGCAATTCCGCTTCGGTGACCTTCTCCCTTGCGGTAAAAGCACTCGATGTCGGGCTTGGGTCAGCCTTGGTCCTCTTCGTCGGCGTGGTAACTTTCTTACCACCCTTCTTGAAGTGTCCCTTCCTTAGACTTGCCTTTCTTGAATTTGGTGGTCTTATTGACCATCAACACTTGGTGCTCTTTCTTGATCTCCACTTCGCAGATTTTAACATAGCAAATAGTTACGCAACTCTTTGTTCATGTTACGCATGTTGTAGTTCATCACAAAGTTCTTGTAACTTGGTGGTAGTGATTGGAGGATGCGGTAAACCCCCAAAGTATTAGGAATCACTATACCCAAACTTTGAAGTTTATTTGCGTGCCCGGACATTTTAAGCACATGCTCACCACGGAGCTGCCCTCTTCCATCTTGCGCTAAGAACTTTTGAAGCTTCATAACTTTCAATTGCCGCATGAGTCTCAAAGATTAATTTGAGATCCTCGACAATATCATATGGATCGACTCTTCAAACCTTTTTACGAGCTCGATTCTAAACCATACAAGATAGCACCTTTGAACTATGGAGTCTTGATTCTTAGAAGCGAGGTAAACATTCTTTACTTCATCGGTAGCATCATTGCAGTGGGTCACCTAGCGGTGCATCCAAAGACATAGGTCAAATTACCATGTGAGGACAATCCTCAAATTGCGGAACCAATCCATGAAGTTGCTTCCATTGTTTTTCAACTTTTCTTTCTCTAGGAACGCATTAAAATTGATGGTAGGGGCCATTGATCTACAACATATTTGCAATAGTTTAGACTAAGTTTATGACAAATTGAGTTCAAATTAATTAATGAAATTAAACTAGGTGAACTCCACTCAAAACAACATCCCTCACATTGTTTTAGTGATCACGAACCAAATCCACTACATCAACACCGATCATCACGAGTTGATATAGTTTTAATGGCGAACAATCATCATGTTCATCATATCTACTATATGATTCATGCTTTACCTTTCGGCGATCCGTGTTCACGAGGCCATGTCTGCATACATGCTAGGCTCGTCAAGATCAAACCTTAGCTACCGCATAAGCAAATCTGGCTTGCTTACGTTGTATTCACCCGGAATCAAAGACACCCGATCATCACGTGGTGCTTGAAGCGACAAGCTTTGGCAACGGTGCATACTAAGGGTGAACACTTTAGAACTTGAAAGTTATGTGCATGAGGGATCATCTTATAATGTTACCGTGTCTACTAAGCAATACAAGATGCATAAAGGATTAACATCACATGCAATTCATAATATGTGATATGATATGGCCTTTCTTCTTTGTGCTTCGATCTCCATCTTCAAGCACGAACATGATCTCCATCATTACCGGCATAGCATCAAGGTCAATGGCGCTTCTTCATGGTTGTCGTCCACCAGCTTCAACTATTACAACTATTTTGAATAGACACATGTCTTATGAAATTAAAGACAACCATATGGCTCCGCGGTTGCCAACTTACAATAAGGAACATTGCATACATCAAATATAATCACAATCATGGCCATATCACATCATCGCACACCTGCAAAACAAAGTTAGGCGCTTCTACTTTCTTTGCATATTTTACGTGGTTTGGGGCTTTCAATAAGTGTCGTTCTAACTTACGAACAAGAACCACAACATTGATACTAGCATTGTTGATCACGTTGTAAATTGGATCTTTACTATGCTAGGAGAAAGCAGCACCATAAAGCCACTTATGCAATACAAGTTGCATGTTAAGCGTGGAGCAAGTCTCATGAACGATGTCATGTAAGGTTAGCCGCGCTTCATCCCAACATACCGCAAGATGCAAAGTACACAAAAGCAATCTACAATAAAAGCATCAACGCCCACAATGACCATTGTGTTCTACTCGTCTGCAGATCTACATATAGACACGGCTCGATACCCTTTGTAGGGTTCGTAGCATGGAAAACAAAAATTTCTATCGCATACAAACAAACAAGCCAAGATCTATCTACTAGATTGCAGCAACGAGTCGATGGAATAACTCACCTCGAAGATTCCAAAGTGTTTAACGAGCGATTCTCGTGGGTGATGTAGTCGTACTCTTTCCGATCTGAAGATCGCGTGACGATCCTTCCAATGCGCCCGTTAAGCAGCGCTCCATGATCGGTCACACGTTCGATTTTCGGCGAAGACCTTCCTCTCCCTTGTTCCAAAAGCAGCGGAGGTTGTAGCACTCTCCTCGCGATTCCGGAAGACAACTGGCGTGGTACCTAAGTAGAGGGAAATCCCAGGAGGCTTCCTTAAGCGGTGCTTAGTATGGTGGAGCTTATGAGAGAGGCTATTAGTGGTCTAGTAATTAGACACACCAATTAGAAGGCTCTAAACCACTTAGAAGGCTCTAAACCGAAATAGCTCTAAACAGGGGTTTAGGTCTAGGGTTTAGTTTAGAGGATAGGAACTTGTGTGCGCTAGGAGGGAGGCCACGCCTCCTTTATAGGTGGGAGGGCGGCCAAGGGAGGTGGAGTCCCTCCCAACTCGGCCTTGAGGAGGGGCCCGGCTTGGGAGGAATCCTCCCCAACTCGGTTTCCACTTCTCCTCCTCTTTCCACTTTCCAAAACTTGCGTTTGACTTTCAAACTAGCCGTTTGACTTTTCAATTTAGGATTTAAATAAACCCTTTATTTTGGACAGCAAGAACACCTAGTACATGATGCAATCATTCCAATATGTAATGACACATTCATGTACCCTTCCCCCTCCAGTCTTGGGACATTAGGACCTTCTAGAATGTTCGATGAAAACACCTAACTATTCCCCAACTCAAAACGGAACTTTCCTTATATGAATCTTATTCTCCGGACCATTCCGGATCACCTCGTGATATCCGGATCCCATCCGAGACTCGAACAACATTGGTCTCTTTCTCATAATACCATAACTACTCAAAACAACGTCGAATCCTTAAGTGTGTCTCCCTACGGTTCGTGAATTATGCGGACATGATCGAGACACTTCTCCGAACAATAACCAATAGAGGAATCTGAAATTCATATGGCTCCCACATATTTCTGATTACTTTGCGATCGAATGAACCACTTACATACGATACCAATTTCCCTTTGTCTCACGATATGTTACTTATCCGAGGTTATGACCGTCGGTATCTCTGCATACCTAGTTCAACCTCGTTACTGATAAGTACTCTTTTCTCGTTCCGTGATATGTGATCCTTGTGACCCAGTCACATGCTTGCAAGCTAATTGGATGACATTTCACCGAGAGGGCCAGAGAATATCTATCCGTCATATGGATGGACAAATCCACTCTTGATCCATGTGTTTCAACCAATACTTTCCGAACACTCAATGCCACCTTTATAGCCACCACATTTACGGTGTGGTGTTTGATGACATCAAAGCATCCATCCGAGAAAGGTGATATGCATGATCTCATGGTCGAAGGAATTAGGTTACTATGTCGTAAAGCATATAGCAATTGAACTATTGAAATGACTTGATCTTTATGCTACGCTTGTCTATAGGAGTATGTCCACCATATCATTCTCCTAACGATATGATCTTGTTGTTGATAACATCTCAATGTTCATGATAGGGAAACCACAATCATCAATCAACCAACAAGCTAGTGAAGTATAGAGGCTATACTAGGGACTTCAAATTAAGTTTACAAATCACACAAGTATTAATGGTTTCCTTGTTAATACTATTATAGCATGAATGTAAACATTTATCATAAACACAAAGATATAATAATAACTACATTTATTATTGCCTCTAGGGCATATCTCCAACAATGATATGGCCTTTGTTCTTGTGCTTCCGATCTCCATCTTCAAGCACAAACATGATCTACATCATCACCGGCATAGCGTCAAGGTCAATGGTGTCGTTTCATGGTTGTCGTCCACCAGCTTCAACTATTACAACTACTTTGAATAGACACGCGTGTTTTAACAGAATTTAAAGACAACCATATGGCTCCTGCCGGTTGCCAACTTACAATAAGGAACATTCCATACATCAAATATAATCACAATCATGGCCATATCACATCACAGCACACCCCTGCAAAACAAAGTTAGACACCTCTAATTTTCTTTGCATATTTTACGTGGTTTGGGGCTTTCAATAAGTGTCGCTCTAACTTACGAACAAGAACCACAACGTTGATGCTTGAACTATCAAGTGCCCGTTGTAAATTGGATCTATACTATGATGGGAGAGACAGGCACCCGCAAAGCCACTTATGCAATACAAGTTGCATGTTTAGCGTGAAGCAAGTCTCATGAACGATGTCATGTAAGGTTAGCCCGGGCCGCTTCATCCCATCATACCGCAAGATGCAAAGTACACAAAAAAGCAATTAATAATAAAAGCACCACCGCCCATAATGACCATTATGTTCTACTCGTGCAATAGATCTACATATAGACACGACTCTGATACCACTGTAGGGGTTCGTAGCATGGAAAACAAAATAATTTCTACCGCATGCAAACAAACAAGCCAAGATCTATCTACTAGATTGTAGCAACGAGTAGATAGAGGAACTCACCCTTGAAGATTCCAAAGCGGTTAACGAGAGCAGATTCTCATGGGTGATGTAGTCGTACTCTTGCCGATCTCAAGATCGCGTAGACGATCCTTTCGCCATGCTCCCTAAAGCGCTCCGATGGTCACATCGCTCGATTTGATGAAGACCTTCCTCTCCCTTGTTCCAGCAGGCAGCGGAGGTTGTAGCACTCTCCTCGCGATTCCGGCAGCACGACGGCGTGGTGTCGTAAGTAGAGGGGAGATCTCGCAGGGCTTCGCCTTAAGCCGGAGCGAGTATGGTGGACTATGAGAGAGGCCTTGGTGATCTAGGGTTTAGAGGCACCAAGGGGGGAGCTTGGCCGGCGGCTAGGGCTTGGGGAAGCCCCAACTCGGCAAGTTGGAGGAACCCTAGGTGGCGGCGGCGACTTGGGGTGGTCGGCGGCTAGGGCTAGGGTTTTGGGTGAGTTGGGTGTGTGGAAGAGGGGCAGCCCTGCCCCTCCTTATATAGGTGGGAGGGAGCGGCTTGGGAGGAGGGAGTCCTCCCCCAAGTCGGCCTCCTTGGCCGGCAGGTGGAGGGAGAGGAACTCCTCCCCAAGTATGTTTCCTACTCTCCCTCGACCAAGCAAACTTGCCGTTTGACTTTTTCAAATTGGTGTTTGACTTTCAAACTAGGATTTGATTTCTCCCTTTATTTTGCCCAGCCAAGTGACCTAGTACATGATGCAACCATTCCATATTGTTATGACACATTCATGTACCCTTCCCCTCCGGAGTGCCAGACCTTCCGGACCCTTCTAGAACATTCCCGATGAAAACACCGGAATCATTCCCCAACTCCGAAACATGACTTTCCTTATATGAATCTTATTCTTCGGACCATTCCGGATCTCCTCGTGATATCCCGGATCCCATCCGATACTCCAAACAACATTCGGTCTCTTTCTCATCATTCCATAACTACTCAATAACATCGAATCCTTAAGTGTGTCTCCCTACGGTTCGTGAATTATGCGGACATGATCGAGACACTTCTCCGATCAATAACCAATAGAGGAATCTAGAAATTCATATGGCTCCCACATATTTCTATGATTACTTTGTGATCGAATAAACCACTTACATACGATACCAATTTCCCTTTGTCTCACGATAGTTTACTTATCCGAGGTTTTGATCGTCGGTATCTCTGCATACCTAGTTCAACCTCGTTACTGATAAGTACTCTTTTCTCGTTCCCGTGATATGTGATCCCTTGTGAGCCAGTCACATGCTTGCAAGCTAATTGGATGACATTCCACCGAGAGGGCCCAGAGTATATCTATCCGTCATATGGATGGACAAATCCCACTCTTGATCCATGTGTCTCAACCCATACTTTTTGAACACTCAATGCCATCTTTATAGCCACCTAGTTACGGTGTGGTGTTTGATGTCATCAAAGCATCCTTCCGGTGATGGTGATAAGCATGATCTCATGGTCGAAGGAATTAGGTTACTATGTATCAGAAAGCTTATAGCAATTAAACTATTAAAATAACTTGATCTTTATGCTACGCTTATCTATAGGAGTATGCCCATCATATCATTCTCCTAATGATATGACCTTGTTACTAACAACATCTCAAATGTTCATGATCAAGAAACCATGATCATCTATTAATCAACAAGCTAGTATTATAAAGAGGCTTTACTAGGGACTCTAATTTAGTTTACAAATCACACAAGTATTAATGTTTTCGGTTAATACTATTATAGTATAAATGTAAACATTTATCATAAACACAAAGATATAATAATAACTATATTTATTATTGCCTCTAGGGCATATCTCCAACAAATAGATGGAGGTGTTGAGTTATCCGAGGGGACTACAACATCATGGTTTGTTGTGGAAGGTGTGCTTTAGATCCCATCATGATTCCAAGAAACTAGCTAGGGCGAGTATCTAGACTACACTCACCTTGTCACTAGATTCACTCTCCAAACCCGTTTTATGATGCGCCAATGGCCTTTGCAATTTCTACCTTTGTATGCTTCAAAACTAGTTTCTATTGGCTTTTTCCATCTAGCGAAAACTACAAATGAATGTTGGACCTCACTCAAGTTTTATTTTATTGAATCGAACCAGGGGTACAATCCAAACTTGCTCTAAAAGGTTATCATGGCGTATATAAATTTATAAAAATAAAACAAAAACATTCCCTCGACCTATAAACTATAAGGCTTATTCATAATATATTCCATCTTTTGTGTATAAAGCAAATGCTTTTAAATCATAGTAAATTTGGGAATTCTTACAAATCAAAAAATGGAAAACAATAAGTTGGACTATTATGGTACCAATTGTTTATTTTTTCATATTTTCTTTGTCTACATTTCCTATTATTTCTTACCTTTAATTTGGCAAACTAATTTTTTGAATGTTTAGAACTTTTAGATTTCTTCTTTATTGTGCCTTTCTCATTGCCTACTTTTTATCGTTATTGCTTTTAAATAAATTTATGGCATATCCGAATGGATATTAGACCATCCACTATGTAAGCCAAAAGAGATTCTAACCTTCGGTCTCCTTCCTTTTGAATCGGTTCCATACATTTTCATGAATCCATTCATGAGGCCTGACACAAAAAGCGGATAAGTTTTTGGTTCACTTATTTCCTTGTAAAGTAGGCATGGATGCATGTGATAAGGTGTCCTGGCCACGTGGCATAGAGTAAAGAGAAGAGAGAGATTGCAGAGAATAGGCATGCATGCACTCCCACCAAGTGATGCACACATAGCAGGGCCAATGGGCACCTATGTTTTGTCTTTCTTCTTCTTATTTGTTCCTCTGTAATATTGTAATCCTCCGCTGTTTACGATTAATTTAAAACTTCTAGGATCTTCGGGGCTCTCCTCATTCAAAAAAAGAGACCGATTTCAAAGTCCGACATATTTTCTTTCGAACCGAACACACATAGTACATGGCCTTAATGACATGACACAAACATGTTTTTTGGCATGGCAGACTCGTGAGTGCTACTACCTCCTTTCCTAAATGTAAAGATGTTTTGGAAGTTTAAATTGAACCCCTCAAACATCTTATATTTAGGAACGAAGGGAGTACTACTTCACTCGGAACCATTTTGAAAGTGTAAACACTATTTTGAGAAGACAAAAGTACACAATATTCAGAGTTGAAGGTAAAAGGTACCAGGTTCAGAGTTATTTATAGGAACAAATCACATTCAGAGTTTAGGGATCAAATTTACGCTGATCCAATCCTATAGAAGGTTTAAGAATAAATTATGTCCTCCCTCTTTTCATTTTGCCCCTGTTTTCTCCAAATATGTGGACTTATGACCCCTAGCTTTAAGAATTTATTTGGTACGCATGATTCTCCCAGGCAGGCGTAATCCCATTCAAACAAAATCATGAAATTTAGCGGGCCAAAAAGCTACTTTTTCACAAAGCTGGTGCTGCTATTTAATTCCGACGACACAGACCCCTTCAAACCAAAGGAACGAGCACTTGGCAGTACAATTACACGTTGAACTGAACTTTCAGTCGTCCTGAAAAGCTGACGGAAATGATCTTGCTGATAGCGAGACAGCGACGCAACACAGCAATGCCCTGAAGAGTGGAGAGAGGACACGTTTCGTTGGGTCGGGCCACTCCTCGACCGATCACTCCTGCTTTCCGGAGGCACGGAAGGGGCAGGATTGCGGCTGTGGGTCAGCACTCGAGGCCGACAGAGTAGCCGCTTCCTTGAGCCTCCCGGCGAGCGCCGCCGCTTCGCCGTCTGCTTCCTCCTCCTTGGCGCCCTTTATGAGCCCCGCGAGAAGCTCCCCTGGGTCGTAGAACACCTCCACGTCCTCCGCCCGCAGCTGCTCGTCCACCTGACAGTCCAACCAGTTTCAGGCTTTCAGCGCGTGGGTCTTAAATTTGCACGCCAAGATCAGCTCCAAAATAAGTACTCATATGCTGCCCACCTTGAGGACGGCGACGCCGTAGAACTCGATCCTGTCGCCGGTGGGTGCGTGGCCTTTGTAGGGGCCCTCCATGTGGCCCCAGTGCCGGAACTTGAAGGCGATCACGGGCGGGCCGGAGTAGACCTTGACGACCTCCCACGCGAAGCCGCGCGGGAAGGCGGAGCGGAAGAGGTCGTGGGAGGACTCGAAGGTCTCGGCCTTGGCGTCGTACGCCCCCGTGACGGGGAGGATCGGGCCGGCGAGCAGCGCGTTGTAGCTGCCCATGGCGAGCGTCTCCTCCCCGGTGAGGGCGCGGCCGCCGTTGACGGACAGGGTGAACTTCCCCGGGCTGACCGACTTGAAGTCCCCGAGGCGGGCCTTGTGCGACAGCTCCATCTCCCACGTCTTGATCGCGTTCTGCACCGTCTCCTCCAGCGAACCCTTCGCCCACTCCTGCGCACAGAGGGAGACAAAGAACATGGATGCGTGTGATGCATGCAGATAGATGCAGAGCCGTCCGTTACTTGTAATTAAAAAAAAAGAATCGATCGCCACGAGCATGCACAGGACAAATCAGGAGCCGTTTCGGCGTTTCCTATCATGCCGCATGACGGACGCGATTCATGGGACGCGCGTGCGCGGGCGTGAAGATCGAAGGAAGGAAGGAAGTATACCTGCGTCCTCCCGGACTCGAAGAGGCTGTTCACGGCGTCGTACGTCGGCGGCGCGCCGTGCCGCCACACGGTGTTCTTCTCGCCCTCGCCGCCCAGGTGAGACCGGTACCTGTCGCCGCCGGACGAATCTCCTGCTGCTGCCGCCATCGTCGTCGTCGTACGTCTGACGGCGAGGAATGCTGTGGCCTGTGGGCTCTGTCTACTCACTCTCTCCTCTGTGCGCTTGCCGTTGAATGAATGAAATTATGCGATGGGTGGGTGGGCTTTTAAAGGTCTGCGTCCGAAAGTATAGGGGGCGATCTGCTCTGTTTAATAAGCATGGTCGCGTCGACCCGATCGGAACTCACCCAATCTGGATGCTCCACGTATGCCAGTCGCCCCTACCAGCCACGCCATCGTGTTACCTGCAGCAAACTTTGGTTTTCCTTTCACAGAATTTTCCTTGCCGAGGTAAAAGTAGAACATTCTTTTAAGTACATTTTCCTTTTTGACGAACGGACATCAGCGGGTTCTACTACGGCACCAGGGGAGATGATTGCGTGGAGTGCCGTAACTTTTCTCCGGTTTGTGCACTCGCCTCGCCGTTGAATGCAATAGGAAAATATTATGAACAAAACGGTATGTACGACTGCTACCGCCGCCAGAGCTACCAGAAACATAGAAAACCCATATAGGGTTTCATACCCTATTGGTAAAATATTAGGCATAATTTTCACTATTAATTTTAGAATATAAATCATGATAACATCAGCTACAATCACGTGAACCTCTAACATACTAGATGTATTGATCAACATGAACAGTAGCAGATTATACGCACTAACAGCCATAGTAAAACAATAGATCTGTTTTTTAGAGCAACCGGCAGGAGCTCTGTCTTTTCTATTAGTAAAGGGAATAAAGGATCCGGTACGGAGTGGCATGTTTAAGTTAAGGTGTAAACATGCCAGAAATCACCAAGATAATTAAAAACATAAATTTAGTCTGGCTCGGTTGGGATAGCCCCCATGCCTAGCAAAAGCAACCGAATGTTGAAGAATGTCGTCTCTGGCAATGGAGGCCACCTCGACATATGTCATGCGCCGACCCGTGAAGATTCGTCTGTTCCGTTCTTTTCAGGCGTTTCACAGAACGTAAAGTATGCGGCCGCTGAGGCGGTTTTGCTCCGTCTTGATCTTTCCTTTAATCAGGTCGTCTCACCATTCCGAGGTGGAGTCGAACGTTTGGCCATGGTCGCCCACGTGATCATTATCCCAGGCTTGTGTTGTGTGCCAAACCGCAGTTGTGAAGGGGCAGTCCTTGCATAGGTGGACGGCGGATTCCGGGGCTGAGCAGCAAAGCGGACAGGTTGGGTCGTTTGACCATCCTCTGATTGACAGCATGTCAGCAGTGAGCAGTTTCCCTTGAAGCATCAACCAGGAGAAGAGCTTGCACTTCGGTTCGGCGTGCGCAGACCATATTTTCTCGGCCTTGAATCTGGGGAAACATCCGTTGAATTGAGCATGGTAGGCCGAGGTGGCAGTGTATATTCCGTCAGTAGTCAGAGTCCAGGTGATGGAGTCCGGCTGAAGAGGTTCGAGCTGGGTGGCTTGGACGATGTCCCATATCACAAGGTATTGGGAAAGCTGGATAGGGGTGTGAAGGCTAGCGACCGAGCGGATCCAGTTTCCCCGAGAGAACTCCTTTGAAACCGAGAAAACCACAGATCTATTGACGGTGTACGTACTGATCGGTTATCGATGTAGTCACCGTTGGTGCATTAGCCTGTCGAAGAAATCGGCGTTGAAGACGACGCGCACGAGATCCAGCGAGATGGAGTAGACTACGGTGGCGGCGCAAGCAGAGAGGATGGCAAAACCCTAGATTGGTTTGGTGTCGTACGTTGTGGAAGCCGCACAGAGCGTCTCGGAAATCCCATACAAGACACGAAGTGGATCAAGCCCACGTCGCGCACGTTCGGGTCGGTTAACTGTTGACACGTCTGTCTAACCGCATACATTTTCCTAAGCAGCAAAATAAAGCTCGGCTCAGCGAGATTCCCGCAACCCGCAACCAAGGCGGCCTTGGCGTCGTGGCGTAAGGCGAGTATGCGTCGCGTCGCAAGGCGTCGGAGGAGGAGCGCGCGTGTAGCTCTCTTATTGTCACTCACTTACAAAGTGGTGCAATACTCCACCTTATAAGGTGGTGCAACTCTCCTTCAACTTTCCATGTGGGACTAAACTTTAGCTCCCACTGCTTTTGCCACACACATGTGAGCTGCCACCAATTTGGGCTAAATCATATATGGGCTTCCACATACATGGGCTTTGAGATTTAGGGGAAAAACTGAAATCACACATGTGTCTAATGATTTAGCCCATTATTTCTAACAATCCCCCACCAGATCTTAAATGCCCATTTGAAGATTTGTCAATCCTCGTTACTTGTTTATATACCAGTCTTTCAGCAGAGACTGTTAAGTTAAACTTCCGCCTAGAATCTTGAACTACGTCTATCAACAACTTGAACAATGGACGGACCTTGAATTGCAAGTTTGGTGCCAATATATTTCACTCAAAATCATAACTAGTATCTGGCTGCCAGTAGCCTACCCCGCAGGTTGGAGCATATGCGTCATACTCCCTGGTCTCTTCATAAGTTTACTAGAGATCACCCAAGTCTCATAGACCGCGACATTTACAGTCAAGATCGTGTAGATGTGTTCTTTCAAGAATGCCCTGTAGGACAACATCTTTGCTAGTTAAGACCAACAGAAACATATTAAGGCGTATTTCCAACCCGCCTTACAGATTATGAGAGTTATGCATCTTCACATAGAGAGGGTTATAAACTACTCTCCTCAGTCAAACCACTAGCTTGTTCTTTCCATGTCCTAATTCACGGGATCTCTGATGACATAGGTCGGGTTGCCACTAGGTGTGACATCCATGGGTCTCAACCCCATCTCCCTTGATGTAATTTCTATCACATTTCATGATAGTTCCTTTGTAAAAGGATCTGCCAGGTTTTTGTCTGTTTGAATATATGTAACAGTTATTACTCCGGAGTTTCTCAATTTCCTGACAGACTTCAAACGTCTCTTCACGTGTCTTGATGACTTTGCGTTATCCTTAGAATTGTTCACTTTGACAATCACAGTTTGGTTGTCAAAATGCAAAAGGATTGCCAGCACAGGTTTCTCAACCACAGGCAAGTCCATCAAGAGCTCACACAGCCATTCTGACTCAACAGTGGCTGTGTCTAAAGCAGTAAGTTCTGCTTCCATAGTTGACCTCGTCAATATGGTCTGTCTACGGGATCTCCATGACACCGCACCACCTCCAAGGGTAAACACATACCCGCTCGTGGCGTAGAGTTCATCAACTTCAGAGATCTAGTTCGAATCACTATATCCTTCAAGCACAACAGAGTATCCTGAATAGTGAATCTCATAGCTCATTATACCACATAGATAGCACATGACCCTTTCAAGTGCATGCCAATGATCAATACCCGGGTTAGACATGAACCTACTCAACCTGCTCACAGCAAAAGAGATATCAGGTTTTGTAGTGCTTGCTAAGTACATGAGAGAACCAACAACTTGTGAATATTTTAGTTGATCTGTTGGTTCCTTCTTATTCTTTCGTAATGTCAAACTGGGATCATAAGGTGTTGGAGAAGTCTTGTCATCAGTAAAGCCAAATTGGCTCAATACCTTCTCAACATAATGAGATTGCGTTAAAGTAATCCCATTCTCGTTCTTAATAAGCTTGATGTTCAGTATCACATCAGCCTCTCCTAGATCTTTCATATCAAAACTCTTTGACAGGAACGACTTGACTTCATTTATCACTTTCATGTTTGTACCAAAGATCAGAATGTCATCCACATACAAACATAATATAACACTATCGCCCCCACCATGGCGATAGTAAACACACATATCAGCCTCATTAATGACAAAGCCAGCAGAAAGTAGAGTTCTGTCAAACTTCTCATGCCATTGTTTAGGTGCTTGTTTCAGGCCATATAAAGATTTTAATAACTTGCACACCTTTGTCTCTTCACCTTTTACCACAAACCCATCCGGCTGATCCATGTAGATCTCCTCTTCCAACTCTCTATTAAGGAAAATTGTCTTCACGTCCATTTGATGAACGAGAAGACCATAAGAGGCAGCCAGGGATAGTAGTACTCTAATGGTGGTCAGTCTAGTGACAAGTGAATATGTGTCAAAGTAATCCTCGCCTTCTTTCTGTGTGTAGCCCTTAGCTACAAGCCGCTCCTTGTACTTCTCAATAGTACCATCAGGCCTTAGCTTCTTCTTAAACACCCATTTACAGCCCACTGGTTTGCAACCATAGGGTCATTGTGATAATTCCCAAGTTCTATTAGAAAGAATCGAGTCCATCTCATTTTGGACAGCTTCTTTCCAATCATCTGCATCAGGGGATGCATATGCCTCAATAATGGATCTGGGAGTATCATCCACAAGGTACACGATGAAGTCATTACCAAAGGATTTTGCAACCCTCTGTCTCTTACTCCTCGTGAGAGGTTCATCGTCATCCTTCTCAAGGAATTCCACATGTGGTTGTTCAGAATTCTCAATAGATGCACTAGATTCAGAAAGTATTTCAGATGAAATCCTACCAGTGCTATGCATATCTTTCATAGGAAAAATATTCTCAAAGAATGTTGCATCACGAGATTCCATTATAGTATCAACATACATATCAGGTACCTCAGATTTAACCACTAGAAATATATAGCCTATACTCCGTGGAGCATATCCTAGAAAGATACAATCCATTGTCTTAGGTCCGAGCTTGCGTTTCTTGGAAATCAGTATGTTGACCTTCGCCAAACACCCCCAAGTGCGCAAATATTAAAGTGATGGTTTTCTCCCAGCCCACTCCTCATAAGGGGTCTTTTCTTTATTCTTGTTAGGAACTCTATTCAGGACATGGCATGAACTCAACAAAGCCTCCCCCCACCATGCCTTTAATAAACCAGCAATGGCTAACATGGAATTCACCAAGTCAATCCGCGTCCGGTTTTTTCTCTTGGCAACCCCGTTTGATTGGGGCGAGTAGGGAGGCGTCCTCTCATGAATAATTTCGTGTTCCTCATAGAATTCATCAAATATTTTCAGAAAATACTCACCACCATGATCCGACCTAAGATGCTTGATCTTTCTCTCTAGTTGATTTTCAACTTTGGCCTTATAGATCTTAAAGTAGTCTAAAGCCTCATCTTTAGTTTGCAACAAGTAAACATAGCAGAATTTAGTAGCATCATCTATCAACGTCATGAAATATCTCTTTTCACCTTTTGTCAACACACCATTCATCTCGCATAGATCAGAATGTATGAGTTCTAGAGGTGCCAAGTTCCTTTCCTCGGCAGCCTTGTGAGGCTTTCGAGGTTGCTTTGATTGAACACAACTATGGCACTTAGAATCTTTGGCAATAGTGAAATTCGGAATTAAATTCATACTAGACATCCGAGACATTAAACAAAAATTAATGTGACATAAACGAGAATGCCAAACACTGGTATCATCATTAACATCACCACAAATATGATTCACGGATTTATTACATAACTCTGAAAGTGAAAATCGGAACAAGCCTCCGAACTCATAACCTTTACCAATAAATTGTCGATGTTTTGAAACAACAACTTTATTGGACTCTAACACAACCTTAAACCCATCTCTGCATAGAAGAGAGCCACTAACAAGATTCTTGTTCATAGTAGGGACATGCTGCACGTTCCTCAGCTGCACAATCTTTTCGGAAGTAAACTTCAGATCCACCATGCCAACACCACGAACAGAAGCATGTGATCCATTCCATATTACGACGGATGAATCCCGAGCGACCTGATAACAAGTGAACATACAGATGTCAGCACACACATATGAACATTAGCACTCGTATCAATCCACCAGCATGGTGATTGAAATACTGAAAGAACAGTAAATAAATTACCGTACCCATTAGTGTTGCTAGCGATCACGACATTGACAGTCTTCCCACCTTTCCCTATACGATCTGCACGATCTGGGCAGTCCTTGGAAAAGTGGCCGAGCTCTCCACATGAGTAACAATATAGCTCGGCCTTGTTCGGCTTCTTCTTCTTCTTGAAGGTTATAGTCTTTTCAGGCTTGTTGAACGAGGGCTTATAGTTCCCTTTGTTCTTGGCGAAGGTCTTCTTCTGCGCCATGTAGGAGCTAGACTGACCCTCGCCTCCTCTCTCAGTAGTGTCCTTAGCTCGAGCCTTCTTCTCAACATCGAGAGACGCTATCAGGTTTTCAACTGATATCTCCTGTCTCTTGTGTTTGAGAGTTGTGGCAAAGTTCCTCCACGAAGAAGGCAACTTTACAATAATGCACCCAGCCACAAACTTGTCGGGTAAGATACACTTGAGGATTTCAAGCTCCTTGGCAAAGCACTGTATCTCATGAGCTTGCTCAACTACAGAACGATTGTTAACCATCCTGTAATCATGAAAGTTCTTCATGATGTACAGCTCACTGTCAGCATCTGCTACACCGAACTTAGCGTTCAATGCCTCCCAGAGCTCTTTTCCATCTTTGATGTGCATGTACACATGAAACAGCTTGTTATCAAGAACACTCAGAACGCATCCCATAAAGTCAAGATTGGTTTCCTTAAACTTGTTCTGAACCTCGTCAGATGTAGTTCCTTCAGGTAAAGCCCCACTAGCCTCGAATACTTTCAGAGCTTGCAGCCACAGAATGGTCTTATACTGTCACCTCTTAAAATGAACACCGGTAAACTTTTTCGGCTTCATAGCATCGACCAAGTGTCCCATGTTTAATTCAGGAAATTGTCTATAGTAAGGTTTTTGGATTGTTGGAATATTAGGCATAATTTCCATGATTAATTTCAGAATATAAATCATGATAACAACAGCTACAATCACGTGAACCTCTAACATACTAGATGTATTGATCAACATGAACAGTAGCAGATTATACGCAGTCATAGTAAAACAACAGATCTGTTGACGGTGTACGTACTGATCGGTTGTCGATGTAGTCGCCGTTGGTGCAGTAGCCTGTCGAAGAAGTCAGCGTTAAAGACGACGCGCACGAGATCCAGCTTGACGACCGGGAAAACGCGTCGTGCTGACGAACTTGAGCAGTCGCGCAGAGCGCTTCCCAAAAACGCTATTCGCTCTCTCCCGTACAGGATCACAAAGAAGAGTGGTTCCGGAGACCTGCTCTCCCGACCGTCGGTGCATGCCGGCAAGCGAGATGGACTAGACTACGGTGGCGGCGCAAGCAGAGAGGATGGCAAAACCCTAGAATGGTTTGGTGTCGTACGTTGTGGAAGCCGCACAAGCGTTTATATAGAGCGGCTCGGAAATCCCATACATGACACGAAGTGGACCAAGTCCATGTTGCGCACGTTCGGGTCAGTTACAGATAGCCCGCGATCCAGAAGCGACCCGAATCCGCTAACTATTGACACGTCTGTCTAATCGCACATATTTTTCTAAGCAGCAAAATAAAGCTCGGCTCAACGAGATTCCCGCAACCCGTGGCGCGCACGCGCCGTGAAGTGACGAGGCGATCGTGCGTGCGAGCGGCGGCGGCGTCGGGGGAGGAGCGCGCGTGTAGCTCTCTTATTGTCACTAACTTACAAAGTGGTGCAACACTCCACCTTATAAGGTGGTGCAACTCTCCTTTAACTTTTCATGTAGGACTAAACTTTAGCTCCAACAGCTTTTGCCACACATATGTGAGCTGCCACCAACTTAGGCCAAATCACATATGGGCTTTCACATACATGGGCTTTGAGAGTTAGGGAAAAACTAAAATCACACATGGGTCTAATGATTTAGACCATTATTTCTAACACCCCTCGCCGGCGACCGCCGCCGACATCGTCGGTCCGCTCCGCCTCCGGTGGCCTTAGGGCTTTCGAGGTGTGGCGAACCACGGCCTCTCGTCGGCGGGAGGTTTTCCGTTCTTGTTTCGTCTATTTTTTAGTGTCTTCCTCGGGATGTTGAGGCGACGATTATGTCCTGAAGTTAGAATAAGATCCTCCCCTCTCTATCCTCGCTCCGGTGGTGCATCTAGCGCTAGCGGAGGGCGCGTGGAGTCGTTTGTCTGGCGGATCTCCTAGCATTCTGTCTATTTTTGTGTTCGTCGGTTTGTTTTTAGGTCAGTCTCTTCCGATCTACTGATGTCATTATTGACGATGGTTGCGGCTCTAGTGTGATGGTCCTTTATAGCCTTAGCACGACGACTTTCCGTCTGTCTACTACAACAAGCTCTACTACGACAAGCTTTGCTCGGCTCCGGTGATGGAGGGACGAGGACGGCGGCGCACCGTCGGCTCGCGCTAGTGTTTGTAGTCGTCGCTAGGTGGTCCAACGACCTATTTGTAATTTTTATTACTTTTGGGTCTCTTTATACTACTGTTGATAATTAATTTGATAATTAATATTAGATTGTGAAATTTCGCAAAAAAAAAGGAATGCAATAGGAAAATATTGTGCGTCTACTCCACATGTGCATTTTTTTTGCTTTTTACTAATAACAAAACATAAGGAAAAGAATAAGGGAAAGAACAAAAAGGAATTGTGACGCGCACGACCGGAACAACCATAAATTAGTTGGGGTTTTAAATGATTTGTAGACGCCTCTGTGCGCTATCAAATCTGTTCCCCTTAAAATTTTAAGATCCAAAATGGATATACTCTAATTGATTGTGGCTAGATAGGCTGTTTATGGGCCTTTTGTTCTCTATTACAGGTAAAGAAATTACTCTAATTAATGGAGTGCCAGAAAACTACTCTAATTAATGGAGTACAAAAAAAATCAATGTAGTCTCTCGTGAGCCGAGAAAATCCTCTCCTGCCCCACATTGCCCCCGTGCGGGCGATCGGGGCCAACCCTAATCTCCTCCGCCGCGCCCCTCCCTACCTATCCCCTCCCCCGCCGTCACCGACGGACACCGCCGGGCAAAGTCCCTGCGGTGCTGGTGGCGACGGGTCTTCCTTTTCCTAGCGGCACCTAGAGCTGGCGGGAGCTCGACGTGGCGGCGGTGCAATTCGGCGATGGTGGAGGGCTTGACCGGCGGTGGCGTGGCGACGGCGACGACGCACGTGATTATTGGGCGTTGCGGAGGGAGGGCTCCCCGTTGTCGGCTTTGTCCGTCTCGGATGAGTGAGGTTGCAGAGGCGTGGCTCTAGATCTGCGGCGGCGGAGTTCGTGGGCGGTGCAGCTCGGTGGTGGAGGGGCTGGGGTGGCTACTCCCTGTACTCGGACGGCGGCAGCGGCCGGGGAGCAGCAGCGCGGTAGCGGGGCCAGATCTGGGGGCATCGAGGTGGAGTCCCTTTCCCTTAGGTGTCGACGCTATCCCCGATGTCAAGTCTTGGTTTTTCTTGTTCTTTTTGTTTATCTTTAATCTGCTGTGTAAGAGGTCTTCTTATTACCTTGTATCGGTCCGGCTGTGTTGGCTTTATTTAAGCGGGGCGAATGCCTGATTCGAAGAAGTCTCTCATGAGCCAAGTCAACACTATATGCTATGCGAGAATCCCATCAGTGTAGCAAGCGAGGAGCTCTCATAGTCATAGACTCGTAGGGTTATATCTTTGCGCCCTTTTTAGAGGATGAAGGGATGCACCATGGCTAGAGGTTTTAGAGCCGTTTTGCTCATAGTTTTTTCTTCTTTCTTTTTCAATAATTTGGTTGTCAAGTAGTCTCGATGCCTTTGTGTTTGCATATGATTTGTATATCATAGAAATAAAATTATATGGTCGACCTTGTGCAATTCTGAATGAGTTTTAAATTAGGCCAACATTATAAGATTTTTGTACTCGTACTTTATTTCTAACTAGCCAGTGGCCCTCGAAATTGAGAGGCATCATCTACAGTATGTTGAAAATGTTAAATGTTTGTTTTAGTTGAATGGATATTTGCTTTCGTATTATATACCCCTTTATGAAAAGTAGCAGTGTTTCAGACATTGTGTGTGTGTATAACTTTGACCCTTATGTACACTGGTAGTGTCGCTAAGAAATAATGATAAAGGAGTAAGCATGCAACATTGTTTGAAATAAATGAACCTAATAATCTTAGTGTTTTAGACTGTTTGAGTTTTTCAAGGTGTAGACAAAAAGAGAAAAGAGGGCTTGAATGGAGTCCGCAAAGCCGCTAAACCAATTGACATGTGTTAGCAGCGCGTTCCGAGGTATGAAGAGGAAATGAGAGTGTGATGATTGAGATTTCGAATAAGACGATCTTTGCATTTTTAGATTTAGATCCGTATATTTCAAATAGGGGAAGAGTTAAATAAGAGGTGTCTAGCTTTTAATCATTCTGGCATCAAGCTATTTTGTGCTAGGAAAAAAATTCTAAGAAATAAAAAATGAAAAAAATTGGATCATACTAGAACAGGTGCGCAGCGCCTAGGATCTCGTCTCGTTAATCTTGCCATTCGTCGTCACTATTCACAAGCCAATAGCACCTACCGTTCTACTACTACCCGCCCCCGTCCTGCAGACACTCCTGCAATGGAATCACGGGCATACGATTTGACAAGAATCCAGGTTTAACCAATCCACTGTAACGTGCACCTGGCGTCTAATTAAGCACCGTCTGCGCAGACAGAAGATCGAGGCCTGGTTAGCCTCGTTAAGAGATCTGATCTGATCTGACAGCATAAATGCATAATAATATCATATGCACCGGCGGCTAAGCCCGGTTAAAAAGCAGTAAGAGCCAATGATCATCCTCTGGCAGGCAAAACCTTTGGACGTAATACTGTAGTAGCTCAAGTTGAGCGCACCATATGGTAATTTTTTTTTGCCCTTACCGTACCGGCGGCGGCTATCGTAATGCTGTTAGCAGCATGCATGAACCGCTCTCTCTCAAGTCTGACCTGACCGTCGCTGAACGTATTGCAATCGCAATTCTATCGGCACCGCTAGCTACTGGTATCCTTCTTGTCAACCAGGATCTGCCACCTCTAGACAAAACCAGTTACATGTGTATCTAGAAAAAAAATCCATCACTTATTTTAGAATGGAAAATACTCTCTCCGTCCAAGAATAGATGTTTTAGGTTTTTCAATTTTGGATGAATTTATATACTAAATAGTGTCTAGATTCATTTAAATTTTAACAAATTTGAGACATCTATTTTAGGACTGAAGAAGTATTATTTATCTCTATTAATTAGTAGTGCTATATTTGACAAATACTCCCCGTATGCCAGCCCTCGTGTATTCTTACGGGCCCATAAGGCCATGTACAAAGGTTGATAAGACGATATTATCTTATAGGTAGATATCACGTAATTTTGATATGACAATAAAACACGATTACAATGGATCATCTTTTCAATCTTATCGACAAATATCCATAAATAAGTGGTGATACATATCATTGTTGATCTCTTTGGTCACGGCGCCGCTAGAATCATCGCTTTGCCCAACGTATTGTATCTGGGTCTGGGCCCGTACGTACGAATCTCTCTTTTAAAAAGGCCGTACGTACGAACAAGCCACAAAATGCACCGGCCAAAGACTGTCGTGTTGTGGCAAGTACCTAGTACTACGATGCTTCCGGTTCCGACGAACAAGGCATCGGCGTGGGTCTGTCCGAATCTCGCCGTGAGCGGCGCCGACGATTCGATCCCACCTATTGATTGCTTTGGTTGGATGTTCTTAACAACTACTCCCTCAGTTTAAAAATATAAGATGTTTTATGTTAGTAAAGTAATATATTTAGACATTTTTATTTATTTGCTTTACTAACCTAAAATATCTTATATTTCCAAATAGAGAGAGTATACCGCATATATACGCATATACTCGCATGTAGTACTACATATAAAACGGCGTTGTCTTCATGTGTCGCATAAGCAGCGGTAGCGACGGCAAATACGGAGATACATTTGTGATCGGATAGCAATGACAAATACATTATCCAAGCCTAACAACCGCATGGGGGGATAATTTTTCTTTTTTGCGAACACTCAACAATAATCAAGGATTACAGTCTTTTAGGCATATCTCAGGCATGATTAGCTAAGAAGTAAGCACTAGAATTCTGGGGTTGAGTTCTTGCATGATTAGCTAAGGATTGACTATTATAGAATTCTGACAGCTCCTAACACATGAGTAACACAAGCCATGACCGCAAGAGGCGATATCGATGGCCAATCATCCACTACGTCCGTACAGTAGCTCAGTTGTAGTTTCAACTCTGGAACAGGGACGGGGACAGCGACGATCTTCATATTAATCTGAGGATCACGACGACTCATGGACGGACGTGGGAAGAAGCAAAGTGGTTCTAAACGAGCTGATAATTGTAGGATGACATGAGCACAAAATAAATGGAGTAAGAGCATTGTCTAGCTCTCTAGCGGAACTAATAAAAACTTTTAGATAAGCAAAAGATTCCTATTTAGATTTCTAAACTTCACCTAGCCGAACACGCATACCCATTTGATGAGCAATTTTTTTAGAAGTCCGACTCAGCACTCATAACCTCCATGTTATGCCACCCACCCCCGCTGATGTTCACACTCACGACCACCTGTTGCCTCCGCCAAGATCCCGTGACCTCCTCCGCCCGCCTCGCTTGTCAGTGGCTGCCGTCGCCGGAATCAGGAATCAAGCCCCGAAACAGCTGCATCCTTTCTGATATCGCTGCCGATTCAAGGTCATTTCTGGCCACAGCACATTCAGTTCCTTCGAAATGAAGCCGTCCGAGTATGGGGAAGTCGTATATCGACCGCCGCAGACCTAGGCGTGGACGGAGCCGAGAGTCCCAACCTCTTTACCGATGAGTAGTTCCCAGCCGCGAAGAGTACGTTTACTCAACGGGCGATCGGCTAGCCTGCTATTTCCGTGACCGCTACATCAACTTCCGGTCGTCGCGTAGCCTCGGCGCTGGTCTCACACCTCATTGTCGGCTCTACTCCATCAGCCGCGGTTCTCAACTCCTTTGCCCATGTGGTGTTAGACGGATTCACTAAGTGAGTTTTTTGTGTTATCATTTTCTTTTTCAATCAAGGTTGACCGAGATGATCTTTGGCTATAGATGAAGAGGTTGAGGGAGATGACCTTCAACGACTCTTCGTCAGAGGAGGAGGAAGATGAAGATTTGGAAATTGCTATGATTTTGAACGAGGGTTTTCGTCATTCATTTAATTTTGGACAATTTTATTTATTACATTTATCAATTCAATTTGTAATATTGAATAATTTGGTTTATTGCATTTATTAATTCGGTTTGTGAACGCTATGTTTGGTTCAAATGATTTTACTTGCAACAAACAAAATTTTGCTCATCTAAATATAGGATTTCGACTAGAAACTGTTTTCCTTTAGATGAGTAAACATGAGAGGTTTTTGCTCAAGTTATAACTTCAGTTCATTTAATTTGGAACTTTTCTTTTACACTACATAAATGATTGAAGTTGTACTAAATCAACAACACTTATTATGGATCGAAGGGAGTACTTTTTTCCTTCAAGTTCTGAAAATTATCGTGAAATTTCTACGTCCATGGCCCGTGAGGACCTTAGTTTGTTCACAATGGCTCCTTTTCTTCTTTGTTTTCAGGACGTTCTTTAATGGATCATTCGTACACTATTATTGCCATTCTTGTAGTCTTAGTAGGCAAGATAGCCTGCCTCTGATGAAGAAGAACCTGTTTAAGCGGGAATCAATTAGAACATCCTTTTACCAGCTGAATCAATTAGGCATAAGAAGCGTAAACATATGACTGTAAACATTGTAGTGCTCCACTTACTTGACAAGCGAATTGCAGTGGTTATAAGTGATCAGAATTTTCTCTTATTTTTTTCCTTCCAATAACGCTAGTAATTTTTTATGGTCATAACTACATTTTGGAAATTGATGACCAATACAAGATTCTATGCATCCAGATTTAACTTTCTACTGCGAGCTACAAATGTCCTACTTGTGGTAAGATGGTTTTACACATCAAATGCCAGGACGAAGTTAAGATTTCTGGCATTCTCACAATGTACAGACAATACAAATGAGACAGGATAAAGTATGAAAAGAACCCCATATTTATCGTAGTACAAACTTACATGTCATTGTCTGAGAATCAGATCTTTCCCTCCTTTAAAACTTGTACATCTTGCTAGATGAGTAGAAAAAGAAACTACGGTATATGATAGCGACAAGAAACGTGTGAAACTGTGAACCTACACTTTCTTGGTTTACAAGTTAGAACAAAACTTGACCATAGTTCCTCTACAATGAAAAAAAAACAAGATAAAAGGGTGTTAAATACAGTCAAGAAGTTTTTGTAAGGCGTGGACAAATGTCGCACACTGTCTCACTAGAAAATTACCGCAGTCCAACACTTGGGGAAGCAAGAGGGTGTGCCATTAAAAGAAGACAAAATGGTGTTCAATAAAGTCTACAAGCTTGTGTAAGCCTTATCAACGCACATCGTCACATAAAATATTTGCTGGAGTCCAACACTTTGGGATGCAAGAGGGTGTGCCATTTGGATACTATCTATTAGTCTATTACAATACCTAACTTCCACGGAAGGGATAATCTCTGGCGATGTCAGCAGTGAAGACAGAATAAGAAGCCAAGTCATAACAGTGAAGCAGGAATAAGGAACTTAAACTTATTGAAGAACGATAACGGAAGAAATATAAAAGGTTAAAAATTCCTCTAGTTGGCCTCTTTGATTCAAAGGAATATTGTATATTAAAAAAAAGAAGGAAATATTGCAGAATTTCAAATCAACATTATTATGAAACCGAGGTTTTTGGGAGTTTAGGTAATGGAATTAAGAGGAAACTACCCAGACGGAGAATCTTTTGTATGTATATTTAAGGAGCTGTGTTGTGATTCTGCTAATAAAATTATGTACAAATTGTGTGATTCCACATGAACCAGTTGCAACATCATAAATCAGAATATATTTGCACGAAAAAACCAGGGAAGGATGAAAGCAGTCAGTAAGCAAGCTAACAAGAAATTACAGAACGGCTGCCGTCTCCAGCAAGTAGTTCCCGTCTCTACAGTTGCTCTGGTGTTTGCCATTGTTGGCCCATGCCATTCCTCCATGAATATTTTCACTTCCAGCCCAGCAATGTTTTTGGCATCTGAACCACAAATTTCACAGCGCCTGTGTAGTAATTAAAGATTTATTACAATCCTTAGTCACTTGATGCAAGGTCCAGAGAGCACACAACAAGTTGATACGATGTTGTCAAAGCATGTGTTTATAAGATAACAGGGAACCTGGTAGTTGGCTAGTTGATAAATAAAACAAAATATTGCTAACTAAATTAGAAAAAACAGGTTGGTACGCCTATGAAAACTGTTGGTTGATTGCACCCAAGCAAAGGGCAAAAGGAAGTTGGTTTATCTCATAATAATATCCAATTCTTGTCCAGCGCCAAAGGAAAGCCACTCACATGTCGAGAGTGACACAAAGGCTTAGATAGTCACGGAACACCAACACAAAGGGCAGAAAAGCGCAAACCCAGGAAGGAAGCATCCAGATTCCAGAAGGAAGGAATTTACTCCTTTGCTTCATCCAGGATAAGAATCCTTTCAAGAAAACAAGGGATGCCCTTACTTGTTTTCTCCCCGGGATTATGCCCTTATTAGGTATTCAAAGCTTTCTACATCAAGTTAGTTCCTTCAGGCCCATTTGCCCTCACATATTCGAAACAACACATGATATACATTTGCCCTCAGGTCCATGAAACCTAAATCGTTGCAAATAGCAACAACAACAGAGAAGCTTTAGCTAAGACATCATAATCACCGTATGGCAGCAGTAACATCGCTACGTTCTTAGTTGTCTAGCAACTTCGGCTAATTATTGGCTACTAGCGATAACTGTTTTTGTGGCCGTATGAACTCTGAAACTTTCCCCGTAGCAGAAATTGGTGTGAAGTTATGACCCTAGAGCCACTCAGAACAAGCACTATCCCTGAATGCTAGTCTGCTATATCCTCAACCTCAACATGATGATGCATCGTTGAGTGCGTGTGAGCAGCTCAGCGCGGAATTACAGCAAGCACCAAACATGCACTTCGAGTCTTGGACAAGAACAACTCATACCGCATTGGAAGACAATCAGACAAGCGAGCAGCAGGAGGCTGAACATGATGATGGAGCGAGAGAGTTATGTTTACATACCTATCGCCTTTGATCCGAAACCATGCCTCGGCGCATTGGCGGTGCGCGTCGCCGAGCTCCTCCTTGCAGCCGCAGCCGAGTCGGATCACCTCCGACCCGGGCACCGTTGCAGACGCAGACCCGTCGCCGCCCTCGGGGCTGAGGTGGCAGATCCGGCACGCCACGCTGTGGGCCTCGGCCCCCGCATCGACGTCGATGACCACCGCCTCGGCCTTCCCTGTTTCCACCGCAGCGCCCGCGATCGGCTGCGAGGCTACGGCCGCCGCGGGTGCGACGGCCGCGTCTCGCCGCATCCCTCTTGGGTCAGGACTCAGGCCGGGGCGAGCCGGTCGGTCGCGGCTGTCTCGGGCAAGTATACGGCTAGCGGGTGGGGCTGCGACGGCCGGCTGGGACGGGAGGAGGTATAAGAGAAGCTGCGTGCGGCGACGGCTTTGGGTTCGCTATGGCCCCTATACTCGAGTGTGGCAGCGCCAAGCGGGAGAAGAAGCTTGGAGCAGCCGGTGGAGACGACGTTCGGGGGTACCCGTAGGAGCACGGCAACAGTGGCGTCCGATACGCCAGTCCCAGTCCCCGGTCCCAGTCCCCAGTCCCCAGTCCGTCAGGAGATGGGAGGGCATGCACTGGTGCACTGAACAAACCTTTTGTACATCGACCCGTCCTAAGTTATACGGTGCCATTTAGAGCCTCGGTTACACACCGTGTTTTTTTTAGAGTGAAACACCGTGTGTTATTATCTTCTAGTTACGTGCTACTCCCTCCGTTACAAAATTAAAATATTTTAGTTTTGTGAAAGAGTGTATCCGGATTCTTTTAGTGTGTAAATTTGGAGTGAATCTACGCATTAAAAGGGGGGTCTATATATTTTTTTTATAAAGCTAAAACATCTTATATTTTAAAACAGAATGAGTACATGTAACCGAGCGTCTGGTTGCACACAGAGAATAACCTACCTTTAGTTGGAGAGGTACAAACTAGAAAATCTCACTTGTACTCCCTCCGTTTTAAAATATAAGATGTTTTAGCTTTGTGAAGCAAATGTATCTAGACTTGTTTTAGTGTCTAGATTCACTCCAAACATAAGTGAACCTACATACTAAAACAAGTCTAGATACATTTTCTTCACAAACCTAAAACATTTTATATTTTGAAACAGAGGGAGTATTATGCAACGAGAGAAAATCTAACTTGTTACTGATGTGCAACTAGAAAATCACACTTGCAAGCAGCTGAAAAAAAAATCTAAAAATCGCATCCGAGAAAAATCACATTTGCAACACATGTGCAACCGAAGAAATCTCAACTGCATACCACGTGCAAGTAAAAATACAGTTGCAACCCATGTGCAAGTGGGGGAAACCTAAGCTGCAACCCTTGTGCAAGTGGGAAATTGTAGTTGTAACTCATATGCAACTGATAATATCTTACTCCCTTCGTTTTAAAATATAAGATTTTTTAGGTTTGTGAAGGAAATGTATTTAGACATCATTTAGTGTGTAGGTTCAAATAAATCTAGACCCTAAAAGATGTTTAGATACATCTCCTTCACAAACCTAAAACATCTTATATTTTAAAACAGAGGGAGTAGTTGTTACCAATATAAGCACAAACCACAACATAATCAAAGCGTTCCAGAGTTTACCGAGTTTTAATTTAAATACCAGTTAGCATAAATCGTTTTAATATAACACATGGCACATAAGGTGCAATCCGGGGACAAAAGTTTGTTCAAAGACGGGTGCAAGATGTGTGATAAAACAAATGAGTATTGTACTCCCTCCGTTCCAAAATAGATGTCTTAAATTTATCAAAATTTGGATGAATCTATATAATAAATAGTGTCTAGATTTATTTAGATTTTGACAAATCTAAGACATCTATTTTAGGACGGAGGGAGTAGTATATATACACTTGACTATGTAATGCAAGTAACTGTCCTTCATTTACAAACTGTATATTACCAGTACTAAACCTCAGTTTGCACAAAGAGTAACCAAGTCTCGGTTACCCACTTCTGTCAAATAAAGGACACAGTTATACACGATGAGTTCCTGCTGGAGTGCTGGTCAACAATAGTCATGCACCGCGAGGCCACGGCTGTTTCCGGCCCGCGGTGCAAAGTTGGAGCTGGGAGCGGGCTGGGATGTGTTGTGTGTCTTGCCTCCTCATGCCTAGAAGGCTTACAGCCACCTGCATATGGATGACCTCAGCTGGGTGTCTGAAGAAAATTGCGTCCATCTCATCCTGAAGCTCTGTCGACTTGTTGCTGATGACGAGCACCATCAGAACACGCTGCTCCAAGGTGTTGAGGCAAGTTCACGGAATTTTTGTTAAGCCCAGCCCAAGACAAGCATGCCAGCAGCCCACAGCAAAGTCGCGAATACAATTGAAGCGCAAAGAAAATAAATAGGTTTCGCTCAAAGAAAAAAAGAAGCAGGTTGCACAAAATCTAATGGCTTCTAAAGTGACTGGGTTGCTAATTCTCATGCGACTGAAAATTAGCAAATTCCATGTTTATAGAAGTGAATAGTACGTGATAGAAATATATAAGATGTCTCCAACGATTATGAAACAAAATCTAAAAACACAAAAAAAAAATTGAAGTCTTCAAATTCTTTTTTTGACACATTCTTATACTTTTCTGAATTACATAGATATTAAACCACAAACATGTTGATACCAAGAAGGGTTCTTCTATATAATTTTAATTTATTAAAATGCTAAGGCTATATGCTTGTATGTATCCATTAAATTAATCAATCAACATCGACAAGAGTACAAGAGTGTAAGACCCTGGCGTATGGCTCAATAGGATTGATAGGAAACTCATACCAACAAGTTGTAACTTTTTTTTTGGATGCTCATTAAAAAAAAACTCTAAAGTTAAGCGTGTCTGGTCTAGAGCAATTATAGGATGGGTGACCGGCCGGGAAGTGGGTACCAGGTGCACACGAGTAAAGACAAAGTGCGTAGAAAAGACTAGCGTTGGTCTCTGGGGTTAGTCTAAAGATCCTATTGAGCTGCCAGAAGTGACAGTCATCGTATGGAGTGACCGGAGGTGTAACAACACCAAAATTTCAAGAAAAAACAACCAAACTACATTGCCGGGAGACAAGAGCATGAATCGCCATTATCGAAAACATAACCATCCATTATCGAAAACATAGCCATCAGGGCAAATATTGCTAAGTGCACAGAAAAGACTAGTGTTGATCTGTGGGGTTAGTTTAAAGATCCTATTGAGCTGCCAGAAGTGGCAGCCATCGTCTGGAGTGACCGAGGGTGTAACAACACCAAAATTTCAAGAAAAAACAACCAAACGACATTGCCAGGAGACAAGAGTATGAATCGCCATTATCGAAAACATAACCATCCATTATCGAAAACATAGCCATCAGGGCAAATATTGCTAGGACAATCTTCCTAAAAATCCACACAAAACTTAAATAAAGAAAACAAAATTAGGAAAAACTACTCTTTTTATTAGGCGCCTAACCTGGCCTCCCAGAATGTGCAATGAAACAAACAAGAACTCCCACTGTAAGGCTACAACACATCATGAAATACCAGCATCTGAAAATTAGCCAATCCCATATTTATAAGAGTGAATAGTAGTACATGATAAAGATATATAAGCTGTTTCCAACTATTATGAAACAAAATCTAAAAACACAACAAATCTTTGAAGACTTCAAATTCTTTTTTTGACACATTCTTATACTTTATTACATAGATATTAAACCACAAACATGTCGATACCAAGAAGGGTTCTTTCATATAATTTTAATTTGTCAAAATGCCAAAGCTAGTATCCATTAAATTAATCAATCAACATCGACAAGAGTAAAGTGTACCAACAACAAAATTTCAAAAAAACACCAACCTAAAGACATTGCCAGGAGACGAGAGTATGAATCACCATTATTGAAAACATAGCGATCCATTATTGAAATTTGAAAACATAGCGATCCATTATCGAACAATCTTCCTATTAAAAATCCACACAAAACTTAAATAAATAGAACAAAATTAGGAATAAAGTACTCTTTTCATTAGAACAAGAGCATCTGCAGATTATTAGAACAAGATCCTCCAGAATGCGCAATGAAACAAGAACGCCCGCTGTAAGGCTACAACACATCACGAAATACCAGCATCTGCAAGTGAATACATGCCTAGTCTTAATAAGAACATACATATGCATAATCTTTTATTAGTGTAACCGATACATTAGCCCGTAGGCTTCTGTAGACTCTGAATGGCAATCGGGGAGAGACACAAATCAGAACAAACAGAAAGGAACCGTGATTACGCAGGGAGCAAAATACAACATGGAATGGAATGAACCCGATGCGCGCGCATCCTTGCGGAGGAACAGCGCTACACGGGGGAGAGGAGCTGGGCGAGGCTGGGCCGGGGCTCGGACCTCATGCCGACGAGGATGACGAGCGGGATGAAGCCGTAGTGGGCGACCACCTTCGCGTTCTTCATCGCCCAAGTGCTCCACTCACGCGCCAGCCGCACCGCGCTCGCCGCCGCCGGCTCCGCCGCATCCGCTGGGGCCTTCCCCTTCTCCGTCGCCGCCGATGCCATGGCCGCCGATGCCAAACGCGTAAGCCGAGAGGAGGAAGATTTGGGAATTTCAGCCTGTGATGGGAGGAGACGGGGTGTGAATGTGTGATATCAGGATGTGGTATTATGGTGATGGTGGGATTGGGCTCGTTTGGTGAGGGGGCTCTTTGCACATTAATCAGTAGGCAACGCTAACCTTCTGTTTTGGACAGCCCTACGCGTCCTCTCGGGGATACGTGGTTTTTATCCTCCGGGTCCCTAGCCAACCACGTGTTCGTTTTTGGATTTAAAATCCCGTTTTTGCTACATTTGTCCCGCTTTTGCTATATTGTAGCAAAAAACGGTTCAGTCCAAAAAATAAAAAACCAGACTGGACCTCGCCAGAGATTTCGCCGGAGACCTCGTCGGCGACCGTGTAGCAAAAAAGTTGAGCTAATGTAGCAAACCCGACCTCACCGGAGACTCGCCGGAGGCTTTCGCCGGTAGACCTCACCGGAGACCGTGTAGCAAAAACGTTACGCTATTGTAGCAAAAACGCAAAACGGTGGTAGCAAAAAATTTGTGCTAATGTAGCATATCCGATCTCGCCGGAGACTCGTATGAGGTTTTCATCGTTAGACCTCATCGGAGACCATGTAGCAACAAATTTGCGCTATTGTAGCAAAACCACTAAACAGGTGTAGCAAAAAAATGTCCTATTATAGCAAATTTAACCACGAGACCTGCCAGATCTCGTAGCAAACTATTTATACTATTTTAGCACCACCGTCGCATGTAGCAAAACACGACACCACTTGTAGCACCATTGCTGCACATAGCACCGCCACGACCCCATGTAGCAAACTTCGATTACGTGCGTGGCTATTTGGTGATCTTTAGTAACGCCGATGCCCTTAGGTAGCAACCACGCTCCCTGAAAGCAACTTCACCGGAGAGAGGCCATGGAGGAAAGGTGTCACGACCTCCTCAACGTCGACACACGCAGACGGCCAGCCATGACGGAAAGCAAGCGGCGCAGATGAGGGAGGTGGGAGGAAGGAGCTGCTCCGCCAGCAGCGACGTCAGTGAGGATGCGGGCGGAGTTGCTCCGGCAGACTATTGTAGCAAAACAACAAAACAGTGGTAGCAATTTTTTTTGCTAATATAGCAAAAGTCGACGGAGAAATCGCCGTCAGACTTTGCCGAACACCTCAGAGTAAAACATTGGACTATTGTAGCAAAAACATGGAATAGTTGTAGCAAAAATATTATCATAATATAGCAATTCGATGGCGACATCACGGAGACCCACCGAAGACGTGTAGCGAGAACTACAGATCGGTTGTAGCGAAACTATAGAACAGTGGTAGCAAAGCGACTCCTATGCTTGTAGCAACTCTCGGAGACCTCACGAAGACATCCTAGCAGAACCGACGGCGAGGCGGCGAGCACGTAAGGGCGATAAGCGATGTACGGCGGTGACCTCACCATGATACCTCCTCATGTGGCGGCGTGGTCGTGCTTGCAGGAGTAGAGCCGGCGACGGCGATCTCGCGAGGCTTCCTCGAGGACATGGTCTATGGTGAGGTGGAGCGAGCAACCGAAGGTGAGCTCGATTCCACGACCAGCGGCGGCGCGGTGAGGGTGGTCAGTGATCGCGTGTGGCGAAGCGAGCTCGAGGTAGGGAGGCGGGCGGTCTTGTCAAGCGAGACCTGCGCGTGGCCAATGCGGCTGGCGCGACCTGCAGGTGGCGGCGTATGAGACCTGCAGACCAGCGACGCGACTGCGACCAAGAAGCAAATGACCTAAGCGCCGTGCCATGCCAATGACAAGCGGACAAAGCGTTTTGAAGGCGTCTGCTAGCGATCGTAAAGAAGATGAGAATAAGAGAAGTCAATGAAAAACGCAGCTAGCAGCTAGCAGTTCCGTAGCAGTCTCACGCACGCAAACAAAATGACCCGGGGGATCGGAACGACGCGATTCCCCGGGGGTACGGTATCATTTTCCTTCTATTTTTTGCGCAACGAAGGCAAACAAAACTTTCTGTACAAATAGCGTACGGATTAATGTACAAATAGCGTACTTTTTTAACAAATACTATCTCTTTCAAGGCCTAAGGCGCACATGCTTTCTAAAGCAAAGTTTGACCGAAAAAATTGAACAACAAAATCTTGATTATATTGTACATAATTAGTACCGTTGGATTTGTATTGAAAAATACTTTTCAGTGATACTAGTTTTATACCAAAACTCTTTACGTATTTAGAGTAATTCTTGGTCAAAGAAAAAACACGTAAACCGAGGACGCCTTAAGCCTTGAAACGGAGGGAGTAGCGTACTTTTTTAAGGTTTAGTTTGCAATAACCGAAGAGTTGTTACTCCTATCAGTGAAATAGATAACTGGCAGGGAAAGAACATGGGAGAAGGCACATGCGCAGGCCACAAGTGCGAGCGCGACCCTTTCCACCCAAGGAGAGGAAGAAAAGAGGGAACTGAGGTGGGCAATTTCTTAAAAGCAAATTTAAGAAATAAACTGCAAAAACTAATTCATCGAACTAACTTTTTTGCAACGCCACCGCATTCTGAAGAGCAACACCATGGACGATGACGCCGCACCCTAAAGAGCAACACGTCGGAAACGTATCTATAATTTTTTATGCTCCATGCTTGTTTATTATCTATTTCGCTTTGCTTTGTTTTTTACTTTGAGGTATTTTTATATATTTTTCGGGACTAACCTATTAATAAGATGTCATAGTGTCAGTTGTTTGTTTTCTTCTGTTTTTGTTTCAAAAAAGGCAAAAAATCAATATTCTCGGAATTGGACGGGACAAAAGTCAATCTTTCTATTTTTTTTGGAGTAACACGAAACCACGAAGCAGAGGTGGAGGAGGACACCAGGGTGGCCACACCCTAGGTGGGCACGGGGCCCACACTAGTTGCGCCCACAGGGGGTGTGGGCCCCCTGGCCCTCCATCGACCTTGTCTCCTTCGCCTATAAAAATCCCTCGACTCAAAAACCCTAAATCGTCGACCAGAAAGCCACGAAAATTACCACAACGCAGTCTCCACCGAAGGGGAGATTCGGGGGACAGAATGTCTCTGTTCCGGCACCCTGCCGAGACAGGGAAGTGCCCCTGGAGCCATCTCCATCGATCTCTACCACCATCTCCATCACCGTTGTTGATTCCCATGATGAGGAGGGAGTGGTTGTTCCTCGAGGCTAAGGGCTCTACCGGAAGCTATGTGTTCATCTCTCTCTCTATGCATGATCTTATTGTGGTTATCAGCGTTGTAATTAAGTAGATCTACCTTGCTACTCAAATGCTTCAATAGATCGCTGCTCTCCCCATGTGTGTGAAAGTGATAGCATGCACGTCATGGTGGCACTTAGGCCAGAGTCTACATAAATACTCATCGTGCTTTAATAGATCTATGTTTTTTCCCACGTGTGTGAAAGTGACAGCATGCACGCCGTGTGTGGCACTTAAGCTAGATTTCATATATATTTAATATATTTGGAGTTGGATGTCTTTATAAAATTGTGGTGTTTGTTGGAACCGTCTAGCGCTCAAGGTGACAGTGTGGGGTTATCTAGATGGGGAAGGCGGACTTTGAGGAGTGTTGTTATAGCCCTACCATGGATTAGAGTGTCCAACCGGAGAGTAGTTAAGAGTAGTATCATGAAGAGAATATATTTATTGAG
Source organism: Avena insularis (assembly GCA_023614405.1). Classification (NCBI taxonomy): domain Eukaryota; kingdom Viridiplantae; phylum Streptophyta; class Magnoliopsida; order Poales; family Poaceae; genus Avena; species Avena insularis. Next base: position 336,121,592 of record CM042689.1, on the reverse strand, counting down.
AGTGTTCACTAGTGAAAGTGTGATCCCTAGGACTTGTTTCTAAACATTAAAACACCGTTCACAACTAGATATGTTACATGTTTGTTTGCTTCCATCTTTATTTTAGTTTGCCTTTAGTCTCTCCCACGTCAACAATAAGTCAGAAGCTCTATTCTGGCACCGTTACCACTTGTATTTCACTATCTATTCGCCGAACTAGTGCACCTATACACCTAAAAAGTGTATTAGGTGTGTTGGGGACACAAGAGACTTCTTGTATCTTGGTTGCAAGGTTGCTTGAGAGGGATACCTTTGACCACTTCCTCTCTGAGTTCGATAAACCTTGGGTAATCCACTTAAGAAAAACTTGCTGCTGTTCTACAAACTTCTGCACTTGGAGGCCCAACAACTGTCTATAAGAATAGAAGTGCGTAGACATCAAGCTATTTTCTGGCGTCGTTGCCGGGGAGGTTTTGGTTCTTTTACCTTTCCTCCACGTCAATCTCCATCAAAGCTATTTTCTGGCGCCGTTGCCGAGGAGGAAAGGTAAAAGTCACTCACACACGTTACCCCACGGCAATAGCAAGCCAGAAAGCTATTTTCTGGCGCCGTTGCCGGGGAGGTAAGGTAAAAGGTACGCACATCCTTAGGTGTGAGTGCTCGAAGTTATTTCCTTTAGATTCTGCAATTTTATTTTTTTGTTTCTTGTTTTCACTAGTTAGGCTTAATGGAGAACAACAACAAAATTAGAGAGCTCTATAGTATTTATCTTGAGTTAGGACATAAAGTGTTTGAAGAGAAAATTAAAAACCCTATGGAACTTTATTTGCATGCTAATAACAATGTTATTAGTATGAATTCTTTGGACACCATTATTGCTAATGCTATGGAAACGTCTAAGCTTGGGGAAGCTAGTTTTTATGAAAATGATCTTTTTAGTTCCCTAGCTTTGGAAGATATCTATTTTATTGCTTATGATGATACCAAACCTCCAATATATGATGATTACAATGATGATTATGATATTTTCAGTCCACCTACTATTGAGAAGAAAATTAATTGTTATTACAATTTGCCTCCTATATTTGATGATTATGGTGATGATAATAGTAATGATAGCTATTTTGTTGAATTTGCTCCCACTACAATTAATAAGAATGCATTTGCTTATGTGGGGAGTAATAATCATTTTATGCATGTGGCTCATGATAATAATAATTTATGTGATAGTTATATTGTTAATTTTATCCATGATGCTACTAAAAGTTATTATGATAGAGGGAAACATGGTTTTATGCATCTCAACAATATTAAGTTTCCCCTCTTCATGTTAAAAAATTTGAAGTTGCATTTGTTTTGCTTTCCTATGCTTGTTGCTTTGTGATTTCATGACTTGTTTCTTTACAAGATTCCTATGCATAGTAAGTGGGTTAGACTTAAATGTGTTGGATATTTGCTTCTTGATGCTCTCTTCTACTTTAATTCATATTTATTATGTGAGCATTTTCTCAAGCTATCAAGCCTAACTTAAAGGCGTTAAAGAAAAGTACCTGTTGGGAGATAACCCAAGAGTTTTCTTGAGTATTGGAAGTTATTACTTTAGTAATGACCTCTCATTATCCTTTTTGTTTGCTCTTTGTGCCAAGAATGACCTCTAATGAGAGCGAAGTAAGATTTGGGGAGTTGCTGTCCCGAAACAGATTTTTGTGCTCCGCCGTAAAAATTCGTGAGGAATCTCTGTAAGTTGGATTGAGCTGATATTTTATGAATAAATCCTCCAGTATGTTAGATAACTTTCGTTAGTTCAACACTTTTTGATTTTAGCAACAGAAGGTCTTCGAAAAATTTTGTTTCTACCTGCTGGTCTGTTTTGACAGATTTCTGCCATTATTTGTATTTGCTTCTTATTGATTCCTTTTTGGGAAATTGAGCTTTTTGAGGGAATTGCTACAATAGCTTGTGTTTTTAGTGAAAGTTTTTCTGTTCTAAAGCTAAAACCAAGGGTCTATTATCTTTTGAATGCACTAATGTTGCTAGTGAAAATTATGTGAAGTTTTGTATGAAGGAAAAAATTTAGGTGTAGAGAGAGAATGATGTGATGAGATGAAGAATGGATAAAAGCTCAAGCTTGGGGATGCCACCCCGTGTCACCCCAAGAAATATTGAAGAGGTACAAGCACCAAATCTTGGGGATGCCTTGGGCATCCCCTTCCTCATTAATAAAAATCCCAGGTCTTTCTAGACACTTCAATTTTATTGTTTCATGCACAGTTGTGTTGTTCTTAGAGCGTCTTAGTTTTTGTTTTTGGTTTTTGTTTGCTTAGTTTGCTTGAATAAAGTTGGTTGATCACAGCACACTTCTTTTTGAGAGATACACACTCTGTTTTCATTACTTAAACACTCTAGTTTTCATTCTTATTGTTCTGTGAGTGTTCACTTTTGCTAGCACCGCGTTTAGCCTTAGTTTTCTTGTGTTGTTTGCTTAGAACTTTTTAGTTCTTCTTTGTGGATTTGTGAGACATGCTCACTGATCTTTATTGATTATTATCTTTGTGAGTTGTTTCAAGTAAGTCAATTGGTGTTGGAAAAGAGTAGAAAGTTTCATGCTTAGAGTGGTACAAAAGGGAGCTTGCTTTGACTATGACTTAGACTTTTATCATGTCATGCTAGATGTTTCTTTGACCTTATGCTTAGTGATTATTGTTGTAGCATGACTTGTTCCAAACAATTGGGATTGCTTAGTGTGCCTTGAAAAAAATCATGCGTTGTTTTGGCATGCAAAAGCATAGTATTATGGTTTTCTCCTTTGATGCTTTGTTTGGGTTGACTTGGCACATGCTCACACCATGTTATGACTATGAACCAGTCACCATAGCCTCTATGATAAATTAGTCCTTGACTTGTGGTACCACTCTATGCTTTGATTAGTAATGTTTTGTCGCTCTACATGATTATGGCCATTATTGCTCTCTTAGTTGGTTGCTCCCAGACTTTTGCTAGCCTCCACTTATATGAGTAAGCTCTACTCATGCTTACAACTCCCAACAAACCAAATTATTCCATAGTGTCCACTATAAATTCCTATGCATGGTGTGTTACACCATTCCAAGTATATTCTTGTTTTCATCTATCTTCCAATTAAAAGTATTTTGTTATGTGAAAACTTAGTGATTAAAACTCTCACGAACTTGATGGCACACTTTATTTTTCTTGCCCCTAATAAACTTGAACCATTGTGTCATTTATGTTGTATATGCTTGCACTTATATGTTGGAATTAGCAGAACCATGTTGTCATGGGTAACGTTTTCAACATTGCGCTTGTACTTTGTACACGATATCATGCTCTTTTGTCTATGGATGTCGCCGGTGTGAAATAAAAAGGGAGCTTGTAATTCCATGGAGTTATGTATTTTGTGTTAGAGAAACGTCTGGGCCGCTAGCCTAAGCCATGCCTAATCATGGTGGAAATTTGCAATCTGTGAAGCATCCTCAATAAAAACCTATGCAAATAGCAAATAAAAAGATTGTTGAGATGCTCATTATCTGCTTGCCTTGTCATTTTGGTTATGGGATAGCTCCTGTACCATGTGCAAGGGGTACCCCGTTGGCGGTTCTCTATGATACACATGTACTTACTATGACAAGAACTTACAGGTGACTAAAGTTGAGTAGCATGAGGTGCGGCCCTCGTATTCAAGGGACATGATATTGTCAACTTATACTTTGTCAAGCATATACTCCATAGTTTGTTCACTTTAACCTTAATCACTTCAAGATGCTTATGATAGGGGCAATGAGAGCTGAAAGCTAATAAGTACCATAATTTTTGTAAGCTCTTTATGAAACTTGAAATCCCCGTTTCCCTTTAAAGGGCCTTTCTTCCACTTTTATATTGAGTCTCCACCTTCTATCCTTAGACACCAATTAAGAGAGCATAGTTGCCATTCTTAGTTCTATGTGCATTGTCCCAAAACTTATTGATTGATGCATATTTTTGATATTACTTGTTCTTGTGCTATTTGTATCTAGTCACTCTTATGAACTTTGAAGGTGTCCTATGCATTTATTTGCTACTTCATGAGGGACAAGCTGAATTCCACTATGCCATGTTTTCTGTATGTGAAACAAACAAACGTTTTTCAATGCATGTTATTCATGATCTTTGTTTGTAACCTTTTATGTTGCATGCATAGTTACTTTGTCTTACTGTTAGAACTCCATCTTCAATGCTCATGTTTAGAGTTATTTGATCCCAGCTTTCAATGCTTTACAAATATTTTTATCAAGATTATGATGGTGCATGTCACCTAAAAAATTATTCTTTTTATCACTTACCTACTCGAGGACGAGCAGGATTTAAGCTTGGGGATGCTTGATACATCGGAAACGTATCTATTTTTTGATGCTCCATGCTTGTTTAGTATCTAATTTGCTTTGCTTTGTCTTTACTTTGAGGTATTTTTATATGTTTTTATGGACTAACCTATTAACAAGATGCCACAGTGCCAGTTGCCTGTTTTCTTCTGTTTTTGGTTCCAGAAAAGGCGTAAAATCAATATTCTCGAAGTTGGACGGGACAACCAATCTTCCTATTTTTCTCGGAGCAACACGGAACCACGAAGCAGAGGTGGAGGAGGACACCAGGGTGGCCACACCCTAGGTGGGAGAGGGGCCTACCCTGATCGCGCCCACAGGGGGTGTGGGCCCCCTGGCCCTCCACCGACCTTGCCTCCTTCGCCTATAAGAAGCCCCCGACTCAGAAACCCTAAATTGTCGACCAGAAAGCCACGAAAAGTTCCACAACACCGCCGCCACCAAAAGGGAGATTCGGGGGACAAAAAGTCTCTGTTCCGGCACCCTGTCGGGACGGGGAAGTGCCCCCGGAGCCATCTCCATCGATCTCCACCACCATCTCCATCACCATTGTTGATTCCCATGATAAGGAGGGAGTAGTTCTTCCTCGAGGCTAAGGGCTCTACCGGTAGCTATGTGTTCATCTCTCTCTATGCATGATCTTGTCGTGCTCATGAGCTTTTTAATCAAGTAGATCTACCTTGCTACTCAAGTGCTTCAATAGATCTCTGCTCTCCCCAGCGTGCACGCCATGGTGACACTTAGGCTAGAGTCTACATAAATACTCATCGTGCTTTAATAGATCTATGCTTTTCCCCACGTGTGTGAAAGTGACAGCATGCACGCCGTGTGTGGCACTTAAGCTAGATTTCATATATATTTAATATATTTGGAGTTGGATGTCTTTATAAAATTGTGGTGTTTGTTGGAGCCGTCTAGCGCTCAAGGTGACAGTGTGGGGTTATCTAGATGGGGAAGGCGGACTTTGAGGAGTGTTGTTATAGTCCTACCATGGATTAGAGTGTCCAACCGGAGAGTAGTTAAGAGTAGTATCATGAAGAGAATATATTTATTGAGAGTGTTCACTAGTGAAAGTGTGATCCCTAGGCCTTGTTTCTAAACATTGAAACACCGTTCACAACTAGATCTGTTACATGTTTGCTTGCTTCCATCTTTATTTTAGTTTGCCTTTAGTCTGTGCCACGTCAACAACAAGTCAGAAGCTCTTTTCTGGCACCGTTACCACTTGTATTTCACTATCTCTTCGCCGAACTAGTGCACCTATACACCTGACAAGTGTATTAGGTGTGTTGGGACAGAAGAGACTTCTTGTATCTTTATTGCAGGGTTGCTTGAGAGGGATACCTTGGACCACTTCCTCCCTGAGTTCGATAAACCTTGGGTAATCCACTTAAGGGAAACTTGATGTTGTTCTACAAACCTCTGCACTTGGAGGCCCAACAACTGTCTACAAGAATAGAAGTACATAGACATCAGACGTCAAGGTGGGGCCACCATAGTCAGGTGGTGGGTAGTGAACTTACCTATCCCTATGCCTAAGTTACATACAGGTAGTACTAAGTTGGCTAACATCACTTTGTGAAGAACCATTGTCGTTAAGTTGACTTTTGTTGCGTCTAAGTTGTCCACTGTTTGTTATGAAGGTGCATTTTAGTTGCTGCAAATTTGTCTACCTCATAAACCATGTTACCAACAGTACTAGTATGGTAGGCAAGTAGTAATGCAATGTTGCAGATCTCTAGTACTATGAAGTAGGTGGATGTTGTTGCTATATGGGTATTTCGGAAATTAAGTTGGCTATGAAATATACAAAAAAAGTAGTGTAAACAACTATATTCTCAAGTTGTTTTGCCATAATACTAGAGTTGCTTTTAGAAAAACAAGTTTATCAAAATATATACAAATGAGGTCTAGTTTTGAAGATCTTGTCGCAACTGACCAAAAGGAAAAACAGATTGCTATTCTATCACATGGTTTAGGAGTTATGGCTTTAAAAAATCTGGAATTAAGTGTCAACAAGCATGTTCATATTCTGGTCTTTCCAGACGTAGTAGTCCGTGGGACCAAGGGATTAGGAGGTACTTTCCTTCTTTGACATGGGATTAAGGGAATACTTTCCATATTTGATGCGAGTGCTAGTTTAGACTAACCAACACTCGGTGGCTGGCTAGACGCGTCCTTTTTTTGAGATATGAAATATATAAACTAATAGGGAAAGAACGGGGGAGAAGACACATGGCAGGCGCGAGCGCGACCCTTCCACGATGGAAGTTCCCCCGAGGAGAGGAAGAAAAGAGGGAATGGAGGTGAACAAGAACTGTGGATCAATATTGTCCACGAATTCGTTAGCGCGCTTCACCCCTGAACACCCTTTGGCTCTTCCTGACAGCTTTGTTATATTCAAAGTTCAGACTGGGGTTATGGATAGAGCCCATTTTTGTTTTAGTGTTGTCGATTACATATAGCTTGTGATAATTGAGTATTGAAGTGCGGAAGTAGCAATGTGCCGCCTTTTAAGTCGATCAAATATGTTGCTACCTACTATTTTAATCTAAAAAGATGTCTCGTCAGGCAATACTTTAGTTTTCCTTCTTTGTCGTTTAAAAAGGTTTTTGAGAATACCATGTTTTTCAAAACTGCAATACTTGTTGGAGCCAAACACTTCAAATTGTGTTGAACTATAGTATTCTTATAAACCATAGTATTCCCACAAACATTAAAAATACTTTGCTGCCAAACGCACCTCGATTGTTTCAAGATAAAAACCTTGTTGCACTAATACTAGTTCTGCATAGTTGAAATGATATTTTTTTATGTAGTGAACTCTTTGCTAATGAGATATAGTATGAGAATTTGCCCATGCTAACACAACCTACCGATCTTTTCTATGGGATCAACAATCTTGATTGAAGTAGATGAAAACCCTTCTACCCAAAAAGACTGGGTCTCAAATAACTAAAACAATAAGCACATAATTGTTCATTAGTTGTGCCACCAATTAGGAAATGATCTAGTTAGAATTCTCAGCTAGTTTCATGCATCTCATGTATAAGAGGCTATTATTCTAGCCTTGTTGCGTCTTCTTTCTTTTCTCTTGTTTTGAATAATAAAGAACATCTCACATCAACTTGCATTTGGATATTATACTAAAAATACATCACCTCGATTTGTAATCTTAGATAAGCAGCCGGATGTAACATAACTTGTTTCTATCGATGCAATCTGGCGTGAGGTGTGTGTATGAGGTGTTGATGTAGATCTGTTGTGGTCTAGTCTATTGTATCGTGCCCTTCCTTGTTGGACTCTCCTAGCCTTTATATATGGGAAGGCTAGGTCTCGGAGCCAATACGAGTAGGTTACAAGTTGTATTCAAATTCTAGTCTTGAGCTTTCCTTGTCTTGTGCGCTTGGGAGTATGTATCCATATGGGCTTCATAGCAGCCGAAACGTCATAGGCGTCATGGTCCCTGGCAGGTCGTTGATTGGGCCTTCCGTCGGGCTGGACCAGGTATGCTAACATCGGGTACCCATAGGGCATATCCATATCAGTAGTCCCCTAGTGTTCGGTCGAATCGTAGATTCGGCTGGAGACTCTACAATCTTTTGGGTGCTTTGTAGTTGGACCTGTTTTTCAGAAAGAAACGTTTAGTTCATAGGGATTGTTGATGCGTGTGCCTGACTGTTCCGACGGATCAGGGTCAGTTAACTGTCATAGGACAAAACAACACGATCTTCATCAGACTCGTGTCCTCAGACTCGAATCCGGAACGATTGCTGGTGTGACTCGACTTAGGCTATTGAGGTCTTATAGGAGTCGAATCTTAGTGTTTTTTTAAATAATGTACCCAACGCGTCCGTCGGGATTTTTATCGTGCTTGTTGACACGGGATTTTTACTAGCAGAGCGCAGTCCGGTGTGTTACTAGACCATCAGATGATATCTCTAGGGATTATCTTTGCGTCGTAGACATAACATCTAAATTTTTTATCACCGCAGAGGCGTTTCGAGTGGCCAATGATACTATTTCTTACTTAGCATTAGTTTGGGCAAAGTTGCCAAAAGATTTTTGTCGTATTTGATTCGAAGTATCTCAGTCGAATAATTCATAGGGTGCACGACCAGCGCTTTCTATGGGATTATCTCCTGAGTATTTGTTCGAGTCGTAGACTCGGACAGAGACTTTAGTCCAGTCGTTCGCATCAGTTTGTATTATTAGTCCGAAGGACACATTTTTTCGAATGCACGATTAGCGCTCCCTATGAGAGTAGCCCCTGAGTCCGTAGTGGAGTCGCAGACTCGACGTAGAACTCTAAGATATTTTCGAGATAACGTTAGCGTTGTAATTTCTCAGGTGCACGACCAGCGCTCCTGATAGGAGTAGCCCCTGAGTGGACTCATGCGAGGAGAAACCACTGACCCGGAAGTTCATTGAGTCAGCGTCTCACGCATAAGGAGCCAGGAGTCGATGCAGCGGAGTCGTGCGACGTTTAGCCGGAAGGACTCGATGTTTCAGATGAAGTCGACGTTGTTTCTCCTGTCGGGTGCGCGGCCAGCGTCGCGTATTTGTAACATCAAGAGATGCAACCATCCGAGGAGTGACTCGACTCGTGTTGCGGGTGTATGACGTAGCCAGTTGTTTTGTCGACTCTTGTTGGAGGACTCGTTAGAATAGCTTGGCGCATTCGACGCCTTTATAAGCTACATAAAACATAAAGAATTATAAAGTACTTGTATCTTGTAAAGAATATTTGCCTTTTGGCCTGTACAATAAGATTCTTGTGCCGATCGAGTTGACATTGTTGCACTGTATTTTAGGCCTTTTCGTTAGCCTGATTACCCTTAGTCTCAGTACCTTGCCGAGACACTCGGAGTTTAAGGATTCGGCGATCAGGCAGAATCAGCTACTCGGACTATCGCATATGAGGTACTAGAGTGCGTGGAGCCGATGGCACATTAGGTTACTCGAAGAGGGCGCAACCGCCGAGTGTTTCGAGTGCGAGTTAAAAAAGAATGAATTCTAAGTAGAGGGAAACTTAGCTTTATTAGTAGTTGTCGTGGACGGAGTTGACGCGGCAGCGAGTCGCCGTAGCCGAAAATTATAGCGGATCACCACAATCGAAGACCGCATCGGGTCACCGCAACCAAAGACTGTAGTGTGTCACGGTCGCTAGAACCGAGCCGACCGGCGGGTCGCGGGAACCTACACGTCGTTGAAGCCGAAGATTGCAGAGGGTCGCGTGGCGGAACCGGCGCAGCCCCCGGGCATAGAGTAAGCATAGTCAATGGAGGCCCCGAGGTGGATGTGTGGTCGAGGTGGCGTTCGAGAGCCGATGTGGCGGACCGGAGTCAACGGGGCAGCGGGTCACCGAAACCGATGGCGGCAGCAATTTGCCGCAACCGAAGATCGCAGAGGGTCGATGTAGTCGAAGAGTGCGTAGGCCGTCGGGGTTGAAGACCGCAATGGATCGCCGGAGTCGAAGACCATAACAGGTCGCCGAAGCCGAAATAACCCCATGTCACTAGAGCTGGAGACCACAGCAGGTCGCCGAAGCAGAGGAAGCCTCGAGTCGCTGGAGCCGAAGATTGTAGAGGATCGCCGAAGTCAAAAACTACAGCAGGTCGCGAGATTGATGCCAGACGAGTAGTTAACATGGCAGTCGAGATTTGTGCGTCAGACATGTAGTTGACATGGCAACGGGTCACGCGGCGGATGTAGTCGACGCGGCGGACCGGAGTCATGTAGTGATGAAGAGTTGTCGCATCCGGAGACTATAACGGGCCACAGCAGTCGAAGACCGCATCGGGTCACCGCATCTGAAGACCGCGGTGGGTCGCCGAAGTCGAAGACCTCAACGGATCACTGGAGCCGAAGATTATAGCGGGTCACGTGGCAGGACCGGCACAGCCTCCGGGTGTAGTCAATGTGATCGGATGGAATTATAACGGTGGGGTTGACACACTAGCGAGTTACATGGTGAATGAAAGTATTTGGTGACAATGACAAAGTCGGTCAATTGAATTGCGACCACAATGATGAAAAAATTCATGGTGAAGCCGCAATTGTAGTGTTCACGTCGAGACCCGGGCATCAAGCGGGTAATTTTTTCTCGCTGGCAGTAGACTTGTTCAATCTTCATGCATATTTTCCGTAAAGCTCGATGGATTTTTAACTTTGACCTTGTGATTTTAAACTGGTATGTGTGCATGCACCTAGCGGCCGCCAAAAATCCTTGCACAACCTTGCTGCAAAAATATGTGTAGCTACGTACATGCACAATATCCGTGTCGTTGAAGCTAGCATGTCTTTGCCCCATGCACGTGTGTTTCACGTATTGTCTTCTAGTGCATGGATCCATGCCAACACACCACCCTGCAGACTGAATTGAGTCGCAACACGTGAGGTAATCTCAAAGTGTGTGTGTTATTGACTTCAGATCGGATCAAAGTCGTAGTTGTGGATGACCTCGCCACGGACTCCATGAAGCCGACCGGAGATACGATTCCTTAAAGATGCGACTCCAGGTCAGTCGTGCACACATATAGAAGAACCCGAGATCTTTGAAGCTAATTTGATCTGATGTTGTAAACAATTGCCAGGATCACGTATACTGTCGTGACGAAGATGAAGTTGACTGCGGCGACGTGGATGAAACGCCAGATGTTATCTGACCGCCATTGATGGCGAGGGATCTCGCTCATATGAAGAATCGTAGGAACCAAAGTAGATATGTTCCCAAAAAACAGACGAATGGTAGATCGCGGCGGATGAGACCGTCGTGACCGTACTATCAGCATCCCCAGTTTCTACAGACGACGCCAGTTGACGAGGGTTCGATCTTATCAATGCCTATTATTATGAACTTGGATTTGGAGAAGATAGGGATGATGGAAGTCGCGGAACAGTTAACAGACACGTAGCAAGGGGGCACGAGGTTTACCCAGGTTCAGGCCCTTCGAGGGAAAAACCTACTCCTGCTTGTCTGCTCTTGATTACGGCGAAACCGAAGGTTACAGGGTGCCTCAAAGTCCGCCTTTCCTAATCTAGATAACCCCACACTGTCACCTTGAACGCTAGATGGTTCCAATAAACACCATAATTTCATAGAGACATCCAACTCTAAATATAACTAATAACAAATATGCAATCTAGCCAAAGTGCCACACACGGTATGCATGTTGTTACTTTCACACACGTGGGGAAATACATATATCTATTAAAGCACAAAGAGTATTTATGTAAACTCAAACCTAAGTGCCACCATGGCGTGCACGCTGTCACTTTCACACACATGGGGAGAGCAGAGATCTATTCAAGCACTTGAGTAGCAAGGTATATCTACTTTATTACAAAGCTCATGATCACAATATGACCATGCATAGAGAGAGATGGACACATATCTACCGGTAGATCCCTTAGCCTCGAGGAAGAACTACTCCCTCATCATCATGGGAATCAGCAACGGTGATGGAGATGGTGGTGGAGATCGATGGAGATGGCTCCGGGGGCACTTCCTTGTCCCGACAGGGTGCCAGAATAGAGAATTTCTGTCCCCTGAATCTCCCCTTCGATGGTGACGGCGCTATGGAGGTTTTCGTGGATTTCTTCTGGATGATTTAGGGTTTTCTCCCCGGGGGTCTTTTATAGGCAAACGAGGCAAGGTCGATGGAGGGCCAGGGGGCCCACATCCTGCCCAGGCACGGGACCACCCTAGGCCACGCCTGGGGGGTGTGGCCACCCTGTGGCGCCCCTCCGAGTCTGCTTCATGGTTCCGTGTTGCTCCAGGGAAAATAATGACTTTGGCTTTTGTCCCGTCCAATTCTGAGAATATTGATTTTCTGCCTTTTCTAGAACCAAAAATAGAAGAAAACAGGCAACTGGCACTGTGGCATCTTGTTAATAGGTTAGTCTAGAAAAAAATATAAAAATATCTCAAAGTGTAGACAAAACATAACCAAGTTGATACTAAACAAGCATGGAACATCAAAAATTATAGATACGTTTCCAACGTATCAAGCATCCCCAAGCTTAACTCCTGCTCGTCCTCGAGTAGGTAAGTGATAAAAAGAATAATCTTTGAGGTGACATGCACCATCACAATCAAAGATCAAACCATTTGCAAGCATTGAAATCTAGGATCAAAGAACTCTAAACATGGGCATGAAAGATAGAGTTCTAACAGTAATACAAAGTAACTATGCATGCAACATGAAAGGATACCAACGAAGATTCATGAATAACAATGCATTGAAAGACGTTTGTTTGTTTCACATACAGAAAACATAGCATAGTGGCCTTTAGCTTGTCCCTAATGGAGTAGCAAATAGATGCATATGACACCTTCAAAGTTCATAAGAGTGACTAGATACAAATAGCACAAGAACAAGTAATATCACAATATGCATCAATCAATAAGTTTTGTGACACTACACACAGAATGACAATTATGCTCTCTTAATGGTGCCTAAAAGTAGAAGGTGGAGACTCAAATAATGGTGGAAGAAAAGCCTTTCCTAAAGGAAGCAGGGATTTCAAGTTTCAAAAAGAGCTTCCAAAAATTATGGTACTTGTTAGTTTTCAACCCTCATTGCCCCTATCATAAGCATCTTGAAGTGGTTAAGGTTAAAGTGAACAAACTATGGAGTATATGCTTGACAAAGTATAAGTTGGCAATCTCAAGTCCCTTGAATATGAGGGCCACACCTCATGCTACTTAACCTCATTCACCTATAAGTTTTTGTCATTGTAAGTACATGCATATCATAGAGAACCGCCAATGGAGAACCCCTTGCACATGGTACATGAGCTATCCCATAACCAAAATGACAAGGCAAGCAGACAATGAGCATCTCAGCGATCTTTTTATTTACTATATGCATAGTTTTTTATTGAGTATGCTTCATAGATAGCTCACTATGGTGATGCTGCAAGTTTCCACCATGATTAGGCATCTCTTAGGCTAGCGGCCTAGGCGTTTCTCTAACACAAAATACATAACTCCATGGATTTACAAGCTTCCTCTTTATTTCACACCGATGACATCCACAGCCAAAAGAGCATGATATCAACTGTGTATAAAGTACAAGTGCAATGTTGAAAATGTTCCCCGTGACAGCACAGTTCTGCTAATTCCAACGTATAAGTGCAAACACATACAACATAGATGACACAATGGTTCAAGTTTATTAGGGGCAAAGAATATAAAGTGTGCCATCAAGTTTGTGAGGGCTTTAATCACTAGGTTTTCACATAACAAAATGGTTTTTAATTGGAAGATAGCTGAAAACAAGAATATACTTGGAATGGTGTAACACACCATGCATAGGAGTTTATAGTGGACACTTTGGAATAACTTGGTTTCTTGGGAGTTGGAAGCATGAGTAGAACTTACTCATACAAGTGGAGGCTAGCAAAAGACTGGGAGCAACCAACTAAGAGAGAAATAATGGCCATACTCATGTAGAGCAACAAAACATTACTAATCAAAGCATAGAATGGTACTACAAGTCAAGGAATAAATGATCAAAGAGGCTATGGTGACTTGTCATAGTCATAACATGGTGTAAGCATGTGCCAAGTCAACCCAAGCAAAGCATCAAAGGAGAATACCACTATACTATGCTTTTGCATGCTAAAACAACGCATAATTCTTTCAAGGCATACTAAGCAATCCCAATTGTTTGGAACAAGACATGCTACAACAATAATCACTAAGCATAAGGTCAAAACAACACCTAGCATGTCATGCTAAAGTCTAAGTCACGGTCAATGCAAGCTCCCTTTTGTACCACTTAAGCATGGAACTTTCTACTCTTTTCCAACACCAAACAACTTATTTGAAACAACTCACAAAGATACTAATCAATAAAGATCAGTGAGATTGTCTCACAAATCCACAAAGAAGAACTAAAAAGTTATAAGCTAAAAGCTCAAGAAAACTAAGGCTAAACACAATGCTAGCAAAGGTGAACACTCACAAAACAATAAGAGTGAAAACTAGAGTGTTCTAGGCAATGGAAATAGAGTGTGCCTCTCTCCAAAAAGGTGTGTTGTGATCAACCAACTTTATTCAAGCAAACTAAGCAAACAAAAACCAAAAACGAAAACTAAGACGCTCCAAGAACAACACAATTGTGCATGAAACAATAAAAACGAAGTGTCTAGAAAGACCTGAGATTTTTATTGATGAAGAAGGGGATGCCTTGGGCATCCCCAAGCTTTGACGCTTGCACCTCTTGAATATTTCTTGGGGTGACACGGGGTGGCATCCCCAAGATTGATCTTCTGTGCATTCTTCATCTCATTACATCATTCTTCCTCTACACCTGCAAATTTTCCTCCATACAAAACTTCACACAATCTTCATTAGCAACATTAGTGTATTCAAAAGACAATAGACCCTTGGGCTTAGATTTGTGATACGTCCAATTTGCATCACCATTCTATATCATAATTTTCCTATATTCATTGATATATGTATTATTATGAGGTATTACTTATGTCTTTTCCACTGTTTTTGCATGTTGGATGATTCTTGGAGGATGGACTGCTGGAGTCTGGATTCTGATGGAAAAAGAGGTGTTTTGATGCAATTTCGCTAAGATCAGAAAAATACCAGAAAAATATGGGAAATTATATTTTCCCGGAAGACAGAGGAAGCCAGAAGGGGAGGAGAAGAAAGGCCACAAGGGACCCACACAC
Source organism: Avena insularis (assembly GCA_023614405.1). Taxonomy (NCBI): domain Eukaryota; kingdom Viridiplantae; phylum Streptophyta; class Magnoliopsida; order Poales; family Poaceae; genus Avena; species Avena insularis. Next base: position 336,106,539 of record CM042689.1, on the reverse strand, counting down.
CCCCTAGGCGCGGTCCCACCTGGCCCCGCGCCTAGGGCAAGTGTGGCCCACCTGCCTGGCCTCTGACTCCGCCCTCTCACCTATATCTTCATCATGGAACCCTAATACCAGGGGAGCGACCACAGATAGATTTCCGCCGCCTCTATAGGGCGGAAAACACCGAGAGAAAGATCTCTCCGGAAGATAGATTTCTGCCGGGGGGATTCTTTCTCGGAGAGGGGAGATCGTCGCCATCAACACCGTCATCAAGCTAGGCTTCATCAGGATCATCATCATCATCCACACCATCATATCCACCAGCACCATCATCACCACTCCGTCCCGCTGTAACAATTGTGTTGAATATTGCTTTAGTTCTTACGGGAAACTTTCCCGGTGTTAATTACTATTGTAGTTGATGCTTGTGAGTGGAACCATTGGATTATTGTTTATGTTAAGATTGTTATTCATCACCATATCATCTTTGATATTGATCCATATGATGTCTTGTGAGTAGTTCGTCTAGTTCTTGAGGACATGGGAGAAGGCATGTTGTTATTAGTGGATCTGTGTTGAGTTATTATTCAATGGTTTAGTATTTAAGTTGTGGTGCTATTATTCTAGTGGTGTCATGTGAACGTCGACTACATGATACTTCACCATTTATGGGCCTAGGGGAATGCATTGTGTATTTGGCTACTAATTGTGGGGTTGCCGGAGTGACAGAAACCTGAACCCCCGTCAGGACACCATTGCATAAGGGAGCATAGGATCTTAGAGTTTAAGGCTGTGGTTAGGTTTATATCTTAATTACTTTCTTGTAGTTACGGATGTTTGCAGGGGGTTTAATCACAAGTATGTATTAGTCCAAGTAAGGTCGGTACATTAGCACAGGTTCACCCACACAACACTTACAACACCAAAGAAGAGTACTTAGCTTTTTGAAGTGAAATCACTTGACATAATTCCCATGTGTCCTCAAGAACGTTTGGTCCTTATAAGTATTTCCATCGGCTTGTCCTTTGCTAAGAAAGGATTGGGCCACTTGCTGCGTTTGTTCTTTATTACTTGCTCTTTGTTTTGTTGCCTTATCAGAAAACCCCTAAAAATCCGTTTGTTAAGTATTCACAGAGATCTCCTGCTCCATACCACTAGTCAACACCTTCTGCGCCTCGTTGGGATCGACACTCCTATTTATCAAAAGTACTGCGATACACCCCCTATACTTCTGGATCATCAAGATTATTTTCCGGCGCCGTTGCTGGGGAGTGAAGCGCTATTGAAGAGTGGAACTAGTAAAGGAAACTTCTACTATGAGTATTGCCTTTTGTTACTGCTTGTTACTTTGTTTCCAATATGGATCACCCACTTGGTTTTGTGTTTGGGAAAACTACTACCACTGATAGGGTAGTAGATGAACCACCACCTGTTGAGATAGATCCTTTTAAGATACCTACAAGTATTGTTGATCGTGTTATGGATATTTATTATTTTGGGGATGGAACTGTCCACCCTGGTGATCATTTGCTTTTTATCCATGAATTATGCGAGTTGTTTAAGTGTGCAGGTATTACAACTGAACAGGTGAATAAGTAGTTACTTTCTATATCCTTGAAAGGGAGAGCTGAAGAATGATATAAGCTGCTAAAGAATGGATAATCCATGGAATGGGAGGAAATGACATCTCTCTTTTATTCTAAATTCTACCCTCCCAGTGAGATTCATAAGGATAGAAATCTGATATATGTAACTTTTGGCCTCGTGATGGAGAGAGTACAGCTCAAGCTTGGTGAGATTGAAGTAACTAATGCTTAAATGTCCTAGTCATGAACTCCCTAAGAATATTATTATCAATAACTTTTATGCTAGGCTTTCTCTTCATGATAAAGATTTACTAGATGCTTCTTGTGTTGGATCATTCACACGTATGAAGGAAGAAGCTAAATGGGACCTACTAGACCGTATTCAAGACAACACTAAAGCTTGGGAGAATGACAAAGGAAGAAAGCCAGGTATAAACTATGATTATGAATGCATTAAATCTTTTATGGGAACTGATGAATTCCGTGATATTAGTAATGAGTTTGGTCTTGATCCTCAAGTTCTTGCAAGATGTTTTAATGCTTTTTCCTCTTATATTGAAATTCCCAAGAAAGAATGGGACAAGTACCACGCTCCTTATAAATACATTGTTACTCATGTTCCTGCTAGCATAGAGGTTTGTACTGTTGATCCTATTTTACCTGAACCTTATGTTGAGAAAATCCCTTTTCCTACTAAGGTAAAGGAACATTCTATCATAGCTAATGTGGTTAGCAAAAGTGCAAATAAAACCGTGGAGCCTGACGAGCTTATTAATATTGAGCCTGTGGTAGCTATTGTGAAAGATCTTGTCACTAGAAACACAAAGGATGAGCATATTGTCTTTTGTGAAGACGCTACTAATATTGTTTCTCATCCTAAAAAATCTAGTGTCCCTGTGCTTTCTGTTAGAATTGGTAATCATAGCTATTATGGTTTGTGTGATATTGGTGCTAGTTATGGTGCTATTCCTTATGAGCTTTACAGGGAAATTATGCATGAAATTGGTCGTTGTGAGCTTGAGGACATTGATGTGGTTATTCACCTTGCTAATAGAGAGAAAGTTTGCCCCATTAGCATTGTAAGAGATGTGGAGGTCCTTTGTGGTAAGATTAAATATCCTGCTGATTTTCTAGTACTTGGTAAAGAAGCTAGTAAAACCTATCCTATTATCTTTGGTAGACCCTTCCTGAATACTTGTGGGGCTATTATAGATTGTAGGAAGGAAATTTTTTTGACTAAGTTTGATGGAGAGTCTTATGAGTTTAATTTTTCCAAATTTGCCAAAACTCCTTATGAAAATGAATTGCCTAATGATGATTTCAGGGTTGAACAACTTTCTGCTATTTCTCTTGCTCCTGACAATGCTTTGCAGCAATTTATGGAAGATCACGAAAGTGATGTCTTCATGAAGGAAAGAAATGAGATTGACGAGGTTTTCCTTTGTCAGCCTGAGTTACTTAAGCATAATCTACCTGTGGAAGATTTGGGTACCACATTACCACCTAAAGGGGACCCTGTTTTCAAATTAAAACCTTTACCTGATGATCTTAAATATGCTTATCTTGATAATAAGAAAGTGTATCATGTTATTATTAGTTCTAAACTTTTAGGAAAGGAAGAGGAAATATTATTGGAAGTATTGAAGAAACACCGAGGAGCTATGGGTTATACCCTTGATGATTTAAAATAAATTTCTCCCACTATATGTCAGCATACTATTAATATAGAGCCTGATGCAAAGCCAGCTGTTGAGCACCAACGCCATCTAAATCCTAAGATGAAGGATGTGGTAAGAAATGAGGTACTAAAACTCCTTGATGCTGGTATTATTTATCCTATTGCCGATAGTCAATGGGTTAGCCCTGTCCATTGTGTTCCCAAGAAAGGGGGAATAACTGTTGTGCCTAATGAAGATAATGAGCTTATACCCCAAAGAGTAGTGATTGGGTATAGAATGTGCATTGATTTTAGAAAGATCAATAAAGTTACTAAGAAAAATCATTATCATTTGCCATTTATTGATCAAATGCTTGAGAGGTTATCCAAAAAGACTCACTTTTGTTTTCTTGATGGTTACTCTGGTTTCTCTCAAATTGCTGTGAAAGCACATGATCAAGAGAAAACTACTTTCACTTGTCCTTATGGTACTTATGCTTATAGGCGTATGCCTTTTGGTTTATGTAATGCTCCTGCTACCTTTCAGAGATGTATGTCTGCTATATTTTATGGTTTTTGTGAAGAAATTGTGGAGGTTTTCATGGACGATTTTTCTGTCTATGGAACTTCTTTTGATAACTGCTTGCACAACCTTGATAAATTTTTATAGAGATGTGAAGAAACCAACCTTGTTCTTAATTGGGAGAAATGCCACTTGATGGTTGATGAAGGGATTGTTCTTGGACACAAGATCTCTGAAAGAGGCATTGAAGTTGATAGGGCCAAAATTGAAGCAATTGAGAAGATTCCTTGTCCTAGAGATATAAAAGGTATTCGTAGTATCCTTGGTCATGCTAGTTTCTATAGGAGGTTTATTAAGGATTTCTCCAAAATTTCAAAGCCCCTTACTAATCTTCTTCAAAAAGATGTGCCTTTTGTTTTTGATGATGATTGTAAGGAATCTTTTGAAACTTTGAAGAAAGCTTTGACTACTGCTCCTATTGTTCAACCACCTGATTGGAATTTACCTTTTGAAATTATGTGTGTTGCTAGTGATTTTGCTATGGGTGCTGTCCTTGGACAACGTGTTGATAATAAGTTGAATGTTATTCATTATGCTAGCAAGACTCTTGATGCTGCTCAAAATAATTATGCTACTACTGAAAAAGAGTTCTTAGCTGTAATATTTGCCTGTGATAAGTTTAGACCTTATATTGTTGATTCAAAGGTTACTAGTCATACTGATCATGCTGTTATTAAGTGCCTTATGACAAAGAAGGACGCTAAGCCTAGGCTTATTAGGTGGGTGTTGCTTTTACAAGAGTTTTATCTGCATATTATGGATAGGAAAGGTGCTGATAATCCTGTTGCTGATAATTTATCTCGTTTGGAAAACATTTCTTTTGACCCATTGCCTGTCAATGATAGTTTTCCAAACAAGCAGTTGGCTGCAATAAGGGTAAGTCCGCATGAGAGTCCTTGGTATGCTGATTATGCTAACTTTATTGTTTCCAAGTATTTGCCTCCAACTTTTACATCTCAGCAAAGAAGAAAATTCTTTTATGATCTAAGGCATTACTTTTGGGATGAACCACACTTATATAAGGAAGGAGTAGATGTTATTATGCGAAAATGTATTCCAGAATTTGAGCAACAAGAGATACTAAGAAAATGCCATGGCAGTGCTTATGGAGGATATCATGCAGGGGACAGGACTGCACAAAAATTTTTACAATCTGGATTTTATTGGCCTACCCTTTTCAAAGATGCAAGGAAGTTTATCTTATCATGTGATGAATATCAACGAGTAGGTAACATTTCTAGACGCAATGAAATGCCTATGAATTAATCTCTTGTTATTGGACCTTTTGATTGTTGGGGATTTGACTTTATGGGTCCTTTTCCCCCTTCAAAAGGGTACATCATATTCTTGTTGTTGTAGACTATGTTACAAAGTGGGTAGAAGCCATACCTACAAATAGTGCTGATGGTAAGACCTCTTTGAAAATGCTTAAGGATGTTATTTTTCCTAGGTTTGGTGTGCCCAGATATCTCATGACTGATGGAGGCTCTCATTTTATTCATGGGGGTTTTAGAAAAACTCTCGCTAAGTACGATGTAAACCATAGAATTGCTTCAGCTTATCACCCCCAAACCAGTGGGCGAGTAGAACTTTCCAATAGGGAAATTAAATCTATCTTGCAGAAGACTGTCAATAGATCTAGAAAAAATGGGCTAAAAAGTTGAATGACGCTTTGTGGGCTTATAGAACTGCTTATAAAATCCTATGGGGATGTCTCCTTACAAAATGGTCTATGGGAAAGCTTGCCACCTGCCTTTAGAATTAGAACACAAAGCTTATTGGGCACTGAAAGAGTTGAATAGAGATTTTAAACGTGCTGGTGAGAAAAGTTTGCTTGACATGAGTGCCTTAGATGAGTGGAGGAGTGAAGCTTATGGAAATTCTAGACTCTTTAAGGAAAAAGTAAAAAGATGGCATGATAGGAGGATTCTCAAAAGAGAGTTCCATGTTGGCGAGAAAGTTCTTTTGTATAGGTCTCGTCTCAAATTTTTTGCAGGGAAACTACTCTCAAAATGGGAAAGACCTTTTGTTATTGAGGAAGTATATCGTTCAGGAGCTATCAAAATATCTTCTTTAAAGGATGACACAACACGGGTGGTGAATTGTCAAAGACTAAAACATTATATTTCTGGAGATTCTTATAATGAAGATGTTGATGTTATTCAAATGGTGACTCCAGAAGAATTTATTAGAAACCAAACACCAGAAACTGCAGAGTTCGTCTTTGAATAGGTAAAAGAGGTGAAAACAGAAGGTTCGTAAAACCTCAATATTTTATATTTTTGATGTTTTTAATACATAAGGCAAGTCACGAGACGGAACAGAGGAGGAACCGGAGGCCGGGGTGGCCAAACCCATCCCAGGCGCGGGCCCACCTTGTCCCGCGCCTGGAGGGGTGTGCCTCCCCCGAGCTCCGTCTCCGCCTTGTTTTCGTATCAAAAACTTCCTTATGATTTGAAACTTCGTAATATATAACCTCCCGGATTCCCCGAGGTTCTTGCATCGAGTTCTCGTCGTGTTTTTGTTTCGATATGTTTCTGTCAGGAAAATTCTCAGTTTTGGAGCTACAATGTCTTCCTCTGAATCGCCCATGGACGATTCCTCTGCGGATGTCCTCAACCCATACATGTATGAGTTGAATATCCTTCCCGAGGAGCTGTTTCTCAAAGATGGGAAGGTACAGATGAAATAAGTTCAAGGCCCCAAGGGAGAAGGAAGTCTGGAAGATAGGATGGAAGCATTGGAGCGGGAGGTTTTCAGGTACAAGAAGATGGCGGAACGCGAAGTGGATGTCATTCACAAGATAAGTTCAGAACTCATCACCAAACATGAGGAGGAGGTGGCTGAGCTCCGAGAAGAAATCTTCTCGCTCCGTCAGACCACCAACCAATTAGAAGCACAGCTCTACGACATACAAAATCAAAACTATGAGTATGAGGCTAGATTTGATCGCATAAGCTCTACTGCTAGTTTCAGGATTGCGGAGACAAGGACATCCTTTTTGGATGAGGAACCTTTGCCTTGGAAGTTTTATGATGAAAGAGAACACCACCACCGCCAAAGGAGTAATTCGTCATCAAGTTTGGCATCCCCTTGGCTTGTTCCAAGCTTGGGGGGGAGTGTCGCGGTATAGCAATCATTATCTATTATCTTTTACCTTTTTAGTGGATTCATATCTTTGATAGAGGTGTTATATTATAGTTTGGTTTGCATGTGGAAGTATCTCTCCTTTAGTTGGTTATCTATGTATCCCTTGGTGTGGGTGCCTTTATTGGAATACTAATGAGAAGTTTCATCTTTTACTTTTTGCACTCCTTGTTTTAGTTTGCAATCTCGATTATATGATGGATCTTGTTGATCAGTATTGGCATCACTTTGGGATCATCAAGTGGATCTAAATTGGTTTTGGCAAACCGAGTTCTGGTCAATAGCAACACTTTTTGAGGTTTGAAAGAAAAAGAGAAAAGCTTACAGGTATTTTGTATCATTTATTTTCTTTATTGTTGGCTCATAAGCTTAGTATTCTTTATTTAAGTTCTTTTGTGTCTTCAAGGAAGATTGCATGTTTGGCTTTATTACTTGTATGTTTTACAATCTGGATTTTATTGGCCTACCCTTTTCAAAGATGCAAGGAAGTTTGTATTATCATGTGATGAATGTCAACGAGTATGTAACATTTCTAGACGCAATGAAATGCCTATGAATTATTCTCTTGTTATTGGACCGTTTGATTCTTGGGGATTTGAATTTATGGGTCCTTTTCCCCCTTCAAAAGGGTAAACTCATATTCTTGTTGTTGTAGACTATGTTACAAAGTGGGTAGAAGCCATACCTACAAATAGTGCTGATGGTAAGACCTCTTTGAAAATGCTTAAGGATGTTATTTTTCCTAGGTTTAGTGTGCCTAGATATCTCATGACTGATGGAGGCTCTCATTTTATTCATGGGGGTTATAGAAAAACTCTCGCTAAGTACGATGTAAACCATAGAATTGCTTCAGCTTATCACCCCCAAACCAGTGGGCGAGTAGAACTTTTCAATAGGGAAATTAAATCTATCTTGCAGAAGACTGTCAATAGATCTAGAAAAAATAGGCTAAAAAGTTGAATGACGCTTTGTGGGCTTATAGAACTGCTTATAAAAATCCTATGGGGATGTCTCCTTACAAAATGGTCTATGGGAAAGCTTGCCACCTGCCTTTAGAATTAGAACACAAAGCTTATTGGGCAGTGAAAGAGTTGAATAGAGACTTTAAACCTGCCGGTGAGAAAATTTTGCTTGACATGAATGCCTTAGATGAGTGGAGGAGTGAAGCTTATGGAAATTCTAGACTCTTTAAGGAAAAAGTGAAAATATGGCATGATAGGAGGATTCTCAAAAGAGAGTTCCATGTTGGCGAGAAAGTTCTTTTGTATAGGTCTCGTCTCAGATTTTTTGCAGGGAAACTACTCTCAAAATGGGAAAGACCTTTTGTTATTGAGGAAGTATATCGTTTAGGAGCTATCAAAATATCTTCTTTAAAGGATGACACAACACAGGTGGTGAATTGTCAAAGACTAAAACATTATATTTCTGGAGATTCTTATAATGAAGATGTTGATGTTATTCAAATGGCGACTCCAGAAGAATTTATTAGAAACCAAACACCAGAAACTACAGAGTTCGTCTTTGAATAGGTAAAAGAGGTGAAAACAGAAGGTTCGTGAAACCTCAATCTTTTATATTTTTGATGTTTTTAATAAATAAGGCAAGTCACGAGACGGAACAGAGGAGGAACCGGAGGCCAGGGTGGCCAAACCCATCCCAGGCGCGGTCCCACCTTGCCCCACGCCTGGAGGGGGTGTGCCTCCCCCGAGCTCCGTCTCCGCCTTGTTTTCGTATCAAAACCTTACTTATGCTTTGAAACTTCGTAATATATAACCCCCCCGGATTCCCCGAGGTTCTTGCATCGAGTTCTCGTCATGTTTTTGTTTCAATATGTTTCTGTCAGGAAAATTCTTAGTTTTGGAGCTACAATGTCTTCCTCTGAATCGCCCATGGAGGATTCCTCTGCGGATGTCCTCAACCCGTACATGTATCAGTTGAAGATCCTTCCCAAGGAGCTGATTCTCAAAGATGGGAAGGTACAGATGAAAGAAGTTCAAGTTCCCAAGGGAGAAGGAAGTCTGGAAGATAGGATGGAAGCATTGGAGGAGGAGGTTTTCAGGTACAAGAAGATGGCGGAACGCGAAGTGGATGTCATTCACAAGATAAGTTCAGAACTCATCACCAAACATGAGGAGGAGGTGGCTGAGCTCCGAGAAGAAATCTTCTCGCTCCGTCAAACCACCAACCAATTACAAGCACAGCTCTACGACATACAAAATCAAAACTGTGAGTATGAGGCTAGATTTGATCGCATAAGCTCCACTGCTAGTTTCAGGATTGCGGAGACAAGGACATCCTTTTTGGATGGGGAACCTTTGCCTTGGAAGTTTTATGATGAAAAGAGAACACCACCACCGCCAAAGGAGTAATTCATCATCAGGTTTGGCATCCCCTTGGCTTGTTCCAAGCTTGGGGGAGTGTCGCGGTATCACAATCATTATCTATTATCTTTTACCTTTTTAGTGGATTCATATCTTTGATAGAGGTGTTATATTATAGTTTGGTTTGCATGTGGAAGTATCTCTCCTTTAGTTGGTTATCTATGTATCCCTCGGTGTGAGTGCCTTTATTGGAATATTAATGAGAAGTTTCATCTTTTACTTTTTGCACTCCTTATTTTAGTTTGCAATCTCTATTATATGATGGATCTTGTTGATCGGTATTGGCATCACTTTGGGATCATCAAGTGGATCTAAATTGGTTTTGGCAAACCGAGTTCTGGTCAATAGCATCACTTTTTGAGGTTTGAAAGAAAAAGAGAAAAGCTTACAGGTATTTTGTATCATTTATTTTCTTTATTATTGGCTCATAAGCTTAGTATTCTTTATTTAAGTTCTTTTGTGTCTTCAAGGAAGATTGCATGTTTGGATTTATTACTTGTATGTTTTACAATCTGGATTTTATTGGCATACCCTTTTCAAATATGCAAGGAAGTTTGTCTTATCATGTGATGAATATCAACGAGTAGGTAACATTTCTAGACGCAATGAAATGCCTATGAATTATTCTCTTGTTATTGGACCTTTTGATTGTTGGGGATTTGACTTTATGGGTCCTTTTCCCCCTTCAAAAGGGTACACTCATATTCTTGTTGCTGCAGACTATGTTACAAAGTGGGTAGAAGCCATACCTACAAATAGTGCTGATGGTAAGACCTCTTTGAAAATGCTTAAGGATGTTATTTTTCCTAGGTTTGGTGTGCCTATATATATCATGACTGATGGAGGCTCTCATTTTATTCATGGGGGTTTTAGAAAAACTCTCGCTAAGTACGATGTAAACCATAGAATTGCTTCAGCTTATCACCACCAAACCAGTGGGGGAGTAGAACTTTCCAATAGGGAAATTAAATCTATCTTGCATAAGACTGTCAATAGATCTAGAAAAAATGGGCTAAAAAGTTGAATGACGCTTTGTGGGCTTATAGAACTGCTTATAAAAATCCTATGGAAATGTCTCCTTACAAAATGGTCTATGGGAAAGCTTGCCACCTGCCTTTAGAATTAGAACACAAAGCTTATTGGGCAGTGAAAGAGTTGAATAGAGATTTTAAACCTGCTGGTGAGAAAAGTTTGCTTGACATGAGTGCCTTAGATGAGTGGAGGAGTGAAGCTTATGGAAATTCTAGACTCTTTAAGGAAAAAGTAAAAAGATGGCATGATAGGAGGATTCTCAAAAGAGAGTTCCATGTTGGCGAGAAAGTTCTTTTGTATAGGTCTCGTCTCAGATTTTTTGCAGGGAAACTACTCTCAAAATGGGAAAGACCTTTTGTTATTGAGGAAGTATATCATTTAGGAGCTATCAAAATATCTTCTTTAAAGGATGACACAACACAGGTGGTGAATTGTCAAAGACTAAAACATTATATTTCGGGAGATTCTTATAATGAAGATGTTGATGTTATTCAAATGGTGACTCCAGAAGAATTTATTAGAAACCAAACACCAGAAACTGCAGAGTTCGTCTTTGAATAGGTAAAAGAGGTGAAAACAGAAGGTTCGTGAAACCTCAATATTTTATATTTTTTATGTTTTTAATACATAAGGCAAGTCACGAGACGGAACAGAGGAGGAACCGGAGGCCGGGGTGGCCAAACCCACCCCAGGCGCGGGCCCACCTTGCCCCGCGCCTGGAGGGGGTGTGCCTCCCCCGAGCTCCGTCTCCGCCTTGTTTTCGTATCAAAACCTTCCTTATGCTTTGAAACTTCGTAATATATAACCCCCCGGATTCCCCGAGGTTCTTGCATCGAGTTCTCGTCATGTTTTTGTTTCGATATGTTTCTGTCACGCAAATTCTCAGTTTTGGAGCTACAATGTCTTCCTCTGAATCACCCATGGAGGATTCCTCTGTGGATGTCCTCAACCCATACATGTATGAGTTGAAGATCCTTCCCAAGGAGATGATTCTCAAAGACTGGAAGGTAAAGATGAAAGAAGTTCAAGGCCCCAAGGGAGAAGGAAGTCTAGAAGATAGGATGGAAGCATTGGAGCAGGAGGTTTTCAGGTACAAGAAGATGGCGGAACGCGAAGTGGATGTCATTCACAAGATAAGTTCAGAACTCATCACCAAACATGAGGAGGAGGTGGCTGAGCTCCGAGAAGAAATCTTCTCGCTCCGTCAAACCACCAACCAATTACAAGCACAGCTCTACGACATACAAAATCAAAACTGTGAGTATGAGGCTAGATTTGATCGCATAAGCTCCACTACTAGTTTCAGGATTGCGAAGACAAGGACATCCTTTTTGGATGGGGAACCTTTGCCTTGGAAGTTTTATGATGAAAAGCGAACACCACCACCGCCAAAGGAGTAATTCGTCATCAGGTTTGGCATCCCCTTGGCTTGTTCCAAGCTTGGGGGGGAGTGTCGCGGTATCACAATCATTATCTATTATCTATTATCTTTTACCTTTTTAGTGGATTCATATCTTTGATAGAGGTGTTATATTATAGTTTGGTTTGCATGTGGAAGTATCTCTCCTTTAGTTGGTTATCTATGTATCCCTTGGTGTGAGTGCCTTTATTGGAATATTAATGAGAAGTTTCATATTTTACTTTTTGCACTCCTTATTTTAGTTTGCAATCTCTATTATATGATGGATCTTGTTGATCAGTATTGGCATCACTTTGGGATCATCAAGTGGATCTAAATTGGTTTTGGCAAACCGAGTTCTGGTCAATAGCAACACTTTTTGAGGTTTGAAAAAAAAAGAGAAAAGCTTACATGTATTTTGTATCATTTATTTTCTTTATTGTTGGCTCATAAGCTTAGTATTCTTTATTTAAGTTCTTTTGTGTCTTCAAGGAAGATTGCATGTTTGGCTTTATTACTTGTATGTTTGCTTGTTTCTTTCAACTCTCTTGCTTGCTACCCAGCCTTGCTAGCCAAAACCTTTGCCATTTGTGTCCACCATATCTACCTATTAGCTTTTGCTATTCCAAGAAAATTCTCAAGCTTCATATATCTTTCGAATTAAAAAGTATTTTGTTATGTGAAAAATAGTTAGTAAAGCTCTCACGAACTTGATGGCACACCTTATTTTCTTGCCCCTAATAGACTTGAACCATTGTGTCATCGAAGTTGTATATGCTTGCATCTATACATTGGAATTGGCAGAACCATGCTGTCACGGGGAACGTTTTAAACATTGCACTTGTACTATGTACACAGTTGATATCATGCTCTTTTGTCTGTGGATGTCAATGGTGTGAAATAAAGAGGAAACTTGTAAGTCCATGGAGTCTGTATTTTGTGTTAGAGAAACGCCTAGGCCGCTAGCCTAAGCCATGCCTAATCATGGTGGAAACTTGCAGCACCATAGTGAGCTATCTATGAAGCATCATCAATAAAAAGCTATGCACATGGTAAATAAAAAGATCGCTGAGATGCTCATTGTCTGCTTGCCTTGTCATTTTGGTTATGGGATAGCTCCTGTACCATGTGCAAGGGGTACCCCGTTGGCAGTTCTCTATGATACGCATGTACTTACAATGACAAGAACTTACCGGTGACTAAAGTTGAGTAGCATAAGGAGTGGCCCTCATATTCAAGGGACATGAGATTGCCAACTTATATCTCGTCAAGCATATATTCCATCTTTGTGCACTTTAACCTTAATCATCTGAAGATGCCTATGATAGGGGCAATGAGGGATCAAAGCTAGTAAGTACCATAATCTTTTGGAAGCTCTTTATGACTTGAAATCCCTGCTACCCTCTATAAAGGGACCTTTCTCCTAGTTACCAAGTTGAGTCAATAAACCTACTTCCTCTCTATCTCCAGCAAGCATTTGAGCAAAATGCAAAAAGACAACACAAACGTAAAAGATCGCACTCTCATTTTGTTACTGAGTGAGATGTTTTGGTACCTACAAAAGGTTGGTTCTATTGATATCCTTTAGGAGTTGTTGTGTTTCAAGCATTCATATGGTGATTTATTCAATCATGTTCTTTATCATCCTTGTTTGCACAAAACTCTTATTTATTGAGTATTACTTTGAAAGCCTTCATTGTGAAAAACCTTTTGAGCAAAGAGTTCTCCTGTCATAAAACTTCTACAAAAAGCTTTTTGTGAAATCATTTGCCAGCTGTTCTCTGACCAAGAACAAGAGTTTGCCAATTCCAATTATGATTTATATTTATGCATATCTATTGTGACTCATGTACTTGTTGCAAGCTAAGTTATATAATGGTGAGTTGATTTCTTCTATGAGTTGTGTAATGGTAAGTGTGATGCTTCTTGTCCGTATTATTTTATCGACACTTCACTCCATAAATCTGTGGACATGTTAACTAAGCTCAGTTTTCGCTTGGGGACAAGCGAAGGTCTAAGCTTGGGGGAGTTGATACTTCCAATTTGCATCACCATTCTATATCATAATTTTCCTCTATTCATTGATATATGTCTTATTATGAGGTATTACTTATGTCTTTTCCACTGTTTTTGCATGTTGGATGATTCTTGGAGGATGGACTACCGGAGTCTAGATTCTGATGGAAAAAGAGGTGTTTTGATGCAATTTCGCGAAGATCAGAAAAATATGGGAAAATTATATTTTCCCGGAAGACAGAGGAAGCTAGAAGGGGAGGATAAGAAGGGCCACAGGGGGCCCACACCCCCTAGGCATGGGCCCACCTGGCCCGCGCCTAGGGCAGGTGTGGCCCACCTGCCTGGCCTCCGACTCCACCCTCTCGCCTATATCTTCCTCACGTAACCCTAATACTAGGGGAACGACCACAAGTAGATTTCCGCTGCCTCTACAGGGCGTAAAACACCGAGAGAGAAAGATCTCTACGGTAGACAGATTTTTGCCGGAGGAATTCCTTCCCAGAGAGGGGAGATCGTCTCCATCAACACCGTCATCAAGCTAGGCTTCATCGGGATCATCATCATCATCCACACCATCATCTCCACCAGCACCATCATCACCACTCCGTCCCGCTGTAACAATTGTGTTGGATATTGCTTTAGTTCTTAGGGGAAACTTTCCCGGTGTTAATTACTATTGTAGTTGATGCTTGTGAGTGGAACCATTGGATTATTGTTTATGTTAAGATTGTTATTCATCACCATATCATCTTTGATCTTGATACATATGATGTCTTGTGAGTAGTTCGTCTAGTTTTTGAGGACATGGGAGAATTCATGTTGTTATTAGTGTTTCCGTGTTGAGTTATTATTCAATGGTTTAGTATTTAAGTTGTGGTGCTATTCTTCTAGCTGTGTCATGTGAATGTCGACTACATGATACTTCACCATTTATGGGCCTAGGGGAATGCATTGTGTATTTGGCTACTAATTGTGGGGTTGCCGGAGTGACAGAAACCTGAACCTATGTTAGGACGCCATTGCATAAGGGAGCATAGGATCTCAGAGTTTAAGACTGTGGTTAGGTTTATATCTTAATTACTTTCCTGTAGTTACGGATGTTTGTAGGGGGTTTAATCACAAGTATATATTAGTTCAAGTAAGGTCGGTACATTAGCACAGGTTCACCCACACAACACTTACAACACCAAAGAAGAGTACTTAGCTATTTGAAGCGAAAGCACTTGACAGAATTTCCATGTGTCCTCGAGAACGTTTGGTCCTTATAAGTATTTCCACCGACTTGTCCTTTGCTAAGAAAGGATCGGGCCACTTGCCGCGTTTGTTAATTATTACTTGCTCTTTGTTTTTTACCTTATCATAAAAGCCCTAAAAATCCGTTTGCTAAGTATTCACAGAGATCTCCTGCTCCATACCACTAGTCAACATCTTCTGCTCCTCGTTGGAATCGACACTCCTATTTATCGAAAGTACTGCGATACACCCCCTATACTTGTGGGTCATCACTTTGGAACAGAAAAACTTTCAATAAAAACACAAGCTACTGTAGAAATTTCCTCAAAAAGTTCAATTTCCCAAGAATAACCCAAAAAGGAATCATTAAGAAGCAACTGCAAATAATGACAGAAATCTGTCAAAACAGACCAGAAGGTAGAAATCAATTTTTTCGAAGACCTTCTGTTGCTCAAATCAAAAAGTGTTGAACTAACTAAAGTTATCCAACATACAGAGGGGTTTATTCGTAAATTTTCAGATCAATCCGACTTATAGAGACTCCTCACGATTTTTTATGGTGGAGGACAAAAATCTGTTTCGAGACAGCAACTCACCAGATCTTACTTCCCTCTCATTAGAAGTTATTCTTGGCACAAAAAGCAAATAAAAAGGATAAGGATAGGTTATTATAGAGGTAATAACTTCCAAGACTCAAGAAAACTCTTGGGTTATCTCTCAACAAGTACTTTTCTTTAACACCTTTAAGTTAGGCTTGATAGTTTGAGAAGATGCTCACATAAGAAATATGAATTGATTTAAAAGAGAACATAAAGAAGCAAATTCAAAATACATTTAAGTCTAACCCACTTCCTATGCATAGGAATCTTGTAAAGAAACAAGTCATGAAAGCATAAAGCAACAAGCATAGGAAAGCAAAACAAGTGCAACTTCAAGATTTTCAACATAAAGAGGGGAAACTTAATATTGTTGAGATACATAAAACCATGTTTCCCTCTCTCATAATAACTTTCAGTAGCATCAAGAACAAATTAACAATATAAATATCACATAAAGCATTCTTATCATGAGCCACATGCATAAAATAATTATTACTCTCCACATAAGCATAGTCGTTCTCATTAATCAGAGTGGGAGCAAATTCAACAAAATAGCTATCATTAATATTCTCATCACCATAATCATCAAATATAGGAGGCATATTGTAATCACAATTAATTTTATCCTCAATAGTAGGTGGACCGAAAATATCATATTCATCATTGTAATCATCATATATTGGAGGTTTGGTATCATCATAAGAAATAGAATAGCTATCTTCCAAAGCTGGGGGACTAAAAAGATCATTTTCATCAAAACTAGCTTCCCTAGGCTTAGAATTTTCCATAGCATTAGCAATAATGGTGTCCAAAGAATTCATACTAATAACATTGCTATTACATGCAAATAAAGCTCCATAGGTTTTTAAATTTTCTCTTCAAACACTTCATGTCCTAAGTCAAGATAAATACTATAAAGTTCTCTAATTTTGTTGTTGTTTTCCATTAAGCCTAACTAGTGAAAACAAGAAACAAAAAGACAAAATTGCAGAATCTAAAGGAAATAACTTCGAGCACTCACACCTGAGGATGTGAGTACCTTTTACCTTACCTCCCCGACAACGGCGCTAGAAAATACTTTGATGGAGCTTGACGTGGAGGAAAGGTAAAAGCCGAAAACCTCCCCGGCAATGGCGCCGAAAAATAGCTTGATGTCTACACACTTCTATTGTTGTAGACTGTTGTTGGGCCTCCAAGTGCAGAGGTTTGTAGAATAGTAGCATGTTTCCCTTAAGTGGATCACCTAAGGTTTATCGAACTCAGGGAGAAAGTGGTCAAAGGTATCCCCTCTCAAGCAACCCTGCAATCAAGATACAAGAAGTCTCTTGTGTCCCCAACACAACCAATACACTTGTCAGGTGTATAGGTGCACTAGTTCGGCGAAGAGATAGTAAAATACAAGTGGTAACGGTGCCAGAAAATAGCTTCTGACTTGTTGTTGACGTGGGGTAACGTGTGTGAGTGAGGTAAAGACTAAAGCAAGCAAACATGCAACAGATCTAGATGCAAACGGTGTTTCAATGTTTAGAAACAAGGCCTAGGGATCATACTTTCACTAGTGAACACTCTCTCATATAAATATCCTCTCTTCATGATACTACTCTTAACTACTCTCCGGTTGGACACTCTAATCCATGGTAGGGCTATAACAGCACACCTCAAAGTCCGTCTTTCCCAATCCAGATAACCCCACACTGTCACCTTGAGCGCTAGATGGTTCCAACAAACACCACAATTTCATAGAGACATCCAACTCCAAATATAACTCATAACAAATATTCAATCTAGCCAAAGTGCCACACATGGTATGCACGTTGTTACTTTCACACACGTGGGGAAACACTTAGATCTATTAAAGCACAAAGAGTATTTATGTAGACTCAAACCTAAGTGCCACCATGGCGTGCACACTGTCACTTTCACACACATGGGGAGAGCAGAGATCTATTAAAGCACTTGAGTAGCAAGGTAGATCTACTTGATTACAAAGCTCATGATCACAATATGACCATGCATAGAGAGAGATGGACACATAGCTACCGGTAGAGCCCTTAGCCTCGAGGAAGAACTACTCCCTCCTCATCATGGGAATCAGCAACGGTGATGGAGATGGTGGTGGAGATCGATGGAGATGGCTCAGGGGGCACTTCCCTGTCCCGACAGGATACCGGAACAGAGACTTTCTATCCCCCGAATCTCCCCTTCGGTGGCGACGGCTCTATGGAGTTTTCGTGGATTTCTTCTGGATGATTTAGGGTTTTCTCCCCGGGGGCTTTTTATAAGCAAAGAAGGCAAGGTCGGTGGAGGGCCAGGGGGCCCACACCCTGCCTAGGCACGGGCCCACACTAGGCCGCGCCGGGGGGGGGGGGTGGCCACCCTGTGGCGCCCCTCTGACTCTGCTTCATGGTTCCGTGTTGCTCCGGGAAAATAATGACTTTGGCTTTTGTCCCGTCCAATTCCGAGAATATTGATTTTCTGCCTTTTCTGGAACCAAAAACATAAGAAAACAGGCAACTGGCACTGTGACATCTTGTTAATAGGTTATTCCAGAAAAACATATAAAAATATCTCAAAGTGTAGACAAAACATAACTAAGTTGATACTAAACAAGCATGGAACATAAAAAATTATAGATACGTTTCCGACGTATCACCTGCCAGAGGGGAGATCATCCCGGAGGCCTTTTTCTTTATCATGCCAGCCTCCGGTATGAAGTGTGAGTAGTTCCACCTTGGACTAAGGGTCCATGTAGTAGCTAGATGGTTGTATCTCCTCCTTTGTGCTACCATGTTTAGATCTTGTGAGCTCCGTTCATGATCAAGATCATCTATTTGTAATCATGTATGTTGTGTTTGCGGGGATCCGATGGATATTGAGATTACTATGTCAGATTTGATTAATGGTTTTGTCTTATTGATTCTATCATGTCTGTGTTGTTTGAGATCTTGCATGCTCTTCGTTCTAGTAGCTATCTTGGACAAGTAGATGGTAGTGACTCCAAGAGGGGGTATTTATGTTCGATAGTGGGTTCATGCCTCTATCTAATCTAAGAGAAGTGACAGAAATCTCTAAGACTGTAGATGTGCTGTTGCTACTAGGGAGAAAACAACGGTCTCTTGTTCATGGAACAAGTGAATTGTTTATCTTACACATTTTGCTTAAAGAAGTTATCCGTTGCTTGCAACTTAATACTGTAGGGGGGTCGGATGATAACCTGAAGGTGGATTACTAGTCATAGATGCAGTTGGATGGTGGTCTATGTATCTTGTTGTATTGCCCAATTGAATCTCATAGGATCATGAATGTCTAGTATTGTATTGTTATGCCTTGTCCAGTCTTGTCAATTGTCCTGCTGTAATTTGTTTACGCAGCATGCCATGTTTGTTTATTTTAAGAGAGCACCTCTAGTGAACTATGGACCCCGGTCCAATCTTTACCATTGATACATTTTCCACTGTTACTGTTTACTTTCTACAAACCACTATTACCTTTCACACCATACAGTTAATCTTTTATTTTCAGCAAACCGGTGAGATTGACAATCTCACTGTTCGCTGGGACAAAGTCTTGAGTTTGTGTTATGCAGGTTTCCAAGTTGCTAGCAACACCTTTAAGTCGTTTTCTTCCTCCTATTGGTTTGATAACCTTGGTTTTTTACTGAGGAAAAACTTGCTGCTGTGCTCATCACACGTTCCTCTTAGAGTCTCTCAACGAATCTCTGTAATCAACTAAGCCATCATCAATATCCATGTCACTATCAAATGTGGGTTACAACAAGTTCTTCTAGATAGAGTACTAGGGGATCTCATTTGGATGACTCAACAAGATTTGGACACAGGAGATAGAGATCAATCTCACAAAAAATGATGGATGCATAACTTAATGGAGAAAATATACGTAGTAAAATGGATTTCTCAACCTTGTGGGAAACACTCGGTGTTTGATCTCATATGAGGTATTTTTAACAATTGCATTAGAGCATCTCCAGCAGGCGCGCTAAAATAGCGCGACGCCGCGCGCACGCTGAAAACACCTCCAACAGGCGCGGGAAAATAGCGCGCACGCTAAAATTTGCCGCGTGCGGGGCTCTGCGCTATCATGTGCGCTATATATCGCGCGCCGAATACAGCGCGCGCTATCCACACCACGCGCGCTCTTCTTCTTCCTCCCGCGCACTCCTATCCTCTTCTTCCGCGCTCTTCGCCGCCACGCGCGCTCTCCGCCGCCATGCCGCCTCTGCCCGCTTCCGCTTCCGCCCGGCTCATGCAGGCGCTGCGAGAACGAGACGTTCTACGGAGTTCATACGCGGCTCCGGCTCGCTTCGCCGTGCTCGACGACGAAGGCCGGAGAGGCCGCCACACGATGCCTACGCTGGCCGCCGCCAAGCAATATGAATTTTCCGGAGACGGAGAGCTTCGAGGAGGTTTCGCTCGCCGGACCCGCCCCTCGTCACGGCGGAGGATCGACGCCACAACCGCGACCTTCAACGGCGCTTCGCCGTCGCCGAGGGGGACGAGCACGCCATGGCGGAGTGGTGCCGGCGCTTCCCGCAGGACGTCATCAACGAGCGCACCTTCTTCGCGTAGAGGAAGACGGAGGTCCGAAGCGCCAGACCGGCGCCGGCAGTTCATCAACGACCAGATCGAGATCGAGCAGACTATCCCGGACAATGATCCACGCTGGGAGGATTTGGATCTGTCGGAGGTGTCCGACGACACCGCGTCCGACGAGGAGTAGAGAAGTAGTTTTTTAATATTCGTCTAGTTTAATTTCTGTTCGTCTAGTTTAATTTGTGTTCATCTGAAATAATTTTAATGCATTTTCTAGATCTTTGTATCTACGATTCGTGTGATAAACTTGTTTGCGTGCTCTAAAATAGAGCCTCTGCTATGGGGCGCATAAAAATGACGCGCGCGTTTAGCGCGTCTGAAAGTGAGCGCCCTATTTTAGAGTGCCCGAACGCAGCAGCGCGCGGTCCTCCGGCGCTCTAAAATAGAGCCTGTGCTGGAGATGCTCTTAGGGATATGTTTGACAAATACAAAACGCATACATGATTATTTTTGACAAATAAAATAAAAAATCGCATATGGTAGGACCATCTTCCTTCCGGTCCCACCTAATCCACTCTTCCTAGCTTTTCCACTCCGCTCTGCTCCGTGCGTCCCCAAACACGCTGCACATCTCCCCGCCCCCAAAGCCCAAACCCCTGCCGCCGGCGGCGGCTATGCTTCTCTGCCAACGAATCCTCCCTCACCTCCTCAGCCTCCCCTCCAGACCCATCTCACAACTCCTCCTCTGCCCTTCCCGCTTCCCACCCCGCCGCCCCTTCCTGCCTCGCTGTGCTGCGCTCTCTCAGCTCGCGCCCCCGGAAACAGTAGACCACTCCGACGCCGAAGAGCCTGAAGACCACTCCGATGCCGTTGAGCCCCTGGGGGATGTGCAGGTAAAACTCCCCCTCGACCGACTCTTCCTGCCACCGGGGGCGAGCGTGACCCCGGGGGACGAGGAGGGCGTGACCGCGCGGGTCCTCAAGGGCTCAAACATCGTGTTGGGCACGTACGCGCGTGGCGATGCGCAGGTGGTTCACGCGGATTTCGTGAAGAGCAGCGTGCGACCCGATGACTGCCCCAAGGATGGGCGGCCCGAGTTCGCCCTCGTCGGCCGCTCCAACGTCGGCAAGTCGTCACTGCTCAACTCGCTTGTCCGCCGCAAGCGCCTCGCGCTCACCTCCAAAAAGCCTGGTAGGTAGCGCTTCATTGTTTTTGTTGCTTCATTATATGCTGCAAATGTAATGCTATCGGGGTTTAGGGTTTAGCGGCTAAGATAGGACCTCTGTTTTGAAGGAGGGGATTACCTAGTTGGTACACTGGCTCTGCCAGTACTTCTGGATTTGGTAGAATAAGGCTATTCTGGGATTTGAGTGCCCAATTGTGTTCATAGGAGGTAGTGCCCTTTATACGATGTGATTGGCTTTACTCTGGGTTTTGGTGTTCAGCTCTA
The DNA here is from genome assembly GCA_023614405.1 of Avena insularis. NCBI lineage: Eukaryota > Viridiplantae > Streptophyta > Magnoliopsida > Poales > Poaceae > Avena > Avena insularis. The sequence continues at coordinate 336,084,930 of CM042689.1, read as the reverse complement.
AAGCCGCGCACCTTATGCGTTTGTGTCCTACATTAGGCTGTTCGATGCCATTCATACACATAAATGTTGATTGTTCTTGTGCATACATGATATTTTTTTTAAACGGTCATGCATACTATTACACAGTTATCTGGTTGTACATGCTTATCGTTGTAATTTTGCGCTTTCAGAAGGTATGATACTATGGTCTTTGAGGTTTGTTTCGTTTGCCACACTTTTATCTTCTAAGAGCTTAATTGCCAGTCCAAATGGAATCTGAGACTGGACTAGCCGAAAGAAACTGTGATGTCTAAGTTCTATATCATTTTTGATTTGCCCAACTGTTAAGAGCTATACTACCATGTAAGAAACTGCAATTATCTTCCTTTTGTAACACTGAAGTTACTGAAATCACATGGAGTTGTGCTGTCTAGCATCAATATTTCACTCTATAAATGTGTTATGATTTTTGTTCCTCTTTACACTTCGCAGGTATGCTGCAGTAGAAGTTCAGTATTATGAATCCAGATGCTCGCTGATTTCATTAATTTTCTTTTTATTTTTATCATTGCAGGCAAGACCCAGTGTATCAATCATTTTATAATAAATGACAGCTGGTACCTTGTTGACTTGCCTGGTTATGGGTACACTACTGCTCTTAACCCACTTTACTTTCAATTTCTGCATTTCAAAATAAATTCTTAAATCTTAACCATGTGGACGGACAGCTTTAAAATGTTTGAGCGTCGAACTTATGTCTTTTTGGTTGCTGTGAAACTTAATGATATCTCATCAATTTTGATGTTACAAATACATGTTACTTTCCCATTACTTCCAAATATACCAATATTATTGAAATGGATAGACTAGCTTAACTGGATTCTTAAATCTTAAATAGTGAATATAGGTATCCTTTTTTATTTAATGACTTACCGGATGCCTATTTTTAATTTACGGCCTAACATCGAAGAGTACGTTAATGCATAAATGCTATGCTTTATAGGTAGTATCTGCAGGAAGAAGGAATGATTTGATTAAATCAAGGCTACACTTTTAGTAAAAGCAGGGTAACCTTAACCTGGAGTTCTAGACTCTGTAATAAACATGATTATGGTGACCAAAATTTTGCCAATCACTTTGAATCTAGTTGATATTTGGAAGTTCAGAAGAATGTTCACACCATGAGTATTGACTGTGATATGTGCATACCCTGATACCCAATATCTTTATTAATTTTCGTTACTTACTGATGTATCATATATGGCGAAAAATACTTGGTCTGTGTTTCTCTGAACCTGCTTTATATAAGTTAATAACCAAAATATATGTGCATATTCAAACATACCACAAATGGTGAATGGATTCATGACAGTAGCAAATGCAACTGAACTTTTGTTGAAGCTTATTGTTTTTGTGAAATATTCTTCGACTTCTGGTTTTCACGAGAGCCTCTATCGAACAGATATGCTTCAGCGCCGCAGGAAGCTCGTAAAGATTGGGATGAATTTACTAGAAATTACTTCCTCAGCAGGGGTAATTTGGTGTCAGTTTTTCTCCTTATAGATGCAAGTATTCCTGCCAAGAAGATTGATCTTGACTATGCTAGTTGGCTTGGGCAAAACAAGGTAAGCCATCTTTCCCAAGCAACTAAATCTTCGTATGTCAAGTAACTATGTGTTCAATTCTTCTTTCATAATGTTAGGAGTAGGTCAAGTTTATCTTAACAACAGAAAAATGTTTTGTTAATAATGTGTAAAAGCAAAAGTCGTTGGACTATCCATTATGTGAGTCTATCATGTTACATGAATTGACATGAAACTCGTCAATCCGTTTACCCATCACATTGAAAGATGTCTTTCTGTAAACATGATTTTTTCCTTTCTTTTCCTTGTTCTGATAAAGTGTCCAATAATCAATACTTTCCCTATGTAGTACAAGTCAAAAGGCACGTAATCTGTCACTGCCATAAGGGGCCTCAGGATCCCACAACCTGATCTTCAAGTAACCAGATATCTTTTCTGTTCCAATTCCAGTCTGATCAGGAGATGCACCTGATAGATTATCAGTAGGAGCCAGTACCGGAATATTAGATGCACATAGTTGGTAACTTGGCAGTCCGTGTTATTGTTTCCAGTTTTTTTCAGTACGGACTTGTTCATGTCCTCCTATATAATATGACATAGCTTGTGCTAGGGAGTTTCAATCAGTTAATTATACCAGAGCAAAAGGAGGTTACCCTCCGACCAATCCTTACCCTCTACATCTCCCTGCGCCACGGTACCACATGCACCGAGGGGACCACACGGCCCCCGGCACCTCACGACTATGCCTGCCAAGAGCTTGAGTTGTGCATCCTCTTCTTAACAATACTTTGCATAAAGAATTGCTAGGGCCATCCAAGGGGTACTCCTTACTGTGGGGCGGGGGTATATCACAAGAACGAATCACATCCATTCTAGGAAAATGCAGGAGCATTTTTTCATGCTTTTTGATGGGCCCCTTGTTTGAGCCTTTTATGTTTTCCCTTTCACCTGAGCTCTGTTTGAGCTGGGTTTGTTTTGGCCTTGCACTACTATAACTTGAAATATACTTTTGATGTGCTTATCCTAGGCCAATTCATTTGAGCAGTTTGTTCTATTTCTTCGCCCTCAACATGTGATCAGCAACACCATAGCACTATAGGTGATCCTAAGAGTACTTCCTTATTCTTGCTTTGTCCTTCACCCTATGCGATTTAGTGAGGACAAAATTTGAAAATCAGTTATTGATGGAGTGTGGGCCACCATCTGAAAACACCATGAACTATAGAAGAGCACACGGCATCAAGCCTTTTAAGGTGCCCACTGATAAACTAGCACATGAAGTAATGTCTTCGGTGGATACAATAAATTCAGCACACACATAAATCAGTCTTCTTTAGACACGCAAAATCTCATGAAGATGAGGTACTTCAAATGAACAGTTGAAACCTCCAGATAAGGATCTGACAAAATTAGTCACTGTAGTGTGTATGGTGAAACATGAAACAACGTTTAGGAGAGTTTTCTCCAAGTTGTATAGGATATTTCTGAAAATACATGTAGAGAGAATAGATAAAATCTTTGGATGAATTGAATTAAAATGAATCGAGTCGCAACTATTGATCATTTTGCTCAAAATGAGTGACAAATGAAAATAGCAAATGGCTTCATAGAGTACCCTGGAAAAACAGAGTGCAGTAATGCAGTTGAACGTAAATATATCAGACAAAGTGCCCCAACAAAAGGAGCATTAAAGCAATATCACTATGTTTGCCTAAAATGAATGTGTTATGTTGAATTTGCATGTTCAAACTCCTGCCAATGTTTCAGATTTTCAATTGGATATTTGTGACAAATGTTCTCATAGTTGACCTTTAGATTCTTTTCAATCTTAGAAGAGTAGGTTTTCGTCAAGTAGGTAAAGAGCTCCGAGTCTACTTCAGTTAATTAGTGCAAACAGATAAATGCTAAATATGACCCCCCATTCATCATTGTGAAGATAAATATCTAGAAGCCCCTAACAAGTTTCTTTTTCGGAGGAACTGGCAGGAGCGCTGCCTTTCTCCTTAGAAGAAAATAGAGTTGCCTGGTTAATTAGAAAAAACCAGCACCCTAACAAGTCTCTGAGTGTAACATCTGTGAAGTGTTTGTTGTTTGGTGAAGTTGCATTTTTTAAAGATAATGGAAGCTTTTATTACCCTGGCCTCTGCATCATAGATGCATATGCCCCAATTTATTACATCGTTTGCAAGTCACAAAACGTTGGCCTAACAAAAAAAGAGATAGACCAAAAAGACATAAAAACAAGCCAGCAAAAATAGAGCGTGACAGGCCACACATGACCTGTCTAGATACTGAGGAGCCTATCACTAGCATGCTGTCCAAACCGGGACATAAACTCCCTGATAATCTACTTTAGCTTTTGGGTGCCAAGCTCTATCGCCTTCCTGTGCTGCACCTTCTGTAACAACGCCCATAACTGCAACCAACTAGTACATAATAGTAACACCTGCATACAAGATTGCACTTTCTTGTTGTCAAAGACAACATTATTTCTGCATAGGCAAATAGACCAAAAAACTGCTGCAGCTCCAACCAAGAAGTGGTCTTAACGACTTCTCTACTCCCTGCAGCCATGACCGTAAAATATGTGAAACACTACAAGGTGGAGTAATATTAAAAGCTTAATACACAGGGCGTGATGCAGTATGTGACAAATGACAATCGAAAAAAGCGGTGGATAGTTTCTTGTTCGTAGTATGCAGTGTGCTCTCTTTGTTGCTGAATGCTGCTGCCACTGGGCTTATAACATGGCCTTCTATTATGGTTTTTGGATATTGTCTATATAACAAAGGTGCTTGATTGGGGACTCCCTATCTCGTTTCCGGGAGTTAAATCTTGTCAATAAAAAGTAAAAGTTCTGGCAAACTCAAGTCTGACAACATGGTAGTAGTATCTATATATTTGTCTTTTGCGATTAACATGGCAATCTTTTTTTTGAGGAACCGGCCGGAGCGCTGCCTTTAGATTTAGATGAAAAAGATGTAATGTGTACCTAGTTGTGGCTTGTTTTCGAAGGGGACATGTTTAAACCCTATAAGTTCACCAAAAACAGATTATCTCTAGCCAACACCATCACTCGGCTGGCTGCCACCATAGGCCATGTCGCACTGCTTGATGTCCCTGAAAGCTAGCTCGGCCACCTCAAAATGAGTCAGACAAGTGCTGCAATATCTCCTTGTATAGAAGCCTTCCACTGCAACTTCACCTTGGGAAGTTAGCATTCTGTTTCACCATTAACAAGTACTTCCTCCGTTTAGAAATATAAGATGTTTTAGGTTTGTGAAGAAGATGTATCTAGACATATTTTAGTGTATAGGTTCAAATGAATCTAGACATTAAAAGATGTCTAGATACATCTCATTCACAAACCTAAAACATCTTATATTTTCAAACGGAGGGAGTACTCTGTAACAATATGCTTCTCGCTTTTTTTTGCCCTGCAACTAGTTTTCGTTCCATTCCTTGTGTAGTACTGCTACTGCGGTGTCCCCACTCAACCACCACCCTTTGCAACAAGGCCTGAGCTTGTCCTACCCAGTCAATAACGATCTGTAGTGTTTCTTTAAGCACTTCTGTCCTTTTATTGGTGCCTTCCCACCCCACAACCATTATTTTCCTTTTTGAGAGCTTCGACCATCCTCTTTCTTGTGTTGTTGCAATTCAGTGCAAAACACTCCTCTTTGGACAAGGACCTATGTTTGCATCAATGCATATGTCCTGAGTACCTCCATTTACATATTCCTTGTTTTCGGACATAGTAATGGAGTGCCCTTCTGTGCATACAGGTAATAACAAGCAAGATCCAGTGAATACATTATTGTCTTCCATATTTATTTCTTCTCTTGTTGCATTGATGTCTAAACCTGATTGACAATGTCTAGACTGCTAGTTGTAGATGTTTTCTGTATCTTGCAATTACTACTACATCAAATATGCATTACTGTTACTTCAGACATGCGAGAAAATTATAGCTTGTTGAACAACAAATCTGTATGGATCATTGTTCAGTTTCAATGTTTCGATGATCAAGTTCCATGCCCATCTTTTTTCAGGTCCCCATGACACTGGTGTTCACAAAATGCGACAAGCGCAAGAAGAAGAAAAACGGCGGTAAAAGACCAGAAGAAAACGTAGAATCTTTCCAGAGCCTGATCCGTGAATATTTCGAGGCGGCACCTCCGTGGATAATGACGAGCAGCGTAACCAACCAAGGCAGGGACGAGATACTTCTGCACATGTCTCAGCTCAGAAACTATTGGCGCAAGCATTAGGATGGAATAACAGCAGTAGGACTGCAGCAACAACAGCAAAACTGTTAACGCTTTGAGGATGCATCGGCACCTTTGCAATCAGGAATTTTCATCAACAACTAATTCTGCCTTTTGAGCTGTTGATTGTCCCAATTGCCCATCGTACATGATTACTCAATCAGCAGACCTGGACTACAGACAAGCCGCTGAAACCAACTATACTACCGTGTTGTTTTCTAGTATTTGTATAATAACCGTACAATCTCAACGTTTTCTCCTTGTTATTTTCTGAATATATATATAAGATTGTGCAATCTGTATGTAGATTATTAAAGAAAGTCTGGTGTCAGCAGCTAACCATCATTGGGAATCTAACATTTTTTGTTTATTAGTATATGTTTGCTCCCTTGGGCCCTGCATCATACAAATGGCAGGCAGGAGATACACGCACTCCTTGACTAGTCAATGGTTTCCGTGGTGTACAGGGCGCAAGTGAAAGTGAAACATTATTGGGTTCTATTCTACTACAGTTGTTCCTTTTCAGCCGTGGGTCGATTATTAGTAACAAAAGATTTGAGCTACCTGGAGGCGCAGAACACTGGCCAGATAATTGCAGGCAAAGTTGCACTGTAACGTGTGCTTATCTATCCTGGGGTCCTGATGCTCCTGATGCTCGTGCATGCTTGGTTTGTTATTAGGCTTAAGTAGCCTACCTGTCAATCAGTTTTGTATTAGTTGTACTACCAACACATGTTGGTTTGTCTTGGTTAGGTCAAATCGTGAAAAGCTGTGCGCCGTCTACGCGATAGGTTTGTAGATACTACTGGTAGTAGGAGTAGGCCAGAGGAACAGCTCAGCTGGGTCTGGGTTCCCACAGCTGGTGGGCGCGTTCGCCACTAAACAAGTCTCGGTGAAGGCCAACTTATTGGCCAGTGAAGGACACCGATTTAAGAAGAATTAACAGCCCGTACAGCCTAGCCTACGCGGTTGTTTGCGTCTCTCTCTGATTGCAACTGTGAAAGTATGTTAGTGGAGTTGTACGTGGTAGCAGTACGTGTATGTACTTACTGGAGGTGCTGTAGCGGTGGTGTACAGGCTGCAAAGTTTGCCGTGGTCAAAACCGTGACATGGCCGGCTGTGCAGTGCAGTAAAACTGGGCGCGGCTGCAGGCTGCAGGCAGCAGCCTTGCCTGCTGGACGCGCAGAGAATGTATGCCAAATCGCCAACAGGTCTACACTTCATTCGTTCTCAGTTTTATTTTACTCTAAATAAATATTTTCTGTACTGCAGCTGGGTGTTTCAGCACCAGTTTTCCAGGACCAGTTCCAAAAGGAGTTTGCTAGTAGCTGCTGAGGACTCACGGGCCACACCCCTCCGCTGTTTGGCCATGCAAACACAAGACGCCACTGACAAGGGCCATTAGGGCAATCTTGTCAGCAAGCTAAATCCAGGGTAAACATGGGATCCAAGACGCGGCCAGCGATAGCGCTAATAACCAACCGCCTCGGGCCATTTCCTCTCGCCCCCCACTACGCTACGTGGCGGCTGTCCCCATCACCACGACCGTGTCCCCCCGCCTTGGCGGTTCTGTTCCGAGCGAGCGAGCTCCACACGGGGCGGTTAAAAGGCCACAGGCCGCATTAGCCCGGCACGAATGCGATAGCAGACCAACTCCACTCGATCCCTCCTTCTCCCGCGCTCACCCCCGCACCGCACCTCGCGCGCGCTCTGTCCACGCAACGCAAGTAACTCCCGTTCAACCCCCCGGCGCACCGCGATGGACGGCTCCGGCACCGGCCGCAAGAAGCTGAAGCACCGCCTCGCGGCCATCCTGTCGGTCTTCTCCAGGCGCTCGGGCGCCGGCAGGAAGCGCCGCGACGAGGACGCCGCGCCGCCGCCGCTGGCATTGCCCTCCTACGCCCGCATCGGAGCATATGGCGCGGAGGGCAGGAAGGTCGGCGGGCAGCACGACCGCCGCCTCTCCGTCTCGGCGCGGCGCGCCGTCCCGATGATCCGCATCACCATCGACTGCGCCGGCCGCCGCTCCGTCGACGCCGCGGACCCGTCCCTCCTCCTCGCGCCGCTCGACGGCGCGGACGCCAAGAAGACGCGCGAGACCAGCGAGTGGGAGGGCCGCAAGTGCCCGCCGTCCTCGCCGTTCGCCGTCGCGCCTATGCCGCCGCTGCCGAGGTGGAAGCAGGAGCGGTCCAGCACAACCACCACGCGCAGGCACTCGACGCACTCCTCGCGGAGGCTCCTGATGAGCAGCTCCTCCTCCGACGACGAGTACGACGAGTACGACTCGCGGAACCTCTTCTCCTCGCGCAGCCTCTCCTCCGACTCCTCCGACTTCTACAACTGCTCCTCCTCGCGGCGCAAGAACAGCAGCAGCAGCACCACCGCCAGGGCGCGCGCCTCCGTGTCGGGACCGCCGTGCCGCGCGACGCCCGGCGCCGGCCCGCGCCGCGGCGCGTCGCAGAGCTGCAGGTACAGCTTCGAGCTCCCGCGGGGCTCCACGGCGTCCGCCGCCACGGACGGCGGGTTCGCGGTGGTGAAGCGCTCCGCCGACCCCTACGAGGACTTCCGCAGGTCCATGCAGGAGATGATCGCCGAGTGGCCCGAGGGCGGCGGCGATGCTGCTGCGAAAGGGGAGCAGCACGACGCGGAGGGGCTGCTGGAGACGTACCTCGTGCTCAACTCGCCCCGGCATTACCCGGCCATCCTCGCGGCGTTCGCCGACGTGCGCGAGACGCTCTGCCCCTGATGATGAACGCGTCGCACGATGGATCGGTCGGCACCGGTGTGATGGTGTTGATAGGAATTATTATTAACCTTTTCGAAGGAACGAACGAACGAGCGAGATTAATGGCGCGCGAGAGCTGGACATGTCGTGCCATGTTGTGCGCCTACTACGTGCATTGTCTCTGTCGTTCATTCATTGCTGCCTGAATCTCGACTCGCTAACTTGTGCTTGATTAGTAGTAGTAGTTCTGTCAGTGGTATTGGTACTGTACCTTAGTTTCTGGCTGCATGTTTTAGTTAGCTTGTCGGCTCCCTGCGAATGTACTGCTTCCTTTGTTTGAAGAGCACATTTGTGCTTGGTGTGAATATGTGATGGTATATTTTTCATCCATGCTTGCTGCCTTGATTCTGTTAGAATATATATACGTGTAGTGATACACTAGGACTCTACATCATCTTGTAGTCCAAGTCTCTCCACTTCTGATTCCTTCTCTTTTCTCAAATAAGAAGAAGGAATTCTCTGTCAACATTTGGCTCGGAAGTCGGAAGTATGCTTCGTCATATGGTTGAACTAGCTTAGCAGAGTCTTGGGTGCATGTGGGTTCATTTTCAACCGAGTACTCTAATACAAGTTCAGAATATACCCCCGCCGTGCTTTCATTCTGACTCTTGCAGTAGTACAAATACAATAATAAACAAAATCCAGGTGGAAGGAGTAGCCGGCAAACAAGCAAAGGAGAGGAAGTGCCAAACTGGCAACGTCCTCCTGCAAGTAAACGCAGGCGGCGTATGTCGCGGGCATTACCGGATTTATAATAAGCAGAAGAGAAGGAAGTCTTCCAATGAGGACGTGTTCCTAGTTTGTACCCACCCTGCTTGGGTTGGGTATACAAGTAGCGGCAGCATCTATCTATCTATCTATCAGTGGCGAGCTAGTAGGAGCAGCCATGTGCGCGCGCGGGCGGGTTGGCGCGGTTGGTGGCCACGATCTGATTGGTAGGAACGGTTGGGGCGGGCGACGGCCGGCGAGCCGCACCAACCAGCCCACACACACGCACACATGATGATACGACGACCCGCGTACGCGTACGCGTCCGTGATTCCGACGTGCACAACAGTTCACGTACGCCGGCCAAGCCGTCGCCGTCGCCGGCGCGACGATCGATCGGTCGGTCGGTCGAATCGAATCGCGCCGTGCAGTAGCAGCACTGCCGCTGTCACTGGCACTGGCGCAGTGGGAGTCAGGCGAGCGGCGTACCTGTGCTGTGGTGCCCTGTGCATGAGCATCCGCCGGATTCCATGCCACTGGACGCATCTGCATAGCTCTATAGCTCCATGCATCGATGATCGGCCTTTCCGCGCAACGTGACCGCACCACGGCGAGAGGCCCCGCGCGCGGCCGACCGACGCGACGCCCTGTTCAGGAGCCCAGAATGTTGCCAGTTCGTCGCGTCTTGTCGCGCTCTCTAGTCATCAGTGCCCCCTGTTCCTGTTCCTCTCTCGCGCCGGCCGGCCTCTGTCCACGTACGTTGGCGCCTTCCGTAGGCGGTGTAGAGCGTCCTGTATTTCTGTAAACAAATAGTACGTACTCGAAAGTGTTGCGTCCATCCACTGCGGTGATTTCACCCGACCGTCGTGTATGAAATGAACCAACTGAAGATCATATCAGAACCGGCGCATGCATTGGTGTGGCAGTTCTTGCTTGGCTGCTGGATCGATTGTGTTGTTGTTCAGAGATCAGAGAGTACGCACCGGAGCTAGCGGGGCATGGCTTTGTCCCTGACTGAGCTGATGTGTTTTTTTGGCCCCGGGCTCGGCGTATCACGAACTCTCGCGGTGTACGTCGTCGCGTCTTGTCGATGCTCAGATGAACCGACAAAGGGACTCTAAAAGGTGCACGCTTTACCTGTCCGGAAACAAACGCATCGGCTCGTCAGGTTGCGACCAGAATAATACTCCCGCAGTCTTAAAATAGATGTCACAAACTTTTTTAAATTTGGATACATCTAGATACTATTTAGTATTTAGATTTATTTGAACTTAGATAAATTTTCGATATCTATTTTGACATGGAGGGAGTACTCTCCCTCATTGCTAAACGTAGTGCATGTAATATTTTCTACTACAGAAGTGAACAATAAAAAGTTTGATCAATTATTGTAGAAAAGATATTTGCATTTAGAATATCAAGCTAGGAGCACACCCACGCATCGTGAGAGGTAGAGTGAGTTGTGTTGTTCCCTCCTCTGCCCCCGCTGAGAGTCTCCTTCCTCCCTTCCGGCGGCCCTGCTGGCTGGCGGGAGGATGGTGTAGGTGCTCGTGCTCCTCTTGTAAATAGTAGTAGTAGGGTTAGGTCTAGGTTTGGTTCGTGTCTTCGGCTTCTTGGTGGTCTTTGGCTACATGCCGCTCGTCAGCTCTATGCCGGGAGGGAGATGCCAGGTCTTTGGGCTCGAATCTGGTATTGCTTGGCCTCTCCGCTCCTTGTTGCGGCGCTCCCATGGTTGGATCTAGAGGTGACGAGGAGGGGAGTTCCTGAAACCTCCCTCAATAAAGTAGTAGTTGTTGTTGAGCTTGGGGTCTGGGTGCCTCTCCTTGATCTCGTCGTCATGGTGGTGGAAGATGGAGAGGGGTGGTCGCATCTGAAGCTCCACGGGGTGGTGCACAAGAACAATCAACATTTCTGTGCATGATCAATGAAATAAAGCTCTCTGGTTCACTCATATTTTTGAGTCTTTTACCTCCTTTAGTGTTCATTTTTGGATCGTATAAAACCTTTATGCACAAGCTTTGCGATTGCACTTGTGAAAGTTCCGCCTACATGCGTTGGCTTAAGTTTTCTGGTTTACACGTTCTTTGTTGTTTTTATGTGGATTCTGGAGTAGTGACTTTTGGCACTTATTATCGGCGATTTTGTGCTTAGGTTATTGACGGTGCCATTTTGCATCATCGCTTGATCACATAGTTGCGACAATGAGTCTTCCGACTCACGAAAATTCAAGCATAAAAACCAAAGTAATGGATAAGCCAGCGCTTGCTTAAAAAATATATACATGCTGGAACCAGTTCTTGAGTAGCAGGAAGTAACAACCATTGTTTTCCGCCTTAAGTTAACAAGTAGTTTTTTCCGCATACAAATTCCAGAGGAAACAAATATTACATATTGTTTTTTCATTCCTCTGGCACAGGCGACTTGGACGAAGCATCATCAGCAGGAGGAGAGCCATCCTCCTCGAAGTCGACAGTGTTGAGGGACTCGGAGGAGCTTTGGTTGCCGCCATCAATGGTTTTCATAGGCACAAAGACGTTAGGGTCGACCAACTCAGCGACTCTGGTGTCAAAACCCGCGAGCGACGCCAAGATAGCCTCGTGATATATCTTTTGGCCTTCGTCGTCTACATCGGGGATACCAGAGGTCACCGTGTCGATGTCGGCGTCTTCGTAGTGCGCCTTGACCATTGACAGTACCATCCTCGCGCCAGCCCGTGTACATGAAGCTTTCTAGCTTGCAATACACTCGGGGGCTCGGCGCAAGATCTCTGAGAACTTCGCCACAGAATCCACCGCTTTGATGTTGATCTAGAGGTGCTTGGCTATCTCCTTAGCCTGCGTGATGGTAGTATTGATAAAGTTGCCGGCATGGACCATGCATTCCTTTGGCGGAGGAGGCGATCGGGTCAACCCAATAGGAGCTACAAATTTCCGACAAAGGAGCGCATGAGTTCAATAACACAAAAATTTCAAAGTATCTAGCTTACAGAAGTACAAGGCGGATAATCACTTACTGAAGATGCTAATCTCGGCCTACTGGAGAGTTTCCGCCAGAGAATCCTGTTCTTGTCGGAGGATCTTGTATGCGTCAAGATTGCGCTAATTTTGCTCATCGGCAGCTCTCTTCTGCTCTTTCAGCATCCCGATCTCCTCCTTCAAGCGGTTCATCTCTTTGTTGGCAGACTCTTGCAGGACTTTCATGGAGTCCTCATGCATCTTCAGCCTATCCTCCCTCTCCTGCTTAAGGATCTTGTTTTCGCTATCCAGCTGCTGAATATGTTTGGATTGCTCCACAATGTCCTTGGCCTTGGGAATGGCTTCTGCAAGTCGGAGAAAGAATAGTACACAGTGAGTACTCGGAGAATGTTGGCACAATACCAAGTCGGAATACGAAAAATAAAGGAAAAAACATACGCTTGCTCTTGATGTTTTGTTCCTTCAAGAAGGCAGTTTTACCCTTTTCGGCTACCAAGTCCGCGCGCATCTTCCGGTACTTCTCGTTGGCCACGCCCCTCCGAGCATTCTCATTCTGTGGAAAGGAAATTTTTAATGTTGTTTAGTCTACTTGGAGCATCTAGCCGGATAAATATCCACCTAGAGGCTTGGGGGCTACAGTGAGAGTTTTTAACTTAGCAATATGCTTGGTCTTTCTTTAAGCATCTAGTCGGAGCTGATTTAGTTTTCAACTAGAAGCTTGAGGGCTACAGTATAAAGTTTTAACTCAGTGATATGCTTAGTTTCTCTTTAAGCACCTAGTCGGAACTAATTCAGTTACAACTAGGATCTTGGGGGCTACAATATTGAAATTTATAAACACTGCGTATGCTACTCTAAAAGCATCTAGTCGGAATAATTCATTTAAACTATATGCTTGGGGGCTACAGTGAGAAGTTTTCTAGCTTAGTCACTCTTAGAGCATTTAGATGCAAAGACCTATAGTTTTCCGTCTAAATCCTCGGAGGCTACAGTGGGATACTCATATGAAATGCAAAAGACAAATAAAACTTACAAGTGCGATGATCTTGAGGTTTGTAGCACTCTCAGCAAGCAACTTGCCGAAGGATAAACTGTTTCCTTGCAAGATTTCTACTTGCCGGAGAAGCTCCTCAAGACCGCATGTTGGAGATGTCGGTGTCGCACCAGGAACCAAAGCAGAGCTACCCAGCGTAAGTACCGGGTAGACTATATTCGGGAACTCTATGGTTTTATTGGGTGCCGAGGCGCCGCCTTCGGCAGACGTACCACTCTCCACCACCGCCTTACTGCTACCGATGGCATCCTTAGCCGGAGCTTCAGCCATTTGAGTTGCGGTACTCTCTTGCGTTGCCTATTCGCCGACAACGGTAAGCTCTGCGGAGGCACCTGAGTCCACTTCCATGGCGGAAGGGCCAGCTGCATCTTTGGCCTGTGAGCTTGTCGGAGCAGGCGTAGGCTAGACGCTGGGAGTAACAGGGGCAATGGCGGGAGATGCGTGGGGAGACACGTCACGATGCAACATATCCTTAATGTTTCTAGAAGCCCCCAAAGTTTTGGAGGTCTTCTTCAAACTGGTAGTGGCCTTCTTCCTGAAACATATAAGTACAGGAATAAGACAAGCAATGGACAATGTCAGAGAGAAATAAGCTTACACAAGAGGGGGTGCTTTGGCAAAGGGGATCCCGGTAACATTTCTTTTCTCCGCCTCCAGGGCGGCGGTAGTCTTCTTGGAGGCTCCACCCCCCGTCTTCTTCTTCTTGCCTCCGTCGGCAGCATTAGAGGTGGAGCTCTTCCGCTTTCACGCCAACGGGACATCGTCGTCGGACACGACGGTGACTTCCTTCATCTTTGGGTCATAGATTTGGACAGCCATGCTATCCTCCTCTAGACTGCTGAGTTGTTAAGTGAAATCCCAAAAGTGTTAGATAAGATGTTAATGGTTAGACGGAAGAACTGGAGTATATGTTATACACGTAAAAAAAACATCATACCTTTGGGCACGTGCCATCAACGAACATGTCATAGGTGATGGTGAAGCCTCGCTTCCTATCCTTCACCTTGACGATGTCCTTGAGTCGAAGCTTGACGGAGTCACTCGAGAAATTGTCCTTGGAGATGCGGAGGCTATCCTTCCTATCCTTGGTGTACTCATGCATCAGCTTCGAGCGGTGCTACAGAGGCTGGATCCGCCTGACGAACCAGCACATGGCCAGGTCCAATCCGGTCAGACCCGTCTCTACGAACCACTCTATTTTTTTGCGCGGGAAGCGTCGATGTCGGAGGGAAGGGAGGCCTGAGATATCCATGTTGAGGCTTCGGTGTCAGATCCATCGACGAAGTCCGGATACGTTGCTTCTCGGCCAGCCAGAGGGATATCTGGGCCGTAGAAGTACGTCTGTTGCCATCTTTTACAAGACTGATGGCCGACAATGTCGGGGAACCACCGGCCAGGACGGATCTTAAAACTAACCGTGCCACATTTCCTGAGCTCGTCCTTGCCGGCTCCGGCTTCCCGCTTAATGGTGAAAAAGTAGATAAAGAGATCTAGCCTAGGCCTAATCCCTAAGTAACCCTCGCAAAGCGCCGCATAGTTGCTAAGCGCAATGATGCTATTGGGGGAGAGGATCTGAGGCTGTACTCGGTAATGGTTGAGGACAGCTAGGAAGAAATTGGAGATGGGCAAGGAGACGCCACGTACCATTTGGGCTTTGAGGTACACCTTCTCTCCGGCTTGGGGAGAAGGGGTGACCTCGCCGGCCGGCGCTGCCCGCTAGGCGAGCCCCTCCGTTGCAAGAAGGTAGCCCTCGATGATCAGCTCCTTGATGTTGCGGTCCGTGATGTCTGAACTGCGCCAGTCCCCCTTGTGGGAGTCGTTTTCCTCCTCTAGCAGCACCAGCGCCGCTGGATTGTGGTCGCTGCTGGTGGATTCGACCACCGCGGATTTGGGGATCACCAGGCCCTCTGGGGGAACGAGGACGGTGCTCGTCGGCTTCGCCGCGACATCG
Source organism: Avena insularis (assembly GCA_023614405.1). Lineage (NCBI taxonomy): Eukaryota > Viridiplantae > Streptophyta > Magnoliopsida > Poales > Poaceae > Avena > Avena insularis. The sequence continues at coordinate 336,069,627 of CM042689.1, read as the reverse complement.
CCTGACGCCGCCATGGAGGGGGCGGAGCTCCTGCTGGCCATTGGGGAGGTTAAGGTGGTGACTGGGAAAGGTTGAAAGGCTATGGTTTTTCGCAATCGCGCGGAGAGCTCGATGAGGTGCTCGCTGGAGGAAGAAGACGATGCTGAGGAGAATGAGGTGAAAGTAAAAATTCCACCATTGTTACAATATATAACCTCTGGCGTTAAGATTCATGCAAAACGATCGACTGGTTGACGTGTGGGCGACGTGTGCGGGAGCATGCACGGAAATTTTGCCACGTTGCCAACCGTTGCCGCCAATGGTTCGTATCGCTCGCGCGGGAAACGGACATGATTGTGTTCTCTACATGTGTGAGTTACGAGGCGTTGCTGACATACGTCTACGTCGACATAGCTGTCACCGGCAGATGAACCATCACATCGGAAGATTCCGGCATGGACGGATCCAATCCGGCTACGGAAGAGTACGATAGAAGATTCAGCAATTCTTCGACTTACAAATTGAAGACGGAGAAAACCTTGCAGGGTTCTTTGGGAGGACTACAAGATATTGCTTGACGATTTGCCGACATCCATCTAGACGGAGCATTCACCTTAAAGAGGCAAGACGGCGCAAGATCTCGGAGTTCTCCGGGGGCTACTGTTGGGGATATGCTATATGGGTATCCTTATAGCATGTCTTCTATACTAGTTGGTAGCATGGCCCATGGACTGCTGGACGGCCCAGTTAGATGGATCCAGAAGGGAGGCCCATGCCGGATAAAGGAAGGCTACGGAGGATTCACCGACGTACCCGGAGCCTTGGAGTGCAAGACACGCTATACTAGTTGTAAGCAGTGTAGGACTCTATAACCTATCCGGCTAGGAATTTTCCCTACAACCCTAGGACCTAGCGACTATATAAGTCGGGCCTATGGGAGCCTTTAGGGCACAATCTCAGACAACCTAGTGTCGATTACGACGCACCTCGCACAGCGAACCAATCCCTGTAACTCGGCGTATTGCCCTTATAGTTATTTATAGCAGGAGTAGGATTCTGCCACCATCGTGGGATCTGAACCTGGGTAAGCTGTGTTACCTCGTACCCGTTAACCGTCCGCCTTCCCCCACGTCTCTAAACACGCACTGTGAGGACCCCTCCATGGCGTACTCGTCGGCAATACCACAACAGGGAGAGAGAGAGGCGTATGTATTTTATTGTTGGGTAGCGTGCCCTCCTTGTTGGCCCCTCATATCCTTTATATATGGGGAGGCTAGGTCTAGGGTACCAATACGATTTTATTACAAGTCTAGAGTTTGTATCTAGGCTGGTCTTGGACTTTCCTTGTATCACCAGGAGTCTGTGTCCTTGCAGGCTTCGTATTTGTTGAATCATCATGGGATTCATGGGTCTTGATGTATCTTCGAGTAAGCCCTCTGTTAGGCCGCACCATATATACTAACGATGGGCAACCAAAGGGTCATACCCATGCCAATGACCTTTGACTATTCAAAAAACTTACTTGTACTATATTAATGCACTATATACTACCTATATTAAAGAGCGACCAAATCAAGGCCGGTAAGCGATCCACATCACCACTCGTAGCGGTCGGTTAATGTAGGTTTCTGTTTTTAGCTGATCTGCTCGCTACACGTCGGGGTTTTGCACTTCTATAGACATCCATCCGCGCAAGTCCAGGTTCTATTTCTTCTTTTTGGCATTTTATTGCATGTTTACCGGTGCTTTCCCGATTACTCCTTCCTAGATTTCTGGCGACTTCTGGTTTCTGTGTGTTGTTTCGTTTTTGTTATCCGTGCTTTCTGGTCTACCGATTGATCTCTTTGCCTTAGTTTGGATGGTCCGTTAAAATCGGTGAGGAGGCTAGAACCAGTCTAGTCACATCTCTCTTTCCCCCTCTTTTCACCATGGCGGTCGCTCAAGGCCTAATCCTATCCTCTCTTCCTCCCCATCCATCGCCAAGGAGGCGCGTGTGGAGGCCGTTGTCGACCGACGCGACGATATGGGTCACCAGTCCCTGGTATTAGATAAATGAGCGAGTATATACTAGCGCAAAGACTGTGGATTCCTGAACACCTTTCGGACCCCTCCAATCATCATCAGATATCCCCGGAACCATTCTGGTATCACCCCGAAACAATTCCAGAGTCTTCTCTCTTTTCTCCTATGATCTCGAATCAATCCCTAAGCGTCTCTACCCTTAAGTGTGACACCCTACTGCCTGGGAATGTTCAGGTATGAAGGGGACATCTCCCTAATGAATTGATCATCAACGGTATCTGGAAACACATGTAGATCCCTTCACATTCCACGAATAACTTGATCGCTTGAACCATGAACGTCAAGGCTCATTCCCTTTGCTCTATGATACCTGGTTTGTCCAAGACATGATCTCTGGTATCATTATACCTAGTTCGATCTTGTTACTTACAAACATATTTACTCGTTCAAAATATCACAGATAAGTAATATGATCTCATGGTCGAAGGACTGAATCACTACGTTTTGCTAGGTATCACACTGTTGAACTCTGTGACTGGATCACATTGAATACTAAGGTTGGGTGTTGTACATCACTTCATAAGTGATCTCGTTGCCAGTTGATGTGGTAAAGTCCATGATCGGGAAACCTCGATCATCAGCCGCCCAACAAACTAGTCTAGAGGATACTAGGGACCTAGTTTGTTTATATTCCACACTTGTATTAATGTTTTCACTTAATATAGTTATATCATTATACAAAACTATTATGAACTAATATGTTAATAAAAACATATTTATTATTGGTATCTAGGGCATATCTCCTGCACCTTCCCCCCTCAGACCGTTCAGTGGCATGGCTCACTAGTAGGAAAAGGCCTAGTGGTGGCGTTCGGAAAAAGAGGTTCGTGGCGTTAAACCCGCATGCCACTAATCTCATGCCACTGGTAGAAAATAGTGGTGGCATCGTCAATGAATGCCACCAGTATGGCTCGTGCTGGTGGCGAGTCGTGGAATTCTCTCCGAACGCAAGGAGTGAGTTATTCTAGATGCATGTGGTAGAGCGCTAGAAGCACATTTTTTCCCCTGCCACGGCAGAATTTCGATGTATTTCCCTGCCGCGGCAGGGAGATACGTCAAAATGCTGTCATGGCAGGGTTCTATGCAAGTATATAATAAAATATTTAGTTAAAGAACACAACAATAATAGATAACCAAAAATCGATAGCTAATTAATTAAGCAAGTTTGCACGAACTGTTCGCACACCGAATTACAAGGTAATATAATACGTAGGTCTAGACCATAATTATTACAATATATGAAGGCACACACAATATCTGATTAACAAAGTTTTGATGCAACGCTCAAGAACTATGTCTTCTTCAACGGATGAAATGGAAGTACGCCTTCATAGGTCATGAACGACGGCGCATGTCCACTATGCTGTCGAGCCAAGCGATCAGTCACTTCCTCCTGTTCTTCTAAACCACAGTGTAATGCAACTTGATCATCTATGACGTCTTTGTTTAGTATATCTGCAAGTTTGACTTGGATGTGTTTGAGCTCATCTATGATCATCACCTCCCTTCTTCTCCAGTCTTGTGCCCCATTTCTCAATATCTTTGGTCAAGTCAAAGGTGCTAGCCGCACGTACATATGCGCTGATGTGATGCATGACGTAGTATATATCCATATGTGTAAAGCATCATGATCCGGTTGCTGCACACAAGGAAATGATTCTTTGACACGGAAGCCTGGCAAGTTGCCGCCATCTTTCCTTCTGTTCATCTTAAGTATGTTTCCTTCATGGGTGTGGAAGTTGAAGAGGGCTTCATCCATTTCCCCGGGTATCAATGTGTAGTATTTATTCTTGCTTCTAGATAAATCTAGGATGTAAGCTTGGCAAGTCTGTGGGTGCATAACGATAAGAACATGGTGATTACTGCATAAATAGTTCAACAAACCAATCATATAATGGAAAATATATGTGATGAAATATCTCAATTAGCTTAGCAAGTAATTATATATAATGACTTACAGGGGAGAGTAAGGAAAGAGAATTTGTTGGAGATATGCCCAAGGGGCAATAATAAAGTGGTTATTATCATATCTTTATGTTTATAATAAATGTTTACATCCCATGCTATAATTGTATTAATCGGAAACTTTAATACTTGTGTGATTTGTAAACATAAAAGAGTCCCTAGTAAAGCCTCTTGTTAAACTAGCTTGTTGATTAATTGATGATTAAGGTTTCCTGATCATGAACATTGGATGTTATTAATAACAAAGTCATATAATTAGGACAATGATGTGATGGACACACTCCTATAGTTAAGCGTAGCATAAGATCAAGTCATTTAAATAGTTCATTTGCTAAAGCTTTCAAATACATAGTAACGTAAATCCTTCGACCATGAGATCATGTTAATCACCATCACCGGATGGATGCTTTGATGACATCAAACACCACTTCATAACTGGATGGTTATAAAGGTGGCATTGAATATTCAGAAAGTATGTGATGAGGCACATGGATCAAGAGTGGGATTTGTCCATCCATATGACGGATAGATATACTCTGGGCCCTCGCGGTGGAATGTCATCCAATTGGCTTGCAAGCATGTGACTAGTTCACAAGGGATCACATATCACAGTGATGTCTACGCACTTCTATTCTTGTACACAGTTATTGGGCCTCCAAGTGCAGAGGTTTGTAGAACAGTAGCAAGTTTCCCTTAAGTGGATTACCCAAGGTTTATCGAACTCAGGGAGGAAGTGGTCAAAGGTATTCCCTCTCAAGCAACCCTGCAATCAGGATACAAGAAGTCTCTTGTGTACCCAACACACCTAATACACTTGTCAGGTGTATAGGTGCACTAGTTCGGTGAAGAGATAGTGAAATACAAGTGGTAACGGTGCTAGAAAATAGCTTTGATGGAGCTTGATGGTGAGGTAAAGACTGGAAGCAAGCAAACATGCAATAGATCTAGATGCAAACGGTGTTTCAATGTTTAGAAACCAGACCTAGGGATCATACTTTCACTAGTGAACACTCATATAAATATCCTCTTTTCATGATACTACTCTTAACTACTCTCCGGTTGGACACTCTAATCATCGGTAGGGCTATAACAGCACTCCTCAAAGTCCGCCTTCCCCAATCTAGATAACCCCACACTGTCACCTTGAGCGCTAGATGGTTCCAACAAATACCACAATTTCATAGACACATCCAACTCCAAATATAACTCATAACAAATATTCAATCTAGCCAAAGTGCCACACACGGTATGCATGTTATCACTTTCACACACGTGGGGAAAAGAAAAGATCTATTAAAGCACAAAGAGTATTTATGTAGAATCAAACCTAAGTGCCACCATGGCATGCACGCTGTCACTTTCACACACGTGGGGAGAGCAGAGATCTATTAAAGCACTTGAGTAGCAAGGTAGATCTACTTGATTACAAAGCTCATGATCACAATATGACCATACATAGAGAGAGATGAACACATAGCTACCGGTAGAGCCCTTAGCCTCGAGGAAGAACTACTCCCTCCTCATCATGGGAATCAACAATGGTGATGAAGATGGCGATGGAGATCGATGGAGATGGCTTCGGGGGAGCTTCCCCGTCCCGGCAGGGTGCCGGAACAGAGACTTTTTGTCCCCTGAATCTCCCCTTCGGTGGCGGCGGTGCTACGGAAGTTTTCGTGGATTTCTTCTGGATGATTTAGGGTTTTTGGGTCAAAGGATTCTTATAGGCGAAGGAGGCAAGGTCGGTGGAGGGCCTGTGGTGCCCCTCCGACTCTGCTTCATGGTTCCGTGTTGCTCCAGGAAAAACAATGACTTTGGCTTTTGTCCCATCCAATTCCGAGAATATTGATTTTCTGCCTTTCTGGAACCAAAAACAGAAGAAAACAGGCAACTGGCACTGTGGCATCTTGTTAATACGCTAGTACCAGAAAGTGTATACAAATACCTCAAAGTGTAGACAAAACAAAGCAAAGTAGATACTAAACAATCATGGAGCATCAAAAATTATATATATGTTTCCGACATATCACACGGGAACGAGTAAAGAGTACTTATCGGTAACGAGTTTGAACTAGGTATGCAGAGATACCGACGATCAAACCTCGGATAAGTAAAGTATCACGAGACAAAGGTAAATTGGCATCATATGTAAATGGTTCATTCGATCACGAAGTCATCATACAAATATGTGGGAGCCATATGAACCTCCAGATTCCTCTATTGGTTATTGACCAGAGAAGAGCCTCGATCATGTCTGCATAATTCACGAACTGTAGGGAGACACACTTAAGGATTTGATGTTGTTTAGTAGATATGGAATGTGAGTAAGATACCAAATGTTGTTCGGAGTCTCAGATTGGATCTAGAATATCACAAGGAGATCCGGAATGGTCCAGAGAATAAGATTCATGTAAGGAAAGTCCAATTCCGGAGTCCGGGAATGGTTTCGGTGTTTTCACCGAAATGTTTTAGAAGGTTCTAGAAGGTCCACAGATCCGGAGTGGGAAGGGTACATGAATGTGTCATACCAAAGTGGAATGGTTGTATCATGTCATGGGTCACTTGGCTGGGCAATGGGAAGAGAGAAATCAAACTCTTTTTGTAAAAGTCAAACGCCAAATTGAAAAGTCAAATCCCAACATGGTTGCCTAGTGGAGGGAGGAAAGGAATCCCACTTAGGGAAGGATTCCCTCCCTTCCTTGCCGCCTGCCACAAGGAGGTGTTTGGGGAGGACTCTCCTTCCCCAAACCGCCTCTCCCTCTCATAAATAGAGGGAAGGGGCGCCCCCTTGCTTCCCCACTTGAAACCCTAGCCACCGGCCCCTTGCCCCTCTCAAGTCACCGCCGCCTAGAGATCCTCTAAACGATGCCGCATAGCTAACCCTAGCCGCTGGCCACCAGCTTCACCCCTCGGGCCTCTAAACCCTAGATCGCCGAGGCCCTCTTCTACTACACCATACCAGCTCCGACTTAGGCGAAGCTTTGCGGGATTTCCCCTCTACTTCCACCACCACACCGTCGTGCTTCTGGAATCACGAGGAGAGATCTACAACCTCCGTTGCCTGCTGGAACAAGGGAGAGGAAGGTCTTCATCGAGTATCATACGTGTGCCCGACTACGGAAGCGCTGCCGGAACACGGTGCCGGAAGGATCGTCTACACGATCTTGAGATCAGCAAGTGAACGACTACATCAACCACGAGAATCTGATCTTGTTAAATGCTTTGGATCTTCGAGGGTTAGTACTCTATCAACTCGTTGCACCGATCTAGTAGATTAGAGCTTGGCTTGTGTGTGTTCATGCGATAGATTTTTTTTGTTTTCCATGCTACGAACCCCTACAGTGGTCAGAGGCATGTCTATGCGTAGATCTATTGCACGAGTAGAACACAATGGTTATTGTGAGCTTTGATGCTTTTGTTGTCGATTGATTTTTGTGTACTTTGCATCTTGCGGGATGGTGGGATGAAGCGGCCCAAGCTAACCTTACATGACATCGTTCATGAGACTTGCTCCACGCTCAACATGCAACTTGTATTGCATAAGTGGCTTTGCGGGTGTCTGTCTCTCCAAACATAGTGATGATTCAATTTACAACGGACACTTGACAATACTTGTATCAACGTCGTGGTTCATGTTCGTAAGTTAGAACAGTTCTTATGCAAAAGCCCTAGCCACATAAAACATGCAAAGAAAGATTAGAGGCATCTAACTTGTTTTTACAGGGCTTGTGTTGTGATGTGATATGGCCATGATTGTTATTATATATGATGTATGCAATGATCCTTATTGTAAGTTGGAAACCGGCAGGAGCCTTATGGTTGTCTTTAAATTTTGTTTAAGACATGCGTGTCTATTATTCAAAGTAGTTGTAATAGTTGATGCTGGTGGGCAACAACCATGAAGCGGCGCCATTGACCTTGACGCCACACCGGTGATGATGGAGATCATGTTCGTTCTTGGAGATGGAGATCGAAGGCACAAGAAAAAGGCCATATCATATCACATATTACGAATTGCATGTGATGTTAATCCTTTTATGCATCTTGTATTGCTTAGATCGCGATGGTAGCATTATAAGATGATCCCTCTCACTAAATATCAAGTAATAAAGTGTTCGTCCTTACTAGGCACCATTGCTAAGACTCGTAGTTTCGAAGCATCACGTGATGATCGGGTGTGATAGATAAGTGCGCATACAATGGATGCAAGCCAGATTTGCACATGCGGATACTAAGGTTAACCTTGACGAGCCTAGCATGTACAGACATGGTCTTGGAACACGGAATACCGAAAGGTAAAGCATGAGTCATATTGATGATATGATGAACATATTGATTGTTCTCCTTTGAAACTACATCATCTCTCATGATGATCGGACTTGGTTTAGTGGATTTGGTTCGTGATCACTAAAACAATGTGATGTATATTGTTTTGAGTGGGAGTTTGATGGCGCCCGGTGTTGACATGGGAGCGCTTTGTTGGAAACCCCAAGAGCAAGGTGTGAAGAGCAATGCAACAAGTCTTCCCTTAGTAAGAAACTGAGGTTATCGAACCAGTAGGAGGAAGGAAATGTATCAAAGGTGTTGCAAGCAACATGGAAACCTGCACAACACAAACTCAAGACTTTGCCCCAACAAACAGTGAGGTTGTCAAGCTCACCGGTTTGTTGTAACAAAGGATTAAATGTATGGTGTGGAAGGTGATGATGGTTTGCAGCAAGTAAACAGTGGAAGATGTATCAATGGTAAAGATTGGACCGGGGTCCATAGTTCACTAGAGGTGCTCTCCTTAGATAAACAACATGGCATGAAGGGTAAACAAATTACAGCAGGGAAATTGACAGGAACTAAGCAAGGCATAACAATGCAATACTAGACAAAAAGATCCTATGAGATTCGATTGGACAATACAACAATATACATAGACCGCCATCCAACTACATCTATGACTAGAAGTCCACCTTCAGGTTATCATCCGAACCCCCTCCGGTATTAAGTTGCAAGCAACAGACAAGTGCTTTAAGCAAAGTGTGTAAGGTAAACAATCCACTTATTCCATGAACAAGAGACCGTTGTTTTGTCCCTAGTGGAAATAACACATCTACAACCGAAGAGATTTCTGTCACTTCCCTTGGAAACTAGAGGCATGAACCCACTATCGAGTATAAATACCCCCTCTTGGAGTCACTAGCAACTGCTTGGCCAAGATAGCTACTAACAATGGAGAGCATGCAAGATCACAAACAACACAGATATGATAGAATCAAATAGAAAAAACCATTAATCAATTTGACATAGTAATCTCAATATCCATCAGATCCCTGCAAACACAACATGCATGATTACAAAAAGATTAGATCTTGATCATGAACAGAGCTCACAAGATCTATACATGAAAGCACAAGGAGGAGATACAACCATCTAGCTACTACATGGACCCGTAGTCCAAGGTGGAACTACTCACGCTTCATACCGGAGAAGAAGGCCTCCAGGATGATCCCCCCTCTGGCAGGGTGCCAGGAAGAACTTCAGATCCCCCGATCTAGGGACGATGGTGGCGGCGGCTATAGAAGGTTTCGTGGAGTTTTGATCGGGGTGCCTAGGGTTTCTGCATCGGGGGCTTCTTATAGGCGAAAGGGCGAGCCAGGGGGCCACACCCTGCCCAGGCGCAGGCCAGCCCTAGCCGTGCATAGGGGGTCTGTCCGCCCTGTGGTGACCCTCCGTCTCGTCTTCTGGCTTCGTGTCGCCCACGGTAAAATATTGACTTTGGCTTTTGTCTCGTCCAATTCCGAGAATATTGATTTTATGCCTTTCTGGAACCAAAAACAGAAGAAAACAGGCAACTGACACTGTGGCAACTTGTTAATAGGTTAGTTCCAGAAAATATATAAAAACACCTCAAAGTGTAGACAAAGCAAAGCAAAGTATATACTAAACAAGCATGGATCATCAAAAATTATAGATACGTTTCCGACGTATCAAGCATCCCCAAGCTCAACTCCTGCTCCTCCTCGAGTAGTTAAGTGATAAAAGAATAATTTTTGAGGTGACACGCACCATCAAAATCAAGATCAAACCATTTGTAAGCATTGAAAAATGGGATCAAAGAACTCTAAACATGTGCATGGAAGATGGAGTTCTAACAATAGGACATAGTAACTATGCATGCAACATGAAAGGCTACAAACAAAGATCATGAATAACATGCATTGAAAAACGTTTGTTTGTTTCACATACAGAAAACATGGCATAGTGGCATTCAGCTTGTCCCTCATGGAGTAGCAAATAGATGCATAGGACACCTTCAAAGTTCATAAGAGTGACTAGATACAAAAAGCACAAGAACAAGTAATATCACAATATGCATCAATCAATAAGTTTTGGGACACTACACATAGAACTAAGAATGACAACTATGCTCTCTTAATGGTTCCTAGAGGTAGAAGGTGGAGACTCAATATAATAGTGGAAGAAAGTCCCTTCATAAAGGGAAGCAGGGATTTCAAGTTTCAAAAAGAGCTTCCAAAAATTATGGTACTTGTTTGCTTTTAGCCCTCATTACCCCTATCATAAGCATCTTGAAGTGATTAAAGTTAAAGTGACCAAACTATGGAGTATATGCTTGACAAAGTATAAGTTGGCAATCTCAAGTCCCTTAAATACGAGGGCCACACCTCATGCTACTCAACTTCAGCCACCTGTAAGTTCTTGTCATAGTAAGTATATGCGTATCATAGAGAACCGACAACGGGGTACCCCTTGCACATGGTACAAGAGCTATCCCATAACCAAAATGACAAGGCAAACAGACAATGAGCATCTCATCGATCTTTTTATTTACTATGTGCATGGCTTTTTATTGAGGATGCTTCATAGCTAGCTCATTATGGTGATGCTGCAAGTTTCCACCATGATTAGGCATGGCTTAGGCTAGCGGCCCAGGCGTTTCTCTAACACAAAATACATAACTCCATGGACTTACAAGCTCCCTCTTTATTTCACACCGGTGATGATGCAGCCCGACCTACGGTCGTTACTAGATCAAGGTCTCCAACTTACGCCAAGTCGTCATGGACTCCAAAGGTGAATCCGTTCCTCTATGCGAGCCCCCTTCCTGCCCTATTGAATGGTATGCTACTTCATACTCCGTCACATATGCATGATAGGTTCACACCGGCCAGTACGGAGGCAAGGGAGGAAGCCCGGAACATCAAGCCCGACAAGACGGAGGCTTGGAAGAGGAGACGGAAGAAGACATGTCGGCAGCTGCCAGGTCCAAGCGGTACTACCGGTCGGCGGAACCGGTACTACCGGTCAGCGGTACTACTGCCCCCTGCTACCTCCCGGTACTGAAGCCTGCGCCATCGCCACTAGATGCCCCGGTACTGGCTTGCGGTACTACCGGCCGCAAGCGGTACTACCGGATACCATGAGCGGTACTACCGGGGATGACCGGTACTACCGGTCCCAAGTCTGGTACTACCGGTCATGTATGTGCTCACAGCACTGCTGTTGGCCACATCCATGTATTCCCCTTTACTTACCTATTCGCCTAGTTTATCCCCAAACTACCCTTGTTTAGTGGCTGGCCTATAAATAGATCCCCCACCCCTCATGTATCCCTCAGGCATAGATGATAGACTAAAGACAACCCCCATTGTGGAATCTCTAGTTTTGCCTCACCCCTTTACCAAGGGGACCGACTTTCGTCACCAACCTCGATTGGACTTTGCATCACGCATCCATAGTTGAACAAGTCCTTGGAGTTCGATGTCTCTCAACCAAGTAGTCAAGAACCTCCCCAAGGAGTTCTTCCCTCTCCGATGTAGAATAGAGGGAGCACGTTGACCGATCTTTCCTTGCGAGGATTCTATCGACCGGTGGCCGCCGTTCGAGCAATCGGCCTTGTATCGTGAGTTTTGTGTGTTCATCGTGTTCTTCGTGAGGTGTGTGTTCGCTTCCGCTACCTTCTCCCTTTCCCCTCGCTTTCCCATCGATTTGACCACGAGATCCGTGAAGATCGGGCCACCCAAGAGGTTAACCCCTCCATCATCTGGTATCAGCAGCTTTTGGTTGCCACGGATTTCTCATCGATTTGGTCTTTTCCCCATAAATTCGAAAATTCCACCAAAAATAGCCCCAATTCGTGTTTTGGATCGATCTGTGATTTGAGTGCGTTTTGGTAGGTTTTGATCCGTGGATTACTTGCTAAACTTGTTGATCTACCTTCCTTTGCGTTCCCATAGCCTAATTCCTTGATTTCCCCCTTCGATTTGGTGTTTTTCTTGAAGATTTTCCGCCCAAATCACCCCAAAATCGCGAAAACGCGTCAAATCTGGGCGTCCCAGGACCAAGCGGTACTACCGGTCCCAAAATCCGGTACTACCGCTCACAACCGGTACTACCTCTCATCCAAGCGGTACTACCCCCCAGTACTGAACAGAAAAAACAGATTCCCAGATTTTAGCCCCTCACCGATTTGAGCATAACTTTTGCATTCGAACTCGGATTTTGGTGTTATTTAGCTCGTTTCGAAGAGGAGAAGGAGCTCTACATCATCATCCACGTTGTTCATGCTATCTACTCCATCCAAATTCCATGAGCAAGGCGGAATCCAACAATAAAGGGTGAAGATCGTCGACGAAAGGTATAAACATTTCGCGACTTCTCCCCACTTGCATTCCTTTGTGAACCCCACTATCTTTGCAAGCAACAAACACCTATTGAGACTAGTTACTCTTATGATTGCTTGGGCTATGCACATTTGATACCTTGTAGATTCCGAGCAAGCATTGTGAGCGTTATCTCATATAGTTATCTTGTATAGTTGTTGGCACAAGGAAGAGGCAAGTGAAAAGAAAAATAAAAAAGAGAAAAAAGAAAAGGATAAACAAAAAAAATAAAAATAAAAAAGAAAGAAATATACATGTGCCTCATAGAATAGGAAGCACAAGCTCGATGAACATCATATAGGTGGTACTTATTGTGCATATCTTGTAGCCCACCAATTTTGTGCAATCGAACTAGCATCTCTCCTTGTACTTGTGTGACACGAGCTTATAGTCTTCGCTAGGTAATCATTTGGTTCTTAGCTCACTTTCTCCGTCGCACAAGTCCTATTTATCCCACCGTGTGTGTTTCCTTTTACATATTTCCTATCTTGTAGATTGACTTGTTTGCTTTGTGATCATTGTGGTTCTTTACTTGCCATTACAACATCTTGATTTCGGATTTGTTCTTGACATGCCACATTCCATACCTATCCACCATAGGCCTTGTGTGTGTTTGTTTTTTGGTTCGTAGTTGGTTTTGGTGTTCCGCGTGAACTTCACTTTGCTTGGTTTATTGCTCTCAAGTGTGGCCACTTGTACGATACGATCTTCCAAGGTAAAGTAAGGTTTGACGTTGTATCCCTAACTCCCACTACCACTTCCATATACACCGCTTGGTCTTGTGCATCATGTCTAGGGACTCCAGAACCGAGGATGATATCTATGAAGAATCCATGATGAGCCACCATGACTACAACTCCACAAGTATAGAGGACATGACGGAGCACTACACCGACAATGGATCCACATGCTTGGGTGATATGGAGTACTACACCAACAATTACTCCCCAAGCATGGACGACTTCAAGAACGACAACGCGAAGCTCCTCACGTCGCACCGACCAAGACGGAGCCTCCAACTCGAGTGCGCCAAGGTCCATCATCAAATGGACAAGTTCCAAAGCGACCTCCACAACTTCAAGAAGGACATGGACAACGACTTCGACAAAAACATGAGGATGGTCGCCAAGACTAATGATGCTTTGCGCTCATTAGAAAAACTTACAAGGAAGAGTGCCAAGGTCAAGGGCCATCGTCGTGAGCGTCATATGGATGACCAAGTGCGCCACCTACATCAACCATCGGCAAGGCATGCCAATGACCTCCGTCGACACCTTCATAGGGCACCTTCTACTACTAGTGCCACCACCAAAATGGCACCAAGAGCAATCCTTCGTCCACGCCATCAAGCTTCAACGCCTACGCTTGACTTCCACGAACTCGCGAACGAGGAAAATGTAGACGTCTACTTCGCCAAGTTGGATAGCATGAGCCTACCTCCACCACTACTACGAGATGGCCACAAGACGGTCGAGCATGGGATTTTCCCTTCGACCATGGAGGAGAGCGATGATGCCCATATTATGGCATCCAACTTTGGTGGCGACAAGGTCAAGAATGGTGAGCATGGGATTTTCCCTTCACCAAAGGAGGCGCATGGAGTTGAGGAAACCGAGCCTACCCCCATATGCTTGAGTGATGATATGGTACCAATCCCATGTGAGTATGAGAGCCACTTAACCCACTTGAGTGAGAACAAGAGTGAGATGAGTGACTCCACCTTATGTGAGATTGAGTGCTTCCACTTGGAGGGCATGAGTGATACACCTAGTAAGTTGAGAGTGGTAGTTGATAGGTCAAGTGAGACCATTTCTATTTCTAATGACTTACCCTCTACCTCTAGCGTGTTCTCTTGTGTTGTGCTAGGGTCCATGGAGGAAGATGTCCGAAGCCATGAAGCAATGATGCCTCAATTGGATAAGATGTACATGGTAGATGCTACGCCATGGATACATCAAGAAGATGAAGTCGTCCACAAGGAGACCACTACTTCCACAACACCCACTTCATATGAGAGGTATGAACAAGGTAACAATAAGGGTGTTGATGATGCCATGATCCCACTAGTGGACATGATGAATTGTGAGGATATGCATGTTTTGGATGATACTTGTGACATTACATATGCTTCACTCATATTCCCATGTGATGCTTTGCCTTTGCATAATATTGATCATGTGGAATTGTTTGATTGCGAACTCATTGCCATAAACATGCCATGCTATGCATCTTGTGTGTATCCTCCAATTGCTTCGGACTTGTCTTGTCATGCTAGTCATTCAATTTCTCCCGTTGCTTGCGATAAGATGAATGCTTGCTATTTCACTTGTTTTGCTTGCAACAATATTGATCTTATGCGTTATAATGAGATGGCCCCCATAGCTTTCTCAATTTTTTGGAGATTTTGATGATTGCCATGATAAGCATGTTCCCCACTTGCATACTCACCATGCATCTATTTCATACTTGAATGACATTAATGGTGATGTGCACAAGAAGAGATACATCATGATGGACGATGTGTATCTCTACCATGCACACACGTTCTTCCTTTTACATATGATGTGTGTAGGTGCTCGCACGAGAATGTCAACCTCGGTTGAGCACGAGTTCACAAAAAGAGCTCTTGAGAGCATCCCACAAGTGAGTTCAAGATCGAACCCAGCTCTGATACCTTTGGCATGCTTTGCATCTTTCATGTTGACAAATTGTTCTTTCCTATGATTTGCTTGCAAGCATGTTAATGGTATTATCTTCCCTTGTGACATTCATGCTTTTTCGCTTTTAGATAATGATGCTTTGTGTGTTGCAACAAAAATGTTGAACATTTTCTCTTTCCGATGTTTTGGGTGCAACCACAATTCCATTAAGAGCATGTATTGTCATGAGAGCTTCCAAGAATCTCGTCTTGTTGTTGCAACAAACATAAGGACCACTTGCTCTTTCATTTGGTTTGTTTGCAAACACGTTACTTTGGCTTCCGCTTGGGATACTCATATTCCCATGATATTTGCTATCGATGATTTGTGTGTGACATCCAACATGTCGAACAATTTCTCTTTCCAATGGTTGGTTGGCACACATAATGATGTTGTTCTGGATATTCTTCCTTTTGTGTTTTTGCCAAATTCTCCTATTTTCGCATCAAAGATGTTGACCAAATTTCTATTCGATTGCTTTGAATGCCACAATAAGATGCTATATGGAGTTTTTGAGTTCCCACATTTGGATGATTTTGCAAAGATTCCCATGCACTTTGACCTTGCATATGCATCCCGTTGGCTATACTTGAGTTGTGCTAATCGTGTTGTGAACAAGAATGGACATGCCACAAATGACATGCTCCTCTATCACACACAAACATATGTTGCTTGGTCTTTGTTGTATGAAGGTACAAATGCATACACGTCAACCTCTATGGACCATGTGTTGACAAGAAGAATCGAAGAGAGTTACCTATGGCCACCCTTCATCGAGCTATCTCTACAAGCTAAGGTGACTTCCTTCTACTTGAGGACTCATGCAATAATCTTCATGAATTGGCTATGCTTTGAGTGTTGCTTTCTTTTGTTGTGAGCTTTGTAGGCTTCAAGGAAGGTGAAGGAACATTGAAGTGTTGTCAAGTCAATCTTCCCGAGGACGACTATATGGTGAACCCCAGGATCAAGAAGGTCTCTCGACCGCTTCTACTTTGTGATGAGCATGTAGAGTCGAGGACGACTCTTTTTGAAGGGGGGGGGAGATGATGCAGCCCAACCTACGGTCGTTACTACATCAAGGTCTCCAACTTACGCCAAGTCGTCATGGACTCCAAAGGTGAATCCGTTCCTCTATGCGAGCCCCCTTCCTGCCCTATTGAATGGTATGCTACTTCATACTCCGTCACATATGCATGATAGGTTCACACCGGCCAGTACGGAGGCAAGGGAGGAAGTTCTAACATCAAGCCCGACAAGACGGAGGCTTGGAAGAGGAGACGAAGAAGACATGTCGACAACTGCCAGTCCAAGCGGTACTACCGTCGGTGAACTGGTACTACCGCCCCTACTACCGCCCGGTACTGAAGCCTGCGCTATCTCCACTGGATGCACCGGTACTGGCTTGCGGTACTACCGGCCGCAAGCGGTACTACCGGATACCATGAGCGGTACTACCGGGGATGACCGGTACTACCGGTCCCAAGTCCGGTACTACCGGTCATGTATGTGCCTGCGCGCACCTGTTGGGCCACAGCCCATGTATCCCCCTTTACTTACCTATTCGCCTAGTTTATCCCCAAACTACCCTTGTTTAGTGGCTGGCCTATAAATAGATCCCCCACCCCTCATGTATCCCTTAGGCATAGATGATAGACTAAAGACAACCCCCATTGTGGAATCTCTAGTTTTGCCTCATCCCCTTTACCAAGGGGACCGACTATCGTCACCAACCTTGATTGGACTTTGCATCACGCATCCATCGTTGAACAAGGCCTTGGAGTTCGATGTCTCGTCTCCAAGTTGTCAAGACCCTCCCCAAGGTGTTCTTCCCTCTCCGATGTGGATTTGAGGGAGCACGTTGACCGATCTTGCCTTGCGAGGATTCTATCAGACCGGTGGCCGCTGTAGAGGGAGTGTCCCAACCTTTATTAACATAAGGTGGTGTCCCCTGTGTTTACAATGCTAGTCCCTGGATCAATAGCTAGCATCCATAGTTAAGATGTAATATCAAGAAACAAAGGTCATAATACAACTTTATAACCAGGAATAACATAATTTTATTACATCTTACATAGCTCATTTGGCTATTACATTACATTGCAGCAGAATAACTATAAGCATGGGGTCCTTCATCTTCAAAGTGCCACAGGAAAATGTTGGTTGTAGACTTTGTAATCCTAATCAACACACTTCACTAAATCAATCAAACCTGCAACATAACAGGTTACAGCCACAAGGGTCAATACATTTGAATTGTATTGGCAAGTGATACTATGGTAGTATAGTGGAGTCTATCATCTATATGCATTTGGCTAAGTGGAGTTGAGGCTTGCATTGCTCAAAATATATTTTTCCTTAACATTTGAAAACACTAAGTTTTTGTTTTGACAAAAATCTTTTCCAAGACAACTCTCAATCAAAGATTGAAGATTTCAAAAAAAAAACCTTGTTCAACCACAAGATTTTAACTTAGAAATTTGAATGATGAGATTCTTGATTGCTTCCATGTCTTGATGCTCAAATTGTCCTTTACCAGGGACATGGCTAAGTACTTAGATTTTGCTCTCTGCAGAGGTTGTGCACTTTCCCCACAAGACTTGGTTTCCCAAGACAAGATCTTTCAGAAGCCTTCCCTTAGACCAAAATGGACGCGCTCCAACCTATCAAACACTACCACCAACTGTCCATATGGCTAAGTTCTTGCAACCTATGTGATCAAGGCAGATCCCATAATGCCAAGTGGCTGCACTTGAAGCTTCTCAACATTTGACATCTCAAATCTCTTTGTTCCTGGGTGGCCATCCACAAGTGAGATACACAAGGTAAACCATAGACATGGGCCTTGTGAACCACTCAACCAAAAACCACCAAATCAAGTCCCATTCCACCCAGGTGATTCATTAACTTAGTTGTTTTATTAAACAAAAACACCAGTCCTCAGACTTAGAAATTTTTCCATAGTGTGAATATATAGTCCACCCATGTTTTCTATTAGCTAGGCTAAGCTTGATAGTAGTAGGAATCTTAACTTAGGAATTTTCTACTAAGGTTCCATCTACTAGGTTTTCCTATAGCAAGGTTTATACTTAGCAAAATAAAATCCATGCAAGTTTTACTTAGAGAAATCACTAATGCATAGTGAAAGTAATGGGACAAAAAGTATGAAGCATCACTTGCCTTTTTGGTAGAGGTTATAGGTTCACTTCCTTGTCCTTGCAACAATCACACTCTTCAAGTCACTACAAATCAATCAAACAAGGCATAAACTCAATCTACCAATCAAGCAAAACAACACTAAAATCATAAAGTCAAAGTAATGCATGTAAGCATGCCAAGCTTTGTTTTTGTTTGAAAAGTGGTTCCTAATGGGTCATAAACATTTGAAAACACCTAGTGGTCATTTTGTAAATTGGCAAGGTCATTTGCTAAAGGTTTCACCTCAAAAACCATTTTCAAAACAAAGTATCATTTTATGTGGTGTAGAAATATTTTTTACTAGGGCATTAATCTATAGGGTTCACCAAATAAGTTTTCAAACCATAAAACTTGGTGTTTGGGGTCAAAGAGTTTAAAACAAAACATTTTCCAAAGGTTTTCTTCCAAAACCATTTTTAATAAATAAACCACATTTCTATTTGACTAGAAATGGTTTTAAATCAAAGAATCATTATTTTGTTTCACCAAATACATTTTTGAAACCACAAAGTGTTTCCCATGGTCAGTAGGTTCAAATCAATCCAATTGCCAAAGATTTTATCCCCAAATTCATTTTTAAACAATTTTCACATCCTTAACAAGCATACAAATGTTTCAGTAAAAACAACCATTTTTCGAGAAGCTTTTTACTAAACAATTGGCATGGTTGGCTAGGGCTTGTCTTGCTGATTCCAATGATATAAAGTTTGCAAAATTTGGACGTGTGGTTTAAAAGTTGTGCAATTTACAAAATTGGAATCCTAAAAGATCAATTCTGTCTTTTAAATCAACTACAGGCCACGTGGCTGTTTCTTATTGGTCCATACCGGTTCAGTGTGGATCACGCTGCAGACCGTTGGATTAAAAGGGATCTGTGCGGCTCTGATCAATGCATACCCTTTTGTTTAAGTTGCTGGTTCCTACGCGTCCGATCTAAAACAAATGGTTCTGATCCAATTGACCACAAAGCGGCAGCGCTGGCGGCGGTGGTTGGCGGCGACGCGCTCAGACGGTGTGGTCGCCGGTGATTTAGGAGGAGAGGGAAGCAGAGGGGTAGCTCACCAGAATCGCCTAAGCCTGATGATGCTCAACGTTGTGGCAGCTCATCGAGGGGCGCACTAGAGCGGGCTTGATTGCTCGCCGGAGTGGAGCTGCGCCTCGGCCTTGCTCAGTCGTCGTCGAGGACGGCGCTGGGGATCACTCGGAGACAAACGAGATGCACGGTCAGATGCGCAAAGACACGGTGAATGTATGTGCGTGAACGAGAGGGGTCAGGGTAGTCTGGTTTACCAAAGGGAGGTCGTCGGAGAAGAGCCAGATGGCGGCGGTGCTGGAGGTTGTCGTTGCCGGGGCTCAGGGGCGCGCACGAGTGAGCCGCGGCTGCAGAAAGGTCCGCTGGGGGATGCTGATCACACCTGCGTGCTCGAGGGGGCAAGAGGTGGCGTGTGCTGGCCGGAATCCTTGCCGAAGCATCGTCGGAACAGAGGGAGTGTTGGTCGAAATTTGACAGCCTGAGGGCGTGTCGAGGTGGGGTGACAGAGGGGAAGTGGAGAGGAGTCACTGGCGTTTAAAGGGGCATGGTCATTGCGAGGAATCAGAGCCTCCATTAATCACGCAATCAACACCGGAGTAACTCACTGCAACGGCAGGGCGACGGGGTCTCGCTTGAAGACGATGGCTGGGTATGTGGGGCCGTTGCGTCAGTGGATTGAGAGAGGGAGTTGGGGTCCACAAGTCAGTGGCCTTGCGGGTTGTTTCTGCGGGGAAGAAAAACGGTTTGGGGGCGAGGGTGAGGTGGGCTAGGTGGGCTGTTGGGTTGGAGCTGGGCCAGATGGTTGGGCTGCTCCATTTTTTTTTGTCTGAAACCTTTTTCTTTTTCCAAAACTATTTTCTGTTTTGAATTTCATTCTACTATTCAAACATTCAAACAATTCAAACAATCACCATACTTGTAATGAGTTTTTGGTTCTGTTTAACAACATAAACCAAATCCCAAAATAAAATAATATTTTTATTCATTTTAGGATCCATTCATTAATTAAATAAAATGGACCTTTAGTTATTTAATCAAATAGGGCTTGATTTATTTAATAAAATCTTCATTTGAAATCCAAATATTTTCAAAACCAAATCAGTAGGTTTTATTTGGAAAATAGAAGATATTTGGAAAACTTGTTTAAACAAAATAACATTTTTTTAGGGTCCATTAATAATTAAATAAAATGGGCCTTATTCATTTAACTCAAATAGGATTTGTTTTATTAAAACCTTTTTTTTTGGAATCTAAATTAAAACCAAAACACTTCAGTAGGTTTTATTTGAGAATATAAAATATTTGGAAAACTTATTTTTAAAATAAATAAATAAGTTTTTGTGTTTATTTAAAATGGGAAAAGCCTTTACTTTAATAAAATTGGATATTAAATCCTTATTATTTTATTTAGATAAACCTTTACTATTTTTATCAAAACAAAATGTTTTTATTTCAAAACATTGGCCAAGGTTTTAATTTGGCTTTATAAAATAATCTTTATTTATAAATTTATTCTTTTTCATTTGAAAACCAAAGCCTTTATAAAAAGATTTCAAAGTAGTAGTAAAATATTTTTATTTTTCCTTTACTAAATATTTATCTTTTTAATCTCTTTAGGATTTCTTTGTTCAAAATAGGTTTGAAGATTTCCAATTGGATTCAAAAGTTTCTTCTGGCCCTGAAAATCAACAAAGTTTTATTTTATTAATTTATTTATTTTTCACATTACAAGATTTGGAAAATCTTGGGATGTGACAGCCGCCGTTCGGGAGAAATCGGCCTTGTATCGTGTGAGTTTTGCGTGTGTTCATCGTGTTCTTCGCGAGGTGTGTGTTCGCTTCCGCTACCTTCTCCCTTTCCCCTCGCTTTCCCATCGATTTGACCACGAGATTCGTGAAGATCGGGCCACCCAAGAGGTTAACCCCTCCATCAGGTGACATCCATAGAAAAAATAGCATGATATCAACTATGTACAAAGTACAAGTGCAATGTTGATAACGTTCCCCATGACAGCATGGTTCTGCTAATTCCAACGTATAATTACAAGCATATACAACATATACGACACAATGGTTCAAGTTTATTAGGGGCAAAGAACATAAAGTGTTCCATCAAGTTTGTGAGGGCTTTAATCACTAAGTTTTCACATAACAAAATACTTTTTAATTGGAAGATAGCTAAAAACAAGAATATACTTGGAATGGTGTAACACACCATGCATAGGAATTTATAGTGGACACTTTGGAATAACTTGGTTTCTTGGGAGTTGGAAGCATGAGTAGAACTTACTCATACAAGTGTAGGCTAGCAAAAGACTGGGAGCAACCAACTAAGAGAGCAATAATGGCCATAATCATGCAGAGCAACAAAACATTACTAATCAAAGCATAGAGTGGTACTACAAGTCAAGGACTAAATGATCATAGAGTCTATGGTGACTTTGTCATAGTCATAACATGGTGTGAGCATGTGAGTCAACCCAAACAAAGCATCAAAGGAGAATACCACAATACTATGCTTTTGTATGCTAAAACAACGCATGCTTCTTTTAAGGCACACTAAGAAATCCCAATTGTTTGGAACAATACATGCTACAAAAATAATCACTAAGCATAAGGTCAAAACAAAACCTAGCATGTCATGCTAGAGTCTAAGTTACAGTCAATGCAAGCTCCTCTTGCACTTCCAAGCAAGAACTTTCTACTCCTTTCCAACACCAATTGACTTATTTGAAACAACATAGCGAGAACGGGGGTCCAAACTATTTTATTTAAGCAAACTAAACAAACTAAGCAAAGCAAACAAAAACTAAGACGCTCCAAGAACAACACAACAATGCATGAAACAATAAAAATGAAGTGTCTAGAAAAACCTGCGCTTTTTATTGATGATGAAGGAGATGCCTTGGGCATCCCCAAGCTTTGATGCTTGTACCTCTTGGATATTTGTTGAGGTGACACCGGGGTGGCATCCCCAAGCTTGATCTTTTGTCCTTCTTCATCTCATTACATCATTCTTTCTCTACACCTGAAATTTTTCCTTCATACAAAACTTCACACAATCTTCATTAGCAACATTAGTGTATTCAAAAGATAATAGACCTTTGGGTTTACCTTTGGAATAGAAAAACTTTTCACTAAAAACAAAAGCTACTATAGCAACTCCTTCAAAAATCTATTCCCCAAAAGAGTACTCAAAAAGGAATCAATAAGAAGCAAATGCAAATAATGGCAGAAATCTATCAAAACAGACCAACAGGTAGAAACCGATTTTTTAGAAAATCTTCTGTTGTGCAAATCAAAAATTGTTGAACTAACGAAAGTTATCTAACATACTGGGGGATTTATTCATAAATTTTCAGCTCAATCCAACTTATAGAGACTCCTCACGAATATTTATGGTGGAGGACATAAATCTGTTTCGGGCCAGCAACTCTCCAAATCTTACTTCCCTCTCATTAGAGGTCATTATTGGCACAAAAAGCAAACAAAAAAGGATAAGGAGAGGTCATTACTGAAGTAATAACTTCCAAGACTCAAGGAAACTCTTGGATTATCTCCCAACAAGTACTTTTTTCTTTAACGCCTTTAAGTTAGGCTTGATAGTTTGAGAAGATGCTCACATAAGAAATATGAATTGTAAAAGAGAGCATCAAGAAGCAAATTCAAAACACATTTAAGTCTAACCCACTTCCTATGCATAGGAATCTTGTATGCAAATAAATTCACGAAGAACAAAGTGACAGGCATAGGAAGATGAAACAAGAATGACTTCAAAACTTTCAGCACATAGAGAGGTGTTTCAGTACCATGAAAACTTCTACAACCATATTTTCCTCTCTCATAATAATTTTTAGTAGCCTCATGAATAAACTCAACAATATATCTATCACATAAAGCATGCTTTCATGATCTACAAACACATAATTTCTACCAAGCTCAAAAATAGTGGGATTAAAACCTTCACAGGTTTTACCCAAAGTAGATATTTCAAAAGGATCCACAGGAACATAACATTCATCCTCCCTTGGTAAGCATGGGGGGCAATCAAATAATGTAAGGGATAAAGAGTTACTCTCATTAGAAGGTAGGCATGGGTAGATAATCCATTCTTCCTCCTTTTGTTCATCACTCTCCTCTTTTTCATCTAATGAGCTTCCAGTTTCAACAATTTCTTCTTCCATAGGCTCCTGCAAGGCATTAGTCTCTTCCATTTGTGGAAAGAATCTATAAAAATATTCAAGAATATAGCCATTTTATTCCTTGTAATTATCAAAGCAGAATTTAAGTATCTCATAAACCTCATATTCATAAGGTGCATCGTCAGTATTTTCAAGCAAATTGGCAAGTTCAAAAGCACCCTTGAAGGCAATAAATTCTTCAATTTGTTTCACATCATAAAAGTCATAATTTCCTTTAACATAAGAGGATATGGTAACATTATCATTATACTCACATTGAAAAGGGAGGTGTTTATACCTCCTACAACAACAAGCTTTATCAAAGCAATAAGTAACATTATAAGTAGAGCACTTGTCTCTAGCAATAGTATTCAACTTATCATTTGTTCCCATAAGTGTTTCCATTTTTGTGACAAACGGTGTTCCTTATAATGATACTTTTGTTCTTTCGTGAACCCACCTTGCCAATAAGAACTAGTTTTAAAAAAAAACCATCCATTGATAGAAAGCATGACCAAGCAAGGCAATAACATACCAGCAACTAGAGTAGGAACTATTTTTTTGTATTTTTGATAAGAGAAAGCAAACCAAACTAGACTTTTTTTTGGAGTTTTTGATAAAAAGAGGCAAACAAAACCAAGCAAAAGAAACTAAAAACAAAGTAAATAGAAAGGTTGAGGAGGACTCCCCTTGTGAATACGTCCTTAGTCTACCCGGCAATGGCGCCAAAAAACTTGATGGCGCCCGGTGTTAACGTGGGAGCGCTTCGTTGGAAACCCCAAGAACAAGATGTGAAGAGCACTGCAGCAAGTCTTCCCTTAGTAAGAAACTGAGGTTATCGAACCAGTAGGAGGAAGGAAACATCTCAAAGGTGTTGCAAGCAACGTGGAAACCTGCACAACACAAACTCAAGACTTTGCTCCAACAAACAGTGAGGTTGTCAAGCTCACCGGTTTACTGTAACAAAGGATTAAATGTATGGTGTGGAAGGTGATGATGGTTTGCATCAAGTAAACAGTGGAATATGTATCAATGGTAAAGATTGGACCGGGGTCCATAGTTCACTAGAGGTGCTCTCCTTAGATAAACAACATGGCATGAAGGGTAAACAAATTACAGCAGGGCAATTGACAGGAACTGAGCAAGGCATAACAATGCAATACTATACAAAAAGATCCTATGAGATTCGATTGGGCAATACAACAATATACATAGACCGCCATCCAACTGCATCTATGACTAGAAGTCCACCTTCAGGTTATCATTCGAACCCCCTCTAGTATTAAGTTGCAAGCAATAGACAACTGCTTTAAGCAAAGTGTGTAAGGTAAACAATCCACTTGTTCCATGGACAAGAGACCATTGTTTTCTCCCTAGTGGCAACAACACATCTACAACCGAAGAGATTTCTGTCACTTCCCTTGGAAACTAGAGGCATGAACACACTATCGAGCATAAATACCTCCTCTTCGAGTCACTAGCAACTACTTGGCCAAGATATCTACTAACAACGAAGAGCATGCAAGATCACAAACAACACAGACATGATCGAATCAAATAGACAAAACCATTAATCAATCTGACATAGTAATCTCAATATCCATCGGATCCCCGCAAACACAACATGCATGATTACAAAAAGATTAGATCTTGATCATGAACAAAGCTCACAAGTTCTATACATGAAAGCATAGGAGGAGATACAACCATCTAGCTACTACATGGACCCGTAGTCCAAGGTGGAACTACTCACACTTCATACCGGAGAAGAAGGCCTCCGGGATGATCTCCCCTTCGGCAGGGTGTCGGGAAGAACTTCATATCCCCCCGATCTAGGGACGATTGTGGCGGAGGCTACAGAAGGTTTCGTGGAGTTTTGGTCGGGTGCCTAGGGTTTTTGCATCAGGGGTTTCTTATAGGCGAAGGGGCGAGCCTGGGGGCCACACCCTGCCTAGGCGCGGTCCAGCCCTAGCCCCGCCTATGGGGGTCTGGCCGCCCTATGGCGCCCCTCCGTCTCGTCTTCTGGCTTTGTGTCGCCCACAGTAAAATATTGACTTTGGCTTTTGTCCCGTCCAATTCCGAGAATATTGATTTTCTGCCTTTCTGGAACCAAAAATAGAAGAAAACAAGCAATTGGCACTTTGGCAACTTGTTAGTAGGTTAGTTCCAGAAAATATATAAAAACACCTCAAAGTGTAGACAAAGCAAAGCAAAGTAGATACTAAACAAGCATGGATCATCAAAAATTATAGATACATTTCCGATGTATCAGAGTTCAACAGTAATATGATTAAAAGTTGAACACTATTTATCATAAATTAAATCAAAGTGATTTTGCATAGTTGTTGTAGTCATTAGAATCCGTCTACCACCTTGCGCTTAGTTATAATTGAGATAATAGAACTATATAATTCTGGATAGTTACTTTATGAACAAGTATCTTATTGTTTTGAAGTGTTAATCTACAGTTTAAAAATCCTATTACAAACTTTTAGCAAGTTCAGTTTACTCCATGAAGTTTGATAATTAGTATTAAATCAAGAGTAACAACTCTAGTGTTAGTATCTAAGTATCATGTTTGTCTCCATGATTCTTGATATTCAAAAGATTGTTTTAATATCAAGGTTATCTAGGAGCTAAAATAATTGTTTTAGTAACCACATGTGTGGAAGATATTGCGATATCTGAAACGAATTTTTGGTTGGAACATGATAGAGTATAATATGTCAAAAATTTATGTTCTCAACTTTGATGAGAATTTGCAAAAGTTTGTAGACGCTAGTCATCCTAATCCTCCAAAAGATTTTGGAGAGCAACATTATACTCGCGATTCACTGTTATAAGCTAAAGTAGCTTGACCATGAAAATTGCCATGATAAGGTTGAATATTGCGATGACCCAGCATTACCACTGCATGATGTAGTACACTATAGTCATTGACATAACACCAATGAAACACCGTTCACTAGTATTACATACCTCAGAGTGGCACAACAGAAACACAGCAGGTCCAATACATGACTATAGGTTACAACTCAACTCTTTGCACAAGATCCAGAGAACACTCTAGGTTAAAGAGAGAGAAAGAAACTTCTTACAAAGAAGAATCAGAAATAAACAACTCAAAAACTATCATAATATTATGACTAGTATTTTAACTAATGGTCTGGCATTGTTGCTATTGCAATACGCTAAAAAAATAGGTTCTATGGCTAGAGATTATATTCCTGTCTAATCAGTAACTTCGTCTTCACTCGATTTGATGTATATGTTGACTTTCTTGACTTCATTGAAGAGTTTTAGATTTTGATGATGATTCCTGGAGCATGACTTGATATAGATGTCGTCTTAATGGCTTCAGGATCTAGCAAGGGTTAATAAGATACGTTGAGTACGAGTGTACTCAGCAAGTTCACTAGAAAAGAAGTGTTTGATGCACTATATCTATAGCCACAGACTGTAGGTCGTAGGCAATGCAAGTTTTCATAAACATTTCTTCAAAGGTTGCTTTTAATCTGAAAAGCTATGTCCGTCAGCCTTCATGGGTTTACCATACCTTTCATGGAGTTCCTTTCCCGCCGCGTTCGTAGCTCCTTCCCGGAACAGGGAGTAACAAGTTACAGTTCTTACACTCTGCAGAGGTGCGTCACTTTACCCATGAGAGATCTTAGCTTTGTTGCACATCCGAGTTATAGGCTCGTTCACACTTCCTTGGTGTGAGGGCCAGACTAAGATCCAAGCCAATCACTGCCTTCTCCGTGACCCCACATGTATCATTGGTGTACGCCAGCCCATCTATTGAATTACGACAATTGGCAGTACATACCGTTCAAATGCCGGAACTATCATGGGACGTTGAGGGCTACCACCCATATGCTACATATCCTCTACTAATTACCAATTAATATGCACGCTACGAGTGATAACAGCCACGACCCGCACATCCGGCTCCATGAGAGAGGGAAAAGATACAGCTGACTTCTTCGTCCCATTCCAAATCTCATGGTCAACGCGTAATATATGGCGCAAGAATCACTGGCGATATTGTTTGTTAAGTCCTAGGTGATATAATCCTGTGCAGTGGTATTCCAACTGCCAGACTTAATAGATTAGCTGATCACCCTGGATCAGTAACCAATAATTCACATTATTATCAAAAATAGTGTTTTCTGACCCTTTTTGTAATGCAGGTGATGACAACACTGGATTTGCAAAATACTTTATGGAAAATAATCAAAGGACATGAGCAAGTGTGAACTTGCCTTTTGTGATTGCAAGATTATGCACTCACGGTCTTCAAGACAATATAAGATCCAATATCTAAAATCAGCATCATTGGTCCGGTAAGGACTAATGTTTAAAGAAGCAAGATGCTATTATGCATAAGTAATGTAATGCATGTTCGTAAACTCGAATCCCGGGGATAACGTTGATCTAGGGTTTGGAAACTAGAAATGGTTTCTTTAGAATGTGTTCTCCTTTTAGATAAGTTTCACACTTGTGCTTCTTATTAAGGCTTGTGAGTGTGTGTGAAACAACATGTAATTACAATATCATTAAACAACAAGATACACACAAATGTGAAATGTTACTCAAGACTACTTATACTATAATTGTTTATCTTCAAATTTTTACTTTACAAGTAGTGTCACTTATAAAGGACTTAAGTGTTATCAATCCAAAGTATACAAGTAAAGTATAAAGTAATGTGATTATTATTAATTGTCATATGTTGACTGAAGTGGCAAAACGAATAACTTTTGAAGAAAAGATTTCTTTATTTAACTAAGCAAAAGTATTTAACTTTAAGTTAACATTATTAGTAATAGTTATAGTCCTTGAGTAAGAAAGAATTACTCCATTTGAATAATGACATCATTAGTATTTGAGACTTATCTATCTTGGTTTTTAACTTGGTGAGTTTGGTATTAAGATGCACTAGGTCTTAATTGAAACAGACCAAAGTAAACTATAAAACACATAATGAAGTTTTTTATCCTAATATTTGAAGTCTTGTAGACTAAAGTTAACTTTAAGAACATGGATGGATTTAAGGTGTAATGCTTATGATATTGTGCTTGCTTATCTTATAATATTTCCTTAAAGTTATTTAGTAATGGCATAACTTCTATTTGAGTAGTGGTTTCCTAACATTATAATGGAATAGAATCATCTATGCTTTTATAAATGAGTGGTTATGGTTTGGAAACAAGAAAGTAATATTACTTAACTACTTATGGATTCAATATAGTGTTTTGGTATGTTTATAACTTGTGGTTGAAGTAAGGGGAAATGTTTTATTTAGTCACAAATTATTCTTGAAGATTTTATATTGGATAAGAATCTTTTTAAGAAATAATCTACACTTATGGATGAATGATAATTCAATAAAATTGCATTTAAAATGTGTTGAACCATTTTGACTTCATATTATCAATATTGAAGACTAATACTATTTATTAGACTCAATTGGCTAATTTTAGAAATATTAGCAATTTTTATTTACCCTTATATGAATTATCAATTAAGGAAATAAGTTTAAATTCAAGTTATTAAGTTGTTCAAATTTTTATTTACCTCAAAACTGGAATATCATATTTTTAACATGTAGGTATTATTTTTGTGATCATTTTGGTATATTACATTTATTTTTGTGATTTATAAATAATAAAATATGATTTTTATAAGGTTTATTACTTTATAAATACTTAATAAATAATAAATACTTATTTACATGAAATAATAATGTATGATTATAGTTTTAAAGTATTTTTTTATTGTTTTAAGAGTTTTGGTATTTTATTTATATTTTTAATATTTACCAATATTAAAATATGAATTATCTAAGTTTTATTACTTATAAAACCTTTATTAAATAATATTTCTTTAAATAATTATCATAATAATATTTGATAATAGTTTTAAGTTGTACATTTTATTTTTCTAAATTTTTTCATATATTACACATAATTTTCTAAATCATAAAACAAAAGATATTAAATTTATAAGATTTAATTATTTTATTTCATTTCTAGAATATTGATATTTGAATTTATATTGTTTTTACCAATTTACTAAACAGGGAGTACTTTTCTTACCGAGGCTAAACCAACCCAAGATCACTGACTAGTGGGGTCAGTACCACGTTGGATGCCACATGGACAACGGACTATTCAACAATGGATCTGGTCAAAGATGACGCAGGCGTGATGCCACGATGACATCAGCACGACCCCAAAATCCTTTTCTCACTCTTAACTAATCTAGCCAGAGACACAAATAGGTGGGACCGTGGCCACATCACCTGCCACATGTGCTCGTCGGAGCCTCACCGGAGTTGCTACGGGAGCGGTGGCAGAGAGGGTTCTGGGAGATGTGGCACGAGGGTTGCGATGCAGTGGAGTATGCAGAACACATATGGGGTGGCACCGCTCTCTGATGGTCATCGGAACAGTGAGTACGGCGACAGCTGACGGCGGCACACTAAGCCCAACGATGCGTACATGCACAGAGACCACGGGGAAACGAGCTAGAGAGCGCTGGAGGTTCGTGAGCTCACCAGGAACACGGTGAAGGGATCGGCAAAGCCGAAGGTGGTCGGGAGCGGTCTAATTGTTGACGACGAACTCCGTCGGAGTCGGAGAAGATGGTCTCAATTCGGTCGATCCTGTACATCCCGGCTCGATTCCTTCCTCTAGGATGACGAGGGCAACGACATAGAGCTCATAGCATCCTCGGACGGCTCCGGGATGGTCTCTGGACGACGGCGTGCATCGACGGTCATGGCTAGGGTTTCGGTTTTGGAAGAGGAAAACGAGATAGAGGTCTCATAGGGAGAAGTGAGGATGAGGACGAGCAGGGACGTCGCGGTGGCACTCTTATCCCTACTCCGAGTGTCGGCGGGGAGCATCACAGCGCACGGCAGCGACGAACGGCATCGGCCACTGCAACCGAGCATCTTCTAGTAGGCAAGGAAGATGACGGCAGGCGTTTCATAGAAAACCCCCTGGCATAATTTCCAACTTAACCCGCAGTCCTTCTTCGGTCCCACCCATCAGCCTTTGATGAATTGGGACCTGGGCTGCTTTTGGTCCGTAGCAAAGCGAGCGAAACGTGTCTGCTGCTGCACGTGAGCGTCTGGTAGAGGGGTGAAGCAATGGGCTTTGGGCCAGTTTATGGACTGAGTCCATTTTTTTATTCTTTTATGTTTTCTGTTTTCGTTTCTTGTTTTGTATTTACACTTTTGTTTTAAGATTTGTATTTTTCATTTACTTTGGAATATTTCTTCATAGAATTTATTTGTTAAACAATTGCAGCAACAATGAATGTATTTAAAGTCATTTTGTGAGCTTTTATTATATATTGTTTAGAGTTTCTTTATTTTCTTTATATAGGTCATTCTAATATTTGGTAAGGGACTTTGTTATTAATTTTATTTTCACAATAAGCCATGGATTTGTTTTAGGATATTTTCTTATTTGTTTATAAAACTTAATTCTAGTTAGCTCATAGTTTGGAGGGAAAATTTTATATAATGATCCTATATTATTATTTGATGCATGATATCCTAAGGATTTAATATGGTTAATATCATTCCCATGAATCTAGTAAATACCAAGGTTTATATTTTGTTATAACTAGCATAAGAGTTAGGGTGTGAATTATAATTGCTTACCGTAGGGTTCATGGTTCTTAATATACTTATAACCTTTTGTTGATGTGAATTAAGATTAATGGCTAAGACAGATTGTTTTTATGTTTGTGATCATTAATGATATCACTCTTTAAAATAGTAAGTTATTATCTAGAATCTCTAATGGAACAGAATTGATAAAGATGACTCCTAAGCACCTATGGTGATGATAATTGGAAATGAAAGAGATGTGCTTAAGTTATTTGCTATAGGAAAATATTCCTATAAAATGATTTATCCAACAGATGAGATGGATGTTAAGCTTGATTATAGATTTAGGATTTAGTGTTTACCAAGAATTCCTATCTTCCATAATTCAGAATCCTGGACTTCTAATTAAGGAATTCCTTTCCTAGATATACTACTTATTCCTATCCATCATCATGTGTTAACATGATGATCTTTACTTCACAAAATATTATTATCCACCTTTTATTCTTCTAAATCCATTTATAATTCCAATGAGCTTCACACTGAAGCTTTCATAATCTTCTCATATCCATACTTGGTTATATCAAACTATTCTACTACTAATAATCTCCAATCCAACAAGTGGTTACTTCTAACTACATTCATACTCTTCCTTAATCATCCACCACTAATATTACTCCAGTAGTTGTATATATCAAACTTTACTTCACCTCAAGTGTTAGTATTTCCCAAGAGGAAACTACCACTTCTATAATCCAATGTTGCTCTAGCATCATCTTAATCATACTATCTTGTCTCTACTTAACTCCAGTAACTAATACTCCAACTTCACATTATATTAATGTGACTTGTAATGACTATTCTAGCTTCAGCTTAATTATACTATCTTATATCTACTTAACTCCAGTATCTTATATACAAACTTTACATCATATCATGGTGGCTTGTCATGGCTATCTTAGAATAACATATCTATACTAGGGTTCAATCATGTTCTACCCACCAATGTCACATACATGATATAAGCATTCAATCTTAGTGACTAAAGCATGATCATTATAATCCTTTGATCCTTTTATGGTTTAGGTTTCTAGTTGGCTAACCAAGGCTTCATCAATACAACATTACAGTTGTATTATAATTATCTCTATTGGACTAAGAGATATTATTCATTGACTATACCTACTTGATCCAATAGAATTACTCCTTGGTAACTATCTTCAATATTCATCCTTGTAATCTTCTTTATTACCATATAATTATATATTCCAAATAACTCTTCTATCATTTCAGGAGTGAGTTAACTCCATCAATTATCACAATGATCTTATTCTCTTCCAACACTCCCATCCTATAGATGATATCTAAATCTAGCATTACCACTTACCTCTTCTTACTTCTTTCTCTTAAGGACTGAAGGGAATGCTATGATAAGGACAAGAGTTGATAGGTCAAGAATTGATAGGTTAAGAATTGGTGAATTAATAGTTGATTTCTCAACATTGATGAACAACAAATATAAGGATAGGATTCAATAGAGATGATAAGGATTGATATGGAAAGAAAGATATATGGTGAATGATCTTGACTTTGATTTCTTTCCTACTCAATCTCACTAGAGAGTTAAAGTTAGGTATTACCATGATACTCATGGTATATGTTGGGGAGGTGACCCCAGATAGGGTAAGGACGGGGGAAAGACGAAAGGAGATTCCCCGTCCAGTTTCCGAGTTACACTCTGAATCGGCCGAATCCTGTAAAGGTCGGCCAAGGTGTGAAAGAGTAGGACCCTTATGATAATAGCAAGGCATTACCCGGCCGGGATACCGCGTAAGTCGGCCAGGTCAGCCCGAATAATCTTAATGCAGGTGAAGGCCAAGCCGAGTTATGCGAGACGGGGCCGAATGATATGAAGCTTGCAGGAGAAGGAGATGCCAATAGTCAAACTCTAGTCGCGGGCTAGGGAGAATCTGGGCAGAGCCAAGCACAAAGGACAAGGCGCAGAGCGACAGAGGGGCAGAAGGAGGTCACGGAGGTGATAGTCCTGAAGCCCGAGGCATGCAGGTGGGGTTCTCTGGAACCTTGCCGCCGTTAGAAGGGCGACACGGAAAGGAGGCCGCTGAGTTACTATATTGGGACAAGCATATTCCTCGAATATGCTTGCCACGTCAGCCCTAGAGGAGCCCAAGGTTCTCCTTTATAAGGGGAGGCTTGGAATCTGAGAAGGGCATCGACTCATTTAGTACCGTTAGGCTGGTAAAGTTCTTCTTCTCTACTTGTACTCAGCTCAAGGAGCACTTGTAGCCCAAGGAAGGAGAAATAAAGATCTTACCTTAGTCTTCTGTGTGTTCACAACAGAACAGCAAGACAGGCAAAGTGTGCAGCGCCGACATATGGAAGTAAATGCGGTTATGCCGGCAGTGCCAAGATATATGCCTTGGTCAGATCAGGAAATAACTTGGAGCATAAAGGATCACCCCAGAATAATGCCGAATCCAGGGTCGTACGCACTCGTGCTAGATCCGACATTTGTCGGACCAAGCATTAATGTGAAATTTTCAAAAGTGCTCATTGACAACGGAAGCAGTATCAATATCATGTACAAAGATACAATGCATAAACTCGGAATATCGCAGAATATGCTGCAATCCACGAGGACCACATTCCATGGGATAGTACCAGGCCTTTCATGCGAACCCATTGGAAAGGTTCGAGTGGATGTATTATTCGGCACAAGAGATAACTGCAGGGCAGAAAATTTGGAGTTTGAAGTGGTGGACCTAGAGAGTTGTTATCATGCTCTACTTCGGACGGTCAAGGCCAAATTCATGGGCAGCTGCCACATAGCTTACTTGAAAATGAAGTTATCCGGGCCACAAGGGGTGATAACAGTAGCAGGAGATTACAGGAAGTCAATGGAATGTGCTTCAGCCGGATCAAACTTGGCCGAGTCATTGGTAATAGCAAGAGAAAAAGAAGGATTCAGGAGGTAGCAGCCCTCGCTCAGTCGGCACAACTGAATATGCCGGCATTGGCCAATCCGCATGGAAGTGTCTCTTTCCAGCCGACTAAAGAAACAAAAAAGTTCCAGATAGATGAACAGTTCCCAGAGCGTACCGTCACCATTGGTGCCGGCCTAGATGCTAAATAGGAAAGCGAGCTCACCAACTTCCTCCGTGAGAATCGGGATATCTTTGCATGGTCAACTCAGGATCTGCAAGGTGTGCCGAGGGAGTTGGCTGAGCACTCTCTGAATGTAAGGCCAGGAGCAAGGCTGGTGAAGCAACCTCTCCGCCGCTTTGCCGAAGACAGGAGAAAAATAATAGGGGATGAAATAGCTCGGCTCCTTGCGACTGGGTTCATCATGGAGGTGCTATATCCGGATTGGTTATCGAACCCGATGCTCGTAGAAAAGAAGAAGG
The DNA here is from genome assembly GCA_023614405.1 of Avena insularis. Lineage (NCBI taxonomy): Eukaryota > Viridiplantae > Streptophyta > Magnoliopsida > Poales > Poaceae > Avena > Avena insularis. The sequence continues at coordinate 336,034,779 of CM042689.1, read as the reverse complement.
ATGATCCGAATGTAGCCATTGTATGGCGAATGTGTATTGATTACACGAACTTGAACAAGGCGTGTCCAAAAGATCCTTTTCCTTTACCTAGAATAGACCAAGTCCTTGATTCGACCGCTGGTTGTGAACTATTATCATTTGTAGACGCGTATTCTGGTTTTCACCAGATACCGTTAAATCCGGCCGATCAAATAAAGACTGCGTTTATTACCCCGTACGGGGCTTATTGCTATCGAACTATGCCATTCGGCCTGCGTAACGCGGGGGCACCATATCAGAGATGTATGCAAAAATGTCTGCATGACCAAATAGGAAAGAATGTACAAGTATATGTAGATGATGTGGTTATCAAAACCAAAGAAAGCAAAACGCTACTGGATGATATCCGGCAGACTTTCGCGAACCTGAGAAGGTTCCGAATGAAGCTTAACCTAGAAAAATGCACTTTCGGTGTGCCGGCTGGAAAACTACTCGGTTTTCTCGTATCTAGCCGAGGCATAGAGGCCAACCCAACTAAGATAAGAGCAGTAGAAAGGATGGAATTGCCGAGATGTCTAAATGACATACAGAAGTTCACAGGTTGCTTGGCCTCGCTTAGCCAATTTGTATGTCGGCTGGGAGAGAAAGCATTACCACTTTATCAATTGATGAAGAAATCTGATAATTTCATTTGGACACCACAAGCAAACAATGCGTTTCATGAATTGAAAAAGATGTTGGTCACAGCGCCAATCCTGGCTTGTCCATTATCGAAAGAGCCTATGTTACTTTACATAGCCGCCACGAACAGAGTGATAAGCGATGTGATCGTGGTGGAGCGAATTGAAGATAATAAATCAGTGCAAAGGCCGGTATATTATCTAAGCGAGGTACTATCAGCCTCAAAACAAAATTACCCACATTATCAGAAGATGGCATATGGGGTATACATGTTAGCAAAGAAACTTAAACATTACTTCGAAGAGCACCCCATCAAAGTGATCTGTGAAGCGCCCATAGCCGACATATTGAGCAACAAAGATGCAAGTGGCCGAATAGCAAAATGGGCAATTGAATTGTCACCCTATGCTCCGCAATTCGATAGGCGAGATGAGATCAAATATCAGGCTGTGGCCGACTTCTTCGTAGATTGGGCCGAGGTACAGTATGAGCCACCATTACCAGATCCGAATTATTGGACGATGCACTTCGACGGCTCCAAACTAAGAAATGGTTTGGGGGCAGGAATAGTGTTAACCTCGCTAAAAAGAGATCAGCTGAGATATGTGTTACAAACACACTTCGCCGCATCAAACAATGTAGCCAAATATGAAGCACTGGTCCATGGATTGAAGGTGGCGAAAGAGATTGGCATACGCCGAATCTTATGCTACGGAGACTCAGATCTAGTAGTACGACAAGTCTTAGGCAATTGGGATGCGTTAGATGCCAATATGGCCTTATATAGATTTCATGTGCAAAAACTCAGTGGATACTTTGATGGATGTGAATTTCATCATGTACCTCGGGCGGAAAACGACGCCGCAGACACATTGTCAAAACTCGGATCAACCAGACAATCGATTCCCCCAGGTATCACCCTAGAGCACCTGAGAAAACCATCAATAACACCATCACCAGAGTCCGAATCCATTTTTATTCTGGCAAACTCAAGAGAAGGTAGTGTGCCGATGGAAGTTGACAAGGAATGTAACCCGGAATTTCCAAAAATGAACCCGGCGATGCAAGGATGGATATGGGGAAATCCGAGGTAATTATGTCGGTAGAAAATATGGAAATAGATAGCGAGATTACCCCAGAAAAAATCATACCAACATGGGCGCAACCCATATTTTCTTTCCTCAGAGATGCGATTTTGCCGAATGACGAGGTAGTGTCAAGACAGACACTAAGAAGAGCTAAAGCTTATACAATCATAAACAACGAGCTATATAAAAGGAGCGTCACAAGCGTGTTGCAAAGATGTGTGAACTCGGCGGAAGGCCAGGAGATCCTCCTAGATATACACCAAGGAGAATGCGGGCATCACGCCTCGTCCAGAGCTTTAGTGGCCAAAGCATTCAGGCATGGGTTTTATTGGCCGACAGCGTTGAAAGAGGCCAAAGAACTGGTCAAAAAATGTAATGGTTGCCAGAGATATGCAAGCAAGATACATATGCCATCGCCCGAGTTAAAAACGATACCAATTACTTGGCCATTTTCTGTATGGTGCTTAGATATGGTGGGACCATTCAAGCCGTCCCGAGGCGGGATGACCCACATCTTAGTCATGGTCGACAAATTCACAAAATGGATCAAAGTAAAACCAATAAAGAAATGTGATGGGCCAACATCGGTAAAATTCCTCAAAGATATTATCTTGAGATATGGTTACCCACACAGTGTTATTACAGACAATGGTACGAACTTTACTGAAGGAGCCTTCGCTAGATTCTGTCAAGAAAAACACATAAGACTAGATGTCGCCTCGGTGGCTCACCCAGCATCTAATGGGCAAGTAGAAAGATCTAATGGACCAGTACTGTCAGGAATAAAACCACGACTCATCGAACCACTGCAAAGGTCGGCAGGGTGTTGGATTGAGGAACTACCAGCAGTACTATGGAGCCTCAGAACTACCCCAAACAGATCAACAGGGTATACAACATTTTTTCTAGTATATGGGGCAGAAGTTGTGCTTCCAGCCGACATAACACATGACTCGCCAAGGGTTACCCAGTATACAACCGCTGAGGTAAATGTAATAGCTTGGCAAGATGATGTCGATCTGCTAGAGGAAGCCAGGGAGTTGGCACTATCAAGATCAGCTATTTATCAGCAGGACTTGCGGAGATATCACAGCAAGAAAGTAAATCCAAGAGTGTTTAAAGAAGGAGATTTGGTTCTTCGGTTAGTGCAACGTACGGCCGGCATGCACAAACTATCGCCCCCGTGGGAAGGACCGTTCATCGTGAGCAAAGCATTGCACAATGATGCGTATTACCTAATTGATGCTTAGTCACCATAAAAGAACAAGGCAGACAAAGCCGGCGAAGAATCGAAATGACCATGGAATGTAGCTGTACTTCGTCCATTTTACTCGTAGGAGTCGTCTATGACAAGTTGTAAAGAAACACTCTAGGACAAAATATCAATTATGTATCAAACCTCGGCACCTAGAGCAGTGGCTCGGGGACTGCCTTATGTTGTTTTTGAGTTTGGGTTATGTATTAAACCTCGACACCTAGAGCAGTGGCTCGGGGACTGCCTTATGTTGTTTTTGAGTTTGGGTTATGTATTAAACCTCGGCACGTAGAGCAGTGGCTCGGGGACTGCCTTATGTTGTTTTTGAGTTTGGGTTATGTATTAAACCTCGGCACCTAGAGCAGTGGCTCGGGGACTGCCTTATGTTGTTTTTGAGTTTGGGTTATGTATTAAACCTCGGCACCTAGAGCAGTGGCTCGGGAACTGCCTTATGTTGTTTTTGAGTTTGGGTTATGTATTAAACCTCGGCACCTTGAGCAGTGGCTCGGGGACTGCCTTATGTTGTTTTTGAGTTTGAGCTATGTATCAAACCTCGGCACCTTGAGCAATGGCTCAGGGACTGCCTTATGTTGTTTTTGAGTTTGGGTTATGTATTAAACCTCGGCACCTTGAGCAGTGGCTCGGGGACTGCCTTATGTTGTTTTTTGAGTTTGGGCTAGGTATCACACCTTGGCACCTTGAGCAGTAACTCGGGGACTGCCCTATATTGCGTCCGAGTTTTGGATATGAATTAAACCTCGGCACCTTGAGCAATGACTCGGGGACTGCCATATTTTGTTTTTGAGTTTGGGTTATGTATTAGACCTCGGCAACTCCAGCAATAACTCGAAAACTGGCCAATATTATTTCGCACTTTTAGTAATGTGTTGAGTCTCAAGTTTTAGAATAGTGATTAGAAGATTGCCCCACAATTTCCCTTCGTTACAGAAATGGCTATCGAACTTCGGCACCTAGAACGATGTCATTTCGTTCTCCCCAGATAAAATTCAAGAACATAATGGTTGAAGTGTCGAATTCATTAGGGTCGGGCGATATTAGATGCCGGACTACCGTACGACAAAGGCAAAACACACAATCCGAACTTAAGAAATTAAAGGCCACCAAAGCAAATATTAAAACAACATGATTAGTTTAAACAGAATAATAAAGATCACAAACATGTGTGCCTTAGCGACAAAAGGCAAAAAAGGTTCATACCACACAGAAAGTCGGACAAGTATCTGACACACATCATACGCCCGGCATACCGGGGATAAGAAACGACTTAAAATTTTTTAAGGGGCAGCGACTTGATCAGGAGCTGGGCGCTCCGAGGTAGACGGCACCTCGGACGAAGTTGCTTCACCCTCCACAGAACCAGGAGCAACTTCGGGGGAAGCTCGGGGCTGTTGAGAAACATCAGCTTGAGCTGTGGAATGCCCAGTACCTTTGGAGGAGGATCGCGCGTCGCCATTGCCATCCGAGCTCGAGCTGGAACCACTAGAATTATCCGAGTCGCCATCAGCGTCATCTGGGTTAGCTGAATCATCCTTAGAGGCATCTTCAACTTCGACCTCTTCCGCCGGGTCAGGAAGGAAACTCGGCCCTTCAATCCAGTTATGCACGTCCGCATACTCAATGAGCTGGAAGGCACGAGCTTGTCGGAGAGCGACAAAGTCTGAATCCTCAACCCAGCGGGAGCCAGTGCGCAAATTTATCAGGGTATCGAGGGAAATATCCTCGTACCATGACATAACGAGTGTAAGTGCCATATCAGCACCAGCTCGTCCAGCAGATTCCCTCCAAAGATTTAACTGGTTCTGGGATGCCATCAATCTTTCCACCAGTATCTTGATTTCATCAATATCAGGAGTCCCAGAAGTATTCGACCAGAGAACATGGTAGGCCCGAATGGCTGCTTGCACCAAGTCCCTGCCCATAATCTTCATCGGACCGACGGCAGCGCCAACGACAACCAAGAAATCTTCCATCGAGTATTCTAGGCTTGCATCGGCAGGAACACCTCGGCGCACACGAGCATTCATCACCGCTTTAGAGCTCACGGGCTTAGCTTCTGGAAAATGTCTGCGCAGAATGAAAGTGCGTCGGTCAACAGTAAGCAAGGGAAAAAAGGCTAACTCGGCCACGGTCAGAAGCTTACGGTGAATATAGCTCAGCATTATCTGAAGATCTTTAGCCCAGTCACCCTTGGTTTTCTCAAAGCGAGTGATCTCCTCGCTCATCCCCCGGGTTTTCAGTTCGGCAGCCTTGAGGAGCTCTTTATTTTTCTACAATTGCAGAGCTAGCCGATTCTTCTCCTCGGAGAACTCCTGGTCAACTTTTTCCAACTCAGATTTCTGAGACAGCTTGAGGGACTCCATCTCGGCGCGCAAGCGAGCTATCTCGTCATCTTTATCTTTCAGCTGTGCCGAGTGAGTGGCGGCTTGTTCTAAAAAATGCAGCATCATATCAGGCATGGGTATGCATTCTTGGTGTGACGCTGCAAAAGTTTGTAACTCGGCTATACCAAAGCCAAAAGGGTTAAAAGAAACCCGGTGCACATTTCAAATTGATATCTGTAGAATAAAGAAGAGTAACGAACCTTCCAAGGCCTTGACCTTTTTCTCAAGACGGATATTAAGATTGTTGATATTACCTGTTCACCAGCAAAATGAGTTAGCACCTCACATCCAAAACAATAAGAACTTTAGGGATAATGCGAAAGGTTGTTAACTTACCAGCTTTCTTCGCCACAGGAATGACCCTTTCATATTTATCTTGCAATTTTTTATGCGCAAAGAGCAGCCTTTGGAATTCGGCAGTCCGCCGGTCATGCGCAACCTAAGCAACAAAACAAATAGCAATAAGATATTCGAAACTAACACAGATCCCAGTCAAGCAAAACTTAACTCGGATCTAGGTGGCTGGATATTCAAACTAAGACAGATCCCAGTCAAGCAGAACTTAACTCGGATCCAGGTGGATGGTTATTCAAACACTAAGACAAAACTGAACCAGGTAAAGCATAATAAAACTTCCAAACGAATAACAAGTTATTCGGTTGCAAGCTTCGGGGACTAGAGTATATATAATGGCATTCGGATGACTAATCAAACGTCTATAAAGACAATTACCTCATTCATCTTGTCGCTTTCAAGAACGATCTTGGCAGCCAGATGTAGGCGACTGCTGATGTCGGAGAGTTGAAACGGATGGCTGCTTGGATTGCCCTCGAGCTGATCAGCAGCGTTCCAATTGTTGGCATACTCGACCAACAAGCCGAGGCTGTTCCCACTCTCCGTGCGAGTCAGAACTTTACCTCGGACGTGTTGGGTAGCCACCGCCGCCGCGGGACTCTTGTGGAGAGCGAGTTGTGTATCAGCAACCGGGGTAACAGTACTCTTGGCAGATGAAACCCCCTTGCGCAGCGCATCAACAATTGTAGGCTGAGAAGAGCTGGCAGGTCCTTTTTGATATGAGGGAGGCTTGGTGACAACAACCTTTCTCGCCTTAGAAGAAGCATCGGCAGGAGCCGTTACCTCGGCACTTGGGATGACGTCTTTAGGGGCCGGAGGGATTACGATCTCTGAGGGCGCCGAGATATTGGTATCCTCGACTAGAATCGGAGTCGCAGTAAGGGTTGTGGGGGTCAAAAGGACCTCATTGGAAATTTCAGGATTCACGGAGGAGACAGCAGGATCAGTGGAAATATCTACGGGCTGAGTTATACCGGCATCAACGGGAGAGATCTCAGGCGCATCCTAGCGAGATGGCATCTGATTCGGAGCAGGGGGAGAATCAACATGAGCAGGACTAGGAACTCTAGTGTCTTCAGGAGGCGGAGGAGAAGGCGGCCGAGTCGTGTGACTCGTCATAATGGGGCCACTAGGTTTAACAGAAAGAGGAGCCCTGTAGAGGCGAAAAGATCAGGTCAAAAGGCAGAAAGAGAGAAACAAGAAATACAAATAAAAAGCAACTCACCCAGTAACCCCGGGCATAGTTTTACGCTTAGGGGGGTGCGGGGCAGATCTCTTTATCCGTTTCTTGGGAACGGATTCCGAGGCACCGGCTAGAGCGCTACGTTTCCCCGAAGTAACAGGAGGTCGGGAGGCGAGAGGCTCGGCGTTGTGAACCTGACCGGCCGGATTAGCTGAGAAAGTAGAGGCCGGAAATGCATAAGAAATTGGCATGGCGGCAACTACCTCAAGAACTTGGACCTCGTCCGAATCACCTTCCTCCTCGTGGGCCAGGGTCTTGCCATGGTCGCGAGCCGGAGCAAGGTCGGACTTGGGGACAAACTCCTCCGAATCAGGTTCCCCGCTGTCCGGGGTATTCCGATCCGCGGGCCACGGGAGGGCCAGAACTTCGGCGTCCTCGATCTTCTGTTCCGCAAATTTCTGTGAGAAAAGATACGCAGAGAGATTAGCAAAAGGAATCACAAACGCAATTAGGGGACAAAACGTAAATGCGTAAACTTACCTTGGGAGGAGGATTCCCGCGGGTGAACGGCTTCAATCCCTAGGTCCAGTCCTCCGGCATATCAGTCTTGAAGATAGCTCGAACACGTTTGAAAATGAGATAATTATCGAGCTCAACTGTTGAGACTCGGTTGGGATCGAGAGGACCGCTCATATAGCAGAGCTTGTGTGTGTGTTTCTGGAATGGGTAGATCCGGCTGCTGACGAAGGTAGTCATCAGATCCTCGCCACGTAGCCCGGAGCGGATCAGTTCCTTCAGCCGAATCTCAAAAGCCTCGGCCAGAGCATGACTCTTCCTCGGATTATAGGTCCAGTTCTTCTTGGAAGGAGTGCCAATGGAAAAAGTAGGGAGCCGAATCCTATCCTCATTCCCAGAGTTCTTGACATAAAAGAACGACTTATGCCACTTCTTGCATGATTCTAAACCTGCAACGCGAGGAAATTCGGATTTCCTCCGAGGTGTGATTGACGCGACACCACATTGGGTAAGCAACTTCTCGGAGGGTTGAAGAGATTTGTCTGGGACGACGTTGGATCGAATCTGGAAAAACTTTGACCAAACGTGCACAGACGGCCATAGGCCGAAGTATCCCTCCGAGGCAGAGATGAAGGCAGAAAGAGAGGCAATGGCATTAGCAGGAAGATGATGCGGCTACAGGCAGAAGTAATCAAGGAACTCCCTAGCGAAATCACTGAGGGGGAGACCAAACCCGCGAGCGAAATGTGACATGAAGACGACATACTCGCCCTCCCTAAGAACTGGAGACGATTCGCTGACGGGTAAGCGACAGGCTACCTCGGCAGGAATCCGGCGAGTTCGGATTAGCCACTCAACCTCTCGGCGGGTGACGGAAGAGCCCTGCCACGAGCCCCGCTCGGGCCCAGACGCAGCATCGTCATCCTCAATGAGCGCACCGCTGACGGAGCTCGACATGAGGTCGCCGGAAGAACTTACGGAGGAAGAAATAGCGGTGGAGGGAAACCTAGAACTGCAAAGCCCCGTCGTGGTTCTACGCGAAAATGGCGGCGGAGCAGAGAAGGAACCACCGCGCCAGAACTAAAGAAAAGCAGAGGTGTCTAGAGGAAAGCCTAGGCGTTAAGACTGGATAAACTCACCGGCGATGACGCCGGAGCAAGCGAACGGGGACGAGGTCGACGGAGCAGTGCGGCGGAAGCCTTGCCGTCGAAGACCCAGATGGGCGCACGGCGGCGGAAGCACGAACGGGCGCGGAGGCGAGAGGAAGAAGAAGGGCACCATTAAGCGGAGGGGGAAAGTGAATCCCCTAGCTCCGTGCCCCTCTATATAAGCGCGCCGCCTGAGAAGTAGTGGGATCGTGGGTGTGGCAGTTATCTGTGTAGATCGTGTACGCGGCACGATCGCACGCCGCTAAGTGGAACCGCACCAACGACCACACGATGATAGAAAAGGTCAAGATCCCTGACGGAAGCGATGCGGCGTCAGCGCGGCCGACGGCGGTAGATAATTACTGTAGCATGTCAGTGGACACTGTAGAGGAACGAAAAACTAGAGAAACAATGATGAGTATGACACGTAGGACGAGGCGTACGCGAGAAGATATGCAGATACCTCGAACGAGAGAAAGATAACTCAGAAACAATGGGAAACGAATATCGTGACACTGATACGGCCCGACCGAAGTTATAGGCAGGACCGTACCAGCTTCGGGGACTAATGTTGGGGAGGTGACCCCGGATAGGGTAAGGACGGGGGAAAGACGAAAGGAGATTCCCCGTCCAGTTTCCGAGTTACACTCTAAATCGGCCGAATCCTGTAAAGGTCGGCCGAGGTGTGAAAGAGTAGGACCCTTATGATAATAGCAAGGCATTACCCGACCGGGATACCGCGTAAGTCGGCCGGGTCAGCCCGAATAATCTTAATGCAGGTGAAGGCCAAGCCGAGTTATGCGAGATGGGGCCGAATGATATGAAGCTTGCAGGAGAAGGAGATGCCAATAGTCAAACTCTAGTCGCGGGCTAGGGAGAATCTGGGCAGAGCCAAGCACAAAGGACAAGGCGCAGAGCGACAGAGGGGCAGAAGGAGGTCACGGAGGTGATAGTCCTGAAGCCCGAGGCATGCAGGTGGGGTTCTCTGGAACCTTGCCGCCGTTAGAAGGGCGACACGGAAAGGAGGCCGCTGAGTTACTATATTGGGACAAGCATATTCCTCGAATATGCTTGCCATGTCAGCCCTAGAGGAGCCCAAGGTTCTCCTTTATAAGGGGAGGCTTGGACTCTGAGAAGGGCATCGACTCATTTAGTACCGTTAGGCTGGTAAAGTTCTTCTTCTCTACTTGTACTCAGCTCAAGGAGCACTTGTATCCCAAGGAAGGAGAAATAAAGATCTTACCTTAGTCTTCTGTGTGTAGAACCAACTACATCTTCCCTCCCCAGATCCCTCTAGTATCCATTGGCCCCATACGTTAGCCTACCCATGGCATCTGCCGTGCCACCACCACGACAGTATAAGTAGATGAGATTAAGATATATCAAAATTTAGTTGTTACATTCCTATTACTTAAGTTATATTTATAACTTGGTATTCATGAGTTGTGCAATGAATACTAAGATAATCACTTAAGGATCAAATATTAATCATTAAGCAATGTATTAGGGTTTAATTTTTATTACATTTGATCTACCCTTAGATCAAATCTCCCTTACCAAAAATAAGGTTTTAGCAAAGGTCATATTGAAACTTATCGCAGTCAACTTGATGATTTACTTCAATTCCATCAAGTTAAGAGAAGCTTCATTCACTTTGACAAGATTTATTCAAAAGCGCGAAAATTATTCAGATTTTCTATGCATGAATGCAATGCACACATCTGTGTTCAGCTTATTTCTAAGCTCTAATGCTGGGATGTTACAAATATAAGGTGTAGGTAAAATGTTTACTACACTAAAAAATTACTAAAGAATGGAATTTGAAAGAACGCCAAAATATTTGATGATGGTGATATACTTCAAAGTGCAAGTTCAAAGACATTGGTATTTTAACTATACACGCTTTCGACTATGTGTCATGTGTATGATGCCACTATTGATGTTGATAGATTCTTTTAAAACGGAAAAATAAATTGCTGAAAGAGAATCTCAGAAATATATGGCAGAAACGACAAGACTAGAATTGTTTAGCTCAGGTATATAGATGATATACATGTTATGGCTATATTCTTTGCTTGTTAAACAATGTAGTTCTTGAGTATTTGATACTGAATTTGTTGGTGTGAATTATTGTTCAAAACAACACAATTCATGAACTATAGTGGCCTGAGTAACTAGCAATAGAATATGTGATGATGTTCATTGAAACCAAATAAAATGTTGTTTTATTTATCTTTGACATCAAAGCTTGCCTTCAATATTTGTTTTAATCAGGTATTTATTTGAACAAAAGGTTGTTCAAATAATTTCCGTATTCCATAATAGATGAACGATATACAAATCTAGTTGGAGAAATCACATCCATAAAACTAATGCTAAAATGTCGAAAGACAATTGATTGAAAGATCACTTAGGAAGTGACATTGCCATTTAAATTATATTGGAAAGAAAACTTGAAGAAACTCCGTGTTGATGGAATTTTGGAGTCTTTTGATTTGAGGAATCGTTGCATAGATTTATGTTTCCAGGAAACACCATAGTAGCATGGAGTGTTCGAGATATATAATAAAACCTTGTTCGACATGGTAAGATCAAAAGTGTAATTTATAAAACTACCATTTTATATTTTATTGATTAAAGCTTTAGAGACTACCCTTTTACACTGAAAAGAGCTCCATCATGATCCGTTAAAATGACACCATATAAAGTTATGGTTTGGGGTAAAACCCAAGTTGTCTTTTCTTAAACATTGGTATGCTATGCATAAGTAAGATGTTTACAACCAAAGTCAGATGAGCATGTCTTTGGAAGTTATTTCAAATAACCATTGAATATTCCTCCTTAACACCGAAGACAAAAGTGTTTGTCTCTTAGAACGTTGAGTTTCTTAAGAAGGAATTTTTCGTGAAAAGTTAAGTGGGAAGACAATAGAACTTGGTCACAAACATCTAAGTTCCTATTGAACCAATTAGGTCGGGTAAACAATCAAATACCAAGATTTGAGAGTTGATACGTCCAAAATGTATTTACTTTCCCGAACACTTTGCTATTGTTTCTACTCTAAACTTGTGTGATTTGGATACAACTAACACGAACTGACGCTGTTTTCAGTAGAATTACCTTGGTGTCTAGTTTTTGTGCAGAAAATCAAATATCAGGAAAAATCCCGAAAAATATGCCAAAAATCCTATTTCACCAGAAGATCCACGGAGCAGTGTACGAGACGGAGTGGAGGCCTGAGGGGCCCACACCGCTGCTAGGCGCGGGCCAGGCCTGGCCGCGCCTAGGGGGTGCGGCCACCTCAGGCACCCCCTCGGCCTCTCTCTTCTCCTATAAGAAGCCTCCTGACCTAAAAACCAAAGGGGGGTTCGTCTTTTTTCTAGAAAGAGTTCCACTGTGCCACCGCCACCAGAAGCATGATTGAACCCGAAACTCATTCGGCACCTGGACAGAATTTGGGGAGGATCATCGCCATCGTCATCACCAACGCCTCTCCATTTGGGGAGGATTGTTTACTACTTGTATGCTTGTTCTTATTTATCTGCAATTCCCTAGATCTTAAATTTACATGTTTAGACTCGTCCATGCAACGCCCGTCCATCCATCCCTATGCCTACCGCACTCATATCCTACCGTTTGCTACTCACATTCTTGTTGCTCTTGTTTCTTGTTGTTGTTGCTTTGCTGTTGCTACTACCAAACTGTTGCTACTGATAAACTTCCGTGAGAAAGAACTATTTCCAGGTGCAGCTGAATTGACAACTCGGTTGTTAAGGCTTGCAAGTATTCTTTGGCTCCCCTTGTGTCGAATCAATAAATTGGGTAATACTACCCTCGAAGACTGTTGCGATCCCCTATACTTGTGGGTCATCAAGAGTAAAATCATTATTTGACAATGATGAACCGACTACATTCAAAGAAGTAATGATGGGCCCTGACTCCGTCAAAATGGCTTGAATCCATAAAATCCGTGATAGTTCCATACATGAGAAATCAAGATTTGAACTTGGAAGACCCTCTAGAAAGGTGTAAAAAACTTACAGTCATATTTGGATATATAAAGAAATAGACATGGTTGTTTCACATCTATGAAATAGTTGACATGTCGAGAAAGAGTTCACGACAATGTTCAAGCAGTTGACTATGACAAGATTTGATCTTTCATAGCGATATTAAGTCTAAACGGATTAATGTAACAACCACTACATATAATTTTGTTATGTAGTAGTTGAATAAAGAAAACAAGTTTTTCTAATAGAATGGTTACCTAGGACGTGTACATGACACGGTCCAAAGGGTTTTGTTGATTCAAAGGATGCTAATAGCGTATGCAAACTTCAATGGATGAAGTAAGAATTGAGGAGTTGGAATCTTCACCGTGATGAAACTTTTAAAAGGTTTAATTTCATCAGAGATGATGAAGATGCTTGCATTTGCAAGAAATTAAGTGGGAGCGCTAAGACATATTTCTAATACATTATGTGAAAGACATATTGTTGATTGGAAATGATGTATCTTTTATTGATAAACGTTAAGAATTTCATCTCGATAAAAGACTTCGGCAAAACCCGATTGCTTGGCATCAATATCTATATGGATAGATTGAGACGCTAATATGGTTATGCCAAATGTACATCAATGATATATTGAATGAGTTCAATACGGAAATGACAACAAAGGTTCTTGCTACACAGAAAGGATTAAATCAAAATTCAAGTGTATCAACACTTAGTAAGTGAAACAAAGATTCAAATATTTTTGATACTTGATGAATGAAATCACAAAGAGTATTTTTCAATCATACTGTGATATGTACACATCCAGATATGTCCTATACTCTAAATGTTATGAGCATATACCATAATGATTCATAAAGAGTGATCATTAGCCAATAGTAAGGATATTCTTATGATATTTTGGAAGAACTAAGAATATGTTATTCTTGTAGAGGTGACAAATAGATAGATACTTCATTATAAAGTATTACATTGATACTAGTTTTGTCACAAAGTAAAAATTAAGTTTATCCCAATTTAAACTATGGGTGGCACAATGTAAATGGAAAGGAAGTTCCATAATGGAGTTGAATGAGTTCCAAAGTTAAAAACATTGTGATAGATACTACAACAAAAGGCTAAGTGTATAAATGTTATTATAGCAGCAAAAGACGACATTTGTGTCCAGTAGTTTGTTAACAAACTAGGTGTGGTTCACAGCGGGATAGCACTATGAAGATATATTATACAACAATTGTATCGACACAGTTTTACCCTGATGGCGCCTAGTACTTGTCGTGGGACGCTTCGTTGGAAACCCCAAGATCAAGGTATGAAGCAGCACAACAACAAGTTTCCCTTAGTAAGAAACCGAGGTTATCGAACTAGTGGGAGGAAGGAAACGTCACACAGGTGTTGCTAGCAACACGGAGACCTGCACAACACAAACTCAAGACTTTGCCCCAACGAATCAGTGAGGTTATCAAGCTCACTGGATTGCTGTAACAAAGGATTAAACGTATGGTGTGGAAGGTAATGGTTTGCAGCAAGTAAACAAGTAACAGTGGAAGATGTAACAATGGTAAAGATTGGACCGGGGTCGATAGTTCACTAGAGGTGATCTCCTTAGATAAACAACATGGTATGAAGGGTAAACAAATTACAGCGGGGCACTTGACAGGAACTGAGCAAGGCATAACAATGCAATTACTAGTCAGAAAGATCCTATGAGGTTGATTGGGAAATACAAAAATATACATAGACAGCCATCCAACTGCATCTATGACTAGAAGTCCACCTTCAGGTTATCATCCGAACCCCCTCTAGTATTAAGTTGCAAACAACAGACAACTTCTTTAAGCAAAGTGTGTAAGGTAAACAGTCCACATGTTCCATGAACAAGAGACCGTTGTTTTCTCCCTAGTAGCAACAACACATCTACAACCGAAGAGATTTCTGTCACTTCCCTTGGAAACTAGAGGCATGAACCCACTATCGAGTATAAATACCCCCTCTTGGAGTCACTACCAACTACTTGGCCAAGATAGCTACTAACAACGGAGAGCATGCAAGATCATAAACAACACAGACGTGATAGAATCATAAAGACAAAACCATTAATCAAACCAACATAATAATCTCAATATCCATCGGATCCCCACAAACACAACATGCATGATTACAAATATATTAGATCTTGATCATGAACGGAGCTCACAAGATCTATACATGAAAGCACAAAGGAGGAGATACAACCATCTAGCTACTACATGGACCCATAGTCCAAGGTGGAACTACTCACGAATCATACCGGGGAGAAGGTCTTCGGGATGATCTCCCCTCCGACAGGGTGCCGGGAAGAACTTCAGATCCCCCTGATCTAGGGACGACGGTGGCGGTGGCTACAGACGGTTTCATGGATTTCTGATCGGGTACTCAGGGTTTCTGCATCGGGGGATTCTTATAGGCGAAGGGGCAAGACCGGGAGGCGGCCAGGGCCACCAAACCCTATCCAGGCGCGAGCCCACCTGCCCTCGCGCCTGGGGTGGGTCTGCCCCCCCCCCCCGGCTGGCCCTCCGGCTCTCCTCTGGACTTCTTGTTCCCCATGGAAAGTAATTGACTTTGTCCTTTGTCCCGTCCAATTCCGAGAATATTTCTTTACTAACTTTTCTGAAACCAAAAACAGCAGAAAACAGGCAACTGGCACTATGGCAACTTGTCAATAGGTTAGTACTAGAAAACATGTAAAAAGCACCTCAAAGTGTGGACAAGTAAAGCAAAGTAGATACTAAACAAGCATGGAGCATAAAAAATTATAGATACGTTTCCAACGTATCAGCATCCCCAAGCTTAACTCCTGCTCATCCTCGAGTAGGTAAATGATAAAAGAATAATTTTTGAGGTGACATGCACTCTCACAATAAAGATCCAACCATTTGCAAGCATTGAAAGCTGGGATCAAAGAACTCTAAACATGTGCATGAAAGATGGAGTTCTAACAATAGGACATAGTAACTATGCATGTAACATGACAATCTACAAACAAAGATCATGAATAACATGCATTGGAAAACATGTGTTTGTTTCACATGCAGAAAACATAGCATGGTGGTAATCAGCTTGTCCCTCATAGAGTAGCAATATAATGCATAGGACACCTGCAAAGTTCATAAGGGTGACTAGAAACAAGTAGCACAAGAGCAAGTAATAACACAATATGCATCAATTAATAAGCTTTGGAACACTGCACACAGAATGATAACTATGCTCTCTTAATGGTGCCTAAAGGTAGAAGGTGGAGACTCAAATAATGGTGGAAGAAAGGCCTTTTTGTAAAGGAAGCAGGGATTACAAGTTTCAAAAGGAGCTTCCAAAAATTATGGTACTTGTTAGCTTTCAGCCCTCATTGCCCCTATCCTAAGCATCTTGAAGTGGTTAAGGTTAAAGTGACAAAGTTGGAGTATATGCTTGACGAAGTATAAGTTGGCAATCTCATGCCCCTTGAATACGAGGGCCACACCTCATGCATACTCAACTTTGGGTCCAGGTAAGTTCTTGTCACTGTAAGTATTTGCATATCATTAAGAACCGCCAACGAGGTACCCCTTGCACATGGTACAGGAGCTTTCCCATAACCAAAATGACAAGGCAAGCAGACAATGAGCATCTTAGCAATCTTTTTATTTACCATATGCAGCTTTTTATTGAGGATACTTCCTAGATAGCTCATTATGGTGATGCTGCAAGTTTCCACCATGATTAGACATGGCTTAGGCTAGCGGCCCAGGCGTTTCTCTAACATAGGATACAAACTCCATAGACTTACAAGTTCCCTCTTTATTTCACACCGGTGACATCCATAGACAAAAGAACATGATATCAACTGAGTACAACAAGGTAAAAGTGAAATGTTGAAAACGTTCCCCATGACAGCACGATTCTGCTAATTCAAACTTATAAGTGCAAGCATATACAACAAAGTCGTCACAATGGTTCAAGTTTATTAGGGGCAAAGAATAAAGTGTGCCATCAAGTTCGTGAGGGCTTTAATCACTAAGTTTTCACATAACAAAATAGTTTTTAATTGGAAGATAGTTGAAAACAAGAATATACTTGGAATGGTGTAACACACCATGCATAGGAGTTTATAGTGGACACTTTGGAATAACTTGGTTTCTTGGGAGTTGGAGGCATGAGTAGAATTTACTCATACAAGTGGAGGCTAGCAAAAGACCGGCACTACTAGAGAAAAGCCTATGCGAGGCGCACCTAAAAGCCTATCCGAGGCGCATATCACATGCGCCTCTAGCTTCAAGCCTCGGGTATTTCTTATGCGAGGCGCATATGATATGCGCCTCTTATACTTCACATATGCGAGGCGCATATCAATAAAGAAATGTAAATCGATCAATTTGAAATGTCTGCTATATATTAACATTGATTCTAAGAATAAGTAAACAACATACATACACAAGATGTAGATTATATAGTACTAATTGGCTAATCAAGCAAATACACACTAAAATTGTCAAAAAAAAATGCTCCAAGCAGATGTAGCCACAATTTATCCAAGCCCAGAATGATACTTCCACACAACAATTGTATGTGGTGCAATAGTACTTATGTCATATCAATCATAAAAAAAATTGAAAAAGGAAGGAAACCAAACCTTTCCTTAGTGAACCCGTCCCTAATTGTCCAAGTTTGTTGTCACCAAATGCGAAGGACTTCCCATCGTCAGTTACGACCACTGTATGATTTCTTCCAACACTTGCTGTAATTATGTTGTATCTGCGCGGAATCGACTACTGCTAATTAGCATTTAGAAACGTGTCAAGGACAGTCGACCTTGGATCAGTCAATTCAACTACTCCTAGATTGGATGGTACATATTCATGAATTCAGCAACACCATACACACCAATTTGAACAGTTAAGATGCAAGAAACATGCTCAGCAGTATTGCAGATGATTTTCTTACTTTGATAGTTCAGAAACAACGGTAGGAAGATTACGCAGGAGAGTGTCCCCATGGCCTAGCTGCCCCTTCTGCTAGAAACAATAGTGTTAAGTAAGAAACCTTGAACGAAACTAGCCATCCACTCATACTAGTACCTCATTTCGCCCCCATGTGAAGAAACGGCCGTCAGCACCCAAAGCAGCACAGTGGCAGGCCGCTGGGAAAAGTACATGAATCCATTAGCAAAAATCACTCCGTAGGACATCCAGGGCTTCGAGCATTTCCGCGCACAAGTTTGCCCGAGTTCCCATCTAATCGCATAATAACAGTAAAAGATGGGGTTCTTTTTCTACATACACCTACTAGGCAGCATCCTGATACAGAACACTCTGAAGTAATAAGACGAGGGATCAGAGGTACTCACCGGCGTTAGCGTGGGAGAGGTCGGAGCCCAGTCAGTGGATGCTGCTCGTGGCGGAGGTGGAACTTGGCGGCCGTGAAGGCCGTCTCCCTTCCGTGGGTCGCGTCCTGGTGGCCTCTCCGGCGGCTTGCAGCAGAGGGCTTGAACAGAAGAAGCCAGGCTTCCATGGCGGCGCCCGTGCCGGGGTACTTGGATGACCGGTCGAGGACGGCCAGGCCCAGCGGGAGGAGCGGCCCTGGACGCGGGACACCAGCGACGCCCACGGCCGGTGCGTGGCGCTCCGCCGGCCCTGGTCCCTCGGCCGGAGACAGATGCGACCGGCGTGGATTGGAGGAGAGTTCGCGTGCGGGATGTGTCGTACGTCCTCGACGCCGGGCGGTGGGGGCGCTAGGCCGATTTGAGGCGGGAGATGGCGGCGGGGATGCGGTGTCGTCTGTGAGAAGAGAGATGGGGGATGGATCGATCGATCGATCGAGAGGCGGCGCTGCTACGGGCGCGGACGGCCGGCTTCGATCTGTGCGTGAAATCTGTGCGTGAGAAAAGGGGATGACGGCTGCCGGCGTGGCTTTAGCGCTGTGCGTGTGAGTACTACCAGATTACGCGAGGCGTATATTTGAGAATACGCCTCGTATAATATGCAGGTCTAGTCAAATAGCGTGGTGCACTGGTTTCTATTAAGAAACACATAGCAGCCCGCTGGTTAAATTCCTTGTCCTATTTCAAACCTTGGCCACCCAGGTTCGAATCCTGGGGGCAACAATTTTTTGGAATTTTTTTAAAAGGCCATTTTCATGTAAAAACATTGTCCAAATACAATATGAACTACAAAATATACTGCAAATATTTTAAATACTCAAGTATTGCTAAAACAACAAAAGTGAGTATTCTCAATGAATGTGTCTCGTCGATACATAATATTCTCAATGCAATATTATAACATACACAAAATGAAAATTAAGAATGTTGACACAAGTGAGTGGGGTGGTAGTTGGCTCCATGTACAAAAAGCTGGAAAAAAGTGGTGCCAGGTTATGCCAGGCGCATATTGCATAATATGCGCCTCCTATAATTCAAACTATAGGAGGCGCATATAGCAATATGCGCCTCGCATATGCGGCCACCTACCTTCGTCCGGCCCGCAGGAGTTACTTGAGGCGCATATGACCATATGCGTCTCGCATATTATCAAATATAGGAGGCGCATATAGCCATATGCGCCTCGCATATTCGTGCACCTATCAACACGCGGGCCCACACAGAATATGCGAGGCGCATTCTGTCCATATGCGCCTCGCCTATCTGATATATAGGAGGCGCATATGACTAGAATGCGCATCGCATAATATGGGGCTGCTAGATTCCGTCCGTACAGGGATTATAGGAGGCGCATTCTTATCATATGCGCCTCGCCTATTTTTATACTAGAGGTGCATATCGCAAAGTGCGCCTCACCTATTTTTATAGGAGGCGCATATGTCTAAATGTGCCTCGCATAAGCATGTCTCCTATAGCCTTTTCTCTAGTAGTGCGGGAGCAACCAACTAAGAGAGCATAATGGCCATAATCATGCAGAGCAACAAAGCATACTAATCAAAGCAAAGAGTGGTACTAAAAGTCAAGGAATAAATGATCATATAGGCTAATGGTCACTTGTCATAGTCATAACATGGTGTTAGCATGTGCCAAGTCAACCCAAGCAAAACATCAAAGCAGAATACGACAATAATATGCTTTTGCATGCTAAAACAACGCATAATTTCTTTAAGGCACACTAAGCAATCCCAATTGTTTGGAACAAGACATGCTATAGCAATAATCACTAAGCATAATGCTAAAACAACACCTAGCATGTCATGCTAAAGTCTAAGTCACAGTCAATGCAAGCTCCTTTTGCACTTCAAGCAAGAACTTACTACTCCTTTTCAAACACCAAGCAAACTTATTTGCAAAACAACACGGTGAGAACCGGGGTACAAACTACTTTATTCAAGCAAACTAAACAACTAATCAAAGCAAACGAAAACTAAGACGCTCCAAGAACAACACAACTGTGTGTGAAACAATAAAAACGAAGTGTCTAAACAAACCTAAGCTTTTTATTAATGAAGAAGGGGATGCCTTGGGCATCCCCAAGCTTTGACGCTTGTACCTATTGGATATTTCTTGGGGTGACACCATGGTGGTATCCCCAATCTTGAGCTTTTGTCCATTCTTCATCCTATTACATCATTCTCTCTCTACACCTGAAATTTTTCCTTCATACAAAACTTCACACAATCTTCATTAGCAACATTAGTTTATTCAAAAGATATTAGACCTCTGGCAAAGCTTTGGAACAGCAAGTATTTTCACTAAAAACACAAGCTACTGTAGTAAATCCTTCAAAAATCTCAATTTACCTGAAGAGAACTCAAAAATGAATCAATAAGAAGCAAATGCAAATAATGGCAGAAATCTGTCAAAACAGAACAGCAGGTAGAAACGAATTTTTTCGAACATCTTCTGTTGCTCAAATCAAAAAGTGTTGAACTAATGAAAGTTATATAACATACTGGGGGATTTATTCGTAAATTTTGAGCCTAATAAGAGTTACAGAGCCTCCTCACAATTATTTTTGGTGGAGGACATGAATCTGTTTGAGGACAGCAACTCCCCAAATCTTACTTCCCTCTCATTTGAGGTCATTCTTGGCACAAAAAGCAAACAAAAAGGATAAGGAGAGGTCATTACAGAAGTAATAACATCCAAGACTCGAGGAAACTCTTGGGTTATCTCCCAAAAAGTACTTTTATTTAACGCCTTTAAGTTAGGCACAAGAAGCAAGAAGAATCAAGTATTTTCAAATGAAGAAGCATTAACATCAAATATTGCTTTCAAAGGAGGAGCAAAGAGAAACTTATCTTTTCTCATTAAGAAGTGTTCAATACATTTCTTGAATGGAAAATGATATTTAATGGTGCCTTCTTTCATATCAATGATGGCACCAACCGTTCTAAGAAAAGGTCTTCCCAAAGTAATAGGACAAGGATCATTGTATTCAACATCCAAAACATAGAAATCAATAGGGACATAAGCATTGTTAACCATGATGAGAACATCATTAATACTACCCATGAGTTTCTTCTTAGCATTATCATTGAGTGGGACATTCAAATAACAATCTTCCAAAGGTGGCAAGTCAAGCATTTCATAAATCTTCCTAGGCATAATAGAGACACTAGAACCAAGATCACATGAAACTTTGAGATCAAAGTCATTCACTTGCATATTAATAATGGGTTCCCAACTATCTTCTACTTTCCTAGGAATAGAAGCTTTGTGTTTTAGCATCTCTTCATTAATCTTAACAAGACAATATGTAATGTGTTTGGTAAAGGCAACATGCATATCACTAGCATCAGGACTTCTAGCAAGCTTTTGCAAGAACATAATCACTTCAGAAATATTGCAACCATCAATATCAAAATCAAACTTAGCATCACTAGTAGTAGGATCAATAGGCTTAGGCATAGTAGGAGGGGAATAGGGGCTACTTGTGGTTTAGTGGTGATAGTGCACACGCTATTGTTTTTAGTAATTTCAGTTTCCCTTTCCTACCTAGCATGAAGTTGAGCTAACAGCCTAACATTTTCATCAATAGTAATTTGTATGGCATGAGTAGTAGCAAAGGTATTTTCCATAGTTTCAGGTTTAGCAGCCATTTTATTAACCAAGGAAGTTTGAGCTTCAGACAAAGAGGATATATTTTTCTCAATAGTTAAAAGCTTTCCCTCTATAGTCTTATTGAAAGTGGTTTGTTTACTAATAAAGTCCTTGAGCATGACTTCAAGTTCAGAGGGGGCACTTCTAGCATTGTTGTAATAGCTTCCATAGGAATTGCCATTATTAGGAGCATAAGGCCTATAATTGTTGTTACTACCAAAATTATTCTTGTAGGCATTGTTGTTGAAATTGTTGTTTCTAATGAAGTTCACATCAACTTGCTCTTCTTGAGCAACCGAAGAGGCTAAGGGAACACTATTAGGATCTATAGGAGCTTTCCCATTAACAAGCATAGCCATAATAACATCAATCTTTTCACTCAAAGAGAAAGTTTCCTCAACAGAATTTACCTTCTTACCATGTGGAGCTCTCTCGACATGCCATTCAGAGTAGTTAACCATCATATTATCAAGGAGCCTTGTTGCAGCTCCCAAGGTGAGTCCCATAAAAGTACCTCCAACAACAGAATCCAACAGGTTTCTTGAGGAGAAGTTCAAACCTGCATAAAAAGTATGGATAATCATCCAAGCAGTGAGTCCATGAGTAGGGCAATTTTTAACCAAAGAATTCATTCTTTCCAAAGCAGGAGCAACATGTTCACTATCAAGTTGTTTAAATTTCATAATGTCACTTCTCATAGCAATAATCTTAGCAGGAGGATAGTACTTTCCAATAAAACCATCTTTGCACTTAGTCCAAGAATCAATACTATTTTTAGGCAAAGATAGCAACCATTCTAAAGCTTTTCCCCTCAATGAGAAAGGAAAAAGCCTGAGCTTAATAATATCTCCATCTCATCCTTATACTTTTGCATCTCACAAAGTTCAACAAAGCTATTAAGATGGGCAGTAGGATCATCAGAACCAGCACCAGAAAATTGCTCTCTCATCACAAGATTCAACAAAGCAGGCTTAATTTCATAAAAGGTAGCATCAGGAGCAGGTGGAGCAATAGGAGTGCTAAGGAAATCATTGTTGTTGGTGCTAGTGAACTCACACAACTTGGTGTTCTCATGAGAGTTCATTTTGGCAAAGGTGGGCAAGCAAAAAACAGCAGCAGCTAGAGCAGGAACTAATTTTTTTGTGTTTTTGAATAAAGCAAGCAAACCAAACTAGACTATTTTTTTGGTTTTTTTGAAAACAGGCAAACAAAACCAAGCAAAAGAAACAAAGCAAACTAAAAACAAAGTAAAGAGAAAGGAAGTGAAGGACTCCCCTAGTGAAGACGTCCTTGGCCTCCCCGACAACGGCGCCAGAAAATAGCTTGATGGCACCCAGTACTTATCGTGGGACGCTTCATTGGAAACCCCAAGAGCAAGGTATGAAGCAGCACAACATCAAGTTTCCCTCAGTAAGAAACCGAGGTTATCGAACCAGTAGGAGGAAGGAAACGTCACACGGGTGTTGCTAGCAACACGTAGACCTGCACAACACAAACTCAAGACTTTTCCCCAACGAATCAGTGAGGTTGTCAAGCTCACCGGTTTGCTGTAACAAAGGATTAAACGTATGGTGTGGAAGGTAATGGTTTGCAGCAAGTAAACAAGTAACAATGGAAGATGTAACAATGGTAAAGATTGGACCAGGGTCCATAGTTCACTAGAGGTGCTCTCCTTAGATAAACAACATGGCATGAAGGGTAAACAAATTACAGCGGGGCAATTGATAGGAACTGAGCAAGGCATAACAATGCAATTACTAGTCAGAAAGATCCTATGAGGTTGATTGGGCAATACAACAATATACATAGACCGCCATCCAGCTGCATCTATGACTAGAAGTCCACCTTCAGGTTATCATCAGAACCCCCTCCAGTATTAAGTTGCAAGCAACAAACAACTACTTTAAGCAAAGTGTGTAAGGTAAACAGTCCACATGTTCCATGAACAAGAGACCGTTGTTTTCTCCCTAGTAGCAACAACACATCTACAACCGAAGAGATTTCTGCCACTTCCCTTGGAAACTAGAGGCATGAATCCACTATCGAGCATAAATACCCCCTCTTGGAGTCACTAGCAACTACTTGGCCAAGATAGCTACTAACAATAGAGAGAATGCAAGATCACAAACAACATAGACATGATAGAATCATAAAGACAAAACCATTAATCAAACCAACATAATAATCTCAATATCCATCGGATCCCCGCAAATACAACATGCATGATTACAAATAGATTAGATCTTGATCATGAACGGAGTTCACAAGATCTATACATGAAAGCACAAAGGAGGATATACAACCATCTAGCTACTACATGGACCCATAGTCCAAGGTGGAACTACTCATGAATCATACCGGAGAGAAGGCCTCCGGGATGATCTCCCCTCCGGTAGGGTGCCGGGAAGAACTTCTCCCCCGATCTAGGGACGATGGTGGCGGCGGCTACAGACGGTTTCGTGGATTTCTGATCGGGTACTCAGGTTTTATGCATCTGGGGCTTCTTATAGGCAAGGGAGGCGAGGCCACTGGAGGACAAAGCAGGCCCACCTGCCCCCGTGCCTGGGGTGGGTCTGTCCCCTCTAGCTCTCCTCTGTACTTCTTGTTCCCCACTGAAAGTAATTGACTTTGTCCTTTGTCCCGTCCAATTCCGAGAATATTTCTTTACTAACTTTTCTGAAACCAAAAACAGCAGAAAATAGGCAACTAACACTGTGGCAACTTGTTAATAGGTTAGTACTAGAAAACATGTAAAAAGCACCTCAAAGTGTGGACAAGTAAAGCAAAGTAGATACTAAACAAGCATGGAGCATCAAAATTATAGATACATTTCCAACGTATCATACCCCAAGGGGACTAAAGGTCTCACCAAAGGATCAAATTTATACAAATTCATCTCATTAGAGAATGAGTGATGCGTAGAGACGCAAAGACATGCAATTACACACGAACCTGAAAGTGTCGGATCTAAAGATTAGTTAACCACTAGAAATCGTGTATATACAACACCGGAAAGCCATATGTGTTGAATGCACAAAGGTTTGAAACTAGATTATTGACTCTAGTGAAAGTGGGAGACTATTGGAGATATGTCCAAGAGGCAATAATAAAGTGTTATTATCATATATTTATGTTTATGATACATGTTTACATCCCATGCTATAATTGTATTAATCGAAAACTTTAATACTTGTGTGATTTGTAAAATAAAAGAGTCCCTAGTATAGCCTCTTGTTAAACTAGCTTGTTGATTAATTTATGATCATGGTTTCCTGATCATGAACATTGGATGTTATTAATAACAAGATCATATCATTAGGAGAATGATGTGATGGACAAACTCCTATAGTTAAGCGTATCATAAGATCAAGTCATTTAAATAGTTCATTTGCTAAAGCTTTCAAATACATAGTAACCTAAATCCTTCGACCATGAGATCATGTTAATCACCATCACCGGATGGATGCTTTGATGATATTGATACGTCATAAACGTATCTATAATTTTTGATGTTCCATGCTTATTAAGTATCTTGGTTATGTTTTGTCTACACTTTGAGGTATTTTTATACATTTTCTGGGACTAACCTATTAACAAGATGTCGCAGTGCCAGTTGCCTGTTTTCTACTGTTTTTGGTTTCAGAAAACTAGTAAGGAAATATTCTTGGAATTATATGGGACAAAAGCCAAAGTCAATATTTTACCAAAGCGAAGACGGAGTCAAAAGGGCAGCCGAAGGAGGGCCACGATGTGGCCACACCCTAGGCCCGCACGGCCCAGGGGGCACGCCGCCACCAGGTGTGGTCCCCTCGGGCGCCCACCGACCTTGCCCTTTCGCCTATAAAAGCACCCCGATGTAGAAACCCTAAACACACGATCAAATCTCCATAAAACAGTCCATAGCCACCACCACCATCGTCCCTAGATCAGTGGGATCTGAAGCTCTTCCCGTCACCCTACCGGAGGGGAGAGATCATCCCGGAGGCCTTCTTCATCACCATGCCAGCCTCCAGAGTGATGTGTGAGTAGTTCACCCTTGGAATATGGGTCCATACAGTAGCTAGATGGTTGTTTATCCTCCTTTGTGCTATCATGTTTAGATCTTGTGAGATCTGTTCATGATCAAGATCATCTATTTGTAATCATACATGTTGTGTTTGCGGTGATCCGATGGATATTGAGATATTATGTCAGATTGATTATTGATTCTATCATGTCTATATTTTTTGTGATCTTGCATGCTCTCCGTTGTTAGTAGCTATCTTGGCCAAGTAGATGTTCTCAACTCCAAAAGGGAGCATTTATGCTCGATAGTAGGTTCATGCCTCTAGTAATCTAGGGAAGTGACAAAAATGTCTAAGGTTCTAGATGTGGTGTTGCTGTTAGGGAGAAAACAACAATCCTTTGTTCATGGAGCAATTGTATTGTTTACTTTACACACATTGCTTAATGCAATTATCTGTTGCTTGCAACTTAATACTGGAAGGGGTTCAGATGATAACCTGAAGGTGGATTATTAGTCATAGATGCAGTTGGATTACAGTATATGTATTTTGTTGTAATGCCCAATAAAATCTCATAGGAGTCAAGATGTCTAGTATATGCATTGTTATGCTTTCTCAATCTATCAATTGCTCCGCTGTAATTTGTTCACCCAGCATGTTATCTATCTTAAGGAGAACACCTCTAGTGAACTGTGTACCCCGGTCCATTCCTTTATCATTGATACATCATCTACTGTTACTGTTCATGTTTACCTTGTGCAATCAAACTATTATCTTTCACACTATACGTTTAATCATTTGTTTTCAGCAAACCAGTGAGATTGACAACCTCACAGCAAGTTGGTGCAAAGTATTGAGTTTGTGTTATGCGGGTTCCAAGTTGTTAGCAACACCTTGGAGTTGTTTCCTTACTCCTGCTGGTTTGATAACCTTGGTTTCATAACTGAGGGAAAACTTGTTGTTGTGCTCATCATACCTTCCTCTTGGGGTTTCCCAACGAGGCTCTATAGTTAACTGAGCCGCATCAAGACTTTTTCTGGCACCGTTGCCGGGGAGTTAAGGACAGCTTCAATCTCTTCCTCCTTGTCATTCACCTTTCAAGGAGAAAGAAGATTCTCGCAAGGGGAGTCTCTCACAACTAATCTCTTTACTTTATTTTTGTTTTGCTTAGTTTGTTTTGCTTGTTTCTTTTTATCAAAAAATACAAAAAAATCAGTTTCGTTTGGTTTGATTTTTCTTATCAAAAACACAAAAAAATAGTTTCTACTTCAAGTTGCTTTAATGCTAGTGTTGCTCCAATTACTATGTCACATGTGGAAATGATCTTCACTTTCAAACAAGGAAGTGAATAGAGTTTCAAAGAAGCTTGGTCTAGAATTTCTGATTGGCATGAAAAAACTGAGCCAAAAATGACTCTAGGCTTGTTTCTTAGTTTCTACTATGGTCTTGATCTTTGTTATAGATATGCTTTGGATGATGTAGTAGGAGGAGATTTTCTCCAGTGTAATGAGTATGAAGCTTTTTTAATGCCATAAATAAATTTATTGCGACATATAATTTTACTAGCAAATCTGATTCTTCCTTTATAAACATCTATTCTAGGTTAAACACTCTTGAGACCAATACAGCTAGTTTAAAAGATTGCTATAACATGCTTAGAGAGCATCATGATTATGTTCCAATAAATTCTAAACCTTCAAAATGGTTTCCTACAGTAAAAGTTGTTATAAACAATAAAACTTTTGATGCTCGTTGTGATATCATGACTGGATTTTGTCTTATGCCTAAAGAAATCTATGAATCTTTAAATCTTTGGGGACTTTCTGAAGGAGGAGAAGAAATATTTCTTACCAATAATGCAACTATATTACCCATTGGAATAGCTGAAGGAGTGTTTACAAAGATATTCGAGAAAGTGGTGTCTACTGATTATCTTGTTATTGAATGTGTAGGAAAAGGACAAATTACACTTGGAAGATCCCTACTAAAACTCCTTGGAGCAATAATAGATGTGGGAAAAGGCATTATGCATTTTGCTTCTCCAACAAGCAATCATACGTTCCCTAAAGATAAGAGTAAAATTAAGAAAGGTAGGGGCAAGAAATTTGATGTTAATGCTTCTTGATTTGAAAATACTTGATTCTTGCTTCATGTGCCTAACTTAAAGGCGTTAAAGAAAAGTACTAATCAGGATATAACCCAAATTTCGTTAGGTTTTTATTTTTTGACTCTTGGAATTTATTACTTCTATAATAACCTCTCCTTATACTTTTTATGTGGTTTTTGTGCCAAGAATAACCTCTAATGAGAGAGAAGTAAGATTTGGGGAAGTTGTTGTCCCGAAACAGATTTTTGTGCTTCACTGTAAAAATTCGTGAAAAATCCCTGTATGTCGTATTGAGCTGTAATTTTCTAAGCTTATGCCCCAGGTTATTATCTAACTTTATTTAGTTAAACACTTTTCGATTTGATCAACACAAGGTCTTCAAAAAATCAGTTTTTACCTGCTGGTCTGTTTTGACAGATTTCTGCCATTATTTTTATTTGCCTCTTAATCGGTTTCCTTTTCAGTTCTCTTTGATCACATGATATTTTAAAAGGAATTGCTACAGTAGCTTGTGTTCTAATGGAAGTTTACTTGTGTTGAAACTAAACACAAAGGCTTATTATCTTGAATGCACTAATGTTGCTAATGAAGATTGTATGAAGTTTTGTATGAATGAAATTTTCAAGTGTAAGGGAAGAATGATTTACTGAGATGAAGAATGGACAAAAGCTCAATCTTGGGGATGCCACCCCGTGTCACCCCAATAAATATTCAAGACTTACAAGCATCAAAGCTTGGGGATGCCCAAGGCATCCCCTCTTCATCAATAAAAATCTCAGGTCTCTTTCTAGACACTTCATTTTTATTGTTTCATGCACTATTGTGTTGTTCTTGGAGCGTCTTAGTTTTTGTTTTTGGTTTTCGTTTGTTTGGTTTGCTAAATAAATTAGTTGGACCCCCACGTTCACATGTTGTTTCAAATAAGTTGAGAAAAGAGTAGAAAGTTTCATGCTTATAGTCGTATAAAAGGGAGCTTGTTTTGACTGTGGTTTAGACTTTATCATGTCATGCTAGATGTTGATTTGACCTTATACTTAGTGATTATTTTTTGTAGCATCACTTGTTCCAAACAATTGAGATTGCTTAATGTGCCTTGAAAGAATCATGCGTTGTTTTAGCATACGAAAGCATAATATTGTGGTGTTCTCCTTTGATGCTTTATTTGGGTTGACTTGGCACATGCTTACACCATGGTTATGACTATGAACCAGTCACCTTATCCTCTATGATCATTTAGTTTTTGACTTGTGATACCACTTTATTCTTTGATTAATAATGTTTTGTCGCTCTGCATGATTATGGCCATTATTGTTCTCTTAGTTGGTCCCTCCTAGTCTTTTGCTAGCCTCCACTTGTACTGAGTAAGCTCTACTCATGCATCCAACTCCCAAGAAACCAAGTTATTCGAAAGAGTCCGCTATAAATTCATATGCATGGTGTGTTACACCATTCCAAGTATATTCATGTTTTATCTATCTTCCAAATTAAACTTGTTATGTGAAAATTAGTGATTAAAGCTCTCACAAACTTGATGGCACATTTTATTTCTTGCACCTAATAAACTTGAACCATTGTGTGATCCATGTTGTATATGCTTGCACTTATAAGTTGGGAATTAGAAGAACCATGCTGTCATGGGGAACTGATAGCGCGTGGTAGGCGCTTTGTTGGAAGACCCCAAGAGCAAGGTGTGATGAGCACAACAACAAGTTTTCCCTCAGTAAGAAACCGAGGTTATCGAACCAGTAGGAGGAAGGAAACGACTCAAAGGTGTTGCTAGTAACTTGGAGACCTGCACTACACAAACTCAAGACTTTGCTCCAACGAACAGTGAGGTTGTAAATCTCACCGGTTTGCTGTAACAAAGGATTAACTATATGGTGTGGAAGATAATAGTGGTTTGCAACAAGTAAACAGGAACAGTGGAAGATGTATCAACGGTAAAGATTGGACCGGGGTCCATAGTTCACTAGAGGTGTTCTCCTTAAGATAAACAAACATGGCATGCTGGGTAAACAAATTACAGCAGGGCAATTTACAGGACTGAGCAAAGCTTAACAATGCAATACTAGACATTCATGATCCTATGAGATTTGATTGGGCAATACAACAAGATACATAGACCACCATCCAACTGCATCTATGACTAGAAATCCACCTTCAGGTTATCATCCGAACCCCCTCTAGTATTAAGTTGTGAGCAACAGATAACTGCTTTAAGCAAAGTGCGTAAGGTAAACAATCCACTTGTTCCATGAACAAGAGACCGTTGTTTTCTCCCTAGTGGTAACAGCACATCTACAACCTTAGAGATTTCTATCACTTCCCTTAGATTAAATAGAGGCATGAACCCACTATCGAGCATAAATACCCCCTCTTGGAGTCACTAGCATCTACTTGGCCAAGATAGCTAAACAGAGAGCATGCAAGATCACAAACAACACAAACATGATAGAATAAATAAGACAAAACCATTAATCAATCTAACATAGTAATCTCAATATCCATCGGATCCCTACAAACACAACATGCATGATAACAAATAGATGATCTTGATCATGAAAGGAGCTCACAAGATCTAAACATGATAGCACAAAGGAAACGATACAACCATCTAGCTACTACATGGACCCGTAATCCAAGGTGGAACTACTCACGCTTCATACCGGAGGCTGGCATGATGAAGAATAAGGCCACCGGGATGATCTCCCCCCCCGACAGGGTGCCAGGAAGAGCTTCAGATCCTCCCGATCTAGGGATGATGGTGGCGGCGGCTACATACGGTTTCATGGAATATTGATTAGGTCCTTAGGGTTTATGCATCGGGGGGTCTTTATAGGCGAAGAGGCAAGGCATGGGCGGCCAGGGTGGTCACACCCCCTGAGGCGCGACTATCCCTAGCCCGCGCCGCCAGGGGGTGTGGCCCCCTAGTGCCTCCCCTCCGTCTCGTACTCTGGCTCCGTGTTCCCCAAGGTAAAATATTAACTTTTGCTTTTGTCCCGTCCAATTCCGGGAATATTGATTTTCTGCCTTTCTGGAATAAAAAACAAAAGAAAATAGGCAACTGGCACTATGGCATCTTGTTAATAGGTTAGTACCAGAAAACATATAAAAACACCTCAAACTGTAGACAAAGCAAAGCAAAGTAGATACTAAACAAGCATGGAACATCAAAAATTATAGATACGTTTCCAATGTATCAAGCATCCCCAAGCTTAACTCCTTCTCGTCCTCGAGTAGGTAAGTAATAAAAAGAATAATTTTTGAGGTGACATGCACCATCAAAATCAAGATCGAACCATTTGCAAGCATTGAAAGATGGGATCAAAGAACTCTAAACATGAGCATGAAAGATGGTGTTCTAACAGTAATACAATGTAACTAAGCATGCAACATGAAAGGCTACAAACAAAGATCATGAATAACATGCATTGAAAAACATTTGTTTGTTTCACATACAGAAAACATGGCATAGTGGCATTCAGCTTGTTCCTCATGGAGTAGCAAATAGATGCATAGGACACCTTCAAAGTTCATAAGGGTGACTAGATACAAATAGTTAAAGAACAAGCAGTATCAACAATATGAATCAATCAATATGTTTTGGGACAATGCACATAGAACTAAGAATGGCAATTATGCTCTCTTAACTAGTACCTAAGGACAGAAGGTGGAGACTCAATATAATGGTGGAAGAAAGGCCCTTCATAAAGGGTAGTAGGGATTTCAAGTTTCATAAAGAGCTTCCAAAAATTATGGTACTTGTTAGCTTTCAGCTCTCATTGCCCCTATCATAAGCATCTTGAAGTGATTAAGGTTAAACTGAACAAACTATGGAGTATATGCTTGACAAAGTATAAGTTGGCAATCTCATGTCCCTTGAGTACGAGGGCCGCTCTTCATGCTACTCAACTTTAGTCACCTTTAAGTTCTTGTCATAGTAAGTACATGTGTATCATAAAGAACCGCCAATGGGTACCCCTTGCACATGATACAGGAGCTATCCCATAATCAAAATGACAAGGCAAGCAGACAATGAGCATCTCAGCAATCTTCTTATTTACCATGGAAAATGGTTCTTTTTTCTCTCTTTCCTCTTTTCAATATGTATCTTTTTTATAAGAAGAAATCTTCATAGATTGCTCACTATGGTGATGCTACAAGTTTCCACCATGATTAGGCATGGATTAGGCTAGCGGCCCAGGTGTTTCTCTAACACACATACATAACTCCATGGAATTACAAGCTCCCCTTTTATTTCACACCGACGACATCCATAAACAAAAGAGCATGATATCAACTGTGTACAATGTACAAGTGCAATGTTGAAAGTGTTTTCCATGACAACATGGTTCTGCTAATTCCAACGTATAAGTGCAAGCATATACAACATAGATGACACAGTGGTTCAAGTTTATTAGGGGCAAGAAAAATAAAATGTGCCATCAAGTTTGTGAGAGCTTTAATCACTAAGTTTCACATAACAAAATAACTTTTTAATTGGAAGATAGATAAAACAAGAATATACTTGGAATGGTGTAACACACCATGCATAGGAATTTATAGTGGACACTTTGTAATAACTTGGTTTCTTGGGAGTTGGATGCATGAGTAGATCTTACTCAATACAAGTGGAGGCTAGCAAAAGACTGGGAGTGACCGACTAAGAGAGCAATAATGGCCATAATCATGCAAAGCGACAAAACATTATCAATCAAAGCATAATTTGGTACCACAAGTCAAAAACTAAATGATCATAGAGGCTAAGGTGACTGGTTAATAGTCATAACATGGTG
This sequence comes from Avena insularis, assembly GCA_023614405.1. Classification (NCBI taxonomy): domain Eukaryota; kingdom Viridiplantae; phylum Streptophyta; class Magnoliopsida; order Poales; family Poaceae; genus Avena; species Avena insularis. The sequence continues at coordinate 336,002,189 of CM042689.1, read as the reverse complement.
TGATCATGTGCCAAGTCAACCCAAACAAAGCATCAAAGGAGAATACCACAATACTATGCTTTTGTATGCTAAAACAACGCATGATTCTATCAAGGCACATTAAGCAATCCTAATTGTTTGGAACAAGTCATGATACAACAATAATCACTAAGCAAAAGGTCAAAACAACATCTATCATGACATGATAAAGTCTAATCCACAGTCAAAACAATCTTCCTTAAAGTCTAAGCCACAGTCAAAACAAGCTTCCTTTTGTACCACTATAAGCATGAAGCTTCCTACTCTTTTCCAACACCAATCGACTTATTTGAAACAACTCACAAAGATAATAATCAATAAAGATCAGTGAGCTTGTCTCATAAATTCACAAAGAAGAACTAAAAAGTTCTAAGCTAAAAGCATAACAAAACTAAGGCTAAACACAGTGCTAGCAAAAGAGAACACTCACAAGACAATAAGAGTGAAAACTAGAGTGTTCTAGGTAATGAAAAACAGAGTGTGTCTCTCTCCAAAAGAAATGTTGTGATAAACCAACTTATTGCAACAATCAAACCAAAAGAAAACTAAAAACAAAAACAAAGACGCTCCCAGAACAACACAACTGTGCATAAAACAATAAAAATGAAGTGTCTAGAAAGACTTGAGATTTTTATTGATGAAGAAGGGGATGCCTTGGGCATCCCCAAGCTTTAACGCTTGTACCTCTTGAATATTTCTTGGGGTGACACGGAGTGGCATCCCCAATATTGAGCTTTTGTCCATTCTTCATCTCATTACATCATTCTTCCCTTACATCTAAATTTTTTCCTTCATACAAAACTTTACACAATCTTTATTAGCAACATTAATGCATTCAAAAGATAATAAACCTTTGGGGTTTAGTTTTAAAATAGCAAAACTTTCATTAAAAACACAAGTTACTGTATCAATTCCTTAAAAAAGTTCAATTTACCAAAGAGAACCCAAAAAGGAATCAATAAGAAGAAAATGCAAATAATGGCAGAAATCTGTCAAAACAGACCAGCAGGTAGAAACCGATTTTTTTGAAGACCTTCTGTTGCTCAAATCAAAAAGTGTTGAACTAACAAAATTTAGATAACATACTGGGGGATTTATTCAAAAAATATCTTCTCAATACGACTTACATAGATTCCTCACGAATATTTACGGTGGAGCACAAAAATCTGTTTCGGGATAGCAAATCCCCAAATCTTACTTCCCTCTCAATAGAGGTTATTCTTGGCACAAAAAGCAAATAAAAAGGATAAGGAGAGGTCATTACTGAAGTAATAAATTTCAATACTCAATAAAACTCTTGGGTTATCTCCCAACAAGTACATATTACCCAGTTGATATCATGATATTTTGTTTATGGAAGTCGGCGGTGTGAAATTAAAGGGGAGCTTGTAAGTCCATGGAGTATTGTATATGTGTTAGAGAAAAGCCTGGGCGGCTAGCCTAAGACATGCCTAATCATGGTGGAAACTTGCAGCATAACTATAGTGAGCAATCTGTGAAGCATCCTCAATAAAACCTATGCCAATATCAAATAAAAAGATCGCTGAGATGCTCATTGTTTGTTGCCTTATCATTTTGATATGGGATAGCTCTTGTGTCATGGGGAAAGGGGTACCCCATCGGCGGTTCTCTATGATACACATATACATACAATGACAAGAACTTGCTTGTGACTAAAGTTGAGTAGCATGAGGAACGACCCTCGTACTCAAGGGACATGAGATTGCCAACTTATGATTTATCAAGCAAATACTCCATATTTGTTTCAATTTAACCTTAATCACTTCAAGATGCTTATGATAGGGGCAATGGGAACTAAAAGCTAATAAGTACCATAATTTTTGGAAGCTCTTTATGAAACTTGAAATCCCTGCTTCCCTCTGTGAAGGGCCTTTCTTCTTACTTTTATGTTGACTCTTCATCTTCTATCTTTATGCACCAATTAAGAGAGCATAGTTGTCATTCTTAGTTTTATGTGCATTGTCCCAAAGCTTATTGATTGATTCATAATGTTGACATTGCCTATTCTTGAACTACTTGTATCTAGTCACCCTTATGAACTTTTAAGGCGTCCTATGCATTTATGTTTTGCTATTCCATGAGGGACAAGCTTAATACCACACTTGCTATGTTTTCTGTATGTGAAACAAACAAAGGTCTTTCAATGCATTGTTACTCATGATCTTTGTTTGTACATTTTCATGTTACAACATAGTTGTGTTGGAGATATGCCCTAGAGGCAATAATAAATATAGTTATTATTATATCTTTGTGTTTATGATAAATGTTTACATTCATGCTATAATAGTATTAACAAGGAAACATTAATACTTGTGTGATTTGTAAACTTAAATAGAGTCCCTAGTAAAGCCTCTTTATAATACTAGCTTGTTGGTTAATAAATGATTGTGGTTTCCCTATCATGAACATTGAGATGTTATTAACAACAAGATCATATCGTTAGGAGAATGATATGGTGGACATACTCCTATAGATAAGCATAGCATAAAGATCAAGTCATTTTAATAGTTCAATTGCTATATGCTTTCTGATACATAGTAACCTAATTCCTTCGACCATGAGATCATGCATATCACCTTCACCGGAAGGATGCTTTGATGACATCAAACACCGCACCGTAACTGGGTGGCTATAAAGGTGGCATTGAGTGTTCGGAAAGTATTGGTTGAGACACATGGATCAAGAGTGGGATTTGTCCATCCATATGACGGATAGATATACTCTGGGCCCTCTCGGTGGAATGTCATCCAATTAGCTTGCAAGCATGTGACTGGCTCACAAGGGATCACATATCACGAACGAAAAGAGTACTTATCGAACGAGGTTGAACTAGGTATGCAGAGATACCGACGATCATGACCTCGGATAAGTAAACTATCGTGAGACAAAGGGAAATTGGTATCGTATGTAAGTGGTTCATTCGATCGCAAAGTAATCGTAGAAATATGTGGGAGCCATATGAATTTCTAGATTCCTCTATTGGTTATTGTTTGGAGAAGTGTCTCGATCATGTCCGCATAATTCACGAACCGTAGGGAGACACACTTAAGGATTCGACGTTGTTTAAGTAGTTATGGAATGATGAGTAAGAGACCGAATGTTGTTCGGAGTCTCGGATGGGATCCGGGATATCACGAGGAGATCTGGAATGGTCCGGAGAATAAGATTCATATAAGGAAAGTCCTGTTTCGGGGTTGGAGAATGGTTCCGGTGTTTTCATCGGGAATGTTCTAGAAGGTTCCGGAATGTCCGGCACTCCGGAGGGGAAGGGTACATGAATATGTCATAACAAGCTGGAATGATTGCATCATGTACTAGGTGTCATCTCTGAACAAAATAAAGGGTTAAATCAAATCCTAGTTTGAAAAAGTCAAACGCCAATTTGAAAAGTCAAACGGCTATTTTGTGAGGTGGAGGGAGAGTAGGAAACCTACTTGGGGAGGAGTTCCCTCCCTCCACCGCCGGCCCACTTGGAGACCGAGTTGGGGAGGGACTCCCCTCCCCTTGGCGCGCCCCCTCCACCTATATAAGGAGGGGCAGGGCTGCCCCTCCAAGGACACAACACCACGCCCTCTAAACCCTAACCCTAGCCGCCGCCGCCCTCCATAGCCGCCGCCGCCTGGGGCAACTCGCCGCCGCCTAGGCCTAACCCTATTCACCGGCCTTGCCCCCTCCTTGGTGCGTCTAAACCCTAGATCACCGAGGCTCTCTCTCATAGTCCACCATACTCGCTCCGGCTTAAGGCGAAGCCCTGCGAGATATCCCCTCTACTTCCGGTACCACGCCGTTGTGCTGCCGGAATCGCGAGGAGAGTGCTACAACCTCCGCTGCCTGCTGGAACAAGGGAGAGGAAGGTATTCGAGTAATCAACATGTGACCGATCACGAAGCTACTGCCGAACGCAGCGCCGGAAGGATCGTCTACGCGATCTTGAGATCGGGAAGAGTACGACTACATCACCCACGAGAATCCGCTCTCGTTAAACACTTTGGAATCTTCAAGGGTGAGTTATTCCATCGACTCGTTGCTACAATCTAGTAGATAGATCTTGGCTTGTTTGTTTGTATGCGGTAGAAATTTTTTGTTTTCCATGCTACGAAACCCTACAGTGGTATCAGAGCTGTGTCTATATGTAGATCTGTTGCACGAGTAGAACACAATGGTCATTGTGGGTGTTGATGCTTTTGTTGTCGATTGCTTCTTGTGTACATCTTGCGGGATGGTGGGATGAAGCGCCCCGGGCTAACCTTACATGACATCGTTCATGAGACTTGCTCCACGCCTGACATGCAACTTGTATTGCATAAGTGGCTTTGCGGGTGCCTGTTTCTCCCAACATAGTTAAGATTCAATTTACAACGGGTGATTGACAATACTAGTATCAATGTTGTGGTTCTTGTTCGTAAGTTAGAACGACACTTATTGAAAGCCCCAAACCACGTAAAACATGCAAAGAAAATAGAGGCGTCTAACTTTGTTTTGCAGGGGTGTGCTGTGATGTGATATGGCCATGATTGTGATTATATTTGATGTATGCAATGTTCCTTATTGTAAGTTGGCAACCGGCAGGAGCCATATGGTTGTCTTTAATTCCTGTTAAGACCTAAAAGTAGTTGTAATAGTTGAAGCCGGTGGACGACAACCATGGAGCAGCGTCATTGACCTTGATGCAGTGCCGGTGATGATAGAGATCATGTTCGTGCTTGAAGATGGAGATCGGAAGCACTAAGAAGAAAAGGCCATATCATATCACATATTATGAATTGCATGTGATGTTAATCCTTTATGCATCTTGTATTGCTTAGTTAACGACGATAGCATTATAAGATGATCCCTCATGCACATGAATTTCAAGTTTTAAAGTGTTCACCCTTAGTAAGCACCGTTGCTAAAGCTTGTTGTTTCAAAGCACCACGTGATGATCAGGTGTGTTAGATTCCGCAAGTGTATACAACATGAGCAAGCCAGATTTGCTCATGTGGAAGCTAAGGTTTGATCTTGACGAGCCTAGCATGTACAGACATGGTCTCGGAACACGGATCACCGAAAGGTAAAGCATGAATCATATAGTAGACATGATGAACATGTCGATTGTTCGCCATTGAAACTACATCAACTCTCGTGATGATCGGTGTTGATGTGGTGGAATTGGTTCGTGTGATCACTAAAACAATGTGAGGGATATTGTTTTGAGTAGGAGTTCACCTAGATTAATTTAACTATTAATTAGAACTCAATTTGTCATAAACTTAGTCTAAACTATTGCAAATATGTTGTAGATCAATGGCGGCCCCTACCATCAATTTTAATGTGTTCCTAGAGAAAGAAAAGTTGAAAAACAATGGAAGCAACTTCGCGGATTGGTTCCGCAATTTGAGGATTGTCCTCACTGGTAATTTGACCTATGTCTGGATGCACCATTGGGTGACCCACTGCAGCTCACTGCTACCGATGAAGTAAAGAATGTTTACCTCGGAAGACTCAAGACTCCACAGCAAAGTGCTATCTTGTATGGTTTAGAATCGAGCTTGAAAAGGTTTGAGAATTCAGACCCACATGATATTGTCCGTGATCTCAAATTGATCTTTGAGACTCACGCGGCAATTGAGAGCTATGAGGCTTCTGAAAAGTTCTTTAACTGCAAGATGGAAGAGGGCAGCTCCATCAGTGAGCATGTGCTTAAGATGTCTGGGCACGCAAACAAACTTCAAAGCTTGGGTATAGTGATACCTAATGCTTTGGGGATTTATCGTGTCCTCCAATCACTACCACCAAGTTACAAGAACTTTGTGATGAACTAAAATATGCAAAACATGAACAAGCAGTTGCCAGAACTCTTCGCCATGTTAAAATCTGCAGAAGTGGAGATCAAGAAAGAGCACCAAGTGTTGATGGTCAATAAGACCACCAAATTCAAGAAAGGCAAGTATAAGCAAAAGGGACACTTCAAGAAGGGTGGTAAGAAAGTTACCCCGCCGACGAAGAAGACCAAGGCTAGACCTAAGCCTGATACTGAGTGCTTTTACTGCAAGGGAGAAGGTCACTGGAAGCGGAATTGCCCAAAGTACCTGGCGGATTTGAAGAACGGCAACATCAAGAAGAAAGGTATATCCGATATACATGTTATTGATGTGTATCTCACTAGTACTCGTAGTAGTTCCTGGGTATTTGATACTGGTTCGGTTGCTCATATTTGTAACTCGAAACAGGTGCTGTAGAATAAACGTGTCACATCCCAAGATTTTCCAAATCTTGTAATGTGAAAAATAAATAAACAAAAATAAATTTTTGTTGAATTTTAGGGTGAAAAGAAACTTTTTGGAAACTTAAAATCCCATCTTGAACAAACTTTGGTTAAAGTTTGAATTCAACAAATCCAAATCAAGGGAAATGCATTCCTCAATGAATGTATCTGGAAATTTAATCCTTTGGAAAATAAATCCAAAACCCTAAACCCTAAGGGAATAAAAACCATTTCCAAGTTATCTCTAAATCCATGGACTTGATCCATACCAAAATTGATCAACAAATATTCACAAAGGATCAAGAAAGACCATAGAAGTTGGTTTCACTCAAATTGGAACCATAAATAAAATCTTATGAATATAATAAGATAAGGAAATTGAATTTCCAAAGCTAATAAAGCCCTTACCAAAAACCCATACCAATTGGTGAGCAAATAATCCTAAAGGGATTTAAAAAGATAAACAATTAATAAAGAAAGTTTTTATAATTGGAATTACTATTTTGGATCTTTAAGTAAAGAGTTTTGGTTTTCAAAAGAGAAGGTGGATTTATAAATAAAGATTATTTTAAAGAGCCAAATTAATTTTGGCCAAGCTTTTATAATAAAATATTTTGTTTTGATAAAAAGAGTAAAGGTTTGTTTAAATAAAATAATAAGGATTTTATATCCAAATTTTATTAAAGTAAAGGCTTTTCCCATTTTAAATAAAACACTAAAACTTATTTATTTATTTTAAATAAGTTTTCCAAAGGTTTTTGAATAAAACCTACTGAAAAGGTTTTTGGTTTGGTTTATATTTCAAATAGAGTTTTGAAAATAAATTAAACCCTATTTTGCAAATAAAGACTAAAGTCTTTTTATTTAATTATTAATAGATCCTAAAAAGGGATAAAAATTATTTTGTTTTTGACTTTGGTTTTATATTCTCAAATAAACTTACTGAAGTGTTTTGGTTTTATTTTAGAGTTCAAAATAAAGATTTTAAATAAAACAAATCTTATTTGATTTAATAACTAAGGCCCATTTTAATTAATTATTAATGGACCTTATAACAAAAGTGTTATTTTATTTTATTTTAAAACAAGCTTTCAAATATTCCTTGCTTTCAATTAAAAACCTACTGATTTAGTTTTGAAAGTGTTTGGATTTCAAATGGAGATTTTATTAATTAAATCAAACCCTATTTTATTAAATAACTAATGAACCATTCTATTTAATTATTAAATAGATCCTAAAAATGAATAAAATATTATTTTATTTTGAGATTTGGTTTATGTTTCTAAACAGAACCAAGTTCAAAGTGGTGAAGTTTGGTGTTTGTTTGAATTGATTTGAACCTTGTTTGATTGTTTGAAATTCAAAACAGAAAAATAGAATTAGAAAAGAATAAAACAAGCAGACAGAAAAAAAATAGAAACAGCCCACCCTCTGGCCCAACTAGCCCAACAATAGCCCACCTAGCCCACCTGTTCTCTTCCCCGAAGCATTCTTTTCTCACTCAGAAACTTACTCGCACAGAGAGTGATAACTGGACCCCACCCCCACTCCCTTTCTTTCACTGCCAAGCGGACCCACTCGCCTGTTCATCGTTTTCACCCTCGCTCCGAACCATTTTTCTCCACCGCAAACCTAACTCACACCCTCACTGACGCGCGGACCCAATCTTCCCTGTCTCTCCTCGCTGACGAGACGACCCCACACCAACTCTCTTCTTCCTCACCCGCCGCTGACCATGCCCCTCTTTCCTCCTCGCCGTTACAAGCGATTAAAGCCAGGTTTAATTCGCGTTAACCACGCCGTTAATCGACCCTGCATTCACGCATACTTATTCGCCTGCATCCCCTCTCCCTTTTCCCCCAGACGCATCACCCTAGCGTGCCCCCAGGCCGCCCAATTCTTCTCTGCACCATTCCCTGTCCGACGACGCTCCGACGACAATTCCGGCGAACCACGGCCGCCCCTCGACTCCCTCTACACGCAGGCATATTCTCCACCTCCAGGCGAACCTGCCAGTGCCTCCAGTTCACCCGCGCCTGCCCTAGATCGTCGGCAAGGACGAGCTCAACGCGCCGCCGTGTCTGCCTTGACTCCGGCGACCTCCCCAGGTAAACTCCATTCACCCCCGCAGCTCCTGTTGATGCTCCCATCTTTCCCAGATCAATACGCGTCTGACCACATCCTTGTTTTGCCTCGGCGACGCAATCGACCTTCGACAAGAACAGAGCGCCGCCATTGGAGCTACTCCGGCGAGGAATTGCCACCATCCCTGTGCGCCCCTCGTCAAACCAACAGCATGTTGAGCTTCGGCATCTCATTGCGAACACGGTGAGCACCTTCCCCTCCCCCCTCGCTTCCTATTTCACCAGCGCCGCCGCCGTCTGACCTCGCCGCCGCCAGCGACAGTCGCTGCGCCGCCCGAGTTTGGTCCATGCGATGACAGCCGTTCGATCTAGATCAGGCGAGCAAGATTAGACCACTTAAACGCGAAGGGGTATGCTTTCTGGACCGCACGATTTGATTAGATCCAACGCACTGTGTTTGCCGATCCGGTACCCGCGAATAGCGAAGCGCCGCGTGTCACTGTTCTGTTTAAAATCAGTTTTGAAAGAGATTTATTTGCAAATTTCAAACCCTTATAACTTTGGATCCACACGTCCAAAAATTACAAATTTTATGTCGTTGGATTCAGGAGAGCAAGGCCTAACCAACCCTGCCCTTAGTTTAGCAAATAGTATCTGTTAGTTTGCTTGTTTTTGCAGATTCTTTTGTGTGCTTGCTAAGATTAGAAAAATTGTTTAAAAATGATTTTAGGGTTAAAACTTTTTCAAAATGGTTTGTTGTGACCTTACTGACCCTAAGAACCAACCCATGTTTTGGAAAATGAATTTGGAAAAGTTTAGAATGGATTAATTAGTTTAGTTCATTTCTAGCTAAATAAAACTATTGTTTTGTTTATGAAAATGGTTTTGAATGGAAAACTTTGTAGGAAATGTGTTGAACCAAACCTACTGACCATAGGAAACACTTTGTGGATTCAAAAATGAATTTGGTGAAACAAAATAAGGATTCCTTGAATTAAAACCATTTCTAGTCAAATAGAAATGTGGTTTAATTATAAAAAAATGGTTTTTGAAGAAAACTTTTTGGGAAATGTTATGTCTTAAAACCTCAGACCCTAAAAAACCAAGTTTTGTGATTTGAAAACATATTGGGTGAACCCTATAGGCTAATGCCTTAGTAAAAATATTTCTACACCATATAAAATGATACTTTATTTTGGAAAATGGTTTTGAAGTGAAACCTCTTTGCAAATGACTTGGCCACTTTACAAAATGACCAAAAAGGTGTTTACAAATGTTTTAACCCATTAGGAACCACTTCTTTAAACAAAACAAAGCTTGGCATGCTTGCATGCATTACCTTGACTTGGTCATTTTATGTGTTGTTTAGCTTGTTTGGTAGATTGAGTTTGTGCCTTGCTTGATTGATTTGTAGTGACTTGAAGAGTGTGATTGTTGCAAGGACAAGGAAGTGAACCTATACCCTCTACCAAAAAGGCAAGTGATGCTTCATACTTTTGTCCCATTACTTTCACTATGCATTAGTGATTTTTTTTCTAAGTAAAACTTGCATGGAATTTTTGCTAAGTATAAACCTTGCTATGGGAAATCCTAGTAGATGAAACCTTAGAAGAAATTCCAAAGTTAAGATTCCTATTACTATCGTGCTTAGCTTAGCTAATAGAAAACAAGGATGGAATATATATTCACACTATGGAAAAATTTCTAAGTCTGAGGACTTGTACTTTTTAAAACAACTAAGTTAATGAATCACCTGGGTGGAATGGTAATTGCTTGGTGGTTTTTGGTTGAGTGGTTCACAAGGCCCATTTTTATGGTTTACCTTAGTGTATCTCACTTGTGGATGGCCACCCAGGAACAAAGAGATTTGAGATGTCAAATGTTGAGAAGCTTCAAGTGCAGCCACTTGGCATTATGGGCTCTGCCTGGATCATATAGGTTGCAATAACTTAGCCAAATGGACAGTTGGTGGTAGCGTTTTTTTAGGTTTGGAGCGCGTCCATTTTGGTCTAAGGGAAGGCTTCTGAAAGATCTTGTCTTGGTGAAACCAAGTCTTGTGGGGAAAGTGCACCACCTCTGCAGAGTGTAAAATCTAAGTACTTAGCCATGTCCCTGGCAAAGGACAATTTGAGCATCAAGACATGGAAGCTATCAAGAATCTCCTCATCCCAATTTCTAAGTTAAAATCTTGTGGGTGAACAAGGGTTAAAGGATCACCAATTTCTATTGGGAGATACCTTGGGAAAGATTTTGTCAAGCAAAAACTTAGTGTTTTCAAATGTTAAGGAAAATCTATTTTGAGCAATGCAAGCCTCAACTCCACTTAGCCAAATGCATATAGATGATAGACTCCACTATACTACCATAGTATCACTTGCCAATACAATTCAAATGTATTGACCCTTGGTGGCTGTAACTTGTATGTTGCAGGTTTGATTGAATTTAGTGAAGATTGATTGATTAGGATTACAAAGTCTACAACCAACATCTGCCTGTGGCACTTTGAAGATGAAGGACCCCATGACTATAGTTATTCCGCTGCAATGTAATGTAATGTAATAGCCAAATGAGCTATGTAAGATGTAATAAATTATTTTTCCTGGTTATAAAGTTGTATTATGACCTTTGTATCTTGATATTACATCTTAACTGTGGATGCTAGCTATTTATCCAGGGACTAGCATTGTAAACACAGGGATCTCTACCTTATTAAAGGTTGGGAACTCTACAAGATGGTATCAGAGCATTGTGTGGTCTGTAGGATTTGTAACCCTAGGATTCGACAAAAACCCTTGGAAAAATAGGAGTTGTATTTGTTCCAAAACTTATTTACAAACAATCTTGTAAACTCTTTCCTCAACCATTTTGGTTTCAACTCTACATCTCTTCTATTTCAACTTGATGGTAAAACCTACCCTTTGACCAAAGACTACACTATGTGCAAAGGACTTCTTCAACACCTTCAACTCTAATGACTTCAACTTCTTCAACTCTAATGACTTCAACATCTTCAGCATATTCACCAAGGACTTCCAACTTGGATATCACTAAGGACAAGTGAGACAAGAAATGTTACTCAAGACTTGAAGACTAAGGAAAAACAACTTAGAAGGAACCGTGACCACCTTTGAAGTTTTGTGACCAAGACACAAGAATTCTCCAAGGATACAAAGATCTCAAGCAAGGAGAATCAACCAAGAAGGATGGAAAGATCACAAGTGAACCATGTAGATGGACCACCATTTATAGTTAAAGTCAAACACACCAAGTTATGTGGTGTAACAAAAAAAAATATTTTTGTTGCCTAAGTATGTGCTTGAAATTTGTTGTTTGAGTGAAATGTTGTTTGGGATTGCTTGCACATTGCTTGTGTGAATTGTGATGTGTGTGGTTAGAACTATTTCCCTAGAAATCTTTTGCCTATTCTAATCCCAATCCAACCCAAACAGATGACTTCTCCAAGAGCCTCCAACATCAAAGTTGATGACAACAACAACAACAACAACAACAACCAAGAGATGCACATAAGAGAACAACTACTAGCAAACCAAACCCAATTAAGCCAAGTGACAACTCAGTTTTTAGCCAACAATAATGGATTAGACCCAACCATGCAAAGGTTTTTGAAAACTCAATCCCAATTGTTGCAAGGGATGGCCACTCAAATGATCAACATTGGAGACAACTCTTCCAAAGGAGTTTATGACAGCAAGGATGACCAAGATGTTATTTTAGAAGGAACTCAAGCTTGCAATATTTGTGGAGACAAGGATCATTCTTCCAAGGAGCATGAAGATCAATGCCCCAATTGTGAAGAGGAACATCCAATTAACCAATGCCCCACATCCCAAGCTACTAGCTTCCTATGTGAAGGAAATAATCATGTCCCTATCCAATGCCCCATCTATCCTATAGTTCAACAAATGAAGCAAGATGGAATGCATCAAATGTTTGGAAACCTCCATAAGGGAACAATTTCTACCAAGAAAGATGAAGACAAAGGAAAATCTCCACTTGTACCTCCATGCAATGTGACCCAATTTAAAGGACCAAAGAGGAGACATATGAATTATTCAAGGAGCAACAAAAGGTCAAAGAAACCAGTAGACATTCCTACCTTTGAGATAACATATGAAGAACATGAACTAGAAGCACTCCTAGCTTTGGAGAAACCCAAGAAGAAGAAGAAGAAATGCCCCAACCCAAACAAGAAGGATATTACTCAAGAGCAATGTTACACTTGCAAAGAGATGGGACATTATGCCCAGAAAAGAAGAAAAACCAAGGAAACAAACAAGAGGAAATGATACCAAAGGAAAAGAAAGATTTGAGCCAAGTGATGTGTTTCAATTGCAAAGAACCAGGACACTATGCAAGCAATTGTCCAGAAAGGATGAAGCACAAGATAAACAAGCCTATGAAGGATCTCAGCCTTGTCACATATTTCAAGTGTGGAAACAAAGGACACTATGCAGATGTTTGCCCAGAGAAATTTCAACAAGATCCCAAGCAAGCCAAGATGTAATGTAGTTGGAAAATTTTTAAGGATGGTAGTACCCTAGTTGTTTTGATCCCACTTGTAACCCCTAGCCTCCCCAAATCTCGGGACGAGATTTATTTTAAGGGTGGTAGCCTGTCACATCCCAAGATTTTCCAAATCTTGTAATGTGAAAAATAAATAAACAAAAATAAATTTTTGTTGAATTTTAGGGTGAAAAGAAACTTTTTGGAAACTTAAAATCCCATCTTGAACAAACTTTGGTTAAAGTTTGAATTCAACAAATCCAAATCAAGGGAAATGCATTCCTCAATGAATGTATCTGGAAATTTAATCCTTTGGAAAATAAATCCAAAACCCTAAACCCTAAGGGAATAAAAACCATTTCCAAGTTATCTCTAAATCCATGGATTTGATCCATACAAAAATTGATCAACAAATATTCACAAAGGATCAAGAAAGACCATAGAAGTTGGTTTCACTCAAATTGGAACCATAAATAAAATCTTATGAATATAATAAGATAAGGAAATTGAATTTCCAAAGCTAATAAAGCCCTTACCAAAAACCCATACCAATTGGTGAGCAAATAATCCTAAAGGGATTTAAAAAGATAAACAATTAATAAAGAAAGTTTTTATAATTGGAATTACTATTTTGGATCTTTAAGTAAAGAGTTTTGGTTTTCAAAAGAGAAGGTGGATTTATAAATAAATATTATATTTTAAAGAGCCAAATTAATTTTGGCCAAGCTTTTATAATAAAATATTTTGTTTTGATAAAAAGAGTAAAGGTTTGTTTAAATAAAATAATAAGGATTTTATATCCAAATTTTATTAAAGTAAAGGCTTTTCCCATTTTAAATAAAACACTAAAACTTATTTATTTATTTTAAATAAGTTTTCCAAAGGTTTTTGAATAAAACCTACTGAAAAGGTTTTTGGTTTGGTTTATATTTCAAATAGAGTTTTGAAAATAAATTAAACCCTATTTTGCAAATAAAGACTAAAGTCTTTTTATTTAATTATTAATAGATCCTAAAAAGGGATAAAAATTATTTTGTTTTTGACTTTGGTTTTATATTCTCAAATAAACTTACTGAAGTGTTTTGGTTTTATTTTAGAGTTCAAAATAAAGATTTTAAATAAAACAAATCTTATTTGATTTAATAACTAAGGCCCATTTTAATTAATTATTAATGGACCTTATAACAAAAGTGTTATTTTATTTTATTTTAAAACAAGCTTTCAAATATTCCTTGCTTTCAATTAAAAACCTACTGATTTAGTTTTGAAAGTGTTTGGATTTCAAATGGAGATTTTATTAATTAAATCAAACCCTATTTTATTAAATAACTAATGAACCATTCTATTTAATTATTAAATAGATCCTAAAAATGAATAAAATATTATTTTATTTTGAGATTTGGTTTATGTTTCTAAACAGAACCAAGTTCAAAGTGGTGAAGTTTGGTGTTTGTTTGAATTGATTTGAACCTTGTTTGATTGTTTGAAATTCAAAACAGAAAAATAGAATTAGAAAAGAATAAAACAAGCAGACAGAAAAAAAAATAGAAACAGCCCACCCTCTGGCCCAACTAGCCCAACAGCAGCCCACCTAGCCCACCTGTTCTCTTCCCCGAAGCATTCTTTTCTCACTCAGAAACTTACCCGCACAGAGAGTGACAACTGGACCCCACCCCCACTCCCTTTCTTTCACTGCCAAGCGGACCCACTCGCCTGTTCATCGTTTTCACCCTCGCTCCGAACCGTTTTTCTCCACCGCAAACCTAACTCACACCCTCACTGACCCACGGACCCCATCTTCCCTGTCTCTCCTCGCTGATGAGACGACCCCACACCAACTCTCTTCTTCCTCACCCGCCGTTGACCACGCCCCTCTTTCCTCCTCGCCGTTACAAGCGATTAAAGCCAGGTTTAATTCGCGTTAACCACGCCGTTAATTGACCCTGCGTTCACGCATACTTATTCGCCTGCATCCCCTCTCCCTTTTCCCCCAAACGCATCACCCTAGCGCGCCCCCAGGCCGCCCAATTCTTCTCTGCACCATTCCCTGTCCGACGATGCTCTGACGATAATTCTGGCGAACCACGGCCGCCCCTTGACTCCCTCTACACGCAGGCATATTCTCCACCTCCAGGCGAACCTGCCAGTGCCTCCAGTTCACCCGCGCCTGCCCCAGATCGTCGACAAGGACGAGCTCAACGCGCCGCCGCGTCTCCCTTGACTCCGGTGACCTCCCCAGGTAAACTCCATTCACCCCGCAGCTCCTGTTGATGCTCCCATCTTCCCCAGATCAATACGCGTCTGACCACATCCTTGTTTTGCCTCGGCGCGACCTGCAATCTCACCTTCGACAGCAAACAGAGCCGCCCGCTGTTAGGAGCTACTCCGGCGAGGAATTGCCACCATCCCTGTGCGCCCCTCGTCAAACCAACAGCACGTTGAGCTTCGGCATCTCATTGCGAACACGGTGAGCACCTTCCCCTCCCCCCTCGCTTCCTATTTCACCAGCGCCGCCGCCGTCTGACCTCGCCGCCGCCAGCGATAGTCGCTGCGCCACCCGAGTTTGGTCCATGCGATGACAGCCGTTCGATCTAGATCGGGCGAGCAAGATTAGACCACTTAAACGCGAAGGGGTATGCTTTCTGGACCGCACGATTTGATTAGATCCAACGCACTGTGTTTGCCGATCCGGCCAAACCGGTACCATGAATAGCCCGCGTGTCAGCGTGTCACTGTTTAAAATCAGTTTTGAAAGAGATTTATTTGCAAATTTCAAACCCTTATAACTTTGGATCCACACGTCCAAAAATTACAAATTTTATGTCGTTGGATTCAGGAGAGCAAGACCTAACCAACCCTGCCCTTAGTTTAGCAAATAGTATCTGTTAGTTTGCTTGTTTTTGCAGATTCTTTTGTGTGCTTGCTAAGATTAGAAAAATTGTTTAAAAATGATTTTAGGGTTAAAACTTTTTCAAAATGGTTTGTTGTGACCTTACTGACCCTAAGAACCAACCCATGTTTTGGAAAATGAATTTGGAAAAGTTTAGAATGGATTAATTAGTTTAGTTCATTTCTAGCTAAATAAAACTATTGTTTTGTTTATGAAAATGGTTTTGAATGGAAAACTTTGGAGGAAATGTGTTGAACCAAACCTACTGACCATAGGAAACACTTTGTGGATTCAAAAATGAATTTGGTGAAACAAAATAAGGATTCCTTGAATTAAAACCATTTCTAGTCAAATAGAAATGTGGTTTAATTATAAAAAAAATGGTTTTTGAAGAAAACTTTTTGGGAAATGTTATGTCTTAAAACCTCAGACCCTAAAAAACCAAGTTTTGTGATTTGAAAACATATTGGGTGAACCCTATAGGCTAATGCCTTAGTAAAAATATTTCTACACCATATAAAATGATACTTTATTTTGGAAAATGGTTTTGAAGTGAAACCTCTTTGCAAATGACTTGGCCACTTTACAAAATGACCAAAAAGGTGTTTACAAATGTTTTAACCCATTAGGAACCACTTCTTCAAACAAAACAAAGCTTGGCATGCTTGCATGCATTACCTTGACTTGGTCATTTTATGTGTTGTTTAGCTTGTTTGGTAGATTGAGTTTGTGCCTTGCTTGATTGATTTGTAGTGACTTGAAGAGTGTGATTGTTGCAAGGACAAGGAAGTGAACCTATACCCTCTACCAAAAAGGCAAGTGATGCTTCATACTTTTGTCCCATTACTTTCACTATGCATTAGTGATTTTTTTTCTAAGTAAAACTTGCATGGAATTTTTGCTAAGTATAAACCTTGCTATGGGAAATCCTAGTAGATGAAACCTTAGAAGAAATTCCAAAGTTAAGATTCCTATTACTATCATGCTTAGCTTAGCTAATAGAAAACAAGGGTGGAATATATATTCACACTATGGAAAAATTTCTAAGTCTGAGGACTTATACTTTTTAAAACAACTAAGTTAATGAATCACCTGGGTGGAATGGTAATTGCTTGGTGGTTTTTGGTTGAGTGGTTCACAAGGCCCATTTTTATGGTTTACCTTAGTGTATCTCACTTGTGGATGGCCACCCAGGAACAAAGAGATTTGAGATGTCAAATGTTGAGAAGCTTCAAGTGCAGCCACTTGGCATTATGGGCTCTGCCTGGATCATATAGGTTGCAATAACTTAGCCAAATGGACAGTTGGTGGTAGGGGTTTTTTAGGTTTGGAGCGCGTCCATTTTGGTCTAAGGGAAGGCTTCTGAAAGATCTTGTCTTGGTGAAACCAAGTCTTGTGGGGAAAGTGCACCACCTCTGCAGAGTGTAAAATCTAAGTACTTAGCCATGTCCCTGGCAAAGGACAACTTGAGCATCAAGACATGGAAGCTATCAAGAATCTCCTCATCCCAATTTCTAAGTTAAAATCTTGTGGGTGAACAAGGGTTAAAGGATCACCAATTTCTATTGGGAGATACCTTGGGAAAGATTTTGTCAAGCAAAAACTTAGTGTTTTCAAATGTTAAGGAAAATCTATTTTGAGCAATGCAAGCCTCAACTCCACTTAGCCAAATGCATATAGATGATAGACTCCACTATACTACCATAGTATCACTTGCCAATACAATTCAAATGTATTGACCCTTGGTGGCTGTAACTTGTATGTTGCAGGTTTGATTGAATTTAGTGAAGATTGATTGATTAGGATTACAAAGTCTACAACCAACATCTGCCTGTGGCACTTTGAAGATGAAGGACCCCATGACTATAGTTATTCCGCTGCAATGTAATGTAATGTAATAGCCAAATGAGCTATGTAAGATGTAATAAATTATTTTTCTTGGTTATAAAGTTGTATTATGACCTTTGTATCTTGATATTACATCTTAACTGTGGATGCTAGCTATTGATCCAGGGACTAGCATTGTAAACACAGGGATCTCTACCTTATTAAAGGTTGGGAACTCTACAAAACGGAAGCTAGCGAAGAACGAGGTGACGATGCGCGTGGGAAATGGATCAAAGTTGATGTGATCGCGGTCGGCACGCTACCTCTTCATCTACCATCGGGATTAGTTTTATACTTAAATAATTGTTATTTGGTGCCTGCGTTAAGCATGAAGATTATATCGGGATCTTGTTTATTGCGAGACGGTTACTTGTTTGAGTCCGAGAATAATGGTTGTTCGATTTATATGAGTAATATGTTTTATGCACATGCACCTTTAATAGATGGTCTATTCTTATTGAATCTCGATAGTGGAAATACACATATTAATAACATTGAGGCTAAACGTTTGAAATCGAGCGATAACTCGACCTATATGTGGCACTGTCGTCTTAGTCACATTGGAGTGAAGCGTATGAAGAAACTCCATTCCGATGGACTTCTTGAATCACTTGATTTCGAATCACTTGAAAGATGCGAAGCATGTCTGATGGGTAAAATGACTAAGACTCCATTTTCTGTTATGATGGAGCGAGCTACGGACTTATTGGAAATCATACATACCGATGTGTGTGGTCCAATGAGTGTAGCATCGCGCGGTGGTTATCGTTATGTTCTTACCTTCACAGATGACTTGAGTAGATATGGGTATATCTATTTCATGAAACATAAGTCCGAAACTTTCGAGAAGTTTAAGGAATTTCAAAGTGAGGTTGAGAATCAACATAACAAGAAGATTAAATTTCTACATTCTGATCGTGGAGGTGAATATCTAAGTTACGAGTTTGGCGAGCATTTGAAGAAATGCGGAATACTTTCACAATTGACACCGCCGGGAACACCACAGCGTAATGGTGTGTCCGAACGTCGTAATCGAACTCTCTTAGATATGGTTCGTTCTATGATGTCACTTACAGATTTACCGCTATCATTTTGGGGTTATGCATTAGAAACAGCCGCATTCACTTTAAATAGGGCACCATCTAAATCCGTTGAAACGACACCGTATGAATTATGGTTTGGGAAGAAACCTAAATTGTCGTTCCTAAAAGTTTGGGGTTGCGAAGCCTATGTAAAGAAGTTACAGATGGACAAGCTTGAACCCAAAGCGGAAAAATGCGTCTTCATAGGATACCCAAAGGAAACTATTGGGTATACCTTATATCATAGATCCGAAGGCAAAATCTTCGTTGCCAAGAATGGATCCTTTCTAGAGAAGGAATTTCTCTCGAAAGAAGTGACTGGAAGGAAAGTAGAACTCGACTAGGTTGTCGAACCTTCTCTCAAACTTGCGAGTAGCGCAGCACCAGAAGTAGTTCATGTGGCGCCTACACCAATAAGAGAGGAAGCTGATGATGATGATAATGAAACTTCGGTTATAGTTGCTACAGAACCTCACAGGTCAACGAGAACTCGTACCACTCTTGATTGGTATGATCCCGTTATGAATGTCATGTTGGTGGACAACACCGATGACCCTGTGACGTATGAGGAAGCGATGATGAGCCCAGATTCCAATAAATGGCAAGAAGCCATGAAATCCGAGATTGGATCCATGTACGAAAACCAAGTATGGACTTTGGTGGACTTACCGGATGGCCTAAGGTCGTCGAGAACAAATGGATTTTCAAGAAGAAAACAGATGCTGATGGTAATGTTACTGTCTATAAAGCTCGACTTGTCGCAAAAGGGTTTCGACAAATTCAAGGAGTTGACTACGATGAGAATTTCTCACCTGTAGAGAAGCTAAAGTCTGTGAGGATTATGTTAGCAATCGCTGCATATTATGATTATGTGATATGGCAGATGGATGTCAAAACAGCATTCCTCAATGGAGACATTGATGAAGAGTTGTATATGATGCAACCCAAAGGTTTTGTCGATCCTAAAGATGCTAACAAGGTATGCAAACTTCAACGGTCCATCTATGGATTGAAGCAAGCATCCCGAAGTTGGAATCAACGTTTTGATAAGGTAATCAAAAGTTTTGGTTTTATACAAACTTATGGAGAAGCTTGTATTTACAAGAAAATGAGTGGGAGCTCTGTAGCATTCTTAATACTGTATGTAGATGACATATTGTTGATTGGGAATGATGTAGACCTTCTTAAAAGTGTCAAGCAATATTTGAATAATAGTTTTTCAACGAAGGATCTTGGCGAAGCAACTTACATATTAGGCATAAAGATTTATAGAGATAGATCGAGACGCCTAATATCATTGTCACAAAGTACATATTTGGACAAAGTTCTAAAGAAGTTTGGAATGGAAGATAGCAAGAAAGGGTTCTTGCCCATGTTGCCCAATACGACCTTGAGTAAAACTCAAAGTCCGACAACGGCAGAAGATAGAGAAAGGATGAGTAAAACTCCCTATGCCTCAGCCATAGGATATCTAATGTATGTCATGCTATGTACTAGACCCGACATTGCATATGATGTTAGTTTAACTAGCAGATATCAAAGTGATCCAGGAGTGGATCATTGGACAGCGGTCAAAAACATCCTTAAGTACTTGAGAAGAACTAAGGATATGGTTCTTTCTTATGGAGGTGATGAACAACTCGTTGTTAATGGTTACACCGATGCTAGTTGGAACACCGATCCGGATGATTCTAAATCACAATCTGGATACGTATTTACTTTGAATGGTGCAGAAGTTAGATTCATGAGTGCAAAGCAAAGCGTTGTGGCGAGATCTTCAACTGAATCGGAATACATGGTCGCTTTGAGGCTTCACAAGAAGTGATATGGATGAAAGAGTTCATTACAGAGCTCGGTGTGGTTCCTAGTGCGCTGGACCCAATGTCTATCTACTGTGATAACATGGGCGCCATAGCCAATGCGCAAGAACCAAGGTCACACAAGAAGCTGAAGCACATCAAGCTACGTTTTCACGCTATTCAAGAACATGTCCAAGATGGAGACATAAAGATTTGCAAAGTACACACAGATCTGAATGTGGTGGATCCGTTGACTAAACCTCTCCTGAGGGCAAAACATGACCAACACCAAACTGCCATGGGTGTTCGGTATATTACCATGTAATCTAGATTAGATGACTCTAGTGCAAGTGGGAGACTGTTGGAGATATGCCCTAGAGGCAATAATAAATATAGCTATTATTATATCTTTGTGTTTATGATAAATGTTTGCATTCATGCTATAATAGTATTAACAAGGAAACATTAATACTTGTGTGATTTGTAAACTTAAATAGAGTCCCTAGTAAAGCCTCTTTATAATACTAGCTTGTTGGTTAATAAATGATTGTGGTTTCCCTATCATGAACATTGAGATTTTATTAACAACAAGATCATATCGTTAGGAGAATGATATGGTGGACATACTCCTATAGATAAGCGTAGCATAAAGATCAAGTCATTTTAATAGTTCAATTGCTATATGCTTTCTGATACATAGTAACCTAATTCCTTAGACCATGAGATCATGCATATCACCTTCACCGTAACTGGGTGGCTATAAAGGTGGCATTGAGTGTTCGGAAAGTATTGGTTGAGACACATGGATCAAGAGTGGGATTTGTCCATCCATATGACGGATAGATATACTCTGGGCCCTCTCGGTGGAATGTCATCCAATTAGCTTGCAAGCATGTGACTGGCTCACAAGGGATCACATATCACGGGAACGAGAAAAGAGTACTTATCAGTAACGAGGTTGAACTAGGTATGCAGAGATACCGACGATCATGACCTCGGATAAGTAAACTATCGTGAGACAAAGGTAAATTGGTATCGTATGTAAGTGGTTCATTCGATCGCAAAGTAATCGTAGAAATATGTGGGAGCCATATGAATTTCCAGATTCCTCTATTGGTTATTGTTCGGAGAAGTGTCTCGATCATGTCCGCATAATTCACGAACCGTAGGGAGACACACTTAAGGATTCGACGTTGTTTAAGTAGTTATGGAATGATGAGTAAGAGACCAAATGTTGTTCGGAGTCTCGGATGGGATCTGGGATATCACGAGGAGATCTGGAATGGTCCGGAGAATAAGATTCATATAAGGAAAGTCCTGTTTCGGGGTTGGAGAATGGTTCCGGTGTTTTCATCGGGAATGTTCTAGAAGGTTCCGGAATGTCCGGCACTCCAGAGGGGAAGGGTACATGAATGTGTCATAACAAGTTGGAATGATTGCATCATGTACTAGGTGTCATCTCTGAACAAAATAAAGGGTTAAATCAAATCCTAGTTTGAAAAAGTCAAACGCCAATTTGAAAAGTCAAACGGCTATTTTGTGAGGTGGAGGGAGAGTAGGAAACCTACTTGGGGAGGAGTTCCCTCCCTCCACCGCCGGCCCACTTGGAGACCGAGTTGGGGAGGGACTCCCCTCCCCTTGGCGCGCCCCCTCCACCTATATAAGGAGGGGCAGGGCTGCCCCTCCAAGGACACAACACCACGCCCTCTAAACCCTAACACTAGCCATCGCCGCCCTCCATAGCCGCCGCCTAGGGCAACTCGCCGCCGCCTAGGCCTAACCCTAGCCGCCGGCCTTGCCCCCTCCTTGGTGCGTCTAAACCCTAGATCACCGAGGCTCTCTCTCATAGTCCACCATACTCGCTCCGGCTTAAGGCGAAGCCCTGCGAGATCTCCCCTCTACTTCCGGTACCACGTTGTTGTGCTGCCGAAATCGCGAGGAGAGTGCTACAACCTCCGCTGCCTGCTGGAACAAGGGAGAGGAAGGACTTCATCGAGTACCGAACGTGTGACCGACTGCGGAAGCGCTGCCGAAACGCATCGCCGGAAGGATCGTCTACGCGATCTTGAGATCGGCAAGAGTACGACTACATCACCCACGAGAATCCGCTCTCGTTAAACACTTTGGAATCTTCGAGGGTGAGTTATTCCATCGACTCGTTGCTACAATCTATTACATAGATCTTGGCTTGTTTTTTTGTATGCGGTAGAAATTTTTTGTTTTCCATGCTACGAAACCCTACAAGTTGCTATGTCTTATTGTTAGAACTACATCTTTGATGCTCATGTTTAGAGTACTTTGATACCAGCTATCAGTGCTTTACAATAGTTTGATCAAGATTGTGATGGTGCATGTCACCTCAAAAATTATTATTTTTATCACTTACCTACTTGAGGACGAGCAGGAGTTAAGCTTGGGGATGCTTGATACGTCGTAAACGTATCTATAGTTTTTGATGTTACATACTTATTTAGTATCAACTTGGTTATGTTTTGTCCACACTTTGAGGTATTTTTATACATTTTCTAGGACTAACCTATTAACAAGATTCCACAGTGCCAATTGCCTTCTTTTGCTGTTTTTGGTTTCAGAAAAGCTAGTAAGGAAATATTCTCGGAATTGGACGGGACAAAAGGCAAAGTTAATATTTTACTAGAGCAAAGACGGAGTCAAATGGGTAAAGGGGGGCCACGGGGTGGCCACACCCTAGGGTCACGTGCCCCGGGGGCGCACGCCACCAGGTGTGGGCCCCTCGGGCGCCCACCGACCTTGCCCTTTCGCCTATAAAAGCACCCCATGCAGAAATCGCAAACACCCGATCAAATCTCCACGAAACAGTCTGTAGCCGCCGCCACCATCGTGCCTAGATTGGGAGGGATCTGAAGCTGTTCCTGGCACCCTGCCGAAGGGGAGAGATCATCCCCGAGGCCTTCTTCATCACCATGCCAGCCTCCAGAGTGATGCGTGAATAGTTCATCCTTGGACTATGGGTCCATACAGTAGCTAGATGGTTGTTTCTCCTCCTTTGTGCTAGTTTAGATCTTGTGAGCTCCATTCATGATCAAGATCATCTATTTCTAATCATACATGTTGTGTTAGCAGGGATCCGATGGATATTGAGATACTATGTCAGATTGATTATTGATTCTATCATGTCTGTGTTTTTTGTGATCTTGCATGCTCTCCGTTGTTAGTAGCTATCTTGCCAAGTAGATGCTTGCAACTCCAAGAGGGACTATTTATGCTCGATAGTAGGTTCATGCCTATAGTAATCTAGGGAAGTGACAGAAATCTCTAAGGTTGTAGATGTATTGTTGCTACTAGGGAAAAAACAACAATCCTTTGTTCATGGAGCAATTGTATTGTTTACTTTACACACATTGCTTAATGCAATTATCTATTGCTTGCAACTTAATACTGGAAGGGGTTCTAATGATAACCTAAAGGTGGATTATTAGTCATAGATGTAGTTGGATTATGGTCTATGTATTTTGTTATAATGCCCAATCAAATCTCATAGGAGTCAAGATGTCTAGTATATGCATTGTTATGCTTTCTCAATATGTCAATTGCCCCGCTGTAATTTGTTCACCCAGCATGTTATCTATCTTAAGGAGAACACCTCTAGTGAACTATGGACCCCGGTCCATTCCTTTATCATTGATACATCATCTACTGTTATTGTTCCTGTTTACCTTCTACAAGCAAACTATTATCTTCCATGCTATAGGTTTAATCCTTTGTTTTCAGCAAACTAGTGAGACTAACAACCTCACAGTAAGTTGGGGCAAAGTATTGAGTTTGTGTTGTGTAGGTTCCAAGTTGTTAGCAACACCTTGGAGTTGTTTCCTTACTCCTACTGGTTCGATAACCTTGGTTTCATAACTGAGGGAAAACTTGCTGTTGTGCTCATCGTACCTTCCTCTTGGGGTTTCCCAACGAGGCTCTACAGTTAACAGAGCCGCATCAGACATTAAACACCACTTCGTAACTGGGTGGTTATAAAGGTGGCATTGAGTATTCAGAAAGTATGTGTTGAGGCACATGGATCAAGAGTGGGATTTGTCCATCCATATGACGGATAGATATACTCTGGGCCCTCTCGGTGGAATGTCATACAATTGGCTTGCAAGCATGTGACTGGCTCACTAGGGATCACATATCACAGGAACATGTAAAGAGTACTTGTCGGTAACGAGGTTGAACTAGGTATGCAGAGATACCGACGATAAAACCTCGGATAAGTAAAGTA
Organism: Avena insularis; assembly: GCA_023614405.1. Classification (NCBI taxonomy): domain Eukaryota; kingdom Viridiplantae; phylum Streptophyta; class Magnoliopsida; order Poales; family Poaceae; genus Avena; species Avena insularis. The sequence continues at coordinate 335,977,388 of CM042689.1, read as the reverse complement.
TCGTGAGATAAAGGGAAATTGGTATCGTATGTAAATGGTTCATTCGATCACGAATTCATCATAGAAATATGTGGGAGCCATATGAATTTCCAGATTCCTCTATTGGTTATTGATTGGAGACTCGATCATGTCTCCATAATTCACGAACCGTAGGGATGCACACTTAAGGATTCAATGTTGTTTAGTAGATATGGAATGTGAGTAAGAGACCAAATGTTGTTCTGAGTCTAGGATTGGATCCGGGATATCACGAGGAGATTCGGAATGGTCCGGGGATTAAGATTTATATAAGGAAAGTCCAATTTCGGAGTTCGGGAATGGTTTCGGTGTTTTCACCGGAATGTTCTAGAAGGGTATAGAAGGTCCATAGATACAGAGTGGGAAGGGTACATGAATGTGTCATACCAAAGTGGAATGGTTGCATCATGTCATAGGTCACTTGGCTGGGCAATGGAAAGAGAGAAATCAAACTCTAGTTTGAAAAGTCAAATGCCAATTTGAAAAGTAAAATCCCAACATGGTTGCCTAGTGGAGGGAGGAAAGGAATCCCACTTAGGGAAGGATTCCCCCCTCCCTTGTCGCTGGCCACAAGGAGGAGTTGGGGGAGGACTCTCCTCCCCCCTAAACCACCTCTCCTTCTCATAAGTAGAGGGGAGGGGCGCCACCTTGCTTCCCCACTTGAAACCCTAGCCGTCGGCCCCTTGCCCCTCTCAAGTAGCCGCCTCCTAGACCTCCTCTAAATGTTGCCACCTAGCTAACCCTAGCTGCCATCCACCACCTCCATCCCTCGTCCCCCTAAACCCTAGATCACTGAGGCCCTGTTCTACTCCACATACTCGCTTCGGCTTAGGAGAAGGCTACGAGATTTCCCCTCTACTTCCATCACCACACCGTCGTGCTGCTGGAATCACGAGGAGAGATCTACAACCTCCGCTGCCTGCTGGAACAAGGGAGAGGAAGGTCTTCATCGAGTACCGTACGTGTGACCGACTACGGGAGCGCTGCCGGAACGCGGCGCCGGAAGGATCATCTACACGATCTTGAGATCGGAAAGTGAACAACTACATAAACCAAGAGAATCTGATCTCGTTAAACGCTTTGGATCTTCGAGGGTTAGTACTCTATCAAATCGTTGCACCGATCTAGTAGATTAGATCTTGGCTTGTGTGTTTTCATGCGATAGAATTTTTTTGTTTTCCACGCTACGAACCCCTACAGTGGTATCATAGCCATGTTTATGCGTAGACCTGTTGCACGAGTAGAACACAATGGTTATTGTGGGTGTTGATGAGTGGCTTTGCGGGTGTATGTCTCTCCCACCATAGTGAAGATTCAATTTACAACGGGCACTTGACAATACTTGTATCAACATCGTGGTTCATGTTCGTAAGTTAGAACAGTTCTTATGCGAAAGCCCCAGCCACATAAAACATGCAAAGAAAGATTAGAGGCGTCTAACTTGTTTTTCCAGGGCTTGTGTTGTGATGTGATATGGCTGTGATTTTGATTATATATGATGTATGCAATGATCCTTATTGTAAGTTGGCAATCGGAAGGAGCCTTATGGTTGTCTTTAAATTTTGTTTAAGACATGCGTGTCTATTATTCAAAGTATTTGTAATAGTTGATGCTGGTGGATGACAACCATGAAGCTGCGCCATTGACCTTGATGCCACACTGATGATGATGGAGATCATGTTCGTGCTTGGAGATGGAGATCGAAGGCACAAGAAAAAAGGCCATATCATATCACATATTATGAATTGCATGTGATGTTAATCCTTTTATGCATCTAGTAGACTAGATCTTGTCTTGTGTGTGTTCATGCGATAGATTTTTTTGTTTTCCATACTACGAACCCCTACAGAATTGTGTTCTATCCTTATAGTGAAGGAGAAATTCTGAAAGGTACTTCCTTGCCGCTTGGCGGCCCTCTAGTTCATTCAATCTGTTTTTGTTGAATCCATAGGGGTCTGCCACCATGACTTTTTGTCGTCCTCGGTGGTGACGGTGACGCGGGCCATATGGAGCGCCCATAGGCGGAGAAAGTTACTATCCAGGGGCTTTAGGTGCATCATCTTGAAGATATCATCGTAACGTATGTAGAACTTGTCCGCAGGGAATGTAGTGTTCCAATGAATACATGATGATGGCACATGCATAGAAAAGTCCAGGAGGAGATGTCCTGACTTCAGTGCTGCTACCTCCTTTTTGTAAACCGTGTCATTCAAAATTCTGATTTCCATGTCATCGTTGCTGTATCTATCCGGCAAAAGGATGCTTTTTTTGGCTACATGCATGATCGCCTTTTCCTATAGACGACCCTTTAATTTACCTAATCGAGCGAGGCGATAATACGAACGCTTAGGAGCTGGTTGGCTGGTGCTGCTAGCGTTGGGCACCTTGGCATCTTTTGGCCGCTTCATGTGCTTCTTCGTCTTTTCCAGTACTGGAGGACTTATCATTGCTCCCTTGGCAGCATTCTGAATCGTGTTTGGACTGATGATCTTGTCCCTCTGGGTGTACTGTTCTGGTGTATGATCATCAAACAAATTCTTCGCACAAGTTCTACCATGGTCAGTTACTAGTACTTTGGGTTGGGTGAGAAATTCTGGTTGTGATGGTGTTTCGGTTTGGAGAGAAATTCTTGTTGGGATGATGGTGCTTCAGATACGAATGGTGGTCCTTGTGGTTGTTACCCGCTAGCTACAAGCATATCGATGAGACCCAAGCATGTATACACATCATTATCCTCTTTGTTTTCCATGTAGCCACTGTTGTCATACAACAGATCGTTAGAATGAGCTGCAGTGGGCTGGGAAAAGCTGCTGATAGGGCTAGTGAGGTGACTCTGACCCAAAGGAGATGGCAACACTATAGTTTTCCTCAGTACTATTGGCGGTGTTATCTGTGGGTTGTTGCTGGTACCCAAACGAATGTATGCCTTAGGCCACTCCAGCATCCAACCACTCTTGCAATGTAAGAGGTTCATGTGGGAGTCTGCATTGGAAGGTTGAATCGGAGGAACGATCTCCTCAAAACCATCATGGACCACATGCACATTAACCCTAAGGACGCCATTAGCCATCTTTTTATTGTGTTGTTGGTTCTGATTAGGTTGAATGACTTGGCCTAACGCAACGTCCTTCAACTCACCATTCACCATTGCAAGGAGAGTGCATGTAGTGTCCTCCCGCGAAACATGAATGTACTTAGCTAGAAATATCCAAGCAATTAAAGAATAATAGCGCAATTAATTTGCTAAACATGTGTGACGCTTACCGTTAGGGCGTATAGGTCAGCCCTTGGTGACGCCCTGGTGGCACAATAGACGGATGGGCTGCTATGATGAGCTTGGACAGGCAAAATTTCTCCATCAACACTAGAATTAGAATTTGACACAGTAGCACGTTGTTGGAAAAATTATGGCATTGGTCCTACACAACCTCTATCTACCCAAGCTTGGACTGCTTTCGTATAGATAGCCATGAGGGTATCGGCTGCTTGTAGTACTACTTTTTCTGCTATGGCTCTGGTCTCGGCATCGGACCGGGCATTTTCTGCTTTCAATTCAGCCTTAATTTTGGCTTTAATCTTTTTGTACCTGCCGAATCCATGCCTGACTGCTCGTCTTACCTACACTCTCGCCTCTCATCTATGGTTGAAGTGTCCGAACAATGCACCTTCCATTTTGCACTTACGCCAGCGCCGACGACACGACCAGTTTTTGGCTTCTCGTGCAGGTCCCTCCCCATGGTTATGTTGATTGCCCGGTTAAGCGGGGCGTCCCACGCGTGCCCATATGACGACTCTGACCCTTGGGAGATTTCAGCAGCTGCAAGAGTGTGCTGCTTTTCCTGCAAAGAGATTATGTGATAAGAACGATTATAGAAATAAATTTTAATCTACTAAATTTCTTACCAGTTCTTCAATGAGTCTTTTCGTCCCATCATTTTTTAAATATCATTTTATCTTTATCATATGTGAAATGGACCCTGACGAGGTCACGTTCGCGTGGGTCGGTCTCCTTTAGGAGTTCTTCGTCCTCCTTTTTCCAGATTTTATGCTTCTCTTCATAACCACTGCTTCTAAGTCTATGGTCACCTATGAGATGCTTTCGCATCTCCGTTTCCTGGTCCGCAAATGCCACGGCTGAAGCGGTCCCAACGCAATCCTTCAAAAGTTTCCAATCTTTTTCCTTAATTTTTGGCCATTCCGCAACAACCTCAGAGTATTCTTCCTTATTAGAAACTTTATCTTTTAACATTGATCTCTAAGTACTTAGGTCCTTGCTGCACTTGTGGATGGCCCTGCTGTTAATTAGCTTCTTCATCTTAGCATTGGGATTCTCGGGGAAGGCGAATCTATTGTGCACCTTCGTTAGGAGAAGATTAAGGATCTGCTGATTCACCTTCACCCTTAAGTTGCGTGTGTTGATGTTGATGGAATCTCGGACTATGCAACCAATATCATTGTTGTAGGTGGCTCTAGTGCTTTCCGAACTTGCAGGGTCTCCCTTATAGTCCACTATTGTTATCACAAGTGTTTCGGTGCCCAACTTGTTTTTCGCCCTAGCCCTCTTAGTCTTACCGACCGGGTCTCCATCATTTATGTGTTCTAGAGGATCACCGGTTTCTTCGGTGCCAGTGTCGGTCTCGTTGTCGTCATCTGAACTATCACTTACATAGGCCTCAACCCCCATCTCCGGAACTTCCTTACCCTGCCCATCTGTGTACAAGTCTTTGAAGGGTTTCGCAGCATAGTAAATCAAAATTTTCTACAGATGCGAACGGGAAAGCCAAGATCTAATCTAGGAGATGCAAACAACGAGGGGGAATAGATGAGATCTTCATACCCTTGAATATTCGCACAGCGAAACGCTCGACGGAACGTGGGTGATGTAGTCGTACTCGCTTCTCCTCCTCGCGATCCGATCCGATCTAACACCGCAAGTGGCAATGCCTCCGAGAGATGCACACGTGCAGCACCTCGACGTCTCCTCCTCCCTCGGTCCAGAAAGTGGGGTGGAGAGATGGATTGGATCTACAACACGACGGCGCGGTGCAAGCGGTGGAGAGTTTCTGCAGCAGGGCTTCGCCTACACGCAGTCGGGAGGGAGAGAGAGAGGAGGGGCAGCAGGGCGGCTAGGGCTTGAGGAGGAGGTGTAGGGGAGGGGTGCGCCCCCAGCCCTATTTATATAGAGGGGTGGACGGCCAGCCCTAGCCCCTCCCCCAAGCCCTAGGCCGGCGGCCAAGGAAGGAGGAGTGGGGGGCAAGTTCCCCCCCCTTCTAGAAGCTCCCCTAGGGTTTTGCCCTAGGCTTGGCCGGATGGGCCCTATGGGGCTTGTGCCCCTGGCCCAATGCGGCCAGGACACTCCCTCATATGCCCATGCCCCCTACCGGCAGGTGGGGCCACGTTGGTCCCCCTCCGGAAGGTTCTAGAAGCTTCCGGTACAATACCGATTAACCCGAAACAATTCCGAACTCCAAAAGCTGCATTGCCTTATATGAATCTTATTCTCCGGACCATTCCGGAACCTCTCGTGATGTCCCGGATCCCATCTGAGACTCCGAACAAAAACTCATAAACCAATTATCCAATCTATCCTAGCGTCGAGACACGTTAAGTGTGTGACCCTTCGGGTTCGAGAATATGCAGACATGATCTTCTATCAATAATCAACAGCGGGGTCTGGAAACCCATATTCACTCCCACACATTCATCGATGATCATATCGGATGAACCACGATGCCAGGATTCAATCAATCCCATATATATATTCTCTTCGTCTCGCGATATTTTACTTGCCCGAGATTCGATCGTCGGTACCGTCATACCTAGTTCAATCTCGTTCACAGCAAGTACTTTACTCGTTCCGTAATCCGATATCACTTTGTGATTAACTCCTTAACCACATGCTTGCAAGCGGTGTTGATATCGATTATCGAGTGGGCCCGAAGTATATCTCTCCGACTTGGGAGGGACAAATCCCATCTCGATACATACAACCCAACAGGTACTTTCCGATCACCTGAGAGACACCTTTATGATCACCCTCTCATAGGATGACGTTTGATGACCTCAAAGCTTTCTTCCGATACCAGGGAGTTGTATTATCTCATGGTCTAAGGAATACAATATTTGACATAAGAAAAGCTTCGCAAAGATGAACACGATGACATGATCTAATTGCTCCACTTAGTTTGGGTCTGTCCATCATATCATTCTCCCAATGATATGATCTCATTATTAATTGACAACTCATGTCTATGGTTATGAAACCTTAACCATCATTAATCAATGATCTATTCCATAGAGGCATACTAGGGACACGATGTTGTTCACAAACCACACAAGTATTAAAGTTTCCGCTTAATACAATTCTAGCATGGAATATAAACTTTATCATGAACAAGAATTATAATAATAACATCTTTATTATTGCCTCTAGGGCATAATTCCAACAGTCTTGTGTATATCCATGATTCTCTGTTCCTATTCTTGCACCCTCCTCGCTGTCAGTGGTCGACTGAGAGGATAAAGAGCGCACGACGGGGTCATCTTGTCCGGACATCTTCGCACTACAAATTAAAGATCACAACATTAGATAGTACAACTTATATATCGACAAAAAACTAGGTACAAATTTCAAACAAAATTTTGGTATGACCTTTGCTAAAAATAGGACATATGAGTGCCAAAATTTACGAGATGGAAATAAATCCACATTTTGTTTAAAATTATGGAAACTCTAGTATATTCCCTACAAATAAAAACATATAGCAAACCCGAAGGTTGCCTCATCTACACACAATGGAGAAAATATGAAGGTTTTTGCCTCATCATCCACACACATTTGCAAATCCATCAACATTTATAAATTCACAAAATTCACCACTTTTAATTTGCACCATTTGCAAAACCACCAATATCCACATGTAGCATACAAATACCCACACATCCATCAATAATTTGCATCATTTGCAAATTCACCAATATCATCCATCATCAATAACTGAAGTGACAATGGCTTTGCTCACCTGCGAGGATGCTGGTGGCTGGCTAGGGCGGGACGGGGCGAGGCAGAGCTTCACCGGGGGTGGGGTAGGGCTTGGCCAGCGGTAGCGGGGCTCATCCGACATCGACGGTATAGAGGGAGGCGATCTTGCACCGTGGTCGGGTCCGGTGGATCCGTCATCGAAGCGAGGAAGTAGAGTCGACGGGGTCGCTGCAGGCCGGTGCAACGCGAGGCCGGTTGCGGTGGGGCTCGGCTGGTGGCCGGTCAGGTTGACGCGAGCGGCAACGGCGATTTCGAGGGAAACGAGTGGGACATTGCTGGGGAACAAAAACAAAAAGGAAACACTACCACCGCGCGGGGCAGGCGGTGCCTCTAAAATTTTGGATGTTATAGTGGTGGCGTCTAAATCACCACTAGAAACTAGTTGAGGCGTTCAACTCACAGGAAACGCCACCACTAAAGTTTTTCACATAAATAATATTTGTAATTAAAAACATAACTTTATTGTTTTTTTTTCAACTTTGCATAGAACTAGGTTTTTTATAACAAATAATTTGGTTTACCAAAAACAAGAGTTTGTATGGATTCCGACGCTCCAAACCTCCTTCTCTAATCGCTCAAACCCGCGGCCCCCCTGGATCGTCTACCGTCCAACGCGTCCTGCAGCACGCCATGTGGGTCAGGACGGCTTGGTGACGCGGTTGGTCATATTTTTTCTTTCCAGACACCCAAAATCCCTTTGGGGGTACGTACTTGTGATGTTGTAAGCATCCAAATTATATTTCCGTGTTCTTCGTTTGCCTCATCCTAAAAATTAAACGTATGCGATTGGTTTCTACCTACCACCTACGTCTTCCACCTCTCTCCCTCCCCTTGAGAGCCGTCTTCCTTCTCCCGGTCCAATCTAAGGCTTCCCTCGGTGGCGACGCACCGGAGGAGGCTAAGGAGAGGCACCGGCTTCAGTAGTCTAGGTTGTAGGGTTAGATGTTGTCTTCTTGTGGCATTCTGGAGTAGGTCGTCGAGTCCCATCGACCGGATCTGGTGTATCCGCAGCTTTGTCTTCCTCGAGGTACTGCTTTGTTGGTAGGAGCAGTGGCAAGGGTGGAGTTTGGAGCTCGGAATCTCCAATAATAAGGTCGTCTTCCCCTTTCTCTAGAGGTCCTACGATCTGGCGCTTCTCCACGACGCCAGACGGTCACCCGTGTTGTCGTTCGTCGAGTTTTTGAGGTGGAAATTGGGCGGCAACGGTGGATCTGGTGAGGCCTTCTTCAATAATAAGATTTTGGTTCCTATGGCTCGTCGCCACTGCTATCTTCTATGCTTCCCTCCTCGAGTCCATGGCAGTCTCTCTGGGTTTGACGGCGAGTTCCTTTTCATGGTGTGGTGTTGGCGTGCCTCTGCTACTCTGGTTTTGCTGTCTTATCTGCTCAAGCTCCTCAAGCTCCAAGGTGGTGATGGGGAAAGAAGTAGTCAAAGCCGGCACTCAGCCGGGGTGGATTCGGAGTTCAAGAACCTTCTCTTATGGGAGCTTCTCCTCAGTGTCTGTTTGGAAGACGCTGAAATCTTTGGCCATGATAGCCTTTTATGCCGGTATGCTCCGACAAGGTTCCAACCTCCATTGGGAGGCCTTGTTTGAGTTCAGACGCTGAGAGCTTTGTCTTTGTCCATGGCTGCAATGCGTTGAGCTCTTTGCTCCACAGTGGGGAAGAGAATGGACTAGATTACAGTTGCAAATCTTTTAGCAAGGTTTTTTCTATAAATACGAGGGATCTATGTGTTAATTTATTAATTTATGGGGTCTTTTGTAATCAATTTATACCTTGGTTTTATCCCCTTTTGGGGCGCTCCGCTGTTAAAAAAGATAAAATCAAACGGGTGCTCTAAGAGACCAATTCCTACGTTATTTGTCCTACAAATCAAAGAGGCTCCCGGTGCATCATAGATCGGCAGCTGAGTTTGGTAAGTAGAGGAGCCGACCGGCACCCAACTAGCTAGGGCTACGGTATGCGTGTCTACAGTACCGTGAGGACAGCAAAGCACGGCCTAAATTAAAACTCTGTACCGCATATGCCTTGGAAATGGCGGGAGTTGATGCATGTCTCGCCAGGCGCCAAGCGCAACCCCCAACGAAGATTCCGCCGCGCGCAGGCCAGGCGAAGCAGCCGGCGAGTCGAAATTTCTTTTGCGTCCGTGCAAGCTAGCCAGTAGGTTCCGGGGACGAAGCTCACTCCAATACCCAGAGTGACAAAACACCAGATTCAACGCATGCACAGCGACGATGAAAATCGTGTCTCTTTGGCTCTTACCCCGATGCATGCAGAAAGAGAAACGCACAGCAACATTTTAGTATACTCTTTCTGTACTGAAATACCCTGTGTTTTGGATTTAGTCAAATCTCGTAAAGTTTGACCGAATATATTAAAAAATTCATGTACACCTATAATACAACATAATTACCATTAGAATCATCATAAGATATATTTTTATCATATATATATCTGCTGCTATAAATGTTTATAGTTTTTTTTATATATTCTATCAAACTTTATAAACGTTGATTTTAACTAAACCCAGAATGCAGGACATTTTAGAATATAGTGAGTAGTAGCTGGAGAGAACACAGGATTATTTTTTCCAGATTAAGGAGATAAAGAACATAGGATTAGGTACCCCAGAGTATGCAATAATTGCTGTCGTAGGTAAGCTAGCTAGCTAAGCTACGTGCGTTATAGTATGCGGTTTCGGTACGTTTGTCCTTTCTTACTACTCCATATACGTGTGTGTGTTCCATCGATCGTGAGCATGAGTTGTACGCACGTACGTACGTAGCGACAACCATACGAACCACCGATCTTGTCTTTCCCTGGACCCCCGCGTACCGCGTACGTACGTAGCGCTTGCACCGTCGTCCGTATAGTTCAGCAGTACAGGTACCCCTAACGATCTGACGAACTATTGGTGTGAATTCTCCGTAGTTCAGCAGTACGATCTGTCCTACTTGCACCTAAGAAGGTGAATTCTCCGTAATTCTAACTTTTTTTTACATGTTTAGAGTATTGTATGTATATGATTGTTACAGTAGTAGTTTAGGATATTTAGAAATTTATCCTAATTTGATTTATATTTTAAAATGATTTTCTATATGTCTATATATACTCGTCCATAAGGCTCAATAATACATTCGTCATATTCCGTTAAACTTATACTCTTTTATTGTATCAGACTAACGGTCCAAACCCTAGCCGCCGACGCGCTTCCGCCGCGCCGCCCCCGACAGATCGATCTTCATGATCTCCGCCAGGAGCCACGCGATCCGTTACAGAGTTCGTCCGCCGATTTATGATCGGCTGTGCAGTTGAGTCTTTTCCGATCTCTAGATCGGTTTTTCTCTTCGCCGATCTTATTTTTTGGTTTACCGATCATAGATAAGATTGAGTCGTCCACCGCCGTCGTCATCGCAGCACCTCTATTCTGACCATCGACATCGATGATCAAACTTAGCCGGTTGCTACGCCTTCCTCGGTAGGCTGCTGCGGTCGTCCCCTTCGGATCGTCTTCGTCGTCATCTCCCGGACTTCACCGACAATGCCGCCATCGCCTCTGATATACGCATCGTCAATGCCATGGCGCATACAGCGCACCGTCGGTTTGATCAATCGATCCAGCGCTCGTCTACGCCAAGTATGTCCCCGAGCACACGCCTACCATCGATCAAGCTACGGGCTGTTGTTGCATCGCCTCTTCGGGCCGCAGCGCCGCCGCCTTGGTCCTTGCCAACTGGCTGCAAACGCGCCTCACAAGCGTGTACGCACCGATGGCTGCAGCCGCTGCATCGAATTGCGCCATGTAGTTATGCCGCCCCTTCCGGTCGTAGCGTCGTTGCACGCAGTCTACATCGCCGTCCCCGCGCACCGACGCCCTAGGCTATCTCCACGCCACCTCCCACGATGCGGTTCGCCTACGTCTGCGCATGGTCTTCGTCACGCCGGATTATCCTTCTCCTACGTCAAGCACCGCTGCCGCGCCTTCTAGGCGCCCAACATGACCACTCCAAGTCGTCCTCAACGACCTCGTCGCCGCTGGTTTCGCCACCTTCTACATCTTCGTCCACAATGACCTCGTCGGCATCGTCATCTTGTCCCCTACAACACTGGCGCACAGGTTCGTGATGGTCCCTGCTCTTGCGTGCCCGGTTTTGGCAACACCGGTGCGTGCCTTCGTTCCCGACGCGTCCCCAAGCCTAGTAATCTCGTATCGGCGTTTTATCTTCGTCGGCCTTGACAAAATCTTCTTTGGCATTGACACCTTTCTCTACGACTGCCTCAACCTCATCACCGACAAGTTCTTTTTTCATACTCGGTTCTGGCAAAAACGGAGTGTGCGTTCGTCCCCGACGTGCACCTAGTTCTCGTAAAACTATGGCTGCACCTCATCCTCGACGGCTCAGACTGCATTGACCCTCGGCAAGCCTCCACGGACCCTCGACGCGTCTCCGTCATCCTCTTCGCGCACTATGCGCATGCGGCTTCAAGTGCGGCTACTTTGACACCGGCAACCCCGACCACGACATCGACCACGACAACCACTCGCACGGCTACCCCGACTTTGGCACCGCCTCACGCTCTCGGCTCCCTCGACATCGGCACAAGGGCTATCATCTCGCTTGAGCATCATCAGCTTCCTCTATAGTCCAAGCTACCGCGACGCGACACTATTTACGATGTTCTCGCTCGAACTGCGGGGGATGTCAGTCTACTAGATCCTACTTCGGTTTATCTCCAGTCTGACCGTCCGCGAGATTCCAGTTGTTCACGACGCTACCGCTATGACCGCGGGAGATGTTAAGTATTGTACGTATATGCAGGGCCGGTCCTGAGGGGGGACTAGAGGGGCAGCCGCCCCGGGCCCAAAATAATTAGGGGCCCAAAAAATTATAAGCCTAGTATATATTATAAAAAAAGAATTTTTTTTATGGGCTGGTGACCAACCGAAGGATATGCGCATCGCTCCCAGGCATGAGGCATCGATCGCTCACCTGGCGCTGCCAGCCTCAACGATTGACTCCTCGACTCACGCAAACGACTCCCAGACTAGGGATTGAGGGATCACTCGACCTCGACTCACGCGACGACTCCTAGGCATCGGCGTATCGCTCGATGCCTCGACCACGACCAGGCCCTGCGCTCGAAGCCTCGACTCGACGACTTCTAGCCAGGCATCGCTTATTCGCTTCGGCTTCCCAGGTATCGGCCGTCCATCCCTACTTCCCAAGTCATCCCATCGCCTGATCGACTCCCCTGGACCGGATCGCCCTCTATGATCATACACCAGGCACATCGCACACAGGAAGGCGAACGGCAATCTTCAAATCTGTCTGCTGATCTTCCCCCGCGGCCCTGCCCAGCCCTAATTCTTACTTCTTAATTCTAGTTAGTAATTGACTAATTGTTGTTCTTGATTTCTTGTTTATCAGCTTAAAGAACCTTTTTATAGTTGAAATTATTGAAGAACTATTTGAGATCTTCAATGTCTTAGGAGAGGTTAAATGGTTTGGCAAGTCTATGCATCGAGAAGAGTTAGTGGACGAAATTGATATTGATTCCATCGTCATAGACTTTGTTTTTAGGAATTTTCATGAAAAAATTTAACGTATCATGTAAACATTATTATTTTATATGAATACTAGCTGAATGCCCGTGCGTTGCCACGGAAGAACGACTCAACGTATATAATAAAATTCATTAATTATAATTATTTTATTTTTGTATTTATTATATTATACATTTTCACCCCAAATCTTAAGAAAATGAGGTGTCATCTTTCTCACTATTTATCTGCTTATCGGATCCTTTGCCACCGCACTTTATTATTTCGTCAATGACACAAACAACTTTTCATGCTTTAATAAATATCCATCATGGTTCTAGTTTTCTAAGGTAATATTTTGGCTATCATTTCCCTACCTCTGTCGTCTAATTCGGCTACATTTTTCCGTCATTCTTCACTCATGTGTCACAACAATCTGCATCTTGTACACCATTTTATTCAGCCCATTAAATAACTGAGTTGTCTTACTACTTTGTAAAAAGCATGGTTGAGCTAGAAAATTCTTTGGCGATGCATGTCCAGTCGAAGTCTTGGTTGAGACATCCACCTAGAGTGATGCATATATCCGAGAAATTCTTTGGCTTAGTTGAAACTTTGGCATTTTCGTTTGCAAAGTCAAAATTTTGGCATGGTACGGTCCATGTGATCTCTGGAAAATTTGTTTCCGTCTCCTTTTTTTTGTGGGTTTTTTCATTTTTTTTCTACAGCTTGTGTTTGACCTTTTGATGAAGGTTTTATGTGTGTTGTGCCTTAAACGGTTAGACCTTACTCTGTGTTATAATTTTTCAATAATCTGGGCATTATTTAGGTAAACTATGAAAACAATTAGTCTTCCACACAAAATGCACAATCAGTTTCTGTTTCTCTGTATGAAGATGAAATAGTTTAGGATAAACTTTTGGTTCTAGTCTGTTCTACACCGTGATCGAATCATTTATTCAGAAACGAGTCCTAGTGCTTGGTTGGGTGCAGGAAATAACGAAATCAACATAATCATAGCAGCTAGTAGAATTCAGCAGCAGAGAACACACGCGAAAAGCTAGCGGCATGCGGGCAGTAGCAAAGCACGCAATCAACAGCATGGAGAACAGCACACACCGAAAGCAATGCAGCTGAATTGCAATCAGCAGCAAAGCACACATACAATGTAGTATGCGTTTGCCAAATAAAAAGCAGAAGAGGCGCAGTTAATTAGCTGCTGCAGGAAAGCACACACGTGGCAGCTCTCTTTTGGCAAGAAAAAAAAGCAGAGGAGGCCCTCGCGGCCTGCCCGGGCTCCACGCGCGGAGCCGCTGGCAGTCTATTCTAGGTCTCTCTGCACCAGTCCCGAACCCCTCCACTCCAGCAGCCCCGGCTGGCCGCTTGGCCGGACCAATAAGCCCCTTCCACGGCGCCGGCCTCTCGTCTCCTCTCCTTCCCTGTGCCCCACCACTGATCCTCCTTCGTTCCTCACCTTTCCTCCATTCGCCCTGCTCTTTCACACACACGGTTGCAGATCTGCTGGAGGGTGAGCAAACCGGAGAAGAACGACTGTGAGGACATCTCCTCTGCCTCCTCTTCCCGGTGGTGCCACCCCTCCTCCCATGCGTTGGGCGATTCGACTTGGAAATCTATTGGCAGGCAGGCAGAGAGGCAACCGGAGGCTGGGATATCGTAGGGAACTTAAAGTGGACGGGAAGCCATGGTGCCACCGCAAGACACCGGCAGGGAACAGAGCGCTTTTCCGGTGATTCACGACTTCCCTCAAACTCAAAGGACCCGTCGGCGTGGCCAGGGACTTGGAAGTGATGGGCGCGTCGGAGCATCCCCTGACGCCAACCCCTCCGCCCTTTCCTCTCGATTTCTCAGAGCAGAGTTTGAGCGAGAAAAGAAGTGCGGGTTCGGGCCAGCAATGCCACCATGGGACCGATGACCGGACCGCGGGTTGATTCCCCATTTATTGAGGGGTTAAATTAAAAAAACAACGACGGACGAAAAAACTCAAGACGAAAACCACCTCAAGGAATATTATATAGTAGAGATTATAGTTGGAAGAGTACTTAAAATATTTATTTTTTATCATCTCATATATGCATAAAAAATTTATACTAAGGGACCCAAAATTTTAGTTTCGCCCTGGGCCCAAAATCTCAGGACCGGCCTTGCGTATATAATTGTTACGGTAGTTTAGAATAGTTAGGACTATAGGCTAACTTGACTTGTACTCCGATATAATTTTCTGTACGACTATATATACTCTCGTCTATAAGGCTTAATAATACATCCATCATATTCCGTCAAACTTGTCCTCTTTCATTACAGATGAGCAGCATCAGCACACAGTTCTACGCGTGACTCTCGCTGCGTGTTTAATCAGCTGTTGGCCGGCCCTAATTCGAGAGCTATGATACAGATCGACCCGCCGAAGAGTGGCTGTGGACTTGTATTAGCTGCAACCCCATATTTGTAGCCAAGCAAGACAGCATCGTGAGGTCCATCGGGCATCCTCGTGTACACCAAACATGCCCTTGGCGCGGATTACAATGCTGCAGTTGCGTCCAAAGAGAGATCCGCGTAGAAGCAGGATTTGGCCTACTCGAGTTGTGATTGGCCTAAGCCGATTGACGTGAGCACAGACCTTCCCACTTTGCGTGTGTCGCAGCCAGCGCTCCGATGGACGTCTCAAATCCACGATGGACGTTGACATAGAAAGCAGCTGCCGGAGGATCTTAATTCTTACGTGCGACTAATCACCATTGACTCTGTCGATCAGAGAGACCTGAAATGGATAGTGTATGGTGGTGGGAGACGAGACCGGGTTGTGAATCCTGATCAGGTCTCGAGAAAACGGCTTTGCGAGGTTGTGAATGTAGCTAGAATCTCTCACTCAGGACGGAGGTACGACGCGCGTACGGACCGGCCAGCTTTTGGGCGAAAGCGAAGGGACGCGCAGCAGTGCTCCTACATACGCTGTCCTGCGCTAGCTACTCCGGTTTTCAGGAGACGATGACACCACATTGATTTTACCCACCAGACACTAGTAGTGTTCGGTTCGGTCACATAGCCTCATACGGCCTCGCCCCACGCCTCTACCCAATGTAGTAGTACTACCCTGAAGAATGAATGAAACGGGCCCAGCATTGGCCCATCAGGCCCCTTCTCGTTCAGTGTATATATACAGGAGTATTATTACTCCTCGTATGTCTGTACTCCTGTACCATACATCACCGGTCCATCCGAAATAATTTCGGAAACACGTAGTACGTGTACGGACCATCCGTCTCCTCCGATCGTATGCCACCGATCGGCTTGTACCCTGCACGACGCATTCGATATGATCCATCAAAATGATTTCGGAAGCCGTATGACTTCGTCATGTCTTTCAGCCGCAGCATGAAAGAAATTCGTCGGTCGTAGAATACGTCGGTCGATCAAGAAATTCAGTTCAAAGTTTTTTTACTAGTAGATGAATACAGTTCAAAAGTTTACACAGCTTATTGAGGTCGTAAATTTAACCAGGTGAGCACCGAAGACTGCAGCAGGAAGCCCATCCATCCTCTGCTGCTCTCTTCTCTCCGGGATGTCACTCACGTCTCGTTCGTTGTCTTTGGGGTGCCTTTGAGTTGCCGCTGCCCACTGCTGCCGTAGTGTCCAGTGGTACCTCGGTGTCGACGAACATGGCTAGCTAGAGGGCGTGGGTGTACTGGGACCAGGACGGAAACCCATGCCCATAGCCGAGCGTCATGGGATATAGCCCGAGGTATTGCCTAGCCGTTCCTCGTGGGGTCAGGTAACTTCAAATGGTTTCAGAAAGAGCGTGCCAGGTTTCGGAGACAACAATATTTGTCTTGGCAGCTTCCGTTCGTTTTTAAACTTGCAAATTTGATTCTGTCCGTTTCGAAACTTCAAGTGCATTGCACTAGTAACATATGCTTGCAACTCGTACATACGATCAATTTTTTTTGTTAAAAACTTGCAAGTTGATCTCCCTCCGTCCCAAATTAATTGGCACGGAATTGTCTAGACATTACATGCACATAAACATGTTTTAGTGTAACGCAGATCTAGATAAAACCATGTCTTTTGAACCAGCATGTAACTTGGGAGGTGATCAAGACTGCGGCTGAAAAACCTATCTAGGGTTCTGTTCCCGCGCCGGTGATGCCGCCGGTCCGCTCTGCCTTCGTTGGCCTTGTGGAATTGAGATGTGGCGGACCACGACCCCTTGCCGGGGAAGGGGGGGGACTTTTTCGTGTATTTTTTGGGATAGTGAGGCGATTGATACATCTCGAAGTGAGAATACGGTCCTCCTGCTCTATCCTCACTTCGATGATGTGTGGACGCATGAAGTCGTGTCTAGAGCCGATGAGATCTAGTCTTTTTCGTGTTCGTTAGTATGATTTCGGGCCAGTCTCTTTTGGGGTCAGGTTCGTTATCACTGACAATTTCGGGGTCTTAGCATGGCAGCTTCCCGTTTATCTACAAAACAATATCTACTACAGAAGTCTTATCCGACTCCAATGATGGAGGGGTGAGGACGATGCTCGTTTTCGGCTTGCCCTAGTGTTTATAGTTGTTTCTAGGTGGTTCATCGACAAATTTATAATTTTTATTATATTTAGAGCTTTTTGTAATATTGTTGATGATTATTAATAGATCGATGAAATTTTTGCAAAAATAAAAAAATCTATATAAATCTATGACAGTTAACTGGGGAGGGATGAAATTATTTGTTTAGGGTATCCATGCACAGCTGGATAATTTTTTTTAGGGGAAGCTGGATAAATTTTTCTACACGGAAATAAACTCTAGTAGCAGTGCTTGGCCGCGGCTGCCTAACGCAACGTGTATAGCTCTGACGAAGCCCAATTTGGGCTAGGATTTTCTTATACGTTTCGGCCCATTTGCTACGCCGCCACTATTTTGGTCTTTGGGCGGGAGACGAGGAGCTGAATATCTCATCGCCACCCCCAGTTTCCCCCACCCAACCCATCGCCCCCAAAAGAGGCAAAACAGTCCAAACCGTTGCCCCCGATGCCTAGAATCCAATCGCAATGGCGCCCGAATCCAATCGAGGCCTGGGGAATCGGAAGCTCGCGGAGTCCGGTGCTCGCGGCGTGGCGTCGCTCGCGATAGCCACCTGATTCGCGAGGCTAGGGTTCGTAAAATGCCCCGATCCTAGCGAGGAGGTGAGTCCCCGATGCACGATTTTTCTCTTTCTAGATACAGTAATCGGTGATTCGGTGTCAAATTAGGTTGCGAGTTTGAGTACCGACGCGCTTTGGCACGATTGGGAGAAAAAATCTGCTCTCGAAGTAGTGCGTAGTGGCTGTATCGTGCAGGATTGGTGCGAAAACTTTTCCTGTTCCAGGAGTCCAGTTGCGCGAGTAGTTCCAGTATTTGTTGGTAGGTTTGCTTCCAGAAGGTGAAATTTTGGTATATGCTGACGAGTATCAGACCCAAAGCCCTCCCACCCCTCTGGCTTTGGAGTAAGTTGTGGTGCTGTGGTTCGTCAAGTTTGTCTCATACCTATACAGGATGTTGGTCGGAGCTACCATTTTTTTATCTGCAGAACTAAGGGAATCCATGCAACATGCAGGCCTGTTGACATTCCTATTCATTGCTTATTCCTTTACTGGCCAGCGAATAACATGCTGATGCTATGTGTATAAATACCATTCCGAAGTTAATAATTTGTGGCTTGTGGGAGAAAGCATACACGCACTAGTTATTACTCCTGTGAGGTTGAGATGGGATTGGAATTGGACAATTACTATAATCACTCCTTTTATAGTAATCAAAACTCAAGAGAGAGGGGGGTGGGGGGTGGGCATTATGCACCTTATTTTTTCTTTCGTGCTTTGATTTAGATGTCACTTCAATTGAGAATTAAACAGTACCGATTTGCTATGCATTAGCTGACTGTAAGCATGTTCTGATATACCGGTAACTCGTATTTTTTTTGGGAGCAATAGTATGACTTTACTGACAAAACGGTCATAGTGCAACAGAGCGAAGAAACTGAAATGAATATGCCCAACAAAGACCCCTGCTAGAAACTAAGTTACATCAATTTTTTTCTTTCCGAAAAAAACCACTTATATCATATCAGTAGTCTAGCTATGCATTGTCCATGAAAAGGTATTCTCCTGTCTTGTGGGGCTTGAGAAATCTTATGTGAACTTGTTCCAAATTTTATCTCCATGCAGATGTTGATGATGAAATATGCAGAAGTCTTCAAATTTAACCATGGTTGCAATACAAGCAGTTGATTCTGATCATTTTTGTTCACATCATACCTGTAAGGGCCTCATTTCGTGCTTAAATAAACGAGTATGCCCTGGTACATTGTATGGAATATGGTTCTTCACTTTCTTTACCATATTTTTCAATGACGGCCGAAAATGGAGATGCCCCAATTATGGTGCTTGCGCATGAGCTTATGCGTGGACAATAACCTTTCTATTGTATACACGATTGTTATACCTGCAAAAGTATAATTGAAGAAACAAGGAACCTTAGTAGCTTCAATACTTGTTCAAGTGATAGGCTAGGCCACCTTTCCCAAAATATCTATCCTTTTGCAGATTCAGTTAGTTTATATTGTCTCCTCATCTGCTCAACATTACTTAACTATTCAAAAACTAGTTAGTTAGCTTTGGTGATTGTAACCAGCACCAGTAGCAGGTTTACTTGTACTGCCACTGAGCATATTTGTTCAGAGTTTCTTTGTGGTTTATGTTTGTATTATATAAGCAAACTTTGCACCCTAGGCATGTTTTTCCTGTATGTGGTTTATGTTTGCGTTCTACCTACGATTGCACAGTAGCACAATAGCACCCATCTCGTTCATATCCAGTTTCAGCCAAAAAAAAACCTGGTTCGAAATGAAAACTCTGGCTGTGAGTTATAGATCTCGTTTTCTGTTGTCCCTTTGCTCAATAAGTCTTCACCACCTTCGCTAGGCTCCCACGACAATTATAACATAACATTTTACTGCTTTTAGTTCTTGTAAAGAAATTGTGCCACCCATGACCGTTCTCAACCAAATGACAGATATCCTGTTCCTAGTTTCTTTTGGTCCTCCTTTCAACAACTTTAAATTTACACTACTAGGTCTTTTCTGGACTGCATATATACCAGTTTGGAATATGAAGTTGTCAACTTATTACTTATGCCAGGATACATAGGTTAATGTTTTATACATTACTGCCATGGAGCAGTATATATTATTTTTTGGCAAGCTCGAGATAACCATACCAGCGCCCATTTATCTTTTCACAAAGTCAACGTGGCCCATGCACACACAGTTACACGCTGCGCTCATGCCTAGGCACGAAGCCATGCAACCCATGTACACACACATGACATTAAAGCTCCAATTAGGTGCCTTATTAGAAATAACAATCAAAAGTTTTCTCCATTTTAGTAATCTTTATGTTTTATCAAATCCTGTTCATATTGTTTATTGGGTAGTAATATATGGTTATTTCCACAAAGAATAGTTGCTTAGATGGTCCACCAAATTGCTATTTTGATGTGCAAGTTGCTATCTGGTGTCAGCTTAGATTCTCTTGAGAATTTTTAGGAGAAGTGGAAGGTATGATGGAATATAGGGTATATCCTCATGCTTGATAAATTTGGTCCAGGAAGAAAAACTGTGGAGATTGTTTCCATACATAGCTACATCATGTGCAATCTTTATGCCATTAATGTTGTTTCCAGTGGGATTTCATTATTTCATTTCATTTCCTGATCTTGTTTATATACAAAAAATCGACCTACAGGAACTAGCTCTTGTGGCTTTTTGATTCAAGAAGAAACAACCCAGGCACACACCCTGCAGAGTCAAGGCTTGAACGTGGATGGTCGGCTGGATGCGCACCCGGGCGCACCACACTAGCCAGCTGGTGTCACCCAGTTCCTTCGATCTTGTTTATCAATTCTAGCTATAAGTAATATAAAAAGATTATGCAATCTCAGCTCTGCTTTTTCGTAATTCAATTACCAAGTGATGTTTCTTTCACTGCAGCATGTTTAGAGTGAATTCTGCTATCGGTTATCATTCGTATTTCATTATTTGACATGTTCACCTACACAAGCAGTCATTAGTATTAAATGTCCATGTCAGTTTCGATAATGTGCTAATTGTCCCCATGAGGTGATGTGAATCAGTATTCCATTCTGGAGTTGAAGATTTATTTTTGTTACATATCTTCTGTTGAAATATTTGCCCGCCCTTCACCATCAGTTCGGACTTTTGGGTGATCTGGTTGGTGCATGCATTCAGTAGGTTTAAGAGCCATTAGGTCTCAAGTTCAGGACCTGTCCAACACGCTATTAATAAAAATAGTTGTGTCCTTCATAGCTTCCACGTCTAAGTGCTATATTGATCAACATAGTTGTGAAGCTTATGTTGGAGAAGAAAGAATTATGATTTTAGTGAAGCAATATTTAGTGTTTGATGTTTGAGTTATATTTGATGGAAAATATGCTTGAAGCATACATTTGCATTCATAATCAATGATAGTATGATCTTATCTGGTAGAGTTTCTATATGTGACATTCTACATTAAAAACTAACTTTTGGCTTAAAAAGTCAACAGTGAGGAGAAAAGACTGGAAAGTTTCTCATGTGTTTTCATTTTAGATTTTTTTATTTAATTATACTGCTCCACAGGATAGATTCTCTAGCTTTAAAAAGCTGGATTGTATATTTTAAGCACAAGAGTGTGCACCTTTGCTGTTATTGTAATCGCTTATCAAAACCCAACAGTCAAAAGCAGTGACAAGAAAATTCTTTTTTGCATTCTTGGTGGCTCTGGCTCCTTACATTACAGTTTGGATACCCAAAGCTTTCACTTTTCCTAGTGGTTTTGTTCCACATCATTATGATGGATCATATAAATATGATCGTGTACTTCTTGTTTGATCAACACAAGTTACGACAGTGAGTACTTTGCTGCTGCATCTTCCTGTTTTCTCAAAGAGACATGTGCCTTGTACTTTCTGGTGAGCTTTTCTGTTCTTGACTTGTGATCTGTTAAGACCATGATTCTCTAGTAGACCTTTTGTTTACCCTCTGAACAACCAATAAACTCTACGTCTTTTTATGCAGATAGCTACAGTGGTAATGTGTAAAGCTATTGCACCCTTAGGCACTACCCTTACTATTATCGCTATCATTGTCATTACTATATTATCAACATTTGACTCCCAGGGTGAAAAATAGTTATTCTACACCCACCCTGACTATACATGATCTTTACGTAACATATATTTTGTCTTGCCCTGTAAGTCAAAAAGAACATATGAAAATATAGACACAACGTTTTACGTGACGTACAAAAATATGATGTATAATACACAATTTCTGTTTTTTACGCTGTTATGACTCATATACTGTGTTTCTTATTTCAATTTATTTGCTGTGGGTCAATATGAAAGTAATTGTTTGTATTCCATACATCAATTCTGAAGGTAACAATTAAAAAAATCCTGGGTGCAAAATAACATACTATGCACCCTGGGTGCTGAATACCATTTATATATAATTATATTTTATTTTATTAAACTATACTATATTATGTATATTGTATTATTATTGTCATTACGAGATGCCCCTTTTTTAGGGAAAATTTATAATTACAGTTTGTAAACTTAATGATTTATCAAACAGAAAATTCGAATTTTTCTTTGTCTACTGCTGTTACGTTGAACTTGTTATCGGGAGCATTTAGGCTACAAAGTAATGATGCTCCAACTGGGCTATATCAGCTAATGTGTAGTTGCTTAATTTTGTAAACCTTAATTAAACATATCGGTTCTCTTTAATTAATCTAATATGCAGTACCTTTTTCCTTGCAGCAGTTCAAGAAATGAAATCCATAACATCCGTTAGACTTCTACAATGGAATACCGCCATGTGCCTTCATTATATGTATTTGTCAAAACACTGACATTAGAAACACTCCTTGCGAGATTCTTGGGACTTGCCTTAATTGTGATCTTGTGATGATTTGCGCCATGTAAGTGTTTCTTCCTAATCATGCTTCGTGTCTGTTGTTTGCTATGCCGCTTATCGACCTTATTAGCGATGAACTCCCTTAGGCCTTAGGGCCCTCTTTGCCAAGGCTGCGAGTTAATGCATGCTCCTTTTATTGTTCACATATATTGGTTACCGCTGTTCTTAAGTTATGCACCAAGACCGCACCACAAATCGATTTGATCCATAGGCGCGCACCAAGGCGTGCATCATGAGACTAATGGAGCATAGACGCATGACAGTTTGTCCATGGTTCAGGATCTTCAGATGATCAAATTCATTGGAATCACCAAATAACATGCACACAACCAATGTTGTGTGCCTCATGCTTTGGAGGGAAGGATGGTTCTGTCAAATCGACAAGGCCATCTAACTAGTGGATTCCAAAACTCTCTGAGGCTCTTAGAAAAGAAGTATTATGTACCTGGTGACTGGTCCTTGCCACTACTTGCACCAGAGCTCTTCTGTTGTCTCAACCTTGACCTCTTGATGGAGGGATATACTTCTCCAAGTCACATCCTGTAGTAACAGTAAGGATTGTGGTTTTCAGACTTTGGGTCCATGACATGTAAAAGGACTGTATGGTCTTACCATAAAGGTACATTTGAGCTATTCATTCACCAAAGTAAAAGCAATATCATTGTGGGAGTGCCCTGACTGCAAGAATCCTGAAAAGTGGTGGTTCAAGAGATTGCGATGTATGATGGTGGGGGTGGCTAAAAAGAATCCAGGAGGAAGTATACTGGAAGGATGGCAGGCATGAGCTACGCTCTCAGGGTCCTCCATCATTGGAAGATGGATCCTTGTTATATGTGCTGAGTGTGCAACAGCAGTACTTCGGGGTTGATTGGCACCAAGCAGGTTGCTGCTCTTGTCTAGGCATAAAAGGCCACAATTTGCTTGCCCCCACTGAGGCTAGTTGTTGACATCCCATTTTCTGATACCCCGCAGCAGGTGAGTGTTTGGTTTGCAAGGTGGACATCAAGTTTTTGTGAAAACCCCGCAGCATGCATCTCTTGGTAACTGTAGCAACATAGCAAAATGCGTGTAGTCTGCATATCAGTAAGAGGTGAATAATAAATCTGTTCTAATACTTGCTACATAGCTGGTTGCTGCACAGATCTCACCACACCATTGCTGCCCCCCACAAGAACTGCTGCATCATTTGTTTTACTCGCTGCACATCTGGCCCTGTTTGTATGTTCTCTTATCTGTTCTGCTGTGATCTACCTGTATGGCCAGCTAGAGAATATGTCTTGGTTGCCCCTGTAACTTCCCATCTCGTTTTACCTATTGTCCATATTGCATCTAACTCCAGTTACTGAATGCGTACCAATAGATGAATGCCAATTCTGTGCATCCTTATTTACTTGACCTTTCTAGTTGTTAGACCAACCATGGAGAGATTTTGAGATCTTCTGAATACGAAAAGAAAGTTGGCACTCCCTCCGATCCAAAATAAGTGCCGATTGATTTAGTATACTAAATCAGCGACACTTATTATGGATCGGAGGGAGTACAACATTTTGTAAGTCTCTATGGAAGTCATTTGTCAGATGCAGTACCCCATTGATGGTTTCAACATGAAGAGCTGACGCTAGCAACTGTTGTGGTCTAATAATTCCTTCGGATGGGCATTTTGTTAGAAGCTAGATGCACCTTGAACAATCATTGGGAAAGTTCAACTCCAAAATTTCTGATCTTCCAAGGCCCTACCAGTTAGCGTCCCAATTCAAAGAATCTTTGTAAATCTCTCTTTGCTAGATGTTTCCATGGTGCTAGGCTGCTAGACACTGATGTAGCTGTTTGCCCCAGAAACTGATGGATGCTTATGGTTTATGTACACTTAAATGTGATCGTTTGCAGGTGAACAGTCCTATTATCCTAGGTGAGCTTTAAGAATAGCACACACAGTTCATAACACAGCAGGAACCCAAAGTTACAGTTGAACTTAGAGCACGTATAATGGGAGGTGCTTAGAGGAGTGCTTACAAAAATAAACCAATCATTTTGCTAAGCATTGGTGCTTATTTCTATAGAAGAGGTGCTTAGTTAGGCATCTATCTAGTATAAATAAGCACTGGTGCTAAAAGAAAAACCGGTTTATTTTTCTAAGCACCATCCTAAGCAACTTGCATTGTACATGCTCTTAGACTCCTGAGAAATTTCTTTTGATCTGCATTAGTTCATTGCTAGGGCACTCCTTTTGATCGTTTGCAGGTGAACAGTCCTATTATCCTAGGAGAATATATCATGGAACGCAATGTTACCTATTGTAGCTGCTTTGGCTAATATATAGACTTCACTCCTTTTTAGAAATCTTACTTTAGTATAGCTTTCGCAGTTTAAGTAGCAACAATGTACTTAATTCCTCTTGTTATGAAAAAAGTGTCAGCTCATCATGATTGACATGCTCCATCAGGATTATGCAGCATGGACAGTTCAGTGATTAAACTATGCCACTATTAATAGGTTCTAATCTGTTATGCATGCTTTTTTATTCGTACGTTGCCACACGTCCGCTGAGTGTTCAAGTTACTTTTTATGTTACCTTTCAATTTGCCGTAGTTGATCTCATTCAAAATCATGACTGCTTACATGGTGGGTATATAGGGCAAAAGAACTTAGCTAGGGCATGCATTCTATAGAAGACAGACACCCTCAGAACTTCCTCTCTTCTTTCTTTCATCCGTTTTCCTCTTCTCTTCTCAACCTATCTGACAAAGAGGAGGCCGACTATATCAGGCACCAACCCTCTCGAAATAACGAGGTTTCTTCTCTACCACTCCCATCTGCACCAACTCTTTAGATACAACTTACCTCCTCTTTATCTTCTCTGTGGTGCATGCATTCATGTTCAACAGAGTTGGGATTGAAGCAAACACAACCATATACTACTAGCTACACCTACATCAAGGAAACACCATTAGAAGCCTACTACGTGCATGGACCATTGGAGTGAAAGTGAGGGCAAGAGAGCCCATGATCCCATCTTCCAAACCTACTTCAGCCAAAACTGCCGCCAACATGTTGAAGATTTCTGCAAGGAGAGGAGTGCAGATGCTGTTGTTTCTCCTTCGCAGCGATCTATCTTGGTTCCAGGTCCAATTATTGTTGGTGCAGGACCATCAGGGCTTGCGGTTGCTGCATGTCTCAAGGAGAAGAGGGTCGATAGCCTTATCTTGGAGCGCTCCAACTGCATAGCTTCTCTGTGGCAGCTCAAAACATATGATCGCCTGAGCCTTCATCTTCCACGACGGTTCTGTGAGCTTCCTCTCATGCCTTTCCCTGCAGATTACCCTGTTTACCCCTCAAAGAAGGAGTTTGTAGCATACTTGGAGAAGTATGCTGCACGGTTCGGCATCCGCCCTGCGTACAACCACACGGTGGTATGTGCAGAGTATGATGAGAAGCGTTTGTTATGGCGGGTGAGGACACAAGCTACAGGTAGAATGGGAGAGGAAGTGGAATATATGTCTCAGTGGTTGGTTGTGGCGACTGGGGAGAACGCTGAGGTTGTGCAGCCAGAGATTGATGGCCTAAAAGAGTTCAAGGGAACGGTTATGCATACCAGTGCATATAAAACTGGCCGCATGTTTGCTGGGAAGCGTGTTCTTGTTGTTGGGTGTGGCAACTCTGGCATGGAGGTCTGCCTAGATCTCTGCAACAACAATGCACAGCCTCATATTGTAGTAAGGGACACTGTACGTGACTTTCTCTACTTCTCTGTTATTATTATTTTGACAATGTTATTCATTCACTATGCCATGAATTATGTTCATTACTTTTATATGTTTCCGAAGTTTAACCCTTGGAAATTATAAACCTACACTAATTACAGCAGGTGCCACCCTCGTTAATGAGGTGCCTGGTTCTGCCTATGTCAGCACCTTGAGTATGCTTATCTGTAGACTCTAGCTGATCAATTTAAGGAAGGCCTAGTGTCTGAAATAATTAGTGCGCATCAAAATCAGGATTTCCAAGGCAAAATTGGCTCTTGCACCTGCAGCACAGTTGGCTTTATTATGCGAATTTCTGGATCAGTAACAAGCTGTCACTCAGGAAAGGGGGATTCCTGAGACGAGAGGCTTCTGTATTGCTGCCTGTTAGCCTTTATGTTCTTTCTTTCTCGTGTGTACTTGCATCTTTTTTCTCCATCTCTGCGTCTTGCATCTCCATTTTCTTTTGGTTCTTGATTAGTTCCATGCTAATAGTTTTCTTGCCCCAAGGGTGGTGCAAAGAGCTTTGTCGTCTATACTTGATGAGAAAACTATGATTTGCACATTTAACTATGGGTCCCCATCACCACCATCAGAGCATAGCATAAGTCTGTCACTTAGAAAGAAACATTAGTAAAATGACTTGAGAACCTACCTTTCATGACTAGGTGCATTCCTTTCTCACAGCTCTTTCAGCTTTCAAAGAGCTTAGTGAGATTAAAAAAAAGCAAGCTTGGCTTCCAAAAGAAAATAAATGCAAGCTGGGGTTTGCTTTGGAGATAAGGGAATAAGTTTGGTCCAGGGACCAAATTGGTCATGTTGCTTCTTGTAGCAAGCAGAAAGCATACTTCGGGAAAGAGAAACTGGCACCCGATTAATTTTATGATCCAATCATTAGTACAAATGTTGTGTTGCCTTTTGCGAGCGCTAGCTAAGATTTTGTTCATCATTGGCAGGTACACATCTTGCCCAGGGAGATGCTGGGTCAGTCCACCTTTGGGCTGTCAATGTGGCTGCTCAAGTGGCTGCCAGTCCACGTGGTGGACCTGTTTCTACTGCTGGTAGCACGGGCCATGCTTGGGGATACTGCTCGGCTTGGGCTAAAGCGGCCTACCGTCGGTCCCCTCGAGCTCAAGTCACTCTCAGGGAAGACCCCAGTTCTTGATGTTGGCACATTTGCAAAGATTAGGTCTGGGGATATCAAGGTCTGTTTCATACCACTGAAGTACTGTATAAAAGTAACACTAAATCGATCGTTTGAGGGAGAGTCCATCCACCAGTCTCTCCGCCTTAATCTAAGTACCGAGCTGTAATTTTCCCCATTGGTTCAACTATGCAGGTGCGTCCAGACATAAAACATATATCGGGACGACAGGTAGAGTTTTTGGACACGTTGTCGGAGGACTTTGACGCAATTGTGCTTGCCACTGGCTACAAGAGCAACGTCCCCTTCTGGTTAAAGGTGCATTACATTTTTACAGTGGCATATATCTATTAATATCATGGAGTGTGTAATATTATAGTGGCGCAATTTTTGTCATTGGATGAAAGAAGTTGTGAGATGATCTCTAAACCGTGTTTTGCTGTGAATGGGCAGGACCAGGAGTTGTTTTCGGAGAAAGATGGCTTGCCAAGAAAAGCATTTCCAAACGGGTGGAAAGGCGAGAGAGGACTCTACTCGGTCGGACTCACTCGGCGCGGTCTGATGGGAACCTCTCTGGATGCGAGGAGGATCGCTCATGACATCGAGCAGCAGTTGCGTGCCGAAGGGAGGTATCTGGGCGTGTTGCTCTAGCTTCCGTCTCCGTTGTTTGCCCCAGTGACCGGGGCCTGACATCATCGGTCTCCAAGGGTTGTGAATATATGTGTAGGTTTGGCGAGAATGGTACTGCGAAGTGACAAAATCACAAAAGGGGTGTAGTGCATTGTGCCGCATGCTGTGTTGCTTTGCCTTTTTAGCGCTTGTATAGGCCGGGTATTGTATTTGTCGATCCTGTGTTATTTGGTTTTGGTGACTAACCATCATATAGGCAGCTGGTGTATCATCCTGGGAGGGGGTAATATCGAAGTGCCCATGTTCAACAACGAGCGGGCTCTGTTTGGCCTCGACTGATCAATGAATCTAGATTGTGTTTTTCCTATACCACTTGTGTATTATATGTTTCCTCGTGCATTGTTTGCATCAAACCTACCAGCTAGTAGGAAGATTCGCTCAAATATATTCTGATGTTCCGGCCGGTGGCTAGCTTATGTAATATATACTACTATGCGGCTACTACATTTGAACAATTGCTTTGCTCCATCATCAAGTTCACTTTCGGCTACGCCTAAGCCTAAGAAGAGGTCCCTCCTCCTTTCCTTTCCCTGTTGGTAACCCATGCAGGAAAAGTTTTGGTTGCTGGGCAGCCGCTCTGCCTGGGGGTATCATTGGCGAAATGACAGCAACGGAGTCGAACATGAGGTCCTACAAGAGTCACTTGGGGGCGACGAGGTAAATCTTGGTACTGCAACTGCAAAGACAAGAGGAATATTCCATGGATTTCCTTTCACTGTGGACACTGGACAGGACGGCCTGCGACGACACTAGTATCTCTTCCTCAATCTTTGCTATGACGACATATATTTCCTCTGTTTCTCTTGTATCTTTTCACCACATAGAGGTAAAAACTCTCTACATCACGAAAGCAGATCATGCCGTAATAGAGGCTGCTTTACTTAACTGAACTGAAGTGAACTGAGAGTCGCGGTCGCTCTAACCACGTGGTACGTACGTACGCGTCAAGCAAGGAGCTAGCATTCGATCGGGGATAAGACCGGTTCATGCTCGATAATGAAGACCAGAAAGCTAGTAGTCCTCCTGTCCAGATCGATGCACAGGAACGATCGAGAGAGAATTCCATATACATTTTGTAATGATGACAGGCACAGTGCAATCACATGCATCTGATGATGCATGCATGGATTAGCTAGCTCCCTCCCATAAGCACGTTGACTACACTTTTTGACACGACACACGACGGGTGGGTACATCGATCGGTCGCTCGTGATGACCTGTGCGCGTCAACAATCATGTCCGAAAGACATCGGCACTCTCTGTTCCACTGTTGGTGTGACTAACCGAAGCAGGCTCGCTCTATCTGTAGCTGGAGCAAAGCGTATCGTTCATGGGACAGTGCGCTCGATCGCTGCAGCTAGCATGTTCGTCCGTGCTCGTGGCCAAACAGAAGGGAACGAAGAAGATCGTGTAGCCATTGAATGTGGTAGCGATCAACTCAGGTGCCAGTAGGCTAGCTAGTCGCGACGAACGGAGAAGGGGGAGTGCAAGTGTACGAGCGTTTCAGTGGCCTGTTGCAATCGTGTTGCAGCAGCAGCAGCTTGATTGGGATCGTGTCTTTCGTTCCTGACTTATCTGGCTTGATCTGTAGCTGAGGGGAAACCGGCATCGGCGGATCGGGTACGGAGTTCCGGCCGCCATGGATTGGATACGACACTCCGTGGAGACGAAGGGAAAGGAACGAGCGAGAGAGTGAGGCCATTGTAGCATCGATCTCAAGCTTGTGTTGTCAGCAAACCACATAATATCTCTGGAGGCTGGAGCTGATGATTAGGGCGACGGCGACGCGCCCTGTTCCTCCACAGTGGCCCGAGTGCCGAACTCGATCTCGGCTCGGGAGGTACATGTCATTCCAACAACGTCGTGGATGGACAGTACGTCAGTACCTACGTGGCTTGTGCGTGGTTTCCAACCCAACAGGCAACAGGAGCGCTCCACCGCCGGCGCAGATCCGTTCTCGCGGACGGACGGACGGACGGACGGAGGGGATGATTAAACAAGGCAAGAAAAGGGGTCGCGACGAGACCGGCCCACCGAAAAGGAGTGGACATGGCCGGGGGAGCCGGGCACGGCGCGGCAGCTGGGCGAGCACATGCACTCCGGCCCAGCAAATTGCGAGGAAAAAAGCTTCGGGGTACACGCGGCATGCAGCAGAGAGCGAGACCCGAGGCGCGGCCACATGCGCGCATGCACGCACGCACGCATATGGCGCGCAAGTGCGGCGTCGGCCCTCACCGATCGACCTTATCGCGCGCCACGGGCCTAGCCAGCCACATCCTCGATCGATCTCGCTCGTCCCATGCGTCTCTGCGGCATTGCCATCAGGCACCCGAATGTCGCGCATGCACCTCCAAGGTCCTTGGAGGGCAAAGGCGTGCCTCTTCGGGACCTCGCTTTCCCGCGGCAGAGCCGTCGGTCCTGGCCTCCCTGGGCATGGCATGCGCACCCAGACGCACGAGAAATGGGAGAGCTAGCCGAGTGCGCGCTCGGTGCCCCAGGGGTTTTGTTTCCCTGAAACGCAGTGTCCCCGCCGGCCGGCCGGCCGAGCGATTCCGGCCCACTTGGTGCTAGCTAGCTACTTGCCGTCCTGGTGAGGGTATATGCAGAGGAGATTCTTCCTTCTCGCATCTACTACTAGTGACTGGCCATGCATGTCAAAGGCAGTGTGAGTGCACGCGCACTAGTGTTGCCCGCCTGCATGCCTGCGTCTTTTCCGGCATGAAAGGAGACCATTACCATAAATGATCAAAGCAGCGGTGAAAAGGCAGCGTCGTGTCGTTTAACCTAGTTAAACAGGCCGTAGCGTAATCGACCTAGGCCTAGCCTTTTGCATCCTGCGGCCCAATCACCTCGCCCTACAAAGTGCTAACTGCTACTCCTACTGTGAGTACTTGCTTAGCCTAGCGCAGATGATGTCCGGCCCGATCGATGGATGCCCCTCGGGTGACCCGGAAGGCTCTTGTCCCTCTTCCTTCATGGGGCACACGAAGGGGTCATCACACCAGGAGTATCTAGTACTCCTACACTCGTAGTAATGCGTTGTGGAATCTATATATGTGTCTCGAATAGGGACTGGGATGCTCGCATCGCATCCACTACGTACGTATATATTCTCTGCTTATACTAGCTTAATTGGAAGTAGTACTGCCTCCACCGGCCGGCCTAGCTAGTGGTCGATCGACGACGATTCCAATCGAATCGAATCGTCGGTGCCTTTATTCCCAACTGAGGCGGGCATCAATCCGGAGATTCATGGAATGATGGGAGCGAAGCGGCAAGTTTGATTGCAGTGTGGTGTGGCGCATGCACCAGGTTGCGTCATGTCCATCCACCGTGCTTACATCGATCCTTTGCTTCAGTGCACTGGTGAGAGTGTCAGTGGTCAGTGCATCGAGCTGTTGCGTGCAGGTAGGTGGACTTTTCTACATGAAAAGCCAAGATAGTTTCAGTCAGATTTTTCGTGTCGACATGTCATGCAAGTGTTCTCTCGAAACAGCCTTTCGTTTTATAAATAAAACACACATGTGAAACCGCTGTTGGATCAGACAGCACAACGTTCAAAAGACCAACACGATACAGGGACCGAACATGCAAGTTCAAAACAAAAACAATAAGAAAGAAAGAAAACAAAGCCGACATCAGCGGAGTGACGAACACAGAGAAGATTCGCAACCGTTGCGCCCATCGAAGAATTACCACCACACCGCTAGCAATCCAAAGCGTCACGTACCAAAGCAGCACATCCAAAAAGGGGAGTAACGATGACAACACTGTTGCCCGGACTAGTCCTAGGGTTTCCCCGATACGCCACGGGAGACGTGGAGGAAGTGTTAGGATGATCTGTTAGAAATAATGGGCTAAATCATTAGACCCATGTATGATTTCAGATTTTCTCTAAATCTCAAAACCCATGTATGTGGAAGCCTATATGTGATTTGGCCCAAGTTGGTGGCAGCTCACATGTGTGTGTGGCAAGAGCTGGTCAGGAAAATGTGTGTGGTTAGACAGACGTGTCAACAGTTAGCGGATTCGGGTCGCTCCCGGATCCTGGGCTATCTGTAACCGACCCAATCGTGCGCGACGTGGGCTTGGTCCACTTCGTGTCCTGTACGGGATTTCCGAGCCGCTCTATATAAACGCATGTGCGGCTTCCACAATGTACAACGAACACCATCAAACCAATCTAGGGTTTTGCCATCCTCTCTGCTTGCGCCGCCACCGTAGTCTACTCCATCCCGCTTGCCGGCGGGTACCGGCGGTCGGGAGAGCAGGTCTCCGGAACCACTCGCCTTTGTGATCCTGTACGGGAGAGGGTGAATAAGGTTTTTGGGAAGCGCTCCACGCGACTGCTCAAGTTCGTCATCACGGCGCGTCTTCCCGGTCGTCAAGCCGGACCTCGTGCGCGCTGTCTTCAATGCCGACTTCTTCGATAGTCTACTGCACCAACGACGACTACATCGACAACCGATCAGTACGTACACCGTCAACAAATCTGTTGTTTTACTATGGCTGTTAGTGCGTATAATCTGCTACTGTTCATGTTGATCAATACATCTAGTATGTTAGAGGTTCACGTGATTGTAGCTGTTGTTGTCATGATCTATATTCTGGAATTAATCGTGGAAATTATGCCTAATAATCCAATAATCCAAAAACCTTATTATAGGCAATTTCCTGAATTAAACATGGAACACTTGGCCGATGCTATGAAGCCGGAAAAGTTTATCGGTGTTCATTTTAAGAGGTGGCAGTATAAGACCACTATGTGGCTGCAAGCTCTGAAAGTATTCGAGGCTAGTGAGGGTTTACCTGAAGGAACTACATCTGACGAGGTTTAGAACAAGTTCAAGGAAACCAATCTTGCCTTTGTGGGATGCGTTCTGAGTATTCTTGACAACAAGCTATTTGATGTGTATATGCACATAAAAGATGGAAAAGAGCTCTGGGAGGCACTGAACGCTAAGTTTGGTGTAGCAGATGCTGGCAGTGAGCTGTACATCATGGAGAGCTTTCATGATTACAGGATGGTTAACAACCGTTCTGTAGTTGAGCAAGCTCATGAGATACAGTGCTTTGCCAAGGAGCTTGAAATCCTCAAGTATATCTTACCCGACAAGTTTGTGGCCGGGTGCATTATTGCAAAGTTGCCTTCTTCGTGGAGGAACTTCGCCACAACTCTCAAACACAAGAGACATGAGATAGCAGTTGAAAACCTGATAGCGTCTCTTGATGTTGAGGAGAAGGCTCGGGCTAAGGACACTGCTGAGAGAGGAGGCGAGGGTCAGTCTAGCGCCTACATGGCGTAGAAGAAGACCTTCGGCTAGAATAAAGGGAACTATAAGCCCTCGTTCAACAAGCCTGAAAAGACTACAACCTTCAATAAGAAGAAGAAGCTGAACAAGGTCGAGCTACATTGTTATTCATGTGGAGAGCTCGGCCACTTTTCCAAGGATTGCCCAGATCGTGCAGATCGCAGAGGGAAAGGTGGGAAGACTGTCAACGTCGTGACCGCTAGCAACACTGATGGGTACAGTAATTTATTTACTGTTCTTTCAGTATTTCAATCACCATGTTGGTGGATTGATACGGGTGCTAATGTTCAAGTGTGTGCTGACATCTCTATGTTCACTTCTTATCAGGTCGCTCGGGATTCAGCCGTCTTAATGGGGAATGGATCATATGCTTCTGTTCGTGGTGTTGGCACGGTGGATCTGAAGTTTACTTTCGGAAAGATCGTGCAACTGAGGAACGTGCAGCATGTCCCTACTATGAACAAGAATCTCGTTAGTGTCTCCCTTCTATGTAGAGATGGGTTTAAGGTTGTGTTAGAGTCCAATAAAGTCATTGTTTCGAAACATGGACAATTTATTGGTAAAGGTTATGAGTTTGGAGGCTTGTTCCGGTTTTCACTTTCAGAGTTTTGTAATAAATCCGTGAATCATATTTGTGGTGATGTTAATGATGATACCACTGTTTGGCATTCTCGTTTATGTCACATTAATTTTGGTTTGATGTCTCGGATGTCCAGTATGAGTTTAATTCCGAATTTCACTATTGCCAAAGGTTCTAAGTGCCATGGTTGTGTGCAATCAAAGCAACCTCGAAAGCCTCACAAGGCTGCCGAGGAGAGAAACTTGGCACCTCTAGAACTCATACATTCTGATCTATGCGAGATGAATGGTGTGTTGACAAAAGGTGAAAAGAGATATTTCATGACGTTGATAGATGATGCTACTAAATTCTGCTATGTTTACTTGTTGCAAACTAAAGATGAGTCTTTAGACTACTTTAAAATCTATAAGGCCAAAGTTGAAAATCAACTAGAGAGAAAGATCAAGCGTCTTAGGTCGGATCGTGGTGGTGAGTATTTTCCCAAAATATTTGACGAATTCTGTCAGGAACACGGAATTATTCATGAGAGGACGCCTCCCTACTCGCCCCAATCTAACGGGGTTGCAGAGAGGAAAAACCGCACGCTAACTGACTTGGTGAATTCCATGTTAGCCACTGCTGGTCTATCAAAGGCATGGTGGGGGAGGCTTTATTGACTTCATGTCATGTCCTGAATAGAGTTCCTAACAAGAATAAAGAAAAGACCCCTTATGAGGAGTGGGCTGGGAGAAAACCATCACTTTCGTATTTGCGCACTTGGGGGTGTTTGGCAAAGGTCAATATACCGATTCCCAAGAAACGCAAGCTCGGACCTAAGACAGTGGATTGCATCTTTCTAGGATATGCTCCATGGAGTGTAGGCTATAGATTTCTAGTGGTTAAATCTGAGGTACCTGATATGCGTGTTGATACTATAATGGAATCTCGTGATGCAACATTCTTTGAGAATATTTTTCCTATGAAAGATATGCATAGCATTGGTAGAATTTCTTCTGAAATACTTCCTGAATCTAGTGCATC
This sequence comes from Avena insularis, assembly GCA_023614405.1. NCBI lineage: Eukaryota > Viridiplantae > Streptophyta > Magnoliopsida > Poales > Poaceae > Avena > Avena insularis. The sequence continues at coordinate 335,942,274 of CM042689.1, read as the reverse complement.
TATTGAGAATTCTAAACAACCACATGAGGAAGTCCTTGAGAAGGATGACGATGAACCTCTCACGAGGAGTAAGAGACAGAGGATTGCAAAATCCTTTGGTAATGATTTCATCGTGTACCTTGTGGACGATACTCCCAGATCCATTGCAGAGGCATATGCATCTCCTGATGCAGATGATTGGAAAGAAGCTGTCCAAAATGAGATGGACTCGATTCTTTCTAATGGAACTTGGGAATTATCAGAACGACCCTATGGTTGCAAACCTGTGGACTGTAAGTGGGTGTTTAAGAAGAAGCTAAGATCTGATGGTACTATTGAGAAGTACAAGGCGCGGCTTGTAGCTAAGGGCTACACACAGAAAGAAGGCGAAGATTACTTTGACACCTATTCACCTGTCGCTAGACTAACCACCATTCGAGTACTATTGTCCCTGGCTGCCTCTTATGGTCTTCTCGTTCATCAAATGGACGTGAAGACAACTTTCCTTAATGGAGAGTTGGAAGAGGAGATCTACATGGATCAGCCGGATGGGTTTGTGGTAAAAGGTGAAGAGACAAAGGTGTGCAAGTTATTAAAATCTTTATATGGCCTGAAACAAGCACCTAAGCAATGGCATGAGAAGTTTGACAGAACTCTACTTTCTGTTGGCTTTGTCATTAATGAGGCTGATAGGTGTGTTTACTATCGCCATGGTGGGGGCGATAGTGTTATATTATGTTTGTACGTGGATGATATTCTGATCTTTGGTACAAACATGAAAGTGATAAATGAAGTCAAGTCTTTCCTGTCAAAGAGTTTTGATATGAAAGATCTGGGAGAGGCTGATGTGATTCTGAACATCAAGCTTATTAAGAACGAGAATGGGATTACTTTAACGCAATCTCATTATGTTGAGAAGGTCTTGAGACGATTTGGCTTTGCTGATGGCAAGACTTCTCCAACACCTTATGATCCTAGTTTGACATTACGGAAGAATAAGAAGGAACCAACAGATCAGCTAAAATATTCACAAGTTGTTGGTTCTCTCATGTACTTAGCAAGCGCTACAAGACCTGATATCTCTTTTGCTGTGAGCAAGTTGAGTAGGTTCATGTCTAACCCGGGTATTGATCATTGGCATGCACTTGAAAGGGTCATGCGCTATCTATGTGGTACAATGAGCTATGGGATTCACTATTCAGGGCACCCTGTGTGCTTGAAGGATATAGTGATTCGAACTGGATCTCTGACGTTGATGAACTCTACGCCACGAGCGGGTTTGTGTTTACCATTAGAGGTGGTGCGGTTTCATGGAGATCCCGTAGACAGACCATATTGACGAGGTCAACTATGGAAGCAGAACTTACTGATTTAGACACAGCCACTGTTGAGTCAGAATGGCTGCGTGAGCTCTTGATGGACTTGCCTGTGGTTGAGAAACCTGTGCCAGCAATCCTTTTCAATTGTGACAACCAAACTATGATTGAAAAAGTGAATAATTCTAAGGATAACGCGAAGTCATCAAGACACGTGAAGAGACGTTTGAAGTCTGTCAGGAAATTGAGAAACTCCGGAGTAATAACTGTTACGTATATTCAAACAGAAAAAAACCTGGCAGGTCCCTTTACAAAGGGACTATCACGAAATGTGATAGAAAGTGCATCGAGGGAGATGGGGTTGAGACCCATAGATGTCACACCTAGTGGTAACCAAACCTATGTGATCGGAGATCCCGTGAATCAGGACCTGGGAAGAACAAGCTAGTGGGTGGACTGAGGAGAGTATTTTGTAATTCTCTCTATGTGAAGATGTATAACTCTCATAATCTGTAAGGCAGGTTGGCAACACGTCTTAATGTGTTTATGTTGGCTTTAACTAGCAAAGATGCCGTCCTACAGGGCATTCTTGAAAGAACACACCTACATGAGCTCGACTGTAAACGTCGCGGTCTATGAGATTTGGGTGATCTCTAGTAAACTCATGAAGAGACCAGGGAGTATGACGCATATGATCCAACCCGCGGGGTAGGCTACTGGCAGCCAGGTACTAGTTATGATTTTGAGTGAAATCTATTGGCACCAAACTTGCAATTCAAGGTTCGTCCATTATTCAAGTTGTTGATAGACGTAGTTCAAGATTCTAGGCGGAAGTTCAACTTAACAGTCTTTGCTAAAACACTGGTATATAAACAAGTAGCGAGGATTGGCAAATCTTCAAATGGGTATTTGAGATCTGGTGGGGGATTGTTAGAAATAATGGGCTAAATCATTAGACCCATGTGTGATTTCAGATTTTTCCTAAATCTCAAAGCCCATGTATGTGGAAGCCCATATGTGATTTGGCCCAAGTTGGTGGCAGCTCACATGTGTGTGTGGCAAGAGCTGTGGGAGCTCAAATTTAGTCCCACATGGAAAGTTGAAGGAGAGTTGCACCACCTTATAAGGTGGAGTGTTGCACCACTTTGTAAGTGAGTGACAATAAGAGAGCTACACGCGCGCTCCTCCTCCGACGACGCCGCCGCTCGCACGCACGCTCGCCTCGTCTCGTCACGACGCGCGCGCCGCGGGTTGCGGGAATCTCGCCGAGCCGAGCTTTATTTTGCTGCTCAGGAAAATGTGTGCGGTTAGACAGACGTGTCAACAGTTAGCGGATTCGGGTCGCTCCCGGATCGTGGGCTATCTGTAACCGACCCAATCGTGCGCGACATGGGCTTGGTCCACTTCGTGTCATGTACGGGATTTCCGAGCCGCTCTATGTAAACGCCTGTGCGGCTTCCACAACATACAACAAACACCATCAAACCAATCTAGGGTTTTGTCATCCTCTCTGCTTGCACCGCCACCGTAGTCTACTCCATCCCGCTTGCCGGCGTGCACCGGCGGTCGGGAGAGCAGGTCTCCGGAACCACTCGCCTTTGTGATCCTATACGGGAGAGGGCGAATAAGGTTTTTGGGAAGCGCTCCGCGCGACTGCTCAAGTTCGTCATCACGGCGCGTCTTCCTGGTCGTCAAGCTGGACCTCATGCGCGTCGTCTTCAACGTCGACTCCTTCGTAAGTCTACTGCACCAACGGTGACTACATCGACAATCGATCATTGCGTACACCGTCAATAGATCTGTTGTTTTACTATGGTTGTTAGTGAGTATAGTCTGCTACTGTTCATGTTGATCAATACATCTAGTATGTTAGAGGTTCACGTGATTGTAGCTGCTGTTGTCATGATCTATATTCTGGAATTAATCATGGAAATTATGCCTAATGATCCAACATGATCTCCTCCCGTGTGTTCAAGGAACATTTAGCTGGCATGGATTTAAGGAAAAGTCTATGATTGCTATTATGTTGTGATCCAAATTCAAGTATTGGTGCACTGAAGAAAGGCTAACTTCGGACGGAACGGAGCGAGGCCACCGTCTATATATACATCCTGTAAGCCGCCGACTACGGTTTATCTCATCTTTGATAACCCACGGCGTTTGTAAACACCCACCAAAAATAGTGAAGAGTTTGCTGGCTGGTGCCCGTGGTTTTCCCTCCTTCATGTTGGAGGATTTTTCCACGTTAAATCTCGTGTCCCTCTGTCGTGTTTACTTATCGTTTTTCATTATTGTGCATCTCGTATTATAACAAGTGGTATCAGAGCCCATGTTTTGATCTAGGGTTTGCGAGATGTCGTCATTGAAGTTCGATCTACCGCAGTTGGACATCACCACGAGATTCTCTCTGTGGCAAGTGAAAATGAGGGTGATTCTCGCCTAAACTTCAGATCTGGATGAAGCGATCGATGCGTTTGGTGAGAAACCGAAGGAAACTTGGACTGGCGTGGAGAAGCGGAAAGACCGTAAGGCTTTATCATTGATTCAACTCCAGCTGTCCAATAATATTTTGCAGGAAGTGCTGCAGGAGAAAACCACCGCCGAGTTATGGCACAAACTAGAGGAGATCTGTTTTTCCAAGGATCTCATGGGCAGGTTGCACGTGAAGATGAAGCTCTTCTCACACAAGCTGCAAGAGGGAGGCTCGGTACTGAATCACCTATCCTCCTAGAAAGAGATCGTTTCTGATTTGCAGTCTATAGAAGTTAAGTATGAGGATGAGGATTTAGGTCTTCTTCTTTTATGCTTGTTGCCTAATTCTTTCAGTAATTTCCGTGACACCATATTATTGAGCCGTGACAAACTAACTCTTGCGGAAGTCTATGAAGCTCTCGAGCAAAGGGAAAAGATGAAATTAATGGTGCAGGCAAAAAGTTCGTCCTCCAAGGCGGAGGCGTTAGAGGTCCGAGGTAGGCCGGAGCAGCGAGATAACTACCACAACAACAACAACAACAGAGATAAGAGTAGGACCGACAGAGGTCGCTCAAAGTCCAAGGGACGTGACAAGTTCTGCAGGTATTGTAAGAAATCCAACTACATAATTGATGATTGTTGGAAGTTGCAGAACAAGGAGAAAATAAACGGAAGTTATCAACCGAAAAATAATGAAGGTAATGGTAAGGTTGCCTCGGGTAAAGGTGAGGCTGCTGCTGTTGTTGCTGGTTCTGATTGTTCTGATGGTGAATGCTTAGCTGTTCTTGCTGCATGTGTTTCACGTGATGATAAATGGATTCTTGATACTTCATGTTTGTTTCATATTTGCTATAACAAGGATTGGTTCAGTTCTTATGAGTCTGTGCAGACTGGAGATTTTATGCGTGTGGAAAATGACAACCAGTGCACCATTGTTGGTGTTGGTTCTGTCCAGCTCAAGACCCATGATGGGATGACACGCACGTTGACTGGAGTGAAACACATACCCTCCATGGTGAGGAATTTGATCTCTCTTAGTACCCTGGATTTTGACGGGTACAAGTACAAAGGTGGGGACAGACGTCTGAAGGTATTATCAGGTTCTCTCATTGTTATGATTGGTGATATGAATTCTGCAAAATTATATGTCCTTAGAGGTAGCACTTTGTCTGGCATTGCTGCTGTTGTTAGTTCTGATGCTAGTAATACTAACCTTTGGCATAAGCGTCTTGGACATATGAGTGAGCTTGGCATGACAGAATTGGCAAAGAGAGAGCTGATTGATGGTTGCGACTTGAGTAAGTTTCAGTTCTGTGAACACTGCATTTTTGGTAAGCATAAAAGAGTTAAATTTAATGCTTCTGTTCATACCACCAAAGGGATTTTATATTATGTGCATGCTGATGTTTGGGGTCTGTCCCGTAGAACTTCCAATGGTGGTGCTAATTATATGCTTACTATTATTGATGATTACTCAAGGAAAGTGTGGCCATATTTTCTAAAACATAAATCTGATGTTTTTGCTGCTTTTAAGAAGTGGAAAGTTATGGTAGAAACACAAACTGAAAGGAAGGTTAAGATACTTCGTACTGATGATGGTATGGAATTTTGTTCAAATGAATTTGATGAGTTTTGCAGCAACGATGGCATGGTAAGACATCATACCATCCCATACACCCCTCAGCAGAATGGCGTGGCTGAACGCATAAACATGACCATTATTTCGAGGGCTCGCTGCATGTTGTCTAATGCAAAGATGCATAGGCGTTTTTGGGCTGAAGCATCCTCCACCGCATGCTATCTCATCAACAAGTCACCTTCCGTTCCACTTGATAAGAAAACTCCCATTGAGGTATGGTCTGATTCACCAGCTGATTATTCTGAGTTGAGAGTTTTTGGTTGCACTGCTTATGCTCACATTGATAATAGAAAGTTAGAGCCAAGGGATGTTAAGTGCATCTTCCTTGGTTATGGTTCAGGAGTTAAAGCTTATAAATTATGGAATCCTGAAACCAAGAAAGTTTTGTTGAGCAGAAATGTCATTTTTAATGAGGCGGTTATGTTTTATGATAGTCCGTCTACTCATATTTCTGATGCTATTGATTCTCCTAATGTTTCTGATGATGAGCAATAGAGAATTGGCGTGCAGGTGGAGCACGCAAAGGAGAACGAAAATATGGTTCCTGTAACCAATAATGACGATGTTTATGTTCCACCCTCACCACCTATTGTTCAGCAGCCATCACAGTCTATTGCAGCTGGCCGTCCTAAGAGAAATATTGCACCTCCTAATCGTTTAATTGAAGAGTGTGATATTGTTCATTATGCTTTGAGTTGTGCTGAACAGGTGGAGCATGATGTTGAACCAGCTACGTACACTGAAGCCATTGCTTCGGTTGACAAGGAAAATTGGCTAGGTGTGATGCAAGAAGAGATGCAATCGCTTAAGAAAAATGGCACATGGGATATTGTGTGCTTGCCTAAACAAAATAAGGCTATCCGCTGCAAGTGGATATTTAAAAGAAAGGAAGGTTTGTCTCCTAATGAGCCTCCAAGGTTTAAGGCAAGGTTAGTAGCAAAAGGTTTCAGTCAGATTCCAGGTATTGATTATACTGATGTATTCTCCCCAGTTGTGAAGCATACTTCTATTCGTGCTTTCTTTGGTATTGTTGCTATGCATGATCTTGAGCTTGAGCAGCTACATGTTAAGACTGCTTTTTTGCATGGAGAGTTGGAGGAGAAGATATACATGGACCAGCCTGAAGGCTTCATTGTGCCTGGTAAGGAGGATATTGTTTGCAAGTTGAAGAGATCCCTTTATGGACTGAAACAGTCGCCACGACAATGGTATAAAAGGTTTGATTCATTTATGCTAGCACATGGTTTTAAGAGGTATCAGTATGATAGCTGTGTGTACATGAAGTTTGTTAATGGATCACCTATTTATTTGCTGCTATATGTTGATGATATATTAATTGCTGCCAAGAGCATGAAAGAGATCACTATTTTAAAGGCTCAATTAAGTAGTGAGTTTGAGATGAAGGATCTTGGTCCTGCTAAGAAAATACTAGGCATGGAAATTAAGAGTGACAGAAAGTCTAATTTTCTTTTTCTTAGTCAAGAAAAATACATTGAGAAAGTTCTTCATCGTTTTAATATGCATGATGCAAATTCTGTTAGTACACCTATTACTTCTCACTTCAAGTTGTCAGCTTTGCAATGTCCTACCTCTGATGATGATATTGAGTACATGTCATGAGTTCCTTATTCTAGTGCTGTTGGTTTCTTGATGTATACCATGGTTTGTTTCCGGCCTGATATGTCACATGCTATGAGTTTGGTCAGTCGATACATGGATAATCCTGGTAAAGAACATTGGAATATTGTTCAGTGTATTTTTAGGTACCTTCGTGGCACATCTAAATCTTGCTTGAAGTTTGGCGGGACTGGTGGGGGACTCGTAGGCTATGTGGATTCAGATTATGCTGCCGATTTGGATAAGAGAAGGTCCTTCACATGTTATGTGTTTACTGTTGGTGGATGTGCTGTTAGCTGGAAGGCTACTTTGCAGGATGTTCCAGCACAATCTACAACTAAGGCTGAGTACATGGCTATCCATGAAGCATGTAAAGAGGCTGTTTGGATGAAAGTTCTATTTGCTGAGCTTTGTGGAGATGATTCTTGCATTAAGTTATTTTGTGACAGTCAAAGTGCAATTTATCTCACTAAAGATCAGATGTTCCATGAGAGGACAAAGCACATTGATATTAAGTACCACTATATTCGCGACGTGGTTGCACGAGGTAAACTACATGTATGCAAGATTAGTACTCATGATAATCCTGCTGATATGATGACAAAGCCTGTTCCTGTTGCTAAGTTTGAGATTTGTATAACTGTTGGTATAACTGTTTAGCCCAAGAGACTGTTTGGCGCCAGCAAGTGTTTCTTTGTTGATTCAGGTGATTGTTGAAGTTCATGCTACAAAGAATTTGTCTCAAGATGGAGTTTGTTATATTGTGATCCAAATTCAAGTATTGGTGCACTAAAGAAAGGCTAACTTCGGACGGAGCGGAGCGAGGCCATCGTCTATATATACATCCTGTAAGCCGCCGGCTAGAGTTTATCGCATCTTTGATAACCCACGGTGTTTGTAAATACCTGTAACATCCCAAAAATATTATACTAGAATCATCAAACTCTAATCATCAAACATTAGGGTTAACAAAAAACTTTTCTAAAATAAAATGAGAAAGCATTCATGTGTGTATGCATCCCATTTTGAATTCTTTTGAATTGCCTTGATTATGTGTTTCCTTGCCTGTAAAATGATTCTTAGGTGAATTAAACCTCATCTAAACAATTCCCAAACTTTTCCCAAAGACAAATAAATCAAAACAAGCCAAATTGAGTGAATGGTCATTTTGACCAATTTAACTCCCATGCCTACTTTGGCTGTCTCTAACTTTCAAAAATTAACAGAAACTTATTTGGATCTTTGCACCCATTGATAGTACTCATAACAAAGTATCAAGGCCCACCTTGTGATCATCCAGAAACTTTCAAATGTATAGTTTAAATGACAACTCAAAATTGAATCTTTATCATATGGGAAGATCCCACTTTTTCAAAAACCACTCAAACCAGCTCAACTTTCAAAACCCAAGCATCTGCAGACTCACCAGAACCAACCTAGCACACCCACCAAAAATATTTTCAAAATTCAAAACTTGAATTCTTGCGGCCATTTCATCAAACACCTTGATGCTTCAAATCAAATAAAATCTAAACACTATTGTGAGCAGTGATTGGAGCCTAACTTGTTCCCTCTCTAGCTCACAACAACCTCAGTAGATCATCTAGAAAACTAAACCAAGCACTAGCCCTACTGTAAGCTTGGCAATGCCATCTATGGTGAACAGCCGAAGCTCACCATGTCACCCAGTGTGGACAACAAGCTAGGAGAAGAAACAAGCCTAGCCAACATGTCTGGGAGCAAGCCAACACCCCACCGCCACTCCCTGTCCAGCGCTCGAACGTTGCCAGCCCCTGGACCACAGGCACAGACCGTGCCCAGCTCGCCAGCAACCATGCGAGCATGCGCCAGAGCGCCGCCCTCGACACACGCCCACAGACCGCGCGCCGCCCTCGCCACGTGCATACACGATCACCACCGACCCAGGAGACCGCCAGACATCCCCGTTCGCCGCCCCATGCCTCACAGCCACCGCTCGCCGTCGAAGACGCCGCCTCAGCCGCGCAGAGCATCGCGTGTTCCAGACCGTTTGACACCGCCCCTACATGTGCATTAAAGCCGTAGAGCATCGCCAGGAGACCACCAAGCGATCGCCACCGCCGGCCATGCCTCTAGCAGCCCGTACCCATGTCGCCACAGTCGCCTGCCCATCCCGTTCGGTCTCGTCGTCGCGACTATAAATAGAGGCCACCCCCAGCCGAATTGAGCACACCATATCACTCCCCTCTCCTCACTAATCGTTCCACCCCGTTCCCGAAGCAAGGCGAGCAGCGCATCGCCGGAATTTGGCCGGAGCCCACCGCTGCTGGAGAAGAAGGGGGCCAGCGATTGGATCCACCCCAGGAGAAGCTATCGGTACCAGGAGGTTCGCCGTCGTCGACTTCGTCGTTCGGCCGCCTCGCTGAACCTCGCCTGAGCCCCGGTAAGCCCCCGACAACCCCCACCTATCGCGTTAGGGTTCAGTCTCGCCGGCGTTGCCCGACGTGGATGACGACCCTCAGCCGTTGGATTAGAACTAGATCGAACGCACCATATTGCCCGTCATCAGCCGCACCCTCGTCTCACCGGCGTGTGGGGACAACAACTTAACCAGCCCAGCGTGGTGTGCTTAGCAGCCAACCCGATCGTTTCCAGCGTGGCAATACGTTTAAATTTAACCTTTTCCATTTTATTTCAAACACACTTCTGTACCTAGTTTCAAAAATCAACCCAGCTTGATTTAGTGAACCAAATTGAATGAAACCAATTTTGTTAGAAAGGTCTTGCAATGCTGAATCCAAACCAGTTGGATTCAAATCATTTGGATCTGTAGATCATCCTTGGTAAAAATAACAAGGCGAACATTTTTCAAATTTAAACCAAAAAAGCTTTTGAGTTGATTCCAACTCTCAAAAATCACATTTGATCATACCTTTCAGAATATATAAAAATATATAGGTTTACTTACATAAATAATGTTCAAGTAATAAGAGGATGCCACATAGGCATTTCTAGTCATTCTATTTAATTAAAAATAAAAGGTTAAACCTTATTAAATTGTGACATCACTTTACATCACATTTCCATGGACTAAAATATGTGGTGATTACATGTGTCAACATGATCCCATGTTTGGTTGGAGAATATTAAATCTTAAGTAGTTTTTCAATGAGTAGAAATTACTTTTCTAAAAATAGAAGGAATTAAACCAAGCTTAAATCTTGTAATGTTAGTGATGATGCTAGATCATCTATAGGACCCCTTTTGTGTGATGATTGCAAGTAGTTAAGTATTGTTTGGTGATTGTGTACCTCGTATTTATTCATAGACGCTAGTACCAAAGAAGGATACGAGGAGGAAGGAGGATACTACGAAGAAGAAGCCGAGGAGAACTTCAACCACTGCTCTGCACAAGACAAGCTTATACTGATACTGTGCAAGACAATACTTGCAAGCCTAATACTACTAGTTGAATGTGCAAGCTAACACTTGCAAGATATTATACTTATGCAAGCCCTACTAATCAAGTTGACCTACGCAAGCCAATACTTGCTTGTCACCATGCCAACTATGTGCCTTAAGCATAGATGATCCTACCCACTTGATAAACCAATCCTAGTTTTTACTTACAAGCTTTATACTTTATTTCTTTATCAAAGCTATTACTTAGAGTTTACTTAAGTGAATTGTAGATACTAGAAGGATATTTGAAGGTTGCATAAAGAGCATAAAATTTGGCCTAAGCTAGATAATCTTTATGTCATCCTAAGGCATGCGATTGAACTTAGTTGAAACTCCACTAGTTTACCACCCCTCATTAGCACTCACTCCCACTTGTAGATGCTAGTGCTAAGCATAAAACTTGATCAAATTTAGATGGGAATACCTGGTGGAAAAATGGTTATGAAAACCTTGGAATGATGGATCATTTTATTGAAATGTTTTGGACATGTGTTTCCGAACACCAGATGATTTATGGTGATGAAAATGTTGAGGCATGAGCCTTAGCCCTTTATAAAAACGATGGTTGTCTGGATGCGATACCATTCCAATTTTTACCGTACAACCACAATACCCGAGAATTGGGTAGGGCTTGACTGGAAACTTATATACCTTATTATTAGTTCCCTCACGGCCAAGGTCTGAGCTGAGGCTACCTTGTGAAGATTGTCCACCTGTGCAGTACCCAAGATGACAGTTGTTCATGGTTGGGAGGCCAAACTCACAGGAGAGGTGCTTATACTAGGGCATGTAATTGAAAGGTTAGGATTGATTATCCGTATACTGAGTATGGTGAATTCAGGATTTGTTCCTGATGGATGTATCGAATGTTGTGGTGAAAGTGTACAATCTCAGCAGAGTGTCAAACTATTCGAATAGCCGCGTCCGCGATTATGGATGACAGTTGAGTGGCCATCTTTTCCCTGTCAGATGTTTTCAAAATGACTTGTGAAACGATTTGAGACTTTGACTTAACCACAACAGAGTTGTGGCATGAGATACAAGTTCCCACTTAGGTGTTATAAAACATCAACTAGCATTCGTTGTTTCTAAACTTAGTAGAGGTAAATCTGGCTTTTGCAAAACAACCCTAGAGCTTAGTGTCCTATTACAAAAAACCCTTCACTTGTTAGTATTAGTTTGCGAGTACTTAAAGAGTACTCATGGCTTTGTCCCTGGCTATTCCCGTGGCCAGACTATGAAGAGGAGTACCTGGAAGATGGACCCCAGGAAGGTTACGACAACTAGGATCATCTCCCATCGTCGATTGCAGTGACCCGAAGATGGAGCTTCGCCTACGCTACCGTTATTATTACGTATTCCGCTGCTTGTGTTGTATTAAGACTGGATCATGAGATCCTTATTTGTGTAAGACCTTATGTATGGTTTGTAATGGATGATGTACTGTGGTATCCAATTATGTTATGTCTCACAAAAATGGTAATCCTGAGATTGCGATGTATGGCATAACAGGCATCTGTGATTAAAAATCCAGGTGTTGACAATACCCACCGAAAATAGTGAAGAGTTTGCTGGCTGATGCCCGTGGTTTTTTCCCTTCATGTTGGAGGGATTTTCCATGTTAAATCTCGTGTCCCTCTGTCGTGTTTACTTATCGTTCTTCGTTATTGTGCATATCGTATTATAACAATTGCTAGACCATGAAAGACCCGAAAAAGAAACATAATTTGTTTCGAAACAGAGAGATGTGTTATAACTGCCTGATTCTATTGGCAATTGAGATGTGCCGATGAAACATGCTCTATATACTAATATGTGATAAAACGAGTAAAGTAAAAATTATATAGTTAAAAGTAAAAGTTAAGATCAATGGAGAGAATGTTAGGATGATCTCCTCCCGCGTGAGGCCAACGGTTCACTGGGCCCTTAGATCTGTGCCCTGATCGAGAGCGCCCAACCCACTATGGTTGGTGAGCTTCTGTCACCTGCGCTATATAAAGAGATGAGCGACGGCGGCACACAACACGAGGTTGGTCGTGACGTCGTTCAGCCCACCGATACAAACCCTATCGATCTAGGGAGCGCAGTAGTGACGGGAAGCGCCGCCGCCGTTTAACTCCCATTGTCGTCGTCGCTCACCATGGCTACGTCGTTAACCTCCTCTATCCAGGGAGAAGGTACACACCTCTTTCCCCGATATCTCTCTCTCAGTGACTATGATCAATAGCAAGTACTACTCGACTAAATCTACACCTAGCAAGATCCTATGGGCCTAACAACAAGCTCGTTTTTAATTATTTTTTGGAAAAAAAGGTAGAGAAACTACCTACAACCATACAAGCTCCGTTCACCGATTAAATTGCTTTGCCAGGTGACGAGGTTTAATCTCGTCAATGCCCATTGTTATGGACTTGGGTTTTGGAGAAGATGGGGATGCTGGAGATCGTGGCACGGTTAACAGACAAGCAACCAGGGGACACAAGATTTACCCAGGTTCAGGACCCCGGAGGGAAAACCCTACTCCTGCTTGTCTGCTCTTGATTACGGCGGAACCGAAGGTTCTGAGGTCTTGATTCGATCTGGCGTGGATGCGTGTGCGAAAAGTATGAGTCGAGAGATCTAGGACGTGCCCTCCTGGCCTTTATATAGGCTTAGGCAGGTCCCGGGCATAGTCCTAGTCGGTTACAAGTTCTAGGGTTTTACCCCTTTGAATTTCCTATCTCCGCTAGTCTTGCTCTCCAAGGATCCGAAGGCGTCATGGGCCTTGGCCACCCGAAAATATTCATGGGCCAGATATATCTGTGGGCCTTCCTTGGGCTGGACCAGGTATGCTAAAGTCATGTACCCGTAGGGTATAACCATGTCAGTAGCCCCCGAGTGATCAGTTGAATCGTAGATTCGGCTGAGGACTCTCCCATTCTTCGGGTGCAACTATGTTTTAATAGCATATGAGCGTAGGGATTGTTGATGCGTGTGCCTGACTCACCCGACGGATCGAGGTCGATTAAGCATCTTAGGACGAAACGACACGATCTTCTTCAGGTTCGGGTCCCTCAACCCGGACCTGGAACATATGCTGGCGTAATTCGACTCAGGCCGCGGAGGACTTACAAGAGTGGAATTCCAGTGATTTTAATTGGTGTACCCAACGCGTCCGTCGGGATTTTTCATTGTACCTGCTGGTACGGCTAGATACTAGCAGAGCCTTGATCAGTGCGTTGCAGCCATCAGGTGATATCTGTAGGTCTTATCTTTGTGTCGAAGACACAGCATCCGAATGTTTGTCACCGCGGAGGTGCTTCGGGTGGCCAAGGAGATTGTCGCTCACTTAGCGTTTTGTTGGGGCGGAGTTGCCAAAACTTTTTGCATGCTGATCCGCAAGATCGCAGTCGAAGATTTCATAGGGTGCGCGGCCAGCGCTCCCTATGGGAGTAGCCCCCAAGTGTCTGTTTGAGTCGTAGACTCGAACGGAGACTTTATTTCAAGCACTGTTTCAGTTGTTAAGTCCGCAGGACTCGAAAATTTTTGGATGCTTAAATCCATCCTCCCTATGGGAGTAGCCCCCAAGTCCGCAGTGGAGTCGCAGACTCGACGTAGGACTCAGAGAAGTAACTGTATCCGCATTTGTCTGTCGGGTGCGCGGCCAGCGCTCCTGATAGGAGTAGCCCCCGAGTATTTAGTCGAATCGTAGATTCGAGTGAGTACTCTTAGTTGTGCAGCCGAAGTTGGTGCTAGTATAGCTTTTGATGACGTCAGTGCTGATGATCGATAACCTCAAGCGTCTGCTACGCCAGAGGTGACTTGACTGGACGAAGCATGGGTCCCATTTGCTGACTTTGAATTGACCGGTCACGTGCGGCGTGGAGATGATTACGGCGTCTCCTCGATTACCGCGCGTAGTGGACGGCGTGGTAGCGACGGTTCATTTTGGTGCTGACACGTGTACGGTCAGATCTACCGTTGGCGTTAGGTCTTCTTGATGGATGGCCAGGGTGCATCGTCTTCGTTGTTATAATCCTCGGTGAAATCGTGGTTTGTTTTTCACCGCACCAGTTCATCTCTGCACTGCCTTCTTGTTCTTGAGCTATTCTTGCTGCACGCTGCGACTTTCTTCTACATTTCCTCTGTTCTTTCTGATTTGGCATCGCCACCTACCGCCGTAGCGCCATGGGGAAAACAAAGAAGTCCTCATCTGCAGTTGGGACCAGCGCCACCGGAGGCAAGAAGGGCACCGCCGCTGCTCGCGTCACCGATGGTGGCTGGCGGCGATCAGAAACGCGGGAGAGCGATCTCCGCAAACTGCGCGAACGGGGCCTGATCCCACAGGACACAACGGCCGTGAGACTCCCCGGCAATGAGGTAATCCCTCGTCCCCCATCTGGGTACCGGGTAATGTTTGTTGCCTTCGTGGTTCGCGGGTTTTCTTTCCCGGTCCACGACTTCCTTCGTGGACTACTCTTCTTCTATGGGGTTCAACTCCATCATCTGTCCCCCAACTCTCTGCTCCACATTGCGTGTTTTATCACACTTTGCGAGTGTTGACTTGGCATTGAGCCGCACTTTGGCCTCTTCCGGAAGCTTTATTCCGTGAAGAGGCGGTCTAGTTCGGATGGTGTGTATCCCATTGGGGGTTTCATCATCTCTCTCAGTCCCAATGTGCAATTCTTTTCCTTTTCCATGTCCGAGTCTGTCCAGTACTGGCGGAGGCGATGGTTTTACATCCGCGACTCCGTTTTGCCTGGGCAAGATTTTGGTCTTGTTCCCTTTGACCCCTCCCAAAAGATTGAGAAGAAGAGGTCTTGGAAAAACCAAATCTTAGACGGTGAGGTGGAGGAGATAGAGGCCCTTTACTGTCGGGTGGAGGATATCCAACTGATTCCTGAGAAGGAGGTGAACAGCGTGGACATCATCCGGACGTTTCTTGAGCGTCGGGTGCAGCCTCTCCAAGCGAGGGCGCACCCGATGTTTCTTTATTCCGGGCGCTGGGATCAGACGAGGGTTTCGAGTGAGAAAATCAACGAGGGGAATCTTGACAAGGATCTTCGCGTGCTGCTGAAGTTCAAGGCCGGGGAAGAAATCCTGGGGAAGTCGCTGACTCCTCCCTTTTCTTCGACGTTGGCCGTGCCGAAGGTGTAGATTTGTGCACGTAGTGCTCTCCTTTTTGTTTTTTGTTGGGTCTGCTTTTGTTTCCTTTGTTTGCTAACAAAGTTTTCTTCTCATCTTGTAGAGCTTCAAAGTGCCGGGCATGGTACCACCATTGCCCGAAAGGTATCCGAATGCCCCAGATAATGAAGTGGTGGATTCTGTGTCCGAGCTTCCGTCGGCGCGATCTCCGGCGGAGGATGCCGACGAGTCGAGTGAGGACCATACATAGCGATCACGCTCGGCGAGTCTTGGATGCCTCAACTCCTCGACTCCGAAATCCTCTGGGCCTTGAGCATCATGATGAAGGTCATGGAGGTTCTTCCTCTCTCCCTTCACGCCATTCTGTGCGGGCTGTTGCCGCACCCGCCAGCAAAGCGGAAGAAGGAAGAAAAGAAGGAGGAGAAGAAGGAAGAGAAGAAAGAGGAGAAGAGGGCCCGAAGGGCTTCTCCTATCTTCGATCTTAGCGCACTGGGCTCATAAGTTTTCTTGGTGTACTGTTGTCCTTTTATCTTTATGATGTTTGCACCTGTGTTGATTGGCTTCGTGTGCAGGCAATCCTCCGACGGCTCTAGTGATGGCGCGGGGGAGATGATGGGGGAGTCGAACATTGCATCGCCTCCTCCTCAGACGGTGGCGACTTCGGGTGGCGCTGCCCCAGATCCTCCTGTGTGGGAGAGGCTGGTGGTTGCGCCTCGAATTCAGCGGGCCTTGAGCTCGCCTTGAACGTAAGTTTTCTTCTTCTGTCACAGGGAGCCCCGAGTGTCTTCGTGTGCTGATGTTGTTTTGCTTCTTTGTTTTGGGCGTAGCCCCAAGTCCCTATTCTTCGCTATTGCCCTTTTCTTGCAGCCTTTGTCCAAGAGGCCAAGCGGCTGGTGGAGGAACTGACGGCTTGGCAGCTTCAAGGTATTCATCTGCCTTTTAGTACTTCTCATGTTTATCTTGTCCTGTTCGTTGGCACTTGCTTTTCTTAAATGCAGAGGAGCATAACGACTATCTCCGTGAGGTCGACGCTCTTAAAAGGAGCCTTGGCCAGTCGGAGCAAAAGCCGCTTGGCACGAAGAGCGCCTGGAGCTAGAGCTGACGAAGGCAGCCGAGGTGAAGGAGCGTCTGCAGCAGGAGGCCGCAGATCATGAGGAGCAGCTGGCCACCGTTGCGGCTGCTCGTGAAAAAGGGGTGGCGGAGAAGCTTATGGCTGCTGCCAAGGCTATTTCGGGTGAGTGCTAGCTTTCATACTTGCTTCCTTTTCTACAGGTCTTCTTCTATGTTGGCTTTCTTCATGTTTTTCTTCGTTTTTGTCTCAGATGCCGCAGGCATCGAGTTCGACCGCGGTGCTCTGGAGCACGGGAGTGCTCTAGATGATGCCACTATGGCGGTCGAAGACCGCTGCAGCACCGTCGTCAACTCCCTTGCCAAGGCGAAGGAGGTCCTTGGTCGCTTCTACCAGGAGCTCTTCCCGAAGGGCGCAGCCCTCGAAGATGTAGATGCCCTGGCGGAGGCTCTATCAAGCGGCGCTGCGTAGCGCATAGCGAAGGGCATCGGCGCATCCGTCGGGTGGCGATAGCCATGGCGGTAGGCGAGCTGGACTTGCCCAGATCGCCAGCGGATGCCGCGGTGCGGATGGATCCGAGGTAGCCTTCGCTGCCTACTCCGCTCGCTGCAGACGATATAGGCCCAAGCTCATTGACTTGCTGTCTGAGTACGCGCTGCAGCAGCAGGGCGAGGCCAAAGCTAGGCAGTCTGGCTCTGAGGGGACTCAGTGTCTCGCGCCTTACGCATAGTAAATGTAGGGTAGCATGTAGTTTACTTTTGTTGTAAATATCTTTTGTAGTACCATCCTTGTGCCACGCAATGGCCTTATATATTTAATGAATTTCTCCGAGTTGGACTCCATCCTTGTCTGAATGTTTGTGTTCCTTTCTTTTTTCTGCTGCTATAGGTTCCTTCGGGTGCTGACCCAGTTGACACTTCATCCGAAAGGCCCTTGCGACCATCATTGGATGATTCTTCGCAGCTCGCTTTTCTTCGAGATCGTGTGCGCAACTTGGAGAGGGATTTGCTCGGGTTACACGGTCGTGCCAACGTTTGGAAATCCAAGGCAGATCATGGTGCAGCCAGAGAAGAGTATTTGATGGCGGAGCTTGGTCGGCTGTCCGAGCAGCTGCAATGTAAGATGATCATTCTTTCTGGCTGTATCTCAGTTCTTCGGGTGAGCCTGCTGGCCTTATTCTTGTTTTTTTTTGTATTTCGGTTGTTGCAGGTGCCAATCTTGCTCCGAGGGAAGAAAAGGAGCGTGTCGCTGTTCGAGTCAATTGCTTGACTCAACAGGACATGGAGGCCGGCGGCTTCTTCTGGATGGACCGCGATCGTGCCATGGTTCTGGCGACGGTGCAGGATCGTGTCTATCAGGTTTCACGGGTGCTCCGCCAGGTGCAGACGTCACTTTCCTCAGTGCTGCACGTCATGTTTCCTTTGGATGCCGTGCCGACGACCCTTGCAGGTCTTCTGTCGAGGTTTCGGAGTGCCAGCAATGTCAAGGAGCTGGTGCGGCAGCAGCTCGTCGTAGGAGTGAAGGCTACCTTGTCCCTTGTGAGGGTGCACCGCCCTGACGTAGATTTGGCTGTTGTTGCGGCTGGGCCGCCTCTTCGACCGGATGGTGGCGAGTGGAACATGCGTCCGTATTACGCGGCTGTAAGGCAGTATGCCGAACAGATTGTAGATTTGTTTGAGCAGCGTGCTCAGGTTATTCTTCCGAATAGGTAGGACCTGAAAATAGACAGAGAGATGTAAAATTTGTATATTTCGGCTGCGCGTTTTGTGCCCTTTGTTGTAAAGGTTTGCTTGTTTGTGAGCACGATGCTTGATTAATCGTGTCCTTTTCGTTTGCCTGACGTGGTCAGCTACTCAGGTGTACACGTTTGGTCCTCAGTCGATGAAATCGTGAGGTGGGGGGAGCCCCCGAGTGCGTTTGTAGCATGTAATAAAGTTGCAGAGAAATAGTCAACCGAAGGTTGGGGGCGAGACACTTAGCTTTATTTATATCGTATGGAGGAGGTAAATGGTTCGGCTGAGTAGCCTTGGTTGTAAGCCTTATTGAAAGTAAAAGGGGTACATTGCTATGGGTAGAATCGTCGCAGGTGCGAGATGTTCCATGGGTTGGAGTATGCGACTCCAGACTCCACGTGCTTGAGGCGATAGGCGCCACCTGGGATGACTTCGGTGATGACATAGGGTCCTTCCCATGGTGACTCGAGTTTATTCGGTCGCTTTTGCTTGAGTCGCAAGACGAGGTCTCCTTCGACGAAGGACCTTGGGCGCAGCCGTATGTGGTAGTTGCGGAGACTTTCTGGTACACCGCTGATCTAGCTGCTGCTATATCCGTGCTTCGTCGAGTGTGTCGACGGCATCTTCGAAGTGCAGCCGTGGATTCGCCACTTATGTGACGACTCATGGAGCCTGGTGGCGTGCCGGTGGTAACGGCCTCAGCTCCGTGCACCATGAAGAACGGTGTGTAGCCGGTGGAGCTGTTTGGCGTAGTCCGTAAGCTCCACAGGACAGACGGTAGCTCTTTCGTCCAGTTTCCAGCTTTGTGCTCGAGTGAGCTCATGAGGCGCTTCTTGATGCCGGCGCCAATTAGACCGTTGGCCTTTTCCACTTGCCCGTTTGTTTGCGGGTGTGCCACTGAGGCATACGTGATGTTGATCCCGAGGCCTTCGCAGAAGTTCTGGAATTCTTCGGAGATAAAGTTCGATCCGTTGTCGATGATGATGCTGTGTGGTACGCCAAACCTGTAGACAATGGATTCGAAGAATTTGACGGCAGTTTTGCCCTTCTGGTTGGTGACTGGCATTGCCTCGATCCACTTGGTGAATTTGTCGACTGCGACCAGGAGGAAGACGTGTCCCCCTTTCGAGGACTTTGGCAGTTTGCCGATCATGTCGAGGCCCCATTGAGCAAAAGGCCAAGCTATGGGTATGGGTCTGAGTTCGGACCCAGGTGCGTGCGGTTTGTCGGCGAACCGTTGGCACCCGTTGCATCTTCGAACGATGTCCTTTGCGTCGCTCATGGCCGTTGGCCAGTAGAATCCTGCTCGTAGAGCTTTGGCGACAAGGGAGCGGTTGCCGGCGTGGTGGCCGCAGATGCCCTCGTGGATGTCTTGGAGTATGGCCTTGCCGTCGTCGATAGTGACGCACCATTGTAGCACACCCGTAATGTTGTGTTTGTACAGTTCGCCGTTGATGATGGTGAAGGCTTTTGACCGACGAGATATGCGCCGGGCGTCTGTCGGGCTGTCGGGCAATTCTCCGTTTATCAGGAACTGGAGGTATGGACGTGTCCAGGTTTCTTCGACTGCCATGACCTGCATCAGGTTGACCATGGCAACTTCGGTGTCCAGTTTTTCAGGTCCTTCATGACCTTCTGGTAGCGCAGCCCCCGAGTGTTCTGTTTCTTCGGGTGATCCCTTGGGGAATTTCCGCTTGATGGATGGCACGCAGATATGTTCGAGGAACACACCTGGTGGCACCTTTGCGCAAGTGGAGCCGATGTTGGCGAGTCTATCGGCTTCCTCGTTGCTTTCTCTTCCGACGTGCCGAACCTCGCAGCCGTCGAATTCTCCTTCGAGTGCGTTGTATAGCGCGCGATACGCGATCATGTTTTCGGCGTGTGCGTCACACTCATTCATCGTCTGCTGGACGACGAGGTTGGAGTCACCATAGATGACCAGGCGCGTTGCGCCACATATCTTTGCCATCTTCATGCCATGGATGAGGGCTTCGTATTCGGCTTCGTTGTTGGAGGCTCTGAACTTCATCCTAAGAACGTACTTCATCTTGTCACCTTGCGGGGAGGTCAGTATGACTCCTGCCCCTGCTCCGGCTTCGTGTTTGGAGCCGTCAAAATGCATTGTCCAGGACTGCGACATATCTGGGGTGTCTGGCAGCTGCAGCTCCATCCAGTGCACCAGGAAGTCCGGAAGGACTTGGGATTTGATTGCGTGTCGCTTCTCATAGACGATGTCCAAGGGTGATAGTTCGATGCCCCACAGGGCGACCCGTCCTGTTGCCTCTGGGTTATTCAGGATGCTGTTCAGGGGTGCCTCGTTGACGACCATCACCTGATGCTCCTGGAAGTAGTGGCTCAGCCGTCGAGCTGTCATGAACACGCCGTAGGCTAACCTGATCGTCAGTGCGGTACCGCTGTTTTGTTGGAGTGAGAACCTCGCTGAGGTAGTAAATTGGGCGCTGGACTCCGTGAGTCTTGCCTTATTCGGGTCGTTCAACCACGAGTACGGTGCTGACCACCTGGTGTGTGGCTGCTATGTACAGCAGCAAGGGTTCGCGCTCCTTTGGCGTGACCAAAACTGGCGAGGTGGAGAGTAGCCGTTTGAGGCTTTCGAATGCGCCATCGGCTTCTGGTGTCCACTCGAACTTATGCGCCTTATGCGCAATTTGGTAGAATGGTAGGGCCTTCTCGCCCATACGGCTGATGAACCTGCTTAATGCTGCTACTCGACCTGCGAGCTGCTGGATGCCCTTGAGGTTTTTCGGCTTCTCCATTGCCATGATGGCTCTGATTTTCTTCGGGTTCGCCTCAATCCCTCGTTGAGAGATGAAGTATCCGAGCAGCTGGCCCGAGGGGACGCCGAAGGCGCACTTTTCCGGGTTGAGCTTGATCCTGTAGCGATCAAGGTTGTCGAACGTCTCGCGGAGATCGTCGATAAGTGTCCTTGCCTCCTTGGTTTTTATTACTATGTCATCAACATAGACTTGGACGTTGCGACCGATCTGGTCCTTGAGGCAGGCCTGCATGCATCGCTGGTACGTGGCACCCGCGTTCTTTAGCCCGAAGGGCATTGTGTTGTACCAGTATACTCCGAACGGTGTGATGAACGCCGTTTTCTCTTGATCTTCGACCTTGAGTGAATCTGGTTATCTTTGAGTAGGCGTCGAGGAAGGAGAGTTTCTCGCAACCTGCAGTCGAATCGATGATCTGATCGATCCGAGGAAGAGGAAAGTGGTCCTTTGGGCAGTGCTTGTTTAGTGACGTGAAGTCTACGCACATCCGTAGGATGTCCGTGTCCTTCTTTGGAACCATCACCGTGTTGGCCAGCCACTCGCTTTCCTTGATTTCCTGGATGAAGTCTGCTGCGAGTAATCTGTTGATTTCCTTGCCGATAGCTTCGGCTCGTGGCTCAAACGGTCTTGGATGGACCTTGGCGGCTTGGTGTATGCAGGAAGACTTTGAGTGCGTGCTCGGCGAATTCACAGGAACTCCTAGCATGTCGCAGGACACCAGGCGAAGATTTCCAGCTCACGGAGGAATTGACGGCGCGCCTTCCTATCTTGATCTTTGAGGTCGTTGGCGATCAGCGCCGTCTTGGGCGTCCGCGGATGGACCTGCACCTTCTTGGTGTTGATGGTGGAGTCGAAGGACATGTCGGTGCGTTACGCCTTGTGTGAGGGTAGCCATTGTCCGTCACCTCATGAACTGACAAGCTCGTCTTGCATGCCGAAAGACTGGGAGATTTTGTTGAAATCCCTGTCGCATTGGTCCGATCGGGTGAAGCTCCCGTGGACTATGATGACCCCCCTTGGTCCTGGCATCTTGAGTAGTAGGTATGCGTAATGTGGGACGGCCAGGAATCTTGCGAATGCTACACGCCCCAAGATGGCGTGGTATTGAGACGGCCAGTCCACCACTTCGAATTCTAGGCGCTCCTACCGAAAGTTGTCCGGCTTTCCGAAGATGACGTCGAGTCCTATTTTGCCCAGAGGGAATATGCCCTTTCCTGGGACAATGCCGTGGAACGTTGTGTCTGATTGTTCCAGGCTGCATTGTGGGATCCGCATAGCTGCTAGAGTACTTGCGAACATTAGGTTGATGCTGCTACCGCCGTCCATGAAGACGCGACTCATCTCGAAACCTCCGATCTGCGCCTCCAGCACCAGGGCAGCATGACCTGGGCGAGGGATCTGGCAAGGGTGATTCGCGCGAGTGAATGTGATGTAGGACTCCGATCCGCTGAGGTACTCAGGGATTGCAGGCGGAGTTGCCACGGCCAAGTTGATTTGTTGGGTGATTTTCTTCTGCACCCTGTTGGTAGGGCGTCCCTTCTGGATCATATTAAGTGCTCCCTTTGGTGGGAGGTATGGGACCCCGGCGTTGTTTTGTGCTGGTGCGACTGGTTGATTTGGGCCTCCAATAGGCGGCGGTGGAGGAGCTCCGTGTGCTATTTCACCTGGTGCGGGTGCGTTTCCGAACGCAGGGATTGGGGCTTGTTGCCTCATCTGCACCATGCCTTCGCTGAGTTTGGAACTTCATGGCGGTCCTTGAGCATGTGGCTGGCCTTATTTTGCCATCTGTTTGTCGATGTAGAAGTGGATGGTGCATGGACCGAAAGTTTGTCGAATGCTGAGGTCGTTGTCATGATCGATGGCGTTGCCACAGCTGCGTTAATCGTCCGTTGTCGCGGAAGTTTCATTGTGGTACCCTCACGCTGTTGCGGCCGCTGTCGTTCTGGCGTCGGCGTAACCACGCGACCATGTCGGGTCGTCGCGTTCCTCGTGACGCGATCTCCTCTTCTTTGGCGTTCGCGTCTTCGGCCGTAGTCGTCCTCTTCATCTGATTGCGGTCGCTGGATGCACTCCTCGCCGTCTGCCCAACTGTTGGCGATTTCCATGAGGTGGTCGCGTGTCTTGGGCTTTAGGCGCCCAAGTTCTTCCTTGAAGTCTGGCGCTTGCGCCATCCACGGCGTCGATGGCCCTCTCTTGGAGATGTGTGCTATGGAGTTCTTGGTTGTAGACCAGCGTAGTATGTCTGGCGAATAGATTCGCCGTTCTCTGAGTGCAGGCTGCAACTCTTCGATTGAGGGCCTCTTGCTGGTGCCTTTGAAATTTCGGATGAAGGCATGGCGAGCTCCTCCCGGCCGGATGGATCCGATGATAGGCTGCTAAGCCGGACCAGCGCCGCTTTGTCGGTGCAGTGAAGGCATTGCATGGCGGTTTCTTTGTTGCCTCCGTGAAGCTTGACGGATGACGGATGGTCGCTGAGCGGGACTTTGGATCTTTGTGCCATTGAACTTGGAGTATCGAAGGAAGCTTGAAGTTGCGTGACATCTGTGTTCGCGAGCGGATCTGCTGAAGCATCGAGCTCCAGAAGTTCTCGCCGTCTTCATCCATCTCAGATTCGGACGAGCAAGCGCGTTTGGCGCGTGCTTTGTCGATCTTGCGCCGTAAGCTTGTCTCTGGCGTCGTGGCAGCGTTTATGGCGGTCTGAGCTCTTCTTCCTTCGAGGAAGGTCGTGCTCCTCTTCCTCTTCGGATGAGGGTGGGGCTCGATCGCGCTGGCGGAGCTTTCTTCTTCGGCTCCCGCGAGCGTCTTCGTGGAGCACAGCTCGATTAGGCCTAGTCCGGTGAGTGCGGACCTATGCATGGCCCTTTTGGGTCCCCTCCGGAGTGGGTGAGCGAGATCTGTGATGGCTGCCATGATCGCGGCTTGTGGCGTCTTCGGGATGATGTTGCCATCGGCATCCATATCCATGAACGATGTGTGGAGAGTTCGGGTCACATCACGCCGCTCCTTGGGATCCATGTTCTCCACCCGAGAGCGGTGCTTGTTTCCCTGGTTTCCGTTTGTGCTAGAGCCGGGTGCCATGGCGGAGAGCGCAGCTCGTCGCGCGCTGGACTCGGAGGCTACTTGCTTGCGTTTGTCGAGCGTCTCCTGCATCTTGACTTGTTTCTTGTGCTCCTCGATGAGGAGGTAGTGGTATGCCATCAGTAGGTCACGTGAGGCGTCTGCAGGTAAGACGGCGTCGCCTGCGACAGCACGGCGCGCATGTACCCATCCTTCTTTGCTAAGTTGGATGACGTGGCCGTTGCTTTCCCTGTTGGGTGGGGGGGGACTGGCTTCTTCTGTTTTCGCCGTTTCGGTTGGGCGGCGGGTTGGGCGTTTCCTCGTCGGTTTGGATGACTGCGGCGCATAGGTAGCGCCTGCAGATTGGTTGACTACTGCCGCAGCTTTGGGATCCGAAACCGTAGGTCCCTTTATCCGAAGGTGGATCGCACAGATCGGAGTTGCAGCTGCTGCTGCTGTAGAACTCATCTGTCGATGGTGACGTGCGTAGCACGGGGTGTGGAGCCCACGAACATGGCCTGATTGATGGCACGGGCACCCGCTCGGGGAGGCGGAGGGTGCCAGTTTGACCCACCTGGAAGCAGAAACTCCCGAACAAAATTTCAAGTCCGTCGCCTACGGGCTCAAAATCCTTCATGGTGGCCGGCGAGTGGGCGGTGAAGTCGAAAGCGCCGAAGAGGAGGTGATTCTCCGTCGCCGCGGAGTTGTAGATCGATCGGGTCGGAACCGTCACGACCGCACAATCAGCAGCCCCAATTCCCACAGACGGCGCCAATTGACGAGGTTTAATCTCGTCAATGCCCATTGTTATGGACTTGGGTTTTGGAGAAGATGGGGATGCTGGAGATCGTGGCACGGTTAACAGACAAGCAACCAGGGGACACAAGATTTACCCAGGTTCAGGCCCCCGGAGGGAAAACCCTACTCCTGCTTGTCTGCTCTTGATTACGGCGGAACCTAAGGTTACAGGATGCGCAGATTCGATCTGGCGTGGATGCGTGTGCGAAAAGTATGAGTCGAGAGATCTAGGACGTGCCCTCCTGGCCTTTATATAGACTTAGGCAGGTCCCGGGCATAGTCCTAGTCGGTTACAAGTTCTAGGGTTTTACCCCTTTGAATTTCCTATCTCCGCTAGTCTTGCTCTCCAAGGATCCGAAAACGTCATGGGCCTTGGCCACCCGAAAATCTTCATGGGCCAGCGTATATCTGCTGTGGGCCTTTCTTGGACTGGACCAGGTATGCTAAAATCATGTACCCGTAGGGTATAACCATGTCAAGTGGGTAGAGAAACTAACTACAACCATACAAGCTCCGTTCGCCGATTAAATTGCTTTGCCAGGAAACATTAGTTAGTACTACATCATTTACAGACGATTTTTTTTTCAATAATCTGATGAGTCACTTGAAACCTGTTATACCTAACTCTTAGTACGTGTGCATGCACGTGCGACTAGGTCTGTATAGTTGGACATCTGTAGCTTACATAGACAGTGGGTGTGCACATGTTCTTATCATGCATGCATATGCTTTGAGTGCTTTATTATTTATAATCTAATTTCTCCGTATAAAAATATAAAATATTTTAGTTTTATAAATCGAATGCATCTAGACGTGCTTTTAGTGTATATAGGTTTGTAAAGTTTCAGAGTGGACCTATATACTAAAAGACGTCTAGATTTATGTATTCTACAAAGCTAAAATATGTTATACTCCCTCTAACCTAGTAGACTTAAATTTGTCAATTTAAATAATATAGACACTATTTAGTATATAGGTTTATCAATATTTTAATAAATTCAAGTCAATTAATATGAGTTGGAGGAAGTATTTCCAAACGGAGGGAATACTTCGTAAGTTATCCGAAACTATACTTCCGCTAGCTTTGTGGATGCAAGCTATGACAGTCAAAAAAAAAAGACTGCGAGGCTTTGGGGAGATGATTCCGGAGTGAGTCCTATACGGGCCGCGGGGGAGTAAAAGCTAAGTACTGAACTAAACTAGCCCAGATGATGCTCGGGCTTCAGCGACGTGCTCGAATTTCACGCAGCAGCTGGGATGGGCCGCGCGCCGTCGCCCGTTGGTAAAGCATTCAAGCCGAAATTCCCTCAAAAAATAAAAGGCCGGAATGGGCGGGAGGCAGTTGTTGCTACTCCCTCTCCCACAGTGCGATGTTCTGACCGTTCCAATGGACTCCACCTGCACGCACCGTGCTGTGATCGTATGATTGGAGAATGTAGAGTAGACACATGGAGGCAAGCAAGGAGGCGCAGCCGCGTAGCATAGGTCCACGCGTGCGCTCCTGGACCCTGAGACTTGAGAGCAGCAGCGTCAATGGCCATGTCCTTCTCCGAGCCACGTGACCGGCGGCGATCGCCCTCGAGCCATAATTGAGCTCCATGCATGGCCCACGAAAACATGCAGTGCAATGCAATTGGGGCCGGCCAGCGGAGTTTGCCGTGTGGCATGTCAGCACTGTATATACCGTATACCAAGCCATGGAGGAGGACACACATGTGTTCGTCTACTGGGCCTGGAGCATGAATGGCTATCAGTCTGCATAGTGGCAGCTGAATACGTGGGCTCGGACGTGTTGCGCATGCACATTAGTATAGGCCCAGATCACAAAGAATACCGAGGGCTCCATGCCACGTTCCCTGTGTTGGAATTTCGAGCATTTTTTGGTGTTGGGTCCTTTGCCATAAAATAATACTAATTCTAGAATTCTCACTCATTGCGTATGACAGCACATGTTAGTCGCTAAAGTATATTCTCGCATCGCTAGTTGAGAGGGGCTGCACCATCTTATATAGAAGGATGTTCCAACGCTATTAAGTTAAGTGAGTGAGAAAAAAATTAACTTTTGTACACTCCTTCTCTGACGTCGTGTTGTGAATCTCGGTTTGTGGCGTGCATTGCAGATTAGTACAGTAGACCTACGAAACCCCGTCTCTCGTGAACATGTACATGTGAGGGACAATCAGGTTTTTGGGAGCACTCAACATGACTACTAGCAACCACAATTTTGTCTGACGACGAGTTCCCTGACTCGACAACCTCTTCAGCACCATGGACAACAACACGAACGCTGCTACCCAGGATGCACCGTATGTGATCATGAACTTTCTCTTTTAGATTCTTCTAGATTTTTCTGTTCTAGCGTTTGGAGTAGATGTCATAGATTTATCATGTTTAATGTTGTTTGTTTATTTACTCTATTATTACTATGCATGATTAGTTTAATTACTAAAATCATGTTTTATGGTTTATTAGTTAAGATTAAATCATATGAGTTGTTGCTCATATTTTCAAC
Organism: Avena insularis; assembly: GCA_023614405.1. Classification (NCBI taxonomy): domain Eukaryota; kingdom Viridiplantae; phylum Streptophyta; class Magnoliopsida; order Poales; family Poaceae; genus Avena; species Avena insularis. Next base: position 335,914,725 of record CM042689.1, on the reverse strand, counting down.
AATCTGAAAAAATTATCGTAGGCAACTGAATTCTTCTGGTATAGCCATGGCTACTAGGTCACCTTCTTTTGATAGTATGCATTATAAGATATGGCGCACGAGAGAAGTTCTCTGTTTTTCAAAACCTAAACTGCTATATTTCCCCTCTTGGCAAACCTGAGGGAAAGCTTTCTCCTAAACAAGTGGAAGCTTTTAAAAAGTTGATACCATGCTTATGGCCGCTCTATTAAGTGTTCTAGGGGACAACAATGTTGATCCATATATGTTATTTGATAATGACAAGGACGTGTGGGATGCGTCGAGGCTAAGTTTGGGGTCTCAAATGCTGGTACTGAGTCGTATGTCATGGATCATTCTATGATACAAGATGGTTGATGAGCACCCCATCGTTGAACAAGCTCATGAGATACAATCACTCACCAAAGAACTTGAGTGGTTCAAACATGTGTTACGACAAGTTTGTTGTCGGAGGTATCATTGCCAAGATTTCCTCCCACATGGAGGAAATTTTGCTAATTCTCTGAAACATAAGAGACAAGATTTTTTTGTTATAAATCTCATTGGGTCTCTTCATGTGAAAGAGAATATCGAGCAAAAGACACACGTGCTCGAGAATCTGAAGGAGGTTCTTTTGCCAATTTGGTACAGAAGAAAACTTTTCATCCCACAAGTTCAAGAATAAGAACAAACCTAAAGGCAAACAGAGATTTGGTGTCAACAATAAGACCAGCCACTCAATCAACTACAAGAAGAAGAATGGTAAAAAAGAAAGGGTCTTGCCATGTTTGTGGTGATCCTGCTCATTAGGCACCCAGCTGTCCCAATCACTTTGATAAGTGTCAATATGGGAAATTTACGAGTGAGAGGGTTGCAGCGGCGGTGGCCTACATGCTGCAGCATGGCAGTGAGGACTTTACGAGCCCGACATCGACACTGTCAGGCCCGCTCGACTTGGTGAGTACCTATTGTCGCATCCGATCGGCACCCGCCGATGTGGTGGAGGATGTCCTCTAGGTGGTTGTGCTGCTGCTGCCCTCTGGCTCCAATTGTTGGCCTGGTGTGATCCTGCCGCTGTGTTTGGTTGGCTACCGCCTGCCGTTGAGGTTGTTCCCTCCCACATGACTATGTACTACCTCCCCTTGTCTATGGTTGTTTGTTCTCAGCCCGACCGGCCTCATAGCATTTGCCATGGTGACACGAAGATGGTGACTTCAATACCATGGTGGTGCTTGTTGGTGGGCGGCTAGTTTAGTGGAGCGATGGGATTGTACGGGCTTGTATTTAGGAGGGAGGGGATATGAAAAATACTTGTCAACTTTGTCAACACCGATGTAGTGATGCCTACGGGTGTTGCCAAGCCTCATAAGGGCGTCGGGTATACCCCTTTCCCACTTCCCTCCGTGTATCGGGAGAAATCCTAGGACCAGTCTGAGCAGCAGCAGCATCGTCGTCGCATTCCTTCTTGAAGGTGTTGCTTGGTACATGGCCAATTCGAAGGCATATAAGCATGGTGGGACTTCTCCAGAGGGTGCAGCGATTGCGTTTCATCGTCACCTTTGTCGATCTAGCGCTAGTGGCATTAGTTTCATTTTTTTTCTTGGTCTTTATTATGTTGTTTGCCCAAATAGCGTAATCACGGTTGCATCATGTGGTTTCTATATTAATATAGCATGCCGAAGCCTGTTTCGAGGAGGATTGTGAAGTGTTAAATCCATAGTCACTGAACATTTCGAGCAAAATCAGCTTGGTTAGTGCACACCAAGAATACCGTTTTATGGTCACTAAATATGATTTATAGGTTCACAGATGGTCATAGGGGCCTACATCATTTTTGCGGAAGTGGTGAGTGATGAGTCCATTTTGAAGCATATTTATCTAAAAAAAATATAAGTGGAGTTAGGATTTTGGTATTTTGCGGTGCTCACACACACCTTTTACCTTTGGTTCAACAGGATCCCGAATTATTAAGTCTTTTGTGAATATATCAATTGGGACTATCATGCTATGTAATAATATGATATTTCTAAGTGATAAATGTCATTTAAATGATTTTCCATGTGCTTGGGATAAGAGATGATAAAAGGAGAGGTTCTAGAAGGATTAACGACGTATAGTATGGCCGGAGCATTGTACTTCCATCATCCACGCCACCGTTCATCCATTTTTCATCACTTCCATCATCCATCTTCTCCATTAGCCATATCCACTACTTTGTACTTTAGATATCCTTGTGATTTGGCGACCATTATAAGAATATTCGATTTAAATCTAAGTATTTTGCACAATGTTTTCTATCCTATCTCTATTTGTTATGAGCGAGTAGTCCTCACGAGCTACGGGTTGGGGAGAAACCTTGCAGCAATTATGTGCATCTAATCATGGAAGTATTGTATTTTGTTTGTAATTGAGATTTGTATCTTTTGTTTCTTTTTCTCTTGTCTCGATCTGTGTACTTGTAGGTACCCAAGATCCCATATATTGATAAACTCTTGAGGTAAGATACTTGGCTAGCGGCGATCTCATAAGAACCCCAGTGACAGAAAAGGTAGTACGATCTTCGCTTAGCGACCCATTCAGGATCACAACATCACCACTTAATGCTTAATCTGTGCTTTACACTTAATAATCATTTGTAGCCCGTTGCTTCGGTGTGCACCCAGTTGGATTAAAAGACTATTGATATGCCCGCTTGAAAGGATACGGATGTCGCCTAGAGGAGGGTGAATAGGCGATTAAAACTTTTCCTAGAGTGGCTCAACAAAGGAGGAATAAAACTAGTATTTACTTTGTTAAGCACAACCTAGAACAACTAAGGTTCACCTATGTGCACCAACAACTTATGCTAAGAAATACAAGAAACAAAGTGATAGCAAGATATATATTACTTCAAGCACGAAGGCTATCACAATGTAAAGTGCATAAGTAAAGAGCTCGGGTATAGAGATAACCGAGGCACGCGGGAACAGCGATATTTTACCGAGTTCCTCCCAACATGGAGTACGTCTCGTTTGGAGAGGGGGTGGTATCAAACCACCAACGCCAAAAAAGGCCTCCCTTATTCTCCGTTTAATCTCACCCCAACGGGATCGATCCATGCTTCCACTATCGGTGCACTTGTCGGTGGCAACCGGAACCTCTCACAAGGTTGGGGCACTTCTCCACAACTTAATTGGAGGCTCCCAACAAACGCCACAAAAGGCCTCAACAAATGCCACCAAGGCCACAATGCCACCAAGGCCACAAAATCGTCTAGGGTTCCAAGAACCCAAGAGGGACAAGCTCCAATGAGCAAATCAAACCAAATCCTCCGAGGAGAACTCAAACCGATGCACCAAATGCAAATGGCAAGAACACCACAAAGATGCTCAAATCCCTCACTCTCAAGTTCCAACAAAGCTACTAAAGCTATTGGGGGAACAAGAGAGGAGGAATCAAAGAGAGACACAAAATCCCCCAAATCTAGATCCCCAAAGATACACTCACAAAGAGATGTTTTGGTTTGGTCAAAACATAGATCTAGATCTCCTCCAACTACCCCTCAAATATATGCAAGAATCAATGGAGGGGTGAGTAGAAATCAAGCTCAAAGAGTAAGGCAAATGGGGGCAAAGCTTAGACAAAAGGAGGAGGAAGAAGCAAAGCTAAATGAAAATGGACAAAAGACTTATACAGGGCTGGACAAAATATGGCCGTTGGGGTATTTTACGGACCAGCAAGACATGCGAAGGGACCAATGAGCAGCAGCTGCTTTCAAGACTAAGCTGAGCGCGGACAAAGAAGTAGCGGCAATTGTACGCCAATGAGCAGCGGACGGAGTGGCAAGATGAAGCAAAGAAGAGCAGTAGCGGCCGAATGGCCAAGGGACGGATTCAAGCGGCAATGAAGGGTAGCGCGGGTGAGAGAGCGAAAGTGAGGAGCAGGGCAAGAAGGCAGGCCCAACGCAGGAGCGGAGGTCGTCAGCACGCGGTCCAAGCAGCATGTCGAGCGGTGGCTGGGCAAATCGAGCGGACACGCACAGGATCTAGATCTAGGATAAATATCTGGGCCGACCGGTACTACCGGCCCACCCGGGCGGTACTACCAGGCCGGCCGGTAGTACCGAATTTAGGTACCTAGCGAGGCAGAAAGAAAATGGGCCGCTTTTAGGCCCGGGCGATAATCTTAAACGCCAAGCGGATTACCGCTTCGTAAACAGATTGACAGGCAAATATTCAAACGACAATAACTTTTGACTGGAAGCTCCGATTGACCCGATTCAAATTGCGTTGGATAGAGGATTCAAATATTGATTATCATCAAGTGAGAAAGTATCAGGTAGAATAATGTGAGATATCTCACTTGGTGAGAAACCGAAAAGCCGCATAAATCAAAATCGCAACAAGATATATATGGGAGATCCGATTTTGATGAACAAGAGCTTGTTATGGAGATTACCACAAGCTCTATATCCTCACATGGACAAGACCAAATAACAACCAAAAACGATGATGCAAGTATGCAAAGTTTTGAGCTCTCTCCGAACGATGTGACCGAATTACTCATACGAGAGCCCCTCTTGATAGTACGGTTATCTATCCTAAACCCGGTCTCCTACACACAACAAGAGACCGGAAAAAGGGAAAACCTATCAAGATTATACCTTTGCCTTGAGCATTCCACTTGAGCTCGATGTAGATGGTCTTGCCCTTCTCAAGATGGAACGCCTTTTGAAAGGACATTTATTATCATGATCACTTTTGGTGTTCATTAACAACAAGTAGATCATTTTACAGTTTGTTATTGTCCACAGGTTGGTATTATCATAGATAAATATCACACACACTCTTGGGAAAAGACCACATACATTTGCCACTATTCTGGAAACTCTAGACCGAGTCTCGATGCGCCAAGACCGAGTCTCCGTGGTCTGGAGTTTACGGTTCGCTCGATGGTGCCTCCCAGGACATGGCTGGGACATTCTGACTAGGGGTCCGGAGGCTGCGCTGGAGGTTACTCCGGAGTCTCCGGACTTTGGTCAGTCCGGAGTCTCCGGTGTTGAAAGGACGGAGTCTCCGGTGTTGCTGGTGAAGAACTAGACTGGGTCAGTCAGAAGGGCAGTCCAGAGACTGGTTTGGAGATTGGCCGGAGTCTCTGGTGTAGAACGGAGTCTCCGGTCTGACTTTTCTGCAACGGTCAGAAAACGGTTCGTGGAGGGGGCTGTCTATAAATAGGGACCCTTATCTTCTTCCTCCAGCTGCTCGAGCTGCTCAAGAACACCAACACCATTAGAGCCACCAAATCCACAAGATCTCTTCATCCAACCATCCAAAGTCATTAATCTTTGGAGATTCGAAGGAGGAGGCCTTGATTCACATCTTCACCAAGAGAGATCTTCATTTCCCCCTCATTCACTTGAGGGCCCCCAAGCTCTAGTGTTTATTTGGAAACCCTAACTTTGATTTGGTTCTTACAAGCTTGTATTTGATTTGTCTTGACAACTTACTTGTATTTGGGAGCCTCCAATTCAGTTGTGGATGTGTGCCCCAAACTTGTTGTAAAGGTGCCGGCTTCCACCTCGAAGGTTGCCGATATAGTGGAAGGTGAATCGAGCCCGTTGGGGTGAGGTTCATCGGAGAACAAGGGAGGCCTCTCGTGGCGTTGGTGGTTTGAAACCACCCCCTCTCCAAACGTAGACGTACTTCCCCTCAAAAGGAAAGAACTATGGGAAACAAATCCTTGTGTCTCCGCGTCCACTCCCTTGGTTACTTCTATCCTTTACCGCACTTTACTTACTTGTTCTTGCTTAGTGTTGTGTTAGTTCGTGTTTGTTTGTCATATAGGTAAATTCACCATAGTTGCATATTCTAGAGAATTTACCTTTCTTGTTAAACCCTAAATTGAAAAGGAGTAAAATTTGAAGTAGCACATATTCACCCCCTCCTCTAGGTGCCCATACGATCCTTTCAATTGGTATCAGAGCCTCAGCTCTTTATTTGGGCTTTACCGCCTAAGAGAATATGGGTAGCCAAGAAGGGGATGGTGGTAGTGAGTCGACCCCGGTGACCATGGAAGATCTCAGAAACTTGGAAACAAGATTGAGCTCTTCCTTGGTCAACAAAGTCAAGAAGATGCTTGAGCAACTTCTTAAAGACAAAGATGGCTCATCAACCCCATCTCCTAAAGACGATCTACCATCCGTTGTACCTAAAGGGAATACTCCGGTATCCCCCGAGGGTATGGTGGTAGGGGCAAACTAGACAACGCTAATTCCTCCACACGACTTGATGGGGGGGGAAGGGTGAGTACCGTGATTCTTGGTACTCTCCCGATCCTCCCATCCCTCACCCTCATGTGTACAATAGAGGTGACCCACCTAAGCTAGAAGAGTCTGCTACTTTTGCTCAATGGCAATCACTAATGAGAACTCATGTGCGCAGCTCTTGCATTGAACTATGGAACATCATCGAGCATGGAATCTTTATTGGGGATCCAAACAACTTGACAAGAAGAGAGATTGTCAATAGTCAACTCAATGCCACTGCTTTGCATATGATTCAACAAGGATTGGGAACAAAGGATTACCCACACATTGAGCACTTTAGCATTTCCAAGGAAGCTTGGGATGCTCTCACTGTGTTGTTTGTTGGCAATGAGAGTATGAGGAGGAACCGATATGATGCTCTAAGCAATGAAGCCGAAGGCTTCTACATGAAAGAAGGTGAAGATCATGAAGACATGTACCGAAGGCTCAAGACCACCGCCACCGCCTTTAGAAATGTGGGTGCCTCACATGTGGATGATGCATGGATAAAAAGGAAGTATGTGAGTGCACTCATGCCTTTTGAGCCCACCGACTTGAAGAGTCTACAAGGAAGACACAACTACCATCTCATGACCTCAAATGAAGTTATGCAAGAGATGGCCGCTTTCAAGGTTGCCGCCAAGAATGCCAAAGATGCCCGTGCTCGTGCCCTTGGTATGAGCAATGTTGTCAATGTTGCATTAAAGGCCAAAGCTGTGGACCATGGGGATGAAGATGATAGTGATGAAGGGCCTTCCATGGACCACCCCGATGAAGTCAAGATTGCTCATAGTCAATATATGGCTTTCTATGCAAAGAACTTTTGGAAGAACCCCGCCAAGACCAAGATGCAAATGCAAAGAAAGAGCAACCCAAATGGGAAGAGAGAAACTACAACGAGATTGAGAACTTGCTTCAATTGCGGTGACTGCTATCACTTTGTAGCAAGTTGTCCCTATGAAAAGAGACAAGATCATGGGGGTAAGCTTGTGTTGAAGAAGACTCTCAAGGCACCTTACAAGAAACCTTTCATCAAGAAGAACCCCATCAAGAAGAAGTCGGGAGAAATTGTCTTGATCACTCATGAAGAATACTCCTCCGACAATGAAGATGATGAAGATGAGGAAGAGGAAACTTCACATGGTGTGGCTGCTCTAGCAACCACCTCTACTCCAACATTCTCACTCTTTGACTCTCCAAATGAGAACTCTCCCACCAAGAACGTCACTTGCCTTATGGCAAGAGGAACGGAGGTATCCTCATCATCCCACTCTACTCCCCTAGATAATGATGAACTTGATGATGAAATGTCTCTTGATGTTAAAAAGGAATTAATTGCCTTTGATGAGTTTATGACTAACCTAAAAGGAGATGCTAAGTTACACTTTGAAAACATTCTAGATCAACTTTCACATACTCAAGAGCTTCTAGATGTTAGATGTAAACTTGGGCATGAACACATGATTGAGCTAGAGGCTTTAAACAATGCTCTAGAAGAAGAACAAGAAACTAGGTTATCACTTGAGCTAAAACTTGAAGGGCTTGATGAGGTCAATGACAATATTGTTAACAAGCTCATCAAAGAGCGTGATCATGCCATTGCAAAATACAAAAGTGCTAAAAAGGACAAGATTGATTTTGGTGTGGTTCATAAAAAACTTGCCGAGGACTTTAGGTTGCTTAACAAGGCTCACAAAGCTTTGGAGAGTGAACTCTTGTCTCTCACAAAGTCCCATGAAACGCTTCAAACTCAATTGGCCAATATCCCTTCACCTAGTAACTTCATTCCATCTAGTGGTACAACTATTCTTGAAGAGAATGCTAGGTTGAAGGGGGAGCTTGATAAGGCCACATTTCCACAAGGCAACAAGTCTATTGATGATTTTTTTAGTAAGCAATGGCCTAGTGGTGATAAAGGGGGCATTGGATTTGTCTCCAATTCTAAGAAGAAGAACAACAACAAGAAGAAGAAGGTCAAGCCCACACAAGAAACTAATAAGGCCATTGTGGGTAGTAAGACCACAAGTGGTAAAACTATGTCTCGTGATGACTTTGCGGGTAGTGCTAACCCTCACTATGTTCTAATGCATGATCATTATGGTGATGTGTATGCACAATATGTTGGCCCTTATGATGGTTATATTGCTTGGTCTATTTGGGTTCCCAAGACCCTTGTTGCTAACAAAAGAGGACCCATTGAAAAATGGGTACCTAAAAAAACTAGCTTGATCTTTTTGTAGACTTATGCTTTCGGAGGGTCAAAATGGGTGATCGATAGTGGTTGCACAAGTCATATGATCGGAAGCTCATCTATTGTCAAGGACTTGGTGTCAAATGAAGATCAAATCACCGTCACATATGCCGACAAGTCAAAGTCTAAGGTAATGGGTTTCGGCAAGGTAGTGGTGGCTCACGACATTACACTCGTGAACGTCATGCTTGTTGAAACCCTTGGATACAATTTACTTTCTGTCCGTACTCTTGGAAAGATGGGCTTTGCCGTCTTTATTGATGATGATATTGTGGTCCTCATGTGGAGCAAGTCTTTCAAGGTCGCTTTCGTTGGGTACGTCGAAAATGACTTGTATGTGGTGGACTTTTCGGGGCAAGCCACTGCAGGTCCGATGTGCTTATACGGAAAGGCCGATATGGGTTGGCTATGGCACCGCCGACTAGCCCATGTCAATATGAGAACTTTGCAAAGTCTCCATAAAGAGGGCCATATTGTTGGACTAAAAGAAAATGTTTCCTTTGCCAAATATCGTGTTTGCAGGGCATGTGTTCTAGGGAAAATGCATGACGCTCCTCACAAGCCCACGAACCAAATCAAGTCTAACAAGATCTTGGAACTCCTCCATGTGGACCTATTTGGTCCTCCATCTCATGCAAGTCTTGGAGGGAAGAAATATTGTTTGGTGATTGTTGACGACTTTCCAAGATACTCTTGGGTTTATTTCTTCAAGTTGAAGAGTGAAACTCAAAGGACTTTTATCGACTTCATCAACTTGGTTCAACGGCAACACAATGTTCCCGTGTTGATTATAAGAACTGACAACGGCACCGAGTTCAAGAACTACACCTTGAACGATTTCCTTAGTGATGAGGGGATTAAACATCAATATTCCGCTGCATACACCCCTCAACAAAATGGTGTGGCCGAAAGGAAGAACCGGATTCTTATTGAGATGGCTAGGACCATGTTGGCGGAGTTTAAATCTACATACAACTTCTGGGCCGAAGCCGTCTCCACCGCTTCAAACCGACTCTACCTCCGCAAGAAAATCAACAAGACTCCATATGAGATACTTACCGGTAACAAACCCAACATATCTTATTTCCGGGTGTTCAGTTGTAAGTGTTTCTATCTCATCAAAGGTGTTCGTTTGTCTAAATTCGAGTCTAAAGCATTAGAGGGTATTTTTGTTGGCTATGGTCTCGAATCTCACACTTATAGAATCTATGACAAGCTCTCCGGAGCCGTCATAGAATCTTGTAGTGTGACCTTCGAAGAATATGATGGTCCCCAAGGGGGGCGTGTTGATGCTTGTGATGCAGATGATGAAATGCCTTAGGATTCCATAGGAAGAATGGGTGTGGGTTATATCCGCCCCGTTGAGGAACCCCTTATGGCGGATCGAGAAGAACTATGCTCCACTCGAGTGGAGCCCTCATCTTCACAACCTCAACATGCTCCATCTACCGAAGAGGACATTGACTCAAGCCAAAGACAAGATGTGGACCCCCAACATAGTGATCAATGTGTGAACTCTAGTCAAAGGGAGCTTGGTCCATTCGATGGGTTGTCAAGTGGTGCCAAGTCAATTTGTCAAGGAAGATCCATCCAAACTATTTTGAGACAAGCTCAAATTGATGCTAGAAGAGCAATTGATCAAGACCAAGGTTAATCCTTGCCTCCCAATGTAGAGGATGACTCCAATGATGATCAAGGTCAAGTTGATGGTCAAGACGAGGATCAAAATGATGAAGAGGGTCCTCCAAGAAACAATGAGGAGATCCACGCTCGTCGCGAATCTAGAAAGGAAAGAATGTTGGAAATAAGAGACCACACTCTCCAAAATGTTGTTGGAGATCTAAGGAAAGGAATTTCCACAAGAGCACAATTGAAGAGGTTCAGTGAACACCAAGCACACATCTCCATGATTGAACCAAAGAAAGTGTGGGAAGCTCTTGAAGATTCAGATTGGTTAGAAGCTATGCACAAAGAGCTCAACAACTTTGAGAGAAACAAAGTGTGGAAGTTAGTTGAGAAGCCAAAGGATTGCCGCAATGTTATTGGAACAAAGTGGATATTCAAGAACAAGCAAGATGAGCATGGAATTATAGTAAGGAACAAGGCTAGATTGGTTGCATAAGGGTATTCTCAAATTGAAGGCATTGATTATGGAGAGACTTATGCACCCGTGGCTCGCCTTGAGTCCATCCGTATCCTTCTTGCTTATGCGGCACATCATAACTTTAAGTTGCAACAAATGGATGTAGAAAGTGCATTTCTTTATGGTCCTTTAAATGAATTGGTATATGTTAAGCAACCCCCGGGATTTGAGGACCCCAACTTCCCAAACCATGTCTACAAACTTGACATGGTGCTCTATGGGCTCAAGCAAGCCCCACGCACGTGGTATGAGCACCTTAGAGAGTTATTGTTTGACCGTGGCTTTGAGGTTGGGAAAATCGATCCCACTCTTTTTACTAAGAGGGTCAATGAGGAGCTTTTTGTATGCCAAATATATGTTGATGATATTATCTTTGGCTCATCTAACAAAGCTTTTAATGATGAATTCTCAAAGCTTATGACTAGTAGGTTCCGGATGTCCTTGATGGGGGAGTTGAGAGTATTTCTTGGCTTTGAGATCAAGCAAGTTAGAGGAGGGACATTCTTCAATCAAGCCAAGTATACTCAAGATATTCTCAAGAGATTCAAAATGCAAGATTTGAATGGAGCTCCTACTCCCATGGCAACAAAGACTCATCTAGAACAAAATCCAAATGGTAAAGATGTGGATCAAAAGGTATACCGGTCTATGATTGGTTCTTTGCTTTACCTTTGTGCATCTAGACCCGATATTGTGTTGAGTGTAGGTGTGTGTGCAAGATATCAAGCGGCTCCTAAAGAAAGCCATTTGATGGCGGTCAAGAGAATCTTTCGATATTTGGTTCATACCCCATTTTATGGTCTTTGGTATCCTCAAGGCTCAACATTTGCTCTTTGTGGATACACGGATTCGGATTGGGCGGGTGACAAGGATGATAGAAAATCAACATCTGGGGCTTGCCAATTCCTTGGTAGGTCCTTGGTATGTTGGTCTTCCAAGAAGCAAAATTGTATATCTCTCTCCACCAAGCCGTATGTGGCAGCTGCTAGTGCGTGCACTCAATTGCTATGGATGAGGCAAACTTTAAAGGAATACGGTGTCCATTGTGACAAAGTGCCTCTTCTACGTGACAATGAAAGTGCCATCAAGATTGCCTACAACCCGGTGGATCACATAAGGACAAAGCATATTGAGATTCGCCATCACTTCATTAGAGATCATGTTGCTCGAGGTGATATTGATCTATCATATGTACCAACCAAAGATCAACTTGCCGATATCTTCACGAAGCCACTTGATGAAGCAAGGTTTTGCTACTTGAGGAATGAACTAAATATCGTAGATTCTAGGAGCTTGACTTGATGTTATTGCACTCTCACCTATGTTTCATCTCATATTTGGTCTAGGTGTAGGCATGGATATAGGGGGAGTGCGGTCCTAATTGATTGGACCATCCCTCCCCCCATTATGCCCAAAGCAATCAAGATCATTCCTCTTAATATCATTTAGTGATATGTGAGCTTAATGGTGAGTTTTGGTAATGGACCCAAGATATATATTCGTGGTGCCAAGCCAAGTATACTCAAATATGGTGGCCTAGGCCACCGCCCTCTCTAATTTGAGAGGTTGGCACTTACTCATGTTCGTCATTTGATTGATTTTAGTCTCCTGAAGTTTTTCTGATTATTTTCGAACTTCTATGGCTCTTATTGGTTCTTCACAGTTTGATGTCTCAACCCAAGCCCTTTTCCTACCTTAAAAACCATCTATCTCTCATATATGTCCCCAAACACCTTTCCTGGAATTTTTGGTCGAAGAGGACCGGAGTCTCCGGTGCACAAACACCGGAGTCTCCGGTGTAGACCGGAGTCTCCGGTCTGGACGGTTTCTGCCACTTAAAGAAGGGGCACGGGGTGAACTAGAACAACAGTTCCTCATTCTTCACCCCATCCCCTACCTCCAAACCCGTCGCCTCCTCCTCCAAAACTCCTCCCCGGAGGTCAAGAAGCCCCCGAGATCCGCCGTGCAGCCGGCCAACCTTCCCCTCTCCTCCATTGGGTCATTCCCACCAGAGGAATCGATCCCATGGACAGATCTGGTACCTCTCCTCTTCTTTTTCCTCCTAGGGTTCAACCCTAGATGTGTTTTTTGAGGATTGTTGTTGATTTGTCCATTGGAATCACTTGTTTGCATGCACTCTAGTACTTTAGCCTTGTTGCATTGCCCGATCTACTAGATTCACCCTCACCAGCATCTCCCCATCGCATACCCGAGCCTCCTGACCGGAGACTCCGGACTTAGGTCCGGAGACTCCGGTCCAGGCCGGAGACTCCGGTCCCCAGGACCGGAGACTCCGGTGTCTGGTGCGGAGACTCCGGTGTTGGGTGAATCAAAGTAGTCCAGAAATGCATCAAAGATCTTGTACTGCATCTTTGGGACATATATACTCATCTCCATGCTATCTCCCTCACTGTTGTTCACAGGTGATGGTTCTAGTCGTCCTCGTCGTACCAAGGCTAGGTCCCAAAGGGGCAATCCTCGCTATGATGAATCTCAGGGTCAGTTTATCGTGCCTCCATCCAACCGGAAATAGCGGGCACGTGATGCAGCTTACATGAAGAGGGATCAAGAGAGATCTGAAAGGGAGGAACGTGCAAAGAGAGACAAGTATGACAACCTCCAGTCCCTAGCCAAGATGTCTAAAGAGGAGTACCGTGAGCTGAGGAAGACAGATTTCTATGCACTGCCTCGCACCAGTGATGACCCTCGTTTCTGGAGGAAAGAACAGGGTGTATTCATGAAAGATGTGTATGGTGTATTCACCAAATCACCTGTTTGCCCTCAGAAGTTCATGAACATTGAGAAAATGCGCCAGAGCCCTTATTTCAATGATGCCCTGTGGATCTGTGAGAAGCTGGGTCTCTACAACTTGATGGAGTTGCGTGAAGACTACAGTGTGCACCTTGTTCAGCAGTTTTATGACACAGTGGTGTTTGAGTCTGATCTTGACAGGACCATGGTGTGGATGACTGGCTCTACTCGCTGCACAGCTACCTTTCATGACTTTGCCAATGTCATCTTTGAGACCTTTCACGGCGTATCTACTCCTGTGGGGCAGCGCATGCACTCAGCAGCCTTGGGTGAGAACAAGTTAAAGCTGGCACCTCTGTATGATGATGGTGTTGTGGGGGCCTCCAAGGGACTTAAGACCCTCTACAACCTTATGCTGAGGATTTTCCGTCACACTATTGCTCCAAGTGCTAGAAATGATGATGCTATCATGGGAGAGCTTGTCAACCTCCTGTACCATACTCACCGGACCTTCAATGCTGGACCAGAGGCTAATGCTGCACCCATTGATGTGATGGACTTCATTTTCAAGGAGATGTTCCATGCCATTCTTTACAAGAAATCTCCTCCATATGCACCCTTGATTATGAGACTCATCAACTCCCAGTCGCATGATTCTCCACATGGCATACCACCACACCTCACTATGCACACTCTGGTCTCTCTGTAGCAGAAGGGGCACATGGGGCCAGCTCCAAGGCGTCGATATGGAAATGATGATGAGGAGGAGATTGAGACGGAGAGGGCTCCCTCTCCACCTAGAGTTAGGAGTAAGAATGCCTCCAATGTCCCTATGCCTACCATGACTAGAGACTATGTGCATGAGCGGGTCAAGAAGGCCAGCTTTTGGGAGAGGACCCTTTGCTGCATGAACGTTGACATTCACAAGCAGCAGCATGCATCTTACCAAAGCAACCGCCGCATTGAGAAGCTCCTCAAAGAGATCAAGGACCAGGGTGATGCTGATACTGAGGAAGGTGAAGATGAATACAATGATGAGCATGGGGCCTAGCAGTCCACAGAGTCTGATCACACTCTCTCATTTGGGGCATGGAATGCCCAATAGGATAGTCTGGTGGACTGGAAGACGTTTGCTGATGTCACCTCTGGGTTTGGATACCAGGGTACTTCCTCTTCTCGCCCTCACGGCAAAGGGCCTGCTATCCCTGAGGATGATGATGATGATTATGACCAGGATGAGGGTGACCAGGACGAGGATGACCAGGATGAGGATGAGGATGCCAAGGATGATGAGGATGACGATGACTACTGAGTTATTGGGGCGCTAGTATAGGTCTTTTCCCTTTTCGGCGTTTCGATGCCAAAGGGGGAGAAGACATTCTCATCGCTTTGCATGGGACTTGGGATTTGCGACTATCTGCTTTTATTTGCCTTTTATTTGGATATTCAAACTTGAACTTTATGTGTGTTATCTACTGTTCTTATGTGTGTCTATGACTATGTGCTTGTATGCAACATCTATTGTAACTCATGTGAGATCTATGTGTGCTATCGTTGGTATTATTTTCTTTACATGATTTACTTCATTATCTTGTTGCACATAGTCAGGGGGAGCCGCATTTATATGTTATTCCATGCAAATCACTTGTTGTCACCGAACACCAAAAAGGGGGAGATTGAAAGGACATTTATTGTTATAATCACTTTTGGTGTTCGTTAACAACAAGTAGATCATTTTACAGTTTGTTATTGTCCACAAGTTGGTATTATCATAGATAAACATCACACACGCTCTTGGGAAAATACCACATACATTTGCCACTGTTCTGGAAACTCCAGACGGGAGTCTCCGGTCTGCCAAGACTGGAGTCTCCGGTGTGGTTCGGAGTTTCCGGTTCTGGCTCCGGTGGTGCCTCCCAGGATGGCTGGGACATTCTGACTAGGGGTACGGAGGCTGCACTGGAGGTTACTCCAGAGTCTCCGGACTTTGGTCAGTCCGGAGTCTCCGGTGTTGAAAGGCCGGAGTCTCCGGTGTTGCTGGTGAAGAACTGGGTCGGTCGGAAGGCGATCCGGAGACTGGTCCGAGATTGGCGGAGTCTCGGTGTAGACCGGAGTCTCGGTCTGACTTTTCTAGCAACGTCGAAACGGTTCGTGGAGGGGGCTGTCTATAAATTGGGACCCTTATCTTCTTCCTCCAGCTGCTCGAGCTGCTCAAGAACACCAATACCATTAGAGCCACCAAATCCACAAGATCTCTTCATCCAACCATCCAAAGTCACTGATCTTTGGAGATTCGAAGGAGGAGGCCTTGATTCACATCTTCACCAAGAGAGATCTTCATTTCCCCCTCATTCACTTGAGGGCCCCCAAGCTCTAGTGTTTCTTTGGAAACCCTAATTTTGATTTGGTTCTTACAAGCTTGTCTTTGATTTGTCTTGATAGCTTGCTTGTATTTGGGAGCCTCCAATTCAGTTGTGGTTGTGTGCCCCGAACTTGTTGTAAAGGTGCCAGCTTCCACCTCGAAGGTTGCCGATATAGTGGAAGGTGAATCGAGCCTGTTGGGGTGAGGTTTATCGGACAACAAGGGAGGCCTCTCATGGCGTTGGTGGTTTGAAACCACCCCCTCTCCAAACGTAGACGTACTTCCCCTCAAAAGGAAGAAACTACGGGAAACAAATCCTTATGTCTCCGCGTTCACTCCCTTGGTTACTTCTATCCTTTACCGCACTTTACTTACTTGTTCTTGCTTAGTGTTGTGTTAGTTTGTGTTTGTTTGTCATATAGGTAAATTCACCATAGTTGCATATTCTAGAGAATTTACCTTTCTTGTTAAACCCTAAATTGAAAAGGAGTAAAATTTGAAGTAGCACCTATTCACCCCCCCTCTAGGTGCACATACGATCCTTTCACCTTTCTTAATTCCTCATCATCGACCTCGCATATTGAGCTTGCATGACAAATCTTCTTTGCATTTCATCAACCTTGAAGCCAACACATGCTCCAAGCGATGCCAATGGTCAAATCCTACAAGTATAACTTAATACACACATTAGTCCATAAAGATTGTCATTAATTACCAAAACTACACATGGGGGCCCAACATGTTCTTTCACCGCTGCATCACAGGGGCTCTAGTATATTAGGATATGTTTCTCACAAGATATTACCTCCATTCAAACATTACACATGGCTATGCTTATTATTATCTTTTATTCCATATGATGTGTAGCTGCAGGTGGATCTTCAACCCTGGCCTATCTCCATCCATTGATTTAAACCATTATAATAGTAAACTAGATTGGTCTCGTAAAATAAGGTAAAACAAAGAAACAAAGTCTCGTAGATGTGTCCTTTTTATTTCCTTTTAGCATTGCTTTCCAAGGTTCGATTAAACCTAGGTCTTCTAGGGAAAAATCTATTATACTACATCCGTGAATCCAGATTGAAGGTATCAACCTTTATTTATCCATATGGTACTTATGCTTATAGATTTATGTTGTTTGGTTTGTGTAATGCGGCTGCAAATTTTCAAGAATGTGTCTTAAATATATTTAACAATTTCTTCGAAAACTCTATGGAAGTTCTTATGGATGACTTTGTTGTTTATGGGACTGCTTTTTAACAGTGTCTCTATAACCTTAACAGAGTATTGCAGCGTTGCAAGCAAACCAAATTGGTCCTTAGTTGGGAGCATTGTCGGTTCATGGTAAGAAAAGGTATAGTTTTTGGACACGGAGTTTCTGAAAAAGGTATTGAGGTTGATGATTCTAGCACTGTTGCCTTAGAAAGATTACCAATACCTCAAGACATAAAAGGAGTAAGTAATTTTCTTGGGCACACATGGTATTACCGACACATTATTAAAGATTTTGCCAATCTGGCTACACCCTTGACTTATTTGTTGAATAAAGATATTTCCATTGTTTTTGACAATAGTTGTGTTACCTCTTTTTAACAACTTAAAAAGGCTCTAGTATCTGCACCTTTTATTCAACCACAAAGTAGGATGAGCCGTTTAAAATTATGTGCGATGCTAGTGACTATGCAATTGGGGTTGTTCTTGGACAAAGAGAAGGCCTAAACTTAAATTTTATTCAATATGCTAGTCATGTTTTTAATGAAGATCAAAAGAATTATGCCACAACTCATAAGCAACTTCTAACCATTGTTTTTGCCTATGATAAATTCAGACATTACATTATAAACTCCAAAGTAATAGTGTACACCGATCACCAAGCTTTAAGACATATTTTAGCTAAGAAATATGTGAAGCCACGTTTGATTAAGTGGGTTCTGTTATTACAAGAGTATGACTTACAAATAGTGGATAGAAGAGGTAAAGACAATCCTATAGCTGATCACTTGTCACATATGGAAGGCATAATTGATGATCTTATCCCTATTAATGAATCCATGCCTGGGGATTACCTTGCCACCTTAGGATCACATGACCCTTAGTATACAGATTATGCTAATTTCCTTATTGGTAAGTTTCTACCAAAGGGAATGAATTATAATTATAATAAGAAATCTTTAACGATTTGAAATATTACTTCTGGGGTGATCCTTATTTATATAGGCATGGGCTTGATGGGATTATTAGGAAGTGCATGCCCGATCACGAGATGAATGCTTTATTAATTGAAAGTGCTTGCCATGGTAGTCCTTATGGAGGGCATCATTCTGGCGACTGTATGGATGCTAAAGTGTTGCAATCCGGATTCTACTGGTCTACTTTATTTAAACATGCTCATAATTATGTTAAGAATTGTTATGCTTGTCAATGTATGAGTAACATAGGTAAAATACAAGAAATTTCCATGAATTATAACCTTATAATAGAACCGTTTTGTGTGTGGGGAATGGATTTCATGGGGCCATTCCCATCTTCTAATGGATACACTCATATTCTTGTTGATTTTGATTATGTTATTAAATGGGTTGAAGCTATACCGACCTCTTATGCAGATGCAACCACTTCCATCAAGATGATTACTGACATTATTTTTCCTAGATTTAGAGTTCCTAGACTTCTAATTACCGATGGTGGATCTCTTTTTATGAAAGGTACTTTTAAGAAAATTCTTCATAAGTATGGGCTCGAGCATCATGTAGCTTCACCATACCACCCACAAACTAATGGGCAAGTTGAGCTTTCAAACCGGTAGATTAAAGTCATACTTCAGAAGACAGTGTGGAAGACAAGGAAGGATTGGGCTATGAAGTTGAATGATAATTTTTGGGCATATCGCACCGCATATAAAAATCTTATGAGAATGACACCATATAAGATGGTTTACGGTAAATCTTGTCGGCTTCCTTTAGAGTTAGAACATAAGGCTTATTAGGCTACTAAAACTCTAAATTATGATTTTAAGACTATAGGAGAGAAACACCCCTTAGACATTCATGCTCTAGATGAACTTAGAAATGAGGCCTATGAAAATGGTAAAATGTTTAAAGAGAAAGTCAAAAGATGGCGTGATAGGAAGATAGAGAATACGGAATTCAAATTTGGAGATAAAGTTTTGATGTACAATTCTCGGCTAAAGATCTTTGAAGGAAAGTTGAGATCCAAGTGGGAAGGACCATATGAAGTTGATGAAGCATATCCCTCAGGGTAGTAAAATTGAAAGGCCACACCCCTTCTGCATCTTGGATTGTTAACGGGCAGTGCCTAAAGCACCATAGAGTTAGAGAGGTAAACAGAATGGAGCTAACTTATTTGATCATAGCCGAGGAATTCATCAAGAAAATATACAGTAAGTTAGATACCTGTTGATCCTTTTTCTCTGTTTTTTTCTCTTTCGAGGCTCCATATATCTTTGTGGATGTTTTCTTCTTCTTTCTCTTGGTTTCCTGAAAAGAATGGGCTGTTTTTTGACCTAGTACGGGAGGACCGTACGGTCAGACACGCCCGTATGGGAGGTCGTTAAGCGTTCAATACTCCGTTCTGATTTTCTGTTTGTTTTTGTGGATCAGTACGACCGAACCGTACAGTCGGCTACCGCCATATGCCAGGTCATTATTCCCTCTGTAATTTTCATCTAGTTCCTGTCTCATTTCGTGTAAAAAATCACTCTCTCCTTACTGCCTAGAAAAGGTCAGTAACAACCCGTACGAGCACGCCCTATGGGGCGATCTTGCCCGTACCAAAGGTCGGCATCGATGGCGGCTACCCTATTTTGGGTTAATCCTCTTTTATTTTTATTTTTATTTTGTTCCTTCCTTTTTACTTTACCTCTATGTTTTAGGGTTTTTCTTCTAATCTCACCTCTTTTCTCTCCATTATCTTCATGCACCAAATATCACTTGATCATCCAAGAGCTACGCGGCCTTTTCATATCAAGAAAATCTGGACAAAGAAGGAGGAGGTTCCTACAACTAGAACCAAGGAGTCTAAAGAAGGTTCTTCATCTTCATCGACTCAAGAACCGGCTCAAGTGGTGCCACTTCCCAATTGGGAAGACATGTTCCCGCACAAGCTATAGATGATGAGGCATGTGGAACAACGGAGGAACAAGGAGGAATATCCACCAAATCCTTATAGGTATAATCTTTGTGGATACTCTCTTAGGTATTCTCCTGGTTCTCCATCCCCGAACAAGGGGAAGCAAGATGAGATTAGGGAGAAGATCTCTAATCTCAAAAATGTCTCCAAAGCATGTGTTGAAATGATTAGTGAGGGGATTGATACCTACTGGATAATGGGCAAAGACCTTGAGAAGAAGGTCGATGACACCGATAGTAGGGTTCAAATCTTGACTAAAATTGTTGTTGAGATGGTTAAGGATAGGAAGTTACTTTGCAAGATAATAAAATAGAAACATGCTAGAATTACAGAACCATCCACTCGCTTTGCCTGTATTTCTCATGCATGTAGCTTCAAAGGAAGGAGGATGATGCTTTCTTCACCCCAAAGAAGGAATATGTACTCACAAGGAGTTATGTGATCCTCCTGGCTTGACTTCAAGCTTGGTGAGATATATTGGAACCTTGTAATCTATCATCTAGCTTTAGAATGTTTACCTTCTTTCACACATGTTAGGTTTTTGATTCCAAAGTTTGCATTAGTTGCATAATTAACTTCCTTGGTCTAAGGAAAGAATTATATCCAATGAGTTTTGATACTTTATGATGTTTGAAGTGATTTTGGTTATGTTTATTATATTAGGTGTATGAATTTGGATGAGTGATATGATAGTTGTACCACTGTTATGATTTTAGGGCCTTCCACACCAATTAAGTATTGATAAGATATGATAAGAAATTTTGATAGCACGTTATAATCATTGGTTTAAACCAATAAGAGCCATAAAAGGGTATTAACATGATACAATTTTGTTGATGAAACAAAAGGAAAATTATGCTACCAAAGAATCAAAAAGAAAACGTGAAAATTGGCAAAGGCGCTCAAACAATGATCATAGACTATTCCCTACTCAATCAAGTGCTCATTTAGATAAACTTGATGATTTTATAATCTGCTCAATCTCTAAACTTCATATAAATTATTAATACAAAAGGTGTGGAAGCCTCTAAGTCATGTGATGTGTGAGAGTGTGATACAGCTCACGATGCAGTTCTATATCTGATATTGTAATTATGCTTCAAATGCCTCATTTATTGTAACGACTCATGCCTCATGAATATGATAGCCTTGTCCATAAGTCACTACCTTGCTCGGGGACGAGCAAGATTTTAGCTTGGGGAAATTGATGAGTCCATTTTTGAAACATATTTATCTTATATTTTTGGATAAGTAGAGTTAGAATTTTGGTATTTTACGGCACTTGTGCGCACCTTTTACCCCTATTTCAATAAGATCCCGAATTATTAAGTCTTTTATGAATATAACAATTAGGACTGTCATGTTATATAATAATAGCTGAATGCTCGTGCGTTGCTACGGAATAAAATTAAAAATACATACATATATTTTAAACAATTATTCTAAATTGAAAAATGATATTAAACATGAAGCCACATGATTTCCATTCATACGACGACAAATAGCTATTCAGTCGCCAACTTCTTTCATCGGCACCTTAACTATACTAAAGCAAAACTACAAGAACGGTGATATCGCTGCAAGCAACTTATTATATAAAGATCACAAGTTACAAGTCATTGTGTCATCCCAAGGATGCCACCTGGCATCGACCAGACCACTGGGGCCGCCAATGCCACGGTTGGCGCGGGCTCAATTAGCCGATGGCTACAAGTGGGACCACCTAGAACAGGCTACCATGCCGCCCTCACGGCCACTTCAGCCGTCGAACCGCGGGATCCAGGGTCGCCGCCCCGGCTCTTGTCTCTGCCAAGATTCTGGGGCCGTCGCGCCGGCTACCTTCTCCTCCGGCCACGGCTTTCCGTCCAGGGCCTCCATGCCATACCAGCTAGGAGCTCCCAACACACGAGGAGAGGAGGCCCCTACCGATGCTGCCTCGCGACCGGATGAGATCCTGACACCGTCGTTAGCCACACAGTCTTTGTTGGCGACGTCGTTTGATGGCCGCCGGTGATCGGAGGTGGATGGGGGAGTGGCAGCGGTGGCTAGGATTTTCTGTGAGCCGCTCCCCTGGAAATGATGCAAGGCCCGGGTACCGACTTCATATGATTACATGACACCTTAAGAATGTTCGTTCGCCGTTCGTTATTCAGTAAACAGTGCTATTAAAAAATAGATAGCAAGGAAATGACACGCAGATCATGTAGGGGTTCGTAGCATGGAAAACAAAAAATTTCTATCGCATACAAACAAACAAGCCAAGATCTATCTACTAGATTGTAGCAACGAGTCGATGGAATAACTCACCCTCGAAGATTCCAAAGTGTTTAACGAGAGCAGATTCTCGTGGGTGATGTAGTCGTACTCTTTCCGATCTCAAGATCGCGTAGACGATCCTTCCGGCCAGCGTTCCCAAGCGCTCCCTTGATCGGTCACACGTTCGGTACTGACGAAGACCTTCCTCTCCCTTGTTCCAAAGAAGCGGAGGTTGTAGCACTCTCCTCGCGATTCCTAAAAGACAACTGGCGTGGTACCGGAGGTGAGGGAAATCCCTTGAGGCTTCGCCTTAAGCCGGTCTGAGTATGGTGGAGCTTATGAGAGAGGCTATTAGTGGTCTAGTAATTAGACACACCAATTAGAAGGCTCTAAACCAATTAGAAGGCTCTAAACCGAATAGCTCTAAACCGGGGTCTAGATCTAGGGTTTAGTTTAGAGGATAGGAAACTTGTGTGTGTAGGAGGAGCCCTGCCTCCTTATATAGGTTGGAGGGCTGGCCGGCCAAGGGAGGAGTTCCTCCCAACTCGGCCTAGGGAGGTGCCGCCAAGGGAGGAACCCTCCTCCAACTCGGCCTCCACCTCTCCTCTTTTCCCACTTCCCAAAGCTGCGTTTGACTTTCAAACTAGCCGTTTGACTTTTCAATTTAGGATTTAAATAAATCCTTTATTTGGGACAGCAAGAATACTTAGTACATGATGCAATCATTCCAATATGTAATGACACACTCATGTACCCCCTCCCAGTCTTGGGACATTAGGGACCTTCTAGAATGTTCGATGAAAACAGAACCATTCCCCAACTCAAACGGAACTTTCCTTATATGAATCTTATTCTCCGGACCATTCCGGATCACCTCGTGATATCCCGGATCCCATCCGAGACTCCGAACAACATTCGATCTCTTTCTCATAATACCATAACTACTCAAATAACGTCGAATCCTTAAGTGTGTCTCCCTACGGTTCGTGAATTATGCGGACATGATCGAGACACTTCTCCGAACAATAACCAATAGAGGAATCTGGAAATTCATATGGCTCCCACATATTTCTACGATTACTTTGCGATCGAATGAACCACTTACATACGATACCAATTTCCCTTTGTCTCACGATATGTTACTTATCCGAGGTTATGATCGTCGGTATCTCTGCATACCTAGTTCATCCTCGTTACTGATAAGTACTCTTTTCTCGTTCCTGTGATATGTGATCCCTTGTGACCAAGTCACATGCTTGCAAGCTAATTGGATGACATTTCACCGAGAGGGCCCAGAGAATATCTATCTGTCATGTGGATGGACAAATCCCACTCTTGATCCATGTGTTTCAACCAATACTTTCCGAACACTCAATGCCACCTTTATAGCCACCCTGTTACGGTGTGGTGTTTGATGACATCAAAGCATCCATCCAGAAAGGTGATATGCATGATCTCATGGTCGAAGGAATTAGGTTACTATGTATCAGAAAGCATATAGCAATTGAACTATTGAAATGACTTGATCTTTATGCTACGCTTATCTATAGGAGTATGTCCACCATATCATTCTCCTAATGATACGATCTTGTTGTTGATAACATCTCAATGTTCATGATAGAGAAACCACAATCATCAATCAACCAACAAGCTAGTGAAGTATAGAGGCTATACTAGGGACTTCAAATTAAGTTTACAAATCACACAAGTATTAATGGTTTCCTTGTTAATACTATTATAGCATGAATGTAAACATTTATCATAAACACAAAGATATATAATAATAACTACATTTATTATTACCTCTAGGGCATATCTCCAGGTCTCCCACTTGCACTAGAGTCATCTAATCTAGATTACATGGTAATATACCGAACACCCATGGCGTTTGGTGTTGGTCATGTTTTGCCCTCGGAGAGGTTTAGTCAACGGATCCGCCACATTCAGATCTGTGTACTTTGCAAATCTTTATATCCCCATCCTGGATATGTTCTCGAATAGCGTGAAAACACAGCTTGATATGCTTCAGCTTCTTGTGTGACCTTGGTTCTTGCGCATTGGCTATGGCGCCCATGTTATCACAGTAGATAGACATTGGGTCCAGCGCACTTGGAACCACACCCAGCTCTGTAATGAACTCTTTCATCCATATCGCTTCTTGTGAAGCCTCCAAGCAACCATGTATTCCGATTCATTGAAGATCTCGCCACAACGCTTTGCTTTGCACTCCTCCAGCTAACGCTGCACCATTCAAAATAAATACGTATCCAGTTGTGATTTAGAATCATCCGGATCGGTGTTCCAACTAGCATCGGTGTAACCATTAACAACGAGCTGCTCATCACCTCCATAAGAAAGAACCATATCCTTAGTTCTTCTCAAGTACTTAAGGATGTTTTTGATCATTGTCCAATGATCCACTCGATCACTTTGATATCTGCTAGTTAGACTAACGCATATGCGATGTCGGGTCTAGTACATAGCATGGCATACATTAGAGATCCTATGGCTGAGGCACAGGGAGTCTTACTCATCCTTTCTCTATCTTCCGCCGATGTCGGACTTTGAGTTTTACTCAAAGTCGTATTGGGCAACATGGGCAAGAACCCTTTCTTGCTATCTTCCATTCCAAACCTCTTTAGAACTTTGTCCAAATATGTACTTTGTGACAATGATATTTGGCGTTTCGATCTATCTCTATAAATCTTTATGCCTAATATGTAAGCTGCTTCCAAGATCCTTCATTGAAAAACTATTATTCAAATACTCTTTGACACTATTAAGAAGGTCTACATCATTCCCAATCAACAATATGTCATCCACATACAGTATTAAGAATGCTACAGAGCTCCCACTCACTTTCTTGTAAATACAAGCTTCTCCATAAGTTTGTATAAAACCAAAACTTTTGATTACCTTATCAAAACGTTGATTCCAACTTCGGGATGCTTGCTTCAATCCATAGATGGACCGTTGAAGCTTGCATACCTTGTTAGCATCTTTAGGATCGACAAAACCTTTGGGTTGCATCATATACAACTCTTCATCAATGTCTCCATTGAGGAATGCTGTTTTGACATCCATCTGCCATATCTCATAATCATAATATGCAGCGATTGCTAACATAATCCTCACAGACTTTAGCTTCGCTACTGGTGAGAAAGTCTCATCGTAGTCAACTCCTTGAATTTGTCGAAACCCTTTTGCGACAAGTCGAGCTTTATAGACAGTAACATTACCATCAACATCTGTTTTCTTCTAAAAATCCATTTGTTCTCGACACCTTCCGGCCATCCCAGAAGTCCACCAAAGTCCATACTTGGTTTTCGTACATGGATCCAATCTCGGTTCATGGCTTCTTGCCATTTATTGGAATCTGGGCTCATCATCGCTTCCTCATATGTCTCGGGGTCGGTGTTGTCCACCAACATGACATTCATAACGGAATCATACCAATGCTGGAGTGGTACGATTTCGTTGACCTCAGGGTTCTCAGAGCAACTTCAACCAAGTTTCATGATCACCA
Organism: Avena insularis; assembly: GCA_023614405.1. Lineage (NCBI taxonomy): Eukaryota > Viridiplantae > Streptophyta > Magnoliopsida > Poales > Poaceae > Avena > Avena insularis. The sequence goes on along the minus strand of CM042689.1, from coordinate 335,889,007 downwards.
TCATTAGCTTCCTCTCTTATTGGTGCAGGCACCACAGGAACTTCTTCCGGTCTGCGCTACTACAATTCGAGAGAAGGTTCGACAACCTCGAAGTTCTACTTTCCTTCCAGTCACTTCTTTCGCGAAATTCCTTCTCTAGAAAGGATCCATTCTTAGCGAAGATTTTGCCTTCGGATATATTATAGAAGGTATAGCCAATAGTTTCCTTCGGGTATCCTATGAAGAAGCATTTTTCCGCTTTGGGTTCATGCTTGTCTGGCTGTAACTTCTTTACATAGGCTTCTCATCCCCAAACTTTAAGGAACGACAATTTAGGTTTCTTTCCAAACCATAATTCATACGGTGTCGTTTCACGGATTTAGGCGGTGCCCTATTTAAAGTGAATCGGCTGTTTCTAATGCATAACCCCAAAATGATAGCGGTAAATCTGTAAGTGACATCATAGAACGAACCATATCTAAGAGAGTTCGATTCTGACGTTCGACACACCATTACTGTTGTGGTGTTCTCGGCGGTGTCAATCACAAAGTATTCCACATTTCTTCAAATGCTCGCCAAACTCGTAACTTAGATATTCACCTCCACGATCGAACGTAGAAATTTAATCTTCTTGTTACGTTGATTCTCTACCTCACTTTGAAACTCCTTAAACTTCTCGAAAGTTTGGGACTTATGTTTCATGAAATAGATATACCCATATCTACTCAAATCATCCGTGAAGGTAAGAACATAACGATAACCATCGGCATGATGCTACACTCATTGGACCACACACATCGGTATGTATGATTTCCAATAAGTCCAGAGCTCGCTCCATTATACCTGAAAATGGAGTCTTAGTCATTTTACTCATCGACATGCCTCGCATCTTTCAAGTGATTCAAAATCAAGTGATTCAAGAAGTCCATCGAATGGAGTTTCTTCATACGTTTCACTCCAATGTGACCAAGACGACATTGCCACATATAGGTCGAAGTTATCGCTGATTTCAATCGTTTAGCTTCAATGTTATTAATATGTGTATTTCTACTATCGAGATTCAACAAGAATAGACCATCTATCAAAGGTGTGCGTAAAACATATTACTCATATAAATCGAACAACCATTATTCTCGGATTTAAACAAGTAACCGTCTCGCAATAAACAAGATCCTGATATAATGTTCATGCTTAACGCAGCACCAAATAACAATTATTTAAGTATAAAACTAATCCCGATGGTAGATGAAGAGGTAGCGTCGACCGCGATCACATCAACCTTTGATCCGCTTCCTACGCTGCATCGTCACCTCGTTCTTCACTAGCTTCCGTTTATTCTCAGCTCTGTTTGAGTTACAAATATGAGCAACCGAACCAAGATTCAAATACCCAGCACTACTACGAATACTAGTGAGATACACATCAATAACATGTATATCGATATACCTTTCTTCTTGATGTTGCCGTTCTTCAAATCCGCCAAGTACCTTGGGCAATTCCGCTTCGATGACCTTCTCCTTGCAGAAAAGCACTCGATCGGGCTTGGGTCCAGCCTTGGTCTTCTTTCGGCGTGGTAACTTTCTTACCACCCTTCTTGAAGTGTCCCTTTGCTTAGACTTGCCTTTCTTGAATTTGGTGGTCTTATTGACCATCAACACTTGGTGCTCTTTCTTGATCTCCACTTCAGATTTCAACATAGCAAATAGTTCGCAACTCTTTGTTCATGTTCGCATGTTGTAGTTCATCACAAAGTTCTTGTAACTTGGTGGTAGTGATTGGAGGATGCGGTAAACTCCTAAAGTATTAGGAATCACTATACCCAAACTTTGAAGTTTATTTGCGTGCCCGGACATCTTAAGCACATGCTCAGCAGACAGCTACCCTCTTCCATCTTGCGCTTAAAGAACTTTTCGTAAGCTTCATAACTTTCAATTGCCGCATGAGTCTCAAAGATTAATTTGAGATCCTCGACAATATCATATGGATCATTGTTCAAACCTTTTCTCAAGCTCGATTCTAAACCATACAAGATAGCACACTGAACTATGGAGTCTTGATTCTTCCGAGCGAGGTAAACATTCTTTACTTCATCGGTAGCATCAGCTGCAGTGGGTCACCTAGCGGTGCATCCAGCACATAGGTCAAATTACCAGCGTGACGACAATCCTCAAATTGCGGAACCAATCCATGATTGCTTCCATTGTTTTTCAACTTTTCTTTCTCTAGGAACGCATTAAAATTGATGGTAGGGGCTGCCATTGATCTACAACATATTTGCAATAGTTTAGACTAAGTTTATGATAAATTGAGTTCAAATTAATTAATGAAATTAAACTAGGTGAACTCCCACTCAAAACAACATCCCTCACATTGTTTTAGTGATCACACGAACCAAATCCACTACATCAACACCGATCATCACGAGAGTTGATATAGTTTCAATGGCGAACAATCATCATGTTCATCATATCTACTATATGATTCATGCTTTACCTTTCGCGATCCGTGTTCCGAGGCCATGTACACATGCTAGGCTCGTCAAGATCAAACCTTAGCTACCGCATAAGCAAATCTGGCTTGCTTACGTTGTATTCACCGCGAATCAAAGACACCCGATCATCACGTGGTGCTTGAGCAAGCTTTGGCAACGGTGCATACTAAGGGTGAACACTTTAGAACTTGAAATTTATGTGCATGAGGGATCATCTTATAATGCTACCGTCGTCTACAAAGCAATACAAGATGCATAAAGGATTAACATCACATGCAATTCATAATATGTGATATGATATGGCCTTTCTTCTTTGTGCTTCCGATCTCCATCTTCAAGCACGAACATGATCTCCATCATCACCGGCATAGCATCAAGGTCAATGACGCTTCTTCATGGTTGTCGTCCACCAGCTTCAACTATTACAACTATTTTGAATAGACACGCAGGTCTTAACAGAAATTAAAGACAACCATATGGCTCCTGCCGGTTGCCAACTTACAATAAGGAACATTGCATACATCAAATATAATCACAATCACGACCATATCACATCATCAGACACCCCAGCAAAACAAAGTTAGACGCCTCTACTTTCTTTGCATATTTTACGTGGTTTGGGGCTTTCAATAAGTGTCGTTCTAACTTACGAACAAGAACCACAACATTGATACTAGCATTGTTGATCACCCGTTGTAAATTGGATCTTTACTATGCTAGGAGAAAGCAGCACCATAAAGCCACTTATGCAATATAAATTGCATGTCAAGCGTGGAGCAAGTCTCATGAACGATGTCATGTAAGGTTAGCCCGGGCCGCTTCATCCCAACATGCCGCAAGATGCAAAGTACACAAAAAGCAATCTACAATAAAAGTATCAACGCCCACAATGACCATTGTGTTCTACTCGTGCAACAGATCTACATATAGACACGGCTCTGATACCACTGTAGGGGTTCGTAGCATGGAAAACAAAAATTTTCTATCGCATACAAACAAACAAGCCAAGATCTATCTACTAGATTGTAGCAACGAGTCGATGGAATAACTCACCCTCGAAGATTCCAAAGTGTTTAACGAGAGCAGATTCTCGTGGGTGATGTAGTCGTACTCTTTCCGATCTCAAGATCGCGTAGACGATCCTTCCGGCGCCGCGTTCCCGCAGCGCTCCCACAGTCGGTCACACGTTCGGTACTCGACGAAGACCTTCCTCTCCCTTGTTCCAGCAGGCAGCGGAGGTTGTAGCACTCTCCTCGCGATTCCGGCAAAGACAACGTGGTACAGGAGGTAGAGGGAAATCCCAGGCTTCGCCTTAAGCCGGTGCGGTATGGTGGAGCTTATGAGAGAGGCTATTAGTGGTCTAGTAATTAGACACACCAATTAGAGGGCTCTAAACCAATTAGAAGGCTCTAAACCGAATAGCTCTAAACCGGGGTCTAGATCTAGGGTTTAGTTTAGAGGATAGGAAACTTGTGTGTCTAGGAGAGCCCCCGCCTCCTTATATAGGTTGGAGGGCTGGCCGGCCAGGGAGGAGTTCCTCCCCAACTCGGCCTAGGGAGGTGCGCCAAGGAAGGAACCCTCCTCCAACTCGGCCTCCACCTCTCCTCCTCTTTTCCCACTTCCCAAAACTGCGTTTGACTTTCAAACTAGCCGTTTGACTTTTCAATTTAGGATTTAAATAAATCCTTTATTTGGGACAACAAGAATACTTAGTACATGATGCAATCATTCCAATATGTAATGACACACTCATGTACCCTTCCCCTCCGGAGTGCCGGACATTCGACCTTCTAGAATGTTCCCATGAAAACACCTAACCATTCCCCAACTCCAAAACGGAACTTTCCTTATATGAATCTTATTCTCCGGACCATTCCGGATCACCTCGTGATATCCCGGATCCCATCCGAGACTCCGAACAACATTCGGTCTCTTTCTCATAATACCATAACTACTCAAACAACGTCAATCCTTAAGTGTGTCTCCCTACGGTTCGTGAATTATGCGGACATGATCGAGACACTTCTCCGAAAAATAACCAATAGAGGAATCTGGAAATTCATATGGCTCCACATATTTCTACGATTACTTTGCGATCGAATGAACCACTTACATACGATGTCCCTTTGTCTCACGATATGTTACTTATCCGAGGTTATGATCGTCGGTATCTCTGCATACCTAGTTCATCCTCGTTACTGATAAGTACTCTTTTCTCGTTCCTGTGATATGTGATCCCTTGTGACCAAGTCACATGCTTGCAAGCTAATTGGATGACATTTCACCGAGAGGGCCCAGAGAATATCTATCCGTCATGTGGATGGACAAATCCCACTCTTGATCCATGTGTTTCAACCAATACTTTCCGAACACTCAATGCCACCTTTATAGCCACCCTGTTACGGTGTGGTGTTTGATGACATCAAAGCATCCATCCAGTAAAGGTGATATGCATGATCTCATGGTCGAAGGAATTAGGTTACTATGTATCAGAAAGCATATAGCAATTGAACTATTGAAATGACTTGATCTTTATGCTACGCTTATCTATAGGAGTATGTCCACCATATCATTCTCCTAATGATACGATCTTGTTGTTGATAACATCTCAATGTTCATGATAGAGAAACCACAATCATCAATCAACCAACAAGCTAGTGAAGTATAGAGGCTATACTAGGGACTTCAAATTAAGTTTACAAATCACACAAGTATTAATGGTTTCCTTGTTAATACTATTATAGCATGAATGTAAACATTTATCATAAACACAAAGATATATAATAATAACTACATTTATTATTACCTCTAGGGCATATCTCCAACAGATCAATCTTTTTTGTTGATGGTATATGCACATTAAACTTACTTAAAAGAGAAGAGATATAGTATGTGTACTCTCTATCATAAGTGCACCTAGCTTAAATCAAAATTATGTTACTACGATATTGAACAGAAAATGCATGATTTATTCTTTCTTCCCTTAAATTAGTTATTATACGACCCCCGCCTAATTATTGATTTTTTGACAGTACTCTCTTTCAAATGTAGAAGAACAGTCCCAATATCATTGCACCCCATGGCAATATGACATGTCCGCAGCATGTGCCCACATTAATAGCCATCGCAGGCTAGCGCCGACCTTTGCGTTTGTCGCGTGCATGTCGATCCGTCGGATCCCAGGCTCTCACGCACCGGCACCGACACTAGGTGGCCGCGTTCGCACGCCTCTCATGTCCACCACCACCGGAAGGGGAAAGCAGAGTCGCCGACATGAAACATGGGAGGAATTAAAGACGAAATAGATGACGGTTCAGAGTGATGAATCAGTAAATTTTGCAGACAGAAGGTTTCACCGAGGAAAGATTTCAGTATATTAGACACACACCACGTACACGAGGACACACACCGGTCGATCCCGCACCTTCTCCCTCCTCTGCTTCAATCTCCAATCTGACGCCTGCCTCCTCGCTCGTGATCCACCGCCTGTCCGCCTCCTCTCTCACCCGAGCGCCTCCTCCCCGTCTCCAACCTCGCCCAACTCCGCGTCTTCCCCAAGCGAATCCCCTCTTCATGCAAGCACGTGCCCGAGATCCCCTCGCCCTAATGACTCACCTCGCCTCGCTCGAACCTCGCCAGCCACCGACGCCAGGAGCATGTCCTCATCGACCCGGACCTTGCCACCAGACGCTGCCTCTAGGAGCACATCCTCGTCGACCCGGACCCCACCACCAGACGCCTCATCGTTGCATCCTGTAGGGTCGGGGTCGAGTAGCGTGGCTGGTGTGATGGCGATTGGAGGGGAGAGGAGTCAGAGGAGCGCATGAAGGCGAGTTCCGGCGGCGGTCCTTGGTGGCAGGGACCAGAGGAGCTTCGCAGCGGCAAGGACCATGGGCCTAGGCGTTCAAGGTCCTGAGTGTGCAGCTCTCAAGCCAGAGGAGGCGAGACCTACGGGCGCCATGTGGAGGCAGGGTTTGTCACTTAGCGGTGGCACCTCTTGTAATATTCTCGAACAACCATGGGCAAAACAGTCCAAATAAAATCGGAACGATTTTTTTGTAGGACGAACCTACCTCTGTGTAAATTAGATTTATGGACTGACGTGAGAGCTAATTCTAGATGTATGCTAATGCTGCACCGGTGCGGGTTTGTTAGCCAGCTCACGTACATGTCGATCTTTTCACGGCATGACGGAACTCGCAAGGACGGATTACGGGAGTAAAATACGCTAGCGCAATAGAAAACAGACCAAAATCCTCTCACTCTCTCTCTGATCGTGTCGTTCCCCAATTCCTATCCACAATCCATTGCCTCCTTCGCCGCTGGCTGCTCTCACTGTCCCACGGCCTCAGTTTTGCCCTGCCTTTGCTCTCCCTCTCGCTCGCCTCATCTCCCACAGCCCCGACACCTCGTCGTCTCGTCTTCCATGACATTACCGCACGATTCCGGCCGCCGGCGTCCACCAACTCCCAAAATCAGCCGATCATGTGCCCCATCCACCTACTCCCACACGTCCCCATTGCATGCAGTCCTGAATCGGCGTTGGTCCTCAGCACAGCTGCTGGCGCGTTGCCGTCGAAGGACCGGGAGATGGCGCATATCAAGCCAGGCAACCACTGCCTTCCGCGAGGACCTAGTTGCTGCCACAACCGGGGCTAGCGGAGCCCGCTCTCCCTCGCAGCCGCAATCCCCTATGTGTCGCGCAATGTCGTATCTGCGGATCCCCTGCTTCCCTAGCATGATGGATTCTAGGATGCGGCGTTGATAGGCATGGGATAGAGGGAGACAGAGGCCTTGGTGAGGAATTTGAGTGCGCGTGGACTCGGATCATACCTTGTCGCCATGGGGATTCGTCGTTGTGTTGTACTGGTGGTTAGGGTTGAATAGCGAGAAAAGTAACAGGTAATCTCTATTTTCTCTATTTATATTGGTAGTTGTTGGGCCAAAAGATATTTCCGTTTATTTTGATACGGGATTATGCTATATTGATTAACAGATCCGAATACTTCCATATTATGCTCTGTTTACGCACAAGACTTTTAACCATGGATATATCCTATCTTGTAAACCAACTACTAACAAGCTTCGGTTTATTTGCATCAACAATTAAACCGATGACAGCGCTTCTCGGGGCAAACCAAAATTTTGATTATATACAACTGAATGACATCTGGACCATTATGAATCTAGATTTGTATCAATTTTTGTTGAACAATACATACTGACATTGTACAAGTTTTCCTTTAAGATCTATCCAACATACAATAAAAAATAAAAATCATAGCTGCGTGTAGGTGATATACTTGTATTCAGCCTTTGTTGTCAATCGAACACGGGGTTGAGTCTGTCGACAAAGTCAAGAAGTAAACAACCAATGGGGTTGAGTCTGTTTGTAGCCTTCCGTGATGGTGTGTGGTTAATTGTAACGATTTGATTATAGCTTTCTATTTAATTAGCCTCCCCGTGAGGGTGTGTGATTAATTGTAAAGATTGTTTTTGATTTTCCGGTAAAGGATGTGTGATTAGTTGTATAGATTTCCTTTTGATTTTCCTTGATTGTAGCATTGATTGCCTTCCGTAAGGGATGATGTGTATATGTGCCTTCCGTAGGATGTAAATTGTATGACCTAGATTGCTTCAATGTTTGATGTTTGAGGGCGACCTACGATCACCAACATCCTTTTAATATTAAAGAAATATAATATTTCTAAGTGATAGATATCATTTAAATGATTTTCCACGCGCCTAGGAGAAGATAGGAAGAGAGGAGAGGTTTCAGAAGATTTAACGACTTGTGGTATAGCCGGAGCGCGCCCGTACCGTCCGTCCGTACTGCCTACCAGGACGTCCGTCTCGTTAAATATTTTCACCACGCAAAGAAAGATCTAAGATCCGACATTCGCAGACACCTCCAGACACTAAAAACCATGTCACGAAGGTATATCTGGAGGAGGAAGTTCGAAAAGGAAAATCCTTGCTGCTACACGGGTCAGCAGAGGACAACACACCATCCCCTTCATCATCGACCGCTGCATCTCCATCAACACTATCATCCCCTCTCTCATTCATTAGATCTTGTTGTAATTCCAAATACAATTGTAGGTTTGCATTTGATTTTACCTTTGCACTTTCAATCCATTCATATGAATATAATGATGTTGTTGATTTACTCCATGTGTGATGTGTGAGTAGTTTCCTTTGTTCTCGGGGATATGGAGAAACCCTAGCATTATTATGAAATAAAATAAAGATGATCTATAACTTTGGTCTTTAGTCTTTATTTGATCTATGATATTGTGTTAGATCTCTCTCTTTAGATGGTATGTGAAGTCGACCACATAACATTTGCCTTCGGGACTAAAGAGAGGGAACTACCCTTTGGACGTGTATGGAAGTATGTCCGATGCTACTTTGTGACTACAAGCATTGGCTTATAACCTACACGGTCAAAGGGGATAAAGAGAGATTCACTAAGCTCACAACGATATCCATGGGAAAACCCTTAACTGTGGTGGTATGTAAAAATGACTTGTTCACAGGCATCGTAGTGGTTATTTAGAGATGACCTCATCACATGACTCGTAGAAATAACTTGCCCACAAGACTTGCAGTCATCACTGAGTTGCTGAATCCACTGTGTTCTCTATTTTTTGCAATCTTTGCTTATATGTTGAGTTACCTAAGAGTGGATCTTGCAACTCGTCATGTCTGCAAATACCACGTGCCATCCACCCCGGTGGCCATCTATGAGGCCCTAGATCGTGTTTAGTGACAATAAAGCATATTTCGATGTCCAATGTTGTGCTCGATAAGTATACTGACTACTAATGGATTTAGCACAACTAAGGTACCTGTTCTTTGTCAAGGCAAAATTTCTATATTCGGCAGCGTAGGCAAAGATCTAACAATAGGCAATGATAAGAGCATCCCTACCCAAAACATGTTGACCCATAAAACAAACGCCATTTAATGGTTTACGATGAAAAAGTAGCTAGAGCAGATTCCAAATTATTTTGCAGTTTCTCGCAAATCAACCCATGTACCTTATATCTGCAGTTTTAGAGACAAATGTGCATTAAACTGCAAAGAAAAACTATTGGCTGGAGGGGTTTCAGGTCCCGCCTAAGTCAAGAAAATTGTATTTTGCTACCACAATTGAGGCTAGTGCTTTAAAAAACTACTATAATTTATAAAATTTTCAAAATACTACCACTTTTACGCCTACTCGTTGTAAAAAACTATTAATTTTGTATAACCCTTATCTTAGCTCGAGTTAATCATGATTCTGATAAATTTGGCCCACCTAGGTTCTGCCTCCGCCCAGCCTGTTTTCTTGTCTGTGTCTATAAATAGCAGTCAAATATCAGGCTTTTCCCACCGCAAGAGCCTTCACCGTTGAGCTCCGTTGAAAGCTCGGCCCAGTGTACAAATTCAGGTGATGCTTAGAGCATTTCCACTCATTGGGCATTTTAGGTGAAATCCGGATCAAGTTTGGGCCTTTTTTGGCCTAGGAATGCGAGTGGGAAACTCGCGTTTTCAGGTCGAGTTCTCGCGTCCGGCTAAATTCAGTTAAACACGGCGAAATTTGGGTGAATATAAGCTGATTTCATTACGTAGGGCTAAGACGCATATATTACATCGAATTTAAAGTAGGAAAACATTAAATTTAAACTAGGAAAAGGCCGCCGCCATGGCCGACGTCGGACGCCGCTTCTACATGCCGAGACGGGGGTGGTTGCCGACCTGGATGTGCCCCAGCACGACGGCGTTGCCGAGCGCTCCACCGACAGAACGCCCACTGGCGGCGCGAACGCCGATCGTGTGACGATCGGCGGCGCATCCCGCGGCCCATCCTCGGCGAGATCCGGGTCTTCCATGGTGGCAATAGCCGCCTGGATCTCGCCGGCCATGTCCTCGTTGCTCGGCACCGGCGGAATAGGGATCCCGCCAGCGCTGAGAGTCCATCCGACTGGGAGACGAAAGTTCGGCGGCGCCGTATAGCCCGCGTCGTGGAGCAGTCGGGCCTCCCACGTCTGCAGCATGCGGTGGCCATTCGTCGTTGCAATATCGCTGGGGAATCCGTCGATCATGGCTTTTTGGCGGAGTTCTGGAGGTGGAAAGGTGCGAGCGCCTGGAGTTCGTCGGAGTTGGGAGCGGTGTGAGAGCGTGTGAAGGGAGAGGGCGAGATCTACGGCTTTTATAGGCCGAGGCTGGCGGCAAGGGCGGGAGGGTGTAGCGGCGAAAAAGGAAATAATGACGGAAGGACGCATACGACGGCTTCGCTTCGGCTGGTTCGTCCGGTGTTCCCATGGCGTTTCCGGGATCCTAGTAATGACCTAAAAATCCGGATCAAAATTGGGCTAAATCCAGACAAAAAAAGTTTCTGAAAACGTGATTGGTCCGTTTTTCAGCGTCCATACCTAACTTTTGCCTGAGTTCGGCGTGCTGGTAGTCGAGTGAAGATGCTCTTAACCCATGTGTAATCGTCGAACTTTTTTTTTTTACCTGAATCGTCGAGCTCTCCGTGGGGTGAATCCCATCCATCTGCCCTCCTGTAAACGTCGCACTGCACGCTGAAAAGGGAAAAAAAAGGCGAGCGCTTTTGCGCGGGAGATGCCACGACGCGCGGATACAGCACAGCGCAACACGCCTGTGGCTCCACACGTGGCCCGTATGCGACAAACACCGAATCCTCGCAAAATCTTCAAATGCCCGCGGTACCCGGTGCGACGTCACCGGGCAAATCAGCTCGCTCCATTTGTTGCCTCCCACGGCGAGAACCCAGACAGACCCCCACACTCCTCCTCGCGTCTGCATCTCGCCTGACCGTGCTCCCGCGGCCCAAACCCGTCCATCGGCTCGAGGCCGACATAGTAGTACGTCGGTACGCACAGAGCGGAGGCAGATATTCCTATATCTAGCCGTCACCGCCCCGCCCCGGACGGAAATATCTGCGCACACGTAGTAGGAGTGACCCCCAAGCAGAGCACGGACAGCACGCGGCTTTCTTATCCGGTTCTGGTCGCGCACGGCCGGGAGGATCTATCCATCGGTTGCAGCTAGCTGCGTTCATGGGAAGCGAGTGCAAGGGCCACCAGTTCCAGGATGACAACGGCGGCGGCGGCCCGGGCGCCATCGCCCCATTCGTGGCGAAGACGTTCCACATGGTCAGCGACCCGGCGACGGACGCCGTCGTGCGCTGGGGCGGCGCCAGCAACACCTTCGTCGTCCTCGACCCCGCCGCCTTCTCCGATTTCCTCCTCCCCGCCTACTTCAAGCACCGCAACTTCGCCAGCTTCGTCCGCCAGCTCAACACCTACGTACGTACACTACGCACGAACCCTGCACAGATACACATGCCTCCTCTGCTTATATCTGCTGAGCGCTGCCTTTCTGCTTTGAATTCTCAGGGTTTCCGCAAGATCGATCCGGACAGGTGGGAGTTCGCGCACGAGTCGTTCCTGCGGGGCCAGGCGAAGCTGCTGCCGCTGATCGCGCGGAAGAAGAAGAGGGCCGGGGCAGCGGGCAGCGAGGAGGAGGTGCGGGGCACGATCCAGGCGGTGCAGAAGCTGCGGGACGAGCGGAGGGGCATGGAGGAGGAGCTGCAGGCCATGGACCGCAGGCTCTGCGCGGCCGAGAACCGCCCGGGCCAGATGATGGCGTTCCTCGGCAAGCTCGCCGACGACCCGGGCGTGGTGCTGCGCGCGATGGTCGCCAAGAAGGAGGAGCTGGCCGCCGCCGGTGGCACGGGTTCCAACCCGGAGAAGAGGAGGCGGATCGGGGCCGAGGCCAAGCCCGGACGCAGCAGCGCTGACGACGCGGCGGAGGTGGTCCAGAGCAGGGCCGTGCCGTTCCCGTTCTCTGCTCTCGGACAAGTGTTCTACTAGTGGACTTGGAGTGTAGCTGGATAGGTGTACACGTGTGATGTTTCTGTGTATATTACTCCCCCTCGATCGGCGTAGTATGTTGCAGATAGAAGAGCATGTGCTTTCGCGTACGTGGAAGTGGAACGTGTGTGTGTGTATATCAATAGGTTAATCAGTACTACTAAATGCTTGTTTGTTTGACCTACTACGATCGACGAGTATCGTTCTTATGACTGCTCATGGAAATTAATTTGCAATTACGTGCAACGACTACGAGCTTAAAGGTCTTGTTCAAACTATTTACAAACAAATTTGTAGGATTCTAATCACGGTAATTTTTCTTCTAGACTCAAGAATGGATCCCACAAAATGCCTATAGATTGCCTCTTCGACAATCACAACTCTCGCAAAAGAAAAAGTGGCAGCGGACTAGGGTTCCACCCTAGCCACCACCGCCATCTGTCTTGTCCTCAACGTCTATGATCGGGAATTGATGGGTCTCCACCTCCTATGCTTTCCTCTCCGGTGGCGTGAGTGGTGGGGACATCGGACCCACTCGGCGGCGTTATTACGTCCTTAAAGTTAGAGTTTAGTCAACCGTATTGATGTTATGGTGGCTATGACAGTGTTGTGTGGGACAAGAATAAGGTATGTACTCGCCCTCTCGTCCGCCTCGGAAGCGGTGATCTTGCCGGTGGCATTGAGGAGGGAGGGGATTCATCTGGTCGCCGCTTTCATAAAGCGGTGGATCTCGTTCAGTCTACGTGTCTTTTACGTTTGGTGTTAGAAGTTTTGAAAAAATCATGGATTCAATGGCAACGAATTTAGCTTTGGGGCGATGGTCCTTAGGGGCACGTGCACGAACACTTCCCGGCTGTCATCAACAATGTCAGGACGACTCAGTTAAGGGAACGGTATTAGAGACGCGTCGACGGCTCGCTCTAGCGGCAATAGTTGTTAGGTGGTCCAAAAACCTTGATGTAATTTTTATTATATTTGGAATGCTTTGTACTTCTTGCGAACTCATGGAATAGATCCGGACCCTAAAAAAACCTCTTTGACAATTTCCCATGTGTTTTGGATAACTATGGCACACACTCCGTCTCTATAAAAGTTGTCCAGATTCTTTTTTGTTTTGAAATCAAATACAAATTCCCTATTTTAGAGGGGGAGAACTAATAAAAAGTCTCATTAAATATGGGATATCATGCTCAGCTTTCTTATAGTATAATTATGAATGTGTTGATTCTTTAAGTACGATGGAACCAACCCGATATCTTATTTGGAGAGTGAATGCAATTCGCACTGATGTTTTCAACTCCTTTGTCATGTTAATACGTACTTACTTCCTTATGATCATATCAAGCACAAATGAATGCTTAAGTGGCAAGTTTGGCAGTCTAATGTCGATTATGATGTAGCATGTGACTTTTAATTGTATTTCTAGCCATAGTCGTTTATTATAATCATGTGTCACGCTTCACTCAAGTGGCAATTTTGTAGGTATAACGCGGACCATGGTTATATTTCGGAACAAAGTCGTTCATAATCATGTGTCACACTTTATTAAGTTCTTTTCCATTTTATATACAATGGTGTTGTGGTTTAGATCTAAAATGATGCATTTTGGAGGTATATTCTCCAAAATAATGTGATCATAGGGAACCTGGAGCATATGAACATAAATCTTAAGAATAACTCCATTAGATTTGTACTCATATGCATCATGAAGGTTGAAAGTTATGCAATACCTAATACAACACTCAGTGTTGAGCTTCAACAATTTCCATATGATAAATAATGTGTGTCAATTCATTCATCTTAATGACTTATCAATTTCCACATGAAGGATGAAGACTATGAGATATATGGAACTTAATAAAGTTTTATGAATAAGTGAAATAATGGTAGGTTGTAAATAGGTCTACAAAACCAAATTTGACTCTAAGAAAAACTTAAACGGTTCAAACAAAGAATTATAGGCAAAAGGTTGATTTGTAGCGCTTGTGTTATCGTTATGACATATTCATATATGTTGACTTATTAGGGAATTTTTTGTGTGGCCCAACCTAAGGGTTGCGTCATGAAGGAAACTTAAAACGAGACATGTTGTCTAAATAAACACAATTATGAACTAATGAATACAAGAGTTGGAACAATAATACCATAAGACGAAGGGGTAAGATTCACACATTTATGTTGATAGAATCTTATTGGTAGGCCAAGAGATTTCTATCTTCTAATTATGATAATGAGTATCTTGGTAATACCTCATACTTTACTTGTATTGAGGTTCCCCAAGGTATTGGTCCAAAAGGAATTTAAGTTATATTATGATGGCATACACTTGATAGAGTACGGAAATATAATATATCTCACCTGCTACTAAAGTTAAGGGCAATAAAGGTGGATAATTCAATGTCTAAGGAACCATGTTAAATCGATCAGATAATGTTGGTTCCTTATGCTTCAGCCATCAGAAGCAATATGTGTACTCAAGTTTGAACCTGCCCTATTTATGAACGGGATAATTGACAAACATACATTAAGTCCAGAAATGGACTACTAGAAAAGCCACCAAATAATCGTGTATTATATACGAGGCAATAAATTTTACACGATCACTAATAAGAAGTCGGGAAATCTCAATATCGTGGGTTATTCAGACATTGTTTTTACAAGGTGTGTGGATATTAAGATTACCACGTTATGTTACGTGCTCACCCTTGCATATGGAGCTATATCACGGAAAAGCTCCAAAATGACACTAATGACATTACTAATGATGCAATTTGTTCTGTGGCATGTTAAGAGGTTACCAAGCAGGCGGTATGTCAAATAAGTTGTATTCCCAAAACTAAAGTGGTAGACATCATTTTATAAACCACTTACTGCATTATGAAGACATAGTTTCTATGCGAGTAACAACAAGTCAAAGTGTCGCCAAAACAATTGACAATATGTTTCTTGTTATGAAAGGTAGAATCTAGGATCAATTTATTAATGTTAACCATACATATATGATTTGTATGTTTTATAGATCCGTTTATCGAAGACTTGCCACCCATATATATGATTATGTTGTCGGCATAGGTTACAGAAAAGCTTTTGATCCTGGAAATAAGGACCGCCGAATAAACCAACTCCCATAAAGTGTTATGTTTTACATTTCAAGATAGAATGATGTACTATAGGTAATGAGGTTTTGTGACACTTTATTGGTCATTGTAACACGTTGCTTTAGTACGTTATTTCTATTGAGAGTAGCCTTATGATGTTTCTAACTTTACAATTAAAGGGGAGGATGTTGTAATTAATCGCCAGTTACCTCAGAGAGAAAACATGAGTTTGGTCCCACCACATCCCTCTCACACGTATGCACCATGATTGGAGGTGCATAGTGCAAACCAACGACTTGGTTTTGGTCCCTGCTCTTTTTAGCACCCGTAAAAAAAGATGTTAGATTCTCCTTAGAGACACACACCTAACAACTCGTCCTAAAAGGATGGTCAAGATATAAGGAAGCCAACTACCACCGCCGGCATCATGAGGGTTGTGCTGTTGGTGGCCCACTCCACCTCCAGCACCCATCTCGCCCATAGCCATGGGCTACACCATGTGTACATCGATCACGCATGGAAACACTTCATCAATTTGTAAATTATCTATGCAATCGTTTACGTTTTTCATGTTCTAGATGATGGTTAGTCACGTCATGTTAAATTCTAAACTTAACATCAATTCCTATGTTTCAAATCCCGCAAACCAAAGAGGCCATAGAGATCTTATGTCGCTTCTTCTCCTAGAAGTATCTAAAAAAGCATAGTTCAAACTTTACTTGAATTTTTTTGCATATGCATGTTTTGTTGTTTTATTTATCAAGGTGGCTCGTTTTGGTTCAGTTTCACTGGCTTAGAGAACGTCGATTTGGAGCCCGTCCACCATGGTGGATCTTATTTTTTATTTTGGGAAGTTCAAATTTAAAGATTAAAAAAATCCTTAAAAAATACGGAGACATAGAAAATGACCTATAATAAGCACGGTAAAAAATTATGTGAAAATAGTATGTATTCCCGCCTCACAAAAAAAAATAGATCTTGGCGTGAACAGTTTTTGAATGAGCCTCCATTTTTGCAAAATTTGTTAGATTTATCTTTTTTGATGTGCCGATATACAAGGTATTTTTTATTAAAAATTTGCAGACTTATATTTTATATAGTTTGCTTCATGTTGGTATTTTTTCAAAAATATTTGGTGCTTTTTGAAAAAAAAATACGGCCTCCAGTGTGCCCGTCCTCTAGTTAGCCCTACCAAATTTTGGTTCTCTTGGCTTTTCTTGATCGATCGTTTCTTATAACCAATTTGTGGTCTTGAGATGCGGGACAAATCAAAAGAAGAGAGAGACCAGATGGTGAAGAGATGAGAGATGAGGGAGGGAGTTAAATAGATGACGTCTGTATTGTCACCACCCGATTTTCAGAAGCAAGGGGAGCAAAAAAACTCTCTATTTCAAGAGAGCTTATGCATGTTTGAAGGATAACAAGTTTTCGATTAAACCACTGGTCCACTGCAGTACTGCAGTATGCAAGACAGAAATTCCTAGGTCTACCAAAAATCGATATGCCTGTGGGCCTATCAGAAGAGGCCGATGCGACAACTTGGAAGCCCAACAAAATGTTTCTGCCGGTATCTGACATAATTTATATGAAATGCCGACTTTTTTCAATGGATCATATCTCCTTAGAACTATAATTAGAACTATAATCACTTATTTCTTCCGATCCATATTACTTGTCGTAGAAATAGATGTATCTAGGTATATTTCAGTGTTAGATACATTCAGTCCAATGACAATTAATATGGATCGGAGGAAGTACTAGTATATAACCCATAAGAAGTGAGTTATTTTAAATAATATTAAATAATCTTTTTTCCCTTCATGAGAGTCTGATGTTTGAAAAATAATAATTCCATTTTGAATCGCTTTTTTACCTGTTTGAATCGCTTTTATGTAGTGCCAAAGTGATAATATTCCTTCTACCCGCAATTAAGTGTACTTCTAGTTTTTGTCTAAGTCAAATTTTATCAAATTTGACCAATTTTATAGATAAATATAGCAATATATATTACATCTAATTGATATATTATGAAACTAAATTTGAAAACATATCTTTTTTTTAAATAGGCGCATTTATTAACATAAAATGTTTAATGCTTACAATCGGTCTCTGCATAACTAAGATGCACACGACCATGATACGCCCAATTTGCATCACCATTCTATATCATAATTTACCTCTATTCATTGATATTTGTCTTATTATGAGGTATTACTTATGGTTTTTTATCTGTTTATGTATGTTGGATGATTCTTGGAGGATGGACTGCCGGAGTCTGGATTCTGATGGAAAAGAAGGCGTTTCGGTGCAATTTGCGAAGATCGGAAAAATAACAGAAAAATATGGAAACATATTATTTTACCAAAGGACGAAGGGAGCCAGAAGGAGGAGCGAAGGGGGGCGTAGGGGGCCCACACCCCCTAGGCGCGGGCCCACCTGAGGCCGCGCCTAGGGCAGGTGTGGCCCATCTGCCCAGCCTCCGACTCTCCCTATTCGCCTATATCTTCCCTACGGAACCCTAAGCCTCGGGGAGCGACCACAGATAGATTTTCGCCACCTCTGGGGGCGAAAAACACCGAGAGAGAAAGATCTCTCCGGCAGACAGATTTCTGCCGGGGGAATTCCTTCCCGGAGAGGGAAGATCATCGCCATCAACACCATCGTCAAGCTAGGCTTCATCGGGATCATCATCATCATCATCCACAACATTATATCCACCAGCACCATCATCACCACCCTGTCCTGCTATAACAATTGTGTTGGATATTGCTTTAGTTCTTAGGGGGAACTTTCCCGGTGTTAATTACTATTATAGTTGATGCTTGTGAGTGGAACCATTGGATTATTGTTTATGTTCAGATTGTTATCCATTACCATATCATCTTTGATCTTGATCCATATGATGTCTTTTGAGTAGTTCGTTGTGTTCTTGAGGACATGGGAGAAGTCATGTTGTTAGTAGTGAATCTGTGATAAGTTATTATTCGATGGTTTAGTATTTAAGTTGTGGTGCTATTCTTCTAGTGGTATCATGTGAACGTCGACTACATGACACTTCACCATTTATGGGCCTAGGGGGATGCATTATGTATTTGGCTACTAATTGTGTGGTCGCCGGAGTGACAAAAACATGAACCCCGTTAGGATACCTTTGCACAAGGGAGTGTAGGATCTTAGAGTTTAAGACTGTGGTTAGATTTATATCTTAATTACTTTCCTGTAGTTACGGATGTTTGTAGGGGGTTTAATCACAAGTATTTATTAGTCCTAGAAGAGCGGTATGTTAGCACAGGTTCACCCACACAACACTTACGAACACTAGAGAAGAGTACTCACCTATTTGAAGCGAAAGCACTTGACAGAATTCCCATGTGTCCTCGAGAACGTTTGGTCCTTATAAGTATTTCCATCGGCTTGTTCTTTGCTAAGAAAGGATTGGCCCACTTGTTTCGTTTGTTTACTGCCTTTGTTACTTGCTCTTTGTTTTGTTGCCTTGTCAGAAAACCACTAAAACCCGTTTGCTAAGTATTCACAGGGATTTCCTGCTCCATACCACTGTTCAGCACCTTCTGCTCCTCGTTGGGATCGACACTCCTATTTATCGAAAGTACTACGATACACCCCCTATACTTGTGGGTCATCAAGACTATTTTCTGGCGCCGTCGCCGTGGAGTGAAGCGCTATTGAAGAGTGTAACTAGTAAAGAAAACTTTTACTGTGAGTATTGCTTTTGTTACTGCTTGTTACTTTGTTTCCAATATGGATAACCCACTTGGTTTTCTGTTTGGGAAAACTACTGCCACTGCTAGGATAGTAGATGAACCACGTCTTGTTGAGATAGATCCTTTTAAGATACCTACAAGTATTGTTGACCGTGTTATGGATAATTATTATTTTGGGGCTGGAACTGTCCATCCCGGTGATCACTTGCTTTTTATCCATGAATTATGCGGGTTGTTTAAGTGTGCATGTATCATAACTGAACAGGTGAAGAAGAAGCTACTCTCCATATTCTTGAAAGGAGAGCTGAAGAATGGTATAAGCTGCTGAAAAATGGACAATCCATGTAATGGGAGGAGATGCATCTCTCTTTTACTCTAAATTTTATCCTCCCAGTGAAATTCATAAAGATAGAAATCTTATATATAACTTTTGGCCTCTTGATGGAGAAAGTACAGCTCAACCTTGGGGGAGATTGAAGTTACTACTGCTTAAATGTCCCATTCATGAACTCCATAACAATATTATGTTGGAATTATGCCCTAGAGGCAATAATAAAGATGTTATTATTATAATTCTTGTTCATGATAAAGTTTATATTCCATGCTAGAATTGTATTAAGCGGAAACTTTAATACTTGTGTGGTTTGTGAACAACACCGTGTCCCTAGTACGCCTCTATGGACTAGTTCATTGATCAATGATGGTTAAGGTTTCCTAACCATAGACATGAGTTGTCAATTGATAATGAGATCATATCATTGGGAGAATGATATGGTGGACAGACCCAAACTAAGCGAAGCAATTAGATCGTGTCATCGTGTTCGTCTTTGCGAAGCTTTTCTTATGTCAAATATTGTATTCCTTAGACCATGAGATAATACAACTCCCTGGTATCGGAAGAAAGCTTTGAGGTCATCAAACGTCATCCTATGAGAGGGTGATCATAAAGGTGTCTCTCAGGTGATCGGAAAGTATCTATTGGGTTGTATGTATCGAGATGGAATTTGTCCCTCCCAAGTCGGAGAGATACTTCGGGCCCACTCGGTAATCGATATCAACACCGCTTGCAAGCATGTGGTTAAGGAGTTAATCACAAAGTGATATCGGATTATGAGAGTAAAGTACTTCTGTGAGCGAGATTGAACTAGGTATGGCCATGCAAGCGATCGAATCTCGGGCAAGTAAAATATCGCGAGACGAAGGGAATATATATATGGGATTGATTGAATCCTGGCATCGTGGTTCATCCGATATGATCATCGATGAATGTGTGGGAGTCAATATGGGTGCCTGCACCCACTGTTGATTATTGATAGAAGATCATGTCTGCATATTCTCGAACCCGCAGGGTCACACACTTAACGTGTCTCGACGCTAGGATAGATTGGATAATTGGTTTATGAGTTTTTGTTTGGAGTCTCGGATGGGATCCGGGATATCACGAGAGGTTCCGGAATGGTCCGGAGAATAAGATTCATATAAGGCAGTGCAGTTTTTGGAGTTCGGAATTGTTCCGGGTTAGTCGGTATTGTACCTAAGCTTCTAGAACCTTCCGGAAGGGGACCAACGTGGCCCCACCTTCCGGGAGGGGCATGGGCCTATGAGGGAGTGCCCTGGCGCATTGGGCCAGGGCACAAGGCCCCATAGGGCCTAGCCGGTCTAGAGAGGTTTAAACTCGAGATAGACCTTCTAGAAGGGGGGGGGGTTTACCTTCCCCCCCACTCCTAATCCTTTGGGGCCCCCGGTTTGGGCTTGGGGAGGGCTGCGCCCCCTCTATATAAAGAGGGGTGGGGCGCCAACCCCCACACCTTCCCTCCAACCCTAGCCGCCTGCTGCCCTTCCTCTCTCCCTCCCATTGTTTGTAGGCGAAGCCTGCTGCAGAATTCTCCACCATATACACCACGTCGTGTTGTAGATCCAATCCATCTCTCCACTATACTTTCTGGTCCGAGGAAGGAGGCGTCGAGGTGCTGCGTGTGCATCTCACGGAGGCACCGCCACTTGTGGTGCTAGATCGGATCGGATCGCGAGGAGGAAGCGATGACTACATCACCCCCGTTCCGACGAACGTTCCGCTGTGCGAATCTTCAAGGGTATGAAGATCTAATCCAATCTCTCTCGTTGTTTGCATCTCCTAGATTAGATCTTGGCTTTCCCTCTGTTCGCATCCGTAGAAAATTTTGATTTACTATGCCGCGAAACCCCTTCAGTGGTATCAGAGCTAGATCTATGCGTAGATGTGATTCACGAGTAGAACGCAACATGGTTGTTGCGGGCGTTGATGTTTTCTGTTGCAAGCCTCTTGTTTGTGTTCTTCTTATGACGCGGGATAGTGAGATTGAAGCGGTCCAGGCCAACCTTACGCGACGTCGTTCGCGAGACCGGCTCCGCACTTGACGTGTGGCTTGTTCCACACATGCGGCTGGTGGATGTCAGTTTCTCTCACTATAGTTATCATGGGATTAACACCAGAGTTTGGCAACCATAATATCACGTTGTGGCTTTCCGTAGGTAAGAATCGTTCTTAGCATCTACTCTCATAAGCCACGTAAAACATGCAACAACAAAGTAGAGGCGTCTAACTTGTTTTTTGGAGTGTTCTGTGATATGGTATGGCCCAAGATGTGATGTGTATATTGTATGCGATGATCATGTTTTGTAATGTTTCACGACTTGCATGTCGATGAGTACACAACCGGCGAAATATGGTTGTCTTTATAATTGTGTATGACCTGCGAGTCAACTTCTTATACGTCATGTAATAGTTTTACTTTATCGCTAAGTAGTTAGCAATAGTTGTAGTTGCTATTCGTGGTGGAGGCAATCATGGTGGAGTGATGGAGATCATGCTGGAACGCACAAGATGGAGATCATTGCGCGGAGATTGGCTATACCATGTCACATAAAGTTATATGCATGTGATGTTTATCCTTTTATGTATCTTATTATGCTTAGATCACGACGGTAGCATTGTAAGATGATTCCTCACTTAAAGATCAAGATAAAAACTATGTTCTCCCCAAGTATGTACCGTTGCGAAAGTTCGTCGTGTCCAAGCATCACGTGATGATCGGGTGCTATAGACTCTACGCTCA
This sequence comes from Avena insularis, assembly GCA_023614405.1. Taxonomy (NCBI): domain Eukaryota; kingdom Viridiplantae; phylum Streptophyta; class Magnoliopsida; order Poales; family Poaceae; genus Avena; species Avena insularis. The sequence goes on along the minus strand of CM042689.1, from coordinate 335,866,735 downwards.
CATACAACGGGTGCAAGCCGCTTTTACACGCGGAAATACTTGGGTCTAACTTGACGAGCCTAGCATGTACAGACATGGCCTCGGAACACAAGAACCGAAAGGTTAAGCATGAGTCATATGAATGATATGATTGACACTTCGTTGTCCACCATTGAAACCACATCTCTTCTCGTGATGATCGGATTAGGTGTGGTGAATTTGGATCGTGTTCACTAAACAACTTGAGGGATGTTGAATTTAGTGGGAGTTCATCTAGTAATTTGATTAAGTTGAACTATTTATCATGAACATAGTCTAAATTGTACTTGCAAATCGTAGATCACATGGCCAAGTCCAACTTCAACTTCAACGTTTTCTTTGAGAAGGAAAAGCTTAGAAACAATGGGTCTAACTTCACCAATTGGTTCCGCAATCTAAGAATCATTCTATCTGGCGGACAAAAGGACTATGTCCTTGGGAAAGCGTTAGGTGACCCCCTGCAATCAAGCTACTTGGTGATGAGAAAGCTGTCTATCAGTCGCGTAAAGATGATTATGGTGTGATTAAGAGCACCATGTTGTTTGCTATGGAACCGAAACTTCAAAATCGTTTTGAAGACTATCCCGGGCCCTTTGAGATTCTCGAAGAGTTGAAAACCATGTTTCAGACTCAGGCCCGTTCTGAGAGATATGAGATCTCTGAAAAGTTCTTTAACTGCAAGATGGAGGAAGGGAGTTCCGTTAGTGAGCACGCCATTAAGATGACGGGCTACACTCAACGCCTTGAGCAACTGGAATGCACGATTCCAGAGGAGCTCAAGATTGACAGGGTTCTGCAATCACTCCCTCCCAGCTACAAAAGTTTTGTAGTGACTCACAATCAAATTGGTTCCACTGATATGATCACTGAGCTCTTTGCTAAGATGAAAGTAGCGGAGGTGAACATCAAAAAGAATAATCATGTGTTGATGGTCAACAAGCCCCCCACCTTCAAGAAAGGTAAGGGTGCAAGGAAGCCCTTCAAGAAAGGCGGCGGCAAGCGCGTTGCCCCTGCTGAGAAGAAGCTCAAGTCTGGTCCTAAACCGGACCTTTGAGTGCTTCTATTGCAAGGACAAGGGTCCTTTGGGCGCAATCGTCCAAGTACTTAGCGGACAAGAAGGCTGGCACCATCAAAGGTATATTTGATATACATGTTATTGATGTTTTCCTTACTAGCCCTCGTTGTAGTGCACAGGTATTTGATACGGTTGATTGCTAATATTTGTAACTCGAAGCAGAGCTACGGAATATCTGACGGCTTGCGAGGATGAGGTGACGATGCTGGCGTTAGCGGATCAAGAGATGATATGATGGCCGTCACGCTCTCCTTAGTTTTACCTTCGGGATTAGTTTTAAACCTTAATAAGTGTTATTATGTGCCTGTGTTGAGCATGAACATTATTTCTGGATCTTGTTTATTGCAAGACGGTTATTCATTTAAATCGGAGAATAATGGTTGTTCTATTTATATGAGTAACATCTTTTATGGTCATGCACCTATTGTGAATGGTTTATTTCTTCTAAATCTCGAAAGGGATGAAACACACATCCATAACATTGAGGCTAAGAGATGCAAAGTAGATAGTGATAATACTACTTATTTGTGGCACTGTCGTCTAGGTCATATTGGTGTAAAGCGCATGAAGAAACTCCATTCTGATGGACTTTTGGAGTCTCTTGATTTTTAATCATTTGACACATGCGAACCATGCCTCATGGGCAAGATGATCAAAACCCCGTTCTCCGGTATGATGGAGCGAGCAACGGACTTGTTGCAAATCATACATACCGATGTATGCGGACCGATGAGTGTTTCGACGCGCGGTGGATATCGCTATTTTCTCACTTTTACCGATAACTTAAGTAGATATGGGTATATCTATTTAATGAAACATAAATCTGAAACATTTTAAAAGTTCAAGGAATTTCAGAATGAAGTGGAGAACCATCGTAACAGAAAGATTAAGTTTCTACGATCCGATCGTGGAGGTGAATATTTGAGTTATGATTTTCTCACGCATCTTAAAGCAAGCGGAATTGTTTCGCAACTCACGCCACCGGAACACCACAAATGCAATGGTGTGTCAACTTGGAATTGAACCCTATTAGATATGGTCCGATCGATGATGTCTCTTACTGATTTGCCGTTATCATTTTGGGGTTATGCATTAGAAACCGCTGCATTCACTTTAAATAGGGCTCCATCTAAATCCATTGAGACGACACCGTATGAACTGTGGTTTGGTGCTAAACCTAAGTTGTCGTTTCTTAAAGTTTGGGGATGTGAAGCTTACGTCAAGAAGTTGATGCCGGACAAGCTCGAACCCAAAGCGGAGAAATGCGTCTTCATAGGATACCCTAAGGAAACTATTGGGTATACCTTCTATCACAGAACCGAAGGCAAAGTGTTTGTCATGAAGAACGGTTCCTTTCTTGAGAAGGAGTTTCTCTCGAAAGAAGTGAGTGGGAGGAAAGTAGAGCTTGACGAGGTTATTGAACCTTCTCTTGAATTGGAGAGTAGCGCAGCACCTGAAATTGTTCGATGCCGCTTTGCACCAACAATAGAGGAAGCTAATGACAAGGATCATGAAGCTTGGACGATGTCTCTTGAGCGTCGTAGAGTCGACAAGGTCGTGTGCCCCTCTGAGTGGTACAACAACCTGTCTTATTTGTCTTGTTAGTAGAAGACGTGAACCTACAAACTATGAGGAAGCGATGATGAGCCTGGACTAGAAATGGCTAGAAGCCATGAAATCCGAATTGGGATCCATGGCGAAAACCAAGTATGGACTTTGGTGGACCCTCCTAGCGACCGAAAGGCCGTTGAGTGCAAATGGATCTTCAAGAAGAAAAGCGGACGCGGATGGTAATGTTACCGTCTATAAAGCACGGCTTGTTGCGAAAGGTTTTCGACAAGTTCAAGGTGTTGACTACGATGAGACTTTCTCTCCGTAGCGATGTTTAAGTCCATTAAACTTTTATTAGCAATTGCTGCGTTTCATGATTATGAAATATGGCGGATGGATGTCAAGGCTGTTCCTCAATGGCAACATTGATGAAGAGTTGTATATGATGCAACCCGAAGGTTTTGTCGATCCTAAGGATGTTGATAAAGTATGCAAACTTCAGCGTTCCATTTATGGATGAAGCAAGCATCTCGGAGTTGGAACCTTCGTTTTGATCAAGTGATCAAGAGCTTTGGATTTGTTCCAAATTGCTCTGAAGCTTGTATCTACAAGAAAGTGAGTGGGAGCTCGGTGACATTTACGGTACTATATGTGGATGACATATTGATTATTGGAAATGACATCAATATGCTTAACGATGTGAAGAGTTATTTGAACAAGTGTTTTCAATGAAAGACCTAGGTGAAGCTTATATATTGGGCATCAAAATCTATAGAGATAGACAAAAGGCGCTGATAGCTTTAAGCGGTACATACCTAGACAAAGTTCGAAAAGGTTCGAATGGATAAGGAAAAGAAAGGTTCAGTGCCTATGTTGTTAGGTAAGATATTGAGCAAGGCTCGGTGTCCACTGATGAAATGATAGGGAAGCTATGAGCAAAGTGCCTTATGCCTCGGCCATAGGTTCCATCATGTATGCCATCTTGTGTACTAGACCGGATGTGTCCAACGCTCTTAGTTTGACGAAAAGATATCAAAGTGATCCGAGTGGAACCTTTGGACAGCCGTGAAGAACATCCTAAAGTACCTAAATAGGACTAAAGAAATGTTCTTAGTCTATGGGGTGATGAACAGCTTGTCGTAAAAGGTTACGTCGACGCTAGTTTTGACACCGACAAGGATGATTCTAAATCTCAGACGGGATCGTGTATATTTTGAATGGAGGAGCTGTGAGTGGAGAAGCTACAAGCAAAGCGTGATCACGGGATCTGATGAAAGCGGAATACATGGCTGCTGCAGCGTCAAGTGAGGAGTTTGGATCGAAACTTCATCCGAGCTTGGCGTGGTTCAAGTGCATTGGACCCATGGAGATATTGTTCGACAACACCGGCGCCATAGCACTCGCTAAGGAACCAAGATATCATCCAAAGACCAAGCATATCAACATAAGTTTCATATAATCCGAGATTATATAGCGGATGGAGATCGAAGATTAGTAAAGTACATACAGATCTGAATGTCGCAGATCCATTGACTAAACCTCTTCCATGTGTAAAACATGATCAACACCTCGATTGCCATGGGTGTGAGATTGTTGCCGGATGTAAACTAGATTATTGACTCTAGTGCAAGTGGGAGACTGTTGGAATTATGCCCTAGAGGCAATAATAAAGATGTTATTATTATAATTCTTGTTCATGATAAAGTTTATATTCCATGCTAGAATTGTATTAAGCGGAAACTTTAATACTTGTGTGGTTTGTGAACAACACCGTGTCCCTAATGCGCCTCTATGGACTAGTTCATTGATCAATGATGGTTAAGGTTTCCTAACCATAGACATGAGTTGTCAATTGATAATGAGATCATATCATTGGGAGAATGATATGGTGGGAGACCAAACTAAGCGAAGCAATTAGATCGTGTCATCGTGTTCGTCTTTGCGAAGCTTTTCTTATGTCAAATATTGTATTCCTTAGACCATGAGATAATACAACTCCACTGTATCGGAAGAAAGCTTTGAGGTCATCAAACGTCATCCTATGAGAGGGTGATCATAAAGGTGTCTCTCAGGTGATCGGAAAGTATCTATTGGGTTGTATGTATCGAGATGGAATTTGTCCCTCCCAAGTCGGAGAGATATACTTGGGCCCACTCGTGTCGATATCAACACCGCTTGCAAGCATGTGGTTAAGGAGTTAATCACAAAGTGATATCGGATTGCGGAGCAGTAAAGTACTTGTGAGCGAGATTGAACTAGGTATGATGGCCAATCACGATCGAATCTCGGGCAAGTAAAATATCGTGAGAAGGAATATATATATGGGATTGATTGAATCCTGGCATCGTCGTTCATCCGATATGATCATCGATGAATGTGTGGAGTCAATATGGGTGCCCAGACCCATTGATTATTGATAGAAGATCATGTACGCATATTCTCGAACCCGCGGTCACACATAACGTGTCTCGATGCTAGGATAGATTGGATAATTGGTTTATGAGTTTTTGTTGAGTCTCGGATGGGATCCGGGATATCACGAGAGGTTCGGAATGGTCCGGAGAATAAGATTCATATAAGCGGTGCAGTTTTGGAGTTGAATTGTTCGGGTTAGTCGGTATTGTCTGGAAGCTTCTAGAACCTTCGGAAGGGACCAACGTGGCCCCACCTTCCGGGAGGGCATGGGCCTATGAGGGAGTGCCTGGCGCATTGGGCCAGGGCACAAGGCAAGGCCCCATAGGGCCCAGCCGGTCTAGAGGTTTAAACTCGAGATAGACCTTCTAGAAGGGGGGTTTCCTTGCCCCTCTCCTTATCCTTTGGGGGCTCCGGTTTGTGGTTGGGGGAGGGCTGGGCTGCCCCTCTATATAAAGAGGGGTGAGGCGCACCACCCCACACCTTCCCTCCAACCCTAGCCGCCTGCTGCCCTTCCTCTCTCCCTCCCATTGTTTGTAGGCGAAGCCCTGCTGCAGAAATTCTCCACCATATACACCACGCCGTCGTGTTGTAGATCCAATCCATCTCTCCACCATACTTTCTGGTCTGAGGAAGGAGGAGACGTCGAGGTGCTGCACGTGTGCATCTCACGGAGGCACCGCCACTTGTGGTGCTAGATCGGATCGGATCGCGAGGAGGAGAAGCGAGTACGACTACATCACCCACGTTAGAATGAGCGTTCATTGTCTGAATCTTCAAGGGTATGAAGATCTAATCCAATCTCTCTCGTTGTTTGCATCTCCTAGATTAGATCTTGGCTTTCCCTCTGTTCGCATCCGTAGAAAATTTTGATTTACTATGCCGCGAAACCCCTCATATTATTCTCAATAACTTTTATGCTAGGCTTTCTCTTCATGATAAAGATTTAATAGATGCTTCTTGTGCTGGATCATTCACACGTATGAAGGAAGAATCTAAATGGGATCTCTTAGACCATATTTGAGATAATACTTAAGCTTGGGAGAATGACAAAGGAAGAAAGTCAGGTATAAACTATGATTATGAATGCATTAAATCTTTTATGGGAACTGATGACTTCCGTGATATTAGCAATGAGTTTGGTCTTGATTCCCAAAGTATTGCCAACTGTTTTAAAGTCCTTGCCTCTTACATAGAAATTCCAAAGAAGAAGTGGAATAAGTACCATGCTCCTTATAAAGATGTTGTTAATCATGTTCCTGTTAGAAGTACTCAAGTTTGTACTACTAATAATATTGTGCCTGAACCTCATGTTGAGAAAATGCCTTTCCTACCTAAGGTAAAGGAGTATTCTATGATTATTAATGCAAATAACAAAGGTACAAAGAAAACTGTGGAGCCTGGTAAGCAATTGAATGTTGAACCTGTGGTAGCTATTGTGAAAGACACTGTCACTAGAAATATAGAGGATGAGCACATTGTCTTCTGTGAAGACGCTTCTAATATTATTTCTCATCCTAGTAAGGCTAGAAAAGCTAGTGTTCCTATGCTTTCTGTTAAAATTGGTGATCATTGCTACTGTGGTTTATGTGATATTGGTGCTAGTTCTAGTGCTATTCCTTATGAGCTTTACAGGGAAATTATGCATGAGATTGGTCCTTGTGAGCTTGAGGACATTGATGTGGTTATTCACCTTGCTAACAAGGAAACCATTTGGCCCATTGGCATTGTAAGAGATGTGGAGGTTCTTTGTGGTAAGATTAAGTATCCTGTTGATTTTCTAGTGCTTAATTCAGCAGCTAGCAAAACTTGCCCTATCATTTTTGGTTAGACCTTTCTTGAACACTTGTGGAGCTATTATTGATTGTAAGAAGGAAAAAGTTTTAACTAAGTTTGATGGAGATTCTTATGAGTTTAACTTCTCCAAATTTGCTAAAGCTCCTTGTGAAAATAGCTTGCCTAATAAAGATTTCAGGATGGAACAACTTGCTTTTATTGATCCAGTCTATGACCTTGGACCTCGTTTTGATGACTGTAAGTATGCTTATTCTGATGATAAATTTGTTTCCAGTGATAGCTATATTGTCAACTTTATTAAAAGTGTTACTGAAAGTTATTATGAGAGAGGGAAACATGGTTTCATGTATCTCAATAATGTTAAGTTTCCCCATTTTATGTTGAAAGCTTTAAAGTTGCATCTGTTTTGCCTTCCTATGCTTGTGGCTTTTTGTTTCAACAATTTGTTTTCTCATGATACCCCCATGCATAGTAAGTGGGTTAGACTCAAGTGTGTTGGTTATTTGCTTCTTGATGCTCTCTTTCACTTCAAATATATATATCCTATGTGAGCATCTTTGGAAGTTTCAAGCCTAACTTAAAGGCATTAAAGAAAAGTACTTGTTGGGAGATTACCCAAGAGTTTTGTCGAGTCTTGGAAGTTATTACCTCATTAATAACCGCTCCTTATCCTTTTTGTTTTCGTTTTTGTGTCAAGTTCAACTACTTTTGTGAAGTAGAGGAGTTGTGAAAAGTTGCTGTCCTGGGACAGATTTTTTGTGTTGTATTGTAAAAATTCGTGAGGAAGCTCAGTACTTCGGATGGATCTGCATTTTTCTGATCTTGTTCTCCAGGTTGTTACCCATCTTTCATTAGTATTTGAGTAACAAAAGGTTCTCAAAAAATTCAACCTTTACCTGCTGGTCTGTTTTGATAGATTTCTGCCATCCTTTGCATTTGCCTCTTATAGAAGCTTTTGTTTTGATGGGTTTTCAGTTGAAGTGTGATCTTAAAGGTTATTGTTTTTTGCTTACACTAATGTTGTCATTGAGTTTGTGCAAGGGTTTTGTATGAAGGAAATTTTCAGGAGAAGGAGAAAAGGAATCTGCAGGGTTCATCTTTGAATAGGTAAAAGTGGTGAAAATGGAAGGTTCGTGAAACTCCAATCTTTTTATATTTTTGATGTTTTTAATACATAAGGGAAGTTACAATATGAAATTGAGGAGGAAACGGAGCCCGGGGTGGAAAAACCCACCCAGTGAACCCTAACTGAGTCGCGCTTTGAGGGGTGTCCCTCCACTGTCTCCACCTCGTTTCCATGTCAAAACCTTCCTTATGCATTGAAACTTCGTAATATATAATCCCCCGGATCCCCCGAGGCTCGTGCATCGTGTTCTCGTCGTGTTTTCGTTTTTATCTATTTCTATCAAGAAATCTTCTCAAGTTTAGAGCATCATGGCCTCCGCCAACGACAAAGGAAAGAAGCCCGAGGAAGAAGAACCTCAAGTCCCCAAGGAGGAGGAGATTTCAGTAGGATATGAAGGTGACATGGAGGAGGACAAGCAACAGGACACTCGTGCTACCGTCGGAAGCATTGGTTTGGTGGCACGACCTGCCAAGCTTAGGAGGACAGCACGGATGTCTACAGGAGGGAGAACTCCGCGTCATATTCTCACTCCACGCACACTTCCTCCTAGTACCCCTTGTTCTAACTGTGCAGGGAAGAAACGTTCTAATTTGGAAGAATGGAGAAAGATTAACAAGGACTGGGATCCTCGGTCCGAATTTATCATGGGCTGCATTGAGCATAATTCAGAGTTAATTTGTACTCTGACTTTCGATATGGAGGACTTGAAGAAACTTATTGAAGAGCTTATCAAGAGAACACCACCACCACCAAAGGAGTAATTCGTCATCAGGTTTGGCATCCCCTTGGCTTGTTCCAAGCTTGGGGGAGTGCCTCGGTATCACCACCATTATCTTTCATCTTTTACCTTTTTAGTGGATTCATATCTATGGTAGAGAAGTTATCTTATAGTTTGGTTTGCATGTGGAAGTATCTCTCCTTTAGTTGATTATTTATGTATCCCTTGGTGTGAGTGCCTTTATTGAATATTAATGAGAAGTTTCATCTTTTACTTTTTGCACTTCTTATTTTAGTTTGCAATCTCTATTATATGATGGATCTTGTTGATCAGTACTGCACCACTTTGGGAGCATCAAGTGGATCTAAATTGGTTTTGGCAAACCGAGTTCTAGTCAGTAGCAACAATTTTTGAGGTTTGAAAGAAAAAGAGAAAGGGAGAAAGAAAAAGCTTACAGGTATTTGGTATCATTTATTTTCTTTCTTGTTGGCTCATAAGCTTAGTATTCTTTATTTAAGATCTTTTGTGTCTTCAAGGAAGAGTGCATGTTTGGCTTTATTACTTGTATGTTTGCTTGTTTCTTTCAACTCTCTTTCTTGATACCCAGCCTTGCTAGCCAAAAACCTATTTTGAGAAGGCATACTTCTCATGTTTCCAAATCCCTTTGAACCAAACCTTTGCCATTTGTGTCCAACATATCTACCTAGTAGCTTTTGCTATTCCAAGCATATTCTCAAGCTTCATCTACCTTCCGAATTAAAAAGTATTTTGTTATGTGAAAACTAGTTAGTAAAGCTCTCACGAACTTGATGGCACACCTTATTTTCCTGCCCCTAATAAACTTGAACCATTGTGGACATCGAAGTTGTATATGCTTGCATCTATACGTTGGAATTAGCAGAATCGTGCTGTCACGGGGAACGTTTTCAACATAGCACTTGTACTCTGTACATCGTTGATATCATGCTCTTCTGTCTATGGATGTCAACGGTGTGAAATAAAAGGGGAACTTGTGAGTCCATGGAGTTTGTACTTTGTGTTAGACAAATGCCTGGGCCGCTAGCCTAAGCCATGCCTAATCATGGTGGAGACTTGCAGCAACACCATAGTGAGTATTCTGTGAAGCATCCTCAATAAAAAGTTATGCACATGGTAAATAAAAAGATCGCTGAGATGCTCACTGTCTGCTTGCCTTGTCATTTTGGTTATGGGAAAGCTCCTGTACCATGTGCAAGGGGTACCCCGTTGGCGGTTCTCAATGATATGCAAGTACTTACAATGACAAGAACTTGCGTGGGCCCAAAGTTGATGTAGCATGAGGAGTGGCCCTCATATTCAAGGGACATGAGATTGCCAACTTATATTTCATCAAGCATATACTCCATCTTTGTTCACTTTAACTTTAATCATCTCAAGATGCTTATGATAGGGGCAATGAGGGCTCAAAACTAGTAAGTACCATAATCTTTTGGAAGATCTTTATGACTTGTAATCCTTGCTTCCCTCTAAGAAGGGACCTTTCTTCCACTTCCAAGTCAAGTCAGTAAACCTACTTCCTCTCTATCTCCAGCAAGCATTTGAGTTGTTGTGTTTCAAGCATTCATATGGTGATTTATCAATCATGTTCTTCATCTTCCTTGTTTGCACAAAACTCTTATCTATTGAATATTACTTTGAAAGCCTTCACTTGTGAAAAACCTTTTTGAGCAAAGAGTGCTCCTGTTTTGAAAATTTTACAAAAAGCTTTTTGTGAAACTGTTTGCCAAGTGTTCTCTGACCAAGAACAAGCTTGCCAATTCCAATTATGATTTATCTTTATGCATCTCTATTGTGACTGTTGTGCTTGGTTGCAAGCTAAGTTATATAATGGTGAGTTGCTTTCTTCTATGAGTTGTGCAATGGTAAGTGTGATGCTTCTTGTTCGTATTTTTTTATCGACACTTCACTCCATAAACCTATGGACATGTTCTTGAGCTCGAGTTTCGCTGGCAGCGAAGTCTAAGCTTGGGGGAGTTGATACGCCCAATTTGCATCACCATTCTATATCATAATTTACCTCTATTCATTGATATTTGTCTTATTATGAGGTATTACTTATGGATTTTCATCTGTTTATGCATGTTGGATGATTCTTGGAGGATGGACTGCCGGAGTCTGGATTCTGATGAAAAAGAAGACGTTTCGGTGCAATTTTGCGAAGATCAGAAAAATACCAGAAAAATATGGAAACATGTTATTTTATCAAAGGACAAAGGGAGCCAGAAGGAGGAGCAAAGGGGGGCCGCAGGGGGCCCACCCCCCCTAGGTGCAGGCCCACCTAAGGCCGCGCCTAGGGCAGGTGTGGCCCACCTGCCCGGCCTCCGACTCTCCCTCTTCGCCTATATCTTCCCTACGGAACCCTAAGCCTCGGGGAGCGACCGCAGATAGATTTCCGCCGCCTCTAGGGGCGGAAAACATCGAGAGAGAAAGATCTCTTCGGCAGACAGATTTCTGCCGAGGGAATTCCTTCCCGGAGAGGGAAGATCGTCGCCATCAACACCATCATCAAGCTAGGCTTCATCGGTATCATCATCATCATCCACACCATCATATCCACCAGCACCATCATCACCACTCCGTCCTGCTGTAACAATTGTGTTGGATATTGCTTTAGTTCTTAGGGGGGACTTTCCCGGTGTTAATTACTATTGTAGTTGATGCTTGTGAGTGGAACCATTGGATTATTGTTTATGTTTAGATTGTTATCCATTACCATATCATCTTTGATCTTGATCCATATGATGTCTTGTGAGTAGTTCGTTGTGTTCTTGAGGACATGGGAGAAGTCATGTTGTTAGTAGTGAATCTGTGATGATTTATTATTCAATGGTTTAGTATTTAAGTTGTGGTGCTATTCTTCTAGTGGTGTCATGTGAACGTTGACTACATGACACTTCACCATTTATGGGACTAGGGGGATGCATTGTGTATTTGGCTACTAATTGTGGGGTTGCCGGAGTGATAGAAACCTGAACCCCCGTTAGGACACCTTTGCACAAGGGAGTGTAGGATCTCAGAGTTTAAGGCTGTGGTTAGATTTATATCTTAATTACTTTCCTGTAGTTACAGATGTTTGTAGGGGGTTTAATCACAAGTATGTATTAGTCCTAGAAAGGGCGGTATGTTAGCATAGGTTCACCCACACACTTACGGACACCGGAGAAGAGTACTCAGCTATTTGAATCGAAAGCACTTGATAGAATTCCCATGTGTCCTCGAGAACGTTTGGTCCTTATAAGTATTTACACCGGCTTGTCCTTTGCTAAAAAAGGATTGGGCCACTTGTTCCGTTTGTTTACTGCCTTTGTTACTTGATCTTTGTTTTATTGCCTTGTCAGAAAACCACTAAAAATCCGTTTGCTAAGTATTTACAGGGATTTCCTGCTCGATACCACTGTTCAGCACCTTCTGCTCCTTGTTGGGATCGACACTCATATTTATCGAAAGTACTACAATACACCTCCTATACTTGTGGGTCATCAGGCCACACGAACGACATAACTAGGGAATAAAAAGTAGAAAAGCATTAAAAAAGGCACTATCGAAATAATTGTTGAAAATATATCTATGGGTACCAATTTAGTGTCATAAATATTGCTATATTTTTTTATAAAGTTAGTCAAACTTTACTAACTTTGACTAAGGACAAAGCTAGAAGTACACCTATTTGCGAACGGAAGGAGTATATGCATATTGAAAAAGAAAATCATCTGGACAAGAAAAACTGTATCTGTAATACACGTTCAGACAAGTGTAAATTCAGACACACATATAGCTGATACATCTTTTTTTTGTAGGGATATAGCTAATACATCTGACATGAAAAGATGATATTGTATTGATACATTTACAATGGAAGAAAAATTAGTAGTGATGCAATCTGCATGTTTTTGAAGAAAGGCTGGTATATATCACATGAATATATCACAACTATATGACTTTTTTAACCCAGAAAATATGAATCATTGTAGAATTTGACGTGTTTATAATAAAACAATGTAACAACACATCTTGAGAGGATAATCAGAGAGAATGTTATATAAAAAATAAATCATGCAACCACAAAAAAATAACAATTCCCATATATATACAAGATGACGATGTAGTGATTTGGAGAGAATACAAATATTTAAGAGGGTATAAGTATGAATGAGCATAACATTTCTCCACAACCACTGGACGCATAATTATAAAACCAAATTAAAGATTTGAAAGGACTCAGATAAAGACTATCCTTATCAACTAATATATTTGTGTATGGGCTTAAGCCTAAAATACCACACTAAATCAAATTTTGTAAAAAAGAACAACGGGGAGGAGCCCCGTGAGAATATATTAAGAAAAATATTTGTGAGACACATAATTCCACCCGCAAAATTGTATTTGGCCCACCAGGGCTCGGTTCAGCAAAGAAATTAATTTAGCTCACTCCATTATGGGAGTGGATGTATAACACAATCACACAGATTTAAGTCCTCTTGGGTGCTAATTTGAGTTATTATTTTAAAACAAAAAATATTGGTGTAGAGGATTCCCTTACCTCGTTCCTCTAACACAAGGAAAAAAGGCTCTATTCAGCATGGTGGGCCACTGTGCTTCTACCAGTGGGCTAAGAGCCCTACCAATTTTTGTACAATAGCTTTCTTCCGTGTTGATGCATTGAGCCCACATGTTAGGATTCTCTCAAAAGTGTGTGATGCATCTCCCAAATGTAAAATCATTACGACTATCGTCACTACACTTTGTTAATATGTAGTCAATATATAGTGTAGATATTTTTTTTCAAGAGATGCCTTTAATTATCCTAATAAATTTCGTTGGTCCTTGATTCCTCACTGTGACTTCTAACAACCTTTTTATTGTAACATTTTTGTGCTGAATAGAAGGAGTCTTTTGTCAGCCTTGGATTTCTCATACATCATTTAATCAAGAGTAGTTAAATTAGCTAGTAGTACCAGTAGTATTTGATGAATTTTAGGTGGTTTTTTCCTTGTTTGGTGTTGTTTTTATTGTAGTACTAGATCCTACGTTATTCTCCACCGCATTAGATCAACATCCAGCCATATTCATCTGAAAGGCTCTTCATATATAACATACAAGCAAATATTGCACTCACATTCACCAAAGACCCAAAGTTATACCTCCATCCATACTCATCACCAAGATTTTGATTGTGCTGGACTCTAACTAGTACTAAGATTTTAGGCTAATAATGCATAATATTTTAGGTGAGCGCGATTACAAAGATGATAGGCAACTAAGGATTTGCATAACCATATAGTTTTCTCTTGTGCAGAGTGCAGTTGTGAGACCTCTGCAATCCCAAATGTATATCATATACTCCCTCCGTCTCAAAATAGATGTCTTAGATTTGTTAAAATTTGGATGAATCAAGACACTATTTAGTATATAGGTTCATTCAAATTTTAAAAAATCCGAGACATCTATTTTTGAACGGAGGGAGTATAAAAGTGTACGGTATGCAGTCCATTTGGACGAGGAGGGAGTATTATCAAAATTAACCAACATTTGGACGAGGAGGGAATATCACAAGGATGTGATGTTCGGATGGGCTAACCATGCATATGCACCCAGTGTCCGGAAAAGCTGCTTTTCGAGGTGAGCTAATGATAACTTTGTACGTAACGCCTCGCTGCCCAACGCCCAACCGTGCTGAGAAAAGGCGGGCCGTGCGTGCGTCCCTCCCAACTGCGCGAACCCCTATATACTCGTGCCGGTTTCGCTGAAGACTCGATCATGCAACAAGGACAGGATGGGCATACGTACGGCGGTAAGTGTACTGAGAAAATGGCAGATTTGAATCCATTTACCAGGAAATGTACTGAGAACCAGTCAACCAGCTAGCGGTTTATGGTGACGCAATTTATGATCGGCATCAAGCATTCAGAGACATGTCCTCACTCATCAGGCTGCCGTCCCAGAGGTCAGAGTGGGTTGCTTGAGGTTGAAGATGTGTCGGTCTTGTTTACGACATTGCCTCATCAAAGAAGCAGTTGAGATCGATGCTCTGCTCTGCACAAATATAGCAATGGCGCTAGCTATATACTCACTCCGTCCGCAAATAAGTGTACTTCTAGTCTTGTCCTAAGTCAAATGTAGTAAAGTTTGACTAACTTTTTAAGACAACGTACCAATATTTATGATACTGAATTGTTATCATTAGAATTATTTTTAAATATAGTTTCATAATATGTCAATTTGATATAATATATATTTCTATATTTTTTTATAAAGTTGATCAAACTCTATTATATTTGACTTAGGCAAAAGCTAGATGTACACTTATTTGCGGACGGAGGGAGTATATCGAATTAATGGCCGTCGGTCATCAGCCATCTGCTGCCTGAACTACTAGCTAGCTACTGGGTTAAATCAGAAATATAGACTTGTTCACTTCCCTGTTGGTGCAGCTCGGGCACTGCTTTCAGTGGAGCAAATGTACAGGGAGAAGTGGTAGACAGCGGTGAAGATAGGGATGGCAGAGATTGAGCGCTGGTTAATGGATACAGTGCTATTAACATTCCTGATCATACACTTGTCAAAGTCGCAAAAAAATAAAATCATCAGACTCAGGTGTGTTGGTTCTAGAGCCCATGCTTGAAGAATATTGCCGGCCGTTCCCATCACCGCCGTAACCAGTCTCTTTTACGAGAACCAACGAGATTTTCATGAACCAGAGATCAAACTCAAAACAAAACCAAACTGACAGGACAACCACGTCCACACCAAGGACATGGACTTTTACAAAACAATCCGTTTTCATATTGATAAGGAGTTTTTTTTGAACAAGGAATGGCCTAGAAGGACCGAGATGTTGCATTAAACACGGTCGATGGAGTTACGTGATACGATGAGAACCAACCCTGAGAAAGGAGGAAAATGCATTGCCATCCTCAAATTTTGCACTAAGGACCCTAAACATAAAAAATAAAATACAATAAGGTCCTTCTTGTCCACCGTTGCACTTGGGACTCCACCATCGGCCACTCTCTCCATCACCAGACACAACCTTTTGGAGAGAGAGAGAGAGAGAGAGAGAGAGAGAGAGAGAGAGGAAAGGGGAGGAGCTCATTTAAAGATTTTTTTGATAAATAAAATATATTAATATCGCGAAGATACCACTTACATCCAGTCTATGCAATAACAAAGATACATGGCCCTAGTGGCATTCTTTATCGATGAACTTATGGTGTATGTGTGTATGACACGTGACCATGAATAAGCTCAAATAGTACTAGATGATACAAAATAGGAGTCCTCGTGCAAGGTGAGAACATAAATTCAATTGTAGCATTTAGGTTAAGGTTGTGTTTAGTTGCCCATAAAGCGTTCATGCTTGCTCTAGGAGTCAAGTATGACCTGTTTGGTTACTGCATGGAATCTTTGTACCATATAATTCTTAAGGAGCCCGCGTTAAGAGGAATAGTCAAATCTGCGGTTTTTGTGCAAAGCGGGCCGAAAGAGCTGCATGTGCGACTAGGAGGAAGTTGTTTGCATCTAGAAGGTGAATAGTAACTAATCAAGCAAAACAAGCTCATTCCACTGCAACGTAAGAAACAAAGCAAGATAGAGTGGTGGCTTCGGTCTAGCTCAAATGCAGGGGTGAGCGACCCAGATCGAAATGCAACAGTGGTCGATCCATATCAGGCCATAGCAGCGGCATGCTCTGTGCATTGAGATGGCCTACAAAGTCAACAACAGTTAGGGATGACACCCGCCGGGTTTGGGGCCGGGTCCGGTCCCCCCATACCCGCCCCATTTAAGTTGTCGGGTTTCATTTCTTACCATACCCGTGACCCGGCCGGGTTCGGGGCCTCGGCGGGTACCCACCAGCGCATGAGACGGGAGCAACGCTGACGCATGCGGGAAGAAAACAATAGGATAGTAGGATGGGTTTGGTGAAAATGGACGCGTGCGTGCGTGTCCTGTCTTCAGGACTCCATATTCCAGCGTGTGCATGTGATGTGTGTTGTCTGCGTGCATGGCCCGCGTGGACGTGTGGTTAGTCATATGATTATTAGGGATAGGATTAAGGCTTAGAGCGGGTCTGCGGGTCTGCGGGTATGGGTTTACCACCCCCATACCCGCCCCATTAAACTTGGAGGGTCTAACTTTTTACCAAACCCTCCCTATTTAAGGCGGGTATCCATCGGGTTTGTGGGTTTCGGGGCCCCATTGCCATCCCTAACAACAGAGCTATGCGTAGCTCACCCTTCCCCTCCACATTGTGGCTAAAAATATCCTCTATTTGGCCCATCCCCCACCCCGCCCCGCCCTAAAATGTCCTCTATTTGGCACATCCCTCCCCAATACTGGCCCAGAATATCTCCCTAGCCAATAGCCCCAACCATTTGGCCCAGGCTCAGCCACTAAGCAGCATCCTAGGATGTAGAGAATGTCCAGGACGGGTCAAGATGGTGGCAACCCTTGCTCCATCTCAAACTCTTGAACCTAGTCTAGAGAGTCATGGAGACGAGTGATTTGAGCATGCAGGTTCCAAGAAGAAGATGCCTTTGAACTAAACCCCCTCTCCTTATCTCTCCTCTGAACCTTGAGAATTACCTCTTTCGCTAGCTCCCCTTTGCTCCTCCGACGACCTCATCCACCGAAATGACTAGGAGAGGGGAGGTTGGACCCCCTCTGTAGATAGTAGGTTAGGTTTGAGTGTTTTCCTCCAGTCCAGTCTGGCCTTATGCCATAGAGAGCCAGGACATCAGCCAGGACATCCAATGCGAAGAAGTGGTGGCGTCGGAGCTGGACCTGGTTGCATTTCCAGTTTCTGATAAGGTCCTTAGAGCAAAAGCTTTGGGCGTGTTTGTAATTTCCTTTTTCTTTGAGGTCCTGTATGTAATTTACCCTCCACCGCTGAACGAAAAGCTTCTAGGGACCTACCACTCTTCCGGGAAAAAAAAAACGGTCCAACACTACTCCAGCGACCAGAAGGTGGTGGCCGGATGCAAGCAAAGGATAGTTCAAGTCCGGTATCTAGTTCGTGTGCAGCGCGCTTGCCTCCAAACCAACTCCCAACTATCAGCGCGACGGGCTGCACCAAGTTTCCACAACCCATTACTGCCCTAGGCCCCTTGAGAGAGTTGTCACCCTCAAAGGCCGACCACGACGCATGCCTGCATCATGGAGTATCAGGGAGCAACACGTACGCTCTCACGGCAGCAGAACCTTAGCCCGTGCCCCGTGCGTGCGTACATACGAACGTAGGCCAGCAGCATGGTTATGGCTCTCATCACCCAATAATAAGTGCTTTGGGCGATACCCGGACATCCCACAACCACCGGAGATGGACGACAATTATGGTGGCCGGTGCGGTCCATGGACCGGCAGTTCGTCCATCTCCGCTCGTCTATCTAGGACGTCGATCCGGACGCCGAAAATTGGTTCAGCCGCGTATCCATGAACCTGTTTTCGTTTATTTAGACCAAATTTGGTCCGGACTACCTAGGTCGAACCCAGATTCCCGGGTACGTTCTGGGAACGCCACACGCAGCGAACTCGGTGAAAAAAAAAACAAGCGACGCGTGGACCCGCTGAGTCAGCGACGGAAGCCGAGTCGTTGTCTTTCTTGGAAACACGCGGCGACCGCCGGACATTAACTCCCGTCGCGTCGGCCACACGTCGCTGAATTGCCGCGCCAACGCCGCCGCCTCGGCTCCAGCGACGGACCGGCGAGCACTAACTTCCCGCCGTTTCTCCTTTTCTTGTCCTCGGCGCTACACCCCTCCCGTCCTCGTCGCCCACCTCGGCCTATATAAGCCGTACTCCTCGCCGGAGTTCCTCACACTCTCTCACAGCTCCCCCAGCCCACCAGCCCAAATCTCCGGCGAACGTTCTCACTCTCCCCTCCCCACTTTAGCCATGGCCGAACGATACCGGCCAGTGCGGCGGCGGCAATCGGCAGCCGCGCACCTCGGCGTGGAGGTGTGCCTTCTTCTGAGCCGGCTATATGAAGCGCCGGACACGCTGAACCATCCGGGGTGGAAGCTGAGCGCCGGCGGCATCCCTCGCCGGCGCCCACGCTAGAAGAACTTCCGTACGAGATCCAGGAGTACATCGGCGCCATGGACGACACATCCGCCGCCAAGAGCCCCGGGAACCTCATGTACTGGGAGCAGTTCTTCGCGGACCGCCGCGCCCAGGAGCTCGCCCGCCACGAGGCATGCGAAGTCGCCGCCAAGCGCAACAACTCGGCCGCCGGTGTTTACAGGCGCGCCAGGCGGACGCTCAAGGCGGTCGGTGGAGCACATCAACGCCGGAACACGCGCGCCTCGGCTTCCGCACACCTACACCGCGGCCAGGCAGCGCCCTCCCGAATCGATGCCGAGGAGGATGGCTTAAGCTCCTCCTTCCGCCTCGGCCTCCCACTCCTTGAGCTCGGCGCCTGCGTCGCCGACTAAAGGATTCGCCGGCTGCGCCCGATCAGCGCGAGCTGCTGTCGCTTCGCCGGCGTGAACCGCTCGCGGCATCGTCGCCAGCGAAACCAGCGTGGCAACATCGCCAACCGCGCCACCTTCGCCGCCGCGAAGGCTCGGCGCCGCCGAAGACAGCGCCTTGAGATGGCGCTGAGAAATCGCTCGCGACTTCAGCGCCGCACGTCGTTAGTGAAACCCTTGCCGGACATCCTGGCGGGCCCGGGAGACGGAGCGGCAGCGCGTCCGCCGCCTGACAAGAACGGCGAGGCAGGCGTTGTCGGGCACGAGCTTCGCCTCACGAAGCGCCCGCTCTTCGTCCTCGACGACGACGAGGAGGACGGCCCTTCCTACCAGCCATGGAGGTGCGGCGACCCGGGCGAGAGCTCCCGCCGACACCGGCCGTCGGCGGCGGCAGCGGCGGCGAGATGATGGCGAGGCGATCCGGCTACGGTGTTCTACAACAACTTCGGCATGTAGAACGGCGACGGAGTCGACGAAGGCCACGGCGGCGTCCTTTTTAATATTTTCTTAGTTTATTATGTACTACTTTAGTTCAAATTCGATGTAATCCGCCTATATTCGTCCATCTTTAATAAAATCCGCCCATCTTTAATAAAATTTAGCCGAACGTGGGAATTCGGCCTGGATATGCGAGTGGGAAACTCAACGTATACAGACTGAAAACTTGTTTCGTCCGGCCGAAAAAAGGTCCGGTTTTTGGCCTGGGTTTGGAGCGGAGATGCTCTTATACTACTCAGAAATCAAATCAGCAACGGAGAAATGATGCTCGATCCTACCATACTCTTTATACAACATGGTAGTACAGTACATCAGTCAGCCCACTCGATCGGCGGCAGGCACGTGTGAAGTGGCCAGGCGGCGAACGATCTCGATCCCATGGGACACTCTGCAGCGCAGCCGTCGCGCTCGCCGAGCAACCGTCGTTCAGTCCGAGAAGCCAGAAAGCCCGCCACGAAGCCAGCCGGAGCCGGTGGCTGCGCATCGGCATGGGACGACCGACGGCGACCGGCATTCAATATCTCGCCCGCGAGCGGCCGGCCGGGACAGTTGAGCTGCACCGGACGGTGTTCTTCGCGTGCGTGCGTACGGTGGTGTTGGTGTCTAGCTAGCTCGACAGGTGCAGCCCTAGCTATCAGTGAGTGCCCGGCGACGTATCTAAACAGCCGTACTCGGCGACCGAGCGATACGCTGCTGCCACTACTGTCTACGAGTGCTGCAGTGTTTGCATCGGGGCAGTTAATAGATCTTAATTTCCCCCAACCCCCTCCCTAGCTACTTTCTGACTTGGTTCTATAAATATCGATCTGTGCCAGGTTCAGGGACATCATCTCCCTCTCCTCTGTGTTCTCTCCGCATCGTTCCAAGCGCAGCTCACCCTCTGAGTTTCACCAATGGATAGGCTCCTCGCCGGCCTCCTTGGCTTCCTACTGGTCAGTTCCTCACTACCATGACCATCCTTTTTCGTTCCCAGTTCATTACTAGTAGTATCTCCGACACCCGTAGATGTACATGTGGTTGTGTTCATACTCGTAGTGTAGTAGTTTTCTCTACTTCTTGTGGGAGGAATATTGCTCGATCTGTTTGTTGTTCTTTACATGGTTGTTTATTTGGTACTGCTCAACATGTACATAAGGCGATCTGCATCTGAAAAATACTATTTGATAGGAGGTTTAGCTGACAGCGCATATATATACTAGCTCCATGTCCCCATATAACATGGTGCGAATATAAAAATAAAATGGACTGCAACTGCAACATAACTACTTATATTAAGCGACATATGTTGAAAAGTTGATTACTCGTGAAATCGAAAGGTTTATGCACAACATATACACGGTGCTAAACCCGGAAGATACTCTGATTTTTTTATTTATTTTTAGATGAAGATACTCTGACTTTGCTAACATCATGCATATAGGCCGTGACAATAGCGATTCTTTCATCCAAGTGTTAACGGTCAGAAACTAGCTAACCATGTACAGTAATTCGGCGTGCAGATTGCGTCGGTAGGAAGCCATGCAGCTCGGGCTCCGGAGCAATACTGGAAGTCTGCTCTTCCCAACACTCCCATGCCGAGCTCCCTCTCTCAACTCCTCTACACTCCAGGTACTACCCTGTTTCTCGATCTCAAGCACGCATCTTCGGTATCCTTGGATTCAAAATATTGACCCTTCTCCCTGCTTGGCCATAGCCGGAGGCACGTCGGTGAACGTCGGTTCGGGCGGTGTCCATGTCGACGCGGCTCACGGGAAGCCCGGTGGCACGACGGTTGATGTTGGCAAGGGCGGCGTGGATGTTAACGTCAAGCCCGGCAGCGGCAAGCCCAGCGGGACGACGGTCGGCGTCGGCGGCAAGGGCGGCGTGGATGTCAACGTCAAGCCTGGATACGGGAAGCCCGGTGGCACCACCGTCGGCGTTGGGAAAGGCGGAGTGGGCGTCAACGTCAAGCCTGGCTACGGAAAGCCCGGTGGCACCACGGTTGGAGTCGGCGGCAAGGGCGGCGTGGATGTCAACGTCAAGCCTGGCTACGGCAAGCCCGGTGGCACCACCGTCGGCGTTGGGAAAGGCGGGGTGGGCGTCAACGTCAAGCCTGGATACGGCAAGCCCGGTGGCACCACCGTTGGTGTCGGGGGAGGCGGCGTCGGCGTCAACGTCAAGCCTGGGTACGGCAAGCCCGGCGGCACCACGGTCGGCGTCGGGAAGGGCGGTGTCGGCGTCAACGTGAAGCCAGGCTACGGTAAGCCCGGCGGCACCACGGTCGGCGTGGGGAAGGGCGGCGTCGGCGTCCACGTGAGGCCCCGCGGGAAGCCCGTCAACGTCAACGTCTCCCCCTTCATGTACAACTACGCCGCGACGGAGACGCAGGTGCACGACGACCCCAGCGCCGCGCTCTTCTTCCAGGAGAAGGACCTCCACGCCGGGAAGAAGCTGGACGTGCACTTCATGGCCACCCCGGGCGCCGGAGAGAAGTTCCTGCCGCGGAGCGAGGCCGACGCCATCCCGTTCTCCTCGGAGAAGGTCCCCGAGATCCTCAGCCGCTTCTCCGTGAAGCCGGACTCCGTGGAGGCCGCGGAGATGACGCAGACGCTGAAGGAGTGCGAGGCGACGGCCGCCAAGGGCGAGAAGAAGTCGTGCGCCACGTCGCTGGAGTCCATGGTGGACTTCGCCACGTCCAGCCTCGGGACCAGCCACGTGAGGGCCGTCTCCACGGTCGTCGGGAAGGAGGGGTCGCCGAAGCAGGAGTACACCATGACCGGCGTGAAGCGCGCGGCGGGCGCCGACCAGCTCGTGGCCTGCCACGCGGAGCCGTACGCGTACGCCGTGTTCGCGTGCCACCTGACGCAGGCGACGAGGGCGTACACGGTGTCGATGGTGGGCAGGGACGGCACGGCGGTGGAGGCCGTGGCGGTGTGCCACGCCGACACGGCCGGCTGGAACCCGAAGCACGTCGCGTTCCAGGTGCTCAAGGTGAAGCCCGGCACTGTCCCGGTCTGCCATTTCCTGCCGCAGGACCACGTCGTCTGGACCCGCAGCGCCTGAAGAAGCTCCTAAGCACCACTATACAGTTTCAGTGCTGATCTGTTATCTGGATGCCTGGGTTGGTTGGTTATGGTCTAGCCTCCGCAGATACTGCTATACGGTATCTTGCATACAGTTGAGTTTGTTGCTACTTGATGTACTACCTTGGATTGTGTTGCCAGTATCGCCCGCTTATACAGAGTGGGCTATTTCCTGTATAGTTTAGCACGATGACGCAATAAAAGGAGTGGTATTCCTTTATTTACATCTCTTGATCGTCAATGCTGTGGTTATCACTTGTACTGTAAAGCTGAAATGGATCTCACCAAATAACCAAACAATTAAGATGCCACCTCAAGGTTGTCTTAACCCTTTCCAGGGCCACAAAAAGGAAAGCTGTTATTGAGAAGAAAAACTGATTCATAGATCAAGGACAAGTAGGTGCATACTGAAGATAATTCAAGTGTGCCAGGTCTGCAACAACAAACACATCCCACTTCTGCATCGGTGTCACATCCCAAATTTTAGATTTGGTCTTGCATATCATTCATTGCATCGCATCATATCTCTCCATGCAAAACCGTCGAGTAGAAAGGTTCGGCGAAGCGCCATCGTCAAAACCCTATTTTGTTTCGCTGCGAGTTTCCTGCGGGAGGCTTTAGAGAGAGTTGCAACAACCACCCCTGTAGGTTCGAGTTTTCGCTTAAACTTCGACTGAAGGTTGTGCCCCTCGACGATACGAACCCGTAGGCGCGAGAATCGTTCCAATCGGAGTTCGTATGCAAAAGACTCGGACGTTTTAGTAAACCGCCGGAAAACGGTCCGAAAATCCGGACCGATTTTCGAATTGGAGTCAAATCTGGACCGTTTTCAGTTTAGGGCTGTTTTTTTTTTTTTTTCACGCGTGGGACTTCTTAAAGGCTGCCTCGTTTCCCGTGCACACCTACCCCGCCGCCAGACCTCCCCGCGCGCGCGACCTCCTCCTGGTGCACGTAGCCGCCGCCGCTTCGCCTCCGTCGCCGTCATTCGCCGGGTCGTCTCACGCCCTCTTTCCGTTCCGTGCTCGCGTCTCTATCCGCCGCCGCCAAGCTGCGCCTGCAGATCGCCACGCGTCTGCGCGTTTATTATTCCAGGAGCCGTAGTTGACCGTGTGTGTACTTGCAGGAGTTTCCACGCCACCGGATCCGATCGTTGCCGCTGTCCGGAGCTCGCCGGAGTTCGTTTCGCCATCCGATTCCGGTAAGACAGCAGCCACCGTCAGATCTCAGATCAGCGGTTTAGATCGTTCGTTGACTGGTCAGCACTCCAGACGTTGACTAGTCAGAGGCCCCAGACGTTGACTGGTCAGACGCCCAGTCAGCGCCCAGTCATCAGACACAGATTGGTGGGTCATGTCGTTAATCCTATTAGTTGGCAGATTTCGGTAGAATCTTGTAAATTGCGTAGAAATTAAACCGCTTGGCCAAAATTTGCAAATAAAATATGCACGCGTTCAGTGAGTCGTGTAGAATCTCGCTGTAGCTTTGGTTCAGACTTTTACTGTCAGGTTTAGTACAGTTTAATCAAACTAGTTAGTGGCCTTTTCGGAGTAATAAATTCGTAGTAAAAGTTTCGTAGCTCCAAAAATCGCGTATGATATGTCCCTGAACTCGTATGAACGAGGGGAATCTCATCGTGAAATAAAAAGATAGGCTTACAGTAAAAACTTCTGCAGTATTTGTCTAATGGCTTTCTGCAGTGTTTTAATTACTCGGGATGTTTTATAACTCCTTTTTGAGTAATTCCAATTGGTACTGTTTCTTATCAGCGATGCCTATGCGGTAGAATTTTTCCAAGATTTTACAAACAGTATACTACCGGTAGTGAACTATTTAAGTTCTAGCTCTAGTAGTGATCACTACTTTTGGTTAATAGTTTCCCTTGCGCCAAATCTATTTTCCATGCATGTATTCGGTAGTAATATGTATTAGTATTATGTGGTGCAGCTGTAGCACCAATTCACTTGCCGTCCTTGCATTCATGCATCATCTTTGTTGCATATGTTTGTGCATTGTTTGTTTATGAATGCAATTGTGTCGTGTAGATTGTGTGGAGTGCAACCCTTGCTCGTGTGTGGATTGTTCTTCCGACCGCTACAACCAAGGCAAGTAGATGCTACTTTGTTCATGATATCGTCCTACTATTTTCAATGCATTGTCGTGTATTTTGTAGATGCATGTGTAGGATGATACTATCGCTATGCTATGTCCTATTATGTGGTAGGGTTTTCCTTGTAGATGAACCACCGTTGTAGATGTGCTTAGCCATGCTATGTTGAACGAGGGCTGGGTTACATCATTGACACTTGTTTTCTCAAAGTATTGGTTTGTGAAAACTAAAAACAACTTAATCAATGAACCCCCTGGGTGTGATGGTATTGATAATTTTTGGTGGTTTCATTGCGGAAAGGCACCCAGGTATCAAGAGAGAATGATTGGCTTCTTTATTGTGTAGCTTACGTGTACAACCATGTGCCAATAATGGAATGGGCGGTTGGTTGGACTTAGTAGGTTGTGGTAAATCGAAACAGCGTATCCAGAGATGTAGAATTTTGTGAGGGTGGACCGGTGCGCTTCGGGATTGAGGAGCTACTTCCCGACAAGTCTCTTCTTGGTCTTCTCCCTATCATCACCCAAAATGAGAGTGATGGTACGAGCTGGGCTGGCCAAGTCACATGGGTAAAGTGTACTAACCTCTGCAGAGTGTATAATCTAATCGATTAGCCGTGTCCCCGGTTATGGACATCTGAGTTGCTAGATATTGATTCCATGACATGTTTCTCGCTCATTCTAATTTCATAATTGTTTTAATCTTGTTGGGTTAACTTAATTGGGATCTTTTCAAAGAAAATTCAAAACTGTTTATGAAAGTAGGACAAATGTATTTGCAAATGCAAGCGGACACAGCTCCACTTGCGATATGCATGTAGATGTTAGTATTATTGTCTCCATTTACTAGCTCTACTTGCCATACATTCCATGTATTGACCCTTGGGGCTGTTGCGTTTTATCTTTGCGAGTTATTCCGATTGATTGATCGTTATAGGCCACGGTACTCCACTCGGCACTTGTTCACTTGTGGGCAATTTGAAGATTGGAGGATTTACTCGCTTTTGTTGCTACGAACAATTTGAGCTAGCTTTATGCTAAGCTTTTATATTGTAATAATGGTACTGGATCTTGTAGATCATGATACACGGTTATTTGCTATGATTATCTATCTTACTCTATTGTGGGCCAATGAACCGATCCGAGGATTGGCATGTCACATAGAGGCCACGGTCTTTTCGTAACCGGGTGTCACGAGGATGGTATCGAGCCCGTGTGTCGATTGTAGGATCGTGACCTAGAATTGGATTAGGAAGCCATAGATTTATTAAAGCCTATATTAACTCTATCTTTCATCTTATGCCTTTCACCTCGTAAATTCTTACCATATGCTATTCTCACACTTTCCTCTTTTACTTGATAGATGGGAGAAGTCGGACTGAGTATGTCACCATGGAGTCACCAAGGCCCTTTGCAAGGCGATTAGCTCAGCTCTCCGATCATTGGGATTGCCCTTGCCCATGTTCAAGGGAAGAAGGCTGTACACCTATGGATATGGAGAGGATGCATGGGAGATCACTACCTTCATATTCAGAGATGCCGCCTTGCCAAACCCAGTGCACTTGATCTACACCAAGACCCTCACTGCAAGGGACTTGGAATCAACTTGGCCATACATGAAGCCCTGTCTCGCCAGTGCCATCAAGTCCGACACCTACTACCGGCAGATTCACCCTACCGTGACTATGGAAGGCGTGATGAAGATGGGAACATTTGTGGTACCCCGGGTGACAGGAACAACATGCCGCCCCGTCGGAGGCACATAGAGGACATGGAGAGAGAGCATGGAGCTCTAGCAGAGAAGGTGAGGATGGTAAAGGAGATTGCAGATGTTACTCGCACTGGTCTGGGGGTCCAAGGACGGAGATTGACACTTTGCATGAAGCTGTGGGAGTTACGGAGAATGCCACGATAGCGGAGATGCAACCATAGCACATCTTCATGGTACTTGTGCAGGAGAATACCGGAACATACAAAGCGCAAGGGACAATCCAGGAAAGGATCAAACTATTGAAGCTATGACAGCCCAGATTGCCGCTCTCCAAGCACAGCTGAATCCACCCTCTGATGATGACAATGGAGATGATGGCAACAATGGGGATGATGATGACAGTGGAGATGATGATGATGAGGA
This sequence comes from Avena insularis, assembly GCA_023614405.1. Lineage (NCBI taxonomy): Eukaryota > Viridiplantae > Streptophyta > Magnoliopsida > Poales > Poaceae > Avena > Avena insularis. The sequence goes on along the minus strand of CM042689.1, from coordinate 335,839,733 downwards.
CGAGGATGATGATGATGGAGACGATGATGGTGGAGGAGATGAAGCTGTTGCTATTGCAGCTGAGGATGAAGAAGAAGAGGAGGATCCAGAAGAGGTGAAGTTTGAAGTCTCAAGTGATAGTTCAGGAGAGGTGTACACTCCGCCGCCATGGTTGTACCGCGAGCCGAAGCGCCAACGCATGACCGCAAGGACCTACCTCAATCTCTTCAAGAAGTAGATAGAAGTCCACCAATTAGTCCACGTTAGGCGAAATCATTAGATTTATTCTCGATCGTTGTGATACTTAGTTCGTGTTAGTGTAAGAGTGTTTAGATGCTTATTTGTGTACTCCAATATCCCAGGAATTATTTGTGCAAATTATATGAAAGAGTTATGGCAATTTGGTTACTATCTGTGTTGTTTTCGCTGCAGTTTTTCTGCTGATACAGCAGTACTGCGCGATTTTTCATATTTTTCTGGTAACTCGGAAAAATCTGAAAAAAAATTGGGCTGATGCGGAACTTCCTGTTCTATATGAACAAAAATTGGCTAATTTTTCTGACAAGTTTAAGTCAGACGGAAAAATTCGTGAAAGCTGCTGGACTGTTCTGGCAGATTGCTGTTTTAGTTGTTTAGTTGATCTATTGTTTAGTTAACCATTGCCAACTCTTGCAAAACTATTTCAGTAGCTATATACTGCTAGGATAACACCTGGGATGTTGCTGGATCGCTTGTTTGTTGATGTGTTGCTTGCTTTTGATTGTCTGCTATTGTTTGTTGTTGATTGATCATATGCATGGGTAGAATCCTATTATCGTAGTTGATTCTTTCTAAACTTACCTGTGCTGGAGGAGATATGATAGCTAGCGCGGGATGCCGCGATTTAACTGTGAAGATTGGAACACACAACTTCATCGCACATTTGGTAGTGTTGGATTCACAAGGATTAGACGTCATTCTGGGTATGGATTGGATGTCTATGCATGGGGGACACATAGATTGTGCACAGCGAGCTGTTTCACTCAAAACCCAGGATGGTAAGAGGATTAGATTCAAGTCAGCCGCACGACTAGGAAGGTGTAAGCTGAATTCTCTTAAGGGGGTTAGCATGGATACTGTGCGGTGATTAGGGATTACCCGACGTGTTTCGGAAGAGCTGCCGGGGATGCCACAGCGGAGATGTAGAGTTTCTTATCGACGATCTGGGAACAGGACCAATAGCAAAGAAACCATATAAGATGGATGTGGATGAGCTGAAGGAATTGAAGAAAGCAGTTGAAAGAGCAGCTGGAAAAGGATTCATTCAGCCTAGTGCGTCGTCATGGGGAGCACTGTTCTATTTGTGGAGAAGAAAGCGCACCAAGAGATTAGTGGTGGACTATCGTTAATTGAATGAAGTAACCATCAAGAACAAGTACCCTCTGCCGAACATAAATGATTTATTTGATCAAGCTGGAAGGAGCAAAGGTGTTGACAAGATTGATGCGATCGGCTACTTTCAATTGAAGATCCGGAAGGAGGATGTACCAAAAACCGCCTTCACCACTAGGTATGGTCTATATGAGTATCTGATTATGTCTTTTGGACTAACGAATGCCCTGCGTATTTCATGACCATGATGAACAAGGTATTTATGGAGTATTTGGACAAGTTCGTGGTGGTGTTTATTGATGACATCTTGATATATTCCAAGGATGATCTGAGCATGAGAAACATCTGCGGGATTATGGAGAAAGCGAGAGAACACCAGTGTCGCCAAATTCAGCAAGTGTGAATTCGGCTTAACCGTTAGGTTTCTTGGACACATAGTGTCGAGGAGAAGGAGTCATTGTTGATCCAAACAAAGTGACTGCAGATATGAGTGGGAAGCACCCAAGAATGCGGAGAGATTGAAGCTTTTGGGACTTCTTGGATATTACGAAGGTTCATAGAAAACTTTTCTAAGATTGCTAAGCCGATGGTGAACTTGAAGAAGGAGAGGAAGTTTGAATGGTCGATGTATGTGAAGCCAGCTTTCGAGGCTGGCGTCGACTAGTGACCGCGCTGTTCTATGTTTACGGATCTTGAAGGATTTCCAAGTGTCTTGTGATGCTTCACGGACGGGGACTTGGGAGTGTCTTGATGCAAGATGGGAGAGTAGTGTCATATGCCTCGCGACAACTCAAGCACCATGGCGGAATTACCCACACGACTTGGAGTTAGCGTCGTGGTTCATGCGCTCAAGGTATGGAGGCATTACTTAATGGGAAAACAACGTGATGTGTACCGACCACAAGAGCCTGAAATACATATTTACGTAAGAACTGAACATGAGACAAAGGAGATGGTTGGAACTTATCAAGGATTATGATATGAATCTACAATACCACCAGGAAAGGCCAATGTAGTAGCAGATGCTCTGAGCGGAAGGTTTATGCCAATGGATTGACAATTGGTGAATTGCACGAGGATTTGTGCAAGCAATTCAAGGACCTTAGACTGGAGGTAGTATCTGAAGGGTACTTAGCAACAATGGAAGTCCAACCGACGCTTCAAGACAGAATCGAGAAGGCTCAAGTGGGAGACAAGGAAATAGAAGAAATAAAGGAGAAGATGAAGGAGAACCGGGAAAAGGATATTCGCGAGGATGAGCATGGTACCTTGTGGTATGGAGATCGTTTGTGTGTTCCCAACGATCCCGAGACAAGGAAGTTGATTCTGCAGGAAGCTCATGACTCGCCATATTCCATACATCCGCAACACAAAGATGTATATGGATTTGAAGAGCAGATTTTGGTGGAACAACATGAAGGGAGATATCGCCAAGCATATTGCCCTATGTGATGTATGTAGCCAGTGAAAGGCGAGAACACCAGAAGCCAGCAGGATTGCTGCAGCCGGTGCCTGTGCCGGATTGGAAATGGGATAGAGTGGGAATGGACTTTATCACAGGACTGCCCAGGACTAGGTCGGGATATGACTCTATTTGGGTAGTGGTCGATCATTTGACCAAGGTAGCCCATTTTATACCGGTAAAGACGACCTATACGAGTGCAAAGTTGGCCAAGATTTACATGGACAGGATTGTGTGCCTACACGGAGTTCCCAAGAGTATCGTGTCGATAGAGGCACCCAATTTACCTCACACTTCAGCGCCACCACGAGTCACTTGGTACTAGATTGGAGTTTAGCACAGCGTTTCACCCTGGTGATGGATGCCGAGAGGGTGAATCAGATTTTGGAGGACATGCTAAGAGCTTGCGCCTTGGCTCATGGTTCTAGTTGGGATGAGAATTTGCCGTGTATGAGTTTTCCTACAACAGTTATCAAACCAGCATCAAGACGTCACCGTTCGATGTGCTATATGGGAAGCGGTGCGAACACCATTGCTATGGGATGGAGTAGGAGAACGTCGATTGTTTGGACCTGACTTGATCAAGGACGCCGAGGATAAGGTCGCCTTGATTAGAGATGACTAAAGGTAGCACAATCAAGACGGAAGAGCTACTGGCGGCGCCAAGCGCAAGGAAGTGGTATATGAGATAGGTGATAGAGCATACCTCGGTATTGCCGCTTCGTGGAATTAAGAGATTTGGTATTAAGGGTGGCGGCACCTCGATTTATTGGGCCGTGCTCGGGTCTTAGCGCAAAGGAGAAGTTGCCTATCGATTGGAGTTGCGGAGGCTCATGCTGCTGTTCACAACGTGTTCCACGTATCCAGCTGAAGAAGTGCCATCCGGAGATGGTGGATACACCGTTGAGAGACCATGTACCGCTAGAGGAGGTTCAGCGGAGAAACGATTTGACCTATGAGGAGAAACCGGTCAAGATTGCGGAGGCAAGAAAGGACTACCCGTACCAAGACAATCAAGTTTTGCAAGGTGCAGTGGAGTCACCACACCGAAGAGGAAGCTACTTGGGAGCGTGAGGATGACATCCGAGAGGACTACCCACACCTATTTGCTAGCCGCGCCGAATCTCGAGGACGAGATTCATCTTAAGGGGGTTAGTCTTGTCACATCCCAAATTTTAGATTTGGTCTTGCATATCATTCATTGCATCGCATCATATCTCTCCATGCAAAACCGTCGAGTAGAAAGGTTCGTGACGCCATCGTCAAAACCCTATTTTGTTTCATTGCGAGTTTCTGCGGAGGCTTTAGAGAGAGTTGCAACAACCACCCCTGTAGGTTCGAGTTTTCGCTTAAACTTCGACTGAAGGTTGTGCCCCTCGACGATACGAACCCGTAGGCGCGAGAATCGTTCCAATCGGAGTTCGTATGCAAAAGACTCGGACGTTTTAGTAAACCGCCGGAAAACGGTCCGAAAATCCGGACCGATTTTCGAATTGGAGTCAAATCTGGACCGTTTTCAGTTTAGGGCTGTTTTTTTTTTTTTTTTCATGCGTGGGACTTCTTAAAGGCTGCCTCGTTTCCCGTGCCCACCTACCCCGCCAGACCTCACATGCGCGACCTCCTCCTGGTGCACGCGTAGCCCGCTTCGCCTGCTGCCGCCCGGCACCCTCCGTCGCCGTTAAATCGCGCGTCTATTCTTGCGGTTCGTCTCGCCGCCCTCTTTCCGTTCCGTGCTCGCGTCTCCATCCGCCGCCAAGCGCCGTACTGCAGATCGCCACGCACTGGCGCGTTTATTATTCAGGAGCCGTAGTTGACCGTGTGTGTACTTGCAGGAGTTTCACGCCACCGGATCCGATCGTTGCTGTCCGGAGCTCGCGGAGTTCGTTTACCATCCGATTCGGTAAGACAGCCACCGCGTCGATCTCAGATCAGCGGTTTAGATCGTTCGTTGACTGGTCAGCTCAGACGTTGACTAGTCGGAGGCAGACGTTGACTGGTCAGCGCCCATCAGCCATCATCGAACACGATTGACTGGGTCAATCTCGTTAATCCTATTAGTTGGCAGATTTCGGTAGAATCTTGTAAATTGCGTAGAAATTAAACCGTTTGGCCAAAATTTGCAAATAAAATATGCACGCGTTCAGTGAGTCGTGTAGAATCTCGCTGTAGCTTTGGTTCAGACTTTTACTGTCAGGTTTAGTACAGTTTAATCAAACTAGTTAGTGGCCTTTTCGGAGTAATAAATTCGTAGTAAAAGTTTCGTAGCTCAAAAAAATCTCGTATGATATGTCCCTGAACTCGTATGAACGAGGGGAATCTCATCGTGAAATAAAAAGATAGGCTTACAGTAAAAACTTCTGCAGTATTTGTCTAATGGCTTTCTGCAGTGTTTTAATTACTCGGGATGTTTTATAACTCCTTTTTGAGTAATTCCAATTGGTACTGTTTCTTATCAGCGATGCCTATGCGGTAGAATTTTTCCAAGATTTTACAAACAGTATACTACCGGTAGTGAACTATTTAAGTTCTAGCTCTAGTAGTGATCACTACTTTTGGTTAATAGTTTCCTTAGCCAAATCTATTTTCCATGCATGTATTCGGTAGTAATATGTATTAGTATTATGTGGTGCAGCTGTAGCACCAATTCACTTGCCGTCCTTGCATTCATGCATCATCTTTGTTGCATATGTTTGTGCATTGTTTGTTTATGAATGCAATTGTGTCGTGTAGATTGTGTGGAGTGCAACCCTTGCTCGTGTGTGGATTGTTCTTCCGACCGCTACAACCAAGGCAAGTAGATGCTACTTTGTTCATGATATCGTCCTACTATTTTCAATGCATTGTCGTGTATTTTGTAGATGCATGTGTAGGATGATACTATCGCTATGCTATGTCCTATTATGTGGTAGGGTTTTCCTTGTAGATGAACCACCGTTGTAGATGTGCTTAGCCATGCTATGTTGAACGAGGGCTGGGTTACATCATTGACACTTGTTTTCTCAAAGTATTGGTTTGTGAAAACTAAAAACAATCAATGAACCCCACAGGTGTGATGGTATTGATAATTTTGGTGGTTTCATTGCGGAAAGGCACCCAGGTATCAAGAGAGAATGATTGGCTTCTTTATTGTGTAGCTTACGTGTACAACCATGTGCCAATAATGGAATGGGCGGTTGGTTGGACTTAGTAGGTTGTGGTAACTCGAACCCGCGTATCCAGAGATGTAGAATTTTGGTAGGTTGGACGGTCGCGTCGGGATTGAGGAGCTACTTCGAACAGTCTCTTCTTGGTCTTCTCCTATCATCACCCAAAATGAGAGTGATGGTGCAGCTGGGCTGGCCAAGTCACATGGGTAAAGTGTACTAACCTCTGCAGTGTATAATCTAATCGATTAGCCGTGTCCCGTTATGGACATCGAGTTGCTAGATATTGATTCCATGACATGTTTCTCGCTCATTCTAATTTCATAATTGTTTTAATCTTGTTGGGTTAACTTAATTGGGATCTTTTCAAAGAAAATTCAAAACTGTTTATGAAAGTAGGACAAATGTATTTGCAAATGCAAGCCAGACACAGCTCCACTTGCCAGATATGCATGTAGATGTTAGTATTATTGTCTCCATTTACTAGCTCTACTTGCCATACATTCCATGTATTGACCCTTCGGGGCTGTTGCGTTTTATGCTGCAGGTTATTCCGATTCTGATTGATCGTTATAGGCCACGGTACTCCACTCGGCACTTGTTCACTTGTGGGCAATTTGAAGATTGGAGGATTTACTCGCTTTTGCTGCTACCTGAACAATTTGAGCTAGCTTTATGCTAAGCTTTTATATTGTAATAATGGTACTCTGGATCTTGTAGATCATGATACACGGTTATTTGCTATGATTATCTATCTTACTCTATTGTGGGCCAATGAACCGATCCAGGGATTGGCATGTCACATAGAGGCCACGGTCTTTTCAGAACCGGGGTGTCACAATCGGTCACAGCCAGAAGGCTCAACGGCCGGCCCAACTTGAAGGTGAATGATACTGAATACTGACTAATGATAAAAATGTTACTCCTACAAACTTAACACTTCATTAAATCAAAATCACTCTCTTCATCTCTGCACCAAAACCTGCATCGTCCTAAATACAGATACACCGGTGAAAAAGGGAAGGTGTTTTGCTTCCCTTGTAATGTGTATTATCCAAGAACAAATTATTCACTATCTGTAAGTTTGTACAGATATACAACTTCTATTTTTTTTCTGACACTAAATTCTACAGTTCCTTACCCCGTGAATAAGTGTGGAACCTGATTGTTCCAAGATACTTTCTTGACCCCTGTTTGACAATCACAATCACGACCAAGTTTCAATGTTGAATTTACCAGCCCTTTCCAGTTTCCTGAGCCATCCTGAAGCAGCTGCACCGCCTTTTTGGCAGACAACTTCTTCTAGTGCAGCTGTAACATCAGCAGGCATTTTGGTAGAAGACCCTGCAACGTATATTGAAGCCCCAGAGCATAATAGGCTCCACACTCTTGCACCCTGCTCCTTTATCTTATGTTGTACATAGACCTTCTGAGGCTGATCCCTAGAAAAAGCAACGAAGAAACCACCACCCTCTTTCGGGGACAACACTCCCTTGTCCTGGGCATGGTTTAGCCAGAAGTCCTTATATAGAAAATCGGTCTCTTCATTTCTACAACCAAAGAAGAACAGGACAGGAGCTGTTGGTTCTCTAACACTCTGTGCAGCCCTTTCCTCCACAAATGCTCGAAAAGGTGCGCATCCTGTTCCTGGTCCAATGAGCACAAGAGGAACCGATGGATGTGGAGGAGGCAGGGATCCTTTGTGTATCCAACATGGTATAAGATTTTCTGCACGTAAGCACAGTGACACTTAGAGAGGATTGATGCCTGCTTTTTTTTTGGGTGAAGTTGGAGGGGTTGAGTAGGTGCATGTACTAAGCTAAAATGAAAATTATATATTATTACAACAGCAAGAGGAGCAGTGACATCGGAAAAGAACAGACGGAAAAAAATAGAGAACTTTCCAGCTGTAATTAAAAGAAGCAATTCATACCTTCATTTGGAGTAAGCCCTGCCAGCCATGTGGAGCAGAGACCATGCCTTGTCCTCTTGAAAGGAGTAAGCCATGATACAACACTAACAGTCAAGTGTATCTGATTTGGATGTGCTAATGGTGATGAAGATATGGAAAAGGCTCGTTTCTTTAATGGAGGAGTTAGTTGCACCAACCATTCAAAAGGCATGTGCACCGAGGGAAAATCCTCCAATACCTAAAGCAGTAAAAAAACACATATCAGTGTCCAACCATGAAAATAAATTCCAAAGAAAATGGCCTATTGCCATAAAAGTTTCACACGGTAACTTTTGTATTGCAAGAGCGTCACAAAGAAATTCTTCAGTAAATACATAGCTTACTTCTAGAACAGTCCGACTCTCCTTTTGATTGTACTGGTAAAGGTCATCTCTTCCTTCGGGAGAAGCAAAATACTGAAGCCTTTCCTTTTCATGTTCAGCTGTTGCAAAATAGCTCATTATCTACAAAGGAACATCAGTTGTATGAACATCAAGATGACATATTAGCACATATACATCAGGATACCAGTGGCCTCGACACGGTATCAAAACAAGTAGAAAAGAGGTGTATGAGATGAAGCATTCAGGGTAACTGTCCTTGCCTCAAAGAAATACCGCCGAGGGGAAGCTGATGCAACATCCATTGTTAAAGCAACAAAGGTCTTCAACTTGATGCGATCCATCATGCCATTCACAAGTGAACATTTGGAAAATTCGTCCCCGCCCTTTGCTCGAATCTGGGCAAACAAAGAACAGTCTCCTTTTTACTGAGTTAAAAACAACAGCAACAGAATGACTAGTTGAGAAGATATAAGGCATAGCTACCTCTAGCTTTCTCCCGTTTTATGGAAAAACTAAAGAACCATGCATTGGAGAAAGACGAAAATGATGTATTGTCTAAAGATGATAGATATCGCTCCAGATCTATGACTAGTCAAGGCAGTTGTACTTAATTTTGCAACATACAATGTGTAGACAGCTACTAATGTGGACCGGGAACTAAAGGAAGATGATTACTTGCTTTCCTGGCGGAGAAAAATACAAAGGTACAAGAAACGGAATCAACAAGGTAAAACAAAACAGAGCCTCGTACCGTTATGTAACAATCTGGATCCAAGTTACAGCGTTCAATGAAAGCATTAACAGCTGATGGATTCTGACTTGGTAGAATTTCTAAAGCGTCGCCAGCTTGATAACTGATTTCCTAACATAACAAAAATTTAAAAAATCATTTAATCTCTTTCATGTGTTCAGAAGATGACTGCGAGCTAACATCATCATATGAAACAAGAACAAAGAACGCACAGAAGATGGATCCTCCAATTCAAAGTGGCGCACATCTTTCTCAGAATTCTCCTTAGTCAAACGCTGATTCGTTACCTAAAAAGGTTAGCAGTGTCATCACCGGCATGAACTAAGCAAATAAAGATGCATTGATTAGATAAAAACAATTGTTACATCAACAATCTATTAGTCATAAAACAGGGGGAGCATCACCATGATGAACTGTTACTATCCCCGGTCTGTTGTTTACTAAAATACTACAATCCAGCTATTATTCATTAGTCATTTAGGTAAACTTTCTTTGAGCATGGTAAATATCGTGCCTTGCCTACTGAACATACTGAGCAAAGCAGCACCACATTCATGAAATAGAATTGCAAGTTGAGGTCAGTCATGCATAGTTAGTGGTAAGCTTCTAACAAACTTGTGTTATAGAGATTGCCTTGTAATTAGAGCTTGCATAGTGTAGGCACTTTGCCCAGTGCCCAGTGAAAAGAAGAACAGTAAGAGAAGCTAAACCCAGTATAAGGTGCCCCACCAGTCAACAGTAAATCCAGTCTTATGCATAGTACTAATGATTAATGAAGTATAAGGTCAATACCCAATTAAATTATAGGTTACAAAGTCTGCTTTATAAAATAATTTCAAATCCTTTGAATGTGTTATCCTCAGGAGCAAATGCTTCATTCAGTAACCTAATACACAACATAGGTTTAGAACTAGAGAACATTCCTTAAGATGAATTTATACTCATGTTTAGAACTGCTGGATCATATGAACTTGATATAATCAAACTATAAATGAGCAATATCAATAAATGAAAATGGATTTAAACTGTTAAACACATGGAGAGGATATAGAACATGCCATCTTTAACATGTACTGTGGATCTCCATCATTATGGAACTTCAGGGCAGGGGACGCTGAGCGTGTCCTCTCAATTAATTTCTTGGAGTCTGGTCAGTAAATGATACATATGATCTTTAGAAGAGACTACACAACAGTATACAGGTTACCGCTAACATTAAATAACACCATACCTGAAACAATGGAATCTTGAGGAGCATCGTCACAAGAGTAATATACGACTTCGATCTTTGAATCTCCCAAATTATTCAGATTAGGATTAATGATATCAGATATTCTTGGTAAAAGTGACAGATTTGCTTGATTCAGTGATCTCCACAAAGACAGCAGCCAAGGATCTAGAGCTCCTTCGTATCTGGTATACAAGAACAAAAGAATCTCTCAGTAACTTTGGGGAATTGTTTTCCAACACGAAGAAAAAATGATGCCTAAAAGGTAGATGCTTAATACCATACCCTGAAGGATGTTGATCATCTCCCAAGCCTATCTCTATAATTGGTTCTGCACCAAGCTGTAAAAGCCTTCTGTCGATCTTTTTTGCAGCAAACTGCAGTGTATACACAACAGTGAACAGGAAAACAGAAAAGCCAATACGATTTTTGGAAGTAAGAGTCATGATCCATGAGGAATAAAGGGCACCCTACCACCATTAGAACGTGCGGCAAACTATTGATTGTTCTATCAATAATGAGAAATGAGCATGCAACAAAATGCATTTTGCTAACACATAAGCACCAAGTGCTTTGTCATAACCATAGTAGTACTTCTTTTTCTAACATTAAGCAAACTATTGATTGTTCTATCAATAATAAATTCCCCCAAAATAGTGAACTAAAGTTAATTTGAACAAATCATGTGTTAAAGCACAGCAGGGGCTGAACCATAAGCTCAAAAAAAAAATCTTGTAAGATGACTAACATTATACTTCTGGTAGCCTGAATCGCCAAGACCAAATACAGCATAACGGAGCCCTTCCAGCCACCGGGCACCAAGTTCCTTCTTAAGAAGGTATCTCCAAAACCCCTGCAAACCGACAACAAAATCTCAATTAGTAAAGCAGAGTCGAAACACTTGCAACAAAAATGTACTACTACGTTCGTATCACTACCTTCATGGAATCCGGGGGATCGCCCTGCCCCGTGGTGGACACGACGAACACCACGGACCTTTCACCCGGCAAGCAGCTCTGCACAAGAAGAAAATAAGGTCCCATATGACCTCAGGTGGAAAGGTTGCGGTCTGGATTTTTCTAGGGTTAGGAGCTTACGGGGTCGAAGCTGTCCATGGAGAGGACGTCGACGGCCGGGCAGCCACCGCGCTCGGCCTCGCGGCCTACACGTTCGGCGGCGTCCATGGCGTTTCCGGTCTGCGACGCGTAGAGCACGACAACGCGGCCAGTCGGCGGAAGCGGCGGCGGCAGCGATGGTGAGGGCGCCATTAGCAGGCGAGAGGCGCCCGGTCGCTGCCGAGGTGAAAAAGTCTGCGGTGGCGCCCGCACTGCTGAGGGGAGAAAGTGAGACGGGCAGTCGCTGGCTCGCTGCCCAGGGGAGAATGGGCGCGCCGCCGCCGCCGCCGCCGTCACAGGGGTCGCTAGCGGAGGGAAGGAACAAGAGACGGTTCGGTGGTTTCAACCCGGCTTGGTTGGACGCAGCACGTGCAGATCTGGCTCTGGATGATGACGGTCAACGGGATGGACATTTTGAGCTATTTTTTAAAAGGAAAATAATACTGTTACCCGGGATCGAACGGAACGATTCCCGGGTCCTCGTTCGCTCACGTTACCGACCCATGACGCGAGACTCCGCTCTCGCAGTCTTCGCTCGTTTGACACGTGGCCACGGGCCCCATCTAATCTCTCGTCTTTTACCTTATCTTTTCTTCTTCCTCCCGGAGCGAGAAACAAGGCTCCCGTCGAAACACCGCGCCTCCGCTGTTCCACCATCTAGGCAAAATCCGCGACCCTGCCATGCTTCCCATCTCGCCCGACGCCTCCCTGCTCCCCATCTCGCCGCCGCGTTCCCCGATCTCCCTGGCGTTCTCCATCTCGAGGGGGAGGCGACCATGCCAGCGACCATGGAGTTTCGGCGACGCTATAGGGAGGTCCCGGCGTGTAGATCTGGTGACAACAAAGGGCCGTCGCTCGACCCGCTCGTGCTCCGTCCTCTGGCCCAAAAATCAAGGTGCAGCCATGGCTGTGGCCGAGCATGCTACAAGGGGTGGCCGTGAGAGGCCTTAGCAGCACACCTGCGAGAGAACGACGCCCTGCTCACAGCGACACCAGGGTTGTTCCCCGCGGCGGCTGTGCTACCCACGGTGTCCGGAGTTGCTTCCGGCGGCGACCGCCGTTGCTACCCGTGGAGGCTCGTGTTGCTCCCCGTGTCGTTTGACTACAGGTTTTGCTACCTATGAGGTCTAGAGTTGCTACATATGGTGATCGAGAATGCTATCTTGAATTGACGATGTTGCTACCGACGACAACGACTTTTGCTATCTTTTTTGGGCGAAGCAAGGGATCTGATTTTGCTACATACTTGTTTATAATTTGCTATGTATTCGTTTCGATTTTGCTATATCCATGTTTTCCAAATGCTACCAAATTTTTTATATAAATTTTCGCTATAAATTTCGGCCGTCCGGCGATACTCCGGCGAAGTCGATTTTTTGCTATAATAACATAAATTATTTGCTACAATTGTTCTCCCATTTTGCTACATTATCATAATTTTTTTGCTACAAAATATCCGACGAGTCTCCGACGAATATTTTTTGCTACAGTGTCTCCAACGAGGTTAGTCTTTTTTCTATTTTCTGAGTTTGAACCGTTTTTGCTACATGTAGCAAAAGTGGGCCGTTTTGTAGCAAAATTAGAATGATTTATAGCAAAAGCGGGATTTTGATAGGAAATAGAGGACACGTGGTTGACTGGGGACCCGGGGAATGAAAACCACAAATTCCCCGAAGGACGCGTAGTACTGCCCTTTTTAAAAAGTAATACTTTCTTCGATGATTTAGATTTGTCTAAATTCAGATATATCTAGATATGAATTGAAGGGAGTATATTTTTTATTCATTTGAAATATAATATATTCTTTTATTCCTGGGCTGTAAAAGTTGTCGCGCCCACTCGAGAGGCGCGCGCGGGCTCCTGTACACGAAACTAGCTGTTATTTTAGCACGCGACAAGTTTGGTGTCTCTGCTGGAGTTGCTCTAATACCGTAACCGCGGGGGCAGAAACCCAAGATCCACATGCTATCCTAATCAGAGAACAAATCAACAACGAGAGGCCATCGGAGTCAGCTGGGCAGAGGAGAACGCTGGAGTGGAGATCTGAAGCTTCAATTCTGATGGAGATTGGGGGGCCGAAGCTGCTCCTCGCCGGCGTCACTGCTCGTACAGACGCGACGGCCCTAGACCAAGACAAGCTCGATGGACTGCATGCAGAGGTGATTGGTGAACAGACTGCACGCGGCGGCTGGAGGACATAAGACTATGGGAGGATTGGGATTGGCTTGGGAAGAAGACGAACCGATGGACTGTGACCGCTCAGACGAACACATAGGTCGGGGTGGAAGTCGGGATGTAGGCGGACACGGACGTCTGTGAGTCCGCGTCCATCTAAATAGCTCAAACGACTTTATGGATGGGTCGTATAATCTTGACGAACCGATGGACTGTGACCGCTCAGCCTGCTATAGCTGTTTATCCTGTCAAGGAAAAAATCGAGCTCATAGCAAAGAAGCAGACCGCAGTCGATAGGGCACGCCGCCAGTCGTATTTGTTTGCCAAATCTGCCCAATTCTGGAAACTTCAACCGAATATGATCTCGGGGTAAAACTAATTCGGAATCTGACCCCTCACGTCGATGCCATTTCAAATGGCACCGAAGTAACGCAGGTCGGCGATGGCGCCGAGGTAGCGACGGGTGGCGTGGAGGGCTGACGGGGCAACATTTCAAATGGCGTCGAACCTACGGTTAAAATTAACCATCTCCTCCAACCGGTCCTAGTACAATTCACTTCATCCCGCTGCTGTAGCGGTTCCTCCTCCTCCTGCGTGCCCGTCTCGCCACCGCACATCCTCCTCCAGGGTCCATCGCTGGACTCCGCCATCCGGCCGCTCCGACGTCGACCACCGCACCTCATCCACCTTCGCCCCAACCTCTAGCTGGCCGCATCTCCTCTGCCCCAACCTCTTGGCCGGCCGGTGCTCCTCCGGCTGCACCTCCTTCGGCCTCTCCTCGTCCCCGTCCTCTCCACTCTCAGGTATGTCTCCCCCTCCCCCAAATTGGTAGTATTAGGTTTTATTTTTGTTGTGTGATTCAGAAATGAGCTTGTAATAGTAGTAGGATACATTGGGAATATTTTTGCTAGATTGATTGGTGTTTGTAATGTAGATTAATATTATTGTGTTGAAACAATTTGCAATATATATGAGTGACATTGGATAGTTGCTACATATGATGAAATAATTTGCAATATATATGAGTGTCGTAGGGATATTGGTATTATTGTGTTGCAATTTGAATGGATAATATATGAAAAAAAATTGCTAGTTTTCTTGTCGTAATTATGTCTAATAGTTAGTCTGGTAATTATGTAATTTATCGCAATTTTGTTGGATAATGCATTCGCTAATGGATGCTTTGGTATTTTTTTGGCTATTAATATGGATGGCTTATGCAAAATTCCTTCATGTGCATCACGGTGGGTGTGTTGTGCAATCGAACTATGGTGTTGAGTTTGTGGATATGGAAAACACTGTGATATTTTTTCCAACTAGTCCTAATCTTAGTGAGGTTGTTGTCAAGGTTAGAGTCGCGCTTGGTTGGAGTGACAAAGGTGATAAAGTTGTGTTGGAAGGAAGATGCAATGTGGGTGGCTCTAGATCTTATACTCAGATGATACCGATCAATGGTGACAACGAGTGGGATCTATACAAAGAGCTAGTGGACAACTCGCAAATAAAATCTTTGGTCGTGGTTGCCATCAAGGTCACCGGGCATGTCCATCTTCTCATCGACTTTAACAAGCGGCCCCTGGTTATTGAAAGAAGCAACGATGACCATCGTGAGGATGTGTATGATGTGGGTCCAAGCCAATCGCCTGTGTGGGGCACATGAAATCAACACGATGAAGATTACTTGGAGGAGATTATGAAGGAGAAAGAAATGGCTGCAACCCTAGGGATTGGATAGCCAAGTTTTGTCGAAAGAGGTAGAGAAGAGATCATTGAGGAGAAATTGAATGTTGAAAGCTTAGAGCCGATCGAGGAAGAGTTTGTAGCTATCTCGCCAATCAACATTCCATTATCGCCTTGCATACCTTTGGTGGCATCCTCCGTGCTTGGGGCAGATCCATATACCTATGAAGATCACAATGAAGAGGATGAGGGGTATGAACATGCTCACGCTGCAGACTCGGACGATGATCGCTCGATTCCCAAGTTTTTAGAGAAGGAGACCGATGCATTTGTCAAGGTATGGGACAGAGATCCTAATGTTCACGAGTTGAAGGATGTCTCACCTAGACGTGGAAGACTCGAACCTGCGGGAATATGTGTAGGGGTTCGTAGCATGGAAAACAAAAAAAATCTACCGCATGAACACACACAAGCCAAGATCTATCTACTAGATTGTAGCAACACTTCGATAGAATACTCACCCTCAAAGATTCCAAATCGGTTAACGAGAGCAGATTCTCGTGGGTGATATAGTCGTTCACTTGCCGATCTCAAGATCACGTAGACGATCCTTCCGACGTCGTGTTCCGTCAGCGCTCTATTGGCGTGTTGTTGATGCCTCGTTGGGAGACCCCAAGAGCAAGGTGTGATGAGCACAACAGCAAGTTTTCCCTCAGTAAGAAACCAAGGTTATAGAACCAGTAGGAGGAAGGAAACGTCTCAAATGTGTTGCTAGCAACTTGGAGACCTGCACAACACAAACTCAAGAGTTTGCCCCAATGAACAGTGAGATTGTCAATCTCACTGGTTTGCTGAAAACAAAGAATTAACTGTATGGTGTGGAAGGTAATAGTGGTTTGCAAAAAGTAAACAGTAACAGTGGAAGATGTATCAATGGTAAATATTGGCCGGGGTCCATAGTTCACCAGAGGTGTTCCCCTTAAGATAAAGAAACATGGCATGCTGGGTAAACAAATTACAGTAGGGCAATTGGCAGGACTAAGCAAGGCATAACAATGCAATACTAGATATTCATGATCCTATGATATTAGATTGGGCAATACAACAAGATACATAGACCGCCTTCCAACTGCATCTATGACTAGAAATCCACCTTCAGGTTATCATCTGAACCCCCTCCAGTATTAAGTTGCAAGCAATAGATAACTACTTTAAGCAAAGTGTGTAAGGTAAACAATCCACTTGTTCTATGAACAAGAGACCTTTGTTTTCTCCCTAGTGGCAACAACACATCTACAACCTTAGAGATTTCTGTCACTTCCCTTAGATTAAAAAGAGGCATGAACCCACTATCAAGCATAAATACCCCCTCTTGGAGTCACTAGCATCTACTTGGCCAAGATAGCTACTAGAAACGAAGACCATGCAAGAACAACACAGACATGATAGAATCAATAAGACAAAACCATTAATCAATATGACATAGTAATCTCAATATCCATCGGATCCCCGCAAACACAACATGCATGATTACAAATGGATATGATATTGATCATGAAAGGAGCTCACAAGATCTAAACATGGTAGAAAAAAGAAGGAGATACAACCATCTAGCTACTACATGGACCCGTAGTCCAAGGTGGAACTACTCGTGCTTCATACCGGAGGCTGGCATGATGAAGAAGAAGGCCCCCGGGATGATCTCTCCTCCAGCAGGGTGCCGGGAAGAGCTTCAGATCCCCCTAATCTAGTGACGATGGTGGCGGCGGCAATAGACGGATTCGTGGAATATTGATCAGGTACTTAGGGTTTATGCATCGGGGGGTCTTTATAGGCTAAGAGGCGAGGCAGGGGGCGCCCAGGGTGGTCACCCCCAGGCGCGGCTAACCCTAGCCCATGTCGCCAGGGTGTGTGGCCCCCTGGTGCCGCCCCTCCGTCTCGTACTCTGGATCCGTGTTCCCCACGGTAAAATATTGACTTTGGCTTTTGTCTCGTCCAATTCCGAGAATATTGATTTTCTGCCTTTCTAGAACCAAAAACAGAAGAAAACAGGCAACTGACACTGTGGCATCTTGTTAATAGGTTAGTACCAGAAAACATATAAAAACACCTCAAAGTGTAGACAAAGCAAAGCAAATTAGATACTAAACAAGCATGGAACATCAAAAATTATAGATACGTTTCCGACGTATCAAGCATCCCCAAGCTTAACTCCTTCTCGTCCTCGAGTAGGTAAGTGATAAAAAGAATAATTTTTGAGGTGACATGCACCATCAAAATCAAGATCAAATCATTTGCAAGCATTGAAAGCTGGGATCAAAGAAACCTAAACATGAGCATGAAAGATGGAGTTCTAACAGTAAGACAAAGTAACTATGCATGCAACATGAAAGGTTACAAACAAAGATCATGAATAACATGCATTGAAAAAACATTTGTTTGTTTCACATACAGAAAACATGGCATAGTGGCATTCAACTTGTCCCTCATGGAGTAGCAAATAGATGCATAGGACACCTTCAAAGTTCATAAGAGTGACTAGATACAAATATCACAAGAACAAGTAATATCAACAATATGCATCAATCAATAAGTTTTGGGACAATGCACATAGAACTAAGAATGGCAACTATGCTCTCTTAACTGGTGCCTAAAGGTAGGAGGTGGAGACTCAATATAGAAGTGGAAGAAAGGCCCTTCATAAGGGAAGCATGGATTTCAAGTCTCAAAAAGAGATTCCAAAAATTATGGTACTTGTTAGCTTTCAGCTCTCATTGCCCCTATCATAAGCATCTTGAAGTGATTAAGGTTAAAGTGAACAAACTATGGAGTATATGCTTGACAAAGTATAAGTTAGCAATCTCATGCCCCTTGAATACGAGGGCAGCTCCTCATGCTACTCAAGTTTAGTTACTTGCAAGTTCTTGTCATAGTAAGTACATGTGTATCATAGAGAACCGCCAATGGGGTACCCATTGCACATGATACATGAGCTATCCCATAATCAAAATGACAAGGCAAGCAGACAATGAGCATCTCAACATTCTTCCTATTTACCATGGGAATATGGTGCTTTTTTCTCTCTTTTCTTATTTTTTTCTTTTTCTCTGTCTCTTTTTTTTATAAGAAGAATGCTTCATAGATGTCACCATGCTGATGCTGCAAGTTTCCACCATGATTAGGCATGGCTTAGGCTAGCGGCCCAGGCATTTCTCTAACACACATACATAACTCCATGGAATTACAAGCTCCCCTTTCATTTCACACCGACGACATCCATAGACAAAAGGGCATGATATCAAGTGTGTACAAAGTACAAGTGCAATGTTGAAAGCGTTCCCCATGACAGCATGGTTCTGTTAATTCCAACGTATAAGTGGAAGCATATACAACATAGATGACACAATGGTTCGAGTTTATTAGGGCAAGAAGTGTGCCATCAAGTTTGTGAGAGCTTTAATCACGAAATTTTCACATAACAAAGTGACTTTTTAATTGGAAGGTAGATAAACAAGAATATACTTGGAATGGTGTAACACACCATGCATAGGAATTTATAGTGGACACTTTGGAATAACTTGGTTTCTTGGGAGTTGGATGCATGAGTAGGGCTTACTCAATACAAGTGGAGGCTAGCAAAAGACTAGGAGCGACCAACTAAGAGAGCAATAATGTCCATAATAATGCAGAGCGACAAAACATTACTAATCAAAGCATAAAGTGGTACCACAAGTCAAAAACTAAATGATCATAGAGGCTAAGGTGACTGGTTCATAGTCATAACATGGTGTGAGCATGTGCCAAGTCAATCCAAACAAAGCATCAAAGGAGAATACCACAACACCATGCTTTTGTATGCTAAAATAATGCATGATTATTTAAAGGCACATTAAGCAATCCTGATTGTTTGGAACAAGTCATGCTACAGCAATAATCACTAAGCATAAGTTCAAAACAACATCTAGCATGACATGAAAAAGTCTAAGTCATAGTCAAAGCAAGATCCTCTTGTACTACTAAAGCAAGAACTTCCTATTCCTTTCCAACACCAATCAACTTATTTGAAACAACACAGCAAAAGTGGGGTCCAACTACTTTATTCAAGCAAACTAAACAAACTAAGAACCAAAAACTAAAACTAAGACGCTCCAAGAACAACACAACTATGCATGAAACAATAAAAACGAAGTAGAAAGACCTGAGATTTTTATTAATGAAGAAGGGGATGCCTTGGGCATCCCCAAGCTTTGACGCTTGTACCTCTTGAATATTTCTTGGGGTGACACGGGGTGGCATACCCAAGCTTGAGATTTTTTCCATTCTTCATCTCATTACATCATTCTTTCCTTACACCTGAAAATTTTTCTTCATATAAAACTTCACACAATCTTCATTAGCAACATTAGTGTATTCAAAAAGATAATAGACCTTTGGGTTTAGTTTTAAAACAAAAAACTTTCAATAAAAACACAAGCTACTGTAGCAATTCCCTCAAAAACCTCAATATCCCGAAAGAACCCAAAAAGGAATCAATAAGAAGCAAATGCAAATAATGGTAGAAATCTGTCAAAACAAACCAGTAGGTAGAAACCGATTTTTTTCGAAGAACTTATGTTGCTCAAATAAAAAAGTGTTGAACTAACTAAAGTTAGCTAACAACCTGTGGGATTTATTCATAAAATTATAGCTCAATCCAACTTATAGAGATGTTTCAAGAATTTTTATAGTGGAGCATAAAAATCTGTTTCGGGACAGTAACTCCCCAAATCTTACTTCCCTCTCATTAGAGGTTATTCTTGGCACAAAAATCAAACAAAAAGGACAATGAGAGGTTTTTATAGAAGTAATAACTTCCAAGACTCAACTAAAACTTTTGGGTTATCTCCCAATAAGTAGTTTTATTTAACGCCTTTAAGTTAGGCATAAGAAGCAAGTATTTTCAAATCAACAAGCATTAACATCAAATTTCTTGCTCATACCTTTCTTCTTATCTTTAGGGAATGTATGATTGCTTATTGGAGAAGCAAAATGCATAATGCCTTTTCCCACATCTATTATTGCTCCAAGGTGTTTCAGCAGGGATCTTCCAAGTGTAATTTGTCCTTTTCCTACACATTCAATAACAAGATAATTAGTAGACACCACTTTCCCTGAGATCTTTGTAAACACACCTTCAGATATTCCAATGGGTAATAAAGTTTCATTATTGGTAAGATATATTTCTTCTCCTCCTGCATAAAGTCCCTA
The DNA here is from genome assembly GCA_023614405.1 of Avena insularis. NCBI lineage: Eukaryota > Viridiplantae > Streptophyta > Magnoliopsida > Poales > Poaceae > Avena > Avena insularis. The sequence goes on along the minus strand of CM042689.1, from coordinate 335,819,287 downwards.
AAGATTCAAAGACTCATAGATATATTTAGGCATAAGACAAAATTCAGACATGATATCACAACGAGCATCAAAAGTTTCATTGTTTATAGCAACTTTTATTGTAGGAAACCATTTTGAAGGCTCAGAATTTATTGGAACATAATCATGGTGTTCTCTAAGCATGTTATAATAATCTTTCAAAGCAATTGTATGGGTCTCAAGAGTGTTCAACCTAGCATAGATGTTTATAAAGGAAGAATCAGACTTGTTAGGCATATTATAAATTGTAATCAACTTCTTTATGGCATCCAAAGCTTCATTCTCATTACATTGAAAAATACCTCTCCCAGCTACAACATCCAAAGCATATCTATAACAAAGAGCAAGACCAGGGTAGAAACTGCTAATAACTAGGCCTAGACACATTTTAGGCTCAGTTTTTTGTTGTAAATCAGAAATTCTAGACCAAGATTCTTTAAAACTCTCTTCACTTCCTTGTTTGAAAGTAAAGATCCTTTCCATAGGTGACACGGTGATTGGGACCACACCAGACATGGTTGCAACTAAAGTAGGAACTGTTTTTTTGTTTTGTTTTTTATAAGATAAAGCAAACCAAACGAAACTATTTTTTTAGTTTTTGATAAAAAGAAGCAAACAAAACAAGGCAAAATAAACTAAGCAAAACAAAAACAAAGTAAAGAGAAAGGTTGTGAAGGACTCCCCTTATGAAGCCATCCTTAGCCTCCCCGCCAACGACACAAGAAAAAGGCTTGATGCGGCTCAGATCACTATAGAGCTTCGTTGGGAAACCCCAAGAGGAAGGTATAATGAGTACAACAACAAGTTTTTCCCTTAGTAAGAAACCAAGGTTATCGAACCATTAGGAGGAAGGAAACAACTCAAAGGTGTTGCTAGCAACTTGGAAACCTGCACAACAAAAACTCAAGACTTTGCCCCAACGAATAGTGAGGTTGTCAATCTCACCGGTTTGCTAAAAACAAAGGATTAACCATATGGTGTGGACGGTAACAGTGGAAGATGTATCAATGGTAAAGATTGGACCGGGGTCCACAGTTCACTAGAGGTGTTCTCCTTAAGATAAACAACATAACACGCTGGGTAAAAAGATTATAGCGGGGCAATTGACAGGACAAAGCAAGGCATAACAATGCAATACTAGACATTCATGATCCTATGAGATTCTATTGGCCAAGATAGCTACTAGAAACGGAGAGCATGCAATATCACAAACAACACAGACATGATAGAATCAATAAGATAAAACCATTAACCAATCTGACATAGTAATCTCAATATCCATCGGATCCCCACAAACACAACATGCATGATTACAAATAGATAATCTTGATCATGAACGGAGCTCACAAGATCTAAACATGGTAGCACAAAGGAGGAGAAACAACCATCTAGCTACTACATGGACCCATAGTCCAAGGTGGAACTACTCACGCATCATACCTGAGGCTGGCATGGTGACGAAGAAGGCATCCGGGATGATCTCTCCCCTCCGGAAGGGTGCCGGGAAGAGCTTCAGATCCCCCCGATCTAGGGATGATGGTGGCGGCTTCGGACTATTTCGTGGAAGATTGATCGGGTACTTAGGGTTTAGGTATCGGGGGCTTCTTATAGGCGAATAGGGAGGCTGAGGGCGTGCCCGAGGCGGCTGCACTCCCCAGGCGTGGTCCAGGCCTGGTCGTGCATCCAGGGAGTGTGGCCCCCTCGAGGCCCTCCTCCGTCTCGTCTTCTGGCTCTGTGTTCCCCTCGGTGAAATATTTACTTTGGCTTTTGTCCTGTCCAAATCCGAGAATATTCATTTTCTGGCTTTTCTGGAACCAAAAACAACAGAAAACAGGCAACTGACACTGTGGCATCTTGTTAATAGGTTAGTACTAGAAAACATATAAAATACCTCAAAGTGTAGACAAAGCAAAGCAAAGTGGATACTAAACAAGCATGGAACATCAAAAATTATAGATACGTTTACGACGTATCATTTGGCAACGGTGATTACTAAGGAAGAACACTTTATAACTTGATATTTTGTGAGAGGGATCATCTTATAATGCTACCATCACGATATAATCAATACAAGATGCATAAAAGGATTAACATCACATGCAATTCAAAATATGTGATATTACATGGCCTTTATTGTTGTGCTTCGGATCTCCATCTTCAAGCACGGACATGATCTCCATCATCACCGGCATGGCATCAAGGTCAATGGCACGGCTCCATGGTTGTCATCCACCAGCATCAACTATTACAACTACTTTGAATGATAGACACGTAGGTTTTAACGAAATTAAAAGACAACCATAAGGCTCCTTCCTGTTGCCGACTTACAGTAAGGATCATTGCATACATCATATATAATCACAATCATGGCCATATCACATCATAGCACACCCCTGCAAAACAAACTTAGACGCCTCTAATTTTCTTTGCATATTTTACGTGGTTTGGGGCTTTCAATAAGTATCGATCTAACTTACGAACAAGAACCACAACGTTGATGCTTTTACTATCAAGTGCCCGTTGTAAATTGAATCTTTACTATGATGGGAGGGACAGACACCCGCAAAGCAACTTATGCAATACAAGTTGCATGTTGAGCGTGGAGCAAGTCTCATGAACGATGTCATGTAAGCTTAACCCAGGCCGCTTCATCCCAACATACAACAAGATGCAAAGTACACAAGAAGCAATTGATAATAAAAGAACCACTGCCCACAATGACCATTGTGTTCTACTCGTGCAACAGATATACATATAGACACGGCTCTGATACCACTGTAGGGGTTCGTAGCATGGAAAACAAAAAAACTACCACATGAACACACACAAGACAAGATCTATCTACTAGATTGTAGCAACGAGTCGATAGAGTACTCACCCTCGAAGATTACAAAGCAGTAACGAGAGCATATTCTCGTGGGTGATGTAGTCGTTCACTTGCCGATCTCAAGATCGCGTAGATGATCCTTCTGGCGCCACGTTCCGACAGCGCTCCCGCGGTCGGTCACATGTTCGGTACTCGATGAAGACCTTCCTCTCCCTTGTTCCAGCAGGCAGCGGAGGTTGTAGCTCTCTCCTCACGATTTTGGCAACATGACGACCTGGTGTCGGAGATTAGAGGGGAGATCCCGCAGGGCTTCGCCTTAATCCGGAGCGGGTAGGATGGAGTAGAGGGGTTCCCTAGTGTCTAGGGTTTAGAAACCGGAGAGGAGGAGGTGGGCCGACAGCGGCTAGGGCGACGGCGGTGGCGACACGGCGGCGCAAGGCGGCTTGTGGGGATGGGGTCGTTGTGGTGTAGGTCTTTGGGGAAGCCCCCTCCCCTCTACTTATGAGAGGGAGGGGAAGCTAGGGGAGGGGAGGCCATATCCTCCCCCAACTCCCTCTCCTTGGCGCGCATAGTGGAGGGAGAGGAGGTTTCCTCTCCTCCCTCCACCGGGAACCATTGTCCCAGTTTGACTATTCAAACTTGCCTTTTGACTTTCAATTTTGGAGTTCAATTTCTTTCTTTTAAACGCACAGCCAAGTGACCTAGGACATGATGCAATAATTCCACTTAGTCATGACACATTCATGTAACCTTCCCCTTTTGGTTTGGTGAACCTTCTAGACCCTTCTAGATCATTCCGGTGAAAACACCGGAATCATTCCCGAACTTTGGAATTGGACTTTCCTTATATGAATCTTATTCTCCGAACCATTCCGGATCTTCTCATGATATCCCGGATCCCATCTGAGACTCCGAACAACATTCGGTCTTCTTACTTGCATTCCATATCTACTAAACAACATAGAATCCTTAAGTGTGTCTCCCTACGGTTCGTAAATTATGCAGACATGGCCGGGACTCTTCTCCGATCAATAACCAATAGAAAAAATCTGGAATTTCATATGGCTCCCTGATATCCCACAAGTATAGGGGATCATGTGTAGCCTTTTCGATAAGTAAGAGTGTCGAACCCAACGAGGAGCTAAATGTAGGATAAATATTCTCTCAAGTTCTATCAACCACTGATACAACCTACGCACACTAAACGTTTGCATTATATAAAAAATAAAACTAGAGCAACAAAATGAGTACTGGAGAAAGCTTTGCAAGATAATAAACAACAAGAAAGTAAAGCTAGTTGTTGTAGCAATAAAATACACTAAACTAACAGAACCATGAGTGTGGAATAGTGGTGATAATTGTGGTGGCTTTATCTAAGTTTAATTAGTGAATAAATCGGGTTCATTGTCTTCGATGCAGTTTTCTATATGGGAGAGGCTAAATATACATGCGCTTCACTACTTGGAATTACATATACTATATGATTGGATTGTTAGCAAACATTCGTAACTACCACCAAAGCATTAAGGTTTCTCCAACCATAGCCTTAAGTTAATGGTCCTCTTACTCCCATACGTGCAACGTGCCGGTTCGCGTCCTTAGGTTTCTGTCACTACGGCAGAACTTCCCCCTTCCTTTTACACATACTACAAACCCTATGATGTTTGATCCATGCGTGCACAAATATAATAGACACCAAAGGACTATACCATATCAACATACAACTCTAATGAACCAAAGACGTTCAACCATTCAATCTAAAAACAAAGAAACTACACAAACATGACATAGATCATAGGATTATAACTTATAGCATCCAACACCATGTTTACATAGGACGGTATAGAGGTGTGTGGGAGGATGAACCACTACATACTAGAAGGATTAGGTGATGGAGATGGCGGTGAAGATGGTGAAGAGGGTGGCGGCGGCGCGGGGGACTCCTTCCCCGCCGCCGGTATCGTGGGGGAGCACCGCCCCTTAGCCCCCTTCCTTCATGGCTTCTTGGGAGCCCTCCCCCATGGAGATGGGATCCATGGGGGAGGCAAAAACGTGGCTTTGGTGGCTGCAAATTCATGGGTGGAGGTGTCTCCCACAAATTAGGTTTCCTCCCTTTATATAGCTTCTCGGATTCCCGTCACCCCATCTTGGGCTGCAGTAAATTGGACCTAGAGAGACTGTTTGGACTCGGAATCAGCTAAATTTTATGTCCAGAACGATTGTCGTGAAATTTCCTACAAATTTGTAGTCGAAGAGTTTTCCGTTTGACGCCGTCTTTGAGGAGACAGATTTCTGGAAAATCCCAATTTGACTCCATCAAGGTTTCCACTTGTATTCTTGATAATTCCTACACATAAAGTGTAAAACAAGAACATTGTGCACTTTTGTAACTATTAGTAGGTTAGTCCAAATAACTCATGAACTTTATATAAAAATGAGTGTCAAAAATATAATAATAGCATAAAACCATAGAAAATTATAGATATGTTATGGACGTATCAACATCCCCAAGATTAATTCCTGCTCGTCCTCGAGTAGGTAAACGATAAAAACAATATAATTTTTGAGGTGACATGCATAATCAAAATCTTGATCAAACCATTTGCAAAGCATGGATAGCTGTATCAAAGTACTCTAAACATGAGCATGAAAGATATAGTTCTAATAATAAGACATAGCAACCAAGTTGCAACATGAAAAGGTTACAAACAAAGATCATGAATAACAATGCATTGAAAAAGTTTGTTTGTTTCACATAAAGAAAACACAATAAGAGTGGTATTCATATTGTCCCTCATGGTATAGAAAATCATAAATGCATATGACACATTCAAAGTTCATAAGGGTGACTAGATACAAATAGTTCAAGAACAAGCAGTATCAACCTTATGAATCAATCAACAAGTTTTGGGACAATGCACATAGAACTAAGAATGGCAACTATGCTCTCTTAATTGGAGCCTAAGGATAGAAGGTGGAGACTCAATATAATAGTGGAAGAAAGGCCCTTCAAAGGGAAACAGGGATTTCAAGTTTCATAAAGAGCTCCCAAATTAAGGTACTTGTTAGCTTTCAGCTCTCATTGCCCCTATCATAAGCATCTTGAAGTGATTAAGGTTAAAGTGAACAAATATGGAGTATATGCTTGACAAAGTATAAGTTGGAAACCTCATGTCCCTTGAGTACGAGGGCCGCTCCTCATGCTACTCAACTTTAGTCATCGGTAAGTTCTTGTCATAGTAAGTACATGTGTATCATAGAGAACCACCAACGGGGTACCCCTTGCCCAATGATACAAGAGCTATCCCATAACAAAATGACAAGGCAAGCAGACAATGAGCATCTCAGAAATCTTCTTATTTACCATGGGAAAATGGTGTTTTTTTCTCTCTTTCCTCTTTTCTCTTCTTTTTTTCTTTTTCTCAATCTCAATCTTTTTTATATAAGAAGAATGCTTCATAGATTGCTCACTATGGTGATGCTGCAAGTTTCCACCATGATTAGGCATGGCTTAGCCTAGCGGCCTAGGCGTTTCTCTAACACACATACAAAACTCCATGGACTTACAAGCTCCCCTTTCATTTCACACCGACGATATCCATAAACAAAAGAGCATGATATCAACTGGGTAGATATTTACAAGTGTTGAAAGCGTTCCCCGTGACAACACGGTTCTGCTAATCCCAACTTATAAGTGCAAGCATATACAACATAGATGACACAATGGTTCAAGTTTATTAGGGGCAAGAAAAATAAAGTGTGCCATCAAGTTTGTGAGAGATTTAATCACTAACTTTCACATAACAAGTTTAATTTGGAAGATAGATAAAACAAGAATATACTTGGAATGGTGTAACACATCATGCATAGGAATTTATAGTGGACACTTTGGAATAACTTGGTTTCTTGTGAGTTGTATGCATGAGTAGAGCTTACTCAATGTAAGTGGAGACTAGCAAAAGACTGGGAGCAACCAACTAAGAGAGCAATAATGTCCATAATAATGCAGAGCGACAAAACATTACTAATAAAAGCATAAAGTGGTACCACAAGTCAAAAACTAAATGATCATAGAGGCTATGGTGACTGTTTCATAGTCATAACATGGTGTGAGCATGTGCCAAGTCACCCCAAACAAAGCATCAAAGGAGAATACCACAATATTATGCTTTTGTATGGTACAACAACGCATGATTCTTTCAAGGCATATTAAGCAATCTCAATTGTTTGGAACAAGTCATGCTATATCAATAACCATTAATCATAGGGTCAAAACAACATAGAACATGACATGATAAGGTCTAGGCCACAGTTAAAACAAACTCGTTTTGTACCACTTATAAGCATGAAGCTTCCTACTCTTTTCCAACACAATCACCTTATTTGAAACAACACATCAAAAACGGGGGTCCAGCCACTTTATTCGAGCAAACTAAGCAAACAAAAACCAAAAACAAAAACTAAGACAATCCAAGAACAACACAACAGTGTCTGAAACAATAAAAACGAAGTGTCCAGAAAGACCTGAGATTTTTATTAATGAAGAAGGGAATGCCTTGGGCATCCCTAAGCTTTGACGCTTGTACCTCTTGAATAGACCTTTGGGTTTAGTTTCAAAACAGCAAAAACTTTCACTAAAGACACAAGCTACTGTAGCAATTCCCTCAAAAAGCTCAATTTCCCAAAAAGAACCCAAAAAGGAATCAATAAGAAGCAAATGCAAATAATGGCAGAAATCTATCAAAACAGACCAGCAGGTAGAACCGATTTTTTCGAAGACCTTATGTTGCTCAAATCAAAACGTGCTGAACTAATGAAAGTTATCTCACAACCTGGGGGATTTATTTAGAAAATTACAGCTCAATCCGACTTACAAAGATTTTTCAAGAATTTTTACAATGGATCACAAAAATCTGTTTCGGGATAGCAACTCTCCAAATCTTACTTCCCTCTCATTAGAGGTTATTATTGACACAAAAATCAAATAAAGGGATAATGAAAGGTTATTACAGAAGTAATAACTTCAAAGACACAACAAAACTATTGGGCTATCTCTCAAGAAGTACCTTTCTTTAACGCCTTTAAATTAGGCACAAGAAGCAAGATTCAAGTATTTTATAATAAAGAAGCATTAAAGGCAACTTTTGTTTTAATAGTAGAGGCAAAAGGTATTCTATATCTTTCTTGAATGGGAATTGATATTTAATGGTGTGTTCCTTCAGTTGAAAAGCTTCCATAGGAAGATTTGTTTTGGTTTCATAGGCATGAACACATGTGTTCAAGGTCGACCCCCACTTAACCATTACTCATCTTTTCAATCACTTTCCTTTTTGAAAACGTTTTTAGGTAACAAGTACAACTATTTTTTTGTAATTCGCAATCCCTAACCATACTAAGATAGAGACCAACTTAAAACTGAAAGTAAAAACTACTTAGAGATAAAGCAAACTGACGGGAATATGCCCTGAGAGGCAATAATAAAGTGTTTATTATGTGTATTCCAAGTATATGATAAATGTTTATTTTGCATCCTATAATTGTATTAATACAGAAACATTAATACATGTGTGTTTAATAAACAAACAGAAAGTTCCTAGTTATGCCTCTCTCATAACTAGCTCGTTGATTAACAAGATGATCAAAGTTTCCTGATCATAGACATTAGATGTTGTTAATAACGAGATCACAACATTAGTGTAATGGTGTGATGAACATTCATCTGAAGTATAGCATTACTATCAAAGTCATTGAGTTTATATTTCTATAACAACTTATGAAGTGATCCTAATCCTTAGACCATGAGATCATGTCAATCACTAACACCGGAAGAGTTTCTTGATAACATCAAACGTCACACCGTAACTGGGTGATTATAAAGATGGATTCGGAACTACTAAAGTGTTATGTTGAGGCCCATGGATCGAGAGTGGAATTTGTTCATCCCGATGATAGGTAGATATACTCTGGGCCCTCTCGGTGATATCACATTGGTTAGCTTGCAAGCAAGTGATTTGATCACTAGAATGTTATATCACGGGAACGAGAAAAGAGTGCATGTCAGTAACGAGATCAAACTAGGTATGGAGATACCGATGTTCGAATCTCGGACATGTAATATATCGTGAAACAAAGGGATTAAGATACTAGCGTAAAAGGTTCTGACGATCACAGGAAAGTCATCGTTGAATGTGTGGGAGTCAGTATGGGTCTCCAGATCCCGCTTCTGATTATTTATCAAAGAAGGGTCTCGATCATGTCCGCATTATTCACAAACCGTAGGATGGCACACTTAAGAGACGCCGACATCCAATTAGATCAAAAGTTTCATGCCGAAAAGAATAATAAGCGCAGGAATTTATTTCACAAGTTTTCGGGTGAAATTGCAGGAAGTGTTTTTGCATGTGAAATGAAATACTAGCAAGGGGTTATATGTGAATGTTTGTCATTAAAGTAATTGACAAAATTCTGAATAAATAAAAGAAGTTTTATTTAATGAGAGTTTGCATTAAATTTGGTGGAAATTTAATGGGAATTTGAGTGGGATTTTGAGTGGAGGGAATTGAAAGGATTTTTGTGAGTGGAGTGTCCACCCACATGAATGAAGGATGAGAGGGGGCAGCCCCATGGCCGGCGGCCACCCCCTTGGGTGCCCCCTCCTCCTATAAAAGGCACCCTTCTCCTCACTTCTCATTCACACCTCCTCGTGAAGGATCTCTCTCCCTCTCTAGAATTTATCCCCATGGTCTCGGACTAGCGAGATACATGTTTCCGGTGGCTATACGACAAGAAAGAGTTGTGCTTACGCTGCATCACTGGAGCGAGGAGGCGGAGGTTGCTTGGTGTCTTGTACGTGTGTGCGAGCATGGATGCGCTGCTGGTTTGCGGCGCTAGGACTTCCTCTCGATATTGAGATCGGCAAGAGATCGTCTACATCAACCACGAGTTTAACTCGTTAAGATTTGTCGGTCTTCAAGGGTATGTTCTCTACGGATATACATCCGCTCATTGTTTGTATCTAGTAGATAGATCTTGGTACATAGTTGTTCCCATCATAGGATTTTTTTTGTTATCTATGATGCGAACCCTACAGTGGTATCATAGCCGGATCTATGCGTAGATGCTTTACACTAGTAGTACACATATGAGTATGTGGGCGATGATGATCATGTTATTGCTTCTTAGTTGTATTTTGGATATTGGTGGCATAGTAGGATGAAGCGGCCCGGACAAACTTTACATGTCCTCGCACATGAGACATGTTCCATGCTTGACATGCAACTAGTTTGCATAAGTGGCTAGCGGGTGTCTGTCTCTCCTACTATAGTCAATATCTAATTTGCAACGAGTTGTCAAAAATTTGGTTATCCTCGTTGTGGTTCATGTTCGTAGGTAAGAACGGTTCTATCTTCGAAAGCCCTAAGCCACGTAAAACTTGCAATGGCTAAATTAGAGGCGTCTAGTTTAGATTGTTGCTAGTCTAGTGTTATGATATGGTGATGTTATAAGTAGAAGTATGAGATGATACTCTTACAACACACATAACGTGTAAGTTCCATAGACCTTGGCCTTACACATAGAAGTGTGATAGTGATCATACCACGGTGCATATGATGGAGATCATATGCGGGAACCATATCATTCCACTTACAAACATGAGATGTTTGATAGCATCTTATATTGCTTATTTGGCGTTTTATTAGCATAATAAGATGATCCCTCATTTAAATATCAAGATAATAATGTGTTCTTCCTTAAGTATGCATCGATTATGTTTTCATCGCTCCAAGACATCACATGATGATCGGGTGTTCTTGGATCCACGACCATATTTCGGGTGTAAGACAGTTACACACGCAAATACTAAGGTTCTAACTTGGCGAGCCTAGCATGTACAGACATGGCCTCGGAACACGGACCAAAAGGTTAAGCTTGAGTCATGTAGTAGATATGATGCCCATTTGATGCTCGCCTTTGAAGCCACACCGACTCATGTGATGATCAGACTTGGTCTAGTGGATTTGGTTCATGTAATCACCAAAAATGCACGAGGGATGTCGTTTTTGAGTGGGAGTTCATTCATAATGTGGATTAGTTGAACTCAATCTATCATAAACTTAGTCTAAACTTTACAAATTTTGTTGTAGATGGCACCACCTGCTTTTAATTTCAATGTGTTCATGGAGAAAGAGAAACTTGCAACTAATGGTAGCAAATTTACCGAATGGGCCATGAATTTGAGGATTCTCCTCTCTGCTGCACAAAAGCAATATGTGCTAGAAGTGCCGCTAGGCCCCCCACCTTTCGATGATGCCCCTAACGAGGAGAAGAATGTCTATCAGACTCGTCAGGAGGATCGCAACTTAGTTCATTGCGGCATATTGTATGGGCTAGAGCCAGAACTTCAAAAGCGTTTCAAAAACAGCAATGCATTTGATATAATGGGTGAGTTGAAAATGATTTTCGACACACATGCTGTTGTAGAGAGCTACAATGCTTCAGAAAAGTTCTTTAGTTGCATGATGGAAGAGCATAGCTCCGTAAGTGAGCATGTACTCAAGATGTCGGGTTACGCCGATAAGCTTGTGTCCTTGGGGATATCGATTCCCATTGACTTAGGCATCCATCGTGTTCTGCAGTCTCTGCCACCTAGCTATAAGAGCTTCGTCATGAACTATAATATGCAAGGCATGAATAAGTCTCTCCTTGAGCTTCTGTCAATGCTTAAAACCGCAGAAGTGGAGATAAAGAAGGAACATCAAGTGTTGATGATCAATAAGAACACTGGTTTCAAGAAAGACAATAAGGGAAAACGGAAGGGAAGTAAGGGCAGCAGTCGGTTGCCGTGCCTGAAAAGAAACCCCGAGTTGGACCTAAGTCTCATACCGAGTGCTACTATTGTAAGGGGACTGGCTACTGGAAGCGCAACCGCCCCAAGTATTTGGCAGACAAGAAGGCCGGCAAGGCAAACAAAGGTATATATGATATACATGTTATTGATGTGTACTTGACTAGTGCTTGCAGTAGCACCTGGGTTTTTGATACTGGTTCAGTTGCTAATATTTGTAACTTGAATCAGGGGCTGCGGAACAAGCGACCGCTAGCAAGGGGTGAGGTCAAGATGCATGTCGGCAATGGATCAAGCATTGATGTGATCACCGTCGGAATGTTGCCTCTCCACTTGCCATCGGGATTAGTAATAAACTTAAATAATTGTTATCTGGTGCCAGCACTGAGCATGAACATTGTATCTGGATCGTGTTTGATGAGAAGTGGTTATTCATTTAAATCCGAGAACAATGGTTGTTCTATTTATGTGAATGAAATCTTTTATGGCCATGCACCGATGATGAATGGTTTATTTATATTGGATCTCAATAATAGTATTACACATATTCATAATGTTGATGCTAAAAGGATTAAACTTAATGATGATATATCCGCATATATGTGGCACTGCCGTCTAGGTCATATTGGCGTTAAACGCATGAAGAAGCTCCATTAGGACGGACTTTTGGAATCACTTGATTTTGAATCATTTGATACATGTGAGACATGCCTTATGGGAAAGATGACTAGAACACCATTTTCTGGTTCAATGGAATGGGCGACAGATTTCTTGGAAATCATACATTATGACGTATGTGGTCCAATGAGCATGTCGGCGCGAGGTGGATATCGTTATTTTGTTACTTTCATGGATGATTCGAGTAGATACGGTTATATCTACTTGATGAAACACAAGTCTGAAACCTTTGAAAAGTTCAAGGAATTTTAGAATGAAGTGGAAAATCATCGTAATAGAAAGATCAAATTTCTACTGTCCGACCGTGGAGGTGAGTATCTAAGTTACGAGTTTAGCACTCACATGAAAGAGTGTGGAATTGTTTCACAACTCACACCTGTTGGAACACCATAGTGAAATGGTGTGTCAGAACGTTGTAATCGTACTTTATTGGATATGGTTCGATCTATGATGTCTCTGACGGACTTGCCATTGTCATTTTGGGGTTATGCACTAGAAACTGTTGCATTCACTTTAAATCGGGCACCATCTAAATCCGTTGAAAAGACACCATATGAATTGTGGTTTGGAAACAAACCTAAGCTGTCATTTCTTAAAGTTTGTGGATGTAGAGGTCCCAACCTTTAATAAGGTAGAGATCCCTGTGTTTACAATGCTAGTCCCTGGATCAATAGCTAGCATCCACAGTTAAGATGTAATATCAAGAAACAAAGGTCATAATATAACTTTATAACCAGGAATAACATAATTTTATTACATCTTACATAGCTCATTTGGCTATTACATTACATTGCAGCAGAAAATCTATAAGCATGGGGTCCTTCATCTTCAAAGTGCCACAGGCAAACATGTTGGTTTTAGACTTTGTAATCATAATCAATCAACTTCACTAATATCACACAAACCTGCAACATAACAAGTTACAGCCACAAGGGTCAATACATTTGAATTGTATTGGCAAGTTTCACTACTATGTTGAATATAAGTGGATCCTATCATTACATGCATATTTGGCTAAGTAGGGTTTTAGGCTCATTTGCAGAAAGCAATAATTTATCCTATCTTTTCAAAATGGTTTTGATCTTTTGTCAAATCTTTCTGAACTCCTTGGTAAATCCCCAAGTGTTTCAAGTCTTTGTCAAAACCTCTTGATCACCTTGGTAAATCCCCAAGTGTTTCAAGTTTTTATCAAAATCTCTTGAGCTCCTTGGTAAATCCCCAAGTGCTTCAAGTTTTTATCCAAATCTCTTGAGCTCCTAGGTACCCCCAAGTGCTTCAAGTCTTTTGTTGTCACTTTAAAGTTTTCTTTTAGAAATTGGAATGTCGAGATTTCCCATAGCTTCAAGATTTAGTTGCTCAGTATTGTCCATAACCGAGGACACGGCTAAGTACTTAGATTTTATTATCTTCTGCAGAAGTTGTACACTTTACCCACATGACACAATCTCATCTTGTTGCCACCAGTGGCCGCTGGATAAGTACTCACCAAGATGGAGTACTGGCAGATTGAGAATGTGACGAAGTCTTTCCAAAGGGTCCTCCCATACACCATTGCTAGCTTGTCTTCAGGCACCAATGTAGGTTTCCTAGTTCCCTCATTTCCAGTAAACCTGAAGACAATGCATGGGTCTTCCCAATGTAGTTGACTAAGCCAGAGCCATATTAGCATGTGGCTGTACACGAAAGCCACAGTTGGAGAAACATGTTCAATCTCTAAGTCCCTGGTTGGTTTTCCTTTTTGTGCACAACACAAAGAGATTGCCATAGACATGGTTCCTTTTGTTGCCACCTTGTCCAGAACTCAAGTATTCCTTGTCCACCCAGGTGGTTCATTGAGTACTTGTTTTCTTATATAAAACATAAGTCTTTTCTCAACTTCATAAAAATCTCAACATGTATCTCTTCTCAAAATATGTTGCATGGCTAAGCATTTTACAACCACATTTTTTTCACTAAGGAATGTATAGGGGTATCCTATTAGGATTTAGCATAACATAAGTATAGAAATTCTTTTCATGCATGTTTCAAAAATCCACTAAGTATAATGAAAATAGTAGGACTTTAGATGATAGTGTCACTTGCCTTTTTGGTAGGGAATGTTGGTTCACTTCTTGATCTTGCTAGTTTCACACTTTTCTAACTTCACTACAAATCAATCAAGCAAACACAATATCAACTAGCATTCCAACCAATAATCAATCAAACAAAACATCACACATAGAATATTAGAAACTAAGTCATGCATGCAAGCATGCAAAAGATAGTTTTATTTGCAAATGTGGTTTCCTTTAGGCTTTAAACTTTGTAAAGTCCAAGGTGGTCATTTTTCTAAAGTGGTAAAGTCATTTGGAAAAGGGTTTTACCTAGAATCCATTTTTAAATGAAATCATTATTTCATGTGGTGGAAAATGTTTTTGGCAAAGCAACAATTTTATGTTGTTCACCAAATAAGTTGTTAATTCTCAAAGCTTGGTGTTTAGGGTCAGTAGGTTTGATTCAAAACAATTTCCCAAAGTTTTTACTCCAAAATCATTTTCATAGCAAAAATCAATATTTTTATTTGACTAGAAATGGGCTAATTCAATTAATCCATCCTAATCTTTTCAAAATTACATTTTTAAATCCACAAGTTGGTTCCTAAGGTCAGTAGGTTCATCACAAACCAATTTGCAAATATTTCATCCTCAAAATCATTTTGGAATAATTTTTCTAACCTAAGCAAGCATACAAATGTTTCTGCAAAAACAAACATTTTACCAGAAGCTTTTTACTAAACAAATTGCATGGTTGGCTAGGGCTTGTTCCACTGATTCCATTGATATAAAGTTTGCAAATTTTGGACGTGTGGATCAAAAGTTACAAGGTTTACAAATTTGCATCTAAATCTGATTCAAACTTTGTTTTAAAACAAACAGGTGCCACGCGGCGGGATGTTACTGGCTGGTACCGCTTCGGTCGGATCGTGCTTGCTGGACCGTAGGATCTAACTTAGATCGGGTGGCGCAGAGGCACACAATACCCCTTCGTCTATGTTCTATCACAGCCACACAATATTGATCTAACGGATACAATCAACTTGCCAATAACTGGCGGCGCTGTGCGGCGGCAGACGGCGGCGATGGTCGGACGATGTGCTATCGGCGGTTACAGGAAGCAATAGAGGAAACTAGGATGCTCACCGTGCTCGCGAGGTCGAGATGAAGCTCGAGGTGGTGCTGGTCTGGCGAGGGGCGCACTGGAGCGGGGTTAATCGCTCGCCGGAGTGGAGCTACGCCTCGGCCACGCTCTGTCGTCGTCGAGGACGGTGCTATGGTTCACGAGGGAGCAAACAGAGTGCATGGTCAGACGTGCAAAGACACGGCGAGGATGCGTGCGTGATTGAGGGGGCTCAGGGTGGTTGGTTCTTACCAGGAAAACTCGCCGGAGAGAGAGGCAGACGCGGCGGCGCTCAGTCGAGGTGGTTGCCGACGTTCTGGGTCACCAGAGGAAGTGTGGCTGGGGTCAGTGGATGCGCAAAGTGATGGAAATCCAGTGAGCGTGAACTAGAGAGGAGGGGGCAGCGTGTACTCACCGGAATTGTTCGCGGAACTCGTCGGAGACAGCGGCAAGGTAAATGGAATCGGGGGCAGCCTGGTGGCTCCGGTGGTGCGAGGTCTGGGGGGAAAGAGAGGTAAGGCGCATGCGGTTAAATGGGCGTGGTCGCGGGGTGGAGTAATGGCTGCTGTTAACGCGAATTGATCGCCGGCGTTACTGGCTGCAACGGCAGGGAGTAATCGGCGCGGGCTCAAAGACGATGAACAGGAGAGGTGGGACCTTGCTGTCAGCGAAGGAGTGAGAGGGAAAGAGGGGCCACTGGTCAGTGTCTGCGCGGGTGGATCTTCTGGTGAAAACGTTTCGCGAGTGGGAAAAATAGCTGGGCTGAAACTGGGCTCGCTGGGCCAGACGAGTTGAGCTGCTGTCTGATTCTATTTTTTTCTTTCTAATTGCTTTATCTTTTTCTATTTCTATTTTCTGTTTTGAAATTCAAACAACCAATCAAGCATTCAAATCAATTCAAAACTCTTCCAAATTTTGCCTTGAGTTTTGGTTCTGTTTAACAGATATATTCCAAGTCCCAAAATAAAATAATATTTTTATTTTAGGGTCCATTTATAATTAAATAAAATGTATATTAGTTATTAAATCAAATGGGTTTTAATTTATTTAAAATCTCATTTGAAATCTAAATATTTTCAAAACCAAATCAGTAGGTTTTATTTGATAATAAAGAATTCTTGGAAAACTTATTTAAAATAAATAAATAAGTTTTGATGTTTAATTAAAATAATAAAACCTTTACTTATAAATAACTTGGATATTAAATCCTTATTATTTTATTTAAATAAACCTTTACTATTTTTATCAAATAGAAATATTTTATTTCAAAGGCTTGGCCAAGTTTTAATTTGGCTTATAAAATAACCCTTATTTATAGTTCTTCCTTTTCATTTGAAAACCAAATCTTTTTATTAAAAGATTCAAAATAGTATTTCCAAATATTTAAAACTTTCTTTATTAATTGTTTTATCTTTTCAAATCCTTTTAGGATTTGTTTGATCAAATAGGTTTGAAAGTTTCCAATTGGAATCAAAAAGTTTCTTCTCACCCTGAAAATCAACAAAGTTTTTTATTTTATTCATTTATTTATCACATTACAAGATTTGGAAAATCTTGGGATGTGACAGGCTACCACCCTTAAAATAAATCTCGTCCCGAGATTTGGGAAGGCTAGGGTTACAAGTAGGCTCAAACATCTAGGATACTACCACCCTTAAAAATTTTCCAACTAAATTACATATTGGTTTGCTTGGGATCTTGGGGAAACTTCTCTGGGAAAACATCTGCATAGTGTCCTTTGTTTTCACACTTGACTCATGTGCCAAGGTTGAGATCCTTCATAGGCTTGTTTATCTTGTTCTTCATCTTTTCTGGACAATTGCTTGCATAATGTCCTGGTTCTTTGCAATTGAAACACATGATAAGTTTGAGTTCTTCACGTGTGTCTTGTGGACAAGTTGCTGCATAATGGCCTAGCCCTTTGCAGTTGTTGCACCATACTTGGCCAATCTCTTTATACTTCTGTTTCTCTGGACATTCACTAGAATAGTGTCCCATTTCTTTGCAATGATGACATTGCACATGGCTTTTGTCCTTCCTTATATTTTTGGGCTTCTCCAAAGCTAGGAGTGCATCCAGTTCATGTTGTTCATATGTTATCTTATAGGTAGGAATGTCTACATGTTTCTTGGACCTTCTATTGCTTTTTGGAAAATTCATATGCCTCTTCTTTGGTCCTTTGAATTGGGTTGTATTGCATGGAGGTATAAGTGGAGCTTTTCCTTTGTCCTCATTCTTCTTGGTAGACTTGGATCTCTCTTGATAGTTTGCAATCATTTGTTGCACTCCACCTTGTTTCCTTTGTTCCACAATGGAATAGATGGGGCATTGGATAGGGACATGATTGTTTCCTTCACATAGGTAGCAAGTAGCTTGAGAGGTGGGACATTGGCCAACAGGATGTTTCTCTTCACAGTTAGGGCATTGATCTCCATGCTCCTTAGTAGTGTGATCCTTGTCTCCACAAATATTGCAAGCTTTGGTTCCTTTTAGAATAACATCCTTGTCATACTTGAAGTTGCTTTCCATGTTGAGCATTTGATCTGTCACCTTATGCAACATTTGGGCTTGGTCTTCCAAAAACTTTTGCAGGGTTGGATCTTCCCCACTGGTGTTGGCTATGAATTGAGCTGCCATTTGGTTCAGCTGGTTTTGGGTTCCTATGAGTTCTCTCATGTTGTCCCCTTGGTTGGTGTTGATGTCATCAACCTTGGAGTTTCTTGGAGTAGTCATCTGTTTGGGTTAGATGAAGATTAGAATAGGCAAAATATTTCTAAGGTATTAATTCTAATCACACACATCACAATTCACACAAACAATGTGCAAGCAATCTCAAACAATCATTTCACTCAAACAACAAAGTTCCAGCACATTTTTAAGCAACAAAATATTTTTGTTACACCACATAAGTTGGTGGGTTTGTCTTAAGTAAAATATGGTGGTCCATCTATATGGTTCACTTGTGATCTTTCCATCCTTCTTGGTTGATTCTTCTTGCATGAGATCATGGTTTCCTTAGGAAAAACTCTTGGTCACAAAACTTCAAATGATGTGGGCTCCTTCTAACTTGTGTTTCTTAGACTCCGAGTCTTGAGCAAGATTTCCTTGTCTCACTTGTCCTTAGTGACATCCAAGATTGAAGTCCTTGGGGAATATGCTGAAGATGTTGAAGTCATTAGAGTTGAAGATGTTGAAGTCATTAGAGTTGAAGATGTTGAAGTCATTAGAGTTGATGGAGTCCTTTGCACATGGTGAAGTCCTTGGCCATGGGGTAGGTTTTTCCATCAAGTTGAATATAGAAGAGATGTAGAATCAAAACCAAAATGGTTGAGGAAAGAGTTTACAAGATTGTTTGTAAATAAGTTTTGGAACAAATACAACTCTTATTTTTCTAAGGGTTTTGTCCAATCCTAGGTTTACAAATCCTACAGGCAACACAATGCTCTGATACCATCTATATGAGGTCCCAACCTTTAATAAGGTAGAGATCCCTGTGTTTACAATTCTATCCCTGGATCAATAGCTAGCATCCACAGTTAAGATGTAATATCAAGAAACAAAGGTCATAATATAACTTTATAACCAGGAATAACATAATTTTATTACATCTTACATAGCTCATTTGGCTATTACATTACATTGCAGCAGAAAATCTATAAGCATGGGGTCCTTCATCTTCAAAGTGCCACAGGCAAACATGTTGGTTGTAGACTTTGTAATCCTAATCAATCAACTTCACTAATATCACACAAACCTGCAACATAACAAGTTACAGCTACAAGGGTCAATACATTTGAATTGTATTGGCAAGTTTCACTACTATGTTGAATATAAGTGGATCCTATCATTACATGCATATTTGGCTAAGTAGGGTTTTAGGCTCATTTGCAGAAAGCAATAATTTATCCTATCTTTTCAAAATGGTTTTGATCTTTTGTCAAATCTTTCTGAACTCCTTGGTAAATCCCCAAGTGTTTCAAGTCTTTGTCAAAACCTCTTGATCACCTTGGTAAATCCCCAAGTGTTTCAAGTTTTTATCAAAATCTCTTGAGCTCCTTGGTAAATCCCCAAGTGCTTCAAGTTTTTATCCAAATCTCTTGAGATCCTTGGTACCCCCAAGTGCTTCAAGTCTTTTATTGTCACTTTAAAGTTTTCTTTTAGAAATTGGAATGTCGATATTTCCCATAGCTTCAAGCTTTAGTTGCTCAGTATTGTCCATAACCGGGGACACGACTAATTACTTAGATTTTATTATCTTCTGCAGAAGTTGTACACTTTACCCACATGACACAATCTCATCTTGTTGCCACCAGTGGCCGCTGGATAAGTACTCACCAAGATGGAGTACTGGCAGATTGAGAATGTGACGAAGTCTTTCCAAAGGGTCCTCCCATACACCATTGCTATCTTGTCTTCAGGCACCAATGTAGGGTTCCTAGTTCCCTCATTTCCAGTAAACCTGAAGACAATGCATGGGTCTTCCCAATGTAGTTGACTAAGCCAGAGCCATATTAGCATGTGGCTGTACACGAAAGCCACAGTTGGAGAAACATGTTCAATCTCTAAGTCCCTGGGTGGTTTTCCTTTTTGTGCACAACACAAATAGATTGCCATAGACATGGTTCCTTTTGTTGCCACCTTGTCCAAAACTCAAGTATTCCTTGTCCACCCAGGTGGTTCATTGAGTACTTGTTTTATTATATAAAACATAAGTCTTTTCTCAACTTCATAAAAATCTCAACATGTATCTCTTCTCAAAATATGTTGCATGGCTAAGCATTTTACAACCACATTTTTTTCACTAAGGAATGTATAGGGGTATCCTATTAGGATTTAGCATAGCATAAGTATAGAAATTCTTTTCATGCATGTTTCAAAAATCCACTAAGTATAATGAAAATAGTAGGACTTTAGATGATAGTGTCACTTGCCTTTTTGGTAGGGAATGTTGGTTCACTTCTTGATCTTGCTAGTTTCACACTTTTCTAACTTCACTACAAATCAATCAAGCAAACACAATATCAACTAGCATTCCAACCAATAATCAATCAAACAAAACATCACACATAGAATATTAGAAATTAAGTCATGCATGCAAGCATGCAAAAGATAGTTTTATTTGCAAAGGTGGTTTCCTTTAGGCTTTAAACTTTGTAAAGTCCAAGGTGGTCATTTTTCTAAAGTGGTAAAGTCATTTGGAAAAGGGTTTTACCTAGAATCCATTTTTAAATGAAATCATTATTTCATGTGGTGGAAAATGTTTTTAGCAAAGCAACAATTTTATGTTGTTCACCAAATAAGTTGTTAATTCTCAAAGCTTGGTGTTTAGGGTCAGTAGGTTTGATTCAAAACAATTTCCCAAAGTTTTTACTCCAAAATCATTTTCATAGCAAAAATCAATATTTTTATTTGACTAGAAATGGGCTAATTCAATTAATCCATCCTAATCTTTTCAAAATTACATTTTTAAATCCACAAGTTGGTTCCTAAGGTCAGTAGGTTCATCACAAACCAATTTGCAAAGATTTCATCCTCAAAATCATTTTGGAATAATTTTTCTAACCTAAGCAAGCATACAAATGTTTCTGCAAAAACAAACATTTTACCAGAAGCTTTTTACTAAACAAATTGCATGGTTGTCTAGGTCTTGTTCCACTGATTCCATTGATATAAAGTTTGCAAATTTTGGACGTGTGGATCAAAAGTTACAAGGTTTACAAATTTGCATCTAAATCTGATTCAAACTTTGTTTTAAAACAAACAGGTGCCACGCGGCGGGATGTTACTGGCTGGTACCGCTTCGGTCGGATCGTGCTTGCTGGACCGTAGGATCTAACTTAGATCGGGTGGCACAGAGGCACACGATACCCCTTCATCTATGTTCTATCACAGCCACACGATATTGATCTAACGGATACAATCAACTTGCCACTAACTGGCGGCGCTGCGCGGCGGCAGACGGCGGCGACGGTCGGACGATGTGCTATCGGCGGTTACAGGAAGCAATATAGGAAACTAGGATGCTCACCGTGCTCGCGAGGTCGGGATGAAGCTCGAGGTGGTGCTGGTCTGGCGAGGGGCGCACTGGAGCGGGGTTAATCGCTCGCCGGAGTGGAGCTACGCCTCGGCCACGCTCTGTCGTCGTCGAGGACGGTGCTATGGTTCACGAGGGAGCAAACGGAGTGCATGGTCAGACGTGCAAAGACACGGCGAGGATGCGTGCGTGATTGAGGGGGCTCAGGGTGGTTGGTTCTTACCAGGAAAACTCGCCGGAGAGAGAGGCAGACGCGGCGGCACTCAGTCGAGGTGGTTGCCGATGTTCTGGGTCACCAGAGGAAGTGTGGCTGGGGTCAGTGGATGCACAAAGTGATGGAGATCCAGTGAGCGTGAACTAGAGAGGAGGGGGCGGCGTGTACTCACCGGAATTGTTCGTGGAACTAAATCGGTGACAAGGTAAATGGAATCGGGCGACTGGTGGCTGCCGGTGGTGCGTCCGGGGGAAAGAGGTAAGAAGGTGCGGTTAAATGGGCATGGTCCCGGGGTGGAGTAATGGCCGCTGTTAACACGAATTGATCGCCGGCATTACTGGCTGCAACAGCAGGGAGTAATCGGCGCGGGCTCGAAGACGATGAACAGGAGAGGTGGGACCTTGCTGTCAGCGAAGGAGTGAGAGGGAAAGAGGGGCCACCGTCGGTCTGCTGTGGGTGGATCTTACGGTGAAAACGTTTGTGAGTGGGAAAAATAGCTGGGCTGAAACTGGGCTCATTGGGCGAAGACGAGTTGAGCTTTGCGATTCTATTTTTTCTTTCTAATTGCTTTATCTTTTTCTATTTCTATTTTCTGTTTTGAAATTCAAACAACCAATCAAGCATTCAAATCAATTCAAAACTCTTCCAAATTTTGCCTTGAGTTTTGGTTCTGTTTAACAGATATATTCCAAGTCCCAAAATAAAATAATATTTTTATTTTAGGGTCCATTTATAATTAACTAAAATGTACATTAGTTATTAAATCAAATGGGTTTTAATTTATTTAAAATCTCATTTGAAATCTAAATATTTTCAAAATCAAATCAGTAGGTTTTATTTGATAATAAAGAATTCTTGGAAAGCTTATTTAAAATAAATAAATAAGTTTTGATGTTTAATTAAAATAATAAAACCTTTACTTTTAAATAACTTGGATATTAAATCCTTATTATTTTATTTAAATAAACCTTTACTATTTTTATCAAATAGAAATATTTTATTTCAAAGGCTTGGCCAAGTTTTAATTTGGCTTATAAAATAACCCTTATTTATATTTCTTCCTTTTCATTTGAAAACCAAATCTTTTTATTAAAAGATTCAAAATAGTATTTCCAAATATTTAAAACTTTCTTTATTAATTGTTTTATCTTTTCAAATCCTTTTAGGATTTGTTTGATCAAATAGGTTTGAAAGTTTCCAATTGGAATCAAAAAGTTTCTTCTCACCCTGAAAATCAACAAAGTTTTTTATTTTATTCATTTATTTATCACATTACAAGATTTGGAAAATCTTGGGATGTGACAGTGGATGCGATGTTTATGTGAAGAAACTTCAACCGGATAAACTCGAACCCAAAGCGGAAAAATGCGTCTTCATAGGATACCCTAAGGAAACTATTGGGTATTCCTTCTATCATAGATCCGAGGGCAAGGTTTTTGTTGCCAAGAATGGATCCTTTCTAGAGAAAGGGTTCTTCACGAAAGGTGTGAGTAGTCGGAAGGTAGAATTCGAAGAGGTTATTGAACCTTCTCTTCAAAGTATGGCGAGTAGCGCAGCACCGGAAGTCGTTTTAGAGTGGCTTCACCAGTTGAAGAGGGAACTAATGATAATGATCATGAAACTCTAAAAGAGAGTACTACCAAACCTCGCAGGTCTAGCAGGACACGTGCAGCTCCCGAGCTGTACGAAAATCCTGTCATGAATTTCATGGTTGATGAAAATGATGACCCTGCGACGTATGAAGAAGCGATGATGAGCCCGTATTCCAACAAATGGTTAGAAGCCATGAAATCCGAGATGGAATCCATGTATGAAAATCAAGTTTGGAACTTGGTGGACTTACCTCACGACCGAAAGGCTGTGGAGAATAAATGGATTTTCAAAAGAAAAACTAATACTGATGGTAATGTGACCGTCTATAAAACTCGACTTGTCGCAAAGGGGTTTCTACAAATTCAAGGAGTTAACTACGATGAGACATTCTCTCCCGTAGCGATGCTAAAATCAGTTAGGATTATGTTAGCAATTGCTGCATATTTCGATTATGAGATATGGTAGATGGATGTTAAAACCGCGTTTCTCAATGGTAATATTGAAGAAGAGTTGTATATGATACAACCAAAGGGTTTTGTTGATCCTAAGGATGCTAACAAGGTGTGCAAACTTCAGCGATCCATTTATGGATTGAAGCAAGCATCATGAAGTTGGAATCTCCGCTTTGATGAGGTGATCAAAGAGTTTGGATTTGTCCAAACTTATGGAGAAGCTTGTATTTACAAGAAAGTGAGTGGGAGCAATGTGGCATTTCTGATATTATATGTGGATGACATATTATTGATTTGAAATGATATAGATCTTTTAAACAGTGTTAACACTTATCTAAACAGCAAATTTTCAATGAAGGACCTAGGTGAAGCGTCATACATATTAGGCATAAAGATCTATAGAGATAGATCTAGGCGCCTAATAGGGCTATCACAAAGTACATACCTTGATAAGATTTTAAAGATGTTTAAAATGGACGAAAGTAATAAGGGGTTCTTACCTATGTTGTAAGGCAGGACATTGAGTAAGACTCAAAGTCCAGCTACGGCGTAAGAAATAGAGATAATGGACAAAGTCCCCTATGCTTCAGCCATAGGCTCTATAATGTACGCCATGCTATGTACAAGACCGGATGTGGCACATGCTATTAGTTTGACTAGTAGGTACCAATCGGATCCAGGTTCGGAACACTGGATAGCGGTCAAGAATATCCTTAAGTACTTGCGAAGAACTAAGGATATGTTTCTTGTATATGGAGGTGAAGAAGAGGTCGTCGCTAAGTGTTATGTCAACTCTAGCTTTAACACTGATCCGGATGACTCTAAGTCTTAATCCGGATACGTATTTCTCATGAATGGTGGAGCAGTTAGTTGGAGGAGTTCCAAACAACCCGTGGTGGCGGGATCAACAACGGAGGCCGAATATGTTCTTTGCCGGAGCGGCTCGAGAAGCGATTTGGATGAAGGATTTCATATCCGAACTAGGTGTGGTTGCAAGCGCGTTGGACCCAATGGTGATATATTGTGACAACAATGGTGCCATTGCCAATGCCAAAGAACCAAGGTCTCACAAGTATTCCAAGCATATTAAGCGCTGGTTTCACTCCATCTGTGAACATGTCAAGGATGGAGATATAAAGATTTGTAAAGTACATACGAATCTCAATGTAGCAGATTCGTTGACTAAAACTCTCCCTAGAGAAAACATGATCAACACCAGAACTCCATGGGTGTTAGATACATCACTATGTAACTAGATTATTGTCTCTAGTGCAAGTGGGAGACTGAAGGGAATATGTCCCGAGAGGCAATAATAAAGTGTTTATTATGTGTATTCAAGTATATGATATATGTTTATTTTTCATATGCTATAATTGTATTAATACGGAAACATTAATACATGTGTGTTTAATAAACAAACAGAAAGTTCCTAGTTATGCCTCTCTCATAAGCTAGCTTGTTGATTAACAAGATGATCAAAGTTTCCTGATCATAGACATTAGATGTTGTTAATAACAAGATCACAACATTAGTGTAATGGTGTGATGAACATGCATCCGAATTATAGCATTACGATCAAAGCCATTGAGTTTATATTGCTATAACAACTTATGAAGTGATCATAATCCTTAGACCATGAGATCATGTCAATCACTAACACCGGAAGAGTTTCTTGATAACATCAAACGCCACACCGTAACTAGGTGATTATAAAGATGGATTTAGAACTACTAAAGTGTTATGTTAAGGCCCATGGATCGAGAGTGGAATTTGTTCATACCGATGACGGATAGATATACTCTGTCCCTCTCGGTGATATCACATTGGTTAGCTTGCAAGCAAGTGATTTGATCACTAGAATGTTATATCACGGGAACAAGAAAAGAGTGCATGTCAGTAATGAGATCAAACTAGGTATGGAGATACCGATGATCGAATCTCAGACATGTAATATATCGTGAAACAAAGGGATTAAGATACTAGTGTAAAAGGTTCCGACGATCACAGGAAAGTCATCATTGAATGTGTGGGAGTCAGCATGGGTCTCCAGATCCCGCTTCTGATTATTGATCGAAGAAGGGTCTCGATCATGTCCGCATTATTCGCAAACCGTAGGATGGCACACTTAAGAGTCACCGACATCCAATTGGAGCAAAAGTTTCATGCCGAAAAGAATAACAAGCGCAGGAATTTATTTCACTAGATACCAAAACAGGTTTTCGGGTGAAATTGCAGAAAGTGTTTTTGCATGTGAAATGAAATACTAGCAAGGAGTTATATGTGAATGTTTGTCATTAAAGTAATTGACAAAATTTTGAATAAATAAAAGGAGTTTTATTTAATGAGAGTTTGCATTAAATTTGGTGGAAATTTAATGGGAATTTGAGTGGGATTTTGAGTGGAGGGAACTGAAAGGATTTTTGTGAGCGGAGTGTTCACCCACATGAATGAAGGAGGGTAGGGGGCAGCCCCATGGCCGTCGGCCACCCCCTTCGGTTCCCCCTCCTCCTATAAAAGGCACCCCTCTCCTCACTTCTCACTCACACCTCCTCGTGAAGGATCTCTCTCCCCCTCTAGAATTTATCCCCCATGGTCTCGGACTAGCGAGATACATGTTCTTGTTGGCTATTCGGCAAGAAAGAGTTGTGCTTCCGCTGCATCCCTGGAGCGAGGAGGCGGAGGTTGCTCGGTGTCTTTTACGTGTGTGCGAGGACGGATGCGCTACTGATTTGCGGCGCTAGGACTTCCTCTCGATCTTGAGATCGGCAAGAGATCGTCTATATCAACCACAAGTTTAACTCGTTAAGCTTTGTCGGTCTTCAAGGGTATGTTCTCTATGGATATACATCCGCCGTTGTTTATATCTAGTAGATAGATCTTGGTACATAGTTGTTCCCATCGTAGGATTTTTTTTTGTTTTCTATGCTGCGAACCCTACACAAACAAGTGCACGCAAGAATATTCACCCACACACTATTGCTCCCTGGCAATGGCGCCAGAAAAGGTCTTGATATCCCACAAGTATAGGGGATCATGTGTAGCCTTTTCGATAAGTAAGAGTGTCGAATCCAACGAGGAGCTAAAGGTAGGATAAATATTCTCTTAAGTTCTATCAACCACTAATACAACTCTACGTACACTAAACATTTGCATTATCTAGGAAATAAAACTAGAGCAACAAAATGAGTACTAGAGAAAGCTTTGCAAGAGAATAAACAACAAGAAAGTAAAGCTAGTTGCTGCAGCAATAAAATACACTAAACTAACAGAACCATGAGTGTGGAATAGTGATGGTAATTGTGGTGGATTTGTCCAAGTTTAATTAGCGAATAAATCGGGTTCATTGTCTTCGATGTAGTTTTCTATGTGAAAGAGGCTAAATATACATGTGCTTCATTACTTGGAATAACATATACTATATGATTGAATTGTTAGCAAACATCCGTAACTACCACCAAAGCATTAAGGTTTTCCCAACCATAGCCTTAAGTTAATGGTCCTCTTACTCCCATACGTGCAACGTTCCGGTTCGCGTCCTTAGGTTTCTGTCACTCCGGCAGAACTTCCCCCTTCCATTTACACATACTACAAACCCTATGATGTTTAATCCATGCACACACAAATATAATGGACACCAAAGGACTATACCATATCAATATACAACTCTAATGAACCAAAGACGTTCAACCATTCAATCTAAGAACAAAGAAACTACACAAACATAACATAAATCATATGATTATAACTTATAGCATCCAACACCATGTTTACATAGGACGGTACAAAGGTATGTGGGAGGATGAACCACTGCATATTAGGTGATGGATATGGCGGTGAAGATGGTGAAGAGGGGGCGCTGAAATGGATCGTATGGGCACCTAGAGGGGGGGTGAATAGGTGCTAACCAATTTTTAATACTTTTTCAATTTTAGGTTTGACACAAAGTAAATTCTCTAGATATGCAACTATGAGAATTTCCCTATATGTAACCCTAACTACTAAGCACGTAAAAGAGGAGCGAGGAAACCGTAGTGGAGCACGCGGAGACACAGGGATTTGTTTTACCGCAGTTCCTTCCTTGTTAAGGGAAGTACATCTACGTTGGAGGGGTGGGCGGTTCTAAGACCACCACGCCATAATAGGCCTCACCCTATTCTCCGATGGATCTCGCCACGAGAGGCCTGATCCACCTTCTCCACTATTGGATCCCTTCGAGGCGGGAACCGGTGCCTTTTACAACACTATCGGGGCACACACCCACAACCGAATTGGGGGCTCCCGAGATGACAACAAGCTGCCACAAGAACAAGGTTTATCAATATAAACAAAAACAAGGATCTAGGTATTTGCAAGAAATACTAGATCGGAGGTTCTCCAAATGAATGGAGAGGAGATGAAGCGCTTGATTGCTGATGATGAAGATCAAGTTCTCCTCCTTCGATTCCCCAAGGGATGGGGCCTTTGGGTGGATCTAGGGGGAGCTCTCTTGGATGAAGCTTTCAGATCTGATCTGGTCTTTTTCAAGATGAATCAAGAGTTCTGGCAGGAGGGGGAAGGCTGGCTTAAATACCCCCTCCCCAGATCTGACCGTTGCACAACTTTGGGGGCGGATTATCCGCCCCCACTTGGGGCGGATTATCCGCCCCCTGGAAAAACTCCGCCCCAAGGGCGTATTCTCCGGGGGAAACTCCGCCCCCTCTCTGGGGCTGGCGCCGGCAGAACTTGGTGAAGATCTTGGGGGGCGGATAATCCGGCCCCCCTGAGGGGCGGATTATCCGGCCAAGCCGGAAAGTCCGGCCAATACTCCGCCCCCTCTCTGGGGCTTACGCCTTGGTGAGCGGGCGGTATCATCCGCCCGAGGCGGATTATCGTGAGGCGAATATCCGGCCAAAATTCTGCCCCCCTTCTGGGGCTTGCGCCTACTTGGGAAGAGGGAGGGGCGGATTATCCGCCCCCCCAAAACAGAGTCCTTCTCCTTTTTCTCATAGGTAGCTGCAACACTTCAACACACATTAAATAATCCTTGATATTGTTATCTAACACACAAAACACTAGGGATTATAAAATGTTCTTTCAATCTCCCCCTTTTTGGTGTTAGATGACAATATTAGGATTTGCAATGAAACCGGCAAATGCCACATTAAATAATGAAAGACTCTCCCCCTAGATGTGTGCATATTTAAGATTTGCATTGAATACAAATACACACACTAGAGAGAACACTACTTCCATAACCAAGATAATTGAAACAAGGTGTTTTGGGAAACAAGGTCATACCACCGGGATGAGAATATAGCCAAAGCATATATAGATAATCCCATGAATCCATATGCCATCAAATATGCTCCATAATTCCAGAATTCCATGAGGTCCATAATAGATAAATCCAGAATTCCATGAATACCAAACATAGTACCAAACATAGTAGAATACGACATAGTATTACATAAACAAACACAAATAGCAAATGAGTTCACGCTAGAAAAGGCACAAGCAAGCAAATAAAAACGACTAAAATCGAAAAGCTTGTGCCCGACCCTTGCAAATCTATGAGACCTAATAGAACTACTTCTCCCCCTTTGGCATCGAAACGCCAAAAAGGAAGAAGAGCGATGCTAACGCCCCTGAATAGATGGTTCAAGGAGGGAGAGAAAGGCTTGGGTTGAGAGCATCAAACTGAGATGGTACTACACACCCAAATTTGCAAGAATCAAATCAACCAAAAGCCAAATTTGAGAACATGAGATATGCAAGAAAATCCAACGAGACCCATGAGAATCCAACTCTTCTCGAGGAAGAGGGCGGTGGCCGAAGCCACCATGTTGGAGCGCATGGCATGACACCACGAAGATGTATCTTGAGTTCAAAACCAATGCTCATCGATGACCCACATATCACAAAATGATATTAAGGGAAATGATTTTACTTGCTTTCGGCATTATGGGGGGAGGGTTGCCCCAATAAATTAGGACCACACTCCCCCTATGTCTATGCCCGCATCTAAACCAAATACATGAATAAGAGAAAGTGAGTGTGCAAGGGTAGTCAAGCCAAGCTCCTTGAATCTATGATATTTAGCTCATTCCTCAAATAAAAAAATCTTGCTTCATCAAGAGGCTTCGTGAAAATATCAGCAAGTTGGTTCTTCGTGCTCACAAAGGATAGAGCAATATCACCACGAGCAACATGATCCCGAATAAAGTGGTTGCGAATCTCTATATGTTTTGTTCTTGTATGCTGCACGGGATTGTAAGCAATTTTGATAGCACTTTCATTGTCGCATAATAGAGGCACTTTGTCACAATTGACACCATATTCCTTTAGAGTTTGCCTCATCCATAACAATTGTGTACAAGCACTTACAGACAACATATTCAACCTTGACGGTTGAGAGTGAAATACAATTACATTTCTTTGATGACCAACACACTAGAGACCTGCCCAAGAATTGGCATGCACCGGAGGTTGATTTCCTATCATCTTTGTCACCACCCAATCTGAATCAGTGTAACCACATAGAGAAACTTGAACCCTTGGGGTACCATAACCCAAAATTTGGGGAATGAACCAAATATCGGAAGATTAAGCTTGGCGCCACTAAGTGGCTTTCTTTAGGAGCGGCTTGGTACCTTGCACACACTCCTACACTTAACACGATATCGGGCCTAGATGTGTAAAGGTAAAGGAGAGAGCCGATCATGGATCGGTATACCTTTTGATCCACGTCATTACCCTTAGGATTGAGCTCAAGATGACACTTTGTTTGCATTGGGGTAGCAACGCCATTGAGATCTGTCATCTTGAACCTTTTGAGCATGTCTTGGATGTACTTAGCTTGATTAATAAAGGTTCCCTCTCTAAGTTGTTTGATCTCAAATCCAAGAAAGAACCTCACCCATCATGGACATCTCAAACCTGTCAGTCATAAGCTTTGAAAATTCATCATTAAAAGCTTGGTTAGTAGAGCCAAAAATAATGTCATCTACATAAAGTTGGCATACAAAAAGCTCCCCATTAACCTTCTTAGTAAAAAGAGTGGGATCGATTTGCCCAACTTCGAATCCACGGTCTAGCAAAAGCTCTTTAAGGTGCTCATACCACGCACGCGGGGCTTGTTTAAGGCCATAGAGCGCCTTATCGAGTTTGTAGACATGGTTCGGGAATTTGGGGTCCTCAAACCCCAGTGGATGTTTGATGTATACTAACTCATGTAAAGGACCATTAAGGAAAGCGCTCTTAACATCCATTTGTTGTAATTTAAAATTATGATGGGCTGCATATGCAAGAAGGATACAGATGGACTCAAGACGAGCCACAGGAGCATAAGTCTCGCCAACATCAATTCCTTCCACTTGAGAGAATCCTTGAGCCACGAGTCGTGCTTTATTCCTCACAACAATGCCATTTTCATCCTGTTTATTCTTGAAGATCCACTTGGTGCCGATAACATTGCGGCAATCCTTTGGTTTTTCTACGAGCTTCCAAACTTTGTTGCGTTCGAAGTTATTTAATTCTTCATGCATTGCAACAACCCAAACGGGGTCTTCAAGAGCATCAAAAACCTTCTTCGGTTCAACCATGGAAATGTGAGCTTGATGATCACAGAAGCTTGCAAGTTCTCTTCTAGTGGATACCCTTCGTCTAAGATCACCAACAACCTTGTCAAGAGTGTGACCTCTTAGTTCAAGGTTCCGATCAGCACGAGCCTTGCGACGATCCTCAATGTCCTTATTATTTCTAGAAGGAGTTGATTCAGAATTTGTATCCTTGTCTTGATTACTGCCCTGCCCTTGATCTTGGTCTGCGTTAACACCAGAATATTGTTGCTGGACATTTTCTCCAGGGCCAGATAATCCGCCCCTTAGAGGGGCCGGACTATCCGGCCTGGGAGGTGAAGTACCAGAGACTTCTTCCTGAGAGTGCCTGACAGGAGTTGGAGACCCAGGGCCGGATAATCCGCCCTCGGGGGCCGGAGAATCCGGCCTGGGAGCTTCAGAGTTGTTTACTTCTCCTTCAGATCCTATGGAACGAGTTGGAGTGCCAGGGGCGGATTATGTCCCCTTGGAGAAAGCGAATAGTCCGACTGGGACTACCAACTTGTCCAGGGGACAGATGATCTTCAGCAAATTGTGGTGTTGGTGCAGGATTTTCTCCAATTGTAGGAGCTTGTTGGTCTTGTGTAGATGAGGGCTCCACATGTGTGGAGCATTGTCCTTCCCGATCCGCCACAAGGGGTTCCTCAATGGGGCAGAAAAATCCCACGCCCATTCTTCTTATGGCATCTTGGGGTATTTCAACATCTGCATCACAAACATCAACTTGCCCTACAAAGGAGCCGTTATTTTCATCGAACTCCACACTACAAGATTCTACAACAATCCCAGTAAGCTTGTTGTAGACTCTATAAGTGTGGGATTCGGCACCGTAACCAACAAAAATACCTTCTAAAGCCTTGGACTCAAATTTTGACAAACGGACACCTTTAATAAGAAAAAAACACTTACACCCGAATACCCTGAAGTATGAGATGTTGGGCTTATTACCGGTAAGGATTTCATATGGAGTCTTGTCCAAAATCTTTCGAAGGTAGAGCCGGTTTGATGAGTGACAAGCAGTGGATATGGCTTTAGCCCAAAAATTATAAGGAGACTTGAATTCAGCTAGCATAGATCTTGCCATATCCATCAAAGTCCGGTTCTTCCTCTCGGCTACACCATTTTGTTGAGGGGTGTATGGCGGAATATTGATGTCTAATCCCTCTTCGCTAAGAAACTCATTTGAAGTGTAGTTCTTGAATTGAAGTTGTCACTTCTAATTGCCAAGATAGGAACATTGTGTTGACGTTGAACTTCATTGGCAAAGTTGATGACAGTTTGTTGAGTCTCACTTTTCAGCTGGAAGAAATAGACCCATGTATATCTTGAGTAATCATCGACAATGACCAAGCAATATTTCTTCCCACCAAGACTTGCATGAGAAGGAGGACCAAATAAATCCACATGAAGTAATTCCAAGATCCTCTTTGATGACACAATAGTCTTCCTCTTGTGGGGAGAGTCATGCATTTTTCCTTCTACAAGCCCTGAAACACGATCTTTGGCAAAAGAGACATTGTCTTTTAGTCCAAGGATGTGGCCACCCTTCTGGAGACTTTGCAAAGTTCTCATGTTGACATGGGCTAAACGGCGATGCCATAGCCAGCCCACGTCGGCCTTTCCGAATAGACACATCGGACCCGAAGTGGTTTTCCCCGAGAAGTCCACCACATACAGGTCATTTTAGACGTATCCAACAAAAGCGAACTTTAGAGACTTGCTCCACAAGAGTACCACCAAATCATCATCGATAAAAACAGCAAAACCCATCTTGCCAAGGGCACGTCTGAAGAAGGTTATGTAGGGTCTCAACAAGCATGACGTCCACGAGAGAGATATCGTGGGCAACCACAACCTTGCCAAGACCCAATACCTAAGATTTAGACTTATCACCATAGGAGACTGTGATATTATCATGATTTGGACGCATCTCCGTGATGATCTCCTTGCTTCCGGTCATATGACTAGTGCAGCCACTATCCAACACCCATTTTGACCCACCGGAAGCATAGCCCTGCAAGAAAATCACTTCTTGGTTTTAGGTACCCATTTTTCAATGGGTCCTTTCATGTTAGTAACAAGGGTCTTTGGGACCCAAATAGACCAAGCAATATATTCATCAAAAGGACCGACATAATAAGCATAAACATCGCCATAGTCATCACAAAAGAGTTCATAATTCGGATTGTGAGACCCTGCAAAACCAATATTATTAGTCTTGTCTTTTGTGACATTCTTCTCAGCGGTGCTTGTATTTAATTGCACATTATTGGTCTTGTTCTTCTTGGTTTTCTTCTTCTTGGACTTGGTGACATACCCAAGTCCCTCTTTACCATGATTTTGAAGGGAATATGCCCGAGAGGCAATAATAAAGTGGTTATTATCATATTCCTTATTTATGATAAATGTTTATTTTGCATGCTATAATTGTATTAATACGGAAACGTTAATACATGTGTGTTTAATAAACAAAAAGGAAGTTCCTAGTTATGCCTCTCTTATAAACTAGCTCGTTGATTAACAAGATGATCAAAGTTTCCTGATCATGGACATTGGATGTTGTTAATAACGAGGTCACAACATTAGTGTAATGATGTGATGAACATTCATCCGAAGTATAGCATTACGATCAAAGTCATTGAGTTTATATTGCTATAACAACTTACGAAGTGATCCTAATCCTTAGACCATGAGATCATGTCAATCACTAACACTGGAAGAGTTTCTTGTTGACATCAAACGTCACACCGTAACTTGGTGATTATAAAGATGGCTTCAGAACTACTAAAGTGTTATGTTGAGACCCATGGATCGAGAGTGGAATTTGTTCATCCCGATGACGGATAGATATGCTCTGGGCCCTCTCGGTGATATCACATTGATTATCTTGCAAGCAAGTGATTTGATCACTAGAATGTTATATCACGGGAACGAGAAAAGAGTGCATGTCGGTAACGAGATCAAACTAGGTATGGAGATACCGATGATCGAATATCGGACATGTAATATATCGTGAAACAAAGGGACTAATATACTAGCGTAAAAGGTTCACACGATCACAGAAGTCATCGTTGAATGTGTGTGAGTCAGTACGGATCTCCAGGTCCCGCTGCTAATTATTGATCGGAGAGGGGTCTCGATCATGTCCACATTATTCGTGAACCATAGGGTGACACACTTAAGGGATACCGACACCATTCGGAGCAAATGATATGTCAGAAAAAGAAAAGGAAAGCGCAGGAATTTATTTCACTAGACACCGAAATTGTTTCGGTTGAAATTGCTGAAACTGGTTCTGCATGTGAAATGGAATACTAGCAAGGGGTTTTATGTGAATGTTTGTTAATTAAAGTAATTAACAAAATTCTGAATAAATAAATAAAAGAGTTTTATTTAAATGAGAGCTTGCATTAATTTTGGTGGAAAATTAATGCATGTGAGTGGAATTGTGAGTGGAGAGGTTTTTATGTGAGTGGAGCTTCCACCACATGAATGAGGGAGAGGTGGGGGCACCCTCCTTGGCCGGCGGCCATGCCCCCTCCACTATAAAAGGACCCCCTCCTCTCACTTGTCTCTCACACCTCCTTGCGAAGGATCTCTCTCCCCCCTTTAGAATTTCCCCATGGTCTCGGATCAGCGAGATACATGTTCCCGGTGGCTTTTTCTGAAAGGATTTGTTGCTTTCGCTGCTTCGCTGGAGCGAGGGCGTGGAGGTTGTCGGGGTACCCGTACGTGTGTGCGATCACGGATGCACCACTGCTTTGAGGTGCTGGACTTGATCGTGCTGGATCGGCTGGACCAGATGGACTTCATCACGATCTTGAGATCGGCAAGCGTTCGTCTACATCATCCACGAGTACAACCTCGTTAACGCTTTTCGGTCTTCGAGGGTATGTATTCTATGGATGTATATCCACCCGTTGCTTGTATCTAGTAGATAGATCTTGGTACATAGTTGTTCCCATCGTAGGAAATTTTTTGTTTTCTATGCTGCGAACCCTACAATGGTATCAGAGCCGGATCTATGCATAGATACTTTGCACGGGTAGTACACATATGAGTATGTGGGCGATGATGATCATTTTATTGCTTCTTAGTTGTACTTTGGATATTGGTGGCATAGTGGGATGAAGCGGCCCGGACAAACTTTACATGTCCTCGCACATGAGACCTGTTCCACGCTTGACATGCAACTAGTTTTGCATAAGTGGCTAGCGGTGTCTCTCTCCTACTATAGTCAATATCTAATTTGCAACGAGTTGTCAACAATTTGGTTATCCTCGTTGTGGTTCATGTTCGTAGGTAAGAACGGTTCTATCTTCGAAAGCCCTAAGCCACGTAAAACTTGCAATGGATAAATTAGAGGCGTCTAGTTTAGATTGTTACTGGGCTAGTAATATGATATGGTGATGTTGTAAGTAGAAGTATGAGATGATACTCTTACAACACACATAACGTGTAATCTCCATAGACCTTGGACTTACACATATAGGTATGATAGTGATCATACCACGGTGCACATGATAGAGATCATATGCGGGAACCATATCATTTCACTAATAAACATGTGATGTTTGATTGCATCTTATATTGCTTGTTTGGCGTTTTATTAGCATAATAAGATGATCCCTCATTTAAATATCAAGATAAATATGTGTTCTTCCTTTAGTATACACTGATTATGTTCTCGTCGCTCCACGTGATGATCGGGTGTTTTTGGATCCACGACCATATTTCGGGTGTAAGACAGTTACACACACGAATACTAAGGTTCTTACTTGGCGAGACTAGCATGTACTGACATGGCCTCGGAACACGGACCGAAAGGTTAAGCATGAGTCATATAGTAGATATGATGCCCATTTGATGCTCGCCTTTGAAGCTACACCGACTCACGTGATGATCGGACTTGGTGTAGTGGATTTGGTTCATGTAATCACCAAAAAGACACGAGGGATGTCGTTTTTGAGTGGGAGTTCATTTCTAATTTGGATTAGTAGAACTCAATTTATCATAAATTAAATCAAAGTGAATTTGCATAATTTGTTATAGTCATTGGCATTCGTTCACCACCTTATGCATAGTTGTAATTGAGATAATAGAACTATAGAATTCTGGATATATACTTTACGAACTGGTATCGTATTGTGTTGAGTGTCAATCTAAAGTTTCAAGTCCTATTGCAAACTTTCAGCAAACTCTATTTACTCCGTGAAATTTAATAGTTGGTATTAAATCAAGAGTAACAATTCTAGTGTTAGTATCTTAAGTATCATGTTTGCCTCCAAGATTCTTGATTGTTTTAATATCAAGTTTATCTAGGAGCTGAAAGAATTGTTTCAGAAACCATCATGTGTGGCAGATATAACGATATATGAAATAATGTTTTGGTTGCAATATGATAGAGTATAATATATGTTCTCATATTGGATGAGAATTTACGAAGGTTGGAGATGCTAGACATCCTAATCATCCAAAAGGGTTTTGGAAAGTAATGTTATACTCACGATTCATCCTTATAAGCTATAGTAGCTTGATCATGAAAGTCATCATGATAAGGATGAATAGAAGATGTATGTAAAGTGTTTACTATACTAAAAGATTACTAAAGAATGGATTTTGAAAGAATACCGATCATTTTGATGATGGTGATCTACTTCAAAGTGCAAGTCCAAAGGTATTATTATTTGAATATACACGCTTTGGACTATGTGTCATGTATATGGCGCCACTTTTGATGTTGATAGATTCTTTTAAAAAGGAAAAGGAAATGCTGAAAGAGAATCTATAAAATATATTTGGCAGAAAAGAAAAGATTGGAAATATCCAATTTAGGTATATAGATGATATACATGTTATGGTTGTATTCTTTGCTTGTTAAACAATGTGGTTCTTGGGTATTGGATACCGAATTGGTTGGTATGAAATTTCATACGGAACGACGCAATTCATGAACCACAATGGCCTAAGTAACTAGCAAGAGAATATGTGATGATGTTCATCGAAAACAAACAAACCGTTGTTTGTATTTCTCGTTGACATCAAAGCTTGACTTCAAGATTTGTTTTAATAATTGTTATTTAAATCAGGTATTATGAGAACAAAGGTTGTTCAAATAATTACCATATTCCATATAAGATGGATGATTTACAAATCTAGTTGGAGAAATCACATCCATAAAACCTAATGCTAAAATGTCGCAAGACAAATGATTGAAACATCACTTACGAAGTGACATCGCCGTTTAAATTATATTGGAAATAAAACATGAAGAAACTCCATTTTCATGGATTTTTGGAGTCTTTGATTTAATCAAGTGACGCTTGTGAGATTTTCCTCAGGATAATTAAAACTTCGTTCAAAGGCCAAAGAAGAACGAATGACTAAAATATTGGAATTTATACATATCGATGTATCTAGTCCATTATGTGTAGTCGTAAGCGATGAGTTTCAACTTCATATACTTTCTCCGGAAATTTGAGTGAATATTCACTTAATGAGAAAGAAGTGTGAAATATTTGAAAATGTTCAAAGACTTTCAAGATGAAGTGAAAATCATTGTAACAAGAAAATAAATGGTTTATGATTTTATCATAAGGGATTTATTTGAGTTACAAGTGTAACAAGAAAATAAATGAATTATGATTTTATCATAAAGGGATTTATTTGAGTTGCAAGTTTAGCAAAACACCTAGATTTACATCTCCCGAAACACCAAAGGAGTATGGAGTGTTTGAGATTTGTAATGAAACCTTGTTTGACATGGTTGGATCAAAGGTGTCATTTATAAAACTGCCATTATGTTTTAAAAGATTAAAGCTTTAGAGACTTCCACTTTTACACTGAAAAGAGCTCCATCTTGATCCGTTGAAATGACACCATGGAAGTTATGGTTTGGGGTAAAACCCAAGTTGTCATTTCTTAAATTTTGGTATGCTAAACATAAGTAAGATGTTTACAACCGAAGTCGGATGAGCATGTATTTGTAGGTTATTTCGAATAACAATTGGTTATTCCTCCATAACACCAAGGACAAAAGGGTTTGTCGCTTGAAACATGAAGTTTCTTGAAGAAGGATTTTTTCATAAATGTTAAGTGGGAGGACAATAGAACTTTGATAAGGTTAACGAACCTTAGCTATATGTGATGAGTTGCGCAGCACCGGAAATCGTTCCGGAGGCAGCCATAATGCTCATGGTTTATGTGCCTCAAAGGTTGTGGTCACGGAGATCTAAGTTCCTATTGAACCAAGTAGGTCGGTTAAACAATCAAATGCTAAGATTTGAGAGTAAATCATTATTGTTTGACAATGATGAACCGAATACATACAAAGAAGCGATGATGGGCCCTGACTCCGTCAAATGGCTTGAAGCCATAAAATCCGTGATAAGTCCATACACGATAAATCAAGTTTTGAACTTGGAATACCCTCCGGAAAGGTGTAAAAACCTGTCGGTCATATTTGGATCTATAAAGAAACAGACATGGATGTTTCACATCTATGAAATAGTCGACATGTCGTAAAGTATTTTATGACAATGTTCAAGGAGTTGACTATGACAAGATTTGATCTTTCATAGCGATATTTAGTCTGGACGGATTAAAGTAGCAACCACTACATATAATTTGGTATATGGTAGATGAATAAACAAAACAAAGTTCTTTTAATAGAATGGTTACCTAGGACGTGTACATGACACGATCCAAAGGGTTTTGTTAATTCAAAGGATGCTAAAAAGGGGCATGCAAACTTCAATTGTTGAAGTAAGCATCGCGGAGTTGGAATCTTCACCGTGATGAAAAGAGTTTTCATCAGGAGACGATGAAGATGCTTGCATTTGCAAGAAATTAAGTGGGAGTGTTAAGACATATTTCTAATACATTATGTGGAGGACATCTTGTTGATTAGAAATGATGTATATTTTATTGACAAAGGTTAAGAATTTCATTTTGATGAAATACTTAGGCAAAACCCGAATATTTAGCATGAATGTCTATAGTGGATAGACTGTGACGCTAATATGGTTGTGCCAAACATACATATATGAGATATTGAAGGAGTTCAATATAGAAACGACAAGAAATGGTTCTTGTCGCATGGAAAGGAATTGAATCAAGATTCAAGTGTATCGACACTTGATAAGTGAAACAAGATTCAAGTGCTTTGACACTTGATGAGTGGAATCACGAGAATGTTTTGATCAATCATACCATGATATGTACACATCCAGATATGTCCTATGCTCTAAGTGTTATGAGCATATACCAGAATGAATCATAAAATGATCATTGGACGATAGTGAGGATATTCTTATGATCTTTTGGAAGAACTAAGAATATATTTGTGTAGAGGTGACAAACAATTACAAATAGTTCATTGTAAAGAGTTACATTGATACTAGTTTTGTCACAAGATACAAATTAAGTTTATCTCAATTTAAACTATGGGTGGCACAATGTAATGGAAAGGAGATTCCATGATGGATTTGGAAGAGTTCCAAAGTTAAGACATTGTGACGAATACTACAACAAAAGGGCTAAGTATATGACTGCTATAGTAGCAGCAAAGGAGGGAATTTGTGTCAAGTAGTTTGTTATCAAACTAAGGTGTGGTTCACAACGGGCTAACACTAAAGATATATTGTATGACAATAGTATCGACGTGTTTTAAACCCCAAGGAACTAAAGGTCTCACCGAAAGACCAAATTTATACAATGCCATCTCATTGGAGAATGAGTGATGCGTGAAGACGCAAAGACATGCAAATACACACGGACCTGAAAGTGTCAGATCCGTAAATTATGTTAACCACTTGCAATTGCGTATTTGGAACACCAGAAAGCCATAGGTGTTCAATACACAAAGTTTTCAAACTAGATTATTGTCTCTAGTGCAAGTGGGAGACTGAAGGGAATATGCCCGAGAGGCAATGATAAAGTGGTTATTATCGTATTCCTTATTTATGATAAATGTTTATTTTGCATGCTATAACTTTATTAATACGGAAACGTTAATACATGTGTTTTTAATAAACAAAAAGGAAGTTCCTAGTTATGCCTCTCTTATAAACTAGCTCGTTGATTAACAAGATGATCAAAGTTTCCTGATCATGGACATTGGATGTTGTTAATAACGAGGTCACAACATTAGTGTAATGATGTGATGAACATTCATCCGAAGTATAGCATTATGATCAAAGTCATTGACTTTATATTGCTATAACAACTTACGAAGTGATCCTAATCCTTAGACCATGAGATCATGTCAATCACTAACACCGGAAGAGTTTCTTGTTGACATCAAACATCACACCGTAACTGGGTGATTATAAAGATGGCTTCAGAACTACTAAAGTGTTATGTTGAGACCCATGGATCGAGAGTGGAATTTGTTCATCCCGATGACGGATAGATATGCTCTGGGCCCTCTCGGTGATATCACATTGATTAGCTTGCAAGCAAGTGATTTGATCACTACAATGTTATATCACGGGAACGAGAAAAGAGTGCATGTCGGTAACGAGATCAAACTAGGTATGGAGATACCGATGATCGAATCTCGGACATGTAATATATCGTGAAACAAAGGGATTAAGATACTAGTGTAAAAGGTTCACACGATCACAGAAGTCATCGTTGAATGTGTGGGAGTCAGTACGGATCTCCAGGTCCCGCTGCTGATTATTGATCGGAGAGGGGTCTCGATCATGTCTGCATTATTCGTGAACCGTAGGGTGACACAATTAAGGGATACCGACACCATTCGGAGCAAATGATATATCAGAAAAAGAAAAGGAAAGCGCAGGAATTTATTTCACTAGACACCGAAATTGTTTCGGTTGAAATTGCTGAAACTAGTTCTGCATGTGAAATGGAATACTAGCAAGGGGTTTTATGTGAATGTTTGTTAATTAAAGTAATTAACAAAATTCTGAATAAATAAATAAAAGAGTTTTATTTAAATGAGAGCTTGCATTAATTTTGGTGGAAAATTAATGAATGTGAGTGGAATTGTGAGTGGAGAGGTTTTTATGTGAGTGGAGCTTCCACCACATGAATGAGGGAGAGGTGGGGGCACCCTCCTTGGCCGTCGGCCATGCCCCCTTGGGCTTCCCCCTCCCCTATAAAAGGACCCCCTCCTCTCACTTGTCTCTCACACCTCCTCGCGAAGGATCTCTCTCCCCCCTTTAGAATTTCCCCATGGTCTCGGATCAGCGAGATACATGTTCCCGGTGGCTTTTTCTAGAAGGATTTGTTGCTTCCGCTGCTTCGCTGGAGCGAGGGCGCGGAGGTTGTCGGGGTACCCGTACGTGTGTGCGATCACGGATGCACCACTGCTTTGAGGTGCTGGACTTGATCGTGCTGGATCGGCTGGACCAGATGGACTTCATCACGATCTTGAGATCAGCAAGCGTTCGTCTACATCATCCACGAGTACAACCTCGTTAACGCTTTTCGGTCTTCGAGGGTATGTATTCTATGGATGTATATCCACCCGTTGCTTGTATCTAGTAGATAGATCTTGGTACATAGTTGTTCCCATCGTAGGAAAATTTTTGTTTTCTATGCTGCGAACCCTACAGATTTGACCTTTGCTTGCCAAGAACTTCATCAAGCACACCTTTGTCCTTGGTAGTGATGTCCTTGATCACTTCTTTTTCCACACTAGCATTTTTCTTGTTACTATATGTTGAATTGGACGAGCTAGGAGTATCAT
The DNA here is from genome assembly GCA_023614405.1 of Avena insularis. Taxonomy (NCBI): domain Eukaryota; kingdom Viridiplantae; phylum Streptophyta; class Magnoliopsida; order Poales; family Poaceae; genus Avena; species Avena insularis. The sequence goes on along the minus strand of CM042689.1, from coordinate 335,777,158 downwards.
ATTTGGCCAATCGACTTTGAAGCTGATCATGTGACTCATTGAGAATAGAGAACTCGTTTTTCAACGCCTTGTGAGCATTGTCAAGTTTCTCCAATTCCTCAGAGAGTCTATCATGAGCAGCCCCAAAGTCAATTCTTTCCTTCTTTAACTTCTTTGCTTTGGTGACAGCATTGTCATGTTCCTTAACAAGTTTAGTCACAATTTCATCATGTAACTCTTCAATAGACTCAAGCCTCTCTTCAAGAGAGACCCGAGCCTCTTCCTCCTCTTCAAGAGCATTTTTAACGATGCAATTTCCATTGCATCCTCCCTTTCAATTCTGCCATTTTCTTCAAGGAGAGCTTCGTTTTGGGCCAGCTGATCCATAAGAGCTTCAAAACGAACTTTGTGCTCACCTTGAAAGTTAGTTTAGAAATAATCCAAAGCAATAATCTCTTCTTTAACCTTAAGACTAGTAGGATCATCCATGTCTATCATAGCCTTGGGAAAAGAAGAGTTAGAAGAAGTTACCTCGGAGCTTCTTGCCATGAGGCAAGTAGCATTCTTGTTGATGATGTTTTTGTTCAGAGAGTCAAAGAGAGATGTTGATGTAGATGTGGTGGCTATAGCAGCCACCTCTTGAGAGCTATCGTCCTTGTCCTCATCTTCACTCCCCGATGAATATTCTTCTTGAGTCACTAGAACAATCTTTGGTTGCTTTTTGAAAGGAGCATTCTTCTTTACAAACTGTTTCTTACGTGGAGCTTTTGATTTGTCCTTGAAAATGAGTCTTCCTCCATTATCCTCTCTACTTTGATATGGACACTCAGCTACGAAGTGCAGCTGGTCACCACAATTGAAGCATGTTCTTAGCTTGGGACCATTTTATTTTCTTCCATAGTCTCCACTCTTGCGATCTAGTTTAGCTTTAGCCTTGGCTGGATATTTCCAAAAGTTTCTTGCATAAAGAGCCAAGTATTGTCCGTGGATCCTTTTTTTATCCTCAGGACAGTCTAGACCTTCTACCGCATATTCATCATGATCAATCACACTAGTCTTCAAGGCCATGTTGACCACCTTTTGCATCCCCGTAGCTCGAGCACGAGCATCTTCGGCATTCTTGGCAGCCACTTTGAAAGCGGCCATTTCTTGCATTACCTCATTGGATGACATGAGGTGATAGTTATGCCTACCTTGGATACTTTTCAAATCTGTGGGCTCAAATGGCATAAGAGCACTGACATACTTGTGCTTGATCCAAGCATCATCAACATGAGCTGCACCGTGGTTTCTGAAGGTTGTGGCTATTGCCTTGATCCTCCTATACATGTCCTCGTGGTCTTCTCCATCTAGCATATAGAATCCTTCAGCTTCATTGCTCAAGGCATCATATCTATTCCTTCTCATACTTTCATTTCCGATGAAGAGCTCGGTGAGGGCATCCCAAGCTTCTTTAGCTGTGCTAAGATGCTGAATGTGTGGCATGTCTTTGTCACCCACACCAAGTTGTATCATGTGTAGAGCTGTAGCGTTGAGTTGGCTATCGACCACTTCTCTTCTTGTGAGATTGTTGGGGTTTCCAACATGAAGACCATTTTCGATGATCTTCCACAACTCTATAGAGGAACTGCACACATGAGATTTCATCAAAAATTGCCATTGAGAGAAAGTAGATGCAGAAAGTTTGGGTGGATCACCCCTATTATGTATATGTGGGTGAGGGATAGGTGGATCAGGGGAATACACATGAGAAACCTCATTGTATCCATCCTTACCGCTATCCTTTTTCGAGGAGGAGCTCTTGCTAGTATCATCACCAACCACTTCGTTATCTTTGGAAACAGTTTTACCCGTTTCCTTGGATTGCGGAGTGGTATCCTCAGAGTTAGATGGAGGTGATGCTGCGGATGTGGAGAGACACATTATCAATTGACGCATCTCTTCCATCTTAGCCTCCATTTAACTCACCATGGTTGTTTCCAACGTCTTGAGATCGTTCATGGTGACTACCTCCAGAGCATCACACCCATCTACCTTGGAACCCATACTTCTCTTAGGCGGTTAAGCCCGAAATAAGAGCCGAGGCTCTGATACCAATTGAAATGGATCGTATGGGCACCTAGAGGGGGTGAATAGGTGCTAACCAATTTTTAATACTTTTTCAATTTTAGGCTTGACACAAAGTAAATTCTCTAGATATGCAACTACGAGAATTTCCCTATATGTAACCCTAACTACTAAGCACGTAAAAGAGGAGCGAGGAAACTGTAGTGGAGCACGCGGAGACACAGGGATTTGTTTTACCGCAGTTCCTTCCTTGTTAAGGGAAGTACATCTGCGTTGGAGGAGTGGGCGGTTCTAAGACCACCACGCCACAATAGGCCTCACCCTATTCTCCGATGGATCTCGCCACGAGAGGCCTGATCCACCTTATCCACTATTGGATCCCTTCGAGGCGGGAACCGGTGCCTTTTACAACACTATCGGGGCACACACCCACAACCGAATTGGGGGCTCCCGAGATGACAACAAGCTGCCACAAGAACAAGGTTTATCAATATAAACAAAAACAAGGATCTAGGTATTTGCAAGAAATACTAGATCGGAGGTTCTACAAATGAATGGAGAGGAGATGAAGCGCTTGATTGCTGATGATGAAGATCGAGTTCTCCTCCTTCGATTCCCCAAGGGATGGGGCCTTTGGGTGGATCTAGGTGGAGCTCTCTTGGATGAAGCTTTCAGATCTGATCTGGTCTTTTTCGAGATGAATCAAGAGTTCTGGCAGGAGGGGGAAGGCTGGCTTAAATACCCCCTCCCTAGATCTGACCGTTGCACAACTTTGGGAGCGGATTATCCGCCCCTGGGAAAACTCTGCCCCAAGGGCGGATTCTCCGGGGGAAACTCCGCCCCTCTCTGGGGCTGGCGCCTGCAGAACTTGGTGAAGATCTTGGGGGGGCGGATAATCCGGCCCCCCTGAGGGGCGGATTATCCGGCCAAGCCGGAAAGTCCGGCCAATACTCCGCCCTCTGGGCTTGCATGGCGATGGCAGGCGGACTATCCGGCCCCCTTGAGGGGCGGATTATCCGGCGGGGCCGGAATATCCGGCCAAAATTCTGCCCCCCTTCTGGGGCTTGCGCCTACTTGGAAGAGGGAGGGGCGGATTATCCGCCCCCCAAAACAGAGTCCTTCTCCTTTTTCTCATAGGTAGCTGCAACACTTCAACACACATTAAATAATCCTTGATATTGTTATCTAACACACAAAACACTAGGGATTATAAAATTTTATTTCAGGCACGGGGGACTCCTTTCCCGCTGCCGATATCGTGGGGGAGCACCGCCCCTTAGCCCCTTTCCTTCATGGATTCTTGGGAGCCCTCCCCCATGGAGATGGGATCCATGGGGGAGGCAAAAACGTGGCTTTGGTGGCTGCAAATTCGTGGGTGGAGGTGTCTCCCACGAATTAGGTTTCCTCCCTTTATATAGCTTCTTGGATTCTCGTCACCCCATCTTGTGCTGCAGTAAATCAGGCCTAGAGGGCCCGTCCAGACTTGGAATCAGCTAAATTTTATGTCCAGAACGATTGTCACGAAATTTCCTACAACTTTGTAGTTGAAGAGTTTTCCTTACGCCGTCTTCGACCTAAAACGTGACCATTTTAAAAAGAGTTCTGAGACAGATTTCTGGAAAATCTCAATTTGACTCCAACAAGGTTTCCACTTGTATTCTTGGTAATTCCTACACATCAAAGTGTAAAACAAGAACATTGTGCACTTTTGCAACTATTAGTAGGTTAGTCCAAATTACTCATGAACTTTATATAAAAAGGAGTGTCAAAAGCATAATAATAGCATAAAACCATCAAAAATTATAGATACGTTATGGATGTATCACTCCCACATATTTCTATGATTACTTTGCAATCGAATGAACCATTTACATACGATACCATTTTCCCTTTGTCTCGCGATATTTTACTTATCCGAGGTTTGATCGTCGGTATCTCCGCATACCTAGTTCAATGTCGTTATGGATAAGTATTATTTACTCATTCATGTGATATGTGATCCCTTGTGAGCCAGTCACATGTTTGCAAGCTAATTGAATGACATTCCACTGAGAGGGCCTAGAGTATATCTATCCGTCATATGGATGGACAATTCCCACTCTTGATCCATGTGCCTCAACACATAGTTTTCGAACACTCAATGCCACCTTTATAACCACCCAGTTATGAAGTAGTGTTTGATGTCATCAAAGCATCCGTCCGGTGATGGTGATTAGCATGATCTCATGGTCGAAGGAATTAGGTTACTATGTATCTAAAAGCTTATAGCAAATGAACTATTTAAATGACTTGATCTTTATGCTATGCTTATCTATAGGAGTATGTCCATCACACAATTCTCCTAATGATATGATCTTGTTGTTAATAACATCTTAATATTCATGATTAGGAAACCATGATAATCTATCAACCAACAAGCTAGTATTACAAAGAGGCTTTACTAGGGACAACAAGTTTACAAATCACATAAGTATTAATGTTTCCGCTTAATACAATTATAACATGAATGTAAACATTTATCATAAACACAAAGATATAATAATAACTACTTTTATTATTGCCTCTAGGGCATATCTCCAACAATATGAGCCTTAGCGGCCTAGGCCCCTTACCGAAGACGAGGAAAAGAGTCGACCTAGGGCACGACCTTTGATATACCTGGGTCTAAAATTCAAGGCTATGTTGTGTAGGGTTCGCAACATAGAAAACGAAAATTTTCCTACGATGGGAACAGCTAAGTACCAAGATATAACTACTAGATACAAGCAACGGGTGGATATACATCCATAGAGAACATACCCTTGTAGACTGATAAAGTTTAATGAGGTTGTACTCGTGAATGATGTAGACGAACGCTTGCCGATCTCAAGATCAAGAAGAAGTTCTAGCGCCGCAAAACAGCAGCGCATCCGTGCTCGCACACACTTTCAAGCCACCGAGTAACCTCCGCCTCCTCGCTCCAGCGATGCAGCAGAAGCAACAACTCTTTCCAGCCAAAAATCCATCCGGAACATGTATCTCGCTAGTCCGAGACCATGGGGGATAAACTAGAGGGGGAGAGAGATCCTTTACGAGGAGGTGTGAGTATGAGAGAGGGAGAGGGGTTTTATATAGGAGAAGGGGGGCACCCCAAGGGATGTGGCGGGCAGCCAAGGAGGCTGCCCCCACCCCTTCCTCCATTATGTGGGTGGATCTCCCACTCACAATTTGCCCCTTCATTTCTCCACTCAAAAACCCTCTCATATTCCCATTAAATTTCCACCAAATTTAATGTAATCTCTCTTTAAATAAAACTCCTTTTATTTATTTATTCAGAATTTTGTCAATTACATTAATCAACAAACATTCACATAAAACCCCTTGCTAGTATTCTATTTCACATGCAGAAACAATTTCAGCAATTTCACCCGAAACAATTCCGGTGTCTAGTGAAATAAATTCCTGCGCTTTGTAAATCTTTTCTTCTAGAAACTATTTGTTCCAAATGGTGTTGGTGCCTCTTAAGTGTGTCACCCTACGGTTCGCGAATAATGCGGACATGATCGAGAACCCTCTCGGATCAATAATCAGAAGTGGTACCTGGAGATCCATACTGACTCCCACACATTTAACGATGACTTCTTGTGATCATGAGAACCTTTTACGCTAGTAACTTAATCCCTTTGTCTCGCAATATATTACATTTCTGAGATTCGATCATCGGTATCTCCATACCTAGTTTGATCTCGTTACCGACATGTACTCTTTTCTTGTTCCCGTGATATAACATTCTAGTGATCAAATCACTTGCTTGCAAGCTAACTAATGTGATATCATCGAGAGGGCCCAGAGTATATCTCTTCGTCATCGGGATGGACAAATTCCACTCTTGATCCATGAGACTCTACATAACAGCTTTGTAGTACTGAACCCATCTTTATAGTCACCCTGTTACGGTGTGACATTTGATGTTATCAAGATACTATTCTAGTGTTAGTGATTGACATGATCTCATGGTATAAGGATTAGGATTACTTCGTATGATGTTATAGCAATATAAACACAATGACTTTGATCGTAATGCTATACTTCAGATGAATGTTCATCACATCATTCCAATAATGTTGTGACCTCATTATTAACAATATCCAATATCCATGATCAGGAAACCTTGATCATCTTGTTAATCAACGAGCTAGTTTATAAGAGAGGCATAACTAGGAACTTGCTGTTTGTTTATTAAACACACATGTATTAACGTTTCTGTATTAATACAATTATAGCATGCAAAATAAACATTTATCATAAACAAGGAATAATATAATAACCACTTTATTATTGCCTCTCGGGCATATTCCCTTCATGTTGGACATGCAAGTATGGTTCTAGGAGTACGCCATAAGTCATCATCGACCCTACATAGTGTTTAAGTCCAACCAAAATTAAAATATATGCGTTAATATGCGAGAATGAAGATTGTCCTTGGAAGGTTTGTGCAAGGAATGGGAAACTTGAAGGTTGGTGGAAGATAAGTAAGTATGAAGTCCCACACACATGTGGCAATGCCTTCCTAGAGGGAAACAAGCACTGGCAACTGACATCTACCCTTATTGCACACTAGTGTGCCGATGCCATCAAAGCTACGCCTACCCTGCAAGCGGCCTCTTTGGTCCAATTTGTGAAACTCATATTTGACTATCATATCAAGTATGGAAAGGCTTGGAGGGCTAAGAAATGTCTATCATATTTGTGATTGGGAGGAAGCATATGGAAGGCTACCCAGGTTGTTGGCGGCGATGGCACATCAAAACCCTAGAATGACGCACATTGTGCAGCCACATCCAATCGAGACTCGCACAGTCAAAGATGTCAAGTACTGAGTGTTCGGCCGAGCATTTTGCTGCTTCCTCCCTTATATTGAAGCATTCAAGCATTGACGTCCATTTCTTTGTGTGGATGGCACGTTCCTTACTGGGAAGTTTAGGGGCACCTTTTTTGTTGGGATCTCTTGCGACGTGGACAACCGATTGGTCTAGCTTGCCTTTGCTCTTGTGGAAAAGGAGGATAACGTCAGCTAGAACTGGTTCATGCAGTTGGTGAGGACTATGATTGTTGGCCCCGGAAGGGAAGTCCGTGTCATTTTTGACTTGAATCCGGCCATATTGATTGCCATGAGGGCACAAATACCTAGGCATACCCTTGTTAGGCACCGTTGGTGCATAAGGCATTTCGTGGGTAATTTCTACCATGCTTGTCATAATAGAGAAATGACCGAGTATCTCCATAGGCTTATCTTGGTGTTCGATCCGGTGGTATTTGAAGAGATGTTCAACGAGTTGTATGGATTGACAAATGAGAAGGGGAAGGGTTTTCTTAGGGAGAATTTGCTGAAGAAACACTTATGGGCTCAAGCTTTCGATGAGGATGGGGTTCGGTATGGTCACATGACAAGTAACATGGCCGAGATATTCAATAACGTGCTAAAGGGTATCCGCACGCTACCGGTAGCTGCCATCACATCCTTTACTTTGGACAAGTGCAAATAGTATTGGGTCACAAGGAGCGACAAGTCAAGGTACTAGTGAATGTCGACAAAATATGGCCAACGACCGTGTAAGAAGAACTTGGATACCAAGCTACGAAGTCTTATGACCAAACATGGACTTGTTTCGATAAGGAGGTCTGGAAGTATGAGGTTTAGGATGTAGGAGGTACCAACTCAGGTGGTCGCAAATATGTTGTTGTGTTTGCTCACTACTCTTGCACGTGCCAGATGCCTTTAGAGATCCATCTACCATGCTCTCATATAATAACGGCGTGCCGTGCTTGGGCCGTGGACTCATACAAGTCTGTATCATGGTTCTACAATCTTGAATCGCTATATCACACATGGGCCAGCAGATTCGAGCCTTACCTAGACATGGCCCAATGGCCGAAGTATACCGGGCTGGTGTATTTACCAGATAGCAAGCTAATGATCAACACAAAAGGGCGAAGAGAGACTAAGCGGTGCAAGATGGAAATGGACCAAGCTGAGGGAGGGACAACCTTCAAGCGACCACGTCCAAATGATGATTTTGTGGAGGACTCCATGAAGAACCGTTGTTTGGTATGCGGCGAAGAAGGTCACAAGAACACAAAAAAGCTAAGTTTTGAGGATCGGAAGAAAAAACTAGCCGCGTCCCTTCATCAAGCGGGCATGGTAGAGGCCCTAAGAGGCCTCGAGAGACTAGACATATGAAAGGTTGTCAAGGTGATAGTGAAATTAACCGAGGCGTTACAACAGGATAGAAAGGTTATATTTTATGTTATATATGTTTGCATTTGTTTTAAACACATTGTTCTTATTAGGTGTTCTCATTTATATGCTATAATCAATTATAATTGCATGTTTGTCAAGCTCACTAAAATACCCTTGTCTTTGCAGGATGACGGCTCGGTACCATCTTCTTGAGGCGGAGTATGAGAAGAATCAACGAGGTCGCCTACTCTCGGAAGGCCAGGTACGCACGTATTGTCTAACATGATCATCACTAAATTAATTATTGTTTATTACTTGCTTAACTATTTTACTTATTTAACTAATTTAGAGATGCCAAAATATTGGCAGGCTCTACTACCCCTTCGCATACATGGACACAAGATCAATACAAAGCAGATGTCTTACAATGAGAGGTATACACCGTACTTACGAAGGGCAAATCTAATTGGATTTATGACCGTAGTTGAGCACGGGACGCCGACCTATAACAGTGTCGCCCTTACAGTGCTAGTCGACAAATGGCACGTGCAGACACACACTTTCCACCTTCCATGTGGCGAGATGACTATAACTTTGCATGGCATGGCGATGTTGACCGCCTTGCCTATATCAGGATGGGACGTGACTAGAAAGATAGAGGCAGACAGATTCAGGGACATGGTTGAAGAGCTGCTAGTAGTAAGGTCACCGGAGAAACAAGCTGGGATGAAGGGGAGCAAGACAGGTGGGCTAAGGTTGACTTGGAGAACCACTTTGGTCATCTCCCCCCTGAGGCCGACGAGGAGACAGTATCATGGTATGCTCGAGTGTACGTGATGTATGTGTTTGGGAAGGTGCTTTTTTCAGACTCCAGGGGTAGCGACGTGTCATGGATGTATTTGCCTCTACTACATGACCGGGATGATGCTGGGAGATACATCTGGGCTTCGGCGGGATTGGCTTACTTGTACCGGTAGCTTGATGAGGCTTGTAGGAGGAGCAATGGTACATCAAACATGGGTGGTTGTGTTATGGTCTTACAAGTTGGCTTAATTTTCCCATCATAATTATTTGCATAACCATTTAGCTTTGCATAACCTATATGCTTCTTTTAAGGTTTGGAGATGGCTTAGATTTCCAATAGGCGACCCACCACCTACGCACCTAGGGATTGGGAACACCAGAATCAAGACAGTGCACACACCATTGTGTACTTCTATGAGGGTGTATCTACCAAGTGGGGGCCTTCCGATAATCTCTACCGGCAATACACCGAGGATTTTGACTCTTCGTAGTTTGGCGCTTAAATAAGCCTTCGGCGCCAGATGTAACACTCCCGGTCACTCTGTACCGACGGCTGTCACTTCTGGAAGCTCAATAGGATCTCTAGACTAACCCCACAGACCAACACTAGTCTTTTATGCGCACTTTGTCCTCACTCATGTGCACCCGGTACCCACTTCCCGGTCGGTCACCCATCCTAGAATTTCTCTAGGCCAAACACACTTAACCTTAGAGTTCTTTTCGAATGAGCTTTCGGAAAAGAAGTTGCAACTTGTTGGTATGGGTTTCCTATCAATCCTATTGAGCCATGCGTCAGGGTACACATACACCTACCCTTAGTAGATCGACGTCCTCGTCGATCAACCACAAGCCAGGAACGTCCCCTCCTAGCACACGTTTGTGCGTCCAGTGCCATCACATTGTCATGCCGTGTCCACTCCGGGCCATACGCGTCATGCTACACATATCCGCCACTGACCCGCACACGCCCATGTAACCGCGAGGGTCAGCTCTGAAACCACTTGTAACACCCCTGGTCACTCCGTATTGACGGCTGTCACTTCTGGCAGCTCAATAGGATCTCTAGACTAACCCCACAGACCAACACTAGTCTTTTCTGCGCACTTTGTCCTCACTGCATGCTTTGCACTCCACTTCCCGGTCGGTCACCCATTCTAGAATTTCTCTAGGCCAAGCACGCTTAACCTTAGAGTTCTTTTCGAATGAGCTTCCGGAAAAGAAGTTGCAACTTGTTGGTATGGGTTTTCTATCAATCCTATTGAGCCATGCACCAGGGTCTCACACCAGCCCAGCCCCGTATCGGGTGTTTGAGCTCGAAATCAGGCCATGACATCGAAGCCATTTGGACTCGAACCGAATGGGGAAACTTCAGCTCCGTTTCAAAAGGCGCCAAAAAAATAAGCCTTCTACGCCAGACCAGCCCTAGATAGGGTGTTCGAGCTCAAAATCAGGCCCTGATGTCGGCGTCGTTTGGACTAGTGCCGAATGGGGAAACTTCAGGGCCATTTCTTGGCGCCTAAATAAGCCTTCGGCGCCACACCAGCCTCAAATAGGATGTTCGAGCTCAAAAGCATGCCTAGACATTGGCGCCATTTAGACTAGCACCGAACAGGGAAACTTTGGCGCCTTTTCAAAAGGCATTGAACCTTCATCGCCAGACCACCCCCATATAGGGTTTTTCAGACATCAGCGAGATTTATGTTCATACCAATCAACCTTACCAATTCAATACAAACAATAAACATCCTTATTCTTAGAGAATATCGATCTTTCATTATTGGACAAATTGAGAATTATATTACAAGAACATACATATGAAGAAGATGATCTTAAAAATCTATGGTTTGCCACCGAAACTGCAAAGTTGCATCGTCAGCCTTTCAATCTCCATATGATTATTGTAAATTAGAACTCTAGCTTCCAGGGAGAACTCCTCATCTTCGTGTAGGGGTTCGTAGCATGGAAAACAAAAAATTTCTACCGCATGCAAACAAAGAAGCCAAGATCTATCTACTAGATTGTAGCAATGAGTCGATAGAGGAACTCACCCTCGAAGATTCCAAAGCGGTTAACGAGAGCAGATTCTCGTGGGTGATGTAGTCGTACTCTTGCCGATCTCAAGATCGCGCAGACGATCCTTCCGACGCTGCGTTCCGGCAGTGCTTCCGCAGTCGGTCACACGTTCAGTACTCGATGAAGACCTTCCTCTCCCTTGTTCTAGCAGGAAGCGGAGGTTGTAGCACTCTCCTCGTGATTCCGACAGCACGACGGTGTGGTACCGAAAGTAGAGGGGATATCTCGCAGGGCTTTGCCTTAAGCCGGAGCGAGTATGGTGGACTATGAGAGAGGCCTTGGTGATCTAGGGTTTAGAGGCACCAAGGGAGGAAGCTTGGCCGGCGGCTAGGGCTTGGGAAGAGCCCCAACTCGGCGACTAGGAGGAAACCCTAGGGCGGCGGCGACTTGTGGTGGCCGGCGGCTAGGGCTAGGGTTTTGGTGGTGTTGGGTGTAGGGAAGAGGGGCAGCCCTGCCCTCCTTTTATAGGTGGGAGGGCGCGGCCAAGGGGGAGGGAGTCCTCCCCCAAGTCGGCCTCCTTGGCCGGCGGGTGGAGGGAGAGGAACTCCTCCCCAAGTAGGTTTCCTACTCTCCCTCCACCAAGCAAAACTGCCGTTTGACTTTTTAAACTAGGATTTGGTTTCTCCCTTTATTTTGCCCAGCCATGATACCTAGTACATGATGCAACCATTCCACATTGTCATGACACATTCATGTACCCTTCCCCTCCGGAGTGCCGGACCTTCCGAAACCTTCTAGAACATTCCCGATGAAAACACCGGAATCATTCCCCAACTCCGAAACAAGACTTTCCTTATATGAATCTTATTCTCCATACCATTCCGGATCTCCTCGTGATATCACGGATCCTATCCGAGACTCCGAAAAACATTGAGTCTCTTACTCATCATTCCATAACTACTCAACAACATCGAATCCTTAAGTGTGTCTCCCTACGGTTCGTGAATTATGCGGACATGATCGAGACACTTCTCCGAACAATAACCAATAGAGGAATCTGGAAATTCATATGTATCCCACATATTTCTACGATTACTTTGCGATCGAATGAACCACTTACATACGATACCAATTTCCCTTTGTCTCACGATAGTTTACTTACCCGAGGTTTTGATCATCGATATCTCTGCATACCTAGTTCAACCTCGTTACCGATAAGTACTCTTTTCTCGTTCCCATGGTATGTGATCCCTTGTGAGCCAGTCACATGCTTGCAAGCTAATTGGATGAGATTCCACCGAGAGGGACCAGAGTATTATCTATCCGTCATATGGATGGACAAATCCCACTCTTGATTCATGTGTCTCAACCCATACTTCCCGAACACTCAATGCCACCTTTATAGCCACCCAGTTACGGTGTGGTGTTTGATGTCATCAAAGCATCCTTCCGGTGATGGTGATAAGCATGATCTCATGGTCGAAGGAATTAGGTTACTATGTATTAGAAAGCTTATAGCAATTGAACTATTTAAAATGACTTGATATTTATGCTACACTTATCTATAGGAGTATGTCCACCATACCATTATCCTAATGATATGATCTTGTTATTAACAACATCTCAAATGTTCATGATCAACAAACCATGATCATCTATTAATCAACAAGCTAGTATTATGAAGAGGCTTTACTAGGGACTCTAATTTAGTTTACAAATCACACAAGTATTAATGTTTCTGGTTAATACTGTTATAGCATGAATGCAAACATTTATCATAAACACAAAGATATAATAATAACTACATTTATTATTGCCTCTAGGGCATATCTCCAATAGTCTCCCACTTGCACTAGAGTCAACTAATCTAGATTACATGGTAATATACCGAACACCCATGGCAGTTTGGTGTTGGTCATGTTTTGCCCTCGGGAGAGGTTTCGTCAACGGATCCGCCACATTCAGATCTGTGTGTTCTTTGCAAATCTTTATGTCACCATCTTGGACATGTTCTCGAATAGTGTGAAAACGTAGCTTGATGTGCTTCAGCTTCTTGTGTGACCTTGGTTCTTGCGCATTGGCTATGGCGCCCATGTTATCACAGTAGATAGACATTGGGTCCAGTGCACTTGGAACCACACCGAGCTCTGTAATGAACTCCTTCATACATATCGCTTCTTGTGAAGCCTCCGAAGCAGCTATGTATTCCGATTCAGTTGAAGATCTCGCCACAACACTTTGCTTTGCACTCCTCCAGCTAACTGCTGCACCATTCAAAGTAAATACGTATCCAGATTGAGATTTAGAATCATCCGGATCGGTGTTCCAACTAGCATCGGTGTAACCATTAACAACGAGATGTTCATCACCTCCATAAGAAAGAACCATATCCTTAGTTCTTCTCAAGTACTTAAGGATGTTTTGATCATATCCAATGATCCACTCTGGATCACTTTGATGTCTACTAGTTAAACTAACAAAGATATGCAATGACGGGTATAGTACATAGAATGGCAAACATTAGAGATCCTATCTCTGAGGAATAGTGAGTCTTAATCATTCTTTCTCTATCTTCTGCTGTCGGACTTTGAGTTTTACTCAACGTCGTATTGGGCAACATGGGCAAGAACCCTTTCTTTCTATCTTCCATTCCAAACCTCTTTAGAACTTTGTCCAAATATGTACTTTGTGACAATGATATTAGGCGTCTCAATCTATCTCTATAAATCTTTATGCCTAATATGTAAGCTGCTTCGCCAAGATCTTTCATTGAAAAACTATTATTCAAATATTCCTTGACACTATTAAGAAGGTCTACATCATTCCCAATCAACAATATGTCATCTACATATAGTATTAAGAATGCTACAGAGCTCCCACTCACTTTCTTGTAAATACAAGCTTCTCCATAAGTTTGTATAAAACCAAAACTTTTGATTACCTTATCAAAACGTTGATTCCAACTTCGGGATGCTTGCTTCAACCCATATATGGACCGTTGAAGTTTGCATACCTTGTTAGCATCTTTAGGATCGACAAAACCTTTGGGTTGCATAATATACAACTCTTCATCAATGTCTCCATTGAGGAACGCCATTTTGACATCCATCTGCCATATCTCATAATCGTAATATGCAGCGATTGCTAACATAATCCTCACAGACTTTAGCTTCGCTACTGGTGAGAAAGTCTCATCGTAGTCAACTCCTTGAATTTGTCGAAACCCTTTTGCAACAAGTCGAGCTTTATAGACAGTAACATTACCATCAGCATCTGTTTTCTTCTTGAAAATCCATTTGTTCTCGACAGCCTTTCGGCCATCCGGTAAGTCCACCAAAGTCCATACTTGGTTTTCGTACATGGATCCAATTTCGGATTTCATGGCGTCTTGCCATTTATTGGAATCTGGGCTCATCATCGCTTCCTCATATGTCGCAGTGTCATCGGTGTTATCCACCAACATGACACTCATAACGGGATCATACCAATCAGGAGTGGTACGAGTTCTCATTGACCTGCGAGGTTCTGTAGCAACTTCAACCGAAGTTTCATGATCATCATCATTAGCTTCCTCTCTTATTGGTGTAGGCGCCACAGGAACTTCTTCCGGTGCTACGCTACTCGCAAGTTCGAGAGAAGGTTCAACAACCTCGTCAAGTTCTACTTTCCTTCCAGTCACTTCTTTCGAGAGAAATTCCTTCTCTAGAAAGGATCCATTCTTGGCAACGAAGATTTTGCCTTCGGATCTATGATAGAAGGTATACCCAATAGTTTCCTTCGGGTATCCTATGAAGATGCATTTTTCCGCTTTGGGTTCAAGCTTGTCCGGTTGTAACTTCTTTACATAGGCTTCGCAACCCCAAACTTTAAGGAACGACAATCTAGGTTTCTTCCCAAACCATAATTCATCCGGTGTCGTTTCAACGGATTTAGTGTAGAGGGAGTGTCCCAACCTTTAAACAATATAAGGTGGAATCCCCTGTGTTTACAATGCTAGTCCCTGGATCAATAGCTAGCATCCATAGTTTAGATGTAATATCAAGAAACAAAGGTCATAATATAACTTTATAACCAGGAATAACATAATTTTATTACATCTTTACATAGCTCATTTGGCTATTACATTACATTGCAGCGGAATAACTATAAGCATGGTAAAATCTCAACATGTATCTCTTTTCAAAATATAGCATGGCTAAGCATGTAACAACTACATTGTTTTCACTAAGGAATGTATAGGGTATCCTATTAGGATTTAGCATAGCATAAGTATAGAAATTCTTTTCATGCATGTTTTCAAAATCCACTAAGTATAATGAAAATAGTAGGACTTTTAGATGATAGTGTAACTTGCCTTTCTTTTGGTAAGGAATGTTGGTTTACTCCTTGATCTTGATAGTCTGACACTTTTCTAACTTCACTACAATCAATCAAGCAAACACAATATCAACTAGCATTCCAAACCAATAATCAATCAAAAAATTTCACACATATAAAACAATGGGATCTAAGTCATGCATGTAAGCATGCAGGAGATGGTTCTATTTGCAAAGATGGTCTCCACTAGGCTTCTAAACTTGGTAAGGTTTAGAATGGTCATTTTTCCAAAGTGGCAAAGTCATTTGCAAAAGGGTTTTATCCATAAACCATTTTAAAATCCAATCATTATTTTATGTGGTGGAAAATATTTTTATCAAAGCAACAACTTTTATGTTGCTCACCAAATAAGTTGTTGTTTCTCAAAACTTGGTGTTTTTGGTCAGTAGGTTTGGTCCAAAACATTTTCCCAAAGTTTTTACTCTAAAAAAAATATTTTCATAACAAAACCTTTATTTTTATTTGGCTAGAAATGGCTAAATCAAGTTTTCCATCCTAAAATTTCACCAAATTCATATTCAAAACCATGGGTTGGTTCCTAGGGTCAGTAAGTTCACAACAAACCAATTTGCCAAGGTTTCAATCTCAAAAACATTTTTGAACAATTTTTCTAATCTAAACAAGCATACAAATGTTTCTGTAAAATCCAACAATCCAACAGATACTATTTACTAAATAAATTCCATGGTTGGCTAGGGCTTGTTCCACTGATTCCAATGATATCAAATTTGTAATTTTTAGACGTGTGGATCAAAAGTTACAAAGGTTTGAAAATCACATTCTAATCAGATTTCAAATCTGTTTTAAATAAGAACTGGCCACGCGTCGCAACGCTATTCGCTGGTACCGGTTCGGTCGGATCGGCTCTGCAGTGCGTTGGATCTAGGTAGATCGCACGGCGCAGGACGCGTACCCTTTCGCCGTTAAGTGATTCAATCTTATTCGTCCGATCTAGATCCTACGGCCTGCAGCACTCAACCAAGAACTGGCGGCGCTGTGCGGCGGCAGACGGCGGCGACGGTCAGATGGTGGCGGCGCTGGTGAAACAGGAAGCGAGGGAGGATGGGAAGGTGCTCACCGAGGTCGCAGAAGGCTGGGGAAGCTCAACATGGTCTTCTTGGGTCAAGGGGCGCTCGGGGACTGCAGCAATTCCTCGCCAGTGGGGAAAGACGTCAGGCGGCTCTGGACGTGGTCGGAGACGACGCTGTAGATCATGAGGAGGCAAACAGAGGGCAGGGTCAGATGCGCATGGTCGAGGCGATGACGCGTGCGTGAATGAGAAGGCTTGGGGTGGTCTGGACTTACCAGGAGACGTCGCCGGAGTGGAAGACAGGCGCGGCGGCGCTCAGAGCTTGTCGAAGGTGATGCTCAGGGGCGCCCGCGGTTGAACTGAGGGTACAGGAAGATGCGCCTAGGAGTGGGGAGTGTGCTCGTGTGCTCGGGGAGGCAGGAGGTGGCGAGGCTCGACCGGAATCAACAAGGAGGGTCGTCGGAGCAGTGAGAGTGTCGAGCCAAATTCGGCAGCCTGGAGGCGTGCTTGGGGGAGGAGTCAGAGGGGAAATGGAGGGGAGACGCTGGCGTTTAAATGGGCGAGGTCACGGCCAGTAATGGTGGCCGCATTAAGGTGAATTGAAGCCGCGGAATCACTGGCAGAAACGGCCGGCGTGGTCGTCGCGAGGAAGAAGGAGGAGTGAGCTGGCTGCGTGGGTCCCTGCTGTTAGCGAGGAACGAGAGGGAGAAGAGGGCCACCAGTCAGCGTCTGTTCGGGTTAGAAACTGAGTGAAAAACATTTCGCCGCGGGAGAGGGGAACTAGGCTGTTTGCTGGGCCTAGTTGGGCTGCTGGGTTGGGTCGGTCAAATCCCATTTTTTTCTTCCTGAAACCTTTTTCTTTTTCTATTTCTAATTTCTGTTTTGAAATTCAAACAACCAAACAATACTCAAATCAATTCAAACACTAACCAAACAATGCAACTTTGAATTTGGTTCTGTTCAGTAACATAAACCAAAATTCAAATATCAAAATAATAATTTTATTTTAGGGTCCATTATTAATTAAATAAATAAACCTTGTTTAATAAATCAAATAGATTTTGTTTTATTTAAATACTCCTTTTGAAATCTAATTATTTTCAAAACCAATTCAGTAGGTTTTATTGGAGAATATAAAATACTTGGAAAACTTATTTTAAACAAATAAATAAGTTTTGATGGTTTGGAAATAGTAAAACCTTTATTAATAAAACTTGGATATTAAATCCTTTTATTTTATTTAAACAAACTTTTACTAATTTTATCAATAGAAATATTTTATTTCAAAGGCTTGGCCAAGGTTTAATTTGGCTCTATAAAATAATCCTTATTTATAAAACTTCTATTTCTTTTGAAAACCAAATCCTTTTATTTTAAAAGATCCAAAATAGTAATTCCAAAATATTTTATTTTCCTTTATTAAATGTTTATCTTTTTAAATCCCTTTAGGATTTATTTGATCCAACTTTGTTTGAAGTTCCAATTGGATTCAAAAAGTTTCTTCTTACCCTAAAAATCAAACAAATTTTGTTTTTATTCATTTATTTTTCACATTACAAGATTTGGAAAATCTTGGGATGTGACATTTAGATGGTGCCCTATTTAAAGTGAATGTGGCTGTTTCTAATGCATAACCCCAAAATGATAGCGGTAAATCTGTAAGTGACATCATAGAACGAACCATATCTAAGAGAGTTCGATTACGACGTTCGGACACACCATTACGCTGTGGTGTGCGGTGTCAATTGTGAAAGTATTCCGCATTTCTTCAAATGCTCGCCAAACTCGTAACTTAGATATTCACCTCCACGATCAGAACGTAGAAATTTAATCTTCTTGTTACGTTGATTCTCTACCTCACTTTGAAATTCCTTAAACTTCTCGAAAGTTTCGGACTTATGTTTCATGAAATAGATATACCCATATCTACTCAAGTCATCCGTGAAGGTAAGAACATAACGATAATCATCACGACGCTACACTCATTGGACCACACACATCGGTATGTATGATTTCCAACAAGTCCGTAGCTCGCTCCATCATACCAGAAAATGGAGTCTTAGTCATTTTACCCATCAGACATGCTTCGCATCTTTCGAGTGATTCGAAATCAAGTGATTCAAGAAGTCCATCGGAATGGAGTTTCTTCATACGCTTCACTCCAATGTGACCAAGACGACAGTGCCACATATTGGTCGAGTTATCGCTCAATTTCAAACGTTTAGCCTCAATGTTATTTATGTGTGTATTACTACAATCAAGATTCAATAAGAATAGACCATCTATCAAAGGTGCTGTGGAGTACTGATTCTTCTAAGTGAGGTAAACGTTCTTTACTTCATCGGTAGCATCAGCTGCAGGCGGGTCACCCAGCGGTGCATCTAGCACATAGGTCAAATTACCAGCATTGAGGATAATCCTCAAATTGCGGAACCAATCCACGAAGTTGCTTCCATTGTTTTTCAACTTTTCTTTCTCTAGGAACACATTAAAATTGATGGTAGGGGCCGCCATTGATCTACAACATATTTGCAATAGTTTAGACTAAGT
Source organism: Avena insularis (assembly GCA_023614405.1). Lineage (NCBI taxonomy): Eukaryota > Viridiplantae > Streptophyta > Magnoliopsida > Poales > Poaceae > Avena > Avena insularis. Next base: position 335,758,118 of record CM042689.1, on the reverse strand, counting down.
TTATGACAAGTTGAGTTCTAATTAATAGTTAAATTAATCTAGGTGAATTCCCACTCAAAACAATATCCCTCACATTGTTTTAGTGATCACACGAACCAAATCCACCACATCAAAACCGATCATCATGAGAGTTGATGTAGCTTCAATGGCGAACAATCGACATGTTCATCATATCTACTATATGACTCATGCTTTACCTTTTGATAATCCGTGTTCCGGGACCATGTCTGTACATGCTAGGCTCGTCAAGATCAAACCTTAGCTTCCGTATGAGAAAATCTGGCTTGCTCACGTTGTATACACTTGCAGAATCTAACACACCCGATCATCACGTGGTGCTTCGAAACAACAAGCTTTAGCAATGGTGCTTACTAAGGATGAACACTTTAAAACTTGAAATTTATGTGCATGAGGGATCATCTTATAATGCTACCGTCGTTAACTAAGCAATACAAGATGCATAAAGGATTAACATCACATGCAATTCATAATATGTGATATGATATGGCCTTTCTTCTTGTGCTTCCGATCTCCATCTTCAAGCACGAACATGATCTCCATCATCACCGGCATAGCGTCAAGGTCAATGGCGCCGTTTCATGGTTGTCGTCCACCAGCTCCAACTATTACAACTACTTTTAATAGACACGCGGGTCTTAACAGAAATTAAAGACAACCATATGGCTCCTTCCGGTTGCCAACTTACAATAAGGAACATTGCATACATCAAATATAATCACAATCATGGCCATATCACATCACAGCACACCCCTGCAAAACAAATTTAGACGCCTCTAATTTTCTTTGCATATTTTACGTGGTTTGGGGCTTTCAATAAGTGTCGATCTAACTTACGAACAAGAACCACAACGTTGATGTTTGAACTATCAAGTGCCCGTTGTAAATTGGGTCTATACTATAATGGGAGAGACAGACACCCGCAGAGCCACTTATGCAATACAAGTTGCATGTTGAGCGTGGAGCAAGTCTCATGAACGATGTCATGTAAGGTTAGCCCGGGCCGCTTCATCCCATCATACCGCAAGATGCAAAGTACACAAGAAGCAATTGATAATAAAAGCACCACCGCCCATAATAACCATGGTGTTCTACTCGTGCAACAGATCGACATATAGACACGGCTCTGATACCATTGTAGGGGTTCGTAGCATGGAAAACAAAAAAATTCTACCGCATGCAAACAAACAAGCCAAGATCTATCTACTAGATTGTAGCAATGAGTCGATAGAGGAACTAACCCTCGAAGATTCCAAAGCGGTTAACGAGAGCAGATTCTCGTGGGTGATGTAGTCGTACTCTTGTCGATCTCAAGATCGCGTAGACGATCCTTCAGGCTCTGCGTTCCAAGAGCGCTCATGATCGGTCACACGCTGCATTGATGAATACCTTCCTCTCCCTTGTTCCAGCAGGCAACAGAGGTTGTAGCACTCTCCTTGCGATTCCGGCAGCACGACGGCGTGGTACCAGAAGTAGAGGGGAGATCTCGCAGGGCTTCGCCTTAAGCCGGAGCGAGTATGGTGGACTATGAGAGAGGCCTTGGCGATCTATGGTTTAGAGTCACCAAGGGAGGAAGCTTGGCCGGCGGCTAGGGATTGGGGAGAGCCCCAACTCGGTGGCTAGGAGAAAACCCTAGGGCGGCGGCGACTTGTGGTGGCCGACAGCTAGGGCTAGGGTTTTGGTGGTGTTGGGTGTAGGGAAGAGGGGCAGCCCTGCCCCTCCTTTTATAGGTGGGAGGGCGCGGCCAAAGGGGAGGGAGTCCTCCTACAAGTCAGCCTCCTTGGCCGGCGGGTGGAGGGAGAGGAACTTCTCCCCAAGTAGGTTTCCTACTCTCCCTCCACCAAGCAAAACTGCCGTTTGACTTTTCAAATTGGCGTTTGACTTTTCAAACTAGGATTTGATTTCTCCCTTTATTTTGCCCAGCCATGATACCTAGTACATGATGCAACCATTCCAAATTGTCATGACACATTCATGTACCCTTCCCCTCCGGAGTGCCGGACCTTCCAAAACCTTCTAGAACATTCCCGATGAAAACACTGGAATCATTGCCCAACTCCGAAACAGGACTTTCCTTATATGAATCTTATTCTCCGGACCATTCCGGATCTCCTCGTGATATCCCGGATCCTATCCGAGAATCCGAACAACATTCAGTCTCTTACTCATCATTCCATAACTACTCAACAACATCGAATCCTTAAGTGTGTCTCCCTACGGTTCGTGAATTATGCGAACATGATCGAGACACTTCTCCGAACAATAACCAACAGAGGAATCTAGAAATTCATATGGCTCCCACATATTTCTACGATTACTTTGTGATCGAATGAACCACTTACATACGATACCAATTTCCCTTTGTCTCACGATAGTTTACTTATCCGAGGTTTTGATCGTTGGTATCTCTGCATACCTAGTTCAACCTCGTTACCGATAAGTACTCTTATCTCGTTCCTGTGGTATGTGATCCCTTGTGAGCCAGTCACATGCTTTCAATCTAATTGGATGACATTCCACCGAGAGGGCCCAGAGTATATCTATCTGTCATATGGATGGACAAATCCCACTCTTGATTCATGTGTCTCAACCCATACTTTCCGAACACTCAATGCCACCTTTATAGCCACCCAGTTACGGTGTGGTGTTTGATGTCATCAAAGCATCCTTCCGGTGATGGTGATAAGCATGATCTCATGGTCGAAGGAATTAGGTTACTATGTATTAGAAAGCTTATAGCAATTGAACTATTTAAAATGACTTGATCTTTATGCTACGCTTATCTATAGGAGTATGTCCACCATACCATTCTCCTAATGATATGATCTTGTTATTAACAACATATCAAATGTGCATGATCAAGAAACCATGATCATCTATTAATCAACAAGCTAGTATTATGAAGAGGCTTTACTAGGGACTCTAATTTAGTTTACAAATCACACAAGTATTAATGTTTCTGGTTAATACTGTTATAGCATGAATGCAAACATTTATCATAAACACAAAGATATAATAATAACTACATTTATTATTGCCTCTAGGGCATATCTCCAACACTTCGTACTGAAAGTGGCCGCATCGGTATCCCTACCAATGAAGAATCATGATATTAATAGTGAATGTTCAACCCTAACTGACATGGGTATGACCAATCGGGTCCCTATGCTTAGTCACCCTAGGCACATAAAAGCTTATGGCCCACGAAGGCCCAACAAAGTCTAAGAGGCACCCAGTGGAATAAAGACTTATCTTGACCGACAAGGAATATGCAGGAACTGACATGGAGTTTGTATTAAGAATATTAACTTGTAACCTCTTCAATTACGGATCCAGGACCTAGCCTCTCATATAAAGGCTGGGAGGACCCGACGGAGAGGTCACCTTAGTTTTCCTTCAATCCGCCGCGAGCTAGACACAACTAGCGAACATGTGAGTTTGTAACTGAGCTTTCTCAATACTCAGACTACATCAACTTCCTTGTTTGTCTGATCAGCCGATGAAATCCCTAACGCTCTATTTTCCACGAAACCCTAAGTCCATAACAATGGGCATTGCCGAGGTCACCCCTCTTCACTAACAATTGGCTGTGTTAATTGCGTGTACCTCTGGTTTGACACATATTGAGAATCGTCTCCCTGCATTCTCAAACGACAAATCATATTCAACCCTAACAATTGGTTGTGTTGGACAACGATAGCGTATAGCTGAAATCCTTGGGTAATGATGAGGATCATATGGATTGACCGAGCTACCTGGAAGAGCACGGTTTATGGACATGGTGCTAGTAATTGTGATTTGAACGCAAGAGTGCATGACCACTTATAGTTGAAGGAAAGCAATGAATCATTATTGTGATGAATTATTGCTACTGCAACACTCACATGACTATGAATCATTGAATCATTGATCACTGAGTCACTAAGTTAGTGAATCATTAAACCATTGAAATTATTGAGAACCGAGTCAGTGAATCATTGAACCATTGAAATTATTAAGCATTGAGTACACTGCCTTCTGTACACCGAGTAATGGAAATTACTGAGCACTAAATCACTAAAACTCTAAGCACTGAAACACTGATGAACATTGTATCACTGAGCATGATAAAAGTAATTAATTATACTACACACATCTCACTTAGCAGGTGATTTGGATAGCACACTACTGTTAGTAGTACTACACATGACAAGAGTGATAATGCAGTGTACAGTTGATGGTGACTACACATTGTTTACAAGTTTATCAGTTGCACTCAACGAAAAACAAACATATCCCATACAATAATTTAAAACTGTGTAGCTATATATACCACCTCTACACAATGTTTTCCGTCTCACCTACAACAACACACAATGGCATACATTCGACTATTTTGGTGCGACTGTAACTTTCAAGCTAGGCTTTGCTATGAATGGAGGTTCCAAAATGCTGGTCAGAAGATATTGAGATTGTCCTGGGGCAGACGGTCAGGCATGTACTTACAACCATCATATATAAAAATATATAGCCTATGTATGCTATATTTAGTCATTGTGGAAATTTTTGATAGGGTAATGGTGTGTAGATTCTTCCAGTGGTGTGATGACCCGTTTCCTGGTAAAGCACGGGTCCTCGTCATGGACCAACATGTCGAGATAGAAAATTTGAAGGCACGTATTCGGGCACTCGGTGGGGATCCGTAGTATTGTTTTAATTTAGCCCGTGTGTAAAATTTACTTATGTGGCTTACCGTTATGTTCCAAAATTATGTTTCCTACTTTGTTTACGGACACACTTGTAACTTATTTATGAATCTTGTGATCAATAAATTAGCAGGCTAATCTTTCTCTATACATCCCTTTATTACTTTTAACTCTCGGCCATTGCATTCGCCATTCCTCCATAAATAGCACCCGGGTGGTTGTATGTCTTTGTATTCACTCTAATCAACCTCTCTCTATATCTGTCATCCAAATCCTCTCACGCACACATAAACACTCACACCACTCATGGCCGGTGCAGGATCCTCTTCAAGGAAAGGGGAGGAGATAGATAATGAACTCGTAGGGCCTCGTAGTGGTACATCCTACCACCAGACATGCCACCGATGAAAGAACTAGGCGGTCATGTTCTATGGATCATCCAGTGTGATTGCATGGTGGGATGCTGCTACATAGCTGATGAAGACAAGATCAAGACTGGTGGGCTTGGCGGAAAATGGGGATTTGTGGGAGGACACGCCTAGGGTCCTGTACCCTATTTCGTAAGAACTCTCTCCTTTCTCAAAAAATTTATTTTTGGTTGAATTATATGTTTATGCTAAAAATTTATATTATTCAATAGACGGGATCCCGATGAGACAAGGATTTCTGGTTTGAAGACCAAAGACAGTACGAAGTTTACTGGTATGGAGATAAACATGTGGATAAAAAAGAGGCCAAGGAGCTAGAGGAGAAAATAAAGGGAGAGCACAGATATCATAACCATAAATCGTTCGAGGCATGGTGTAATAAAAAGATGACCAACAAAAGAAACAATTAGGATGACTACGAAAATTGCTAGACACTCTCATTTCCTTCTAATTTAGTTTCCATTTCAAAAAGGTGCTCTTTTATCTTCGATTTAGATGGGGTCAATGGTTTCCATCTCTTGAGCACCACAATAGCAACAAATAAATTATACTGTATAGAAATTTATCATCATTTTTGGGCATGCAATGTACTTATCATCTAATTAGAAAGCAATATGAGCTACAAATATTTCATCAACTGCATCATCTCAAGTACTCATTACAAACATAATAAAAATGGTGCCAAATTAGAGCATCGTGGAGGCCCTCTTACAACCAAGCCTAATACATGATGATATCAGAATATTCTCAATAGTTCCACAGCTTCCACTTCGTGTTTTCCTTATTCAACCATGCCTTTCTATCATCAAAGTCTTTCCTTCTGTTGTCTTCCCTTTGTTCTTCTTTCTTCCTCGCCTCTTCTTCTTTCTTCCTTTTAGCTTCTAACTCCTATTTTCTTGAGCGTTACTTCCATGCTTCTGCAATCCCTTGCAACTCCAAGTTTATTTCATCGTCATGCTTCTTTTTCTCCTCATCGAAAACCCTCCAAGACTCCTCCAAAGTGTCGGGCCCATAAAGTGGACACTGATGAGTGCATGAACACTTCGTTGGGAGACCCCAAGAGGAAGGTATGATGAGCATAGCAGCAAGTTTTCCCTCAGTAAGAAACCGAGGTTATCGAACCAGTAGGAGGAAGGAAACGACTCAAAGGTGTTGCTAGCAACTTGGAGATCTACACAACACAAACTCAAGACTTTGCCCCAACAAACAGTGAGGTTGTCAATCTCACCGGTTTGCTGTAACAAAGGATTAACTATATGGTGTGGAAAGTAATGGTGGTTTGCAACAAGTAAATAGTAATAGTGGAAGATGTATCAATGGTACAGATTGGACCGGGGTCCATAGTTCACTGTAGGTGTTCTCCTTAGATAAACAAACATGGCATGCTAGGTAAACAAATTACAGCAGGGCAATTGAAAGGACTGAGCAAGGCATAACAATGCAATACTAGACAATCATGATCCTATGATATTCGATTAGGCAATACAACAAGATACATATACCGCCATCCAACTGCATCTATGACTAGAAGTCCACCTTTGGGTTATCATCCGAACCCCCTCCAGTATTAAGTTGCAAGCAACAAACAACTGATTTAAGCAAAGTGTGTAAGGTAAACAATCCACTTTTTCCATGAATAAAAGACCGTTGTTTTCTCCCTGGTAGAAACAACACATCTACAACCTTAGAGATTGTTGTCACTTCCCTTAGATTAAATAGAGGCATGAACCCACTATCGAGCATAAATACCCCCTCTTGGAGTCACTAGCAACTACTTGGCCAAGATAGCTACTAACAACGGAGAGCATGCAAGATCACAAACAACACAGACATGATAGAATCAATAAGACAAAACCATTAATCAATCTGACATAGTAATCTCAATATCCATCGGATCCCCGCAAACACAACATGCATGATTACAAATAGATGGGATCTTGATCATGAACGGAGCTCACAAGATCTAAACATGAAAGCACAAAGGAGGAGATACAACCATCTAGCTACTACATGGACCCGTAGTCCAAGGTGGAACTACTCACGCTTCATACCGGAGGCTGGCATGATGAAGAAGAAAGCCTCCGGGATGATCTCCCCTCCGATAGGGTTCCGAGAAGAGCTTCAGATCCCCCCGATCTAGGGACGATGGTGGCGGCGGCTATAGATGGTTTCGTGGAATATTGATCGGGTCCTTAGGGTTTAGGCATCGGGGGCTTCATATATGCGAAGAGGGAGGCCGAGGGGGTTCCCGAGGCGGCTGCACCCCCGCAGGCGTGGGCCAGGCCTGGCCGCGTGGCCAGAAGTGTGTGGCCCCCTCGAGGCCCTCCTCGTCTTCTGGCTCCGTGTTCCCCACAGTAAAATATTGACTTTGGCTTTTGTCCCGTCTAATTTCGAGAATATTGATTTTCTGCCTTTCTGGAACCAAAAATAGAAGAAAACATGCAGCTGGCACTGTGGCATCTTGTTAATAGGTTAATACCATAAAACATATAAAAACACCTCAAAGTGTAGACAAAGCAAAGTAGATACTAAACAAGCATGGAACATAAAAAAATATAGATACGTTTCCGACGTATCAAGCATCCCCAAGCTTAACTCCTGCTCGTCCTCGAGTAGGTAAGTGATAAAAAATAATAATTTTTGAGGTGACATGCACCATCAAAATCAAAATCAAAATCAAACCATTTGCAAGCATTGAAAGCCGGGATCAAAGAACTCTAAACATGAGCATGAAAGAAGGAGTTCTAACAGTAAGACAAAGTAACTATGCATGCAACATGAAAGGCTACAAACAAAGATCATGAATAACATGCATTGAAAAATGTTTGTTTGTTTCACATACAGAAAACATAGCATAGGGGCAATCAGATTGTCCCTCATGGAGTAGAAAATAGATGCATAGGACACCTTCAAAGTTCATAAGAGTGACTAGATACAAATAACACAAGAACAAGTAATATCAACAATATGAATAAATCAGTAAGTTTTGGGACAATGCACATAGAACTAAGAATTGCAACTATGCTCTCTTAACTGGTGCCTAAAGGTAGAAGGTGGAGACTCAATGTAATGGTGGAAGAAAGGCCCTTCATAAAGGGAAGGAGGGATTTCAAGTTTCAAAAAGAGCTACCAAAAATTATGGTACTTGTTAGCTTTCAGCTCTCATTGCCCCTATCATAAGCATCTTGAAGTGATTAAGGTTAAAGTGAACAAACTATGGAGTATATGCTTGACAAAGTATAAGTTGGCAATCTCATGTCCCTTGAATACGAGGGCCGCTCCTCATGCTACTCAACTTTAGTCACCTGTAAGTTCTTGTCATAGTAAGTACATGTGTATCATAGAGAACCGCCAACGGGGTACCCCTTGCACATGGTATAGGAGCTATCCCATAACCAAAATAACAATGCAAGCACACAATCAGCATCTCAACAATCTTCTTATTTACCATTGGAATATGGTGCTTTTTTCTCTCTTTCCTCTTTTCAATATGTCTCTCTTTTTTTATAAGAAGAATTCTTCATAGATGTCACTATGGTGATGCTGCAAGTTTACACCATGATTAGGCATGGCTTAGGCTAGCGGACCAGGCGTTTCTCTAACACACATACATAACTCCATGGACTTACAAGCTCCCCTTTTATTTCACACCGACGACATCCATAGACAAAAGAGCATGATATCAACTGTGTACAATGTACAAGTGCAATGTTGAAAGCGTTCCCCATGACAACATGGTTCTGCTAATTCCAAGGTATAAGTGCAAGCATATACAACATAGATGACACAATGGTTCAAGTTTATTAGGGGCAAGAAACATAAAGTGTGCCATCAAGTTTGTGAGAGCTTTAATCACTAAGTTCACATAACAAAATACTTTTTAATTGGAAGATAGATGAAAACAAGAATATACTTGGAATGGTGTAACATACCATGCATAGGAATTTATAGTGGACACTTTGGAACAACTAGGTTTTTTGGGAGTTGGAAGCATGATTAGAGCTTACTCATACAAGTGGAGGCTAGCAAAAGACTAGGAGCGACCAACTAAGAGAGCAATAATCGCCATAATCATGCAGAGCGACAAAACATTACTAATCAAAGCATAGAGTGGTACTACTATACAAGTCAAGGACTAAATGATCATAGAGGCTACGGTGACATGTTCATAGTCATAACATGGTGTGAGCATATGCCAAGTCAACCCAAACAAAGCATCAAAGGAGAATACCACAATACTATGCTTTTGCATGCTAAAACAATGCATGATTCTTTCAAGGCATACTAAGCAATCCCAATTGTTTGGAACAAGTCATGCTACGGCAATAATCACTAAGCATAAGTTAAAAACAACATCTAGCATGACATGCTAAAGTCTAAGTCACAGTCAAAGCAAGCTCCTCTTGCACTATTCAAGCAAGAACTTTCTACTCCTTTCCAACACCAATCAATTTATTTGAAATAACACAGCGAGAATAGGGGTCCAAACTACTTTATTCAAGCAAACTAAACAAACTAAGAAAACCAAACAAAAACTAAGACGTTCCAAGAACAACACAACAGTGCATGAAATAATAAAAACGAAGTGTCTAGAAAGACCTGAGCTTTTTATTGATGAAGAAGGGGATGCCCAGGCATCCCCAAGCTTTGACGCTTGTACCTCTTGAATATTTCTTGGGGTGGCATCCCCAAGCTTGAGTTTTTGTCCATTTTTCATCTCATTACTTCATTCTCTCTCTACACCTGAAAATTTTCCTTCATACAAAACTTCACACAATCTTCATTAACAACATTAGTGTATTCAAAAGATAATAGACCCTTGGGTTTAGCTTTAGAACAGAAAAACTTTCACTAAAAACATAAGCTACTGTAGCAATTCCCTCAAAAATCTCAATTTCCCAAAAAGAACCCAAAAAGGAATTAATAAAAAGCAAATGCAAATAATGGCAGAAATCTGTCAAAACAGACCAGCAGGTAGAAACCAATTTTTTCGAGGACCTTGTGTTGCTCAATGAAAAAAGTGTTAAACTAATTAAAGTTAGATAACATACTGGGAGATTTATTCGTAAAATATCAGCTCAATCCGATTTGCAGAGATTACTCACGATTTTTTACGCTGGAGCATAAAAATCTGTTTTGGGACATCAACTCTCCAAATCTTACTTCCCTCTCATTAGATGTCATTCTTGGCACAAAAAGCAAATAAAAAGGACAAGGATAGCTCATTACTGAAGTAATAACTTCCAAGACTCAAGAAAACTCTTGATTTATCTCTCAACAAGTACTTTTATTTAACACCTTTAAGTTAGGCAAAAGAAGCAAGCATCAAGTGTTTTCAAATGAAGAATTAAGATCAATACTTGCAATCTCTTCAACTAGGAAATGTATCTCATCCAAATGAGTTTTGGAGGATCCCTTATCATCTCTCCTTGGTTCACTACTTTCATCAAAAGTATTTTCATTGACAATCCAATCAAAATTCTTTTCTAAGGCTTCATGCATTCCAACAAGTTTAAAGTGTATGGGTATCTTAATTTCCTCTCTAGGTTTGGTTTTATATAAAGTACCCACAACATCTACACATGAGCCTAGCATTTTAAAGCGTTTAAACACCCTTTTGGCTTCTTTAGCAACATCATTGAATTATTTTAATAAAGTTTCTAGGATAAAATCTCTCTTTTCAGGATCCTTTTCTTCTTTTAGTTTAAGGAACAGGATTTGCATCATGGGTTTAAGGTTAACAAACCTAGCCTCCAACATATGAACTAAAGAAACTGCAGCAATTTCATAATTAGGAGCAAGTTCTGCTATAGATCTATCCTCAATATCCTCATGTTTGCTAACATGATTAAAGAATTCCTCAATATTTTCTTTCCCAATTATGGAGCCTCTACCTATTGAAAGGTCTTTCAGGGTGAACTTGGGGATCAACATGGTGAGCTAGAGCAAGGTGACAACTAGAGTAGGAACTAATTTTTTTGTGTTTTTGATAAGAGAAAGCAAACCAAAATAAACTATTTTTTTGGAGTTTTTGATAAAAAGAGGCAAACAAAACCAAGCAAAACAAAAACAAAGTAAAGAGAAAGTTTGAGAAGGACTCCCCTTGTGAAGACGTCCTTAGCCTCCCCGGCAACGTCTCTAGAAAAAGGCTTGATGAGTACGTGAACACTTCGTCGGGAGACCCCAAGAGGAAGGTATGATGAGCACATCAGCAAGTTTTCCCTCAGTAAGAAACCAAGGTTATCAAACCAGTAGGAGGAAGGAAACAAATCAAAGGTGTTGCTAGCATCTTAGAGACCTAGACAACACAAACTCAAGACTTTGCCCCAACGAACAGTGAGGTTGTCAATCTCACTGGTTTGCTGTAACAAAGGATTAACTGTATGGTGTGGAAAGTAATGGTGGTTTGCAGCAAGTAAACATTAACAGTGGAAGATGTATCAATGGTAAAGATTGGACCGGGGTCCATAGTTCACTAGAGGTGTTCTCCTTAGATAAACAAACACGGCATGCTGGGTAAATAAATTACAACAGGGCAATTAACAGGACTGAGCAAGGCATAACAATGCAATACTAGACATTCATGATCCTATGGGATTCGATTGGGCAATACAACAAGATACATAGACTGCCATCCAACTGCATCTATTACTAGAAGTCCACCTTTGGGTTATCATCCGAACCCCCTCCAGTATTAAGTTGCAACCAACAGACAACTTCTTTAAGCAAAGTGTTTAAGGTAAACAATCCACTTGTTCCATGAACAAGAGGCCGTTTTTTCTCCCTAGTGGCAACAACACATCTACAACCTTAGAGATTTCTGTCACTTCCCTTAGATTAAATAGAGGCATGAACCCACTATCGAGCATAAATATCCCCTCTTGGAGTCACCAGCAACTACTTGGCCAAGATAGCTACTAACAACAGAGAGCATGCAAGATCACAAACAACACAGACATGATAGAATCAATAAGGCAAACCCATTAATCAATCTGACATAGTAATCTCAATATCCATCGGATCCCCGCAAACACAACATGCATGATTACAAATAGATGAGATCTTGATCATGAACGGAGCTCACAAGATCTAAACATGAAAGCACAAAGGAGGAGATACAACCATCTAGCTACTACATGGACCCGTAGTCCAAGGTGGAACTACTCACGCTTCATACCGAAGGCTGGCATGATGAAGAAGAAGGCCTTCAGGATGATCTCCCCTCCGGCAGGGTGCCGGGAAGAGCTTCAGATCCCCCGATCTAGGGACGATGGTGGCGGCGGATGCAGACGGTTTCATGGAATATTGATCGGGTCCTTAGGGTTTAGGCATCAGGGGCTTCTTATAGGCGAAGAGGGAGGCCGAGGGGGTGCCCGAGACGGCTGCACCCCCCTAGGCGCGGGCCAGGCCTGGCCCCGCGGCCAGGGGGTGTGGCCCCCTCTAGGCCCTCCTCTGTCTTGTCTTCGGGCTCCGTGTTCCCCACGGTAAATTATTGACTTTGGCTTTTGTCCCGTCCAATTCCGAGAATATTGATTTTCTGCCTTTCTAGAACCAAAAACAGAAGAAAATAGGCAACTGGCACTGTGGCATCTTGTGATATGTCTTACAACCACTTTTGTGGCCCGATCTTCATAGATTCGAGGGGATTTGGGGGAGGAGAGCGAAGAACACGATGAACACGAGAGGGAAATTGAAGATACAAACGCACACCACACCCAAATCGGTTTGCTCTCGTTGGCCCGAACCACCAACCCAATAGAATCACAAAGGGAGAGACCAAAGGTAGAATCCCTTGCGAGAGATTGGCAAGCTCTTGATAGAATCACACGTAGGGAGAGAGTAGCAACCAAGTAGAATCCCAAAGGGGAGAGACCTAGCACTACTAGAATCCATACATGGGAGAGATCAAGAACTAGAAGAGCGCCTTGACGACTTCAATTAAGAAGGCCTTGATACAACTCATAGATAATCTAATGAGAGGGGGTTCCCATCCAGGGTTTGGCCTAAGCCATGAGTCTCAACTCATCATCTATTCCATCCTAGGGTTTACATATGGGGGTGGGGGCATATATATAGGCCAGCCACGAGGTAGGGGCAAAATAGACATAAACAGGGAGTTCTGGGTGTTACATGGGCCAGGCCCAAAAGGCCTTAACATGCCTGGCGTCGAGCAGGCCGGAGACTCCGGTGTTGGGTCCGGAAACTCCGGTCTGGACCGAAGACTCCGGTCAATCTCCGGTCGTCTCTGGAGGGGGCTTCTGGCTATCCCGGGCTTGGTTCCTGGGTCCGGACCGGAGGACGGTCCGGAAACTCCTGTGTGGTCCGGAGACTCCGGTGTGATGGCCGGAGACTCCGGTCTGGCGTCAGCAACTTCTTGCGTCTTCTCTTCCAGGCCTCATGCTTGGGGGTCTTGGCTCCTGGTTCATCCTTGTCGCATCCGCTTGGCATCACGGTCATGGACCTAGTCATACAATTGATAGTTGGCTCAAGTAGGATCCCATTCAAGTAATGACCAAGGGAAGGCAAAAGATGGAAGGAGTTCACCTTGATTGGGATGTTTGGCATATCATGACGTGGACCAATGGTGAACACCATGTGTTGGGCGGCATCATCTCCCCCCTCTTGAAAAAGAGTCGACCTCGACGATACTCCATCATCATCTTGTAAGGAAGGAGGTGTGCTCGTTATGTCTCGATGGATGCTCTCTAGAGCTCGTTTTGTCAACTCGTGCTCAATCGAGGTTGACATTGGAGTATGGGTACCTACACACCATAGATAAACGGAAGAACGTGTGTGTGTGATAGATAAACACATCATCCATCATGATGCGTCTTCTCTTGGGCACATCACCATTAGCATGAAACAATATGCCATAGAAGGCATGGTGATTATGCAAGCAAAAGGTGGACATATACTTATCATGGCATGTATCAAAATCTTCAAAGGTTGAGATAGCTATGGGGGTGATCTCAATATGAACCATATGAGCATTATTGCAATCAACAACGGAAGACAATGAAAAACATGAATGATCAAGCATTTCCAAAGTATGAGTATGGTTGTCTACCAACATAGGGAAAGAGCAATTGTTTATCAAGTTTATCGCAACAATTGTGGGATAAAAGAAAGATTTGTAGCATGGCACATCTATGGCAATATCATCGCACTCAAATAATTCCACATGATCAACATTATGCAAAGGCAAAGCATTACATGGGAATAAGAATGATGCATATGAAATGTCACAAGTAGAGTCCATAACATGCATATCCTCACAATTCATCATGTCCACTAGTGGGATCATGGCATCAACAACACCCGTATGTATACCTTGGTTGTACCTCTCATTTGAAGTGGATGTTGTGAAAGGGGTGGCCTCCATGTGGATGACTTCTTCATCATATATGGGGATGGCATCATCTTCATCCACCATGTACATCTTCTCGATAGGGGGGGGCATAATATCCAAGCTTGGCGTCTCTTGCTCCAAGGTACCTAACACATCACGAGAAAACACTAGAGGTAGAGGGTAAGTTGTTAGAAATTGGGATGGCCTCACTTGCCCTATCAACTACCACTCTCAACTCAGTAGGTGTATCACTCATGTCCTCAAAGTGGAAGCACACAATCTCACATATGGTGGAGTCACTCGTCTCACTTTTGCTCTCACTCAAGTGGGCTAAGTGGCTCTCAAACTCACATGGGATTGGTACCACATCATCACTAAAGCATATGGGAATAGGCTCGGTTTCGTGAACTCCACGCGCCTCGTTTGGTGAAGGGAAAATCCCATGCTCACCATCCTCCACCTTGCAACCCTTGTCCAAGGTTTGGCACCATGTCTTGAAAGCGTCAACTTCATGAGAGGACATCTTGATTGGTTCATCCAACTTCGCGAAGTAGAGAGCCATAGCGTCCTTCTCATTTGTTGACGATCTTATAGCTTGTGTAGGGGGCTTCCTTGAAGAAGGTTTGTCGTGGAAGTTCTTGCCTTTGGAAGCTTCATGGCGAGAGTGACGTCTTGTTTGCTTGTTTGCCTTCTTTGTTCGTGAGGTAGAGCCAACGTCATATGAGGTCTTCTCTCTTGAGGGTCTTGGAACTTGTGTAGTAATCGTCCTCGGAGGAGAAGTGGTGTCGTAGATGTTCTTGTAGTTGGGCACCTCATGTCGAACTTGTTTTGTCGATGTAGCTTGGTGGCACGAACGGTATCTTTCTTTCTTGTTCTCGTGGCGGAGAGGACTTGTACGCCGTCTTGAGCTTGTAGCACATATAGCATGGATGCTCTTGAGCTCTTGTTGTTGGCGACGCACTTGTCTTGGCTCATGTGTATTGGTACTTGTTGAGTTGTCGCGCCTTCTTGAACTTGATGGGTATCTTGATGGACAACCCTCATGGTATGTAGTTCCTTTTGAAGGATGCGACTTGAAGAGCTTGTCCTTGTTGGCCTCTCGGAGATGTGCCTTCTCTTGCATGGCGTGGAAGTTCTCGGTCTCCATGTGGTGGACGGAGTCATTGTATCTCATGAGGGAGTCGCCATCATAGTCGATGAAGTGTTCGATGTCCTCCATGCTTGAGAAGTCGAAGTCCTCATGGTGCTCCATGTGCTCCATGCTTGGGGAGTCGTCGTTGGTATAGTACTCGAAGTCCTCCAAGCATGCGGAGCCAATGTCGGTGTAGTGCTCCATCATGTCACCGATGCTTGTGGAGTCGTCATTGCCATGGCTCATCATGGATTCATCTTCATCAGTTCCGGAGTCCCTATACATGTTGCTCACAAGACCAAGTGTGATATACTGGAAGTTGGATTCAAGGATGCTACGCTTTGGCTCACCTTGTAGATAGTATTGGATCAATGGTATGGACCAAGAGCAAACCAAATACAAAGGATAAGTGGCGTTGTATCAACGAACACAAGAAACACCAAACACACACGGCTTATGAGGAGCTTAGGTATGGAAAGTGGCAAGCAAATTGGAACAACCGGAAACCAAGATTTGTAAAGGCAAGTAAAGATCCACGGTGGTCACAAAGCGAACAAGTTGATCCACAAGATAGAAATTAAGATCAAGGAAACACACACGGTGGGATAAATGGGACTTGTGCGACGTAAAAAGCGAGCTAAGAACCAAATGAAGGCCGAGCAAAGACTATAAGCTCATGTCGCACAAGTACAAGGAGAGACGCTAGTTCGATTGCACAAAAATTGAAGGGCTACAAGATTTGCACAATAAGTACCACCTACAAGTTTGTCATCGAGCTTGCGCTTCCTATTCTATATGGCACATGTATATTTTTTTATTTTGTATTTTTCTCTATTTTTTTCTCTTTTTCACTTGCTTTTCCTTGTGCCAACAACTATACAAGATAACTATATGAGATAGCGCTCACAAATTTTGCTCGGAATTCTACAAGGTATCGAATGTGCAAAGCCCAAGCAATCAAAGGAGGAACTAGTCTCAATAGGTGCTTGTTTTATCGCAAAGATGGTGTGGCTCTCAAAGGAAAACAAGTAGGGGAGATCGCGGAAATGATATACCTTTCGTCGAAGATCTTCACCCTTTCTCACAGTTTTTTGTTGGTGTAGACAGCATGAACACGTGGATTATGGTGTAGGGCTCCTTCTCCTCTTCGAAACGAGCTAAAGAACACCAAAATCCGAGTTTGTATGCAAAAGTTATGCTCAAAACAGTTTTGCCGATTTTCTGTTTGCAGGGAGGGCGGAGACTCCGGTCTGGAGGCCCGGAGACTCCGGTCTGGAGCTCAAAAAGTCCGGAGACTCCGGTCTAGGCCGGAGACTCCGGTCCGAGATTCAGGACGTCGAACTCGAGCGGACGCGTTTAGGCGGAAAACTCGAAGGAAAGCCTCAAAATTGATGGGGAAATCAAGGAATTGGGCTAAGGGAACGCAAAGGAAGGTAGATCAATGAGTATAGCAGCGGATCTATGGATCAAAACTTACCAAAACGCTCTCAAAATCCAGATCGATCCAAATCACGAATATGGCTATTTTTGGTGGAAATTTTCGAAATTAGGCAAGAAAAAGAAAATTGGTGGCTAGAAACTCAACACAAACTCGAATCCATGGCAACTAAAGGCTCTTGATACCATATGATGTGGCTTACAACCACTTTTGTGGCCCGATCTTAATAGATTCGAGGGGATTTGGGGGAGGAGAGCGAAGAACACGATGAACACGAGAGGGAAATCGAAGATACAAACGCACACCACACCCAAATCGGTTTGCTCTCGTTGGCCGGAACCACCAACCCAATAGAATCACAAAGGGAGAGACCCAAAGGTAGAATCCATTGCGATAGATTGGCAAGCTCTTGATAGAATCACACGTAGGGAGAGAGTAGCAACCAAGTAGAATCCCAAAGGGGAGAGACCTAGCACTACTAGAATCCATACATGGGAGAGATCAAGAACTAGAAGAGCGCCTTGACGACTTCAATTAAGAAGGCCTTGATACAACTCATAGATAATCTAATGAGAGGGGGTTCCCATCCAGGGTTTGGCCTAAGCCATGAGTCTCAACTCATCATCTATTCCATCCTAGGGTTTACATATGGGGGTGGGGGCATATATATAGGCCAGCCACGAGGTAGGGGCAAAATAGACATAAACAGGGAGTTCTGGGCGTTACATGGCGTCGAGCAGGCCGGAGACTCCGGTGTTGGGTCCGGAAACTCCGGTCTGGACCGGAGACTCTGGTCAATCTCCGGTGTCGTCTCCGGAGGGGGCTTCTGGCTGTCCCTTGCTTGGTTCCTGGGTCCGGACCGGAGGACGGTCCGGAAACTCCGGTGTGGTCCGGAGACTCCGGTGTGATGGCCAGAGACTCCGGTCTGGCGTCAGCAACTTCTTGCGTCTTCTCTTCCAGGCCTCATGCTTGGGGGTCTTGGCTCCTGGTTCATCCTTGTTGCATCCGCTTGGCATCACGGTCATGGACCTAGTCATACAATTGATAGTTGGCTCAAGTAGGATCCCATTCAAGTAATGACCAAGGGAAAGCAAAAGATGGAAGGAGTTCACCTTGATTGGGATGTTTGGCATATCATGATGTGGACCAATGGTGAACGCCATGTGTTGGGCGGCATCATCTTGTTAATAGGTTAGTACCAGAAAACATATAAAAACACCTCAAAGTGTAGACAAAGCAAAGCAAAGTAGATAGTAAAGAAGCATGGAACATTAAAAATTATAGATACGTTTCCGACGTATAAGACACCACCGTGTCATATCTTGACAACGCTCACACCAAACAAGTGGAGGAGCCTTGGGCATGATTTCGTGTAACTTCCAATACTTAGATGGAGATGGAGGAGGACACACAATGCGTTTCCACGTCTCGACTGCTTTCAAGCCCAAAAGGATGCTAATATACCATGAAAGAAGATAGTCATCATAACACTCGGGGCCATCGATCCACTGGAAGAATTAGCATGTACAATGTTCCTGTCAAATAAACTTTACCATATCAATAATCAATGATGAATCAAGTATGATAGATACCATGTCACAAGCCAAAAAAACTCACGCGAGTATCGGGGTAACAATAGAATGCGCGGCCAACGGTAGTGTGGTAGTTAGATT
Organism: Avena insularis; assembly: GCA_023614405.1. Lineage (NCBI taxonomy): Eukaryota > Viridiplantae > Streptophyta > Magnoliopsida > Poales > Poaceae > Avena > Avena insularis. Next base: position 335,739,395 of record CM042689.1, on the reverse strand, counting down.
GTTGGATATGACAAGGTTTACCACAACAACATTTTGGTACCGGATATCTTGGTAGTACCGGAGCATATTTCCATGACATATTGGGATACTTGCTTTTGGTACTTTCCGCAAACTTCATCTAACGTGCAATCTATGCCCACATGTCCGGAGAACATACAAACATTGTGATAATTAACATAGAAAGGATTCACACTATCACTTATAATGTCCTAAGATATATTAATATACAACCGACTAATTGTCCATTGAAGTGCTCCCAACAACATGACATCATAATAAGATACTTCACATTCACACACAATTTGTGTAATACTTCATCCACTATAGCAAACACTAAGGCAAGCTCATATCCAATGCATACATACACTAGCAAACACTATAAAAATGAGTCCCTAAAAAAATATTCAAACATGTGTATATTTTGGGTTTTGCATATGTAAACTAAAATAGCAAACACAAATACAAGCTCATATCCAATGCATACATACACTAGCTACACTTTATTCAAACAAATATTAGTTACAAAGAAATCTAGATAACATAGCTAGGATCTTCTAGGGATTCAACAAAATAGAGATGAATGAGATGAAATTTGACATTCTAATAGGTGGAATCAAAGGGGATTTGAGAGAGATTACCTCTAAGAAGACTTGCCATGGTCCCAATTCAAGAAATCTTTGAGTTTCAACAAGATTTGAAGAAATGGGCGAAAAAGAGGAGAGAGAGACCTCGTGGGGCTGGGAGGAGGAAGTGGAAGGGCTAGGAAAAGATAAACTTGTAGATTGGCTTTAGCCCTAGGTTCAGCGTCATTTGAAATGGCACCGACATGGCGCCATGTCATCCCTCCATGCCACCTGCGTCGCTACCTCGGCGCCATCACCGACCTGCGTTACTTCGTCTCCATTTGAAGTGGCGCTGATGAGAGGGGTCAGATTCCGAATTAGTTTCACCCCGGAGTTAGATCCGGTTGAAGTTTTCAAAATTGGGCAGATTTGGCAAAAAAAATATACCTGGCACACCGTTCCCCCACCGCTGGGCCGACGCCTAGCTCGTCGTCGCCACCCTGCGCCTAGCTTACGACCTTCCACCACCCCGCTTGTCGCCGACCAGTGCCTCCCCTACACGTGTGCCATCCTGGATCTCTTGTCGTCGCCGAGGGCGGAGAAAGATGGGGGTATTGGTAGAGGAGCAGAAGAGTCCGGCGGAGGTGGTGAAGAATCTGCATATGAGGAGGAGTAGTAGGAGGTGGGGAAGAATCTGGCGGAGGAGGAGGCGCCAGTGGACAAGATTCTAGCGGTACAGGTCTGGTTTCTTTCATCCTTTCTCTTCCGGTCTCTCCCCATCTATGAAGTTGCTTCTTGGTAACTAAAGGATGTATGTTGTGTTTAGAAGTTAATTGTTCTGTCTTGTCGTTTGTAAATGGTATGTATAAAATCCAAACTGATTTGCTGCCCTTGGTTGGTTACGCAGAATAGTTTTGAATGTACTGATTGATTAAAGTACCAATTGAAGATCAAGATCTTGCTAAAAAAATTGTACTCATTTCAAATTTATATGTCTATCTGTACTCTCCAATTGGCAGAACTAGATGGAGCCATGGAGGAGCGGCGGGTCAAGAAGCGAGAGGCGGCTCTCTCCTCTAGTAACGTGATTTGTTTTCGATAGGGGCTGGGCGGTATCAGAGTTACACTGCAGCGGCACTTGATTACCGGGGATCTGTTTACGGCCAAACTGAAACAAACACGTTTAATGATACCAGATTCCACTGTAATCGGGTACCGGTGTAAAAACGTGCGAACCAAACACGTTACGGGTAAAATCCACACTTTTTAAGTGCCCTAGTAATAAGTAAACTAAGGGCATTTTTAATGATTTTTTAGAGATATTTTTAATAATGCATTTAAGGGCTCTTTGAAGTGCCCTTAAACCTGGACAGTGACATAGTGTAAGTTGGTGTGCACGGCAAGCCAACCTAACCGAGTTGATCTTTGGTGTGGCAAGGCACATATACATGCACCACTTCAAGATTCGAAGAGAAAATGTAGATCGTTACCATTCCTCTAATACGTGCATCGCCATGCATGCATTCGTCGCCGGCCGATCGCACCGATCACCACCGACAGCCAACCCGGCAGTGCCTAAAGACATGTTCCCGTGCACCACCAGTAACGTACTCTTGCATGCATAGTCACTTACACTTGGCGGCCGAGAGCAGCTATATAAACGCATCTACAGCTGCATGTTTAATTAAGAGCAGAAGCAAGTCGGTCTATATGGCTTTCTGGACTGGCACATGGCCGGTGATTGCTACAGTTGTGCTCATGCGCGGCCTGTTCTTCGCCGCTTTCCCTTCGACGTCGAGCGGCCGCGTTGACGCGGGTGACATGCTGATGATGGACAGGTTCCACCAGTGGCAGGCCACTCACAACCGGTCGTACCTGAGCGCGGAGGAGAGGCTGCATCGCTTCGAGGTGTACCGCAACAACGTGGAGTACATCGAGGCCACCAACCGGCGCGGCGACCTCACCTACGAGCTCGGCGAGAACCAGTTCGCCGACCTCACCCAGGAGGAGTTCCTGGCAATGTACACGTCGTACAACGCCTACGACGATCGCCCCGATAATAATGACACCTCGGCCATCACAACGACCGCCGGTGGCGGCGGCTACGCGGCGGACCTGTGGTCGTCTGGCGACGGCGACAACTCCTTGGACGCTCCGCCTCCGCCCAGCGTGGACTGGAGGGCCAAAGGCGCCGTGACGCCGCCCAAGACCCAAGGCTCGCAATGTTGTACGTAAATTAACATGGCCGATAGATAATCCCTTTCATCAACCTTGTGATGAAGTACATATTGGTTAACCATGCATGCCTAATTTCGTCCTGGATGCATGCATGCAGCCAGCTGCTGGGCGTTCGTGACGGTGGCGACGATCGAGACAGTGAACTGGATCAAGACGGGGAAGCTGGTGTCCCTGTCGGAGCAGCAGCTGGTGGACTGCGACAAGTACGACGGCGGGTGCAACCTCGGGTCCTACCACAGGGGCTACAAGTGGGTGATCGAGAACGGCGGCCTCACCACGGAGGCGGCCTACCCGTACAAGGCGGTGAGAGGCGCCTGCGACCGCGCCAAGTCCGCACGCCACGCCGCCAAGATCAGAGGACAAGGGGCCATCCCGCCCCGGAACGAGTTGGTCATGAAGAAAGCCGTCGCGGGACAACCCGTAGCCGTAGCCATCGAGGTCGGCAGCGGCATGCAGTTCTACAAGAGCGGCGTCTACTCTGGACCCTGCGGGACGCGGCTGGCGCACGCCGTCACCGTCGTCGGCTACGGCACCGACCACTCCACGAAGGTCAAGTACTGGATCGTCAAGAACTCGTGGGGGCGGGCATGGGGCGAGGGCGGCTTCGTCCGTATGCGCAGGGACGTCGGAGGCCCGGGGATTTGTGGCATCACGCTCGACGTCGCCTACCCGTACTAGCTAGTAGCGCTAGCTACATAGATATATGCTTCATCCTGTATATTTGTGACGTACCGCCTATCTGTATCGTCCACTACTACATCGTCAGGCCCCGGCATCACGCTCGACATGCCTACCTAACCCATCGTGCATTTGTGACGCTACCTACGCATCTACATCCATTGCATCGTGAGGCTGCTGTTATACGTGTTGTCTTGTGTGTACGTGAAACAATCTGTATACTACTCATCATGTTTTGTTGTTAAAAAACTAGTGGTAAAATTAAATTGCATGCGCTACATCATCCATCGTATACTTGTTGTACCAAAGGATAATTTGGCAGTGTTCCTATTTAAATATGAGAAGAGAGATGTAGAATGATCATAACTCACAACAAGTACACAAGTTTATATTGTAGAATATTGAATTGATGCACTAGCCATATAGACCAAAAATCTGAACTGATGGAAAGGGCTAGACGTGTATTATATTCTTAACACTCTTCCTCACGTCTAGGCTATTTTAGTCCTTAGCGTGGGTTCGGTGTAGGTCGCAGAATCTTTTTTTTTTACTGCGTGAGCAGGGTCTTAAACTTGAGACATCTTGGCTCTGATACCATATTGAATTGATGCACTAGCCATCTAGACCAAAAGTCCGAACTGATGAAAAGGGTTAGGCGTGTATTATATTCTTAACATTGAAAACATCCAATTCTATGGTTTTTACACACAAACATGATTTGGAATTGGGCACTGCCCTCTAATTCCAACATCAAATTCCAAGCCACCCAAACAACAAAATTTAAATTGGAAACCATTTCTTGTCCAACCTGGATTGGGAATTCCCACTCGATTCAATTCCAGGCATTAATTATGTGCATCCAAACACATCATCATGGATTTTCTTTATTATTTAAAATTATTTTATTTTATTTTATTTTGAATGCACATATATATCATTTAAATATCCAAACTTAAATGTTCCCTCCCAAAAACAAAAGATTCAACAAAGGTCATATTGAAATTCATAGCACTCATCTTAAATGAACTAAACCTTAATTCATCGAAACGGGAGGAACTCCGATCTCTTTGTGTTTTAAACAAACGCGCGAAAATTCTTTGGATTTTCTAGAATAGAATGACACACATATGGCCTCACTATTTTCTAGTCAGTAATCCTAGGATGTTACACTCGTATACCTATTATTGAGTACATATATTTTTTTTGGTCAATATGCTATTGTTGAATATAAAATTGTGAATAACTCGTGTACAATTGGATCTACCTATCGTATACGTCAGTGGTGGAGCCGGAAACGAAGAAAGAGGGGTGCTTACTAATTGCTGGAAAAAAATTCTACTAGATATCACCCAAAATTCACCATAGTAAAAGTGCATTGCTGTACAAAATCACAAATAGCTAATTGATTAACTGATGAACAAAAACACAAAGTATTGCAGAATCTCTAGAAATACCATCAAGATATCTCCGCTGTTCACATGTCATCAACATTATTCATGAACCGTCCATACATCCACCTGAGACATCAATCTGCATATATAATGTAGAAGAAACATCATACATATGAATGATATATAATTCATATGAAAGATGAACTCGATAGTAAATAACATACCAAGAACTCACTAAGTCCTAGTAATGGCTTTAGGAAATTGGCATGCACGATTATTGTAACCATGAAAACGCCCAAAATGATATGATCTTCAATTATCGTAAAGATGCCTCGCTCAATGTAGCACACTATGCTATGATCCACCCAATCATCATTCATCTTATTCCTCAACTCGGTCTTGATAATATTCATAGCCGAGAAAGACCGCTCAACTGTTGCAGTGGCAACTGGCAAAATCAAGGCAAGTTCAATGAGGCGATACACCAAAGGGTAGCATGTGTGTCTATCAGTTTGAACCATCTTCACAGCTAGATTGCCAAGATCATTACACCTCAAAAACTCTTCATCACTTCTCACATCAACAACAAATGTGGCAAGTTGATCTCTTAAGGTAACACACTCATATTCCGAGAAATCAGCAGCATAAATCTTAGCAAGTTCAATAAGCTTGTCTCCATCAAAGTTAGCAAAAGAATTCTTAGGATCAAGGCAAGCAATACATCTCAACAACTGAGTTGATTTTTCAGCAAAGCGGTGGTTTAACTCAACTAGAATCTGATCAACAACAACATTGAAAATGCCATGATGAAAATGATGATAGTAACTTACTAACTTTGCACCACGACCCTGGTATTGTATCATCCATATTTGGCACAACAATTTTCCTACTGACACAAAAGTTCTTCACTTCTTCAAACATCTCTTCCCAACCATTTTCCCTCATGTCATTCATATTCGTCAACACCGACCCAATTAGTCCAGTAGCACGAACAATATTCTGATTTTTCTTTTGTAAGCATTGTGACAATTCTTGGATCTTCCCCAATACTCTAATCATAAGATGCATTATAACAAATTCAAAGTGTTCCATCCTTTCTATCAAACCTGATGCTTTAGTTCTTTGCTTGCTCTCTCCATCTTCACAAATATTTTCAAATACCTCCAATACAGAGGTCCACATTAGCTGAAGATGAACCAAAGTTTTGTGATGTGTATCCCACCGTGTGTCATCGGGCCTTGCAAGACTAGCGGCTTGGTTTTTCCTCTTCCTGGAAAATTTTCACCAGTCTCCAATCGCTCCACAAGTTTGTCATGGTGGTCTTGGAGAAGTTGATCCTTTCTCTTACAAGAAGCACCAACAATGGTTATAAGCATAGTGCAATTATTGAAAAAAATCCTCAATGGAAGCACAACACTTGGCAACAGAAACAACCACTAGTTGCAGTTGATGAGCAAAACAATGTATATAAAAGGCATATGGATTTTCGTCCAATATACGTTTCTGCAACCCATGAAATTGACCTCTCATATTTGAGGCTCCATCATATCCTTGCCCTCGCAACTAAGAAATAGATAAACCATGTTTGATAAACATAGCATCCAAGGCTCTCTTAAGAGAAGACGATGTAGTATCAGAAAGATGCTTAATCCCGAGAAACCTCTCAATCACTTCACCTTTACCATTGACATACCTACATGGAAAAAGATATTAGTGAACAATATTTGATAACAAGATAGAACTGAAACATCAATAGGAAGGTTGGTACATACCTCACGATCACCGCCATTTGCTCTTTTATTGACTTATCACGAGACTCGTCAACAAGCACTGCAAACCGACTCCCTTTCACTTCAGAAATAATTACATTCCTTGTCTCATGTGCACAAGCTTTCACTAAATCTTTCTGTATTTTAGGAGCAATCATTTGGAAATTCTTGGGAGCATTTACACCAAGAACACTTGCAGCTTTTGGATCTTTATTTTTATACCATTCCAACATCTCTAGAAAGTTCCCCTTATTGGTTGAGCTTGAGGATTAATCATGCCCACGAAAAGCAAGAGCTCGCAAAAGAAGAAACCTCACAATACCTAAAACAATAATCAAGCAAGCTTTATATTTTTCCTCTTTCTCCTCTTTCTCCACGTTTTTCTCGGACCACACATATGCCACACTTTGTCTCTGATTTTTGAAATCAGCAGCACACTTCCTTGCCTTGTTGTGAGTACTATCAGGTCCTCCAACATGAGCATTGAAAGTTTCAAGTCCCTGTCTCCAATTAACATAGCCATCTTTAGTGCATGTATCATTTTTCCAATTACCAATCCGTGGAGGTCTAAATAGATAACAATAAAAGCAATAAGTTGCATCCTTTTATACACTATATTCTAGCCAATCAAACATGTCGAACCATGTTTTTATAAATCTTCTCATTTGATCCCCTTGCAATTTTCGTGGAAAAACATGGTCACGTGGTTGACATGGACCCATAGACAAATATGCTCTCTTAGCTTCATCTCTTATATTCGGATCAAACTCATATATTGGTTTCTGAAGAGCCGGATCAGCAACAATGTCATCCATATTAAGTTCAATGCGAACTCTTTTTTGTGTTGGCAGCGTTGCTAAACTAGTACTAGGTGCATCTTTCTTTGGATAATATTTCTTCATCCTAGAAAATGATAGAATTATTTGAAACAGTCTAATTAGAAATTTAGAATCAACGAATCAACAATATATATCAAATCTAAATAAAGATTTTAGGGGATGAAACGAGGCTGATGGAATCATACCTAGCAAGCAGCAGCTAGCACATCGTGAAGGCTGGAAAAGCAGAAGTGGAGCACACGCACTGATGCTGATTGTCGGTGCCCGCTATCGCCCGGATGGGCGGATGGGCGACGGAGAGACAGGTGGAACCGCCGACCGCCGGAGCTACCACTATGGGCTATTTAGCTGGACCGGTGCTACAATCCGTATAGCACCAGTCCCAGCTCCGTCCTTGGTATACGTAATGGGTATGGGTACCCGTCGGGTATGTGTATGGATATAGTTTTATATTGTCCACGCGTATGGATATGGGTAAAGTTTTCTATCCATCGACTATACGGGTATGAGTATGGTATTGCTCTACCCTGCCCATTGCCATCCTTAGCATGAATAGTTTCTACACGATGTCGAAGGTGAAAATAATGATTTTTTTGGTGTGAATCAGTGAAAATAATGATCTAGAAACAATGTGGAAGGATGAGGTGCTACTCTCTTCCTTTTACGGGGACAGTATTCGGCAAGCTTCCACATGCACGAACTTTCCAAGGTAACAATATGGAGGCTTGTGCCGGGGACAGACGGGGCAGTTGAACGAATTAAGGTTGTTGGGATATGGTTGCAGCATATTGCTCTCTCCCCGCCCTACTGGCCGGCTTTGGGCGTGCACGTTTGCACAACTCCCTCTCAGCCTTCTCTATTACTACACTTCATTCACATGCCATAGGCATAGATCAGTAAACCTCACACCTCTATAAGATAAACTGACTATACGCATGCGCATGCAGCAGCGATCGAGATATGGATGACCTCCACGGAGACGACACGTTCCCTTGCTTCCCCTACTTCTCGACGCCGCCTGCTCTCGCATCACCGTTGGCCTCGTCGTCGGACGATCAGCACAGCCCACCACTCGCAGCAGCGTTCCAGCTGGCTTCGCCACCATGGCCGTGTAATCCTCCTGATCTGAGCCCCCAGCCGATGCTGCCGGCGATGGTGGACTGGTCGTCCCCGTTCCAGACGGGTGTGGCGGTTCCATGGGAGCAGCAGCAGGAGGAGGAAACCGTCCAGGCGGATCGGAACTACGGCGAGGAGGGAGGCAGCGGAAGTGGTGACAAGCTTAACGCGAAGGACGCCACGGGGAGATCGGGGAAGAAGAAGACGAGCAAAAGCAAGCCGCGGTTCGCCTTCCACACGAGGAGCGAGAACGATATCCTCGATGACGGCTACCGTTGGCGGAAGTACGGGCAGAAGGCCGTCAAGAACAGCTGCAACCCCAGGTAAGTTCGTTTCGGCAAAGTAAAAGACATTGTTAATTTAGCCTGTTGGACTGCACTTCACATGTAGTACATTGAGTTTCTTGTAGTACTACAGTCTACAGTACATACAATGGCATTCTCACACAGTCCCATGGACATCAATGCATCGATCAATCGATTTTGTAGAATTTGAGAAATAGCTAGAATTAGTGGATCGAGGTTGAACGATCCTGAACTAGAACTGAATTTGTCATGCAGGCATGCATGCTCATGACGTATGCATTACAGATTTATAGGTAAGTCGGCCGTTAGGATATTCTCCACCTTCTTCCTCCTCTATTCTCCCCTTCTCCTTCTCACATCTATTGGCTAGGACTAGCACACATCTTTTCTTATGCGGACGTCCCGACACTATATCCAATGTGTAACATTGGTCCAAGACTATGAAAATCAACATGCACACCATCCCATTTTTTTTATCTTTTCATATTTTTTTATCCAATGTGTAACGTGGATGCCATTGGTCTCGGCTAGTATCCGTTCCCGAGACTAATGCATGGGTCTTTAGTCCCGCTTCTCCAGTCCCGATTCCAAAACCGGGACAAAAGCCCTTTATAGGTCGGGACTTAAGGCTCGTTTTCTACTAGTGAATGTTTTTGTTTTACGTAAATCAACCCGCATTCCATCTTAGATGTATTGATTGCCGATGTATTTGCATGCATGCCCTTCTATTTTATGAAAATCAAGCCACACTCTATATCATGGGAGTTTCATAAATGTTTCTTCGAGGTTTCACTTGGATTTTCAATGAAAGTTTCTCAAAAAATAAGAAAATGATAGTACATGAAAAGTGAAAAATATATGAAACTATGCATGCGTTTGTGTTCCTTCAGAAAACATGTACAAAACATATATGAAACTATGTTGAATCTTCATACCTTCATCATAGAACATTTTTTATGTTTCTTCATGAAACAAGAATTGTTCGTAATATACCTTAATAAAACATCTGTGTGACTATGTTGGATATTGATACCTCTATGAAATTGAACTAGTCAGTAGGTCACATTATTGATCTGTGTGACTATGTTGGATTTTGATACCTCTTTGAGTTTTGTACTACTGACCATGAAGGAGCTACTACCGGTGCACCCATCCCACGTGCAACGTGAAGAAGCAAGTACAACGCCTGGCCAAAGACACGGGCATCGTGGTGACCACATACGAGGGCGTGCACAACCACCCATGCGAGAAGCTCATGGAAGCGCTCGCCCCCATCCTGAAGCAGCTCCAGTTCCTCTCCCAGTTCTAACCAATTGATTGACCGGCTGACTGAAGTATCAATGTCCTTTCGAGTCTCATGTGTTGCTTATACAGTTATACCACATCAATTTTCTCAAGAATTCAACACACACATTGACAAACCAATGGCGGTGTTGAGGTTATATATATGTACTATCTACTTTATTTTTTGTTGATAAAACAATATATAGCTAGGGCTTAGTCCCCCTAGACCTTATACGTAGGAAATAGTTTCAACTTTGCAATTGTGCTATGATTATACAAGTGTTGTACTATGCAGTTGGCTAATAAAAATTTAACGGGTCATAGTATTATATCTACCCCCCCTCTCATAGTTTATAAGGCGTTATTTCAAGATCAAATTTGAACCAACAAAAGATGAGTTATGTGCAACAAAAAATCAAGATAAGATTCTAATAATATAAAATTTTCTGAGAGATAACCTGAAACCTGAAATTTCACTGGTAAAACTGACGGACAAAGTTTGACCACTGAATATGTGGATGACCGATAAATTAGCTAGGGTGGAGGGGTTACCATTTACCTCCGTTACAGAATAGAAAGGACCAGGACAATTTTACATATTTGACAACTAATTAATAACAGAATATTTACATTAGTTAAGTGGAGATGTACCATTAGAAATTTTTAACCTGTATGGTTTTGTTCCACCGGTGTTCACTTCCCGAATTGCACTTATGGTAGTGTGCATCCTCTAGATCCAAATAAAAAAATAAGATTTTTTTCTTTTTGAAAAACATTTATATGTATTCAATAAAGCATCTAACTACCAAATTTACATGTTCAAGAATTTGCAAGGTAAAACACATCATCTAATTTGAGAATAGAGCCATTTGGAGCAACTCCCTATTTGTTCTTTGTCATTTTCTCACCTATTCCCGATTCGTTCCATTTGGAGCAACTGATTTTTTTTTTAGTGGACTATCACCACAAAGCACTGCCTGTAAAAACCGGTCTCACGCGGCCCACAACGCATCTTTATGTTAAGGCTAGCCCACTGCGTTGCTGTGGCCTACGGCCTGCTAACTCCCGCTAGAACAAAATCCCCCAAAACCTTCCACCCTCCGCCGCCGTGTAGCTCTAGCCCCCCCCGGCGAGCAGCAGCCACCACGGAACGACGCGGCGACGGCAGGGTAATTTTCTCACGATCTTTCCTTCCCATCTTTCTTACTGCTAATTTCCCCCGTTTCCCCTTTGCCCTCTGCAATTATGAAATGAAGTAAATCCCTAGTCGTCCATAGAGGGCCAAACTTTTTTCCATCTGCAGTTGATGTAATCCACATCTGGTGAGACCAGGCCGCAGCCGCCACCGACCGATAGATTCCCTTCGCCGGCAGAAACCATCCTGAAACTGAGCCAGTCCACCGCCTTAGCCATCTTCGCCCGCTTGGCTTGAAGCCTGGCACCTGCCGTTCGAACTCCATAGTGAGTTGTTTTCACTTCTTTGATTCAAGATGTTAGTGTGTGCTTGCTAGGCTTCTATTGTAGTTGAGTCTGCTTTGGCATGAATTGATAGGTGCGGGTATTACTTGTGTCATTGTTCTTCTTCATGAATGATAATAGGGATTGCCATTTCTCTCATTTTTTTGATTTGGCTATCGGATTCTTGCCAATTAGAGGCAGTTCTTCAGTTTGTGTAGCCACTGATTACCAGGGAAATAACCCCTCCAATAGGTCCTCGTTCCTTCGAAATGGGTTGATAATGGAGGTAGACAAGAATATCCAGGCTGGGGATGTTCTTTCACTCTTCACAGTCACCCGGTATCCCGTTCCCTAGGTAGAGATTTTACTGTTGAACTCCATTCAGAAAGAAGTGTTGCAAATTTGTCTAGATATGCATGTATCCACACACTAAAACGCGTCTAGACAAATCTGTGACAATTATTTTCGAACAGAGACAGTATTTCTGGGGCATGTAGTAGCCTATTTTATATTACGGAGAGTACTATGTGACGGAACATAAATTACTTGGTATTTTTTTCGTTGCTAAGGGAAATCGCCCTTCTAGGAAAATGGATTGCTAGTGGAATTGGTATTTTTCATCGTCCTTTTAAAAACAAAGTGGAAGCCAGCTAGAGCAAAAACCTTACATTTTTTAGTTTCTATGGGTGTGTCAATAAAGTGAAAAGTTCTGTCTCTTATAGCTGCAATACCTCATATTTTACAGATCAAATTGATCAACGGAAAGTGTCCGTCCGGATCAGCGTAGAAAAATGGGAGTTCTGATACAGATGCTTGCTAATTTACCTTGTTCTTGCAAAGCAAATAATAGATGAAATGTTTTTGAATTTTGGTGGCCATGCAATGTTTCTGTGTGAAGCTAAAAATGCACATAAATGTGTGTTACCATGTGATTATTTTGAAGGGTTCTGTGTAGGACAAGGGGTTTAAGCAATTAATTGCTTCTGTTTTGGGAAGATCCCACTGAAAAAGCTTCCATCTAATTAAGTATTTTTTTTAATCTTTGTTTCAGATTGCAGGACAGAGGTGAAAAGCATCTAGTAGTTTCTGTTGACTAAAGATGAACAAGGGGAAGATTTTCAAGTTGGCAAAGGGATTTAGAGGAAGGGCAAAGAATTGCATAAGGATAGCACGTGAGAGGGTTGAGAAAGCCTTGCAATATTCCTACAGGGATAGGCGTAACAAGAAGAGAGACATGCGATCGCTATGGATTGAGCGCATCAATGCTGGTACACGACTGCATGGGGTATGCGTCCATCACACTCAGAACTGTCAAAAGGAATGTTGAACTATTGGTGTTTGCTAGGAATACACCCCCAATCACCCGTGTTTTTATTTATTAAGAAATGAATCATAGTAGGAGTAGTATTTTGGATGCTCATATTAAGACAAAACAGATCAAGAGAACACTAGAACGAGCCTTGCATTCTGCTGTTTAAGTAGCTTTTTTCTTTTATTTGATTTGACTACCAGGTGAACTATGGCAACTTCATGCATGGATTGACGAAGGAGAACATCCAGCTGAACAGGAAGGTGCTCTCGGAGCTGTCGATGCACGAGCCATACAGCTTCAAGGCGCTTGTTGATGTATCTCGCACTGCATTTCCAGGGAACAGGCCGCCTGCCCAAAAGGAGGGCCTAGCAGCCATTCTGTGAAACACTTGGTCTTGTTGGTCTACTGGAAGTTACTGCCTAGCAATATATTGATTATGAGCTATGTAACAAAACCAGTAGAGACTGGTGACCCTTGTTGGTTTATCATGTTGGCCAATTTGGCTTATAAATAACCCTGCTCTCAAGTGCATATTACTGCTTGATTTTGAGAGCAAAACAAGGGAATGTTTCAGGAACATATTCTTTGTCGCCGAGTTAGAGTGCATGATAATCAGAATTATTTTGAAGTTATGGAGCCTTCCGGGCTCTACTGCGGTAAGTCCGCTGTCTCGTACCCTGGTCACTCATCAGTTTTAGGTTTGCTGGCATTATACTTTACCAGCTACACACATTGGTCTACATTTTAGTGGTTCAGATGGGTGCTCCAAATCTCAGCTCAGCTGGCAAATACTGCATAAGCAGGTTTTTTATCAACTCCAGAAATGAAGAAACAGGTTTTGTTCTCCAGAAGTAACGGACAAATCAGTTTCTGCCAATGCTTGATGAGCTAACAGGACTAAGCTAAATAAGTATGTGTTTGGTGCCAGACTGCTTTAACTGTAATATGCGCTCAGGGATTTTCCAAAGGTACATTCTATCTGGCGATTCTTGGCGGATTCAGGATTTCCCAAATGCTGCCATGTTGTGTACAGAATGTTCTCTGGAAGGCAATGTGTAAAGAATGTTATTCTGGGCTGACTTATTCGGTGGTCTGAGCTCTCCTTTTCGAAGGGAATAAGATTGAAGAAAGCAGAGGCATAAAAATCTCATTCTGGGCATTTACTTTTGCACACAGGTTTACGTCTGATTTGCTTCTGTCTCCGTGCTAAACTTTTGTCTCCATTCAAGTATGAACGCCACATGTTGATCAGAGCACCAAAGCTAGCCATTGATGCGGCTGGTTTTCCTTTTGGCTGGAATGCACTACTACTACCAGGGTTTATCTGTCGACGAGGGAATAAAGTGGCCGTCCATCCATGATTGCATTATCGAACAGTGTAACTATGTGTTTTTTTTTGGAAAAAACTATAAAATCCACATCTTTTCGACCTCCACTCTTTACAGGTTTACAGAAAGTGACCGTATGCCTGTGCTGGAACTGTTGTGAACCGCCATGGAAGTTCTCTGCTTTGTGTTCCTCCATCGTGTGCTCCTCGACCACTCACCCTCACAAGTCACAAGACATGTCATATTCCCTTTTGGTTGCGATGTAAATAAATCGTAGGGTACATACCTAACAGATTCTGAAAGTCGCGTAGTTCTCGTTCTAACATGGCACTGTTTGGATTTACTGCAATTGTATCGATTAGGTAACCTGCTTGTCTAAAACGACTCGATCGAGTGACATCCTGCGTAACTTCCCATCCTATGCTTTCCTGTATGACGGAGACAACAGTAGGTGAACCACGCGAAAATCATGCCTAGGGGTCTCACAGAACATCCATGAGCAGTCTAGTACAACAACAGAGCATCCAAAAAATAATTATCTGTAAGCCATTGGTTTGCAATTAAAAGGACGCCCTATACGTTTCCTTTTCCGATTAATTAGCTAATGCTGATGGAAGTCGCTTCTGTTTCGACTCCAGGAAGCGTCACCGTTGGATTATTTTCGATTAAGATACCAACCATTTCCTGTATATACATTCTTCCTTTTACTATAAAACTGAGGCACGCAATTGCGTGCTCTCTCTCAAAAAAAAAAGGATACCAACCCAAAGTTAACATCATGCACGAAAGCAATGCAGATTATCGAGCTACTAGTACTGTATTTATCTTTTGAACCCACACAAGCAGGTTGAAGCGGTCGATTGGATGGAGCAGAGACGAGTTGCCTGTCATCGATCGGATCCCGGGATTTGGTGGCCATCTCAGGAAAATCACCGGCGAACAGGCTCATGATCTGGGCACGTCTACTCGGAGAAGACACAGGGTTTGTTTGACCTTGCGCCCCCTGACGTCGCGAGTTGCAACCACAATATAGTTGGTGCCACCTTCCCCCCTCTCCTCTCTAGAAGCGCAGCTCAAACGTTGAGCATGCCACTGGCATTTTTCATGGAGTAGTATTTCTGTACGTTGCAACGTTGCTTTTCGTGAAACAGTCTATCTTTCATTCACTTTGTTTTCTGTCATGCTCTGACGAAATGACCCTCCTCCCGTTTTGTTTCTCGGTCAAGTAGATGCGAGTGGAAATCCACTCGTTTCTGAATCTTTCAGGGATATAATCAACGGTGAGTTCACTTAAACATTCTACTTCTAAGGTTAGTCTAGTGTTAGGTGAACAGGTGACTATCTCTGAAAGAATCAGAGACCACCTTTAGACGCTCTCTGTTGCATTTCAATCGTCTCGCTTCAGGGTGGTTGATCTCCCTCGATCTCGTCATCGATTGTGTAGTAGGGAGGACACGCATAGCAGCCTCAGACTTTGTCCCCGAGACCCGGAAATACTGCAGCAGGTATCTTCATGTCACGGTTCGTCGAAAAAAAATCATCTGCTACACCCTTTCTCCTGTTCTTTTAGAGCAGGTGGTTCTTGGAAAGGTGAATGAGGAAGAAAGGGTCGGCAGGCGCCTTCCTCACGCTACTGATTTAAGTATGTTCGATAGGCAAAAGGGAAATCTTGATATCATGGAGGGTGACAATGTGGCATGCAAAAAGAAGCAGCAGAGAATATACGGGCGGTTTAGAAATCTGGGCTTTACGTAAAGAAATAACAGGAGGTTGTATTTATAGTACAGTAACACATACGGTTAGACTGGCTGTCAAGGGAAACTATTATTCTTTTCCGAGAAAGAAAGCTGCTTCGTATGTAAGTAAGCTTTTTTTTAAAAAAAAAAAGGAGAATCTGCAGGCAAATGGACTTGTTTGCTTCTGAAGCAATTGTACTCTTTGGAATATCAACAGTACCTTTCAATTTATCGATCATTCCCCTGTCTTTTCAATGATGTTCGACTTTTGTTCATATAAAACGAATTGTCCATCTCGCTGGAAGCATGCCACGTTCCCAGCATATATGTTTGCATAGGAAGAATTGTGTTCAGTGACAATCCTTCCTGATGACCCTAAAAAGGGACTTCTTCCAGGGACTTCAAGTCCATTGCTACCTGCTCTCGGATTGACCATAGTAGCAGCTTCCAAGGAATTTATCGTGGATGCCGTGAAGGCCTAATCTAGTCGATGATGGCGTTGTAACTGAGGTTGAACTACCTCCATCCAACTTTATTAAGTGGTCTTCCTGCTATGCTTTGCACTGCCAAGTCAGACGTGTAACATGCACGACGCCTAGGTCAAGCGTGATTTTTTAGGCTTTGCTGATCCTAAGATGACCGACTTGATTATTCCTCCCACCGAACATCTGCTCTGTTCCATATATCGGCTGGCTGGAACGTCTTAAATCGAACCCAAAAAAGAGACTGCGGAGAACATACTGTACAGGGTACCACCCGTCCCAAATTAACTGCTCAATTTTTTATAAATTTATATGCATTTATACAATAAACTACGTCTAAATATATGTTACTCTCTCCGTCCACTAATGTAAGACCTTTTAGACATTTTAAAGTCGACTAGATACACTATAAAACATGTAAACTTATACACTAAAATATGTCTATATACATGTGTTTTAAATATGTCTATAAAATCATTGCTGGACGGAGGGAGTAGCTCTTATAAAATGTTGAGTCAATTAATTTGGGCGAGGGAGTATATTAGTTACACTCACTGTCAGGATGCTGTCCAAAGCCTTGAGCCGACAGTGCACTTATCTTTGGAACACACTACTAGTAATTGTTGCGCTGCAAGTCAAAACACTTTCCGCTCCTTCTTCCCTGTTTCGGTGCAGTGCTCGGAATGAAATCACACTAGCTACCTAACCTAGCCATAGCCAGTCAACTAGCTAGATTGAGGGACGCTTCGGATCGACAGATCGCGCGTTCCTCGATCGGGCCGTGCGAATGATTCTGTCGCCACTAGATTATCACCGATGATATACTTCGGCCTTCTTCGGGGCACACGTATATTCTTCCAACTGACATGCTACGGGAGTACGGCGAGTTTCTGGCACTTTGCATCCAAACTAAAAAGACCGTGGAAGTTTAGCCAGGTATATTTCCGGGTCATCAGGGCATCTTCACCGGCACGAGCGGCAGCCTAACAGGCGACAACCTACGCTATCAATATCGACGAAATGACACCTTGACTAACGGGACGTTGGCTGGGTTCCCGTGCCGATATTAATGGCGAAAGAGTGAGAACCTGCGCGCGTTCGCGGGAGCAGAGGCTACTTAATCTTGCGTCCGTCTGTTCCGCACTTTCCACCTCTCGCTATCGCTAGAGTCAATCCTAGCAGCGCCGTCGCCGCCGCCAATGATGAAGACACCGGGATAGTTGAAGAAGGCCAAAAATGACCATGAGGCGACCGGATCTGGCTCGAGCCGTCGGCGCAAGCAGGGGGCTCCCGCCCCTGCTGGCCTATCGGCCTTCCTTCGCGGCGTCGTGCCGCTGCCGCGGCCCCAGGACTTCTCCCATCGTCCCATCGTGCGCCAGGTGGAGGAGCCCCGCCGCGACCGCCGCTACTTCCGCCTGGCAGAGTACGAACGGCGATGGAGGGAGGGAGCAGGCATCGCCCACCACGATGTCTTCCTCCCTATGGGATGGCACCTCAAACGGAAGCGGGTCCTGATGCCACCCGTGCCTAAGGAGGGCAAAAGGCTGGAGGAGGAGATCCGCCACCGCATCCACAAGCTCCCGCCAGCCGTACCGTGGGATAGGGGCTACCAGAGCCAGGACTTCTGGAAATGGAAGCACAAGGCGCGTCGCGCGAGAAACTACCGCGGGGATTTCCGTCCGTGGAAGGTCTACGGCGTCTTTGTCTTCAACCCCGACGACGATGACGACGCCGTCAACCACTCCGATGACGAGCTCAACATCGACAACGATGACGACATCATCGTCAAGGAGGAGGAGGTGGACACTATTGCAGGCGCCACCACACCTGCCCCTAGAGTACAAGGAGCTCCTGACGCGGGGCTACGACGAGGACGCCTTCATCGAGTAGACCATTGCGGCCAGCGCAGGACAAATATGTCTTGTGGGGCGGTTTCCAAGAGGCCATTCATCTCATCGGCCTAGTGGCGCAGACAAACGCGTAGCTTCCTACAACGCCGCCGCTGCCGAGGTGGGCGCCACCAATCACGCCGGAAGAGGGGATGGAGCTAGCGCACCTCTACCTCCGCATGCCGTCGCCGATAGCGTGACCTGGACAGGTGATCGACCCGCCCATGCCCCCGCCTGCTCCGGTCCTGCCACCAGCCAATCTCTGGACGTCGCCGGAGTACATCGACGTCGACCCCTAGATGGATGCGACAACACCGACGGCGAAGATCAATAGCTAGGGCTAGTTTAAATTCGTATTTTATATTTTGAATATAAATTACATATGAATATGTATTTTTCAAGGATACGTCCTAGGAGATGTATCGTTTTTTAGAAGGAGGGCCAAGAGGCCAAGATTTACAACGTGGCGTACCCCCACACTACCCAAAGGGGAGAACACACGCACTAGCCAACTACTCGCGACATCTCCACATATCCACTTGGCTTAAGCAGTCACGGAAGAGCCGCGCACTTCTCCAAAGTCTAAATGACCAAAGAGGAAGAAGGGGTAGCGCCCTCAAAGACGATATCGTTCCGGTGGCGCCAGAGCATCCAGCAGACCAAGGAGATACCTGTCCAGATGTCGCGCTGGCTGCCCTTGCCCCCATGTCTACCTTGGAGCCACGTGACGAGCCTCGAGTCATGCTCCGGCATCCACTGTCCCTTGCCCCACCAGCCGAGACAGGTCGACCACACTTCTCGCGCCAAGACGCATCCCATCAGAAGATGATCAATGGTCTCCTCACACTGGTCGCAGAAAGGGCATGCCGCCGGGTGTTGCAGTCCATGTCGTCGAAGCCTATCGGTTGTCCAACATCTGTTTCGCATGGCGAACCAAAGCGAGATCTTGCAGCTGGCGGGGGATCGAGAGCGCCAGATATGAAGCACTCCCGCCATCGACGATCGGCCCACAAACATGGCTTTATATCAGGATTTCACAGAGTAGTAGCCGGAGGGATCCCAATTCCACCTGAGGACATCCTGCGTCCCTTCTATAAGAGAGATCTCCTCCAACCGGTCTGCCACCTCAAGAAGCTCCCTGATGGCCACCGCACTCAAGTCAAGGGGACCGTCCTACAGCCAGGCTCCGTCCAGGCCCTCGCGAACTCGGCGCGTCGAGATCGCGTTTGCTGGGACTGCCGCGAAGAGGTTTGGCGCCACATCTTTAATCCGTCCACATGGTAGCCATTTGTCAGACCAGAAGAAGGTGGAGGCTCTATCCCCCAGCACCAAGGCCATTGCAGCATCGAAAAGCTGTTCGGCAAGCGCTGGAACACGAATGTTGAGACCGCGCCAAGGCTTGTCCACCTCCATCCGTTTTAGCCACGGCCATCTGGCTCTGAGCGCGACATTCAGGAGTCATAGATTAGGGATGCCAAGACCTCCTTGTTCCTTCAGCATACACACCCTATCCCACGCCACCAGACAATGGCCACCATGGATGTCTTTCCTCCCTTTCCAGAGGAAACCCCGCATGATCTTCTCAATGGCAATAATGGTCTCGATGGGAATATCAAGGGACATCATGGCGAAAATTGGGATGGCCGAGAGCGTCGTCTTCATCAACTCGAGGCGTCCTCCTCGGTTGAGCATGGAGGCCTTCCACGATGGCAGCTTGGCTGCCACCAGGTCAACGAGGGATCGGAGCTGTGCCGCCGTGGGCTTTCGCAGGGAGAGTGGCAACCCCAGGTAGCGGAGCGGGAAAGGCGTAATTGGGCATTGCAACTCTCAAGAAATTAGGTCCCTGTCTTCTATGGAGCATTTTATCAGGCTCGCCGATCACTTTTCAAAATTGGTCCGCAAACCTGAAGCTGCGCCAAAGTCCTCGATGATCCCAGAGATCACCTGTAAATCCACTTCTGCCGGTCACAGAAAAGTGACCACATCATCTGCATAGATTGAGGTTCGGTGCTGGAGTCCAGTGGCTGCAAGCCTGGTGAGTAGGCCTAGACTTTCCGCTTTCACGATCATCACATGAAAAACCTCCATGATTAGGATGAACAATTGTGGCGAGAGAGGGCCCCCCTACCGGAGACCTCGCCTGCTAACCACCTTTGTTCCGGGGCAGCCATCATCAGGACACGTGTCGTGGCTGTGGATAGCAGAGCACATATGCACGACAGCAGACGCTCCCCGAAGCTAAGCTTCCGCAGGACTTCCAAGAGAAAATTCGAGTCAACTATATCGAAGGATTTCATGATGTCCATCTTGAGGATCACTGCTGGAGTTTTGCTGGTGTGAAGCTTGCGGGTTGTCCCTTGTATCATCATGAAGTTATCATGTAGGCATCTTCCACGCACTAATGCACTCTAGTGAACCCCCACCAACTGCGGGAGGGTCGGCGCCACCCTGTTCACAATCACCTTGGCCACCCACTTAGCAACCCCGTGGACCAGGCTAATCGGGCGGTAGTCCCGCACCTCCTCCGCGCCCGGCTTCTTGGGCAGGAGCGTGACCAGGGCTCCATTGACCGCTC
This sequence comes from Avena insularis, assembly GCA_023614405.1. NCBI lineage: Eukaryota > Viridiplantae > Streptophyta > Magnoliopsida > Poales > Poaceae > Avena > Avena insularis. Next base: position 335,718,432 of record CM042689.1, on the reverse strand, counting down.
CAAATCCTCGGCAGTCTCGCCTAGAGAGTGAGTTGAAGGCATCCATGACATCAGTTTTGATGATGCTCCAGCAGGTCACGAAGAAACGAGTGGAGAAACCATCCGGCCCAGGGCACTTGTCCAACGACATTCCACTGATGGCTGCCAGCACTTCTTCTTCTGAGAATTCATCGTCTAGGTGTTGCAGGTCTGCCCGTTGCAGTCCTAGGAAATCCAGGTCAAGTGAGAAAGGTCGATCATCTGATGTCCCTAGCAGATCCTCGAAGAAGCGGTCCATGGCCTCAGCCTTATCCTCATGATTTGAGATCCGAACTGTTGGAGATATGCCCTAGAGGCAATAAAAAATGTAGTTATTATTATATCTTTGTGTTTATGATAAATGTTTACATTCATGCTATAACAGTATTAACCTGGAAACATTAATACTTGTGTGATTTGTAAACTAAATTAGAGTCCCTAGTAAAGCCTCTTCATAATACTAGCTTGTTGGTTAATAGATGATTGTGGTTTCCCTATCATGAACATTGAGATGTTATTAACAACAAGATCATATCATTAGGAGAATGGTATGATGGACATACTCCTATAGATAAGCGTAGCATAAAGATCAAGTCATTTTAATACTTCAATTGCTATAAGCTTTCTGATACATAGTAACCTAATTCCTTCGACCATGAGATCATGCTTATCACCATCACCGGAAGGATGCTTTGATGACATCAAACACCACACCGTAACTGGGTGGCTATAAAGGTGGCATTGAGTGTTCGGAAAGTATGGGTTGAGACACATGGATCAAGAGTGGGATTTGTCCATCCATATGATGGATAGATATACTCTGGGCCCTCTCGGTGGAATGTCATCCAATTAGCTTGCAATCATGTGACTGGCTCACAAGGGATCACATACCACAGGAACGAGAAAAGAGTACTTATCGGTAACGAGGTTGAACTAGGTATGCAGAGATACCGACGATCAAAACCTCGGATAAGTAAACTATCGTGAGACAAAGGGAAATTGGTATCGTATGTAAGTGGTTCATTCGATCGCAAAGTAATAGTAGAAATATGTGGGAGCCATATGAATTTACAGATTCCTCTATTGGTTATTGATCGGAGAAGTGTCTCGATCATGTCCGCATAATTCACGAACCGTAGGGAGACACACTTAAGGATTCGATGTTGTTGAGTAGTTATGGAATGATGAGTAAGAGACCAAATGTTGTTCGGAGTCTCGGATGGGATCCGGGATATCACGAGGAGATCCGGAATGGTCCGGAGAATAAGATTCATATAAGGAAAGTCCTATTTCGGAGTTGGGGAATGATTCTGGTGTTTTCACCGGGAATGTTCTAGAAGGGTCCGGAAGGTCCGGCACTCCGGAGGGAAGGGTACATGAATGTGTCATGACAATATGGAATGGTTGCATCATGTACTAGGTCACTTGGCTGGGCAAAATAAAGGGAGAAATCAAATCCTAGTTTGAAAGTCAAATGCCAATTTGAAAAAGTCAAACGGCAAGTTTGCTTGGTGGAGGGAGAGTAGGAAACCTACTTGGGGAGGAAGTCCTCCTCCCTCCACCCGCCGGCCAAGGAGGCCGAGTTGGGGGAGGACTCCCTCCTCCCAACCGGCCACCCTCCACCTATATAAGGAGGGGTAGGGTGCCCCTTACCCCTCACACCCAAAACCTTAACCCCAAGCCGCCGGCGCCACCACCTCCTTGAGACGCCGCCTAGGGCACCTCCAACTCAGCGAGTTGGGGTGATCCCCAAACCCTAGCCACTGGCTACACTCTCCCCTTGGTGCCCCCTAAACCCTAGATCACCAAGGCCTCTCTCATAGTCCACCATACTCGCTCCGGCTTAAGGTGAAGCCCAGCGAGATCTCCCCTCTACTTCCGATACCACACCGTCGTGCTACCAGAATCGCGAGGAGAGTGATACAACCTCTGCTGCCTGCTAGAACAAGGGACAGGAAGGTCTTCATCGAGTACCGAACATGTGAACGACTGCGGAAGCGCTGCCGGAACGCAGCGCCGGAAGGATCGTCTACGCGATCTTGAGATCGGCAAGAGTACGACTACATCACCCACGAGAATCTGCTCTCGTTAACCGCTTTGGAATCTTCGAGGGTGAGTTCCTCTATCGACTCGTTGCTACAATCAAGTAGATAGATCTTGGCTTGTTTGTTTGCATGCGGTAGAATTTTTTTGTTTTCCATGCTACAAACCCCTTCAGTGGTATCAGAGCCGTGTCTATATGTAGATCTGTTGCACGAGTAGAACACAATGGTCATTGTGGGCGGTGGTGCTTTTATTATCAATTGCTTCTTGTGTACTTTGCATCTTGTGGTATGATGGGATGAAGCGGCCCGGGCTAACCTTACATGACATCGTTCATGAGACTTGCTCCACGCTAAACATGCAACTTGTATTGCATAAGTGGCTTTGCGGGTGCCTGTCTCCCATCATAGTATAGATCCAATTTACAAAGGGCACTTGATAGTTCAAGCATCAACGTTGTGGTTCTTGTTCGTAAGTTAGAACGACACTTATTGAAAGCCCCAAACCATGTAAAATATGCAAAGAAAATTAGAGGCGTCTAACTTTGTTTTGCAGGGGTGTGCTGTGATGTGATATGGCCATGATTGTGATTATATTTGATGTATGCAATGTTCCTTATTGTAAGTTGGCAACCGGCAGGAGCAATATGGTTGTCTTTAAATTCTGTTAAGACCCCCGTGTCTATTCAAAGTAGTTGTAATAGTTGAAGCTGGTGGACGACAACCATGGATACGCCATTGGCCTTGATGCAATGCCAGTGATGATGGAGATCATGTTCGTGCTTGAAGATGGAGATCGAAAGCACAAGAAGAAAGGCCATATCATATCACAAATTATGAATTGCATGTGATGTTAATCCTTTATGCATCTTGTATTTCTTAGTTAACTACGGTAGCATTATGAGATGATCCCTCAAGCACACAAAATTTCAAGTTTTAAAGTGTTCATCCTTAGTAAGTGTCGTTGCTAAAGCTCGTTGTTTTGAAGCACCACGTGATGATCGGGTGTGTTAGATTCTACGAGTGTATACAACGTGAGCAAGCCAGATTTGCTGATGCGGAAGCTAAGGTTTGATCTTGACGAGCCTAGCATGTACAGACATGGTCTCGGAACACGGATCACCGAAAGGTAAAACATGAAACATATAGTAGATATGATGAACATGTTGATTGTTCACCATTGAAGCTACATCAACTCTCGTGATGATCGGTTTTGATGTAGTGGATTTGGTTCGTGTGATCACTAAAACAATGTGAGGGATATTGTTTTCAGTGGGAGTTCACCTAGATTAATTTAACTATTAATTAGAACTCAATTTGTCATAAACTTAGTCTAAACTATTGCAAATATGTTGTAGATAAATGGCGGCCCCTACCATCAATTTTAATGCGTTCCTAGAGAAAGAAAAGTTGAAAAACAATGGAAGCAACTTCGCGGATTGGTTCCACAATTTGAGGATTGTCCTCAATGCTGGTAATTTGACCTATGTGCTGGATGCACTGCTGGGTGACCCGCCTGCAGCTAACCGTTGAAGTAAAGAATGTTTACCTCACTCGGAAGAATCAGTACTCCACAGTTCAGTGTGCTATCTTGTATGGTTTGGAATCGGATCTTCAGAAAAGGTTTGAGAACCATGACCCCCATGATATTGTCCGTGAACTCAAAATTATATTTGAGGCTCACGCGGCAGTTGAGAGTTATGAGGCTTCTGAAAAGTTCTTTAACTGCAAGATGGAAGAGGGCAGCTCCGTCAGTGAGCACGTGCTTAAGATGTCTGGGCACGCAAACAAACTCCAAAGTTTGGGTATAGTGATTCCTAATTCTTTGGGGATTCACCGTGTCCTCCAATCACTACCACCAAGTTACAAGAACTTTGTGATGAACTACAATATGCAAAACATGGACAAGACGTTGCTAGAACTCTTCTCCATGTTGAAATCTTCAGAAGTGGAGATCAAGAAAGAGCACCAAGTGTTGTTGGTCAATAAGACCACCAAATTCAAGAAAGGCAAGTCTAAGCAAAAGGGAAACTTCAAGAAGGGCGGTAAGAAAGTTGCCGCACCAGCGAAGAAGACCAAGGCTGGACCTAAGCCCGACATCGAAAGTGCTTTTACTGCAAGCAAGAGGGTCACTGGAAGCGGAATTGCCCAAAGTACTTGGCGAATTTGAAGAACGGCAACATCAAGAAGAAAGGTATATCTGATATACATGTTATTGATGTGTATCTCACTAGTACTTGTAGTAGTGCCTGGGTATTTGATACTGGTTCGATTGCTCATATTTGTAACTCGAAACAAGTGCTGCAGAATAAACGAAAGCTAGCTAAGAACAAGGTGACGATGCGCGTTGGAAATGGATCAAAGGTTGATGTGATCGCGGTCGGCACGCTACCTCTTCATCTACCATCGGGATTAGTTTTATACTTAGATAATTGTATCTGGTGCCTGCGTTGAGCATGAACATTATATCGGGATCATGTTTATTGCGAGACGGTTACTTGTTTAAGTCCGAGAATAATGGTTGTTCGATTTATATGAGTAATATGTTTTATGCACATGCACCTTTGATAGATGGTCTATTCTTATTGAATCTTGATTGTAGTAATACACACATAAATAACATTGAGGCTAAACGTTTGAAATTGAGCGATAACTCGACCAATATGTGGCAATCGCTGCCTTGGTCACATTGGAGTGAAGCGTATGAAGAAACTCCATTCCGATGGACTTCTTGAATCACTTGATTTCGAATCACTTGAAAGATGCGAAGCATGTCTGATGGGTAAAATGACTAAGACTCCATTTTCTGGTATGATGGAGCGAGCTACGGACTTGTTGGAAATCATACATACCGATGTGTGTGGTCCAATGAGTGTAGCGTCGCTGTGGTTATCAAGTATGTTCTTACCTTCACGGATGACTTGAGTAGATATGGGTATATCTATTTCATGAAACATAAGTCCGAAACTTTCGAGAAGTTTAAGGAATTTCAAAGTGAGGTAGAGAATCAACGTAACAAGAAGATTAAATTTCTACGTTCTGATCGTGGAGGTGAATATCTAAGTTACGAGTTTGGCGAGCATTTGAAGAAATGCGGAATACTTTCACAATTGACACCGCACACCACAGCGTAATGGTGTGTCCGAACGTCGTAATCGAACTCTCTTAGATATGGTTCGTTCTATGATGTCACTTACAGATTTACCACTATCGTTTTGGGGTTATGCATTAGAAACAACCGCATTCACTTTAAATAGGGCACCATCAAAATCCGTTGAAACTACACCGTATGAATTATGGTTTGGAAAGAAACCTAAATTATCGTTCCTTAAAGTTTGGGGTTGCGAAGCCTATGTAAGGAAGTTACAGCCGGACAAGCTTGAACCCAAAGCAGAAAAAATGCATCTTCATAGGATACCCGAAGGAAACTATTGGGTATACCTTCTATCATAGATCCGAGGGCAAAATCTTCGTTGCCAAGAATGGATCCTTTCTAGAGAAGGAATTTCTCTCGAAAGAAGTGACAGGAAGGAAAGTAGAACTCGACAAGGTTGTTGAACCTTCTCTCAAACTTGCGAGTAGTGTAGCACCGGAAGTAGTTCCTATGGCGCCTACACCAATAAGATAGGAAGCTAATGATGATGATCATGAAACTTCGGTTAAAGTTGCTATAGAGCCTCGCAGGTCAATGAGAACTCGTACCACTCCTGATTGGTATGATCCTGTTATGAGTGTCATGTTGGTGGACAACACCGATGACCCTGCGACATATGAGGAAGCGATGATGAGCCCAAATTCCAATAAATGGCAAGAAGCCATGAAATCCGAGATTGGATCCATGTACGAAAACCAAGTGTGGACTTTGGTGGACTTACCGGATGGCCGGAAGGCTGTCGAGAACCAATGGATTTTCAAGAAGAAAACAGATGCTGATGGTAATGTTACTGTCTATAAAGCTCGACTTGTCGCAAAAGGGTTTCGACAAATTCAAGGAGTTCACTACGATGAGACCTTCTCACCGGTAGCAACGCTAAAGTCTGTGAGGATTATGTTAGCAATCGCTGTATATTATGATTATGAGATATGGCAGATGGATGTCAAAACGGCGTTCCTCAATGGAGACATTGATGAAGAATTGTATATGATGCAACCCAAAGGTTTTGTCGATCCTAAAGATGCTAACAAGGTATGCAAACTTGAACGGTCCATATATGGATTGAAGCAAGCATCCCGAAGTTGGAATCAACGTTTTGATAAGGTAATCAAAAGTTTTGGTTTTATCCAAACTTATGGAGAAGTTTGTATTTACAAGAAAGTGAGTGGGAGCTCTGTAGCATTCTTAATACTATATGTAGATGGCATATTGTTGATTGGGAATGATGTAGACCTTCTTAATAGTGTCAAGGAATATTTGAATAATAGTTTTCCAATAAAAGATCTTGGCGAAGCAGCTTACATATTAGGCATAAAGATTTATAGAGATAGATCGAGACGCCTAATATCATTGTCACAAAGTACATATTTGGACAAAGTTCTAAAGAGGTTTGGAATGGAAGATAGCAAGAAAGGGTTCTTGCCCATGTTGCCCAATACGACCTTGAGTAAAACTCAAAGTCCAGCAACGGCAGAATATAGAGAAAGGATGAGTAAGACTCCCTATGCCTCATCCATAGGATCTCTAATGTATGTCATGCTATGTACTAGACCCGACATTGCATATGCAGTTAGTTTAACTAGTAGATATCAAAGTGATCCAGGAGTGGATCATTGGACAGCGGTCAAAAACATCCTTAAGTACTTGAGAAGAACTAAGGATATGGTTCTTTCTTATGGAGGTGATGAACAGCTCGTTGTTAATGGTTACACCGATGCTAGTTGGAACACCGATCCGGATGATTCTAAATCTCAATCTGGATACGTATTTACTTTGAATGGTGCAGCAGTTAGCTGGAGGAGTGCAAAGCAAAGCGTTGTGGCGAGATCTTCAACTGAATCGGAATACATAGCTGCTTCGGAGGCTTTACAAGAAGCGATATGGATGAAGAAGGTTCATTACAGAGCTCGGTGTGGTTCCAAGTGCGCTGGACCCAATGTCTATCTACTGTGATAACATGGGCGCCATAGCCAATGCACAAGAACCAAGGTCACACAAGAAGCTGAAGCACATCAAGCTACGTTTTCACGCTATTCGAGAATATGTCCAAGATGGTGACATAAAGATTTGCAAAGTATACACAGATCTGAATGTGGCAGATCTGTTGACTAAACCTCTCCCGAGGGCCAAACATGACCAACACCAAAATGCCATGGGTGTTCGGTATATTACCATGTAATCTAGATTAGTTGACTCTAGTGCAAGTGGGAGACTGTTGGAGATATGCCCTAGAGGCAATAATAAATGTAGTTATTATTATATCTTTGTGTTTATGATAAATGTTTACATTCATGCTATAACAGTATTAACCAGGAAACATTAATACTTGTGTGATTTGTAAGCTAAATTAGAGTCCCTAGTAAAGCCTCTTCATAATACTAGCTTGTTGGTTAATAGATGATTGTGGTTTCCCTATCATGAACATTGAGATGTTATTAACAACAAGATCATATCATTAGGAGAATGGTATGATGGACATACTCCTATAGATAAGCGTAGCATAAAGATCAAGTCATTTTAATAGTTCAATTGCTATAAGCTTTCTGATACATAGTAACCTAATTCCTTCGACCATGATATCATGCTTATCACCATCACCGGAAGGATGCTTTGATGACATCAAACACCACACCGTAACTGGGTGGCTATAAAGGTGGCATTGAGTGTTCGGAAAGTATAGGTTGAGACACATGGATCAAGAGTGGGATTTGTCCATCCCTATGATGGATAGATATACTCTAGGCCCTCTCGGTGGAATTTCATCCAATTAGCTTGCAATCATGTGACTGGCTCACAAGGGATCACATACCACGGGAACAAGAAAAGAGTACTTATCGGTAACGAGGTTGAACTAGGTATGCAGAGATACCGACGATCAAAACCTCGGATAAGTAAACTATCGTGAGACAAAGGGAAATTGGTATCGTATGTAAGTGGTTCATTCGATCGCAAAGTAATCGTAGAAATATGTGGGAGCCATATGAATTTCCAGATTCCTCTATTGGTTATTGATCGGAGAAGTGTCTCGATCATGTCCGCATAATTCACGAACCGTATGGAGACACACTTAAGGATTCGATGTTGTTGAGTAGTTATGAAATGATGAGTAAGAGACCGAATGTTGTTTGGAGTCTCGGATGGGATCCGGGATATCACGAGGAGATCCGGAATGGTCCGGAGAATAAGATTCATATAAGGAAAGTCCTATTTCGGAATTGGGGAATGATTCTGGTGTTTTCACCGGGAATGTTTTAGAAGGGTCCGGAAGGTCCGGCACTCCGGAGGGGATGGGTACATGAACGTGTCATGACAATATGGAATGGTTGCATCATGTACTAGGTCACTTGGCTGGGCAAAATAAAGGGAGAAATCAAATCCTAGTTTGAAAGTCAAACACCAATTTGAAAAAGTCAAACGACAAGTTTGCTTGGTGGAGGGAGTGTAGGAAACCTACTTGGGGAGGAAGTCCTCCTCCCTCCACCCGCCGGCCAAGGAGGACGAGTTGGGGGAGGACTCCCTCCTTCCAACCGGCCACCCTCCACCTATATAAGGAGGGGTAGGGCGCCCCTTACCCCTCACACCCAAAACCCTAACCCCAAGCCACCGGCGCCACCACCTCCTTGAGCCGCCGCCGCCTAGGGCACCTCCAACTCGGAGAGTTGGGGTGATCCCCAAACCCTAGCCACCGGCTACACTCTCCCCTTGGTGCCCTATAAACCCTAGATCACCAAGGCCTCTCTCATAGTCCACCATACTCGCTCCGGCTTAAGGCGAAGCCCTGCGAGATCTCCCCTCTACTTCCGGTACCACACCATCGTGCTGTCGGAATCACGAGGAGAGTGCTACAACCTCTGCTGCCTGCTGGAACAAGGGAGAGGAAGGTCTTCATCGAGTACCGAACATGTGACCGATCAAGAAGCGCCAGTTAACGTTTAACGCCGGAAGGATCGCTTCACGCGATCTTGAGATCGGCAAGAGTACGACTACATCACCCACGAGAATCTGCTCTCGTTAACCGCTTTGGAATCTTCGAGGATGAGTTCCTCTATCGACTCGTTGCTACAATCTAGTAGATAGATCTTGGCTTGTTTGTTTGCATGTGGTAGAATTTTTTTGTTTTCTATGCTACGAACCCCTTCACGAACATTGTCCACAAGTAGTTGACTGATGAAGTTTTTCCTCCTACGATGACTAGCGTGCGTGTGGAAGAAGCGAGTGCATGCGTCACCCTCTCGAAGCCAAAGAATCCTTGACCTTTGTCGTGCGAGCGTTCTCTCAAGAGAGGCGAGACACAAGAGCTTCTTCTTGAGAAGACACCGCAAGCCACGCTCCTCGGGCGAGAGCTGCCTGCTCTCCATGGCTACGTCGAGGCGGAGGATTAGTTCCGTGGCCAACAGGATTTGCATTTTGATGTTGCCAATGAATTTGGAGCTCCACCCTGAGAGATTCTTCACCACGGCTCTAAGATTAATGTCAAGCCTCTTGAAAGGGTTGGGCTCCCACGACAGCGAGGTCCAAGCCTCTTGCACTACCTCCATAAAGCCGTCCACCTTGGGCCAAAAGGACTGGAACTAGAAACGACACCCGCGTTGCAGGTCTGGCGCTAGGCAGAGCAGCAGGGGCAGTGGTCGGAAGGTCCTGATGACAGTGTTGACAGGAAGGCATCCGGATAATGCACCTCCCAGTCCACCTCATAAACACCCTGTCAAGCCTCTCCATGGTTGGCTGCGCCAGCTCATTTGTCCATGTGAATCTGCGCCCATTCAGGTAAAGCTCCTTGAGTTCCAACAGCGCAAGGGTGCGTTCAAAACTGGTCATCATGCGGCGGTGGAGGGGCCCCTGGTTTTTGTCCTCTGGATTAATTATGAGGTTGAAGTCACCAGCCACGATCCATGGGTCGGCGTGAAGGTCACGGATATCCTGAAGCTCCTGGAGGAAGGCCCGTTTGTCGTCCACCAGCTGGGGGCCGTACACGCCCGTGAACCACCAGCTATGATCCACACCTTTTGAAATGCGGGCCGTGATTGCGTTGTTGGAAAAGTGCGAGTGAGTCACAGAAACTAGGCTAGATTGCCAGGCGAGCAGGATCCCCCCACGGGTCCCATCAGCCGGGAGGAAGAAAAAGCCATCGTAGGAAGATCCGATGCATTCCCTCACCACGCGGTCAGTGATGACCGCCATCTTGGTCTCCTGCAAATAAACCACCGCAGCCCTAGAAGGCGCCAAGACACGAGAGACGGCTAGGCGTCGAGCCAGAGAGTTCAAACCACGCGCATTCCAGATACCAATACAGAAGTCAGGGTCGTCCATCTCGAATTATTACAGCAAGATTCTGAGCGGACAGAGAGAACAACTCGAGGTCGAGAATGAGGGAATCAGACTAGGCACTCCACCGGGGCATGGTCGCACAGGGGCAAGGCCTCTGGCATCCATCCGAAAAGTCAAAGAACCACATCAATGTGCCGCTGGCGTAGGGGTCTCGCGAACAGGTCTAGGTAAGCGTCTAGGGCTTCGTCACCAATCACCTCACCCTCGCGGGCAATCCCTAGCTTGGTGATGAGAGTAAGCTGCTGCTGTCGAATCGGCGTGCCGAAAGCGAACCGACCTCGGATGCGCCCACTCCTCCTCACTAGCCCAGCGTACTCCCTCTTGTGTATGAATATGTATGAACTTTGCATGTTTTAGCGTGTTATTGTCTTTGTTTGTATTTCAAAAAATAAATTTAACGTGACCTTATTGGATAAGTACGGATAGATGGGCCGCGCCGCTGGACGCGATTGGCTAAACAGACCAGACCACGACCAAAATCTTCTGCTTCTACGATTTGATCGAAACGGACAGAAACAAATAATTTGGATAGGCTAATTTGGTCGGTTCGATAGAGGCGTCCTCGTCCTGGACGCCGCGAGAGGCGAGACCTGATGACTCCCGCTCGCTCCCCCGGTGTCCCTCTTGCGATCACACAAGGTGCGCCCCGTCGGAGTCGAAATCGGCTAGCTGGTCACCAGTATGCAAGTAGCCAATTAGCCAAGTCCCCAACCACAAGCCGAAGCTAGCACGGGCACAAGGGTCAAGGGGCCGCCGCTACACGTGCCACTCCTGCGTTCGTGCTACATTACACGTACGTCAATTCGTCTACCAACCCTTGCTCGGTTTCTGCTTGGCCGGAGAGGAATGTACTAGTACGAGTACGATAGCTCAGTCTTTTCCTGTCGGGTTTGCCTTTGGATTTTTCTCCCCTGGAGCTCGGTTTAAGGTACGTTGTGGATTAGGTCGGGACCTAGTAGAATGGAGCTCCTTTTCTTTTTTCCCCACTAGTACTAGGATTCGATCGGTCGGTTCAGATTTCGCGGCGCCAGGTGCTCGGGTCAACCCTATCATTTGGTTCCTCTCGATCGATTTAGAGGGAAGTAGCTGGCCCGATTAAGGGAGCTTTATTAACTTAATCTGCGCCGCCTGCGGTTTAGCCTGCAACTGCCTGCTGCTGGTTTGAGCGAGCACACACACTATTCAATTGATCCATTCCGCCCTCATCCAACCAGGCTAGCTTGTTGGATTAGTTCGAGCAGCTGATGATGCAAGCTGCCGAGAATTATGAGCTAGCGCAGATTTAGCTGATCGGATCAAAGATGGAACTCATCTTAATCATGGTGCATTAGGTTGTTGAGGAGTTGATCTTAGTCATGCCAGGCTAATAGGCTATGATATATATATATATATATCCCTTAGTTTGGAACTTTCTCTTAGTTTTCAACGATCGAATTAACAATCCAAAGGACTGCTATTCTTCTCGAATGTGTTAGAGAACTCGCGAGCTAGAGGTTTACTGATATAAACAGCTCAAGGCTTAAACCAGCATTGGGGTCTGCCCGTTTATTATCTTGGATACTTGGAACTCTCTCAGTAATCTTGTCTTCAACAACAAGAAAAAACAGTTTTAGATTACTTCTTATTTATACATGATATGCATTGGCACGAGATCCTATGGACTCCCGGTGAATCCATATGGAAATGGTAGCGGAGATGGTAATAGTATTAACAATACATTAGTGCTTCTTATAGTCTCTATTTTGTTTGTCACGTAAGGTCCGTGAGCTACTCGTGCTCTTTAAAATGATCAACACATGGTAATAACATAGTTGCATGCATCAGTCGATGCAGACACCAGAACTCCTCACTTTCTATACAAAGAACATGGAGTAGAGATTCCTAATTAAACATGCTCTAAATTTGTTAACCGGTGACGAGGTTTAATCTCGTCAATGCCCATTGTTATGAACTTGGATTTTGAAGAAGATGAGGATGCTGAAAATCGCGGAACGGTTAGCAAACAAGCAACACCGGACACGAGGTTTACCCAGGTTCAGGCCCCCGGGGGGAAAACCCTACTCCTGCTTGTCTGCTCTTGATTACGGCGGAACCGGTGATTACAGGGGTCCGCAGATGCGATCTGGCGTGGAGGTGTGTATGCGGAAGTATGAGTTGAGAGATCTAAGTCGTGTCCTCCTAGCCTTTATATAGACTCAGGCAGGTCCCAGGCACAGACCTAGTCGGTTACAGGTTTTAGGGTTTACCCCTTTGAATTTCCTATCTACTCTAGTCTTGCTCTCCAAGGATCCGAAGGCGTCATGGGCCTTGACCACCCGAAAGTCTTCATGGGCCGGCGTATATTTGTCGTGGGCCTTCCTTGGGCCAGACCAGGTATGCTGAGATCATGTACCCGCGGGGTATAACCATGTCAGTAGCCCCCGAGTGATCAGTCGAATCGTAGATTCGGCTAAGGACTCTTCAATCCTTCGGGTGCAACTATGTATTTCAATAGTTCATGTGTAGGGATTGTTGATACGTGTGCCTGACTCACCCGACGGATCAGGGTCAGTTAACTTTCTTAGGACGAAACAACACGATCTTCTTCAGGTTCGAGTCCCTCAACTCGAACCTGGAACATATGCTGGCGTAATTCAACTCAGGCCGCGGAGGACTTACAGGAGTGAAATTCCAGTGAATTTAATTGATGTACCCAACGCGTCCGTCGGGATTTTTATCGCGTCTGTTGACACGGATTTATACTAGCAGAGCGCAGTCATGTGCATTACCAGGCCATCAGATGTTATCTGTAGGTCTTATCTTTGCGTCGCAGACATAGCATCCGAATTTTTATCATCGCGGAGGTGTTTCGGGTGACCAAGGAGAAAATGTTGCTCACTTAGTATTTAATTGGGACAAAGTTGCCGAAAAAATGTTGCATGCCGATCCGAAGGATCGCAGTCGAAAAATTCATAGGGTGCGCGGCCAGCGCTCCCTATGGGAGTAGCCCCCGAGTGTCTGTTCGAGTCGTAGACTCGAGCAGAGACTTTAACTCAGCCGTTGTTTGGCTTCAGGTCCGTAGGACACAAATTTTTCGGATGCTTGAAATCCGTCCTCCCTATGGGAGTAGCCCCCGAGTCCGTAGTGGAGTCGCAGACTCGATGTAGGACTTGAAGAAAACACTTCAGTGCTATAATGTGTTGTTCATTTTTTGGGTGCGCGGTCAGCGCTCCTGATAGGAGCAGCCCTCGAGTAATTAGTCGAATCGTAGATTCGAGTGAGTACTCTTAACTTTTGAAGCCATAGAAATTTTGACTGTTGCCAGTATGACTTTTGATGACGTCAGTGCTGACGATTGATGACCTCAAGCGTCTGCTGCGCCAGAGATGACTTGACTGAACAAACATGGGTCCCACTTTCTGACATTGAATTGACCGGTCACGCGCGGCGTGGAGATAATTACGGCGTCGCCTCGATTTCCGCGCGTAGTGGACGGCGTGTTAGCGACGGTTCGTTGCGATGCTGACACGTGTATGGCCAGATCCTGCCGTTGGCGCTAGGTCTTCCTGATGGACGGTTGTCGTGCATCGTCTTTGTCTTTATAATCATTGGGGGAAAACATTAGTTTGTTTTCACCGCAGCTATTCTCGTTTCACTGCTTCCTTGTTCTTCTGAGAGTTCTTGCTGCGCGCTGGAATATCCTCTAACATTTCCTTCATCCATCCTACGTTCTCGCCGCCGGCGCCTCCGTACCGCAATGGGGAAGGCGAAGAAATCTTCTTCTGCGGTTGGTACCAGCGCTGCTGGGGGGGGGGGAAAGAGTACCGCCGCCACCCGTGTCACTGACGGTGGATGGCGGCGATCGGAGATGCGGGAGAGTGATCTTCGCAAGCTTCGTGAGTGGGGCTTGATCCCGCAGAATAGGGAGGCCGTCCATCTCCCAGGCAACGAGGTAATTCCCCCCCCCCCCGTTGGGTTTCGGGTTATGTTCGTTGCCTTTGTCCTTCGGGGCTTGTCCTTCCCAGTCCACGACTTCCTTCGTGGACTGCTTTTTCTTTATGGCATCCAGCTGCACCATCTTTCCCCCAATTCTCTTCTGCACATTGCTTGTTTCATCACTTTCTGCGAGTGCTGGCTCGTTATCGAGCCGCACTTTGGCCTCTTCCGGAAACTCTATTCCGTGAAGAGGCAATCTAGTTCGGATGGTGTTTATCTTATTGGGGGTTGCATCATTTCCCTCAAACCCAATCTGTTTTTCTTTTCTTTTTCCATGTCCAAATCTGTCCAGTACTGGCGGAGGCGATGGTTTTATATCCGCGACTCCACAGTGGCTGGGCGGGATTTTGGTCTTGCTCCTTTCGACCCTTCACAAAAGATCGAGCCGAAAAGTTCCTGGAAAAACTAGATCTTGGATGGCGAGGTCGCGGAGATAGAGTCTCTCTATCGTCGGGTGGAGGATCTCCAGCTGATTCCTGATAAGGAGGTGAACGGTGTGGATATCATCCGCACCTTCCTGAAACGTCGGGTGCAACCGCTCCAAGCTAGGGCTCACCCGATGTTCCTTTATGCTGGGCGTCGTGATCCAACGAGGGTTTCGGCTGAAGAGTTCTCTAGGGGAGATCTCGACGGTGTTCTTCGCCGCTGCTGAAGTTCAAGGCTGGAGAGGATATTCCGGGGAAGTCGCTGACTTCTCCGTTCTCTGCTTCGCGTCCTGTTCCCCAGGTGTAGATCCGGGTCGTGCGCGTAGCGCTATTTTTGACTGCATTGTTTTTGTATGTGTTTGCTAACAAATTTGCTTTGCCTGTGCAGGAGTTTAAGGTGCCGGGAATGTCGCCACTTCTTCCCGAATTGTTTCCGGCTTCACCAGACAATGAGGTAATGGATTCCATGTCCGAACTTCCATAGGCACGGTCTCCGGCTGAAGAGGCCAACGAGTCGAGCGAGGACCACACCTGCAAGGGGACACGGAGCTCCAGCGAGTCTTCGTATGCCTCGACTCCTCCGACTCCTAGGAACCCACTATGCCTTGACCGTCATAGTGATGGGCATGGGGGCTCTTCCTCTCCGATTCCTGTCGTTCCTGTGCGGGTTGTGGCGCCGCACCCGCCGGTGAAGCGGAAGAAGGAAGAGAAGAAGGTCCGGAGGACTCCTCCCGTCTTTGACTTGAGCGAAATTGACTCGTAAGTTTCTTTAGTCCTGTATTGTCTTTTTCGCCTGTCTCCTTTGTACTTGTGCTAATTTGTCTTTGTGCAGCCACTCTTCCAACGATTCTTCCAGCGATGGTGCTCGGGAGATGATGGGGGAGTCGAAAGTCGTGCTTCCTCCTCCTCAGACGGTGGCCACCTCTGAAGGCGTTGCTCCAAATCCTTCTCCGCGGGAGGTTCGGGTGGTTGCGCCTCAGAAGGCTGCAAGCGGACCTTTGGCATCGCCGTCTAATCATGTAAGTAACTCTACTTCTTGCCACGGGGGGAGCCCCCGAGCCTGTTTTTTGGGTGATTTGGGGTTTATCTCTTTTGTCCTTACCTCGGGGGGAGCCCCTGGGCGTCTTTTGTCGTTTTCTTTCGAGTCCCGAGGGGAGCCCCCAAGTATTTTCGTATGTGTGACTGTCTTCTGCTCGTTCTTTTTGGGCGTAGCCCCCGAGCCCTTCTTGTGACTAGTAGTTCTTCTTTCTTCAGCCTTTTGTGCAGGATGCCAATCGACTGGTGCAGCAGCACCTAGCGCTGGAGGCCAACCTCAAACAGCTGCAAGGTACTTCTTATGCCTTGGTCTTTGTTTCTTCTTGTATTCTTGTCCTGTTATCCGACACTTGTTTTGGTTTGATGCATAGGATCACAACGCTTCTCTTCGTGAGATTGATGCTCTCAAAAAGAGCCTCGGTCAATCGGAGAAGAAGGCCGAGGTCGCCGTTGGTGCCAGGGAGTGCCTCGAGTTGGAGTTGGCCCAGGCGGCCGAGGCGAAGGAGCGCCTGCAGCAGGAGGCTACAGACCGCGAGGAGAAGCTTGACACTGCCGCGGCTGCACGTGAAAGAGAGGTGGCTGGCAAGCTTATGGCGGCTGCCAAGGCTGTTTCAGGTGAGTATCTTCACCTGCGTCATTTTTGGTTTTCTTGTCTTTCTTTTGCGGTGCTTTCTTCATTCCTCGTCTTTATTGTCTCAGATGCCTCGGGCATCGAGTTTGACCATGGTGCTCTGGAGAACGGGAGTGCTCTGGATGATGCTACTGCAGCGGTCGAAGATCGCTGCAGCACCGTCGTCAACTTGCTCGCCAAGGCCAAGGAGGTCCTTGGTCGCTTCTACAAGGAGCTTGTCCCCAAGGGCGCAGCCCTTGATGATGTTGATGCTCTGGCGGAGGCACTGTCAGCCGAAGCACCTGTGGCGTACAAGCGCAAGCAGAAGGGCATCGGTGCATCCGTCGGGCTGGCGATGGACTTGGTGGCTGGAGCGGAGCTGGACCTTCCCTAGGTCACATCCCGGATGCCGACGACTACGGATGGGTCCGAGGTAGCCTTCGCTACCTATGTTGCTCGCTCTAAGCGTTATGGGCCGAAGCTGATTGATCTGCTGGCCGAGTACGCGCTACGGCAGTAGGGGAAGCCAAGGCGAGGAAATCCGGCTCTGAGGCGACTCAGGGTGCCGCGTCGTAGGCGCTGTAGCTGTAGGATAGATGTAGCTTCTTTTGTTGTAAGTATTTAGATGAACAATCTTTGTGCCACGTAGTGGCTTTTGCTGCACTTAATGAATTTGCTGAGTTGTGTGCTCCTTTATCTGCGTGTTCATGTACTTGACTTTCCGTTGATCTAGGGCCCTTCGGGTGGTGATCCCGTGGACACCTCGCCTGCAACGCGGCTGCGGCCATCTTTGGATGATTCGTCGCAACTTGCATTTCTTCGAGACCGTATTCGCAGTCTCGAAAAAGAATTGCTTGGGATGCGTGGCCATGTCGACGTCTGGAAGTCCAAAGCGGATCGAGGTGCTGCCAGAGAGGAGTACTTGATGGCGGAATTGCTCCGATTATCTGAGCAGCTTCAGTGTAAGTTTTTCGAGCTGCTCATTTCTTCGGATGCGCCTACTGGCCTTGCATCTTACTTTTGTGCGAGTATCGCAGGTCCTAACCTTGCTCCAAGGGAGGAAAAAGAGCGTGTTGTTGTTCGGGTCAATTGCTTGACTCAACAGGACATGGAAGCCGGCGGGTTCTTCTGGATGGATCGTGACCGTGCCATGGATCTGGCAACGGTGCAGGATCGCGTTCACCAAGTATCGCGGGTGCTTCATCAAGTGCAGACTTCACTCGCATCGGTTCTGCATGTGATGTTTCCACTGGATGCTGCACCGCCAACCCTTTCTGGTCTTCTATCGAAGTTTTGAAACGTGCATCATGTCAAGGAATTGGTGCGGCATCAACTCATCGCAGGGGTGAAGGTTGCGCTGTCCCTTGTGAGGCTACATCGCCCTGACGTAGATCTGTCTGTTGTTGCGGCTGGGCCGCCTCTTCGGCCGGATGGTGGCGAGTGGGATATGAGTCCACATTACGCTGTAAGGCAAAGATGCCTAACTCGTGATTTGTTTGAGCAGCGTGCTCAAGTTATTCTTCAGAATAGGTAGTACCTGTAAAAAAGGACGGATGTAAAATTTGTATGTATTTGTCTGGGCATGTTTCGCCCTTTGTTATAAAGATTTGGTTGTTGTTTGAGCACGTAGTGCTTTGTTCGCATACGTGTCCTTTTCGTTAACCTGACGTGGTCAGCTACTCAGGTGTACACGTGTTATCCTCAGTCGACGAAATCGTGAGGTGGGGGGAGCCCCCGAGTGCGTTTGTAGCATAAGAGTGCGAATAGTAAACGAAAGTTTTTGGGGCGAGACACTTAGCTTTATTTATATCGTAATGGAGGAGGTACATTGTTCGGCTGAGTAGCCTTGGCTGAATAGCCTTATTGAAAGTAAAGAGGAGGGTAGTTAGGGGTAGAATCGTCGCAGCTATGCGACGTTCCATGGATTGGAGTATGCGACTCCAGATTCCACATGCTTGAGGCGATAGGCTCCACCCAGGATGACTTCGGTGACAAGGTAGGGTCCTTCCCATGGTGACTCGAATATCTTCGGTCGCTCTTGCTTCAGTCGCAAGACGAGGTCTCCTTCGACGAAGGACCTTGGGCACAGCCGGCGGCTGTGGTAGTTGCGGAGACTCTGCTGGTATACCGCTGATCGACCTGCTGCTATATCTCTTGCCTCGTCGAGTGTGTCGACGGCGTCTTCGAGTGCAGCCGTGGATTCGGCTTCGATGTAAGCGACGACCCGGGGGGCATGGTGGCGTACTTCGGATGGTAGCACGGCTTCGGCTCCATGCACCATGAAGAATGGTGTGTATCCTGTTGAGCTGTTTGGCGTGGTATGCAGGCTCCATAGGACGAAGGGTAGCTCTTTCATCCAGGATCCGGCGAGTCACTCGAGTAGGCTTATGAGGCACTTCTTGATGCCAGCACCGATTAGGCCGTTGGCCTTTTCCACCTACCCGTTCCTTTGCGGGTGCGCCACCGAGGCATATGTGATGTTGATTCCGAGGCCTTCGCAGAAGTCTTGGAATTCTTTGGAGATAAAGTTCGATCCATTGTCGGTGATGATGCTATGCGGCACGAACTCAGACAATGGATTCAAAGAACTTGACGACAGTCTTGCCCTTTTGGTTAGTGACCGGCATGGCCTCGATCCACTTGGTGAATTTGTCGACTGCGACCAGGAGGTAGATGTGCCCCCCTTTCGAGGATCTTGGCAGTTTGCCGATCATGTCGAGGCCCCATTGAGCAAAAGGCCAGGCTAGAGGTATGGGCCTAAGCTCTGACCCGGGTGCGTGTGGTTTGTCGGCGAACCTTTGGCACCCCTTGCATCTTCGGACGATGTCCTTTGCGTCGTTCATGGCCGTGGGCCAGTAGAATCCAGCTCGTAGAGCTTTAGCGACAAGGGAGCGGCTGCCTGCGTGGTGGCCGCAGATGCCCTCGTGGATGTCTTGGAGTATGGTTTTCCCGTCACCGATGGTGATGCACCTTTGTAGTACACCTATAATGCTGCGCTTGTACAACTTGCCATTGATGATGGTGAAAGCTTTTGACCGGTGAGATATGCGCCGTGCATCCGTCGGGCTGTCAGGTAGTTCTCTGTCTATCAAGAACTGGAGGTACGGTCGCGTCGAGGTTTCTTCGACTGCCATGACCTGCATCAGGTTGACCACGGTGACCTCTGTGTCCAGTTTTTCGGTTCCTTCGTGACCTTCGGGTAGCATGGCTCCCAAGTGCTCTGCCTCTTCGGGTGATCCCTTGGGAAATTTTTGCTTTATGGATGGCACGTAGATCTGTTCGAGGAACACACCTGGTGGCACCCTTGCGCAGGTGGAGCTGATGTTGGCGAGTCTGTCGGCCTCCTCGTTGCTTTCTCTTCCAACATGCCGAAGCTCGCAGTCGAAGCCTCCTTCGAGTGTGTTGTAGAGTGTGCGGTACGCGATCATGTTTTCGGCGTGTGCGTCGCACTTGTTCATCGTCTGTTGGACAACGAGGTTGGAGTCACCGTAGATGACCAGGCGTGTTGTGCCGTAGATTTTTGCCATCCTCATGCCGTGGATGAGGGCCTCGTATTCTGCCTCGTTGTTGGAGGCTCGAAACTTCATCCGGAGGACGTACTTCATCTTATCGCCCTGCGGGGAGGTCAGTATGACCCTGGCTCCTGCTCCAGCTTCACGCTTGGAGCCGTCAAAGTGCATCGTCCATGACTGTGTCGTGTCTGGGGTGTCTGGCAGCTGCAGCTCCATCCAGTGTACGAGGAAGTCCGGGAGGACTTGAGACTTGATCGGCTGGCGCTTCTCGTAGATGATGTCAAGGGGTGACAGCTCGATGCCCCACAGGGCCACGCGTCCTGTGGCCTCTGGGTTATTTAGGATGATGTTCAGGGGTGCCTCATTGACGACCATCACCTGGTGCTCCTGGAAGTAGAGGCTCAACCGACGAGCCGTCATGAACACGCCGTAGGCGAGTTTGTGATAGTGAGGGTACCTCTGTTTTGTTGGCGTCAATACCTTGCTGAGGTAGTAAATTGGGCGTTGGACCCCATGGGTCTTGCCTTCTTCGGGTCGCTCGACCACTAGCACGGTGTTGACCACCTAGTGTGTGGCTGCTATGTACAGCAGCAGGGGCTCGCGCTCCTTTGGCATGACCAAAACGGGCGAGGTGGAGAGCAGTCGCTTGAGATCTTAGAATGCGTCCGTCTGAGGCGTCCACAATTTATCTCGCCTGTAGCAAATTGTAGAATGGCAGGGATTTCTCGCCCATGCGGCTGATGAACCTGCTCAATGCCGCTATTCGCCCTGCGAGCTGCTGGACACCCTTGAGATTCTTCGGCTTCTCCATCGCCATGATGGCCTGGATTTTCTTCGGGTTCGCCTCGATCCCTCGTTGGGAGATGAAGTATCCAAGCAGCTGACCCGATGGGACGCCGAAGGAACACTTTTCGGGATTGAGCTTGATCCTGTAGTGGTCGAGGTTATCAAACGTCTCGCGGAGATCGTCGATGAGCGTTCTTGCCTTCCTGGTTTTGATGACTATGGCATCGACATAGACTTGGACGTTTCGACCGATCTGGTCCTTCAGGCATGCCTGCATGCATCGCTAGTACGTGGCACCTGCGTTCTTTAGCCTGAAGGGCATTGTGTTGTAGCAGAACACTCCGAACGGTGTGATAAACGCCATTTTCTCTTGATCTTCAATCTTGAGTCGAATCTGGTTGTAGCCTGAGTAGGCGTCGAGGAAGGAGAGTTTCTCACATCCTGCAGTCGAATCGATGATCTGGTCGATCCGAGGAAAAGGGAAGTGGTCCTTTGGGTAGTGCTTGTTCAGCGACGTGAAGTCCACGCACATCCGCAGGATGTCCGTGTCCTTTTGGGGACCATCACTGTATTTGCGAGCCACTCACTTTCTTTGATCTCCCCGATGAAGTCTGCAGCGAGTAGTCTGTTGATTTCCATCCCGATGGCTTCGGCCTGTGGCTTGGACAGTCTCCGGATGGAGTGCTTGACGGGCTTGGTGTCTGGAAAGACGTTGAGTGCGTGCTCGGCGAATGCCCTGGGAACTCCTGGCATGTTCGCAGGACACCAGGCAAAGATTTCCCAGCGCTCACGGAGGAATTCGACGAGCGCGCATTCCTATGCGGGGCTGAGGTTGTTGGCGATCAGCGCCGTCTTGGAGGCATCCGTCGGGTGGACCTGCACCTTCTTTGTGTTGACGGTGGAGTCAAAAGACATGTCAGGTACTTTTTGTCGTGCGACTGGGGGTGCCCCATTGTCCATCACCTCGCGGAGCCTTACAAGCTCCTCCTGCATGCCGAATGACTGGGAGATTCTGTTGAAGTCCCTGTCGCAGTGGTCCGATCGGGTGAAGCTCCCGTGGACTGTGATGATGCCTCTAGGTCCTGGCATCTTGAGTAGCAGGTATGCGTAGTGTGGTACTGCCAGGAATCTTGCGAATGCTACACGCCCGAGGATGGCATGGTATTGTGATGGCCAGTCCACCACTTCGAACTCAAGCCGCTCACATCGGAAGTTGTCCGGCTTGCCGAAGATGACGTCGAGCCATATCTTTCCCAGGGGGAATATGCCCTTTCCTAAAACGATGTCGTGGAACATTGTGTCTGACTGTTCCAGGCTGCACAGCGGGATCCGCATTGCTGCTAGGGTGCTTGCGAACATCAGGTTGATGTCGCTGCCGCCATCCATGAAGACGCGGCTCATCTCGAAACCTCCGATCTGCGCCTCGAGCACCAGGGCAACATGACCTGGGCGAGGGACCTGGCAAGGGTGATCCGAACGGTTGAACGTGATGCAGGACTCTGATCCGCCGAGGTACTCAGGGATGGCAGGTGGAGTTGTCACGGCCAGGTTGATCTGACGGGTGATTTTCTTCTGCACCCTATTCGTTGGGCGTCCCTTCTGGATCATCAGTGCTCCTTTCGGCGAGGGATACCCGTGCCCAGCGTTGTTCTGTGATGGTGTGACTGGTTGGTTCGGGCCTCCTATAGGTGGCGGTGGAGGAGCTCCATGCGCTATTTCACCAGGTGCAGGTGCGTTCCCGAATCCAGGGGGTGGAGCTTGCTGCCTCATCTGAACCATGCTTTCGCTGAGCTTCTGGAACTCACGGCAGTCCTTGAGCATGTGGCTCGCCTTCTTTTTGCCATCCTGCTTGTCGATGTAGAAGTGGATGGTGCATGGATCCGAAAGTTTTTGTATGCTGAGGGTCCGTTATCGCGATCGCGGCGCTGCCACGACTGTGTTGGGCGTCCTCCATCGCAGAAATTTCCTCCGTGGTATCCTCCGTTGTTGCGGTTGGCGTCATTGCGGCTATCGGCGTAGCCGGCCGCGACCATGTCGGGTCCATCGCGATCGTCGTAGACACACGATCTTCTCTTGCTACGGCGCTCTCGTCGTCGGCCGTAGTCGTCCTCTTCCTCCGAGTGCGCCCGGTGGACGGAATCTTCGCTGTCAGCCCACCTGTTGGCGATGTCCATGAGGTGGTCGAGTGTCTTGGGTTTGACGCGCCCAAGTTCCTCCTTGAAGTCCTGGCGCTTGACGCCGTCCTTGAAGGCATCGATGTCCCTCTCTTCGGAGATGTGCGCTGCGGAGTTCTTGGTGTTGGACCAGCGTTATATGTACGAGCGAATGGATTCGCCCGTTCGTTGAGTGCAGGCCCGCAACTCCTCGATTGAGGCGGGCCTTTTGCTGGTACCTTTGAAGTTTCGGATGAAGTTGTAAGCCAGTTCCTCCCAGCTTCGGATGGACCCTGAAGATAGGCTGCTAAGCCAGATCCGGGCTGCGCCTGTCAGCTGCAGCTGAAGGCATTGCATGGCGGTTTCCTTGTTTCTGCCGTGCAGCTTGACAGATGACAGGTGGTCGCTGAGCCACGCCTTTGGGTCTTGTGTGCCGTCGAACTTCGGAGTATCCGAAGGAAGTTTGAAATTTCATGGCATCCGTGTTCGTCGAACAGATTTGCTGAAGCATCAGGCTAGAGTTCTCCTTCGTCTTCGTCCATCTCGGATTCAGACGAGCATGCGCACTTGGCTCGCGCTTTGTCGATTTTGCGCTGTGTGAGCGCTGCTCGCCAGAATCGCGCGGCGATGGCGAGCTCTTGTGCCTTCGGGGAAGGTCATGGTCCTCTTCTTCGGATGAAGGAGTGGGGCTGCGGTCGAAGCTGACCGGAGGTTTCTTCTTTGGCTCCGTAGGAGCTTCCTGATGGAGCGCTCCTCCGACGAGTCCGAGTCCGGTAAATGCGGTCTTGTGCATGGCTCTTTTCGGGTCCCCCTCCGGAGGTGGGTGGGACGCTAGATACGCGGTGGCTGCCATGATCGCAGCCTGTGGCGTTTTCGGGATGATGTTGCCGTCGGCATCCATCTCCATGAAGGATGCGTGGAGGGTTCGGGTCACCTCACAGCGCTCCTTGGGATCCATGTTCTCCATCCGGGAGCGATGCTTGTTGCCGTGGTTGCCATTCGAGCTGGAGCCGATGCCCATGGCAGAGAGCATAGCTCGTCGCGCGCTGGACTCCGAGGCTGCTTGCTTGCGTTTGTCAAGCACCTCTTGCATCTTGACCTGCTTCCTGTGCTCCTCGATGAGGAGTAAGTGGTATGCCATCAGCAGGTCCCGTGAGTCGTCTGCAGGCAGGATAGTGTTACCCGCTACGGTGGTGCGTGCCTGGGCCCATCCTTCTTTGCTAAGGCGGATGACCTGGCCGGGGTCGTCCCCTTCGGGTGGGGGGGACTGGCTTCTTCTGTTCTCAGCGTTTCTGTTCTGCGGGTTAGGTGGCGGGTTTGGCGGCGGGTTGGGCGCTCGCTGGTCCACGTCACTCTGGATGACTACGGCGCATTGGTAGCGCTCGTAGATTGGTCCGCTGCTGCCGTAGCTTTCGGATCCGGAACCGTAGGTCCCTTCGTCCGATGGCGGATCGCACAGATTGGAGTTACAGCTGCTGCTGTCGTAGGATTCATCTGTTGATGATGATGTGCGTAGCACAAGGTGTGGGGCCCATGAAGCGGGCCTGATCGATGGCAGGGGCACCCGCTCTGGGAGGCGGAGAGTGCCGGTTTGCCCCTACCTGGAAGCAGAAGCTCCCGAATAGGATCTCGAGTCCGTCGCCTACGGGTTCGAAGTCCTTCATGGTGGCCGGTGAGTGGGCGGTGAAGTCGAAAGCGCCGAAGAGGAGGTGACTCTCCGTCGCCGCAGAGTTGTAGATCGCTCGGGTTGGGACCGTCACGATCGCACAATCAGCGTCCCCAGTTCCTACAGACGGTGCCAATTGACAAGGTTTAATCTCGTCAATGCCCATTGTTATGGACTTGGGTTTTGGAGAAGATGGAGATGCTGGAGATCACGGAACGGTTAGCAAACAAGCAACACGGGACACGAGGTTTATCCAGGTTCAGGCCCCCGGAGGGAAAACCCTACTCCTGCTTGTCTGCTCTTGATTACGGCGGAAGCGGTGATTACAGGGGTGCGCAGATGCAATCTGGCGTGGAGGTGTGTATGCGGGAGTATGAGTCGAGAGATCTAAGTCGTGCCCTCCTAGCCTTTATATAGACTCAGGCAGGTCCGAGGCACAGACCTAGTCGGTTACAGGTTTTAGGGTTTACCCCTTTGAATTTCCTATCTACTCTAGTCTTGCTCTCCAAGGATACGAAGGCCCCTCACTTTTCCAAGACCGAAGAGAAGCAAGGATTTTTTACTAGCGCGAAACTAAGGCGTTAGCGCATCCGTCATGGGCCTTGACCACCCGAAAGTCTTAATGGGCCGGCGTATATTTGCCGTGGGTCTTCCTTGGGCTGGACCAGGTATGCTGAGATCATGTACCCGTGGGGTATAACCATGTCAAATGGCAGTTACAGTTGCATCAATATCCAAACCAGTTTCCCAACATGTTAAGATAAGATTGCTGACCTCAATTCCTTGATCACTAGCAATACACGCCAAGCAATCATCAAAATTGTATGTCAAGGCAAGTGAAGAACTTGGTCCTTTTAGGATCCTAGGCCTTCCAATGGTTCATTTTATCCATATTCATAAGTTTTGCCCCAACATTTAGTTATATAAGCCGAGGTCACATATTATTCATCACTTGTTGAGTACTACCATCCATGTAGTCATATATCGTTAAACTTGGACCATAGGTCAAAAAATCACAAATCTTAGTCACCGAGAGACTAGGAGTGTGTAATTTGACAGATCTATGCTCATGTAAAACGTGCACAACCTTCCATTTTTGTGTCTTGAAAGCTTTGAAGATGTAAGGTGCAATATCACTATGACACCAACTATGAAGCCAAGGGGAGTTCTAAAAGGGGAACTATTCGCGGTAGAAAATTACGATGGTTGTGGAACTATAGAAGAAATCCATGTCCACCTCATTGCAAGGTTTCCACAAACCGTCCCATTTTTTCACGGTCGTTCCATTCAAACCGTAACCATCTCAAGCGAAGCCCATGAACCAAGATGGGTGGGGCAGCGACCGGTTTTCCCCATTGATTCTGAAATTGCATATGGTGTATGAGATGTTATGGAGTAGGTTCATACTTCGTACCTTATACTCACGATTATTTATGTAATGGGATTTATATTGCATTTGCTAT
Source organism: Avena insularis (assembly GCA_023614405.1). Classification (NCBI taxonomy): domain Eukaryota; kingdom Viridiplantae; phylum Streptophyta; class Magnoliopsida; order Poales; family Poaceae; genus Avena; species Avena insularis. The sequence continues at coordinate 335,692,265 of CM042689.1, read as the reverse complement.
ATTTGCTCTAACTTGATTTTTTTGCGAAAAACATAATATTCGGCTAGAACTGCATTAATCAAGCAGTGAGTACGAGTTTACAGAGGACCCAAAAAAGAAGAAAAAATATAGTCAGATTGTTAGACTATGTATACACGGCCTCCAACAAAAGTAGAACAAAAAATCAAGTCCGTCGTCCTCACCGCAGCTCGTCGAAGACATCAAGGCGTAGGCACCAACAACAACACCGGGAATGTAACCACTTGGAGTGAGGCTAGCGGTGACCCCAAACCTAGATCGAAGATCCTCCACGATGGCATAGCAGCCTGAAGGAAGAAAAGGCTAGAGTGCAACGATGACCGAGCGTGGAGTGGCCTCCCCTGGCCTGAGATAACGTTGGTGAATGTTGACGAACTCCACAATACATCGAAGCTTCGGGAGCAGATGACCGAGGAGCAATAAATATATCAATAAAGTTGTACATGTGCGTACTCTAATCTCGAGTTTTTCTTGCACGCCGCTTATAATCTCAATGTACAAAATATTTGCACCTCAAAAATAAGGTTGCTATGGTGATCATATCAGTTGGTCGTACGTGGTGGATGCATGTTAGTACGCCTTATTGATGCTAGCCGTCTCATCTTAACTAACCCTACTCACTGTGCGTTGCAAAACCATTCTCGCACACGCATCCCGTCTCCATCGTTGCGATGACGTATTCTTTTAACTAAAGCTGTCCCTCGCCATATGGAATATGACATTTGCATGGCTAAAAGCTTAACGTATAATTGACACGACGCGAACACAAGCACACACGTACGACTGATTCCATCCAGAACTCCACCGGCGTAAATTGAACAGTTTTGTCATCGGTCGTTTGATCGACGTGTGTGCATAACGAGCATCAATCAAAGGATGGCAACGGCCACAAAACGTGCTCTAAGTCTAACGTACGTAGCGTGGTGGCTACGATGTTGTTTCTTTTCCATCCCAAATATGCTGACATTACAAGCTAAAACATACTCATGTTGTTTCTTGCCGTTAGAGCCAACGATGGCTTCGTTTTCGCGACAGTGGCCACATCATCATAACTAAACAATCCAAGACACGAATCCGTTTCCCTGCCCTTGAATCCTTCATCCTGCGACGTACTTACACATTTCTTTTTGTTTCTTTTTTTCTCTTGAATGCTTCAGAACGATTTTCCGTTGTCTGAATTTGTTGAAAATCTCGGACCTCCAAATTTCACATTGCAAAGTTTTAAGTTCCACTCTTTGCTTTTCTATAAAAATGGTATCAAAATTTCACAGTTGAAGGTGTTTAATTTTATCAACTTACTACCTTTTATTCTTTACATTATAAATAAAAAGTCAGATGAAGTGATGATAGTTGGAAGTTCTATTTCCAAAAATATGCTAGTTGGGTGTTTTTGCAGAAAAGTCCATTGATCTCTTAATAATTTGTCAACAACAGTACGTCCCAAAAGTAATAAAATTACAAATAGGTTTCTCGACTACCTAGCGAAGATTGCAAATACTGAACCGAGCCGAAGGCATGCCAACATCCTTGATCCTACCTCCAGTTGGTCAAATCTTGTCGTTGTAAAACTTGTGTTATAGTGGCCAAACAAGAAATTGTCATGTTAAGCACACTAGAAAAAGCGACCATCTTGTAAATCGGAAGAGACAAACATGTAATCATATAAAGGAATACAAAAGTCGACCGACACCTAGGAGGTATGTTCGAAACACAATTCAACACGCTCTCTGCCGGCGCTAGGCGCATCACCACATCAGCGATAGGGATGGAGGATCTTATTCTGACTTCAGAATGTCGCTACTGCCTCACCGTTGCAAAGAACATATTGAAACTACTAAAAAGAAGGGAAATATTCCTACCGACGAGGGGGACAAAAAACCTAGATTCTTTTGGATCACCTCTGAAAGGAATATGCCCTAGAGTCAAATATTAGATGGCATATTTTATGAAGTTTATGATTAATTTCTATATCATGTTATAATTGTATTGATAGAGAAACATCAATACACATGTGATATATAAACAAATAGTAGTTCCTGGTAAAACTCTAGTCACTGGTTTATTGGTCAATAAATGATCAAAAGTTTCCTGGTCATGAAGGTGCCTCAGCCCCTAATTGACAATGGGGTCATATCATTAGGGAATGAGATGGTGAACATACCCTATCTATAGCATCGTATCATGATCATGTCATGAAGTTCAGATTATGATGTCTAGGAAACATAGTGACTCTTTCCTTAGACCATGAGACCATATCAAATAACTATCACCCGAGGATGCTTTGATGGCACATAACGTCACTCAGTGAAATGGTGATCATAAAGGTGACATTGGGTATCTGGAGGAACGGGTTGAGGAGACTGCGTCAAGAGCGGGATTTGTCCATCCGCGCGGCGGAAGATACTCTAGATCCACTCGGATAGGTTAGATCCATAAGCTGTGCATCGTGTGACTAGGTCATAGGGATATCACTTATCAGACCAAGTAAAGAAGGTATTGTCAGTAACGAGGTTGAACACTGATATGGGGATGTCACTTGATTAAAACCTCGGACAATACAATATCGCAGAGATAAAAGAAATAAGACATAGTGTTTACAGTTCAACGACAAATATCGTTGAGTACACATATGGTCATGATGGACATCCAGGTCCCGATGTTGATCATTGGTCATAGAGAAATCTTGGCCATGTTTGTAGTATTCTCGAATATTGGGTAGCACTCTTAAGGGCTTGATGAAGCTGGAGATCGTAATGGCTAGTTTGAATCACTGAAGAAATGAGAAGAGAGAAATCAAAAAAGTTCTGAGGAGATCCGAAGGTGTTCGGAGAAAGAATAAGGAAAAGGACCGGAAAAGGGTTTTCGGATAAATGGTTATTTGAATATGTTTATTATATACTAATTATGAATTAATATATTATAAAAACATATTTGAATAAAGATTTATAAAAGACATCCTAAAAATTAGGCGAAATCTCGGAGAAATTTTATCTAAAATAAACGGACAGAAAAAAAAAGCAAAGAAGTCTGTTTTTGAAACAGCCCACGTGGGCGGCGGATAGTCCGCACTGCACGTGGGTGGCAGGTATTACGCGCTGCATTGCAGCAGCCACTGCTGCTAGCGGGCCGTGGCCGAGATGGCCCACCCGGGCGCCGTCGTGGCTAGCTACCGCTGAAAGAGCATTTCCTATCCCTAGTGATTTTGGTATTTTATAACAACACACATTTCAGACTAATTATTTGCCAAGTGTATCACATGTGCATTGAAAAAGGCTTTGCAATGGTTAAACAATCGTCCAGAAACTTTCTACCTGGCGCGGTACCAAAAAGCGGTAATACCGCTTTTTGCTACCGTACGCTGCAGTAGATTGTGATCAGTTGCCAAAAAGCCACTGCCGGGCTAGATACTAAAAAGCGGTAGTACCGCATTTTAGTACCTAGCGCGACAGTAGCTTTTTAACCACTTGTCAAAAGCTACTGCCCGCTCCGGTACTATACCGCATTTTAGTACCGTACGTGGCAGAGGCTTTTTCCAATCTATAAAAGGCCACTGCTCGCCCCGGTACTAAAATGCGGTAGTACCGCATTTTAGTACCTAGCGTGGCAGTAGCCTTTTGTATGTTGGCAAAAGTCACTGGCTGCCTAGGTAGCAAAATGCGGTAGTACCGCATCTTGCTACCTTGCGTGACAGTAAGTTTTTTCGACCAAGTTGCAGTCTCCATTGCCAGTCTGGTAGTACCGCTTACCACCAGCGGTACTACCGCTTTACGGTAGCATCACACTATGGTACCGCTGTGGCCAGGGGATATGAACTTTGTAGGTGGCTCTTCCTGTACCAGGTCCTATAGTACCGGAGTTTTCCGGTAGTACCGCTTGAACTACCGGTACTACCGCTGCATTAATGTCTCCAACGACTAGATCTCTTGGAGGGGTATAAATACCCCTCCACCTACCTTGGGACAAAGGGATCATCCATATTAAAGTCAAGACCACCATTGGAGCCACCAAATCTTCAAGATCTCCTCAATCCACTACCCAAAGTCTTTTATCTTTGGGGAATCAAAGGAGGAGGCCCCGATCTACTACTTCACCAAAAGAGATCTTCATTTCCCCCTCATTTCATTGAGGGCCCCCTTTGCTCTAGTGTTTTCTTGGAAACCCTAGTTCTTGTTTTGGTTCTTACAAGCTTGTCTTTGATTGCTTTGACAGCTTGCTTGTATTTGGGAGCCTCCGATTAAGTTGTGGATGTGTGCCCCAAACTTGTAAAGGTGCCGACTTCCACCTTGAAGGTTGTCGATATAGTGGAAGGTGAATCGATCCCGTTGGGGTGAGATTCATCGGAGAACAAGGGAGGCCTTTTGTGACGTTGGTGGTTTGAAACCACCCCCTCTCCAAACGTAGACGTACTTTCCCTCAAAAGGAAGGAACTACGGGAAACAAATCCTTGTGTCTCCGCATCCACCACTTTGGTTACTTCTATCCTTTACCGCATTTTACTTACTTGTTCTTACTTTGTGTTGTGGTAGCTCTTGCATAATTGTCATATAGGTAAATTCACCTTAGTTATATTATCTAGAGAATTTACCTTATTGTCAAACCTTAATTTGAAAAAGAAGAAAATTTGAAGTAGCACCTATTCACCCCCCCCTCTAGGTGCCCATACGATCCTTTCAATTGGTATCAGAGCCTCGGCTCTTTATTTGGGCTTTACCGCCTAAGAGAATATGGGTAGCAACGATGGGGATGGTGGTGGTGAGCCGACCCTGGTGACCATGGAAGCTCTCAAAAACTTGGAAACAAGATTGAGCTCTTCCTTGGTTAACAAAGTCAAGAAGATGCTTGAGCAACTTCTTAAAGACAAAGAAGGCTCATCACCCCCATCTCCTCAAGAGGATCAACCATCCGTTTTACCTAAAGGGAATACGTCGGTATCCCCCGAGGGTATGATGGTGGGGAGTAAACAAGACAACGCTAATTCCTCCACACAACTTGATGGGGGGAAGGGTGAGCACCGTGATTCTTGGTACTCTCCCGATCCTCCCATCCCTCACCCTCATGTGTACAATAGAGGTGACCCACCTAAGATTGAAGAGTCTGCTACTTTTGCTCAATGGCAATCACTAGTGAGAACTCATGTGCGCAGCTCTTGCATTGAACTATGGAACATCATCGAGCATGGACTCTTTATTGGGGATCCAAACAACTTGACAAGAAGAGAGGTTGTCAATAGTCAACTCAATGCCACTGCTTTGCATATGATTCAACAAGGATTGGGGACAAAGGATTATCCACACATTGAGCACTTTAGCATTGCCAAGGAAGCTTGGGATGCCCTCACCGTATTGTTTGTTGGAAATGATAGTATGAGGAGGAACCGATATGATGCTCTAAGCAATGAAGCCGAAGGCTTCTACATGAAAGAAGGTGAAGATCACGAAGACATGTATCGAAGGCTCAAGACCACCGCCACCGCTTTTAGAAATGTGGGTGCCTCACATGTGGATGATGCATGGATAAAAAGGAAATATGTGAGTGCACTCATGCCTTTTTAGCCCACCGACTTGAAGATCCTACAAGGAAGACACAACTACCATCTCATGACCTCAAATCAAGTTATGCAAGAGATGGCCGCCTTCAAAGTAGCCGCTAAGAATGCCAAAGATGCTCATGCTCGTGCCCTTGGTATGAGCAATGTTGTCAATGTTGCATTGAAGGCCAAAGTTGTGGACCATGGGGATGAAGATGATAGTGATGAAGGCCTCTCCATGGACCATCCCGATGAAGTCAAGATTTCTCATGGTCAATATATGGCCTTCTATGCAAATAACTTTTGGAAGAACCCCGCCAAGGCCAAGATGGAAATGCAACGGAGAAGCAACCCAAATGGGAAAAGAGAGAATACCACTAGGTTGAGAACTTGCTTCAATTGTGGTGACCGCTATCACTTTGTGGCAAGTTGCCCCTATGAGAAGAGAGAAGATCATGGTGGTAAACTTGTGTTAAAGAAGACTCTCAAGGAACCTTACAAGAAACCTTTCATTAAGAAGAATCCCATCAACAAGAAGTCGGAAGAAATTGTATTGATCACTCATGAAGAATACTCCTCCGACAATGAAGATGATGAAGATGAGGAAGACGAAACTTCTAATGGTGTGGCTGCGTTAGCCACCACTTCTACTCCGACATTCTCACTCTTCGATTCTCCAAATGAGAACTCTCCCACCAAGAACGTCACTTGCCTTATGGCAAGAGGAACGGAGGTATCCTCATCATCCCGCTCTACTCCCTTAGATAATGATGAAATTGATGATGAGATGTCTCTTGATGTTAAAAAGGAATTAATTGCTTTTGATGAGTTTATGACTAACCTAGAAGGAGATGCTAAGTTACATTTTGGGAACATCTTAGATCAACTCTCACATACTCAAGAGCTTCTAGATGTAAGATGTAAACTTGGGCATGAACACATGATTGAGCTAGAGGCTTTAAACAATGCTCTAGAAGAAGAACAAGAAACTAGGTTGTCACTTGAATTAAAACTTGAAGGGCTTGATGAGGCCAATGACACTATTGTTAACAAACTCATCAAAGAGCGTGATCATGCTATTGCTAAATATAAAAGGGCTAAAAAGGACAAGATTGAGTTTGGTGTGGTTCATGAAAAACTTGCCGAGGACTTTAGTTTACTTAACAAGGCCCACAAGGCTTTGGAGAGTGAACTCTTGTCACTCACAAAGTCCCATGAAACGCTTCAAACTCAATTAGCCAATATTTCTTCACCTAGTAACTTCATTCCATCTAGTAGTACAACTATTCTTGAAGAGAATGCTAGGTTGAAGGGGGAGCTTGCTAAGGCCACATTTCCACAAGGCAACAAGTCCATTGATGATCTTTTGAGCAAGCAAAGGTGTAGTGGTGATAAAGGGGACATTGGTTTTGTTTCCAAAACCAAGAAGAAGAACAATAAGAAGAAGAAGGCCAAGCCCGCACAAGAGACCAACAATACCATTGTGGATAGTAAGACCACAAGTGGTAAAACTATGTCTCATGATGACTTTGCGGGAAATGCTAACCCTCACTATGTTCTAATGCGTGATTATTATGGTGATGTGCATGCACAATATGTTGGCCCTTATGATGGTTATATTGCTTGGTCTATTTGGGTTCCCAAGACCCTTGTTGCTAACAAAAGAGGACCCATTGAAAATGGGTACCTAAAAATTAGCTTGATCTTTTGTAGACATATGCTTCCGGGGGTTCAAAGTGGGTGCTTGATAGTGGTTGCACAAGTCATATGACCGGAAGCTCGTCTATAGTCAAGGACCTAAAGCCAAATGATGATCAAATCACCGTGACATATGCCGACAAATCAAAGTCTAAGGTAATGGGTTTCAGCAAGGTAGTGGTTGCTCACGACATTACACTCGTGAACGTCATGCTTGTTGAGACCCTTGGATACAATTTACTTTCAGTCCTTGCTCTTGGAAAGATGGGCTTTGCCGTCTTTATTGATGTTGATATTGTGGTCCTCTTGTGGAGCAAGTCTCTCAAGGTCACTTTCGTTGGGTACGTCGAACATGTCTTGTATGTGGTGGACTTTTCAGAGCAAGACACTTCAGGTCCGATGTGCTTATTCGGAAAGGCCGATGTGGGTTGGCTATGGCATCGCCGACTAGCCCATGTCAATATGAGAACTTTGCGAAGTCTTCATAAGGAGGTCCATATTGTTGGACTAAAAGAAAAAATTTCCTTTGCCAAAGATCGTGTTTGCAGGGCATGTGTTCTAGGGAAGATGCATGACGCTCCTCACAAGCCTAAGAACCAAATCAAGTCTACCAAGATCTTGGAACTCCTCCATGTGGATCTATTTGGTCCTCCATCTCATGCAAGTATTGGTGGGAAGAAATATTGTTTGGTGATTGTTGACGACTTTTCAAGATACTCTTGGGTTTATTTCTTCAAGTTGAAGAGTGAGACTCAAAAGACCTTTATCGACTTCACCAACTTGGTTCAACGGCAATACAATGTTCCCGTGTTGATTATAAGAAGCGACAACGGCACCGAGTTCAAGAACTACACCTTAAATGATTTCCTTAGTGATGAGGGGATTAAACATCAATATTCCGCTGCATACACCCCTCAACAAAATGGTGTGGCCGAAAGGAAGAACCGGACTCTTATTGAGATGGCTAGGACCATGTTGGCGGAGTTTAAATCTCCATACAACTTTTGGGCCGAAGCCATCTCCACCGCTTGCCATGCTTTAAACCGGCTCTACCTCCGCAAACAAATCAACAAGACTCCATATGAAATTCTTACCGGTAACAAGCCCAACATATCTTACTTCCGGGTGTTCTGTTGTAAGTGTTTCTATCTCATAAAAGGTGTTCGTTTGTGTAAATTCGAGTCTAAAGCATTAGAGGGTATTTTTGTTAGCTATGGTCTCGAATCTCACACTTATAGAATCTATGATAAGCTCTCCGGAGCCGTCATAGAATCTTGTAGTGTGACATTCGAAGAATATGATGGTCCCCAAGGGGGGCGTGTTGATGCTTGTGATGCAGATGATGAAATGCCTCAGGATGCCATAGGAAGAATGGGTGTGGGATTTATCCGCCCCATTGAGGAACCCCTTATGGCGGATCGAGAAGAACTATGCTCCATTCAAGTGGAGCCCTCATCTTCACAACCTCAACATGCTCCATCCACCGAAGAGGATATTGAATCAAGCCAAAGACAAGATGTGGACCCTCAACATGGTGATCAAAGTGACAACTCTAGTCAAGGGGAGCTTGATTCATTCGCCAGGCTGTCAGGTGGTGCCAAGACAATTTCTCAAGGAAGATCCGTACAAACTGCTTTGAGACAAGCTCAAATTGATGCTAGAAGAGCACTTGATCAAGACCAAGGTCAACCTTTGCCTCCCAATGTAGAGGATGATTCCAATGATGATCAAGGTCAAGATGATGGTCAAGACGAGGATCAAAATGAAGAAGAGGGTCCCCTAAGAAACAACACAGAGATCCACGCTCGTCACGAAGCTAGGAAGGAAAGAATGTTGGAATTAAGAGACCACACTCTACAAAATGTTGTTGGTGACCTAAGGAAAGGCATTTCCACAAGAGCACAATTGAAGAGGTTCAGTGAACATCAAGCTCACATCTCCATGATTGAACCTAAGAAAGTGTGGGAGGCTCTTGAAGATTCGAATTGGTTGGAATCTATGCACAAAGAGCTCAACAACTTTGAGAGAAACAAAGTTAGTTGAGAATCCAAAGGATTGTCGCAATGTTATTGGAACAAAGTGGATATTCAAGAACAAGCAAGATGAGCATGGAATTATAGTAAGGAACAAGGCTAGATTGGTTGCACAAGGGTATTCTCAAATTGAAGGCATTGACTATGGAGATACTTATGCAACCGTGGCTCGCCTTGAGTCCATTTGTATCCTTCTTGCTTATGCGGCACATCATAACTTCAAGTTACAACAAATGGATGTAGAAAGTGCATTTCTTTATGGCCCATTAAATGAATTAGTATATGTTAAGCAACCCCCGGGATTTGAGGACCCCAACCTCCCAAACCATGTCTACAAACTTGATAAGGCGCTCTATGGGCTCAAGCAATCCCCACGCACGTGGTATGAGCACCTTAGAGAATTATTGTTTGACCGTGGATTTGAGGTTGGGAAAATCGATCCCACTCTTTTTACTAAGAGGGTCAATGGGGAGCTTTTTGTATGCCAAATATATGTTGATGATATTATCTTTGTCTCATCTAACAAAGCTTTTAATGATGAATTCTCAAAACTTATGACTAGTAGGTTCCGGATGTCTTTGATAGGAGAGTTGAGAGTATTTCTTGGCTTTGAGATCAAGCAAGTTAGAGGAGGGACATTCTTCAATCAAGCCAAGTATACTCAAGATATGCTCAAGAGATTCAAAATGCAGGATTTAAATGGAGCTCCTACTCCCATGGCTACAAAGACTCATCTAGAACAAAATCCAAATGGTAAAGATGTGGATCAAAAGGTATACCGGTCCATGATTGGTTCTTTGCTTTACCTTTGTGCATCTAGACCCGATATTGTGTTGAGTGTAGGTGTGTGCAAGATATCAAGCGGCTCCTAAGGAAAGCCATTTAATGGCGGTCAAGAGAATCTTTCGATATTTAGTTCATACCCCATTTTATGGTCTTTGGTATCCTCGAGGCTCAACATTTGCTCTTTGTGGATACACGGATTCGGATTGGGCGGGTAATAAGGATGATAGAAAATCAACATCCGGGGCTTGCCAATTTCTTGGTAGGTCATTGGTATGTTGGTCTTCTAAGAAGCAAAATTGTATATCTCTCTCTACCGCCGAAGCCGAGTATGTCGCTGTCGCTAGTGCTTGCACTCAATTGCTATGGATGAGGCAAACTTTAAAGGAATACGGTGTCCATTGTGACAAAGTGCCTCTTATATGTGATAATGAAAGTGCCATAAAAATTGCATACAACCCGGTGGATCACACAAGGACAAAGCATATTGAGATTCGTCATCACTTCATTAGAGATCATGTTGCTCGAGGTGATATTGATCTATCCTATGTGTCAACCAAAGATCAACTTGCCGATATCTTCACGAAGCCACTTGATGAAGCAAGGTTTTGCTTCTTGAGGAATGAACTAAATATCGTAGATTCAAGGAGCTTGACTTGATTATCTTGCACTCTCACCTAATACTCGACCCATATTTGGTTTAGGTGTAGGCATGGACATAGGGGGAGTGCGGTCCTAACTGATTGGACCATCCCTCCCCCCATTATGCGCAAATTAAACAAAATCATTCCTCTTAATATCATTTTGTGATATGTGAGCTTAATGATGAGTTTCGGTAGTGGACCCAAGATATATCTTCGTGGTGCCAAGCCGAGTATACTCAAACATGGTGTCCTAGGCCACCACCCCCTCTCAATCGAGAGGTTGATGTGCTTACTCATGTTTGTCACTTTTTAATTGGTTCTTACTCGTGTTTGTCATCCTCTAGTTGATTTTGTTCTTTTAGTCGTGCACTCACATTTGGCTCTCCATATGTTTTTAGTAATTTTTGAGTGCATTGGCTCATATCAGTGTGACTCTCTAAACCCATGCCATTCTTATCCCCCGACAAAACTCATCTACTCTGCACAAGAACCTTCCATTTTATGTATCTTGGATCTCTGTCCTGATGGTTATGGTACTACCGGTTCTACCGCCAAACGGTACTACCGGAAATGACTAGCGGTACTACCGCTCCTGGATCAGTTTCGTGGTCTGCTGAAACTTCCAGTCTTGATACTACCGTAGTTGTCTCTGATACTATCGCATAGCCAGACTACCTTCGTGGCTCTTACTACCATTGTGCGTTTCGGTTAAGATTGGAGACGTGGGAGAGGCACCTCTCAGTGCCTCATTAGTCCCCCGTCTCCACTCCTCACCAGCGCCACCGCAGGAGCACGAGAACGCCGCAGGAGCCCTGCCCCCTTCTTCTTTTCCTGGATCCACACCGGATCCGGCCTCCTCCTTATTTTCCACCGCCATGGACACCGGTACTACCGCCCTCCTTCTCTTCTCACTTGTTTTCTCCATTTAATCTAGGGTATCTTGATTCTTGGCTAAAACACGTATTCTTGAGGTTGTACCGTGTGCTATCTACAAGATCTACCACTTTGTCCGATGGAATTCTTGTTTTACAAAAAATTTACTGCCCGTACATGGATTTCTGTCTCAGATCTGCACTGTGGTCACGGGCCGGTAGTACCGGGAATCTTTTTCTGGTACTACCGCTTCGCGGTACTACCGCCAGTGCAGGTCCGGTACTCATACTTGTGCATCGACAATTTTTTAATGCCAAGAGTTCCATCCTCTGTTTGTCTCGGGTTCTTGTGCCCTTACCCCTATGCTATCTCCCTCGTTCTTTCACAGGTGTAGGGGGTTCCCGGGGATCGCGCAAACGCTCCAAAGCTCACCATGAGATCAAGGACTATGAGTCAGAGTCAGAGACTGAGTGAGAAGAGGAGGTCATGCCTCAACCTAGCGCCCGTCTGAAACTGCAAACAACTCGTGGTCGTCGGGGTGGGGGGGTCAAGCAAAGTGCTGGTCGTGGTAAAGCTCCTCCATCTCCTCCTCCCTCCGGTCCTCGCAAGAGCCACAGTTCAGGGCCATCTGGGCCAAAGCTGCTATCTGATTTGTCCGAGACAGATTTTCATGAACTGCGGATTGTCAATCCATATGTGGTTGCTCAATCTCAAGCTCGGCAAGGTAGCCCTTTCTATACGGATTTTCAGGAGCGGGTGTTCCATGAGATACTAATGAAAGATGACAAACTTGTGGTCCCTCAAAAGTGGATCAAGATGAATCATGTGAGGAAGAATCTGCAATACTTTGGTGAAGCTCTTGAGATTTGCACCAACGTTGGCTTGCTTCCCATCATGGAGTTCTGGTGCAACTATGACCCAATGCTCATTACTAAGTTCTATGCAACCGTTCACTTTGCCAAGAATAAGACTCGGACACTCACCTGGATGACCGAGGGTGTTCTCAAGCAAGAAACGTTGGCAGAGTTCGCGGCTATTCTCAGGTACGAAGACCATGGCAAGGACACTCCCGTTGGCTTTCGGTGCCACAACAATGATCGCCCCATGAAGAAGGATGCTCTTGCACCACTGTACATCCGGGGGCGCGGTATCCCTGGAAAGATCAAAGGGCTTCTACCTACATATGACATCTTGCATCGCATCTTCCGTGAGACTGTCGCCCCCCGAGCTGGGAATGTTGATGAGATACATGCCTTCATGGTGGATATCATGCTCGCCACCTTTCACCACCGTGACTCCGGCCAACCTATGGATGTGATGGATGTTATTTGGAATGAAATGTTCTATGCCACTTTTCAAAGGAGGGTGCCTCCTTTTGCTCCGTATATCATGGCTCTCATTATTAGCAAGTGCCCCGTTATCGCCCGTGACATGCCTTCTCTTCGCCTTGTCACTCACCGCCACAAGAATCTGTTGATCAAGACCCATCTCAAACCACGCAATGCCGATGGTCAGATTGTTGATGAGGATGGGAACTCTCTTGAGGAGGGATCCGGTGATGCTGATGATGTCCAGAAGGCTGCTGACTTTGTGGTCTCACGTCGCAAGCCTGCTCAGCCATCTTGTGCCAAGAGGATTGAGGCCAAACTCAAGAAGGTATTCTGCTTCCAAGTGGACAATCAGAAACGCATGTACGAGGCCCATGTCTATGCCAAGAAGTCATGTGCTTGTCAGAAGGAAATGATGGAGGCTCAAGGTTTGACCGTCTCCAAGGGCTTCGAGAACAACATTACCCCAGAAGACCAATGGATCTCCAAGCACAGCCACTGGGATAATGATGCCACCTCCTCTTCCGTGCCCCGCCAACTCATGATGATGCATGAGATGACGTTAGTGTTGCTCTTGTCCTCTTTTTGGCGTCTTGATGCCAAAGGGGGAGAAGTTGCACATTAGGTATGCGGGATTTGCGAGGGAAAAGTCACAAGATCGTTCTTGCCATTGATTCTTATTCGCTTGTGAACTTTATTTACTTGCCTCTTATTATGTGTGACTTATTATGTGTGAACTAACTATTTGTGCTATGTATGGTGAGACTGTGGTGGTTATCGTATGGATCCATCTTGTGTGTAATATGGCTATTCTCATTTGGATCCATCTTATGTGGTGTATGTGACGACCTTCCCCATTCCTAATCAATATTGGTCATCACATGTTATTTAGCAAAGGTATGTGCTCTATGTGCGACTTCTACTCCCAGGTAACTTATTAAATAGTATGGGGCTTGATTCTACATATCCAGGGAGAGCCCCATCTCTATATTGTTGTCATTGGATTACCCTGCAAAATGTGTGTTGTCATCAAACACCAAAAAGGGGGAGATTGAAAGAGCATTTCCTATCCCTAGTGATTTTGGTGTTTTATAACAACACACAATTTAGACTAATTATTTGCCAAGTGTATCGCAGGTGCATTGAAAAAGGCTTTGCAATGGTTAAACAACCGTCCAGAAACTTTCTGCCTGGCGTGGTACCAAAAAGCGGTAGTACCGCTTTTTACTACCGACAAGATGGGTGTGATCGATTGCCAAAAAGCCCTTTGCGGGCTAGGTACTAAAAAGCGGTAGTACCGCATTTTAGTACCTAGCGCGATAGTAGATTTTTGACCACTTGTCAAAAGCTACTGCCCGCTCCGGTACTAAAATGCGGTAGTACCGCATTTTAGTACCGTACGAGGCAGAGGCTTTTTCCAATCTATAAAAGGCCACTTCTCGCCCCGGTACTAAAATGCGGTAGTACCGCATTTTAGTACCTAGCATGGCAGTAGCCTTTTGTATGTTGGCAAAAGTCACTGGCTGCCTAGGTAGCAAAATGAGATAATACCGCATCTTGCTACCTTAAGTGACAGTAAGTTTTTTCGACCAAGTTGCAATCTCCATTGCCAGTCCGGTAGTTCCGCTTACCACAAGCGGTACTACCGCTTTACGGTAGCATCACACTATGGTACCGCTATGGCCAGGGGATATGAACTTTGCAGGTGGCTCTTCCGGTACCAGGTCCCGTAGTACCGGAGTTTTCCGGTAGTACTGCTTGAACTACCGGTACTACCGCTGCATTTAATGGCTCCAACAACTAGATCTCTTGGAGGGGTATAAATACCCCTCCACCTACCTTGGGACAAAAGGCTCATCCACATTAAAGTCAAGACCACCATTGGAGCCACCAAATCTTCAAGATCTCCTCAATCCACCACCCAAAGTCTTTGATCTTTAGGGAATCGAAGGAGGAGGCCCCGATCTACTACTTCACCAAAAGAGATCTTCATTTCCCCCTCATTTCATTGAGGGCCCCCTTTGCTCTAGTGTTTTCTTGGAAATCCTAGTTCTTGTTTTGGTTCTTACAAGCTTGTCTTTGATTGCTTTGACAGCTTGCTTGTATTTGGAAGCCTCCGATTAAGTTGTGGATGTGTGCCCCAAACTTGTAAAGGTGTCGGCTTCCACCTTGAAGGTTGCCGATATAGTGGAATGTGAATCGATCCCGTTGGGGTGAGATTCATCAGAGAACAAGGGAGGCCTTTCGTGGCGTTGGTGGTTTTAAACCACCCCCTCTCCAAACGTAGACGTACTTCCCCTCAAAAGGAAGGAACTACGGGAAACAAATCCCTGTGTCTCCGCGTCCACAACTTTGGTTACTTCTATCCTTTAACGCACTTTACTTACTTGTTCTTACTTTGTGTTGTGGTAGCTCTTGCATAATTGTCATATAGGTAAATTCACCTTAGTTGTATTATCTAGAGAATTTACCTTATTGTCAAAGCTTAATTTGAAAAATAAGGAAATTTTAAGTAGCACCTATTCACCCTCCTCTAGGTGCCCATACGATCCTTTCACAGGCACTGGCCGTCGCCACCGTGGGTTGCTGCCTCGATCGGCCCACCCAGGGCCTTCTCCTGCCACTACCTTTAGCCAACTGGGCTGGGCGTGGGTAGGCAGGCGGCCCACCCGCCCGGCAGCCAGTTTGCCCTTTTTCCTTTATTTTATTAGTCCCACATTGGGAACTAAAGGTGAAGGACCCCCTCCCTCTGTCTATATAAAGAGGTGTTTATGAGAGGATTAAAACACAACAATTTTTTTCTGGAAATCAATAAAAGGCATGTGTTGACTCTCTCTTCTCTCTTCTCTCTTCTCTCTCTCCCTCTCTCTTGCGACCGTTGCCCCCTTGTCCGGGCTGTGCGAGCGAGGAGTTCTTCACCGTGGACCGCCGCCGTGCTGCGGGATTCAGAGCCAGACAATCTACTTCCGCAATCTCGGCTGGACCGGAAAGAAGCGAGGGTCGTCATCAAGCATCGTAGACCTCTGGCGGTACCATGATTTTGGTACTAGGAGTTGTCATGGAGCCGCAAGGACATCGTAACCTCGAGGTCAACGCTAGATCGTCCTCTTCATCAACGTTCCTCGCGGTATGTTAACCGCGCTCGGTCTTCAAAGGTATGAATACCGTATCCCCTCCCGTTACTGCATTACTAGTAGATAGATCTTGGGCTTTCGGGGTTTGCCATGTATTAATTTTTTTGATTTTCTGCACCAAACCCCAACAGTGGTATCAGAACCGATCTATGCGTTGTAATGCAAGTACAGGTAGAACACACAAGTTGTGATATGTGGGTGTCGACTTTATGATTGTTACTCTCCCATGTGTACTTGTTTATATCGCGGTATTGATTTATGTAGCGGCTCAGACCGACCTTACGCGTACTCTTACGTGAGACTGGTTCCACGCTTAACATACGGCTTGTTCCGTATAAGTGGCTAGCGGGTGTCTGTCTCTCTTCCAATAGTTTATATAGCATTTACAAAGGAGGACCCCGAGAGGGGGTTAGTAGAGACAATCATTTAATCGGCGTTGTGGTTGAAGTTCGTTCTTATGCGAAAGCCCATACAACCACGTAAAACTTGTAAAAGATAAAGTAGAGGCGTCTAACTTTTTTTCCAGGAGGCGTTGTGGTGATAGTCAAGGTAAAGTAGTTTATTTTCTGTTGCTAAGTAGTAGTACCGGTCATCATCGTGATGGTGGACTATGAAGTCGGAGGCACTAGGGCCATGGCGCAAGACTCGGAGGCGCTGGAACCCGGAGTGCCGTTCCCCTGGCACCGGATCCGAGGTGCCGAGATGGAGATCACAGTGCGAGGGTCATCGTTAAGTACCGTACGTGTGTGACTCCATCTGGCGGTACCGTGACTTCGGCATTAGGAGTTGTCATGGAGCCGTAAGGACACCGTGACCTCGAGGTCAGCGTCGGGGCGCCTTCTTCATCCACGTTCCTTACGGTACGTTAACCGCGCTCGGTCTTCAAAGATATAAATACCGTATCCCCTTTTGTTACTGCATTACTAGTAGATAGATCTTGGACTTTCGGGATTTGCCACGTCGTAAATTTTTTTAATTTTCTACACTGAACCCTAACAACCTTTGTATCCCTACCGAGCGAACCTGTACGCTTCAAGAATAAATTCTAGCTGGGTGTGGATGAAAATGCTTACAAAATTCACTTAGAATTTTGATAAAAACTGAAGCGACATACACATGGGTAGCAAATTCTTTTTTTTTGCAAAAGAATTTGTGGGTGTTTGATGGTTAACTCTTTTTCTATAGAATTCTTTTTAGGATGGGAACTATTATCACTATATGATTGCTATGGCTACGAGAAATAATAAAGTATTTAATGATAAGTCTTCTTCTCTCTTCCATGTTATCTACTGATACCTTTCTCTTAGGGTCATTCCTACACCGTGTGGAGTATCACGGCCTATTTATGCAGATGTGTACACGTATGGAGGATACATCGTGGAATTTATTTATCCGGCATTGATAGCAGCATAATCTTTGGATATGCCCTCCATCTCTACCTTAGGGTAGTGTTACAATTTCTCATTCTAATACGTAATACATTTGTTTTATTTTGATATGCATCTCTACCTTAGTTATGCGGATGACATGTAACACTTAAACTTTTAAGTAATATAAAAGCGTCTTTTATCGAAGAAAAGATGATCAGAGCACGCGGATGATAGGTAAATTAACACACATTATATCATGATTGAATTTATTTCACAAACATGTTGTGAGTTAAGTACTACCAGTACTACAATGAACTCTTAAAGAGACATTAATCTATGAGAACATTGGTCGGGTGCATGTTGCCGTCGTCCATGATAAATTTTACATTTTCATTCTACCTAGGGACGTCGCCGAACACCATCTACCCTTCACCACCCGCGGTACTAGGAAAGACCACAATTTGCATATGAATTTATTTTTCTCGAGATAGGGAAGTCCACGGATAGCATGAGTTGACTCCGCTACAACGACACAATATCTTAGTAACACGAAGACCCCTAATTCACGCCCGTACTGCCTTCCACGCTTCCTCCACTGGTATAATGGAGTACTACGAGTCTCACCAGAATGCATTGCATAAAATGGACCCACTGAAAGTTGAATCTACAAAAAAAAAATTAGGCTTGTACTACATCTTTTGGTTTTTTCTATCTTAATAATATAGTTGTCATAACGTCTGCCCCTTGTCTCAAAAGTAATGCGCTTCCCTTTGAAGCTAGAAGAGTGAGAACCGAGGAGTGCAGGCTTGATTTCGTCCTGTTCTGAAACTTGGGGAAGGGCTTGTGCCATTTCGAAAGAAGAGTTCAGAAACTCTGCGGACTATCGCTCGCCCATCAATTGCCTACCCGAATATGAACGGCATGGAATGGAACGGAAAAGCGAGAGAAAGGCCCGTGTCATTTTCTCCAGCGCAATTCCCCCCACTAGTCTTGATCTTCCACTACTCCTTCTTAAGCCGCTGCTGCTGCTGCTGCTGTACTCGCTTTTGTAAATTATTGCGGTGCTTCTGGGGTCGACCTGACCTGACTCGCATATATTTCTCCCGTTGCTTCCTCGGCCGGGCTCCCGTTCCGACGCGTCGCGGGCGCCTTTACCCACATATTCCCAGCGGTCCGTCCAGGGCGCGAGCGAGCATTGGACTACTTGTATCGCGAAGCTGCGTGGCGTGGGGGAAGAGCGACGGTGTGATAGTAAGCGGTCGGGTCGGGTCGGCTCGGCACGCCGAGCGATGAGGGGCGGCGACGCCTCGGCGCGATGGGGCTCGGCGGGGACGACGCCGCGGTCGCTGAGCACGGGCTCGTCGCCGCGCGGGTCCGAAGTGCCTCCTGGCTCCGAGGACGGGGAGGAGCTGGTGGAGGTCACGCTCGACCTGCAGGACGACGACACCATTGTGCTGCGGAGCGTCGAGCCGGCCGCGGGGCAGGCGGCCCTGGGGGCGCTGCGGCTGCCGGCGCACGCGGACGGCGCCGCGTCGTCGTCGTCGTCGTCGCGGTCGCCGTCGATGCGCCGGACGTCGTCGTACCGGCTGCTGCAGTTCTCGCAGGAGCTCAAGGCGGAGGCCATGGCCCGCGCGCGCCAGTTCTCGCAGGACCTCACCAGGCGCTTCAGCCGCAGCCACAGCCGCGACGAGAGCCACAGCCACAGCCACCACCAGCACCAGCCGCAGCCGTCGTCCGGCATCGAGTCCGCGCTCGCCGCCCGCGCCGCGCGACGGCAGCGCGCGCAGCTGGACCGCACGCGCTCCGGCGCGCACAGGGCGCTCCGGGGCCTCCGGTTCATCAGCACCAACAAGGCCAGCAACGCCTGGCGCGAGGTCCAGGACAACTTCGACCGCCTCGCACGTGACGGCTACCTCTCCCGCTCCGACTTCGCGGAATGCATAGGTAGGTACACGACCGATCGACCGCCGTAAGAGCGCAATGCCTCCTCTGCCGCCGTTTTGTCGAATCCTGGCTCACACACGCTCTGTGCTGTGTCTGTGTGCAGGGATGACGGAATCCAAGGAGTTCGCCCTGGAGCTGTTCGACACGCTGAGCCGGCGGCGGATGATGAAGGTCGACACCATCAACAAGGAGGAGCTGCGGGAGATTTGGCAGCAGATCACCGACAACAGCTTCGACTCCCGCCTCCAAATCTTCTTCGACATGTACTAATTTGCTAGCTCTGTACTGCTTCGTTATTATTGCTGTTAGAACCACATCATCTTCAGCTCTGTACAGCACAGTTGGTCACACAATATTTCGCTTGCTTTGAACCAGGGTGGACAAGAACGCGGACGGCCGGATAGGGGAGGAGGAGGTGAAAGAGGTGAGCAACAACACTCCATCCCCATGACTACGCTATGCTATGCTTGGTGGTCCTGCAGTAGGATCCCCTCCACTTTCTTCTTACAGCTTGCTATATCAAATCAGATTATTTAGGCGCTAAGTTGACGGCTAGTGTTTTCTAAGCTATCTGGCCGTCTGAACTGTCCATTTCCTCGCCTCCAGCCATACTATCAAAATTCTGTCAAGCATTCAAGTAGAAATAAAGGAAAATCCGTCGAGTGTTTCATCGAATATGCAAGCCCCGTACCGGATGGCATTAGCACTTTCTTCTAAATTCTGTGCCCAGAAAGAATGACAAATCTCAATTAAGTAACCAGTAATGGCCCGACAGACAAGCGAGGAGGGGTTTTATTATTAGTTAGGGGAAGAAAAACCTCTCGGAGGAGGAGGAGGAGTAAGTAACAACCTTTTGGTGACGACATCTAATCGGAGTCGGTGAGCTAAACCGGCGGGGAAAGCATCTCCCCTGTTTCACCAACTAGGCAATTTCCTACCTGCCAGAAGTTCTCCGTGACACTCGTTTCTCCCCAGCGCCCTTCAGGTTCAGGAAAAGAGCAGCTTTCTTCTAGAACTAGAACTAGTGCGAGGAGTCTGCCTCTAGGCAGTAGTAGGTGAGGGGCATTTCCGCCATGCCCCGCTGATGTGTTTCTGATCCTCCCATTCCCAAACCATGCGCTGGGAGAGAGGCTGAAAGGTGTGGCGATCCGGGTTAGCTTTTGGCCCGGGGTGCCTTTCACTCATGTCATCCATCACCGTGGGCCGTGGCAAAGGAAAATGTTGCTACATCATGCTGAATTTGTTTCATGTTTGCTTTTTCTGCTGCAGATTATCATGCTGAGTGCGTCGGCCAACAAGCTGTCGAGGCTCAAGGAGCAGGCGGAGGAGTACGCGGCCTTGATCATGGAGGAGCTCGATCCCGAAGAGCTGGGGTACATCGAGGTAAGCTCGTCGCTTATACTAGTTCCGTCCTAGTGCTACACCTGTCAGCGACCACCTCATTTCAAACCAGCCAGATTAAGAAATGAAAATAGTCAAATTAATAGAGTATACTGCTACTAATGGATTTTTACGGAAAAGGGATGCGTGCATTCTATTAGTAGCAATTTGCAGTCTATTTTAGCAATGTACTGCTACTCATGCATGGTAATCAATAGTCTTCTCTAGGTTGTTTACTTTAACCAAGACAAATTAGGAGTAGTGGTTGACCCAGGTTGTCTGTTTCAGCTAGGCAGTGGAGTTGTACCAGCAAGGGTGTAGTACTAAAATATAGTAGAGCCGTATCAGTATCATCAGATTTATTTTATTTAATCTCGCGCATTGCTGGGTGATGGGTCGTGGGTGCAGCACCTCAACCGGCCAGATAACCTACCCCTGAACCTGGCAGTAAAAATTTACTCCTCACATTGACCCCCCCCCCACAGCTACCACTTGCAACGAAACGCGCCATTGAAGACAATGGACTGAAACTGGACATGGTATCCCATGGACAGTTCTTCCCCATCATCATTTATATCGAGGTTGGCGCGCAGCTGTGGACCAGCTAGCAGCCAGCATCAGTTCCTGTATTGCCTAGTTCAATGCTACATAGGCGGAGCTATGTGCATGTCAGGGGGGGCCACTGCCCCCCCCAGCTTTCAAGCAATCTCTGAAGATTTTTTTTTGGGGATGAGCTTAGATGTAATTTTTTTAGCATTTGGCCCCCCCAAACATCTAAAGTTCACATCTTGCCCCCCCACATGTGTCTGTCTAGCTCCGCCACTATGCTACCCTTCTTGCCCACATCTCGTTGCCATGCATCACAGAGATGTTCAATCATGCTTCCATGATTCTTCAATTGTGCATTGTTCTTTCCTTGCAAGGTTAAGCGAGCTGGTTTAACCAACTAATCCCAGCCAGGGTTGACATTGCTATGGCCGTATGGGGTGTTAATTTAGCAGGGCCATGCACCCCAGTGCCGTTTGTACTGCCATGTCAGGTTGCATTTATCCTAGTACGCCAGATTCAAGCCATTTAACTTTTTTCACGATCGTTGCGTGAACATTCCACAAACTAAAGCTTCAGAAGCACGGTCATACATATGAGCCGTCTGCGCTATTACATGGAATTAAATGAAAACAGTGTGAGGGGTAAATGTTTTCATCAAAATCGTCTGTTGGATTTACCGGTAATATCTAACTGCCTTGTAGTATTTCCCTAAGTAATTCCACAGATAAGCACTCGTGTATTTTGTTCACAGGCTAATTATTTTGTATCAACTCAAGCACATACTGTCAATAAAATAAGTACTCTCTGCGATCCATATAAGTGTCACTGATTTAGTAGTACTACTAAATCAACGCCACTTGTTATGGATCGGAGGGAGTACTACCTTTTGTTCAGATGCTATTTTTGTATCAACTCAAGGTACTTACTGTCTATTAAATCAACGACCGTATTCTTCCTGGCTTCTGAAAAGTACACTGTTTCCTGCTGTTATTTCAGCTATGGCAACTGGAGACACTTCTGTTGCAGAAGGACACGTACGTGAACTACAGTCAGGCCTTAAGTCACACAAGCCAGGCACTGAGCCAGAACCTGGCACTAAGGAAGAGGGTCTCAATCCGAAAAATAAGCAACACTCTGAGCTACTACCTGGAGGACAACTGGAAACGCCTATGGGTGCTTGCATTGTGGATCGCGATAATGGCTGGTCTCTTCACCTGGAAGTTCATGCAGTATCGCGACCGATATGTCTTCAATGTGATGGGCTACTGCGTCACGACCGCGAAAGGTGCTGCCGAGACCTTGAAGCTCAATATGGCGATCATCCTACTGCCAGTCTGCCGGAACACCATCACTTGGCTGCGTAATACAAGGGCTGCACGCGTATTGCCGTTTGATGACAACATCAACTTCCACAAGGTTAGCCATGCCATCTTCCTCTCTTCTGGACATAACATACTTCATAGTGCAGCCATCTTAGAAGATGTTAATACACATTTAAATAGACTTTCGTAGATTTGATTTACATGTGAGTTTGATTTGCCATATATCTTTAACAGCACAAAGTTGACCAAATACTTAAATAGATATGGTTCATTCAACACTTAACCTTTAATAATCCCCATTAACTTATACTAAACTTAAAATTGAGAGCAAATTGCACAAGTAACAATCAAATTACCTTGCACTTTGGTTGAAAGTTGTAGAAAAAGTTAATTTTTTTCCAATGGCCTACTTTATTTTATTCTATTATACTCCAAATATGCTCTCTGTTCCCAAATATAAGACGTTTTGGCAGTTTCGAACGGTCAAAACGTCTTATATTAAGGAACTGATGTTGTATTTACTTAGCTGCATTGAACTGTCAAATTGTCTTATATTAAGGAACCGAGGTAGTATTTACTTAGCTGTTGTGCTAAGTTCCACTAGTTGCGAGATACTAATTCTAGGTGTATCAATCGCTTAACTTCAACTTACAGAGACCTAAAGCTATCCACATTTCAGATAAAAAACGTCCCTGGTAGATATGATACATCATATGGTATATTGTTGCCTGTTCCGCCAACTCTAAACTGTTTGTTTCGCACGAAATTCGAAGTTGATAACAGGGATTTATGTTTTTGTCGTAATGGCAGACAATTGCAGCAGCAATTGTGGTTGGTGTAATTCTCCATGCAGGAAACCACCTTGCATGCGATTTTCCACGGCTTATACGTTCGTCAGATGAGATGTATACCCCTTTGGACAGGTATTTCGGGGAAATAAAGCCGACATATCTAGCATTAGTCAAAGGACCAGAGGGCATCACTGGGGTAATCATGGTTGTGTGCATGATAATTGCTTTTACTTTAGCAACTCGGTGGTTCCGTCGTAGTCTGGTAAAGCTTCCAAGACCATTTGACAAACTGACTGGCTTCAATGCTTTCTGGTATTCTCATCATCTGTTCGCCATTGTGTACGTGGCTCTCATCGTTCATGGCCAGTGTCTGTACCTTATTCATGTCTGGTACAGAAAAACGGTGAGACATTTATGTATTTATCTTCATCCTTCTCGAAAATAATTGGATTCCGGACACTTCTATATTTTTCGTTTGATGCAGACATGGATGTATCTTGCAGTACCTGTGTGCTTGTACGCAGGAGAGAGGATTCTGAGGTTCTTCAGATCTGGCAGTTATTCTGTCCGAATCTTGAAGGTCAGTCCAAATACATCGGAAACTTGACCAGTGATTCTTTGTGCCCTGTACTACTAATACAGTACCTTTTATTTTCAGGTGGCCATTTATCCTGGTAATGTTTTGACGCTGCAAATGTCCAAACCTCCCACATTTCGTTACAAGAGCGGGCAATATATGTTTGTTCAGTGTCCAGCAGTGTCACCCTTTGAATGGTATAGTGGTACTTTGCCTCTCATCAATACTGAACTGTCTGTGCTGGATACAACTTCTAGGATAGATAATACTACTCCCTCCGGTCCATATTAATGGCCTCGACTTTGTCTAGATACATACGAATCTAGATAAAGTTGAGGCCATTAATATGGACCGGAGGGGGTACTGAATTTCTTGCTATTTCATATCTACATAAGGTACACTGGGTGCACTACGTTGAACTTTAAGCACTTCTTTATCTCTTTCAGGCATCCCTTCTCAATTACTTCAGCACCTGGGGATGACTATCTCAGCATTCATGTTCGACAACTTGGTGACTGGACACGAGAGCTCAAGAGAGTATTTGCCGCAGCTTGCGAGCCCCCAGTGAGTGGAAAAAGTGGCCTTCTTAGAGCAGATGATTCAACTAAGAAAACGTAGGAAGATGCCCTATACTTAGCAGTTGACTTTGTGCCCCGTGGTCATTTTTTATAATACTCTTTTGGCAATGCAGCTTACCTAAGCTTCGTCTCGATGGGCCTTATGGTTCTGCTGCTCAGGATTATAGCAAGTATGATGTTTTACTACTTGTTGGGTTAGGAATTGGTGCAACACCCTTTATAAGCATATTGAAGGATCTGCTCAACAACATCATCAAAATGGAGGAAGAGGAGGTTTGTTATATTATCCCATATTGTCAGTCATCATTTTTATAATCTCATAAGTAAAATAAAAAGATCACTAATAGTTTTTTATATAGTTACTCTTATTTTCTACTCACAAGTATAATTGCAGGATGCTTCAACGGACCTTTATCCACCAACTGGCCGGAATAAACCACATGTTGATCTGAACACACTTATGAGAGTTACAACGAGACCGAAGAAGGTCTTAAAGACCACAAATGCTTACTTTTATTGGGTGACACGTGAGCAAGGTTCTTTTGATTGGTTCAAAGGAGTCATGAATGAGATTGCTGAGTTGGATCAAAGGGTAAATACATCAAATAACTTGTAATTTAGTTTATACTGCAATTTTGTTATCTTAAGGAATTTGCAATATGTTTCCTTGTGAAGTTGTACTTACAGCTACCTTTGGCCCATGCTAGAATATCATTGAGATGCACAACTACCTCACAAGCGTTTATGAGGAAGGGGATGCTCGGTCAGCACTCATCACCATGCTTCAATCTCTGAACCACGCAAAGAATGGTGTTGACATTGTTTCTGGAACTAAGGTATGCAGGGATAAGGCTATTAGCATTTTCAATCAGGATTTAAAGTAAACGCATCAAACTATTGAGCAATTACTTGATTATTTATTAGCATATAGTGTTAGCAAAATGTGCACACTGTAGCTATTACTTCCATTTGACTACTAGTGAACTCATTTTGCAGGTTCGGACACATTTTGCAAGACCAAATTGGAAAAAGGTCCTAGCTAAAATTGCCTCCAAGCATCCGTATGCCAAGATAGGTTAGTATACATATTACAGCCTAACTAATCCTTATTTGATAATTTAAGTCATGGACTTATGGACATACGTGTTAACAAGAACTTTTATCTATCATTATCAAAGCAATTGCTGTATATCTGTTCTAGACTTACTGTCTGCACAAAGTAGCAAACAGATATGCAAAATTTTCAGCGTAATGTATATATCGGAAGTAGGAGAGAACAGAACATGAAATTCCACAGTATTTACTCTTTTAGTCTTCTCATTCAGAAGTCAGACTGCAAAGAAACCCAGCTTGGGCTTAGGTGCTTAACTTATGATCTCATTCCCAGCTTGGCTTTTGCCTATGATCTATTTCTTGTTTTGCTTGGTTTTGAAAGTTAGCTCTGTTTTGGTTTCTTTGCTAGGCTACCTTTGCAGTTCAGTTTTGTTTGGTTCGTTGACATTTTGGTGCATTTTCTTCCCAAAAGCTTGGGCTGATTAGCAATATCAATAGTTATGTAAACTCCATAACTGTTTGTGTTGCATCCAGGTGTATTCTACTGCGGAACTCCAGTCCTGGCACAAGAACTTGGCAAACTTTGCCACGAGTTCAACGGGAAATGCACCACAAAGTTCGAGTTCCACAAGGAGCATTTCTGAGCTGCAAGTAAAATACCTGACAGGAAACAAGAATAGATTGTGCTACCTGTACAGCATTTTTGTCCTCGTATATTCTCCTCTATAAAAGTCAGGAGAGACCAAGGTGGAGAAGCAAACTCCCTAAACTTGTTGCTGGACAGTATACTCCCAACTCCGAAAAGACCAAACAATGGCGCCGACAAGAGGGATTCCGGGTGTTCATATAGAACTTCATGTGGCGTCACCGTCGTCGTGCTAACTGACCCAGGCGCACCTGCGACTGCGAGGAGAGTCGTCCCGGCAGGTCTCGAATGTACAGAGACCACCTGAAGAAGACCTTGAGCTTCTCCTGAATTTAGTTGGGAATACAGGATGATATATAGTAGTAGGACATAGGAAGAGGACCAATGGCCACAAAGGCCAGATAACTGTATATGTTTCTCGTGCAGCTGAGTGTCTGAAGTAGTACGTTTGTGTTTGTAATTACGTACAGTAAACGACACACAAGTGAAAGAGGAAAAAGGTATATACTCGATTTGAGTGTTTTGCCCTAATAGCCTTTGTTATCTACTGTATATACGGCGCTAATACTCATGTTGGAATCTACTAGAAGCACCACGATTCACTCACCGGCACATTGGAGTAACATCTTCAGAACGGATGGTTTATCTGTGGCTTCATCTGTGCTCCAGAGCATCTGAGAGGAAGAAGGCGTGCGGGCATCGCTGCCGCTGGCTCCAGCTGCACGCTTCTGCGCTTCGTGGTGATGTCGAGCGCCGTGGTAGGGTAGATGTGACCGTGTGGGCGCCGCCGGTTTACCCACGCGGCTGTGCCTGTGCGCCTGTGGCAGCCGACGACTGAAGAAGCCCCGCTGGTGGGCCGGGCCCAATGAAAGAATACGCATTTTCTTCTTTTTCTCATCGATCCATTTTTTTCACTTTCTTCTTTTTCTATAGAAATCCAGCAGATCGTTACAGAAATCAAGGTCGAGACTAGACAATGGGCACTAGCAAGCGGTGGTCATTTCCAGTTAACTGAAGGTTAGAAAGAGTACTTTAGCTTTTGATTTAGAGAGGGTTGTGTCTAGTTTCTCAGGTCGTGGTTTTCAGGTTGTATTTTTTATTTCTAGCTGAACTTTGTTCTGTACTTTATGTTCTTTTAATGGGCTCTCTCTTCTTAATTTAACACATGACGTTCTTTTGCATGGTTCAAAAAAATTCATTTAATGTTCCTGTTTATTTATATAATTTTTTGTTTTATTTTTTATTTTAATATTTCTGATCTTTTTGTTTTTATACAGAAATGTTTTAAAAAGTTCTAATAGGTTCAATATTTACTTTTCAAACTATGAACATATTTGTGAAATATATGAAAACATATATCATAGGTATTCCCTCGGTCCACAAATAAGTGTACTTCTAGTCTTATCCTAAGTCAAAATTTTATAGGAAGATATAGCAATATTTATGGCACTATATTGGTACCACTAGATTTGTTTTCAAATTTAGTTTCATAATATGAAAATTTTATGTAATATATGTTGTTATATTTATCTATAAGGTTGGTCAAATTTAATAAAGTTTGACTTAGACAAAAACTAGAAGTACACGTTGTGGATGGAGGACGTACATATGAAGGTCTTTTTGATAACACACTCTTATTTTTAAATGCACATTGTTTCTGTAGATGTTTATCAAAGTTTATTTATTCTTTTACCAGGAAACCCTAGGGTAAGTCTGGACAGATGCTAGAAAACCCAGTTTGGGGCAAAAAAAAAACAATCCGGACAGATGCTAGAAAGTCCGGTTTTGTACTAGTGTCTCCATGGTGTATTTTTATTAATTTTATGAAGAAATACAAAGTACAAGACATTTACATGAGATAAGATACATAACTACAAAGAAGTGTGAAAGTGGATTCCTCAACCCAAACACTAGTAGACCGAGGCTAGCCAACAAAGTAATAGAGCTTTCTTCCGGACTTCAATACAATGCATCGCCATATCAAGCCCCTTCTGAAAAGGCATGTGCCAGCTAGCCAGGGAAGGGGGTTTTGCTACTTCACTATGTTTCACAACACACAAGTAACTAACTCAATGAAGCCAGGGCGAAACAAAATAGCCTTATCCATATTGAACATGTGAAATATATCATGACTACGTGTCCATGTAATGCCAACATGATTCCAACATATTCTAGCAAAATGGAAAGATGGTTTTGTTTTCCCTCACATCTTTGGAGTACATTGCAATTTTTACATGCCCCCTGTACGTTGTATCAATTGTTTTCAATATGTCCACAAGTACCAGCAAGACAAATACCTTATGCTTGGTAACCCTTACTCTTCCATAACTTTCTAAAAAAGGCACTTTCAAACCATCAACCATCATTTTAAAATACCTAGCTTAGGAGTATGAGCCCTCCTCTTTTAAAAATACCATTTGTCCTGACCAAGCCCAAGCATAGGATTACCCTTCAAGTGTTGCAATGACACAAAAACAGAGTGAAACTCTTTGCAGTCTTGGAGAGGAGGAGGAGGGAGAGAGAGAGAGAGAGTTACTACAAATAAATAAGCAAGATATTTTACAGATTCAAATGATAGGATTTCACTAACAATGATGTTAGGATCTAAAGCAAAATAAAAATCTTGGAAACATGTTAGCCAATAAGATTTATTTCCATTTTTCTCCCAAAAAGGGACTGAAGATCCTGCTTCAGTGGAGGAATAAATGCCTCTGAAAGATCTGGTATAAGAGAAGATGCAGATCTAATCCTGCCATTACTATGATAAATTACACTTTAATAGTAGGCATGCCAAATCATATTGGCCCAAGGGGTATGAGTATGATTGAAGAACATGAACATGTTCTCCAAGAGTAAAGTTTTATTTTGCAGCTCTAGGTTTATTACCCCTAACCCTCCTTTATTTTTGGGTTTGCACACCATGTGCCATGTAGCCATAGAGTTAATCCTGTGTGGATCCTTCTTATCCCACAAACACTATCGTCTAACTCTATCACAATTCTTTATCACTATTTTATGAAGATGGTATAGACTAAATAACATAGATGATATAAAACCAATCTTACTCCATAATTCAAAAAACCTAGCCGAGCCATTTAATCTCCTTTCAATATTGTCCACCAAAGGTACCATGCCGGTAACATCTGGCCAAGTAGTGCCAATATGGAGACAAATACGTAATTGACATCTTTCCTAGCAAACACCCATTAAAGTTGCAAAAGCCATGACTCAAACTCGATACCTTAGGCTCTAATACCATGTCAAACCTCATGCACTAGCCAACCATACGAACTGACGAAAAGGGCAAGGCGGTCCACTTATAAACTTCAACATTCCCTCTCACGTGTGGAACAGAAAGTCAATATGTCGAGAGAAGAACAATCTCAATGGTATGGGTGTATAGCTCAAGAGGCCAATAGGTGGATATAAATGTTGGAGATATGCCCAAGAGGCAATAATAAAGTGGTTATTATCATATCTTCATACTTATGATAAATGTTTACATACCATGCTATAATTGTATTAACCGGAAACATTAATACTTGTGTGATTTGTAAACATAAAAGAGTTCCTAGTAAAGCCTCTTGTTAAACTAGCTTGTTGGTTAATATATGATCATGGTTTCCTGGTCATGAACATAGAGATGTTATTAAAAACAGGGTCATATCATTAGGAGAATGATGTGATGGACATACTCCTATAGTTAAGCGTAGCATAAAGATCAAGTCATTTAATATAGTTCATTTGCTATAAGCTTTCTGATACATAGTAACCTAATTCCTTCGACCATGAGATCATGTTAATCACCATCATCGGGAGGATGCTTTGATGATATCAAACACCACACCGTAACTGGGTGGCTATAAAGGTGGCATTGAGTGTTCGGAAAGTATGGGTTGAGGCACATGGATCAAGAGTGGGATTTGTCCATCCATATGACGGATAGATATACTCTGGTCCCTCTCGGTGGAATGTCATCCAATTAGCTTGCAAGCATGTGACTGGCTCACAAGGGATCACATACCACGGGAACAAGAAAAGAGTACTTATCGGTAACGAGGTTGAACTAGGTATGCAGAGATACCGACGATCAAAACCTCGGATAAGTAAACTATCGTGAGATAAAGGGAAATTGGTATCGTATGTAAGTGGTTCATTCGATCGCAAAGTAATCGTAGAAATATGTGGGAGCCATATGAATTTCTAGATTCCTCTATTGGTTATTGATCGGAGAAGTGTCTCGGTCATGTCTGCATAATTCACGAACCGTAGGAAGACACACTTAAGGATTCGATGTTGTCGAGTAGTTATGGAATGATGAGTAAGAGACTGAATGTTGTTCGGAGTCTCGGATGGGATCCGGGATATCACGAGAAGATCCAGAATGGTCTGGAGAATAAGATTCATATAAGGAAAGTCTTGTTTCAGAGTTGGGGAATGATTCCGGTGTTTTCATCGGGAATGTTCTAGAAGGGTCCGGAAGGTCCAACACTCCGGAGGGGAAGGGTACATGAATGTGTCATGACAATGTGGAATGGTTGCGTCATGTACTAGGTATCATGGCTGGGCAAAATAAAGGAAGAAATCAAATCCTAGTTTGAAAAGTCAAACGCCAATTTGAAAAGTCAAACGGCAAGTTTGCTTGGTGGAGGGAGAGTAGGAAACATACTTGGGGAGGAAGTCCTCCTCCCTCCACCCGCCGGCCAAGGAGGCTGAGTTGGGGGAGGACTCCCTCCTCCCAACCGGCGCCCTCCCACCTATAAAAGAAGGGGCAGGGGTGCCCCCTCTACCTACACCTCTCACACCCCAAACCCTAGCCCCAAGTCGCCGGCCACCTCCAGTGCAGCCGCCGCCTAGGGTTTTCTCCTAGCCGCCGAGTTGGGGCCCTCCCCTTGCCCTAGCCGCCGGCCTAGCTCTCTCTCTCCTTGGTGCCTCTAAACCCTAGATCGCCAAGGCCTCTCTCATAGTCCACCATACTCGCTCCGGCTTAAGGCGAAGCCTTGCGAGATCTCCCCTCTACTTCCGGTACCACGCCGTCTTCAGAATCACGAGAGAGTGCTACAACCTCCGTTCTGCTGGAACAAGGGAGAGGAAGGTCTTCATCAGTACCGAAGCGTGATGTGACCGAGCTTCTGAGCCTTGAACTTGGCCCGGAAGGATCGTCTACGCGATCTTGAGATCGGAAGTGTACGACTACATCACCCACGAGAATCTGCTCTTGTTAACCGCTTTGGATCTTCGAGGGTTAGTATTCTATCGACTCGTTGCTACAATCTAGTAGATAGATCTTGGCTTGATCATAGATTAGATCTTGATTGTGTGTTCATGCGGTAGAAATTTTTTGTTTTCCATGCTACGAACCCCTACAGTGGTATCAGAGCCGTGTCTATATGTAGATCTATTGCACGAGTAGAACACAATGGTCATTATGGGCGGTGGTGCTTTTATTATTAATTGCTTCTTGTGTACTTTGCATCTTGCGGTATGATGGGATGAAGCGGCCCGAGCTAACCTTACATGACATCGTTCATGAGACTTGCTCCACGCTCAACATGCAACTTGTATTGCATAAGTGGCTTTGCGGGTGTCTGTCTCTCCCATCATAGTATAGATCCAATTTACAACGGGAACTTTATAGTTCAAGCATCAACGTTGTGGTTCCTGTTCGTAAGTTAGAGCGACACTTATTGAAAGCCCCAAATCACGTAAAATATGCAAAGAAAATTAGAGGCGTATAACTTTGTTTTGCAGGGGTATGCTGTGATGTGATATGGCCATGATTGTGATTATATTTGATGTATGCAATGTTCCTTATTGTAAGTTGGCAACCGGCAGGACCCATATGGTTGTTTTTAAATTCTGTTAAGACCCGCGTGTCTATTCAAACTAGTTGTAATAGTTGAAACTGGTGGACGACAACCATGGAGCGGCGTCATTGACCTTGATGCAATGCCGGTGATGATGGAGATCATGTTCGTGCTTGAAGATGGAGATCGGAAGCACAAAGAAGTAAGGCCATATCATATCACATATTATGAATTACATGTGATGTTAATCCTTTTATGCATCTTGTATTGCTTAGTTCACGACGGTAGCATTATAAGATGATCCCTCAAGCACATAATTTCAAGTTTTAAAGTGTTCATCCTTAGTAAGCACCGTTGCTAAAGCTCGTTGTTTCGAAGCACCACGTGATGATCGGGTGTGTTAGATTCTGCGAGTGTATACAACGTGAGCAAGCCAGATTTGCTCATGCAGAAGCTAAGGTTTGATCTTGACGAGCCTAGCATGTACAGCCATCGTCTCGGAACACGGATCACCGAAAGGTAAAGCATGAGTCATATAGTAGATATGATGAACATGTTGATTATTCGCCATTGAAGCTACATCAACTCTCGTGATGATCGGTTTTGATGTGGTGGATTTGGTTCGTGTGATCACTAAAACAATGTGAGGGATATTGTTTTGAGTGGGAGTTCAATAGCAATATGATTAAAAGTTGAACACTATTTATCATAAATTAAATCAAAGTGAATTTGCATAGTTGTTGTAGTCATTGGCATCCGTTTACCACCTTGCGCTTAGTTTTAATTGAGATGATAGAACTATAGAATTTTGGTTAGTTACTTTACGAACTGGTATCGTATTGTTTTGAAGTGTTAATCTAAAGTTTAAAAGTCCTATTGCAAACTTCCAGTAAGTTCCGGTTACTCCATAAAGTTTAATAATTGGTATTAAATCAAGAGTGACAATTCCAAGTGTTAGTGTATGAGTATCATGTTTGTCTCCATGATTCTTGATATTCAAAGGATTGTCTTAATATCAAGGTTATCTAGGATCTGAAAGAGTTGTTTCAGAAACCATGATGTGTGGAAGATATTGTGATATATGAAACAAAGTTTTGGTTGCAACATGATAGAGTATAATATGGCAAAAGTCATGTTCTCATATTTGATGAGAATTTGCAAAAGGTTGGAGACACTAGTTGTCCTAATCCTCCAAAAGGTTTTGGAGAGCAACATTATACTCGTGATTCACCGTTACAAGCTAAAAGTAGCTTGATCATGGATAATTCCATGATAAGGGTGAATATTTGATGTAGGTAAAATGTTTACTACACGAAGAGATTACTAAAGAAAGGAATTTGAAAGAACACCAAACATTTGATGATGGTGATCTACTTCAAAGTGCAAGTCCAAATACATTGGTATTTTACTATACATGCTTTGGACTATGTGTCATGTATATGTCTCCACTATTGATGTTGATAGATTCTTTCAAACAGAAAAGGAAATACTGAAAGAGAATCTCATAAGTATATGGCAGAAAAGAAAAGGCTAGAATTGTTCAGCTTAAGTATATAGATGATATACATGTTATGGATATATTCTTTGCTTATTAAACAATGTGGTTCTTAAGTATTTGATACTGAATTTGTTGGTGTGAATCGTCATACGAAACAACACAATTCATGAACTACAATGGCCTAAGTAACTAGCAAAAGAATATGTGATGATGTTCATCGAGAACAAATAAAGGGTTATTGTGCTGCTTGTTAAACATCAAAGCTTGCCTTCAAGATTTGTTTTATCAGGCATTATGAGAACAAAAGGGTTGTTCAAATAATTGTCGTAATCCATAAAAGATGGATGATTCACAAATCTCGTTGGAAAAATCACATCCATAAAACCAGTGCTAAAAATGTCGAAAGACAAATTGATTGAAAGATCACTTAGGAAGTGACATTGCCGTTTAAATTATATTGGAAAGAAAACATGAAGAAACTCCATGTAGATGGAATTTTGGAGTTCTTTTGATTTTTGATCAAATGACGCTTGTGAAACTTTCCTAGAGATAATTAAAACTTCGTTCATAGGCCAAAAGGGAACGAATGACTAGCTTATTGGAACTTGTACATATTGTTGTATGAAGTCCATTATGTGTAGTCAAGAGCGATGGATTTCAACTTCATATGTTTTCTCCGAATTTGAGTGAATATATAAATATTTACTTAATAAGGATGAAGTATGAAACATTTGAAAAGTTCAAAGATTTTCAAGATGAAGTGCAAAATCATTGTAACAAGAATATAAATAGTTTATGATAAGATCATAAAGGAAGATATTTGAGTTACAAGTTTAGCATAATACCTAAGATTTAAGGAATCGTTCCATGGATTTGCATTTCCCGAAACACCATAAGAGTATGGAGCGTTCGAGATATGTAATTAAACCTTGTTTGACATGGTAAGATCAAAGGTGTAATTTATAAAACTGTCATTATATTTTAAAGATTAAAAGCTCTAGAGACTACCGTTTTTCTACTGAAAAGAGCTCCATCATAATCCGTTGAATGGACACCATATAAAGTTATGGTTTGGGATAAAACCCAAGTTGTCATTTCTTAAAAATTGGTATGCTATGCATAAGAAAGATGTTTGCAACCAAAATCGGATGAACATATCTTTGTATGTTATTTTGAATAATAGTTAAGTATTCCTCCATAACACTAAAGACAAAAGTGTTTGTCGCTTAGAACGTCAAGTTTCTTTGAGAAGGAATTTTTCGTAAAAAGTTAAGTGGGAGGACAATAGAACTTTGATAAGGTTAAAAGAACCTTAGCTATATGTGCAGAGTTGCACATCGCCGAAAAGTGTTCCGGAGGCAGCAACAATGCTCATGGCTCACGTGCCTCAAAGGTTGTGGTCACGGAGGACTAAGTTCCTATTGAAACAAGAAGGTCGGGTAAACAATCAAATACCAAGATTTGAGAGTTAAATCATTATTTAACGATAATGATCCGACTACATGCAAAGAAGCAATGATGGGCCCTGACTCCGTCAAAATGGCTTGAAGCCATAAAATCCGTGATAGTTCCATATACAAGAGATCAAGCTTTGAACTTGAAAGACCCTCTAGAAAGGTACAAGACCTTACAGTCATATTTAGATCTATAAAGAAATATACATGGATGTTTCACATCTTTGAAATTATCGACATATCAGGAAAGAGTTCACGACAATGTTCAAAGAATTGACTTTGACAAGTTCTGATCTTTCATTGAGCGATATTTAGTCTAGACGGATTAATATAGCAACCACGACATATAATTTTGTTATGTGTTGAATAAACAAAACAAGTTCTTATAATAGAATGGTTACCTAAGACGTGTGCATGACACAGTCCAAAGGGTTTTGTTAATTCAAAGGATGCTAAAAGCATATGCAAACTTCAATGGTTGAAGTAAGCATCGCGGAGTTGGAATCTTCACTATGATGAAACTGTTAAAATAGTTTAATTTCATCAGAGACGATGAAGATGCTTGCATTTGCAAGAAATTAAGTGGGAGCGCTAAGACATGTTTCTAATACATTATGTGGAAGACATATTGTTGATTGGAAATTATGTATCTTTTATTAACACATATTAAGAATTTCATCCTGATGAAAGACTTAGGTAAAACCCAAATATTTGGCATCAATAGACGCTAATATGGTTGTGCCGAAAGTACATAGATGATGTATTGAATGAGTTCAATATAGAAACTACAAGAAAGGTTCTTGTCGCACAGAAAGTATTGAATGAGTTCAATATTGATGATATATTCAAGTGTATTGACACTTGGTAAGTGAAACAAAGATTCAAGTATAGATTGATACTTGATGTATGAAATCACAAAGAGTATTTATATCAATCATACTGTGATATCTACAAATCCAGATATGCCCTATGCTCTAAATGTTATGAGCATATATACCAGAATGATTCATAAGATAATCATTGGACGATAGTAAAGATATTCTTATGATCTTGTAAAAGAACTAAAAATATATTATTTTGTAGAAGTGACAAATAGATGGTTAGCTCATTGTAAATGAATTACATTGATACTAGTTTTGTCACAAAGTACAAATTAAGTTTATCTCAATCTAAACTAAGGGTGGCACAATATAATGGAAAGTAAGTTCCATAATGAATTTGGATGAGTTCCAAAGTTAAGACATTGTGACAGATACTTCAACAAAAGGTTAAGTATATAATTGCTATTTTAGCAGCAAAAGAGGGCATTTGTGTCAAGTAGTTTGTTATCAAACTAGGTGTAGTTCAAAGCAGGGATAATACTATGAAGATATATTGTACGACAATATTATCAACATGTTTTAACCCCAAAGAACTAAATGTCACACCAAATGACCAAATTTGTACGAAGCCATCTCATTAGAGAATGAGTGATGCGTAGAGACGCAAAGACATGCAATTACACACGGACCTGGAA
Organism: Avena insularis; assembly: GCA_023614405.1. Classification (NCBI taxonomy): domain Eukaryota; kingdom Viridiplantae; phylum Streptophyta; class Magnoliopsida; order Poales; family Poaceae; genus Avena; species Avena insularis. Next base: position 335,655,742 of record CM042689.1, on the reverse strand, counting down.
GTGTCAGATCCGGAGATCAGTTGACCACTAGCAATCGTGTACATATGACACCAGAGCCATAGGTGTTGAATACACAAAGGTTTGAAACTAGATTATTGACTCTAGTGCAAGTGGGAGACTATTGGAGATATGCCCAAGAGGCAATAATAAGTGGTTATTATCATATCTTCATACTTATGATAAATGTTTACATACCATGCTATAATTGTATTAACCGGAAACATTAATACTTGTGTGATTTGTAAACATAAAAGAGTCCCTAGTAAAGCCTCTTGTTAAACTAGCTTGTTGGTTAATATATGATCATGGTTTCCTGGTCATGAACATAGAGATGTTATTAACAACAGGGTCATATCATTAGGAGAATGATGTGATGGACATACTCCTATAGTTAAGCGTAGCATAAAGATCAAGTCATTTAATATAGTTCATTTGCTATAAGCTTTCTGATACATAGTAACCTAATTCCTTCGACCATGAGATCATGTTAATCACCATCATCGGGAGGATGCTTTGATGACATCAAACACCACACCGTAACTGGGTGGCTATAAAGGTGGCATTGAGTGTTCGGAAAGTATGGGTTGAGGCACATGGATCAAGAGTGGGATTTGTCCATCCATATGACGGATAGATATACTCACAGGCCCTCTCGGTGGAATTTCATCCAATTAGCTTGCAAGCATGTGACTGGCTCACAAGGGATCACATACCACGGGAACAAGAAAAGAGTACTTATCGGTAACGAGGTTGAACTAGGTATGCAGAGATACCGATGATCAAAACCTCGGATAAGTAAACTATCGTGAGACAAAGGGAAATTGGTATCGTATGTAAGTGGTTCATTCGATCGCAAAGTAACCGTAGAAATATGTGGGAGCCATATGAATTTCCAGATTCCTCTATTGGTTATTGATCGGAGAAGTGTCTCGGTCATGTCTGCATAATTCACGAACCGTAGGGAGACACACTTAAGGATTCGATGTTGTTGAGTAGTTATGGAATGATGAGTAAGAGACCGAATGTTGTCCGGAGTCTCGGATGGGATCCGGGATATCACGAGGAGATCCGGAATGGTCCGGAGAATAAGATTCATATAAGGAAAGTCCTGTTTGAGTTGGGGAATGATTAGGTGTTTTCATCGGGAATGTTCTAGAAGGGTCCGGAAGGTCCGGCACTCCGGAGGGGAAGGGTACATGAATGTGTCATGACAATGTGGAATAGTTGCATCATGTACTAGGTATCATGGCTGGGCAAAATAAAGGAAGAAATCAAATCCTAGTTTGAAAAGTCAAACGCCAATTTGAAAAGTCAAACGGCAAGTTTGCTTGGTGGAGGAGAGTAGGAAACATACTTGGGGAGAAGTCCTCCTCACTCCACCCGGCCAAGGAGGCTGAGTTGGGGAGGACTCCTCCTTCCAACCGCGCCTCCCACCTATAAATGAAGGCAGGTGCCCTCTACCTACACCTCTCACACCCAAACCCTAGCCCCAGTCGCGGCCACCTCCGGTCAGCCGCGCCTAGGGTTTTCTCCTAACCCGAGTTGGGGCCCTCCCTTGCCCTAGCCGCCGCCTAGCTCTCTCTCCTTGGTGCCTCTAAACCCTAGATCGCCAAGGCTCTCTCATAGTCCACCATACTCGCTCCCGGCGAAGCCTTCTGAGATCTCCCTCTACTTCGGTACCACGCCGTCAGGAATCGAGGAGAGTGCTACAACCTCCGCATTTTGGAACAAGGGAGAGGAAGGTTTTCATCAATCGAGCGTGTGACCCGATCTGGAAGCGCTGCGGAGCATGGCCGGAAGGATCGTCTACGCGATCTTGAGATCGGAAGTGTACGACTACATCACCCACGAGAATCTGCTCTCGTTAACCGCTTTGGATCTTCGAGGGTTAGTATTCTATCGACTCGTTGCTACAATCTAGTAGATAGATCTTGGCTTGATCATAGATTAGATCTTGATTGTGTGTTCATGCGGTAGAATTTTTTTGTTTTCCATGCTACGAACCCCTACAATCAAGGGTGCCACAACAATTTTGGATAATTTGTGAAAACCAGGATCCCAACTGGAAACCTTAGGCTGATACTCAAACTTCATGCAATATCCATCGCAATCAGAAGTTTGAACTCATGGAAAAAGGCAAGGCAATCCACTTATACACTTTGATAAAATATATTTAGATACGTGCCAACGTTGTTTTATGGCAATATGTTTTTCCATTATTACACAAATTTATTAGTACATATACGAGATTTATAAAAAAATTAAAATGTTTATAAATAATTTTTTAATTTCACCACAGGAAAAGTATTCATATATTTAATAAAAGGGAAATAATAATATTAATTGAATAAATCCATACAGTAAATACTCGTGGATAAAAAAAAGAAATGTTCATCTATTCTAAGCTGACATTCAAAATGAAACGCCCCCCATCGATCCTATGAGCTGCTAGTGAGAGCATGCACCCCAGGTTGAACTCATCCATTACGTGGTTGCAACTTGCAAGACGTACATCGTCTCGTTGCCCATCGATAATGCCATACGAGATAATGTTATCGGCAGGTTGAGTTGTAGTTGTAGGGGTGCAATGCAAAGGTTGTACTCCTACTTGTGTTTTGGCGGCAAGGCAATACCCGAACAGCATGCAAATGCTTCTAGAAGACGACGACTGACATCACTCGGGCAAATTGTAAACGCCCATGAATAGTGTCGTCACGGCTGACGTACGTGGGCCATCTCACATTGGTGCCACTGTGCTAAGGATTCATGAGCGCAGCTCGAGAAGGGACAAGTGGCGACCGGCCGGCAGCGGCCACGATCCCTGCTCCTGCTCGCCTCTCTGCGCTTCGTGTTCGATTCTTCTTCCAAATCTATCGCATTTCTTCTTCTCTGCAACTTCCAACTGGTACCCCTCGTTTTCTCAAAAAATGTCATACAAAACGCTCATCTCGGTGATTAAAATGAACAAATCATCCGTCATCGAAGACGGCAGCACTCGCCCAACTCTGCTTCCAACGACGACAGTAGCTGCGGCATATTGGACCTCCTTCGAAGCCCGAATGAAAGCCACTTGGATGAAATCACCACTCCCAACCCTCCAAGGTTGTCGTCCTACTTCTGCCGTGATCACCATAACCGCCGTGGCTACCTAGGGTTCGGGAATGGGGGGAAATCGGGACTCCATTTCTTGTTCATAAAAGAAAACAAGTACAGTTGGGTCAATATAATTAGTTCTAGGGGTATTTGTAAACATTACAACGATCGTCTCCTTTTCCACCGTGGTAGACATGTGTCAACTCCACAACGCCCGATTAACAAAAACAAATCCGTATTACTTGTGAACGGACGACGGTCTCACACTCCGCAACTCGTGAGATTAGCACCTAACATGCAAGTTGTGGGACTCCGCGTGTACTTCCTCCATTTCATAGTACTCCGCAACTTTAACCAAGTTAAAGTTTTTTTTGAGGTATTAACCAAGTCAAAGCTAATCTTTGTAATATTTGAACAAGTATAACATATAAAACATCAATATCTACAATATGATCATATAAAATATATTTTATTATATTTCCAATAATACTGATTTATTTTTTAAAATAATTATAGTTTTAAATTTATAGTTGGTTCATATAGACCAATTTCAATACAAGGAGACTGTCGATTGCGCCGTGTCTCAGACATGCTGGATGACCAAGGAGCATGGAACATGGATCTTCTCCATCGTCATTTTATGCAGGCGGACGTCTAGGAGATTATCAAGTTTAAAACCTCTCCTCGGTTTCTTGACGATGTACTGGCTTGGGATCCAACAGTGAATGGCATCTTCACGGTCAAGAGTGCGTACTGGTTGGCGATGAACGAACGCCAACGACCCTCTATGGGTGCCACGAGCAGGGCACCGGATGGCCATCATGTCATCTGGAAGGCAATATGGGGTGCCCTGCCCCCTAAAAGGTACACATTTTTGCGTGGAAGTTAGCTACTAATGGTCTTGCCACTTGGATAACAAATACAAGAGGAATTTAGAAGTTTCTGACATATGTTCAATTTGTGGTGTTGAACACGAGGACAACTTCCACGCTTTTTGCAGGTGCCCTCTGGCTATTCTACTCTGGGAAGCAATGAAGGAAGTCTGGCATCTACTGCCTATCTCGTCGGTTGTCAACACCGGCGTGGAGTTGGTGCTTCACTTGCTAGACGGAAGACCAGAGCTAGAGCGGGCGAGGATCATCATGCTTCTATGGAGAATTCGGCATGTGATAAATGAAGTGGTCCACGGCAAACATGTTCTGCCGGTGGATTCTTCACGGTGTTTTCTCTGCAGCTACATCGACTTGATAAGTCCGATCAAGTACTTCCCGCAAGCATACCACATCAAGGGGAAGGAGCAGATGACCTTGCCAGAAGACGGGAAACGACGACAAACTGCTATTGATCCTGCATTGGTGAAATGTTGGTCTCCACCGTCGGTGGGCTGGAGTAAACTAAATGTCGACGGCTCGTTCCATCCCGAGTCACGGACAGGAGGCCTGGGCATGCAGGGGCGGACCCAAGTGTAGATGCCCCCACTCAAAATTTTACATTCCTTTAGTATTTATTCATATATGAGAGAAATTTCTTCAGATTTTACAAATTAATGGAAGGAATGCCTCTGGTCATTTCATTTGCCCCCACTCGAGATTTTCTCTAGGTCCGCCCATGTGGGCATGGCATTCAGAGATGATAGAGGCGATATTATTTTCTCTTCGTGCAGGCATATCTTCTCCTGCTAATCACCGTTGGAGACTGAACTCATGGCCTGCATGGAAGGATGTGCGCTCACGACGCAATGGAGTAACCTTCCATGTATCATTGGATCGGATTGTATACATTTGGTGGCTATGATCAACGACAACTTTGAGGACAGATCGCCTGGAATCTTTTTGCCTGAAGGAGATTAGGAGACTTCTTAATGTGTTGGTAGAGTTGAAGGTAGTGCATATTAGGCGTGAGCAAAACTTGATTAGCGATGCTCTTACCAACTTGGGCCGGTCGGAAGTCAGAACTTCAGAACTTCAGTATGGTTTACCTGGTTAGTTTTATTACTCCGCAACTTTAACCAAGTCAAAGTTTTTTTTGAGGTATTAACCAAGCCAAAGCTAATCTTTGTAATATTTGAACGGGTATAACATATAAAACATCGATATCAACAATATCAAACGTATATGATATATATAAAAGTATATTTTATTATATTTCCAAATAATACTAATTTAATTTTGTAAATAATTATTGTTTTAAATTTCTAGTTGGTTCATATAGACCAATTTCAGTACAAGGAGACTGCGGTTGCGCCGTGTCTCGGACCTGCTGGATGACCAAGGAGCATGGAACATGGATCTTCTCCATTGTCATTTTATGCAGGCGGGCGTCCATGAGATTATCAAGATTAAAACCTTCCCTTGGTTTCTTGACGATGTACTGGCTTGGGCGCCAATGCTGAATGGCATCTTCACGATCAAGAGTGCGTACTAGTTGGCGACGAACAAACGCCAACGGCCCTCTATGGGTGCCACGAGCATCGGATGGCCATCTTGTCCTCTGGAAGGCAATATGTGGGTGCCCTCCCCTCCCCCCCCCCCCTCAAAAAAAAAGTACACATTTCTGTGTGGAAGTTAGCTACTAATGGTCTTGCCACTTGGGATAACAAATACAAGAGGAATTTAGAAGTTTCTGACATATGTACACTTTGTGGTTTTAAACGCGAGGACAACTTCCATTCTTTCTACAGGTGCCCTCTGGCTATTCTATGCTGGGAAGCAATGAAGGAAGTCTGGCATCTACAGCCTATCTCGTCGGTTGTCAACACCGACGTGGAGTGGGTGCTTCACTTGCTAGACAGAAGACCGGAGCTGGAGCGGGCGAGGATCATCATGCTTCTATGGAGAATTTGACACGTGAGAAATAAAGTGGTCCACGACAAACTTGCTCCGGCGGTGGATGCTTCACGACATTTTCTCTGCAGCTACAGCGACTCGATAAGTATGATCATGTACTTCCCGCAAACATACTACATCAGGCCTTGTTTACTTATCCGGTATTTTTATCCCCCAATGATATGGGGATACGTGGAGATTTGGTGTTCACCCAATACTATCAAATACCCTCAAATACACTTTTCCAAAAATACTCTACCATGACGTAGAGTTTTTAATTTAGCCAAAAATACACTAGTGTGGATTTGTGGAAATATTTCGGGATTATCCCCTCCAAACCAAGCCTAGTAAACGACCTATCGAGAAAATGTTGTGATCTTTCCATCCCCTCAAATACCTTAGGAATAAACAAGGCCTCAAGGGAAAGGGAAACAACGACAAACTGCTATTGATCCTGCATTGGTGAAACGTTGGTCTCCACCGGCCACGCCGGTGGGCTATAGTAAACTAAATGTCGACAGCTCGTTCCATCCCGAGTCACGCACAGGAGGCCTGGGCATGGTGCTAAGAGATGATAGAAGCGATATTATTTTCTCTTCGTGCAGGCATGTCTTCTCCTGCTCATCACCGTTGGAAAGTGAAATCATGGCCTGCATGGAAGGATGTGCGCTCACGACGCAATGGAGTGACCTTCCATGTACTTATCATTGAATCGGATTGTCTACATTTGGTGGCTATGATCAACGACAACTTTGAGGACAGATCGCCTGGAATCTTTTTGCCCGAAGGAGATTAGGAGACTTCTTAATGTGTTGGTAGAGTTAAAGGTAGTGCATATTAGGCGTGAGCAACACTTGATTAGCGATGCTCTTGCCAACTTGGGGCGGTCGGAAGTCAGAACTTCAGTATGGCTTCGATCGTGTTCGAATAATGTTCTTAAACTTTGTAAGGAGGATTGTAATGGTGTCTCCTAATTAATGGAATGCCTTTTCTCGCAAAAAAACTCCATAATATTGATTTTCACTAATTCTAATATGTAAAGTAATAGGGAACGGAGGGAATATTTAGCTCTCCATAGTATTTGTGTATGCGGCAATACTTGAACAGCAAGCAAATGGTTCTAGAAGACGGCGTCTGACACCGCGCGCGCGGGCAAATTGAGTAAAGTCTGGGTCCACGAACAGTATCGTCACGGCTGACGTACGTGGGCCATCTCTTCACGATGGTGCCACGCTGCCAGTGTGCTGTGCTATCCCCATGAGGATTCACGAGGTAGCGCAGGTCGAGACGAGGAGCAGTGGACGTGCAGCAGCCACGATCATCCATGCTCCGACGTGGAGCCCTCGCGGTGGAGAACCGGAGAACGTGCAGCGCCGTGAGACGCAAAACTGAAACTAAGTGTTGCTAGCTGAGCTCATCTCACGGCCGATCGATCCTACGCTACGCGGCCAGGCATTGGCCTGGCCCTACCAGCATGACTCCAATTCAGATTTCGATTGCACTCGAACCCCATTTTTATTCATACTAGCTTCGAGACAGCCAATTCATCGTTGACTCACTTTCGCAATACAGTACGCCCAAACCGATCCTAGACAGGACATGCACCCATGTCGTCCAACTCGTCACCCGTTTATGGATAGACTAGACAGACGGGCACCGACCGATCAACCACGCCATACGATGTCTGATCGGCACAGTTTGCAGGTGAGACGTATCTCTTCTCACGCGGCGATGCTCTCTGTCTCTGGACAGAAAGCGAAGGCTTCTAGAAGACGGGAGCCGATTCCTATTTCCTAGGCGATCCGCATCGTGCACATGAACATCAGCGTCACGGCTTATGTACGCTGGCATCTTGCAGCGTAGCGACACTCGTATCCCAAGGAGGATTGCTCTGCTGTCGAGATCAGGCCAGTGGACCGGCGGCAAACTGCTATTGATCCTGCATTGGTCATGGTGGGGAGAGTATGTTCTGCTATAATGCAAAATCTTATTTATTGTAATCGTGGATTATTTTGTCTTGAAATATATGATGTTATGTTAACATAGCTACTCCCTCCGTTTAGAAATATAAGATGTTTTAAGTTTGTGAAGATGACGTATCTAGATACCTTTTTAGTATATAGGTTCAAATGAATCTAGACACTAAAATGTGTCTAGATACATCTCTTTTATAAACCTAAAACATCTTATATTTCAAAACGGAGGGAGTAGTTACCACAAGTGTCTCTCATCATTTAATTGCATGTCATCTCATCTAAATGCTTAGTTGGCAATACATGTAGGACTATGTTACTATCCAAGTTACTCCCACTATGACAAGCCTTACGCCAATCTCCGACGGCCCGGCCGTATTTGCACTTTTTTTATGGTGTTCGTTTTGACTCATCGCTGATGGTTGCACACGAAAATCACGACCCAACAGTGCGATCCAAACGGATTAACAGACCGATGCAAGGTTCAAACTTGGGCCGGGTTTGGACTCTGTTCGGCTCCGCGCTTGTTATCCTCTTGTCTGAGCTAGGCCCGTCCATATGTGGCACCACACACCATTTGCCCATTTTCTCTTATCGTGGCCATCTCTGTAAGCCCTGGCGAACCCATGGTGAACCTGTTGCCACCCCACCCCCCCCCCCACACACACCACCACCACCCCCATCGTTGTGGCCCTGGTCAAGGCAAAGAAAGAGTTAACGTCGGCGAAGAGAGCCATGGAGAGCCAGAAACGAGCCAATGGAAGGGATGTCGCCAAGAAGTGGGTCGCAGCGACGACAACGGAAACTCGTCATGAATAAGACCCCTGCCACCCATGAGGCCATCACTACCCGGGCGTAGTCCCTCGTAGAAAACATGAACAAGGAAGGGGCGCTGAACGCGGCCATCTCCAATGCTAGTCTAGGCAGTGACGGCCACCATGATGTTTGGTAACCGGCGGTCACCTCTGCCGGCGATTTTCTGGCTTTGGCAGTGCCCACATACGGGTTTCTGCCAGGGCACTTTCTGTTGGAATTTTTGCCTAAATAGTTCCAACCCATTTATTATATGTCAATAAATTCCTAAAATCCTAAAGACTCATTTGGCCCATTCATGTAAGGCAAAAGCTGGGACAAAAGTTTAGTCTTAAATTACTAGTTGAGTGAAAGTTGGACCAGCTTGTAAGGAGAGCTCTTTCACCACTTGTACGCGCTTGATAAGAGAAGACATATACACGCATGCTCCTCCTACTTCTCGCCTGGCTCGTCATGACACGCGTGCGTCGCGGGTTGCTGGAATGCCTTGAGCCGAGAGCTTCTCTTTCTTTTTGTCGTGCATTAATGGACTAATAATCTGAAGAGTCTATGTAAGTGGGCGTTTAATATGAACTAAGTGGAGATTTAATTCGAACTTAGTGGAGGATGTTCGGCTCCGGTCGTTGCTTGTTCGTTTCCTCTCCTGACGCTACCTGTCCGCCTGCCTATTTGTGCCTATAAGAGTGAGAGGTCGCTCCTCTCCTTAGACTGCACTACCTAGATCTTCCCCATCTCGTCTTGCGGCGTGCACCGGTAGCCAGACAGTAGGCCTCCGAGACCCCGCTGCTTTGAGTCTTGTACGGGAGAAGGACGATAAGGTTTTTGGGGAGCGCTATTGGCGCGACTACTGGCTTTATCACGGACTTCTTCACGGATAGCGACGGCTCTGACGTCTTTCCCAACGACGACTTCTTCCCCGACATCAGCAACCTCTTCCTTGACGACATGGCTAATGACGGTGCCAACGCAAACGCTGGCGGTTCCTCTCTTCTACTACTATGATATACATATTCTTTCTCAACCTTGTTCTGGTCTTATCTTAAGTTCTATGCCTTGTAATCTGTTTTTATTTGCCTTAATATGTATTCGCTAATTCACATGATTAGTTTAATTTCTATTATTCTATTCATGTTTTATCTAGCGTTTATTATGGTTATTTCTCTTGGTAAATTGCTATTTTATTCAACAATTCAAAAACCTTATTTCAGGCAATTTGCCCCAAGTGGCTTTGTTGCTTCTATGAAGCCACCTGTGTTTGAAGGTGTCAATTACAAACGATGGTGTGCGAGAGCAGTGCTTTGGTTTCAGACCATGAGCTGCTATAACGTCATCTATGGCACACCCGAGCGAGATCTTAATCCTACTCAGGAAGAGGTATTCCAAAAACTTGATACCACTTTCAAGGCTACCTTGATCAGCATTCTTGGAGACAATATTATCGATTCATATCTGTCATTTAGCAATGGCAAGGATATGTGGGATGCGCTCGAGAGAAAATTTGGAGTCTCCGATCTTTGGCGATGGTATGTCATGAAACAATTCTATGACTATAAGATGGTTGATGACCGCCCCATTGTGGAGCAGGCTCATGAAATACAGTCACTTGCCAGGGAGCTTGAGCACTTCACTTGTGTGTTACAGGACAAGTTTGTTGCCGGAGGCATTATTGCCAAGCTTCCCCAGTCATGGAGGAATTTTGCTACTTTTCTGAAGCACAAGAGACAAGAGTTTTCCGTGACGGATCTCATTGGAACTCTTGATGTGGAAGAGAAGGCGAGATCAAAAGACACACGTTCTTGAGGTACTGAGTGAGGTTCTAATGCCAATCTGCTACAGAAAAGGAACTTCCAGCCTCACAAGTTCAAGAACAAGCGCAAGTTTGATGGCAAAGGAAAGTTCGACGGAAAGAACAAGGCCTCACATTCTACCAGTTTCAAGAAGAAGACTAATAAGAAGAAAGGTTCTTATCATGTGTGCGGTGATCCTAATCATTGGGCTCCTGCTTGTCCCAACCACTTTGACAAGCGCCAGCATGAGAAGGGCTGCAAGATTGCTAATGTTGTGATGAGCAACGTTGAGACGAAAGATTTTGGGTATGGTATATTACCTACCGTTCTTTCATTATGTCATTCTCGTGATTGGTGGATTTAAACGGGCGCTAATGTACATATCTATTCTCATATTTCCATGTTTTCTTCATATCAGGTCAGAGGGACTCAAACCATGCTGATGGGAAATGACTCGCATGCTTCTGTTCATGATGTTCGTACGGTCGGTCTGAAGTTCACTCCGGAAAAGACCGTGTGCCTGAAAAATGTGCATCATGTTCCCTCAATAAATAAAAATCTTGTTAGCGGATCTCTTTTGTGTCGAGATAGCTACAAGAATGTATTCGGGTCCAATAAATTTGTAATTTCTAAGTATGGAACCTTTATTGGTAACGGTTATGAGTGCGGAGGCTTGTTCTGCTTATCTCTGTCAGACGTTTGTAATAAAGTTGTCAATCATTTTTACATGAATTTTGAATCAAATGTATGGCACTCTCATATTTGTCATATTAATTTTTGTTGTATGACGTGACTAGCCAAAATAAACTTAATGCCTAATTTCACAACTGTTAAGGGATTTAAGTGACAAGTCTGCGTGCAAGCTAAACAACCTCACAAGTCACATACACTGCAGAAGTGAGAAATTTAACACCACTAGAGCTCATACATTCTGATATTTGTGAGATGAATGACAAAAGGTGGAAAGAAATATTTCATGACTTTGATCGATGAATCTACGAGATACTGTCATGTGTATCTTCTGAAATCAAAAGATGAGGCTTTGAGTTTTTTCAAAATCTATAAAGATGAAGCATAAAATCAACTTGATCGAAATATTAAGAGGCTTAGGTCTAATCACGGTGGAGAGTATTTTTCCAACGAGTTTGATTCCTTTTGTGCGGAATATGACATTATTCATGAGAGGACGCCTCCCTACTCAGCTCAGTCAAATGGAGTAGCCGAAAGAAAGAACCATACTCTAACAGATTTGTTAACGCCATGTTGGATACATCGGTTCTCTCCAAGGAATGGTGGGGGAGGCACTATGGACTGCGTGTCATGTCCTAAACCGAGTTCCCACAAAGAACAAAGAAATTACTCCATTCAAATAATACGAGAAGAAAATATTAAAACTCTCTTACTTACGTACTTGGGGTTGTTTGGCAAAGGTTAATGTACCACTCCTCAAGAAGTGCAAGATTGGACCAAAAACCATTGATTGTGTTTTTCTGGGCTATGCTTTTCATAGCATTGGTTTTAGATTTGATAGTAAAATCTGAAGCACCTGACAATCATGTTGGAACAATCATGGAGTCGACTAATGCGACTTTCTTTGAGGATATATTTCCTATAATGGATAAACCTAACTCATCAAATCCAGAGATACCTAGTTCATCTAATCAAGAATTTGCTACAATTTCTGAACCTATCATTCTAGTTGAACACTCTGAAAGTCCTAAGGAGAATTATAATGAAATTCCTAAAAGAGACACATGACTGCAAATTTCTTTGGTGATGATTTCATTGTGTACCTTGCGGATGACACTCCCACTTCTATTTCAGAAGCATAAGCATCTCCTGATGCTGACTACTAGAAGGAAGTTGTCCGTAGTGAGATTAATTCCATCTTAGCTAATGGAATATGGGATATCACTAATCGCCCTTATGGGTGCAAACCCGTAGGATGCAAGTGGGTGTTTAAGAAAAAGCTTAGCCCTGATGGTACTACTAAGAATTACAAGGCACAACTTGTGGCCAAAGGTTATACTCAAAAATAAGGTGAAGACTTCTTTGACACTTACTCACCTATTGTCAGATTGACCACCATTCGAGTACTACTTTCATTGGCTACCTCTCATGGTCTTCTCGTCCATCAAATGGACATTAAGACAACTTTCCTAAATGGAGATTGGGATGAGGAAATCTACATGGATCAGCCAGATGGTTTTGTGGTAAGTGGTCAAGAAGGAAAGGTCTGCAAGTTGTTGAAGTATTTATATGGCCAAAAACAATCCCTAAGCAGTGGCATGAGAAGTTTGAAAAAACTTTAACTGCTGCAGGCTTTGTTGTAAATGAAGCTAACAAATGTGTGTACCATCGCCATGGTGGGGGCGAGGGAGTCATCCTTTGTTTGTATGTTGATGACATACTGATTTTCGGAACCAACCTTAATGCAATTAATGAAGTCAAGGATTTCTTATCTCGTTCTTTTGAGATGAAGGATCTGAGAGTAGCTGATGTTATCCTGAACATCAAGCTACAAGTCTTCTCCTACACCGTATGATCCTAGTGTGTTGCTTTGAAAGAATCGAGGAAAAGCTAGATACCAACTTAGATACTCTCAAATTATTGGTTCGCTTATGTATTTAGCTAGCGCCACGAGGCCTGACATCATCTTTGCTGTGAGCAAAATCAGTCTATTTGTTTCAAATCTAGGAGATGATCACTGGCATGCTCTTGAGAGAGTTATGCGCTATCTAAAAGGCACCGAGCTATGACATTCACTATACCGGGTATCCGAGGGTACTAGAGGGTTATAGTGATTCAAATTGGATATCTGATGCCGACGAGATAAGGTCCACGAGTGGATATGTATTCACACTTGCTGGTGGTGCTGTTTCTTGGAAGTCTTGCAAGCAGATCATCTTAACAAGGTCAACTATGGAAGAAGAAATCACATCATTAGACACATCCACTGTTGAAGCAGAGTGGCTTCGTGAACTCTTGATGAACTTACCTGTGGTTGAAAAAACAATACCCATAATCCTTATGAACTGCAATAATCAAGCTGTGATTTTCAAAGAAATAGTTCTGCGGATAATATGAAGTCATCAAGAAATGTGAAGAGAAGACTAAAATCTATCCAAAAAATAAGAAACTCTGGAGTTATTGCATTGGATTATATCCAAACATCTAAAAACTTGACAGATCCCTTCACAAAGGGTCTATCACACAATGTAACAGAAAATGCATCGAAGGAGATGGGTATGAGACCCACAATATGAGTTTTACATAGTGGTAAACCACTCTATATGATCGGAGATCCCGTGAATTATAATTGGGAGACAAGCTATTGGTTAGCTGAGAGGAAAGTATCCCTGCTTTAATAAACATCACTCCATAAAGATACAATACTTTCCTATTCTGCACGGCAGGTTGATTTATTATCTTAATATGTTCTAAGTGGCTTATCTTAAGCAGAGATATTGTCCTGCATAACATCTTTTGAAGAACACACCTATATGAGTCTGACTGTTAAACGTCGCAGTCTATGAGAGTAGGGTGCTCTCTAATAAACTCATAAAAGGCCATGGAGTATGATGCATAAGCTCCACCCGCGGGAAGTCCCACGGTAGCCTAATATCGGTCAAGACTTTGTGTGAAGCTAGGTTTACAGCAAACTTGCAGTTCAAGGCACTGTACAAGTTGCATCCTAGTATAACATAAAGCTCTAGGTGGAAGTTCAACTTAATAGTCTCCAATGAAACAATGTTTTAGAACCAAAGGCAAACTTCATATGCCTCTGGGATCTGGTGGGGGATTGTTGAAATTTTTATCTAAATAGGCCCATCCCATTTATTATATGCCAATAAATTCCTAAAATCCTAGAGGCCCATTTGGCCCATTCATGCAAGGCAAAAGCTAGAAAAAAAGTTTAGTCCCACATTAATAGTTGAGTGGATGTTGGACCAGCTTATAAGGAGAGCTCTTCCTATGAGCTTGAGAAGAGAAGACATATACACGCACGCTCCTCGTCTTCCTCGCTCGCCTCACCTCGTCATGACGCACATGCGCTGCGGGTTCCGGGAATGCCTCGAGCTGAGAGCCTCTCTTTATTTTTGCTGCACATGAATGGACTAATAATCTGAACAGTATGCGTAAGTGGGTGTTTAATATGAACTAAGTGGAGATTTAATTCGAACTTAGTGGAGGTTGTTCGAATCCGGTCGTTGCATGTTTTTTTCCTCTCTCGATGTTGCCTGTTCGCCTGCCTATCCATGCCTATAAGAGTGAGAGGCCGCTCCTCTCCTTAGACACACCATCGTACACTCCTTTACGCCTCCAGTTCTAGAGCATTGCACTACCTAGATCTTCCCCATCCCTTCTTGTGGTGTGCACCGCTATCCGGGACAGTTGGGCTCCGAGACCCCGCTGCTTTGAGTCCTGTACGGGAGAAGGGCGATAAGGTTTTTGGGGAGCGCTATTGGCGCGAGTACTGGCTTCATCACAGACTTCTTCATGGATAGTGGCATCTCCGACGTCTTTCCCAATGATGACTTTTTCCCCGACATTAGCAGCATCTTCCTTGACGACATGGCTGATGATGGTGCCAACACGAACGCTGGCGGTTCCTCTACTACTCTTGTGATGTACATCCTATTTCTCAACCTTGTTTTGGTCTTATCTCAAGTTCTATGCATTGCAATCCGTTTGTTTATCTACCTTAATCTGTATTCACTAATTCACATGATTAGTTTAATTTATGCTATTCTAGTCATGTTTTATCTAGCGTTTATTATGGTTATTTCTCTTGGTAAATTGCTATTTCGTCAAAACTTCCAGCAGTCGTCCTGCATGGTCTCGCGGGCCATGTAGCCAGAACTCGGCGAGAAAACGATGCTCATCCCAACGGGGGCCATAGTACTTGACCTCAACAAGACTCCTATGGTCGGAAAATCGTTGTTGGTGCATAGCAAGGCCCTGTGGGACTGCTCCACTATGTGCTTCTACACGTCTTGCAGCCTGTTCGCCGATATGCGTCCCCCATTTCAGGACGATATGGAGGAGATGATCCAAGGGGCGTGGACACATAGAGATTTTACTCAAGAGACACAACAAGAGCGTGTATCAACTGAGGAAGAGCCATTGGTTCAAGTCCCAATTGGGCAAGGCTCGGCCTGGAATCAACATGCAACTCAACGATCCATTCAACCTCAAGCAACTTTAGTAGAGACTCAACAAATGCGTCAACCGCCGGGCGATGGAGTGAGCATAAGGACGACAATGTTCACCACCGACAAGGACAAGGTCCTTTGTTTGGCTTGGAAGGAAATTAGGCAAGATCCATTTTGTGGCACCCAACAAAAGGGAGAGGCATCTTGAAATAAGGTTTGGCAATTCTTTCATGAGCATTACACCCCCACAACTTTTGGAGTGATCGGTCAGAGCTCTCCCCTCAAAAGAGGCGGGGATTCATCCAACAAGAGTAAAACGAGTTTTGTGGAGCCTATGATCATGTCCTCGCATGGACCGTGAGCGTCGTCGGTTTCCAAGACATGGTGCTCCAAGCTTTGGACTATTTCAAGGCAAAATATGACAAGAAACCATTCATCCTGACACATTGTTGGAGCGAAATCAAGGGATGCAAAAGTGGGAAGAAATCTACGAGGCATTCAAGAAGGAGAACCCCAATGGCAATAAGGGATACAATGGTTCGATGGTAATCGACCTTGAAGAAGCCAAACCAAGTGAGGGCAACCATGCAGGTTGGCTGAAAGGCCACACGGTTAGCAAGCAAGATATGGCCCATAGTGCTGGTGTCGTTGCGTTGCAAGTGACCTTGACGGATTTGATCGCGACAAGGAGATGTGAAGTGAGAGGATGCAAAAGGAGAAAGAAGACCAAATGAAGAGCTTGTTGGAATTATGCCCTAGAGGCAATAATAAATATGTTATTGTTATAATTCTTGTTCATGATAAAGTTTATATTCCATGCTAGAATTGTATTAAGCGGAAACTTTGATACTTGTGTGGTTTATGAATAACACCGTGTCCCTAGTACGCCTCTATGGACTAGCTCATTGATTAATGATGGTTAAGGTTTCCTAACCATAGACATGAGTTGTCGATTAATAATGAGATCATGTCATTAGGAGAATGATATGATGGACATACCCAAATCAAGCAGAGCAATTAGATCGTGTCATCGTGTTCATCTTTGCGAAGCTTTTTCTTATGTCAAATATTGTATTCCTTGGACCATGAGATAATGCAACTCCCTAGTATCGTAAGAAAGCTTTGAGGTCATCAAACGTCATCCTATGTGAGGGTGATCATAAAGGTGTCTCTCAGGTGATCGGAAAGTACTTGTTGGGTTGTATGTATCGAGATGGGATTTGTCCCTCCCAAGTCGGAGAGATATACTTCAGGCCCACTCGGTAATCGATATCAACACTGCTTGCAAGCACGTGGTTAAGGAGTTGATCACAAAGTGATATCGGATTATGGAACGAGTAAAGTACTTGTCGTGAACGAGATTGAACTAGGTATGCCGATACCAACGATCGAATCTCGGGCAAGTAAAATATCGCGTGACGAAGGGAATACATATATGGGATTAATTGAATCCTGGCATCGTGGTTCATCCGATATGATCATCGATGAATGTGTGGGAGTCAATATGGGTTTCCAGATCCCGCTGTTGATTATTGATAGAAGATCATGTCTGCATATTCTTGAACCCGTAGGGTCACACACTTAACGTGTCTCGACGCTAGGATCGAATGGATAAATGGTTTATGAGTTTTTGTTCGGAGTCTCGGATGAGATCCAGGACATCACGAGAGGTTCCGGAATGGTCCGGAGAATAAGATTCATATAAAGGAAAGCAGTTTTTGGATTTCGGAATCGTTTCGGAATGTTCGGTATTGCACCGGAAGGTTCTAGAAGCTTCCGGAGTGGGACCAACGTGGCCCCACTTGTCGGAGGGGTGCGTGGGCCTATGAGGGAGTGCCCTGGCCGCATTGGGCCAGGGGCACAAGGCCCCGTAGGCCCAGCCGGCCAAAACCCTAGGGGAAACCCTAGGAAACCTTCTAGAAGGGGGGGGGGAAGACTTGCCCCCCACTCCACCCTTGGGACCGCCGCCCTAGGGCTTGGAGGAGGGGGAAAGGGGGCCAGCCAGCCCCCTATATAAGGTGGGCAGGGGGTGCACCCTCCCCTCACCCCAAACCCTAGCCGCCAGCTGCTGCCCTACCTCTCTCTCTCTCTCTCTCTCTCCCGACTGCGTGTAGGCGAAGCCCTGCTGCAGAAACTCTCCACCATAGCACCACGCCATCATGTTGTAGATCCAATCTATCTATCCACCCCACTTGCTGGACCGAGGAAGCAGGAGACGTCGCAGCACCGTACGTGTGCATCTCACGTAGGCGCCGCCACTTGCGGCGTTGGATCGGATCGGGTCACGAGGAGAAGGCGAGTACGACTACACCAACCACGTTCTGTTGAACGTTTCCGCTGTGCGATTTCTTCAAGGGTATGAAGATCTCATCTATCCCTCTTGTTGATTGCATCTCCTAGATTAGATCTTGGCTTTCCTATTCGCATCCGTAGAATTTTTTTGATTTACTATGGTACGAAACCCATCAGTGTTATCAGAGCTAAATCTATGCGTAGATGTGTTTCACGAGTAGAACACAACATGCTAGTTGCGGGTGTTGATGTTTTATGTTGCAAGCCTCTTGTTGTGTACTTCTTATGACGCGGGATAGTGAGATCGAAGCGGTCCAGGCCAACTTCTTGACCTCGTTGGCGAGACCGACTCCACTTGACGTGTGGCTTGTTCCATACATGGTGGATGCAGTTTCTCTCACTATAGTTGTCATGGGATTTACACCGGATGTTGGCAACCATAATATCACCGTTGTGGCTTTCCGTAGGTAAGAATCGTTCTTAGCTTGTTACTCCCATAAGCCACGTAAAACATGCAACAACAAAGTAGAGGCGTCTAACTTGTTCTTGCAGGGAGTGTTTTGTGATATGGTATGTCCCAAGATGTGATGTGTATGTTGTATGCAATGATCATGTTTTTTAATATTTCACGACTTGCATGTCGATGAGTACACAACCGGCAGGAGCCATATGGTTGTCTTTATAATTGTGTATGACTTGTGTGTCAACTTCTTATATACCATGTAATAGCTTCACCTTATCGCTAAGTAGTTAGCAATAGTTGTAGTTGCTATTCGTGGTGGAGGCAATCATGGTGGAGTGATGGAGATCATGCGGGCATGCACAAGATGGAGATCATTGCGCGAAGATTGTCTATACCATGTCACATAAAATTATATGCATGTGATGTTTATCCTTTTATGTATCTTATTATGCTTAGATCATGACGGTAGCATTATAAGATGATTCCTCACTTAAAGATCAAGATAAAAATTGTGTTCTCCCCATGTATGCACCGTTGCAAAAGTTCGTCGTGTTCAAGCACCTCGTGATGATCGGGTGCTATAAACTCTATGTTCACATACAACGGGTGCAAGCCAGTTTTGCACACGCGGAAATACTTGGGTTTGACTTGACGAGCCTAGCATGTACAGACATAGCCTCGGAACACATGAACCAAAAGGTTAAGCATGAGTCATATGAATGATATGATCGACACTTTGTTGTCCACCATTGAAACCACATCTCTTCTCGTGAAGATCGGATTAGGTGTGGTGAATTTGGATCATGTTCACTAAACAACTTGAGGGATGTTGAATTTAGTGGGAGTTCATCTAGTAATTTGATTAAGTTGAACTAGTTATCATGAACATAGTCTAAATTGTACTTGCAAATTTTGTAGATCAAATGGCTAAGTCCAACTTCAACTTCAATGTTTTTGCTAAGAAAGAAAAGCTTAAGAACAATGGATCTAACTTCACCAACTGGTTCCGCAATCTGAGAATCATTCTTGCTGGCGGACAAAAGGACTATGTCCTTGAAAAAGCGCTAGGTGACGCCCCTGTTATAGATGCACCGGCTGATTAAAAAGCTATTTATCAGTCGCGCAAAGATGATTATGGAGTGATTAAGAGTACCATGTTGTTTGCTATGGAATCGGACCTTCAAAATCATTTTGAGGAGTTCGCCGGGCCCTTTGAGATACTTGAGGAACTGAAAACCATGTTTCAGACTCAGGCCCGTTCTGAGAGATATGAGATCTCTGAGAAGTTCTTTAACTGCAAGATGGAGGAAGGGAGTTCCGTTAGTGAGCACACCATTAATATGTCGGGCTACACTCAACGTCTTGAGCAACTGGACTGCAAGATTTCAGAAGAGCTCAAGATTGACAGAGTTCTGCAATCACTCCCTCCTAGCTACAAAGGTTTTGTAGTTACTCACAATCAGATTGGTTCCACTGATACGATCACTGAGCTCTTCGCTAAGCTGAAAGCTGCGGAGGTGGATATCAAGAAAGATAATCATGTGTTGATGGTCAACAAGACCCCTAGCTTCAAGAAAGGTAAGGGTGCAAAGAAGTCCTTCAAGAAAGGCAGCGGCAAGCGCGTTGCCCCTGCTGAGAAGAAGCTCAAGTCTAGACCTAAGCCGAACACTGAGTACTTCTATTGCAAGGAAAAGGGTCACTGGAAGCGCAACTGTCTGAAGTACTTAGCGGACAAGAAGGCTGGCACCATTAAAGGTATATTTGATATACATATTATTGATGTTTACCTTACTAGCGCTCGTTGTAGTGCATGGGTATTTGATACTGGTTCAGTTGCTAATATTTGTAACTCGAAACAGGAGCTACGGAATAGACGGCGGCTAGCAAGGGATGAGGTGACGATGCGCATTGGCAATGGATCAAGATTTGATGTGATGGTCGTTGGCACGCTGTCCTTAGTTTTACCTTCAGGATTAGTTTTAAACCTTAATAAGTGTTATTATGTGCCTGCGTTGAGCATGAACATTATATCTAGATCGTGTTTATTGCAAGACGATTATTCATTTAAATCGGAGAATAATGGTTGTTCTATTTATATGAGTAACATCTTTTATGGTCATGCACCTGCTATGAATGGTTTATTTCTTCTGAATCTCGAGAGCAATGAAACACACATCCATAACATTGAGGCTAAGAGATGCAAAGTAGATAGTGATAATTCAACTTATTTGTGGCACTGCCGTCTAGGTCATATTGGTGTAAAACGCATGAAGAAACTCCATTCTGATGGACTTTTGGAGTCTCTTGATTTTGAATCATTTGACACGTGCGAGCCGTGCCTCATGGGCAAGATGATCAAAACCCCGTTCTCCGGAATAATGGAGCGAGCAACGGACTTGTTGGAAATCATACATACCGATGTATGCGGACCAATGAGTGTTTCGACGCGTGGTGGGTATCGCTATTTTCTCACTTTTGCTGATGACTTAAGTAGATATGGGTATATTTATTTAATGAAACATAAATCTGAAACGTTTGAAAAGTTCAAAGAATTTCAGAACGGAGTGGAAAACCATCGTAACAGGAAAATTAAATTTCTACGATCCGATCGTGAGGTGAATATTTGAGTTATGATTTCTCACGCATCTTAAAGCAAGCGGAATCGTTTCGCAACTCACGCCACCCGGAACACCACAGCGCAATGGTGTGTCTGAACGCAGGAATCGAACTCTATTAGATATGGTGCGATCGATGATGTCTCTTACAGATTTGCCGTTATCATTTTGGGGTTATGCATTAGAAACTGCTGCATTCACTTTAAATAGGGCACCATCTAAATCCGTTGAGATGACACTGTATGAACTGTGGTTTGGTGCTAAACCTAAGTTGTCGTTTCTTAAAGTTTGGGGATGCGAAGCTTACGTCAAGAAGTTGATGCGGGACAAGCTCGAACCCAAAGCGGAGAAATGCGTCTTCATAGGATACCCTAAGGAAACGATTGGGTATACCTTCTACCACAGATTCGAAGGCAAAGTGTTTGTCGCAAAGAACGGATCCTTTCTTGAGAAGGAGTTTCTCTCGAAAGAAGTGAGTGGGAGGAAGGTAGAGCTAGACGAGGTTATTGAACCTTCTCTCGAGTGGAGAGTAGCGCATCACCTGAAATTGTTCCAGTGCCGTCTGCACCAACAAGAGAGGAAGCTAATGACGAGGATCATGAAACTTCGAACGATGCTACTGCTGAACGTCGCAGGTCGACAAGGTCGCGTGCCACTCCTGAATGGTATGGCAACCCTGTCTTAACTGTCTTGTTGGTAGACAACAGTGAACCTGCGAACTATGAGTAAGCAATGATGAGCCCAGACTCTGAGAAATGGCTAGAGGCCATGAAATCCGAATTGGGATCCATGAGCGAAAACCAAGTATGGACTTTGGTGGACCCTCCTAGCGACCGTAAGGCCGTTGAGTGCAAATGGATCTTCAAAAAGAAAATGGACGCGGATGGTAATGTTACTGTCTATAAAGCACGACTTGTCGCAAAAGGGTTTCGGCAAGTTCAAGGTGTTGACTACGATGAGGCTTTCTCTCCCATAGCGATGTTTAAGTCCATTCAGATTTTATTAGCAATTGCTGCGTTTCATGATTATGAAATATGGCAGATGGATGTCAAGACTGCGTTCCTCAATGGCAACATTGATGAAGAGTTGTATATGATGCAGCCTGAAGGTTTTGTCGATCCTAAGGATGCTGATAAGGTGTGCAAACTTCAGCGTTCCATTTATGGACTGAAGCAAGCATCTCGGAGTTGGAACCTTCGTTTTGATCAAGTGATCAAGAGCTTTGGATTTGTTCCAAATTCCTACGAAGCTTGTATCTACAAGAAAGTGAGTGGGAGCTCAGTGACATTTTTAGTACTATATGTGGATGACATATTGATTATTAGAAAGGACATTGGTATGCTTAACAAAGTGAAGAGTTATTTGAATAAATGTTTTTCAATGAAAGACCTAGGAGAAGCTGCTTATATATTAGGCATCAAAATCTATAGAGATAGACAAAGACGCCTAATAGCTTTAAGCCAAAGTACATACCTAGACAAAGTTCAAAAGGTTCGTAATGGATAAGGCAAAGAAAGGTTCATTGCCCATGTTGTCGTGTAAGATATTGAGCAAGGCTCATGTCCATTCTGACGGTAAACGATAGAGAAACCATGAGCAAAGTGCCTTATGCCTCGCCATAGGTTCTATCATGTATGCCATGTGTGTACTAGACCGGATGTGTCCAATGCTCTTAGTTTGACGAGCGAGATACCAAAGTGATCCAGAGTGGAACCGGACAGCCCTAAAGAACATCCTAAAGTATTTAAATAGGACTAAAGAAATGTTCTTGGTCTATGGAGGTGATGAGCACTGTCAAAAGGTTACGTCGATGCTAGTTTTGACCGACCGGATGATTCTAAATCTCATTGTGATACATTTATATTTTGAATGGAGGAGCTGAGTCGAGAAGCTTCAAGCAAAGCGTGATCGCGGGATCTACAAGAGAATCGTAATACATGGCTGCGAAAAGCGTCAAGTGAAGGAGTTTGGATCAGAACTTCATCATCGAAGCTTGGTGTGATTCAAGTGCCTTGGACCCCGGAGATATTGTGCGAAACACCGTGCCATAGCATTGGCTAAGGAACCAAGATATCATCCAAATACCAAGCACATCAACCGCCGATTTCATATAATTCGAGATTATATAATGTATGGAGATCCAAGATTAGCAAAATACGACGGATCCGAATGTCGCAGATCCGCTATTAAACCTCTTCCACGCAAAACATGATCAACACCTTAATGCCATGGGTGTTAGATTGTTGCCGATGTAAACTAGATTATTGACTCTAGTGCAAGTGGGATCGTTGGAATTATGCCCTAGAGGCAATAATAAAGATGTTATTGTTATAATTCCTGTTCATGATAAAGTTTATATTCCATGCTAGAATTGTATTAAGCGGAAACTTTGATACTTGTGTGGTTTATGAACAACACTGTGTCCCTAGTACGCCTCTATGTACTAGCTCATTGATTAATGATGGTTAAGGTTTCCTAACCATAGACATGAGTTGTCGATTAATAAAGAGATCATGTCATTAGGAGAATGATATGATGGACAGACCCAAATCAAGCAGAGCAATTAGATCGTGTCATCGTGTTCATCTTTGCGAAGATTTTTCTTATGTCAAATATTGTATTCCTTGGACCATGAGATAATGCAACTCCCTAGTATCGGAAGAAAGCTTTGAGGTCATCAAACGTCATCCTATGTGAGGATGATCATAAAGGTGTCTCTCAGGTGATCGGAAAGTACTTGTTGGGTTGTATATATCGAGATGGGATTTGTCCCTCCCAAGTCGGAGAGATATACTTCGGGCCCACTCGGTAATCGATATCAACACCGCTTGCAAGCACGTGGTTAAGGAGTTGATCACAAAGTGATATCGGATTACGGAACGAGTAAAGTACTTGCCGTGAACAAGATTGAACTAGGTATGCCGATACCAACGATCGAATCTCGGGCAAGTAAAATATCGCGTGATGAAGGGAATACATATATGGGATTAATTGAATCCTGGCATCGTGGTTAATCCGATATGATCATCGATGAATGTGTGGGAGTCAATATGGGTTTCCAGATCCCATTGTTGATTATTGATAGAAGATCATGTCTGCATATTCTCGAACTTGTAGGGTCACACACTTAACGTGTCTCGACGCTAGGATCGAATGGATAAATGGTTTATGAGTTTTTGTTCGGAGTCTCGGATGAGATCCAGGACATCACGAGAGGTTCCGGAATGGTCCGGAGAATAAGATTCATATAAAGGAAAGCAGTTTTTGGATTTCGGAATCAATTCGGAATGTTCGGTATTGTACCGGAAGGTTCTAGAAGCTTCCAGAGTGGTACCAACTGGCCCCACTTGTCGGAGGGGTGCGTGGGCCTATGAGGGAGTGCCCTGGCCGCATTGGGCCAGGGGCACAAGGCCCCATAGGCCCAGCCGGCCAAAACCCTAGGGGAAACCCTAGGAAACCTTCTAGAAGGGGGGAGGGGAAGACTTGCCCCCAACTCCACCCATGGGGCCGCCGCCCTAGGGCTTGGAGGAGGGGGCAAGGGGGCCGGCCAGCCCCCTATATAAGGTGGGAAGGGGGCACACCCTCCTCTCTGAAGGGAATATGCCCGAGAGGCAATAATAAAGTGGTTATTATCGTATTCCTTATTTATAATAAATGTTTATTTTACATGCTATAATTGTATTAATACGGAAACGTTAATACATGTGTGTTTAATAAACAAAAAGGAAGTTCCTAGTTATGCCTCTCTTATAAACTAGCTCGTTGATTAACATGATGATCAAAGTTTCCTGATCATGGACATTGGATGTTGTTAATAACGAGGTCACAACATTAGTGTAATGTTGTGATGAACATTCATCCGAAGTATAGCATTACAATCAAATTCATTGAGTTTATATTGCTATAACAACTTACGAAGTGATCCTAATCCTTAGACCATGAGATCATGTTAATCACTAACACGGGAAGAGTTTCTCGATGACATCAAACGTCACACCGTAACTCGGTGATTATAAAGATGGCTTCAGAACTACTAAAGTGTTATGTTGATACCCATGGATCGAGAGTGGAATTTGTTCATCCTGATGACGGATAGATATGCTCTGGGCCCTCTCGGTGATATCACATTGATTAGCTTGCAAGCAAGTGATTTGATCACTAGAATGTTATATCACGGGAACGAGAAAAGAGTGCATGTCGGTAACGAGATCAAACTAGGTATGGAGATACCAATGATCGAATCTCGGACATGTAATATATCGTGAAACAAAGGGATTAGGATAATAGCATAAAAGGTTCACACGATCACAAAAGTCATCGATGAATGTGTGGGAGTCAGTATGGATCTCCGTGTCCGCTCGATTATTGATCGAGAAGGGTCTCGATCATGTCCGCATTATTCGCGAACCGTAGGGTGACACACTTAAGGGATTCCGACACCATTCGAGCAAATGATATGCCGAAAAAATAAAAGGAAAGCGAGAATTTATTTCACTAGACACAAAATGCTTTTGGTTGAAATTGCAAACTGGTTCGCATGTGAAATTGAAATGTTGTAAGGGTTTTATGTGAATGTTTGTTAATTAAAGTAATTAACAAAATTCTGAATAAATAAATAAAAGAGTTTTATTTAAATGAGAGCTTGCATTAAATTTGGTGGAAATTTAATGCATGTGAGTGGATTTTTGAGTGGAGGCTTTTTAATGGGAGTGGAGGCTTTTCATTTTGAGTGGGAGCTCCACCCACATGAATGTGGAAGAGGTGGGGGCAGCCCCATGGCTGGGAGCCATGCCCCTTGGGTTCCCCCCTCTCCCCTATAAAAGGCCCCCTCTCCTCCTCTCAAAGCACACCTCCTCGCGAAGGATCTCTCTCCCCCCTTTAGAATTTCCCCATGGTCTCGGATCAGCGAGATACATGTTCCCGGTGGCTTTTTCTGGAAGGATTGTTGCTTCCGCTGGAGCGAGGGCGCGGAGGTTGTCGGGGTACTTGTACGTGTGTGCGATCACGGATGCACCACTGCTTTGAGGTGCTGGACTTGATCGTGCTGGACCGGCTGGACCAGATGGACTTCATCACGATCTTGAGATCGGCAAGCGTTCGTATACATCATCCACGAGTACAACCTCGTTAACGCTATTCGGTCTTCGAGGGTATGTATTCTATGGATGTATATCCACCCGTTGCTTGTATCTAATAGATAGATCTTGGTACTTAGTTGTTCCCATCGTAGGAATTTTTTTGTTTTCTATGCTGCGAACCCTACAGTGGTATCAGAGCCGGATCTCTGCGTAGATGCTTTGCACGGGTAGTACACATATGAGCATGTGGGCGATGATGATCATTTTATTGCTTCTTAGTTGTACTTTGGATATTGGTGGCATAGTGGGATGAAGCGGCCCGGACAAACTTTACATGTCCTCGCACATGAGTCCTGTTCCACGCTTGACATGCAACTAGTTTGCATAAGTGGCTAGCGGGTGTCTGTCTCTCCTACTATAGTCAATATCTAATTTGCAACGAGTTGTCAACAATTTGGTTATCCTCGTTGTGGTTCATGTTCGTAGGTAAGAACAGTTCTATCTTCGAAAGCCCTAAACCACGTAAAATTTGCAATGGATAAATTAGAGGCGTCTAGTTTAGATTGTTGCTGGGCTAGTGTTATGATATGGTGATGTTGTAAGTAGAAGTATGAGATGATACTCTTACAACATACATAACGTGTAAACTCCATAGACCTTAGATTTACACATAAAGGTATGATAGTGATCATACCACGATGCACATGATAGACATCATATGCGGGAACCATATCATTCCACTAATAAACATGTGATGTTTAATTGCATCTTATATTGCTTGTTTGGCGTTTTATTAGCATAATAAGATGATCCCTCATTTAGATATCAAGATAAAAATGTGTTCTTCCTTAAGTATGCACCGACAATGTTTTGTCGCTTCAAGACATCACGTGATGATATGGTGTACTAGAATCCACTAGCATATCTCTGGTGTAAAGCAATTACACACGAATACTAAGGTTCTAACTTGGCGAGCCTAGCATGTACAGATATGGCCTCGGAACACGGACCGAAAGGTTAAGCATGAGTCATATAGTAGATATGATGCCCATTTGATGCTCGCCTTTGAAGCTACACCGACTCACGTGATGATCGGACTTGGTGTAGTGGATTTGGTTCATGTAATCACCAAAAATACACGAGGGATGTCGTTTTTGAGTGGGAGTTCATTTCTAATTTTGATTAGTAGAACTCAATTTATCATAAATTAAATCAAAGTGAATTTGAATAATTTGTTGTAGTCATTAGCATTCGTTCACCACCTTATGCATAGTTGTAATTGAGATAATAGAACTATAGAATTCTGGATATATACTTTACGAACTGGTATCGTATTGTGTTGAGTGTCAATCTAAAGTTTAAAGTCCTATTTCAAACTTTCAGCAAAATTCTATTTACTCCGTGAAATTTCATAATTGGTATTAAATCGAGAGTAACAATTCCAGTGTTAGTATCTTAAGTATCATGTTTGCCTCCATGATTCTTGATTGTTTTAATATCAAGTTTATCTAGGAGCTGAAAGAATTGTTTCAGAAACCATCATGTGTGGCAGATATAACGATATCTGAAACAATGTTTTGGTTGCAATATGATAGAGTATAATATGTGTTCTCATATAGGATGAGAATTTACAAAGGTTGGAGATGCTAGACATCCTAATCATCCAAAAGGGTTTTGGAAAGCAACATTATACTCACGATTCTCCTTATAAGCTACATTAGCTTGATCATGAAAGTCGTCATGATAAGGATGAATAGAAGATGTATGTAAAATGTTTACTACACTAAAATATTACTAAAGAATGGATTTTAAAAGAATACCGATCATTTTGATGATGGTGATCTACTTCAAAGTGCAAGTCCAAAGGTATTATTATTTGAATATACACGCTTTGGACTATGTGTCATGTATATGGCGCCACTTTTGATGTTGATAGATTCTTTTAAAAAGGAAAAGGAAATGCTGAAAGAGAATCTATCAAATATATTTGGCAGAAAAGAAAAGATTGGAAATATCCAATTTAGGTATATAGATGATATACAGGTTATGGTTGTATTCTTTGCTTGTTAAATAATGTGGTTCTTGGGTATTGGATACCGAATTGGTTGGTATGAAATTTCATACGGAATGACACAATTCATGAACCACAATGGCCTAAGTAACTAGCAAGAGAATATGTGATGATGTTCATCGAAAACAAACAAACCGTTGTTTGTATTTCTCGTTGACATTAAAGCTTGACTTCAAGATTTGTTTAAATAATTGTTATTTAAATCAGGTATTATGAGAACAAAGGTTGTTCAAATAATTACCATATTCCATATTAGATGGATGATTTACAAATCTAATTGGAGAGATCACATCCATAAAACCTAATGCTAAAATGTCGCAAGACAAATGATTGAAAGATCACTTACGAAGTGACATCGCCGTTTAAATTATATTGGAAAGAAAACATGAAGAATCTCCATATTCATGGATTTTTGGAGTCTTTGATTTGATCAAGTGATGCTTGTGAGACTTTCCTCGGGATAATTAAAAACTTCGTTCAAAGGCCAAAGAAGAACGAACGACTAAAATATTGGAATTTATACATATCGATGTATGTAGTCCATTATTTATAGTCGTAAGCGATGGGTTTCAACTTTATATACTTTCTCCGGAAATTTGAGTGAATGTTCACTTAATGAGAATGAAGTATGAAATATTTGTAAATGTTTCAAAGACTTTCAAGATGAAGTGGAAAATCATTGTAACAAGAAAATAAGTGGTTTATGATTTTATCATAAGGGATTTATTTGAGTTACAAGTGTAACAAGAAAATAAATGAATTATGATTTTATCATAAAGGGATTTATTTGAGTTGCAAGTTTAGCAAAACACCTAGATTTACATGTCCCGAAACACCATAGGAGTATGGAGTGTTTGAGATTTGTAATGAAACCTTGTTTGACATGGTTGGATCAAAGGTGTTATTTATAAAACTGCCATTATGTTTTTAAAAGATTAAAAGCTTTAGAGACTTCCGCTTTTACACTGAAAAGAGCTCCATTTTGATCCGTTGAAATGACACCATATGAGTTATGGTTTGGGGTAAAACCCAAGTTGTCATTTCTTAAATTTTGGTATGCTAAACATAAGTAAGATGTTTACAACCAAAGTAGGATGAGCATGTCTTTTTAGGTTATTTCGAATAACAATTGGTTATTCCTCCATAACACCGAGGACAAAAGGGTTTGTCGCGTGAAACGTGAAGTTTCTTGAAAAAGGAATTTTTTCGTAAAAGTTAAGTGGGAGGACAATAGAACTTTGATAAGGTTAACGAACCTTAGCTAAATGTGCTGAGTTGCGCAGCGTCGGAAATCGTTCCGAAGGCTGCCATAATGCTCATAGCTTATGTGCCTCAAAGGTTGTGGTCACGGAGATCTAAGTTCTTATTGAACCAAGTCGGTCGGTTAAACAATCAAATGCTAAGATTTGAGAGTAAATCATTATTGTGTGACAATGATGAACCGACTACATGCAAAGAAGCGATGATGGGCCCTGACTCCGTGAAATGGCTTGAAGCCATAAAATCCGTGATAGTTCCATACACGAGAAATCAAGTTTTGAACTTGGAAGACCCTCCGGAAAGGTGTAAAAACCTATCGGTCGTATTTGGATCTATAAAGAAACAGACATGGATGTTTCACATCTATGAAATAGTCGACATGTCGTAAAGTATTTTATGACAATGTTCAAGGAGTTGACTATGACAAGATTTGATCTTTCATAGCGATATTTAGTATGGACGGATTAAAGTAGCAACCACTACATATAATTTGGTATATGGTAGATGAATAAACAAAACAAAATTCTTCTAATAGAATGGTTACCTAGGACGTGTACATGACATAGTCCAAAGGGTTTTGTTAATTCAAAGGATGCTAAAAAGGGCATGCAAACTTCAATGGTTGAAGTAAGCATCACGGAGTTGGAATCTTCACCCTGACAAAAAGGAGTTTTCATCAGGAGACGATGAAGATGCTTGCATTTGCAAGAAATTAAGTGGAGCGCTGAGACATATTTCTAATACATTATGTGGAGGACATCTTGTTGATTAGAAATGATGTATCTTTTATTGACAAAGGATAAGAATTTCATTTCGATGTAATACTTAGGCAAAACCCGAATATTTAGCGTGAATGTCTATAGTGGATAGACTGTGACGCCAATATAGTTGTGCCAAACGTACATATATGAGATATTGAAGGAGTTCAATATAGAAACGACAAGAAAAAGTTCTTGTCGCATGGAAAGGAATTGAATCAAGATTCAAGTGTATCGACACTTGATAAGTGAAACAAGATTCAAGTGCTTTGACACTTGATGAGTGAAATCACGAGAATGTTTTGATCAATCATACCATGATATGTACACATCCAGATATGTCCTATGCTCTAAGTGTTATGAGTATATACCAGAATGAATCATAAAATGATCATTGGACTATAGTAAGGATATTCTTATGATCTTTTGGAAGAACTAAGAATATATTTGTGTGGAGGTGACAAACAATTACAAATAGTTCATTGTAAAGCGTTACATTGATACTAGTTTTGTCACAAGATACAAATTAAGTTTATCTCAATTTAAACTATGAGTGGCACAATGAAATGGAAAGAAAGTTTCCATGATGGATTTGGATGAAATCCATATTTAAGACATTGTGACGAATACGACAACAAAAGGGCTAAGTATATGACTGCTATAGTAGTAGCAAAGGAGGGAATTTATGTCAAGTATTTTGTTATCAAACTAAGGTGTGGTTCGCAATGGGCTAACACTAAAGATATATTGTATGACAATAGTATCGACGTGTTTTAAACCCCAAGGAACTAAAGGTCTCACTGAAAGACCAAATTTATACAATGCCATCTCATTGGAGAATGAGTGATGCGTGAAGACGCAAAGACATGCAAATACACACGGACCTGAAAGTGTCAGATCCGTAGATTATGTTAACCACTTGCAGTTGCGTATTTGGAACACCAGAAAGCCATAGGTGTTCAATACACAAAGTTTTCAAACTAGATTATTGTCTCTAGTGCAAGTGGGAGACTAAAGGGAATATGCCCGAGAGGCAATAATAAAGTGGTTATTATCGTATTCCTTATTTATGATAAATGTTTATTTTACATGCTATAGATGTATTAATACGGAAACGTTAATACATGTGTGTTTAATAAACAAAAAGGAAGTTCCTAGTTATGCCTCTCTTATAAACTAGCTCATTGATTAACATGATGATCAAAGTTTCCTGATCATCGACATTGGATGTTGTTAATAACGAGGTCACAACATTAGTGTAATGATGTGATGAACATTCATCCGAAGTATAGCATTACGATCAAAGTCATTGAGTTTATATTGCTATAACAACTTACGAAGTGATCCTAATCCTTAGACCATGAGATCATGTTAATCACTAACACGGGAAGAGTTTCTCGATGACATCAGACGTCACACCGTAACTGGGTGATTATAAAGATGGCTTTAGAACTACTAAAGTGTTATGTTGAGACCCATGGATCGAGAGTGGAATTTGTTCATCCCGATGACGGATAGATATGCTCTGGGCCCTCTCGGTGATATCACATTGATTAGCTTGCAAGCAAGTGATTTGATCACTAGAATGTTATATCACGGGAAAGAGAAAAGAGTGCATGTCGGTAACGAGATCAAACTAGGTATGGAGATACCGATGATCGAATCTCGGACATGTAATATATCGTGAAACAAAGGGATTAGGACACTAGCGTAAAAGGTTCACACGATCACAGAAGTCATCGATGAATGTGTGGGAGTCAGTATGGATCTCCAGGTCCCGCTACTGATTATTGATAAGAGAAGGGTCTCGATCATGTCCGCATTATTCGCGAACCGTAGGGTGACACTGTTGGAGATATGCCCTAGAGGCAATAATAAATATAGTTATTATTATATCTTTGTGTTTATGATAAATGTTTACATTCATGCTATAATAGTATTAACAAGGAAACATTAATACTTGTGTGATTTGTAAACTAAAATAGAGTCCCTAGTAAAGCCTCTTTATAATACTAGCTTGTTGGTTATTAAATGATTGTGGTTTCCCTATCATGAACATTGAGATGTTATTAACAACAAGATCATATCGTTAGGAGAATGATATGGTGGACATACTCCTATAGATAAGCGTAGCATAAAGATCAAGTCATTTTAATAGTTCAATTGCTATATGCTTTCTGATACATAGTAACCTAATTCCTTCGACCATGAGATCATGCATATCACCTTCACCGGAAGGATGCTTTGATGACATCAAACACTACACCGTAACTGGGTGGCTATAAAGATGGCATTGAGTGTTCGGAAAGTATTGGTTGAGACACATGGATCAAGAGTGGGATTTGTCCATCCATATGACGGATAGATATACTCTGGGCCCTCTCGGTGAAATGTCATCCAATTAGCTTGCAAGCATGTGACTGGCTCACAAGGGATCACATATCATGGGAACGAGAAAAGAGTACTTATCGATGTGAGGTTGAACTAGGTATGCAGAGATACCGACGATAATAACCTCAGATAAGTAAACTATCGTGAGACAAAGGGAAATTGGTATCGTATGTAAGTGGTTCATTCGATCGCAAAGTAATCGTAGAAATATGTGGGAGCCATATGAATTTCCAGATTCCTCTATTGGTTATTGTTCGGAGAAGTGTCTCGATCATGTCCGCATAATTCATGAACCGTAGGGAGACACACTTAAGGATTCGACGTTGTTTGAGTAGTTATGGAATGATGAGTAAGAGACCGAATGTTATTCAGAGTCTCGGATGGGATCCGGGATATCACGAGGAGATCCGGAATGGTCCAGAGAATAAGATTCATATAAGGAAAGTCCTATTTCGGAGTTGGAGAATGGTTTCGGTGTTTTCATCAGGGAATGTTCTAGAAGGTTCCGGAATGTCCGGCACTCCGGAGGGGAAGGGTACATGAATGTGTCATACCAAGTTGGAATGATTGCATCATGTACTAGGTGTCATCGCTAAACAAAATAAAGGGTTTAATCAAATCCTAGTTTGAAAAGTCAAACGCCAATTTGAAAAGTCAAACGGCTATTTTGGGAAGTGGAGGGGAAGGTGGAAACCGAGTTGGGGAGGAGTTCCTCCCCTACACCGCCGGCCCCATTGGGAAACCGAGTTGGGGAGGGACTCTCGGCCCTCCACCTATATAAGGAGGCGGGGTTGCCTCCTAACACCTAACACCTCCACCCAAACCCTAGCCCTACCTAAGGCTGCCCCTCCTCAGCCGCCGCCCTAGGGCAAGCCGCCGCCGCCTAGCTAACCCTAGCCGCCGGCCAAGCCTCCTCCTTGGTGTGTCTAAACCCTAGATCGCCGAGGAGCTCTCTCATCATCCACCATACTCGCTCCGGCTTAAGGCGAAGCCCTGCGAGATCTCCCCTCTTCTTCCGGTACCACACCGTTGTGATGCCGGAATCACGAGGAGAGTGCTACAACCTCCGCTTCCTGCTGGAACAAGGGAGAGGAAGGTCTTCGTCGAGTACCGAACGTGTGACCGACTGCGGAGCGCTGCCGGAACGCAGCGCCAGAAGGATCGTCTACGCGATCTTGAGATCGGGAAGAGTACGACTACATCACCCAGGAGAATCCGCTCTCGTTAAACACTTTGGAATCTTCGAGGGTGAGTTATTCCATCGACTCGTTGCTACAATCTAGTAGATAGATCTTGGGTTGTTTGTTTGTATGCGATAGAAATTTTTTGTTTTCCATGCTACGAAACCCTACAGTGGTATCAGAGCCGTGTCTATATGTAGATGTGTTGCACGAGTAGAACACAATGGTCATTGTGGGCGTTGATGCTTTTATTGTCGATTGCTTATTGTGTACTTTGCATCTTGCGGGATGTTGGGATGAAGCGGCCCGGGCTAACCTTACATGACATCGTTCATGAGACTTGCTCCACGCTTGACATGCAACTTGTATTGCATAAGTGACTTTGCGGGTGCCTGTTTCTCCCAGCATAGTTAAGATTCAATTTACAACGGGTGATTGACAATACTAGTATCAATGTTGTGGTTCTTGTTCGTAAGTTAGAACGACACTTATTGAAAGCCCCAAACCACGTAAAACATGCAAAGAAAGTAGAGGCGTCTAACTTTGTTTAGCAGGGGTGTGCTGTGATGTGATATGTCCATGATTGTGATTATATTTGATGTATGCAATGTTCCTTATTGTAAGTTGGCAACCGGCAGGAGCCATATGGTTGTCTTTAATTTTGTTAAGACCCGCGTGTCTATTCAAAGTAGTTGTAATAGTTGAAGCCGGTGGACGACAACCATGGAGAAGCGTCATTGACCTTGATGCAATGCCGGTGATGATGGAGATCATGTTCGTGCTTGAAGATGGAGATCGGAAGCACAAAGAAGAAAGGCCATATCATATCACATATTATGAATTGCATGTGATGTTAATCCTTTATGCATCTTGTATTGCTTAGTTAACGACGGTAGCATTATAAGATGATCCCTCATGCACATGAATTTCAAGTCATAAAGTGTTCACCCTTAGTTAGCACCGTTGCTAAAGCTTGTTGTTTCGAAGCACCACGTGATGATCGGGTGTGTTAGATTCTGCAAGTGTATACAACGTGAGCAAGACAGATTTGCTCATGCGGAAACTAAGGTTTTATCTTGACGAGCCTAGCATGTACAGACATGGTCTCGGAACACGGATCACCGAAAGGTAAAGCATGAATCATATAGTAGATATGATGAACATGTCGATTGTTCGCCATTGAAACTATATCAACTCTCGTGATGATCGGTGTTGATGTGGTGGATTTGGTTCGTGTGATCACTAAAACAATGTGAGGGATATTGTTTTGAGTGGGAGTTCACCTAGATTAATTTAACTATTAATAAGAAATCAATTTGTCATAAACTTAGTCTAAACTATTGCAAATATGTTGTAGATCAATGGCGGCCCCTACCATCAATTTTAATGCGTTCCTAGAGAAAGAAAAGTTGAAAAACAATGGAAGCAACTTCGCGGATTGGTTCCTCAATTTGAGGATTTTCCTCACAGCTAGTAATTTGACCTATGTGCTGGATGCACCGCTAGGTGACCCACCTGCAGCTACTGCTACTGATGAAGTAAAGAATGTTTACCTCGCTCGGAAGACTCAGTACTCCACAGTTCAGTGTGCTATCTTGTATGGTTTAGAATCGGAGCTTCAGAAAAGGTTTGAGAATTCAGACTCACATGATATTGTCCGTGATCTCAAATTGATCTTTGAGACTCACGCGGCAATTGAGAACTATGAGGCTTCTGAAAAGTTCTTTAACTGCAAGATGGAAGAGGGCAGCTCCGTCAGTGAGCATGTGCTTAAGATGTCTGGGCACGCAAACAAACTTCAAAGCTTGGGTATAGTGATTCCTAATGCTTTGGGGATTTACCGTGTCCTCCAATCACTACCACCAAGTTACAAGAACTTTGTGATGAACTACAATATGCAAAACATGAACAAGCAGTTGCCAGAACTCGTTGCCATGTTGAAATCTGCAGAAGTGGAGATCAAGAAAGAGCACCAAGTGTTGATGGTCAATAAGACCACCAAATTCAAGAAAGGAAAGTATAAGCAAAAGGGACACTTCAAGAAGGGTGGTAAGAAAGTTACCGCGCCGACGAAGAAGACCAAGGCTGGACCTAAGCCTGATACTGAGTGCTTTTACTGCAAGGGAGAAGGTCACTGGAAGCGGAATTGCCCAAAGTACTTGGCAGATTTGAAGAACGGCAACATCAAGAAGAAAGGTACATCCGATATACATGTTATTGATGTGTATCTCACTAGTACTCGTAGTAGTGCAGGTATTTGATCTTGGTTCGGTTGCTCATATTTGTAACTCAAACAGGTCTTTGCAGAATAAACGGAAGCTAGCGAAGAACAAGGTGACGATGTGCGTGGGAAACAAATCAAAGGTTGATGTGATCGCGGTCGGCACGCTACCCCTTCATCTACCATCGGGATTAGTTTTATACTTAAATAATTGTTATTTGGTGCCTGCGTTAAGCATGAACATTATATCGAGATCTTGTTTATTGCGAGACGGTTACTTGTTTAAGTCCGAGAATAATGGTTGTTCGATTTATATGAGTAATATGTTTTATGCACATGCACCTTTGATATATGATCTATTCTTATTGAATCTCGATAGTGGAAATACACATATTAATAACATTGAGGCTAAACGTTTGAAATTGAGCGATAACTCGACCTATATGTGGCACTGTCGTCTTGGTCACATTGGAGTGAAGCGTATGAAGAAACTCCATTCCGATGGACTTCTTGAATCACTTGATTTCGAATCACTTGAAAGATGCGAAGCATGTCTGATGGGTAAAATGACTAAGACTCCATTTTCTGGTATGATGGAGCGAGCTATGGACTTATTGGAAATCATACATACCTATGTATGTGGTCCAATGAGTGTAGCATCGCGCGGTGGTTATCGTTATGTTCTTACCTTCACGGATGACTTGAGTAGATATGGGTATATCTATTTCATGAAACATAAGTCCGAAACTTTCGAGAAGTTTAAGGAATTTCAAAGTGAGGTAGAGAATCAACGTAACAAGAAGATTAAATTTCTACGTTCTGATCGTGGAGGTGAATATCTAAGTTACGAGTTTGGCGAGCATTTGAAGAAATGCGGAATACTTTCACAATTGACACCGCCGGGAACACCACAACGTAATGGTGTGTCCGAACGTCGTAATCGAACTCTCTTAGATATGGTTCGTTCTATGATGTCACTTACAGATTTACCGCTATCATTTTGGGGTTATGCATTAGAAACAACCGCATTCACTTTAAATAGGGCACCATCTAAATCCGTTGAAACTACACCGTATGAATTATGGTTTGGGAAGAAACCTAAATTGTCGTTCCTTAAAGTTTGGGGTTGCGAGGCCTATGTAAAGAAGTTACAGCCGGACAAGCTAGAACCCAAAGCGGAAAAATGCGTCTTCATAGGATACCCGAAGGAAACTATTGGGTATACCTTCTATCATAGATCCGAAGGCAAAATCTTCGTTGCTAAGAATGGATCCTTTCTAGAGAAGGAATTTCTCTCGAAAGAAGTGACTGGAAGGAAAGTAGAACTCGACGAGGTTGTCGAACCTTCTCTCGAAATTGTGAGTAGCGCAGCACCGGAAGAAGTTCCAGTGGTGCCTGCACCAATAAGAGAGGAAGCTAATGATGATGATCATGAAACTTCGGTTGTAGTTGCTACAGAACCTCGCAGGTCAACGAGAACTCGTACCACTCCAGATTGGTATGATCCCGTTATGAGTGTCATGTTGGTGGACAACACCGATGACCCTGCGACGTATGAGGAAGCAATGATGAGCCCAGATTCCAATAAATGGCAAGAAGCCATGAAATCCGAGATTGGATCCATGTACGAAAACCAAGTATGGACTTTGGTGGACTTACCGGATAGCCGGAAGGCTGTCGAGAACAAATGGATTTTCAAGAAGAAAACAGATGTTGATGGTAATGTTACTGTCTATAAAGCTCGACTTGTCGCAAAAGGGTTTCGACAAATTCAAGGAGTTGACTACGATGAGACTTTCTCACTTGTAGCGAAGTTAAAGTCTGTGAGGATTATGTTAGCAATCGCTGCATATTATGATTATGAGATATGGCAGATGAATGTCAAAACAGCATTCCTCAATGGAGACATTGATGAAGAGTTGTATATGATGCAACCCAAAGGTTTTGTCGATCCTAAAGATGCTAACAAGGTATGCAAACTTCAACGGTCCATCTATGGATTGAAGCAAGCATCCCGAAGTTGGAATCAACGTTTTGATAAGGTGATCAAAAGTTTTGGTTTTATACAAACTTATGGAGAAGCTTGTATTACAAGAAAGTGAGTGGGATCTCTGTAGCATTCTTAATACTATATGTAGATGACATATTGTTGATTAGGAATGATGTAGACCTTCTTAATAGTGTCAAGGAATATTTGAATAATAGTTTTTCAATGAAGGATCTTGGCGAAGGAG
Organism: Avena insularis; assembly: GCA_023614405.1. Lineage (NCBI taxonomy): Eukaryota > Viridiplantae > Streptophyta > Magnoliopsida > Poales > Poaceae > Avena > Avena insularis. The sequence continues at coordinate 335,617,531 of CM042689.1, read as the reverse complement.
CTTACATATTAGGCATAAAGATTTATAGAGATAGATCGAGACGCCTAATATCATTGTTACAAAGTACATATTTGGACAAATTTCTAAAGAGGTTTGGAATGGAAGATAGCAAGAAAGGGTTCTTGCCCATGTTGCCCAATACAACCTTGAGTAAAACTCAAAGTCCGACATCGGCGGAAGATAGAGAAAGGATGAGTAAGACTCCCTATGCCTCAGCCATAGTATCTCTAATGTATGCCATGCTATGTACTAGACCCGGCATTGCATATGTTGTTAGTTTAACTAGCAGATATCAAAGTGATCCAGGAGTGGATCATTGGACAGCGGTCAAAAACATCCTTAAGTACTTGAGAAGAACTAAGGATATGGTTCTTTCTTATGGAGGTGATGAACAGCTCGTTGTTAATGGTTACACCGATGCTAGTTGGAACACCGATCCGGATGATTCTAAATCACAATCTGGATACGTATTTACTTTGAATGGTGCAGCAGTTAGCTAGAGGAGTGCAAAGCAAAGCGTTGTGGCGAGATCTTCAACTGAATCGGAATACATGGCTACTTAGGAGGCTTCACAAGAAGCGATATGGATGAAAGAGTTCATTACAGAGCTGGGTGTGGTTCCAAGTGCGCTGGACCCAATGTCTATCTACTGTGATAACATGGGCGCCATAGCCAATGCGCAAGAACCAAGGTCACACAAGAAGCTGAAGCACATCAAGTTACGTTTTCACGCTATTCGAGAACATGTCCAAGATGGGGACATAAAGATTTGCATAGTACACACATATCTGAATGTGGTGGATCCGTTGACGAAACCTCTCTCGAGGGCAAAACATGACCAACACCAAACTGCCATGGGTGTTCGGTATATTACCATGTAATCTAGATTAGATGACTCCAGTACAAGTGGGAGACTGTTGGAGATATGCCCTAGAGGCAATAATAAATATAGTTATTATTATATCTTTGTGTTTATGATAAATGTTTACATTCATGCTATAATAGTATTAACAAGGAAACATTAATACTTGTGTGATTTGTAAACTAAAATAGAGTCCCTAGTAAAGCCTCTTTATAATACCAGCTTGTTGGTTAATAAATGATTGTGGTTTCCCTATCATGAACATTGAGATGTTATTAACAACAAGATCATATCGTTAGGAGAATGATATGGTGGACATACTCCTATAGATAAGCGTAGCATAAATATCAAGTCATTTTAATAGTTCAATTGCTATATGCTTTCTGATACATAGTAACCTAATTCCTTCGACCATGAGATCATGCATATCACCTTCACCGGAAGGATGCTTTGATGACATCAAACACCACACCGTAACTGGTTGGCTATAAAGGTGGCATTGAGTGTTCGGAAAGTATTGGTTGAGACACATGGATCAAGAGTGGGATTTGTCCATCCATATGACGGATAGATATACTCTGGGCCCTCTCGGTGAAATGTCATCCAATTAGCTTGCAAGCATGTGACTAGCTCACAAGGGATCACATATCACGGGAACGAGAAAAGAGTACTTATCGACGAGGTTGAACTAGGTATGCGAGATCGACGATCATAACCTCGGATAAGTAAACTATCATGAGACAAAGGGAAATTGGTATCGTATGTAAGTGGTTCATTCGATCGCAAAGTAATCGTAGAAATATGTGGGAGCCATATGAATTTCCAGATTCCTCTATTGGTTATTGTTCGGAGAAGTGTCTCGATCATGTCCGCATAATTCACGAACCGTATGGAGACACACTTAAGGATTCGACGTTGTTTGAGTAGTTATGGAATGATGAGTAAGAGACCGAATGTTGTTCGGAGTCTCGGATGGGATCCGGGATATCACGAGGAGATCCGGAATGGTCCGGAGAATAAGATTCATATAAGGAAAGTCCTATTTCGGAGTTGGAGAATGGTTCTGGTGTTTTCATCAGGGAATGTTCTAGAAGGTTCCGGAATGTCCGGCACTCCGGAGGGGAAGGGTACATGAATGTGTCATACCAAATTGGAATGATTGCATCATGTACTAGGTGTCATCGCTGAACAAAATAAAGGGTTTAATCAAATCCTAGTTTGAAAACTCAAACGCCAATTTGAAAAGTCAAGCGGCTATTTTGGGAAGTGGAGGGGAAGGTGGAAACCGAGTTGGGGAGGAGTTCCTCCCTCCACCCCTTGGGAAACCGAGTTGGGAGGACTCCCTCCCCTAGCGCCCCTCCACCTATATAAGGAGGCAGGGCTGCCCTCCTAACACCTAACACCTCCACCCGAAACCCTAGCCCTAAGCACCGGCCTCCCCACAGCCGCCCTAGGGCAAGCCGCCGCCTAGCTAACCCTAGCCGCGGCCAAGCCTCCTCCTTGGTGTGTCTAAACCCTAGATCACCGAGGAGCTCTCTCATCATCCACCATACTTTCTCCGGCTTAAGGCGAAGCCCTGCGAGATCTCCCCTCTACTTCCGGTACCACGCCGTTGTGCTGCCGGAATCGCGAGGAGAGTGCTACAACCTCCGCTGCCTGCTGGAACAAGGGAGAGGAAGGTCTTCGTCGAATCACCGATGTGACCACGACTGGGGAGGCGCCGGGGAAGGATCGCTCTACGATCTTGAGATCGGGAAGATATGACTCCATCACCCACGAGAATCCGCTCTCGTTAAACACTTTGGAATCTTCGAGGGTGAGTTATTCCATCGACTCGTTGCTACAATCTAGTAGATAGATCTTGGCTTGTTTGTTTGTATGCGATAGAATTTTTTTGTTTTCCATGCTACGAAACCCTACAAACACACTTAAGGGATGACGACACCATTCGGAGCAAATGATATGCCAGAAAAAGAAAAAGGAAAGCGCAGGAATTTATTTCACTAGACACCGAAACTGTTTCGGTTGAAATTGCTGAAACTGGTTCTGCATGTGAAATTGAAATGTTGTAAGGGGTTTTATGTGAATGTTTGTTAATTAAAGTAATTAACAAAATTCTGAATAAATAAATAAAAGAGTTTTATTTAAATAAGAGCTTGCATTAAATTTGGTGGAAATTTAATGCATGTGAGTGGATTTTTGAGTGGAGGCTTTTTAATGGGAGTGGAGGCTTTTCATTTTGAGTGGGAGCTCCACCCACATGAATGTGGAAGAGGTGGGGGCAGCCCCATGGCTGGGCGCCATGCCCCTTGGGTGCCCCCCTCTCCCCTATAAAAGGCCCCCCTCTCCCCTATAAAAGGCCCCCCTCTCCTCCTCTCAAAGCACACCTCCTCGCGAAGGATCTCTCTCCCCCCTTTAGAATTTCCCCATGGTCTCGGATCAGAGAGATACATGTTCCCGGTGGCTTTTTCTGGAAGGATTTGTTGCTTCCGCTGCTTCGCTGGAGCGAGGGCGCGGAGGTTGTTGGGGTACCCGTACGTGTGTGTGATCACGGATGCACCACTGCTTTGAGGTGTTGGACTTGATCGTGCTGGACCGGCTGGACCAGATGGACTTCATCACGATCTTGAGATTGGCAAGCGTTCGTCTACATCATCCACGAGTACAACCTCGTTAACGCTATTCGGTCTTCGAGGGTATGTATTCTATGGATGTATATCCACCCGTTGCTTGTATCTAATAGATAGATCTTGGTACTTAGTTGTTCCCATCGTAGGAAATTTTTTGTTTTCTATGCTGCGAACCCTACACCCTCACCCCAAACCCTAGCCGCCAGCTGCTGCCCTACCTCTCTCTCCCGACTGCGTGTAGGCGAAGCCCTGCTGCAAAAACTCTCCATCATAGCACCACGCCGTCGTGTTGTAGATCCAATCTATCTCTCCACCCCACTTTCTGGACCGAGAAAGGAGGAGACGTCGCGGTACCGTACGTGTGCATCTCTCGGAGGCGCCGCCACTTGCGGCGTTGGATCGGATTAGATCGCGAGGAGGAGAAGGCGAGTACGACTACACCAACCACGTTCTTTTGAACGTTTCCGCTATGCGATTTCTTCAAGGGTATGAAGATCTCATCTATCCCTCTCGTTGATTGCATCTCCTAGATTAGATCTTGGCTTTCCCGTTCGCATTCGTACAATTTTTTTGATTTACTATGCTACGAAACCCATCAGAGCTTCCTTGAGTTCCAAAATAGGAAACTCGGACTTGATGAGTTCATACTCAAGTCAAAGGCCATTGAAGTTGAGCTCAACTACCAAGCTAGGCAAAAGGAAGTTGAATTCAAACAAAACAATGTTGTGCTCAATGTCTAAGCAAGGGCCAAATTTTTTTTAGCTCAAGCAAAGGGAAGTTGAGCTCCATGCCCAACAACTTGCCAAGAAATATGAGCTCAAGAAAAGAAAAGTTGAGATCAAGCTACTCGGCGAGGAGAACAAGGTCATAAGGGCATGCACAATGATAGAGAAGGAATGTCTCCACTTAGCCCTTCACGCCATTTAGAGAAGATAATAAAAATAAGATGTACAATGTATTATCTCTTATTATCATGTCTAACAATTAATAAGAATTAATTGATTTTAAAATGGATTTAGTGTTGTTAAGGAAAGATATGTGGTATAATGGAGAAACAACCTTCTCTTGTTTTTTAAGAGACAATCACTTAGCGAAGAGAAGTCAAGAGAAGTCGACCTTCTCTTTCTTAGTTCTCTCCTCCAACTAAGCAAAACATCCTAAATGACAACTCTAAGAGTATACTGGCATCACCCCATTATACATATGCTCTAACGGGTAGCTTAAGCAAGATGGATGAGGAACAAAGAGCTTGGTTCGAGAAGAGGCGAAAGATGATGTACGAACGAGATGAGTGGCCATCCAAATTCCGTGCTATGTGTGGTCGATGTGGTCTAGTATTTGAACTATTTGAGTGACCGATATGGCCTAATATTTGAAGTATTTGTGTGGCTGGCGTGGTCTTTTATTTAAACTATTTATGTGGCCGATGTGACCTCTTATATTTGGTATTTTCTGTGGCTTGTGTGGCTTTTTATTTATTTATAGTGATTTTTGTGTGTTAAAACAGAGAAAGAAGTCGCCAGAGTAGCTGAACCGGCCAGAAAAGCCGAAATGACAGCCCATTAGTTCTTGTTCTTTCCACGACGCAAACTGACAAAATCAAATCGATTCGGGTCGCGCCGTTCAGCCGTTGGAGATGATGACTGAGATAGCCTTGTCTCGATGACGGCGCCGTGACAGGCCGGTGCGCCTCGTGGTTCTTGTTCTTGGACGTGTAGTGCCGTGAGACGCAAACCCAAAGCTCATCGATCGAGCAAGGAAGTTTGACACGAAATCTAACATCGATTGGTTCCGGAGAGCGCCGTTATATATATTCGCGCAGCAGCTGGGTTTGTGGCAAGATCAGAACATGAACCTTAGCATTTCAGCCACAAACGCGCGCGCGAAAACACTAGAGGAAGAGGTGCAAGCGATGAAGAAAATCGTTGTTCTGTACCCTGGCCTCGGCGTCGGCCACCTGGTGCCGATGGTCGAGCTCGCCAAGGTGTTCCTCAAGCACGGCGTGGCCGTCATCGTGGCGCTCATCGACCCGGGGGTCAAGTCCACTGACTTCTCTGCCGCGGTCGCCCGCGCCAAGACCTCCAACCCCTCCGTCGACTTCCACGTCCTGCCGCCGCCGCCGCCCGCGCCCGTGGACTCCAACTCCCAGCAGGTCGCCGCGTCCACGCACCACGTCACCAAGATATTTAAGCTCCTCACCGCCATGAACGCTCCCCTCCGCGACTTCCTCCGCTCGCTGCCCTCCGTCGACGCGCTCATCCTCGACATGTTCTGCGCCGACGCGCAGGACGTCGCGGCCGAGCTCGAGCTGCCGGTCTACTACTTCTACGCGTCGGGCGCCGCCGACCTCGCCATCTTCCTCAACCTGCCGAGCAGGGTCGCCGGCAACACTACCAAGATGAAGGAGCTCGGCGACTCCGTGATCACTTTCCCGGGCGTTCCTCCGTTCAAAGCTTCGGACCTACCCAACGAAGTTATCGGCGACGGCGAGGCACTCCCGGCCATCGTGGGCATGTTCGACCGAATGTCCCGTGCCGACGGGATTCTTGTCAATTCGTTCGACTCGCTGGAGACGCGCGCGGTGCGCGCTCTGAGGGGCGGGCTCTGCGTCCCTAACCGTGCCACGCCGCCGGTCTACTGCGTCGGGCCGTTGGTCTCGGGAGGAGGAGGCGGAGACAAGGAGCACGAGTGCTTGCGCTGGCTGGACGCGCAGCCGGACAAGAGCGTAGTGTTCCTTTCTTTCGGCAGCATGGGCACGTTCTCCGGTAAGCAGCTTCTGGAGATCGCGGTCGGGCTTGAGAAATCAGGGGAGAGGTTTCTGTGGGTCGTGCGGAGCCCGCGCAATCCCGATTTCAGCTATGGCGACCCGCTGCCGGAGCCCGACCTCGACGCACTCATGCCGGAAGGGTTCTTGGAGAGGACCAAGGACAGAGGGCTCGTGGTCAAGTCCTGGGCGCCCCAGGTGGAGGTGCTCCGCCACAGGGCGACCGGCGCATTCGTCACGCACTGCGGCTGGAACTCGACGCTGGAGGGCATCACCGCAGGGCTGCCGCTGCTCTGCTGGCCGCTGTACGCGGAGCAGAGGGTGAACAAGGTGCACATAGTGGAAGAAATGAAGCTTGGGGTGGAGATGAGAGGCTACAACCAGGAGGTGGTTAAGGCCGAGGAGATGGAGGAGAAAGTCAGGTGGGTTATGGCGTCCGAGGGCGGCAAGGCGCTCAGGGAGCGTGTGGCGGCAGCAAAAGAGGGAGGAGCCGAGGCGCTCAAAGAAGGGGGCTCGTCTCACTTGGCGTTTGTTCAATTCCTCAAGGACCTGGATACTGCAACCGTGCAGGATTGATGTGAAGCTCTAACCTCTGATGTTGGATTTGTGGTGCGCACACGTACACTTTTGATATTATATATATGCGGACTATGTTTATTTCTGCACCTTTCAAATTTGGACCATCTCCAATCGAATTGATCCATTTCCAATGCCAAATGTGTTCATTTTTATCCATTTGGGTCCGTCCCATAGACAAATTTTTCAACCGTGTCTGTTTGGGTCAGGACCCAGAGGCCTTAGTCTTTTTTTCTTCATAATTTTCATTGAAAGAAACTTAATTTATATTGGAAAAAACATGCTAAACCCCCTAAAAACCTAGCTTGGCCTAGGGTACGCGCCTGCTGGTGATGCCGACTTGTTCTTTTCTCGGAAGAGGTCAATGAACATTGGTGGCGTCCATAGCTAGTCCGAAACAGCCACCAGTGGCTAGTACATCGACGACGGCTGCTACTATTTAGGCATCGGGCCTGCTCAAGCTACGCATGCCACACTTGTCTTGGCCATGCAGGAGTCGGTGGCCACATTGCTTGCGGCGACAGAGGTAGAGGCGAGGGTGGCGTCTGAGCCACCATCACGGACTCTTGCAGTGTCGAGCTAGGACTGCTCCATGATGATCTGGAAGGCCTCCCGCCCATTCCATTTCGGTCTAGATCAGACTGCTCCACATGCTAATAATCCTAGAACCCTCGATTGGTGATGCCTACTCATCCTTGTCCTAGGAGAGATCGATGAACGGCGACGGCGTACACGACAAGACCGTCCCATTTATCCATCTTCTCGAGATGGGACTGTTCCACGTTGATATGAAAGGTCTCCTTGTCGTCCAGATCTATCGGCTGCAGGAGGGCCTCCTCCTCCTTAACGGTCGCCATGTGGGCTAGCAGGCCCACGTAGTCCGTGTTGTCGTCTCAATTCTCCTCTTCAGGGATGTGGTCGTCGTCGAGTCGACGAGGGCTCCAAATCTTCGTAACTTCCTAGAGGATGGCTGTCATTTCAGTCCTCCTTAACCTTCCTGTGTGAAGAGTACTCGATGGATCCTTCCTACAGGTAATTTATTTCTATGTGGCAGCCGCATGGAGGTTAGGCCAACTCCAATTCCCCCCCTAAACGGACACCGCACGTCCGATCGTGTCCTCTCGGACCAAGCCCAAGGCCCAACGGTCCCCCACAAACGGACCGGACAGCGCGGCGGAGTTTGAGTCGGCGTATACCGGGCCAAAACCTGCGGCTGGTTTACGGGGGATCGGACGCCGACCTCGTCCAAGTCTAGTACTGCCCGACCCCGCTAGCCAGAGACCGTAGCACCAGTCTCCACCACTTGCACCAGCAATCCCAAGCGCACACTGCCATAGACACACAATTGTTGATGGCTCAGTTGATGAGGAGCCCGTTGGGAACCCCAAGAGCAAGGTGTGAAGCAGCACAGCAGCAAGTCTTCCCTCAGTAAGAAACCGAGGTTATTGATGTAGGGTTTCGTAGCATGGAAAACAAAAAATTTCTATCACATACAAACAAACAAGCCAAGATCTATCTACTAGATTGTAGCAACGAGTCGATGGAATAACTCACCCTCGAAGATTCCAAAGTGTTTAACGAGAGCGGATTCTCGTGGGTGATGTAGTCGCATTTCTTCCGATCTCAAGATCGTAGACGATCCTTCCGGGCCATGCGTTAAGCGCCTCCCGCAATCGGTCACACGTTCGGTACTCGACGAAGACCTTCCTCTCCCTTGTTCCAGCAGGCAGCGGAGGTTGTAGTACTCTCCTCGCGATTCCGGCAGCACAACGGCGTGGTACCGGAAGTAGAGGGGAGATCTCGCAGGGCTTCGCCTTAAGCCGGAGCCAGTATGGTGGACTATGAGAGAGCCCTCGGTGTTCTAGGGTTTAGACACACCAAGGAGGGGGCTAGGCCGGCGGCTAGGGTTTGACCTAGGCGGCGGCGGCGAGATGCCCTAGGCCGGCGGCGGCTATGGAGGGCGGCGGCGGCTAGGGTTAGGGTTTAGAGGTAGGGAACTTGTGTGTCTTGGAGGGGCAGCCCTGCCCCTCCCTTTATAGGTGGGAGGCACGGCCAAGGGGAGGGGAGTCCCTCCCCAACTCGGCTTCAAGGTGGGCCGGCGGTGGAGGGGATGAACTCCTCCCCCAACTCGGTTTCCACCTCCCTCTCCACTTCCCAAAATAGCCGTTTGACTTTTCAAATTGGCGTTTGACTTTTCAAACTAGGATTTGATTAAGCCCTTTATTTTGTTCAGCGATGACACTTAGTACACGATGCAATCATACCAACTTGATATAACACATTCATGTACCCTTCCCCTCCGGAGTGCTGGACATTCCGGAACCTTCTAGAACATTCCCGACGAAAACACCGGAACCATTCTCCAACTCCGAAACAGGACTTTCCTTATATGAATCTTATTCTCCGGACCATTCCGGATCTCCTCGTGATATCCCGGATCCCATTCGAGACTCTGAACAACATTCGGTCTCTTTCTCATCATTCCATAACTACTCAAACAACGTCGAATCCTTAAGTGTGTCTCCCTACGGTTCGTGAATTATGCGGACATGATCGAGACACTTCTCCGAACAATAACCAATAGAGGAATCTGGAAATTCATATGGCTCCCACATATTTCTACGATTACTTTAAGTATCGAATGAACCACTTACATACGATACCAATTTCCCTTTGTCTCACGATAGTTTACTTATCCGAGGTTATGATCGCTTGTATCTCTGCATACCTAGTTCAACCTCGTTCGATAAGTACTCTTTTCTCGCGTGATATGTGATCCCTTGTGAGCCAGTCACATGCTTGCAAGCTAATTGGATGACATTTCACCGAGAGGGCCCAGTATATCTATCCGCCATATGGATGGACAAATCCCACTCTTGATCCATGTGTCTCAACCAATACTTTCCGAACACTCAATGCCACCTTTATAGCCACCCGCCACGGTGTGGTGTTTGATGTCATCAAAGCATCCATCCGTAAAAGGTGATATGCATGATCTCATGGTCGAAGGAATTAGGTTACTATGTATCGAAAGCATATAGCAATTGAACTATTAAAATGACTTGATCTTTATGCTACGCTTATCTATAGGAGTATGTCCACCATATCATTCTCCTAATGATATGATCTTGTTGTTAATAACATCTCAATGTTCATGATAGGGAAACCACAATCATTTATTAACCAACAAGCTAGTATTATATAGAGGCTTTACTAGGGACTTCAACTTAAGTTTACAAATCACACAAGTATTAATGTTTCCTTGTTAATACTATTATAGCATGAATGTAAACATTTATCATAAACACAAAGATATAATAATAACTACATTTATTATTGCCTCTAGGGCATATCTCCAAGTCTCCCACTTGCACTAGAGTCATCTAATCTAGATTACATGGTAATATACCAACACCCATGGCAGTTTGGTGTTGGTCATGTTTTGCCCTGGAGAGGTTTAGTCAACGGATCCGCCACATTCAGATATGTGTGTACTTTGCAAATCTTTATGTCCCCATCTTGGACATGTTCTCGAATAAGCGTGAAAACGTAGCTTGATGTGCTTCACTTCTTGTGTGACCTTGGTTCTTGCGCATTGGCTATGGCGCCCATGTTATCACAGTAGATAGACATTGGGTCCAGCGCACTAGGAACCACACCCAGCTCTGTAATGAACTCTTTCATCCATATCGCTTCTTGTGAAGCCTCCGAAGCAGCCATGTATTCCGATTCAGTTGAAGATCTCGCCACAACGCTTTGCTTTGCACTCCTCCAGCTAACTGCTGCACCATTCAAAGTAAATACGTATCCAGATTGTGATTTAGAATCATCCGGATCGGTGTTCCAACTAGCATCGGTGTAACCATTCACAACGAGCTATTCATCACCTCCATAGGAAAGAACCATATCCTTCGTTCTTCTCAAGTACTTAAGTATGTTTTTGACCGCTGTCCAATGATCCACTCCTGGATCACTTTGATATCTGCTAGTTAAACTAACAGCATATGCAATGTCGGGTCTAGTACATAGCATGGCATACATTAGAGATCCTATGGCTGAGGCATAGGGAGTCTTACTCATCCTTTCTCTATCTTCTGCCGATGTCGGACTTTGAGTTTTACTCAAGGTCGTATTGGGCAACATGGGCAAGAACCCTTTCTTGCTATCTTCCATTCCAAACCTCTTTAGAACTTTGTCCAAATATGTACTTTGTGACAATGATATTAGGCGTCTTGATCTATCTCTATAAATCTTTATGCCTAATATGTAAGCTGCTTCGCCAAGATCCTTCATTGAAAAACTATTATTCAAATATTCCTTGACACTATTAAGAAGGTCTACATCATTCCCAATCAACAATATGTCATCTACATATAGTATTAAGAATGCTACAGAGCTCCCACTCACTTTCTTGTAAATACAAGCTTCTCCATAAGTTTGTATAAAACCAAAACTTTTGATCACCTTATCAAAACGTTGATTCCAACTTCGGGATGCTTGCTTCAATCCATAGATGGATCGTTGAAGTTTGCATACCTTGTTAGCATCTTTAGGATCGACAAAACCTTTGGGTTGCATCATATACAACTCTTCATCAATGTCTCCATTGAGGAATGCTGTTTTGACATCCATCTGCCATATCTCATAATCATAATATGCAGCGATTGCTAACATAATCCTCACAGACTTTAGCTTCGCTACTGGTGAGAAAGTCTCATCGTAGTCAACTCCTTGAATTTCTCGAAACCCTTTTGCGACAAGTCGAGTTTTATAGACAGTAACATTACCATCAGCATCTGTTTTCTTCTTGAAAATCCATTTGTTCTCGACAGCCTTCTGGCCATCCGGTAAGTCTACCAAAGTCCATACTTGGTTTTCATACATGGATCCAATCTCGGATTTCATGGCTTCTTGCCATTTGTTGGAATCTGGGCTCATCATCGCTTCCTCATATGTCGCAGGGTCATCGGTGTTGTCCACCAACATGACACTCATAACGGGATCATACCAATCTGGAGTGGTACGAGTTCTTGTTGATCTGCGAGGCTCTATAGCAACTACAACCGAAGTTTCATGATCATCATCATTAGCTTCCTCTCTTATTGGTGCATGCACCACAGGAACTTCTTCCGGTGCTGCGCTACTCGCAATTTCGAGAGAAGGTTCGACAACCTCGTCGAGTTCTACTTTCCTTCCAGTCACTTCTTTCGAGAGAAATTCCTTCTCTAGAAAGGATCCATTCTTAACCGAAGATTTTGCCCTCGGATCTATGATAGAAGGTATACCCAATAGTTTCCTTCGGGTATCCTATGAAGACGCATTTTTCCGCTTTGGGTTCAAGCTTGTCCGGCTGTAACTTCTTTACATAGGCTTCGCAACCCCAAACTTTAAGGAATGACAATTTAGGTTTCTTCCCAAACCATAATTCATACGGTGTCGTTTCAACGGATTTAGATGGTGCCCTATTTAAAGTGAATGCGGATGTTTCTAATGCATAACCCCAAAATGATAGCGGTAAATCTGTAAGTGGCATCATAGAACGAACCATATCTAAGAGAGTTCGATTACGACGTTCGGACACACCATTACGCTGTGGTGTTCCCGGCGGTGTCAATTGTGAAAGTATTCCGCATTTCTTCAAATGCTCTCCAAACTCGTAACTTAGATATTCACCTCCACGATCAGAACATAGAAATTTAATCTTCTTGTTACGTTGATTCTCTACCTCACTTTGAAATTCCTTAAACTTCTCGAAAGTTTCGGACTTATGTTTCATGAAATAGATATACCCATATCTACTCAAGTCATCCGTGAAGGTAAGAATATAACGATAACCACCGCGCGATGCTACACTCATTGGACCACATACATAGGTATGTATGATTTCCAATAAGTCCATAGCTCGCTCCATCATACCAGAAAATGGAGTCTTAGTCATTTTACCCATCAGACATGCTTCGCATCTTTCAAGTGATTCGAAATCAAGTGATTCAAGAAGTCCATCGGAATGGAGTTTCTTCATACGCTTCACTCCAATGTGACCAAGACGACAGTGCCACATATAGGTCGAGTTATCGCTCGATTTCAAACGTTTAGCCTCAATGTTATTAATATGTGTATTTCCACTATCGAGATTCAATAAGAATAGACCATCTATCAAAGGTGCATGTGCATTAAACATATTACTCATATAAATCGAACAATCATTATTCTTGGACTTAAATAAGTAACCGTCTCGCAATAAACAAGATCCCGATATAATGTTCATGCTTAACGCAGGCACCAAATAACAATTATTTAAGTATAAAACTAATCCCGATGGTAGATGAAGGGGTAGCGTGCCTACCGCGATCACATCAACCTTTGATCCGTTTCCCACGCGCATCGTCACCTCGTTCTTCGCTAGCTTCCGTTTATTCTGCAGCACCTGTTTCGAGTTACAAATATGAGCAACCGAACCAGTATCAAATACCCAGGCACTACTATGAGTACTAGTGAGATACACATCAATAACATGTATATCGGATATACCTTTCTTCTTGATGTTGCCGTTCTTCAAATCCGCCAAGTACTTTGGGAAATTCCGCTTCCAGTGACCTTCTCCCTTGCAGTAAAAGCACTTAGTATCAGGATTAGGTCCAGCCTTGGTCTTCTTCGTCGGCGCGGTAACTTTCTTACCACCCTTCTTGAAGTGTCCCTTTTGCTTAGACTTGCCTTTCTTGAATTTGGTGGCCTTATTGACCATCAACACTTGGTGCTCTTTCTTGATCTCCACTTCTGCAGATTTCAACATGGCAAACAGTTCTGGCAACTGCTTGTTCATGTTTTGCATATTGTAGTTCATAACAAAGTTCTTGTAACTTGGTGGTAGTGATTGGAGGACACGGTAAATCCCCAAAGCATTAGGAATCACTATACCCAAGCTTTGAAGTTTGTTTGCGTGCCCAGACATCTTAAGCACATGCTCACTGACGGAGTTGCCCTCTTCCATCTTGCAGTTAAAGAACTTTTCAGAAGCCTCATAGCTCTCAATCGCCGCGTGAGTCTCAAAGATCAATTTGAGATCACGGACAATATCATGTGGGTCTGAATTCTCAAACCTTTTCTGAAGCTCCGATTCTAGACCATACAAGATAGCACACTGAACTGTGGAGTACTGAGTCTTTCGAGCGAGGTAAACATTCTTTACTTCGTCGGCAGCATCAGCTGCAGGCGGGTCACCCAACGGTGCATCCAGCACATAGGTCAAATTACCAGCTGTGAGGACAATCCTCAAATTTCGAAACCAATCCGCGAAGTTGCTTCCATTGTTTTCCAACTTTTCTTTCTCTAGGAACACATTAAAATTGATGGTAGGGGCCGCCATTGATCTACAACATATTTGCAATAGTTTAGACTAAGTTTATGACAAATTGAGTTCTAATTAATAGTTAAATTAATCTAGGTGAACTCCCACTCAAAACAATATCCCTCACATTGTTTTAGTGATCACACGAACCAAATCCACCACATTAACACCGATCATCACGAGAGTTGATATAGTTTCAATGGCGAACAATCGACATGTTCATCATATCTTCTATATGATTCATGCTTTACCTTTTGGTGATCCGTGTTCCGAGACCATGTCTATACATGCTAGGCTCGTCAAGATCAAACCTTAGCTTCCGCATGAGCAAATCTGGCTTGCTCACGTTGTATACACTTGCGGAATCTAACACACCCGATCATCACGTGGTGCTTCGAAACAACAAGATTTAGCAACGGTGCTAACTAAGGGTGAACACTTTATGACTTGAAATTCATGTGCATGAGGGATCATCTTATAATGCTACCGTCGTTAACTAAGCAATACAAGATGCATAAAGGATTAACATCACATGCAATTCATAATATGTGATATGATATGGCCTTTCTTCTCTTGTGCTTCCGATCTCCATCTTCAAGCACGAACATGATCTCCATCATCACCGGCATTGCATTAAGGTCAATGACGCTTCTCCATGGTTGTCGTCCACCGGATTTAACTATTACAACTACTTTGAATAGACATGCGGGTCTTAACATAAATTAAAGACAACCATATGGCTCCTGCCGGTTGCCAACTTACAATAAGGAACATTGCATACATCAAATATAATCACAATCATGGCCATATCACATCACTGCACACCCATGCAAAACAAAGTTAGACGCCTCTACTTTCTTTGCATGTTTTACGTGGTTTGGGGCTTTCAATAAGTGTCGTTCTAACTTACGAACATGAACCACAACATTGATACTAGTATTGACAATCACCCATTGTAAATTGAATCTTAACTATGCTGGGAGAAACAGGCACCCGCAAAGCCACTTATGCAATACAAGTTGCATGTCAAGCGTGGAGCAAGTCTCATGAACGATGTCATGTAAGGTTAGCCCGGGCCGCTTCATCCCAACATCCCGCAAGATGCAAAGTACACAAGAAGCAATCGACAATAAAAGCATCAACGCCCATAATGACCATTGTGTTCTACTCGTGCAACAGATCTACATATAGACACGGCTCTGATACCACTGTAGGGTTTCGTAGCATGGAAAACAAAAAATTTCTATCGCATACAAACAAACAAGCCAAGATCTATCTACTAGGTTGTAGCAACGAGTCGATGGAATAACTCACCCTCGAAGATTCCAAAGTGTTTAACGAGAGCGGATTCTCGTGGATGATGTAGTCGTACTCTTCCCGACCTCAAGATCGCGTAGACGATCCTTTCGGCGCTGCGTTCCGGCAGCGCTCCCGCAGTCGGTCACACGTTCGGTACTCGACGAAGACCTTCCTCTCCCTTGTTCCAGCAGGCAGCGGAGGTTGTACTACTCTCCTCGCGATTCCGGTAGCACAACGGCGTGGTACCGGAAGTAGAGGGGAGATCTCGCAGGGCTTCGCCTTAAGCCGGAGCGAGTATGGTGGACTATGAGAGAGCCCTCGGTGTTCTAGGGTTTAGACACACCAAGGAGGGGGCTAGGCCGGCGGCTAGGGTTTGACCTAGGCGGCGGTGGCGAGATGCCCTAGGCCGGCGGCGGCTATGGAGGGCGGCGACGGCTAGGGTTAGGGTTTAGAGGTAGGGAACTTGTGTGTCTTGGAGGGGCAGCCCTGTCCCTTCCTTTATAGGTGGGAGGCGCGGCCAAGGGGAGGGGAGTCCCTCCCCAACTCGGCTTCAAGGTGGGCCGGCGGTGGAGGGGAGTAACTCCTCCCCCAACTCGGTTTCCACCTCCCTCTCCACTTCCCAAAATAGTCGTTTGACTTTTCAAATTGGCGTTTGACTTTTCAAACTAGGATTTGATTAAGCCCTTTATTTTGTTCAGTGATGACACTTAGTACATGATGCAATCATACCAACTTGATATAACACATTCATGTACCCTTCCCCTCCGGAGTGCCGGACATTCCGGAACCTTCTAGAACATTCCCGACGAAAACACCGGAACCATTCTCCAAATCCGAAACAGGACTTTCCTTATATGAATCTTATTCTCCAGACCATTCCGGATCTCCTCGTGATATCCCGGATCCCATTCGAGACTCCGAACAACATTCGGTCTCTTTCTCATCATTCCATAACTACTCAAACAATGTCGAATCCTTAGTGTCTCCCTACGATTCGTGAATTATGCGGACATGATCGAGACACTTCTCCGAACAATAACCAATAGAGGAATCTGGAAATTCATATGGCGCCCACATATTTCTACGATTACTTTACGATCGAATGAACCACTTACATACGATACCAATTTCCCTTTGTCTCACGATAGTTTACTTATCCGAGGTTATGATCGTCGGTATCTCTGCATACCTAGTTCAACCTCGTTACTGATAAGTACTCTTTTCTCGTTCCCAAATCACACAAGTATTAATGTTTCCTTGTTAATACTATTATAGCATCAATGTAAACATTTATCATAAACACAAAGATATAATAATAACTACATTTATTATTGCCTCTAGGGCATATCTCCAACAATTGAACTAGTAGGAGGAAGGAAACGTCACACATGTATTGAAAGCAACGCGGAGACCTGCACAACACAAACTCAAGACTTTGCCCCAACTAACAGTGAGGTTGTCAATCTCACCGGTTGCTGTAACAAAGGATTAAATGTATGGTGTGAAACATAAATGATGTTTTGCAGCAAGTAAACAAGTAACAGTGAAGATGTATCAATGGTAAAGATTGGATAGGGGTCCATAGTTCACTAGATGTGCTCTCCTTACATAAAAAACATGGCATGAAGGGTAAACAAATTACAGCAGGGCAATTGACAGGAACTGAGCAAGGCATAACAATACAATTACTAGTCATAAAGATCCTATGAGATTTGATTGGGCAATACAACAAGATACATAGACCGCCATCCAACTGCATCTATGACTAGAAGTCCACCTTCAGGTTATCATCCAAACCCCCTCAAGTATTAAGTTGCAAGCAACAGGCAACTGCTTTAAGAAAAGTGTGTAAGGTAAACAGTCCACATGTTCCATGAACAAGAGACCGTTGTTTTCTCCCTAGTAGCAACATCACATCTACAATTGAAGAGATTTCTGTCACTTCCCTTAGAAACTAGAGGCATGAACCCACTATCGAGCATAAATACCCCCTCTTGGAGTCACTAGCAACTACTCGGCCAAGATAGTTACTAACAACGGAGAGCATGCAAGATCACAAACAACACAGACATGATAGAATCATAAAGAAAAAACCATTAATCAAACCAACTTAATAATCTCAATATCCATCGGATCCCCGCAAACACAACATGCATGATTACAAATAGATTAGATCTTGATCATGAACGGAGCTCACAAGATCTATACATGAAAGCACAAGGAGGAGATACAACCATCTAGCTACTACATGGACCCATAGTCCAAGGTGGAACTACTCACGCATCATACCGGAGAGAATGCCTTCGGGATGATCTCCCCTCCGGTAGGGTGCCGAGAAGAACTTCAGATCCCCCCGATCTAGGGACGACAGTGGCGGCGGCTACAAAAGGTTTCGTCGAATATTGATCGGGTACTTAGGGTTTCTGCATCGGGGGCTTCTTATAGGCGAAAGGGGAGGCCGAGGAGGCAGATAGGGGCCCCACACCCTGCCTAGGCACGGGACAGGGCCCATCCGCGCCTAGGGGGGGTCTGGGCGCCCTGACCCGCTTCTCCGTCTCCCCTCTGGACTTCTTGTTCCTCATGGAAAGTTATTGACTTTGGCTTTTGTCCCGTACAATTCCGAGAATATTTCCTTACTAGCTTTTTTGGAACCAAAAAACAGCAGAAAATAGGCAACTGGCATTGTGGCAACTTGTTAATAGGTTAGTACCATAAAACATGTAAAAAGCACCTCAAAGTGTAGACAAAGAAAAGAAAAGTAGATACTAAACAAGCATGGAGCATCAAAAATTATAGATACGTTTCCGATGTATCAAGCATCCCCAAGCTTAACTCCTGCTCGTCCTCGAGTAGGTAAGTGATAAAAAGAATAATTTTTGAGGTGACATGCACCATCAAAACCAAGATCAAACCATTTGCAAGCATTGAAAGCTGGGATCAAAGAACTCTAAACATGTGCATGAAATATGGAGTTCTAACAATAGGACATAGTAACTATGCATGCAACAAGACATGCTACAAACAAAGATCATGAATAACATGCATTGAAAAACGTTTGTTTGTTTCACATACAGAAAACATGGCATAGTGGCAATCAGCTTGCCCCTCATGGAGTAGCAAATAGATGCATACAACACCTTCAAAGTTCACAAGGGTGACTAGAAACAAATAGCACAAGAACAAGTAATATCACAATATGCATCAATCAATAAGCTTTCGAACACTGCACACAGAATGACAACTGTTCTCTCTTAATGGTGCCTAAAGGTAGAAGGTGAAGACTCAAATAATGGTGGAAGAAAGGCCCTTCACAAAGGGAAGCAGGGATTTCAAGTTTTAAAACGAGCTTCCAAAAATTATGGTACTTGTTAGCTTTCAGCCCTCATTGCCCCTATCATAAGCATCTTGAAGTGATTAAGGTTAAAGTGAACAAACTATGGAGTATATGCTTGACGAAGTATAAGTTGGCAATCTCAAGTCCCTTGAATACGAGGGCCACACCTCATGCTACTCAACTTCAGTCACCTGTAAGTTCTTGTCATTGTAAGTATTTACATATCATAGAGAACCGCCAACGGGGTACCCCTTGCACATGGTACAGGAGATTTCCCATAACCAAAATGACAAGGCAAGCAGACAATGAGCATCTCAGTGATCTTTTTATTTACTATATGCATAGCTTTTTATTGAGGATGCTTCATAGATAACTCACTATGGTGATGCTGGAAGTTTCCACCATGATTAGATATGGCTTAGGCTAGAGGCCCAGGCGTTTCTCTAACACAAAATGCAAACTCCATGGACTTACAAGTTCCCTCTTTATTTTACACCGGTGACATCCAAAGACAAAAGAGCATGATATCAACTGAGTACAAAGTACAAGTGCAATGTTGAAAATGTTCCCCGTGACAGCACGGTTCTACTAATTCCAACATATAAGTGCAAACATATACAACGTAGATGACACAATGCTTCAAGTTTATTAGGGGCAAAGAATATAAAGTGTGCCATCAAGTTCGTGAGGGCTTTAATCACTAAGTTTGCACATAACAAAATAGTTTTTAATTGGAAGATAGCTGAAAACAAGAATATACTTGGAATGGTGTAATACACCATGCATAGGAGTTTATAGTGGACACTTTGAAATAACTTGGTTTCTTGGGAGTTGGAAGCATGAGTATATCTTACTCGTACAAGTGGAGGCTAGCAAAAGACTAGGAGCAACCAAATAAGAGAGCAATAATGGCCATAATCATGCAGATCAACAAAGCATTATTTTATTAATCAAAGCATACAGTGGTATTACAAGTCAAGGACTAAATGATCATAGAGGCTAATGGTGACTTGTGAGAGTCATAACATGGTGTGTTCATGTGCCAAGTCAACCCAAACAAAGCATCAAAGGAGAATACCACAATACTATGCTTTTTGCATGCTAAAATAACGCATAATTTATTTAAGGCACACTAAGCAATCCCAATTGTTAGGAACAAGACATGCTACAGCAATAATCACTAAGCATAAAGTCAAAACAACACCTAGCATGTCATGCTAAGTCTAAGTCACAGTCAATGCAAGCTCCTCTTGCACTTATCAAGCAAGAACTTCCTACTTCTTTCCAACACCAAGCAACTTATTTGCAAAATAACACAGCGAGAACGGGGGGTCCAAACTACTTTATTCAAGCAAACTAAACAACCTAAGCAAAGCAAACTAAAACTAAGACGCTCCAAGAATAACACAACTGTACATGAAATAATAAAAACGAAGTGTCTAGACAGACCTGAGCTTTTTATTGATGAAGCAGGGATGCGTTGGGCATCCCCAAGCTTTGACGCTTGTACCTCTTGGATATTTCTTGGAGTGACACCATGGTGGCATCCCCAAGCTTGAGATTTTTTCCATTCTTCATCTCATTGCATCATTCTCTCTCTACACCTGAATTTTTTTCCTTCATACAAAACTTCACACAATCTTCATTAGCAACATTAGTGTATTCAAAAGATATTAGACATCTGGCAAAGCTTTGGAACATCAAGGATTTTCACTAAAAACACAAACTACTGTAGTAACTCCTTCAAAAATCTCAATTCACTTAAAGAGAACTCAAAAAGGAATCAATAAGAAGCAAATGCAAATAATGGAAGAAATTTGTCAAAACATATAAGCAGGTAGAAACCGATTTTTTCGAATATCTTTTGTTTCTCAAATCAAAAAGTGTTGAACTAATGAAAGTTAGCTAACATACTAGGGGATTTATTTGTAAATTTTTAGATCAATCCGAGTTACAGATACTCCTCAGGAATTTTTATGGTGGAGGACAAAAATCTGTTTCAGGACAGCAACTCCCCAAATCTTACTTCCCTCTCATTAGAGATCATTCTTGGCACAAAAAGCAAACAAAAAGGATAAGGAGAGGTCATTACTGAATTAATAACTTGCAAGACTCAAGGAAACTCTTGGGTTATCTCCCAACAAGTAATTTTCTTTAACGCCTTTAAGTTAGGCACAAGAAGCAAGAAGAATCAAGTATTTTTAAATGAAGAAGCATTATCCCTCTTGTTCTTTCCTTTCTTACCCTTCTTCTTATCTTTAGGAAAGATATGATTGCTTACTGGAGGAGCAAAATGCATAATGCCTTTTCCCACATCTATTACCGCTCCAAGGTGTTTCAGTAGAGATCCTCCAAGTGTGATCTGTCCTTTGCGTACACATTCAATAACAAGATAATCAGTAGACACCATTTTCCCTGATATTTTTATAAACACACCTTCAGCTATTCCAGTGGGAAATAAGATGGCATTATTAGTGAGAGAGATTTCCTCTCCTCCTTCAGAAAACCCCCAAAGACTCAAAGAATCATAAATTTCTTTAGGCATGAGACAAAATTCAGACATGATATCACAGCGAGCATCAAAAAGTGTAGTATTTATAGAGACTTTGATTGTGGGAAACCACTTTGAAGGCTCGGAATTTATGGGAACATAATCATGGTAAGCCCTAAGCGTGTGATAGCAACTATTCATAGCAGCAATATTGGTCTCAAGAGTGTTCAACCTAGCAAAAATATTTGTGAAGGAGGAATCAGACTTGCCAGGTGTCCCATAGATTATAATCATTATTTTATGGCATCAAAAGTTTCATTCTTAGTACATATCAAAATATCTTTCTCAGCAATAGCATCCAAAGCATATCTATAACGAAGAGCAATAGCGCGATAGAAACTATCAATAACCAAGCCAAGACTCATCTTAGGCTCGGTTTCCCTCTGTAAAGCGGAGATTCTAGACCAAGCTTCTTTAAAACTCTCTTCACTTTTTTGCTTAAAAGTGGAGATCTCTTCCATAGGTGAAATAAAGATTGGTCCAAAACCAGACATGGTGGCAACTAGAGTAGGAACTAATTTTTTTGTGTTTTTTGAATAAAGCAAGCAAACCAAACTAGACTAATGTTTTTGGGTTTTTTGAAAAGAGGCAAACAAAACCAAGCAAAAGAAACAAATAAATCTAAAAACAAAGTAAAGAGAAAGTAAGTGAAGGACTCCCCTAGTGAAGACGTCCATAGCCTCCCCGGCAACGGCGCCAGAAAACTTGTTGATGGCTCAATTGATGAGGAGCCTATTGGGAACCCCAAGAGCAAGGTGTGAAGCAGCACAATAGAAAGTCTTCCCTCAGTAAGAAACCGAGGTTATCGAACCAGTAGGAAGAAGGAAACGTCACACATGTGTTGAAAGCAGCGCGGATACGTGCACAAAACAAACTCAAGACTTTGCCCCAACTAATAGTGAGGTTGTCAATCTCACCGGTTGCTGTAACAAAGGATTAATGTATGGTGTGGAAGGTAATGGTGGTTTGCAGCAAGTAAACAAGTAACAATGAATATGTATCAATGGTAAAGATTGGACCGGGGTCCATAGTTCATTAGAGGTGCTCTCCTTAGATAAAAAACATGGCATGAAGGGAAAACAAATTATAGTAGGGCAATTGACAGGAACTGGGCAAGGCATAACAATGCAATTACTAGCCAGAAAGATCCTATGAGATTCGATTGGGCAATACAACAAGATACATAAACCGCCGTCCAACTACATCTATGACTAGAAGTCCACCTTCAGGTTATCATCCGAACCCCCTCTAGTATTAAGTTGCAAGCAACAGACAACTGCTTTAAGCAAAGTGTGTAAGGTAAACAGTCCACATGTTCCATGAACAAGAGACCGTTGTTTTCTCCCTAGTAGCAACAACACATCTACAACCGAAGAGATTTCTGTCACTTCCCTTGGAAACTAGAGGCATGAACCCACTATCGAGCATAAATACCCCCTCTTGGAGTCACTAGCAACTACTCAGCCAAGATATCTACTAACAACGGAGAGCATGCAAGATCACAAACAACACAGACATGATAGAATCATAAAGACAAAATCATTAATCAAACCAACATAATAATCTCAATATCCATCGGATCCCCGCAAACACAACATGCATGATTACAAATAGATTAGATCTTGATCATGAATGGAGCTCACAAGATCTATACATGAAAGCACAAGGAGGAGATACAACCATCTAGATACTACATGGACCCATAGTCCAAGGTGGAACTACTCACGCATCATACCGGAGAGAAGGCCTTCGGGATGATCTCCCCTCCGGCAGGGTGCCGGGAAGAACTTCAGATCCCCCCGATCTAGGGACGACGGTGGTGATATGCACAATTTGCATCACCTTTCTATATCATAATTTACCTCTATTCACTGATATATGTCTTATTATGAGGTATTACTTATGACTTTTCATCTTTTATGCATGTTGGATGATTCTTGGAGAATGGACTGCCGGAGTCTGGATTCTGATGGAAAAGAAGGCGTTTCAGTGCAATTTTGCGAAGATTAGAAAAATACCAGAAAAATATGGGAAAATATTATTTTTCCAGAAGAATGAGGAAGCCAAAAAGAGGAGCGAAGAGGGGCCGCAGGGGGTCCACACCTAGGCCGCGCCTAGGGCAGGTGTGGGCCACCTGCCCGGCTCCCGACTCTGCCCCTTCGCCTATATCTTCCCTACGAAACCCTAAGGCCAAGGGAGCGACCACATATAGATTTCCGCCACCTCTGGGGGCGGAAAACACCGAGAGAGAAAGATCTGTCCGGCAGACAGATTTCTGTCGGGGGAATTCCTTCCCGGAGAGGGGAGACCATCGCCATCAACACCGTCATCAAGCTAGGCTTCATTGGGATCATCATCATCATCATCCACACCATCATCATCACTCTGTCCTGCTGTAACAATTGTGTTGGATATTGCTTTAGTTCTTAGGGGAAACTTTCCCGGTGTTGATTACTATTGTAGTTGATGCTTGTGAGTGGAACCATTGGATTATTGTTTATGTTTAGATTGTTATCCATTATCATATCATCTTTTATCTTGATCCATATGATGTCTTGTGAGTAGTTCGTTTAGTTCTTGAGGACATGGGAGAAATCATGTTGTTAGTAGTGGATTTGTGTTGAGTTATTATTCAATGGTTTATTATTTAAGTTGTGGTGCTATTCTTCTAGTGGTGTCATGTGAACATCGACTACATGATACTTCACCATTTATGGGCCTAGGGGAATGCAATGTGTATTTGGCTACTAATTGTGGGGTTGCCGGAGTGACAGAAACCTAAACCCCCGTTAGGACACCTTTGCACAAGGGAGCGTAGGATCTCAAAGTTTACGGCTGTGGTTAGATTTATATCTTAATTACTTTCCTGTAGTTACCGATGTTTGCAGGGGGTTTAATCACAAGTATGTATTAGTCCAAGTAAGGTTGGTATGTTAGCACAGGTTCACCCACACAACACTTACAACACTAGAGAAGAGTACTCAGCTATATGAAGCGAAAGCACTTGACAGAATTCCCATGTGTCCTCGAGAACGTTTGGTCTTTATAAGTATTTCCACCGGCTTGTCTTTTGCTAAGAAAGGATTGGGCCACTTGCTGTGTTTGCTTGATGTCTTTATTACTTGCTCCTTGTTTTGTTGCCTTATCATAAAACCACTAAAAATCCGTTTGCTAAGTAATTATAGAGAGTTCCTGCTCCATACCACTATTCAGCACCTTCTGCTCCTCGTTGGGATCGACACTCCTATTTATCGAAAGTACTACGATGCACACCCTATACTTGTAGGTCATCAAGACTATTTTCTGGCGCCGTTTCCGGGGAGTGAAGCGCTATTGAAGAGTGTAAATGGTAAAGGAAACTTCTACTGTGAGTATTTCTTTTGTTACTGCTTGTTACTTTGTTTCCAATATGGATAACCCACTTGGTTTTTTGTTTGGGAAAACTACTACCACTGTTAGGGTAGTAGATGAACCACCACATGTTGAGATAGATCCTTTTAAGATACCTACAAGTATTGTTAATCGTGTTATGGATAATAATTATTTAGGGGATGGAACTATCCATCCTGGTGATGACTTGCTTTTTATCCATGAATTATGCAGGTTGTTTAAGTGTGCAGGTATCACAACTGAATAGGTGAAGAAGAAGTTACTCTCCATATCCTTGAAAGAGAGAGCTGAACAATGGTATAAGTTGCTGAAAAATGGAGAATCCATGGAATGGGAGGAGATGGCATCTCTCTTTTACTCTAAATTTTATCCTCCCAGTGAGATTCATAAGGATAGAAATCTTATATATAACTTTTGGCCTCTTGATGGAGAGAGTACAACTCAAGCTTGGGGGAGATTAAAGTTACTAAAGCTTAAATGTCCTATTCATGAACTCCCTAACAATATTATTCTCAATAACTTTTATGCTAGGCTTTCTCTCCATGATAAAGATTTACTAGATGCTTCTTGTGCTGGATCATTCACACGCATGAAGGAAGAAGCTAAATGGGATCTCCTAGACCGTATTCAAGAGAACACTGAAGCTTGGGAGAATGACAAAGGAAGAAAGTCAGGTATAAACTATAATTATGAATGCATTAAATCTTTTATGGGAACTGATGACTTCCGTGATATTAGCAATGAGTTTGGTCTTGATTCCCAAAGTATTGCCAACTGTTTTAAGGCCTTTGCCCCTTACATAGAAATTCCCAAGAAGAAGTGGAATAAGTACCATGCTCCTTCTAAAGATGTTGTCATGTTCCTGTTAGAAGTACTCAAGTTTGTACTACTAATCATATTGTGCCTGAACCTCATGTTGAGAAATTACCTTTCCCAGCTAAGGTAAAGGAGTATTCTATGATTATTAGTGCAAATAATAAAGGTACAATGAAAACTGTGGAGCCTGGTAAGCCATTGAATGATGAACTTGTGGTAGCTATTGTGAAAGACACTGTCACTAGAAATAGAGAGGATGAGCACATTGTCTTCTATGAAGACGCTTATAATATTATTTCTCATCCTAGGAAGGTTAGAAAAGCTAGTGTTCATGTGCTTTCTGTTAAAATTGGTGATCATTGCTACTATGGTTTATGTGATATTGGTGCTAGTTCTAGTGTTATTCCTTATGAGCTTTACAGGGAAATTATGCATGAGATTGGTCCTTGTGAGCTTGAGGACATTGATGTGGTTATACACCTTGCAAATAAGGAAACCATTTGCCCCATTGGCATTGTAAGAGATGTGGAGGTTCTGTGGTAAGATTAAGTATCCTACTAATTTTCTAGTGCTTAATTCAGCAGCTAGCAAAACTTGTCCTATCATTTTTGGTAGACCTTTCTTGAACACTTGCGGAGCTATTATTGATTGTAAGAAGGAAAAATTTTTAACTAAGTTTGATGGATATTTTTATGAGTTTAACTTTTCCAAATTTGCTAAAGCTCCTTGTGAAAACAGCTTGCCTAATAAATATTTCAGGATAGAACAACTTGCTTCTATTGATCCGGTTTATGACCTTGGACCTCTCTTTGGTGACTGTAAGTATGCTTATTCTGATGATAAAGTTGTTGCCAGTGACAGTTATATTGTCAACTTTATTCAAAGTGCTACTGAGAGTTATTATGAGAGAGGGAAACACGGTTTTATGCATCTCAATAATGTTAAGTTTCCTTGTTTTATGTTGAAAGCTTTGAAGTTGCATCTGTTTTGTGTTCCTATGCTACTGCCTTTTTATTTTAAAAATTCGTTTTCTCATGATACCCCCATGCATAGGAAGTGGGTTAGACTCAAATGTGTTGGTTATTTGCTTCTTGATGCTCTCTTTCACTCCAAATATTTATATCCTATGTGAGCATCTTTGAAAGTTTCAAGCCTAACTTAAAGGCATTAAAGAAAAGTACTTGTTGGGAGATAACCCAAGAGTTTGGTTGAGTCTTGGAAGTTATTACTTCAGTAATAACCTCTCCTTATCCTTTTTGTTTTGGTTTTTGTGTCAAGTCCAACTACTTTTGTGAAGTAGAGGACTTGTGCAAAGTGGCTGTCCTGGGACAGATTTTTGTGTTGTATTGTAAAAATTCATGAGGAAGCTCAGTACGTCGGATGGAGCTGCATTTTTCTGTGCTTGTTCTTCAAGTTGTTACCCAACTTTCATTAGTTCTGCACTTTTTGATTTGAGCAACAGAAGGTTTTCGAAAAAATCAATCTTTACCTGCTGGTCTGTTTTGACAGATTTCTGCCATCATTTGCATTTGCCTCTTATAGAAGCTTTTGTGTTTATTGATTTTCAGTTGAAGTGTGTACCTAAAGGTTATTATTTTTGTTTATACTAATGTTTCCATTGAGTTTGTGCAAGGGTTTTGTAAGAAGGAAATTTTCAGGAGAAGGAGAAGAGGAATCTGCAGAGTTCGTCTTTGAATAGGTAAAAGTGATGAAAATAGAAGGTTCGTGAAACCCCAATATTTTTATATTTTTGATGTTTTTAATACATAAGAGAAGATACGAGACGGAACTGAAGAGGAAACAGAGTCCGGGGTGGACAAACCCACCCCAGGCGCAGGCCCAGCCTGGCCACGCCTGGAGGGGGTGTGCCACCCTCGAACTCCGTCTCTGCCTTATTTCTGTGTCAGAACCTTCCTTATGCTTTGAAACTTTGTAATATATAACCCCCCGGATCCCCCGAGGTTCGTGCATCGTGTTCTCGTCGTGTTTTCGTTTTGATCTATTTCTGTCAGGAAATCTTCTCAAGTTTAGAGCACCATGGTCTCCGCCAATGATAAAGGCAAGAAGCTCGAGGAAGAAGAACCTCAAGTCCCCAAGGAGGAGGAGATTCCGGTAGGGTATGAAGGTGACATGGAGGAGTACAAGCAATCGGACACTCGCGCTACCGTCACAAGCATTGGATTGGTAGCAAAACCCACCAAGCTTAAGAGGACAGCACAGATGTCTACAGGAGGGAAACCTCCACGTCATATTCTCGCTCTGCGGACACTTCTTCCTTGTACCACTCGCTCTAACCATGCAGGAAAAGAACACTCTAAGAAGGAAGAGTGGAGGAAGAATAATAAGGACTGGGATCCTTGGTCCGAATTGATTATGAGCTGCATTGAGCATAAATCGGAGTTGATTCGCACTCTGACCTTCGATTTTGAGGATTTGAAGAAACTTATTGAAGAGCTTATCAAGAAAACACCACCGCCACTGAAGGAGTAATTCGTCATAAGGTTTGGAATCCCCTTGGCTTGTTCCAAGCTTGGGGGAGTGTCGCGGTATCACCACCATTATCTTTTATCTTTTACCTTTTTAGTGGATTCATATCTTTGGTAGAGAAGTTATCTTATAGTTTGGTTTGCATGTGGAAGTATCTCTCCTTTAGTTGATTATCTTTGTATCCCTTGGTGTGAGTGCCTTTATTGGAATATTAATGAGAAGTATCATCTTTTACTTTTTTCACTTATTATTTTAGTTTGCAATCTCTATTATATGATGGATTTTGTTTATCAGTACTGGCACCACTTTGGGAGCATCAAGTAACTATAAATTGGTTTTGGCAAACCAAGTTCTGGTCAGTAGCAATACTTTTTGAAGTTTGAAAGAAAAAGAGAAAAGGCTTACATGTATTTTGTATCATCTATTTTCTTTCTTGTTGGCTCATAAGCTTAGTATTCTTTATTTAAGATCTTTTGTATCTTCAAGGAAGATTGCATGTTTGGCTTTATTACTTGTATGTTTGCTTGTTTCTTTCAACTCTCTTGCTTGCTACCCAGCCTTGCTAGCCAAAAACCTGTTTTGAGAAGGTATATTTCTCATGTTTCTAAATCCCTTTGAACCAAAACCTTTGCCATTTGTGTCCACCATATCTACCTAGTAGCATTACTACTATTCCAAGCAAATTACCAAGCTTCATCTATCTTTCGAATTAAAAAGTATTTTGTTATGTGAAAACTAGTTAGTAAAGCTCTCACGAACTTGATGGCACACCTTATTTTCCTTGCCCCTAATAGACTTGAACCATTGTGCCATCAAAGTTGTATATGCTTGCACCTATACGTTGGAATTAGCAGAACCATGCTGTCACGGGGAACGTTTTCGACATTGCACTTGTACTTTATACTCAGTTGATATCATGCTCTTTTGTCTATGGATGTCAACGGTGTGAAATAAAGAGGGAACTTGTAAGTCCATGGAGTTTGTATTTTGTGTTAGAGAAACGCCTGGGCTGCTATCCTAAGCCATGCCTAATCATGGTGGAAACTTGCAGCATCACCATAGTGAGCTATCTATGAAGCATCCTCAGTAAAAAGCTATGCACATAGTAAATAAAAAGATCGCTGAGATGCTCATTGTCTGCTTGCCATATCATTTTGGTTATGGGATAGCTCCTGTACCATGTGCAAGGGGTACCTCGTTGGAAGTTCTCTATGATACTCATGTACTTACAATGACAAGAACTTACCGGTGACCAAAGTTGAGTACCATGAGGAGTGGCCCTCATATTCAAGGGACATGAGATTGCCAAATTATACTTTGTCAAGCATATACTCCATCTTTGTGCAATTTAACCTTAATCATCTCAAGATGCCTATGATAGGGGCAATGAGGGCTCAAAGCTAGTAAGTACCATAATCTTTTGGAAGCTCTTTATGACTTGTAATCCCTGCTTCCGTCTAAGAAGGGACCTTTCTCCCACTTCCAAGTTGAGTCAGTAAACCTACTTCCTCTCTATCTCCAGCAAGCATTTGAGTTGTTGTGTTTCAAGCATTCATATGGTGATTTATTCAATCATGTTCTTTATTTTCCTTGTTTGCACAAAACTCTTATCTATTGAGTATTACTTTGAAAGCCTTCACTTGTAAAAAAAAAATTTGAGCAAAGAGTGCTCCTGTTTGAAAACTTCTACAAGCTTTATTTGTGAAACTGTTTGCCAGCTGTTCTCTAACCAGGAACAAAGTTTGCCAATTCCAATTATGATTTATCTTTATGCATCTCTATTGTGACTGATGTACTTGGTTGCAAGCTAAGTTATATAATGGTGAGTTGCTTTCTTCTATGAGTTGTGTAATGGTAAGTGTGATGCTTATTGTTCGTATTCCTTTATCGACACTTCACTCCATAAACCTGTGGACATGTTTACTGAGCTCATTTTTCGCTTGGGGACAAGCGAAGGTCTAAGCTTGGGGGAGTTGATACGCCCAATTTGCATCACCTTTCTATATCATAATTTACCTCTATTCATTGATATATGTCTTATTATAAGATATTACTTATGAATTTTTATCTATTTATTGCCCACCTGCCCGGCTCCCGAATCTTCCCCTTCGCCTATATCTTCCCTACGAAACCCTAAGGGCCAGGGGAGCGACCACAGATAGATTTCTGTCGCCTCTAGGGGGGCGGAAAACACCGAGAGAGAAAGATCTCTCTAGCAGACAGATTTCTGCCGGGGGAATTCCTTCCCCGAGAGGGGATACTGTCGCCATCAACACCGTCATCAAGCTAGGCTTCATCGGGATCATCATCATCATCCACACCATCATATCCACCAGCACCATCATCATCACTCCGTCCCGCTGTAAAAATTGTGTTGGATATTGCTTTAGTTCTTAGGGGAAACTTTCCCGGTGTTGATTACTATTGTAGTTGATGCTTGTGAGTGGAGAGCAGGAACTCTTTGTAAATACTTAGCAAACGGATTTTTAGTGGTTTTCTAATAAGGCAACAAAACAAGGAGCAAGTAATAAAGACAACAAGCAAATGGAGCAAGTGGCCCAATCCTTTCTTAGCAAAGGACAAGCCGGTGGAAATACTTATAAAGACCAAACGTTCTCGAGGACACATGGGAATTTTGTCAAGTGCTTTCACTTCATATAGCCGAGTACTCTTCTCTAGTGTTGTAAGTGTTGTGTGGGTGAACCCGTGCTAACATACCAACCTTACTTGGACTAATACATACTTGTGATTAAACCCCCTGCAAGCATCCATAACTACAGGAAAGTAATTAAGATATAAATCTAATCACAGCCTTAAACTCTGAGATCCTACGCTCCCTTGTGCAAAGGTGTCCTAACAGGGGTTCAAGTTTCTGTCACTCCGGCAACCCCACAATTAGTAGCCAAATACACAATGCATTCCCCTAGGCCCATAAATGGTGAAGTATCATGTAGTCGACGTTCACATGACACCACTAGAAGAATTGCACCACAACTTAAATACTAAACCATTGAATAATAACTCAACACAAATCCACTACTAACAACATGACTTCTCCCATGTACTCAAGAACTAAACGAACTACTCACAAGACATCATATGGATCAAGATCAAAGATGATATGATAGCTGTTTGATGAAATGCTGACCCCAACTCCGACGCAGGTAACTTGTCCCTTGTTCTGGCTCTCCCGGTGTACATGATCCAACCATAGGCCCTTGTAGGATCCCGGCCTTGGTGCCCAAGAAGGCCTTGGTACCCAAGAAGATGGTATCTCTATCGACCACGAGCCTTTGTTTGTGGACGAACTAGTCCGGCAAACTCAAACACAAGGCGGTAGCCGAAGGAGCGGATCGTACTCAATCCTCGAGGACGAGATGATTTGCGAGGCATGTATGGAAATTATCCAGGATCCAATAACTGGTGTAGAACAAAAGGGAGGGACATTTTGGAACCAAGTATGGAGATACTTTCACGAGCAAAAACATTTCGATGACCATCTGTTTGCGAGCGATCACAATGAGAACTTACTTACGAAGATGTGGGCATTCATCTCCAAACAATGCACGAAGTTTTGTGTCTCCTATGACCATGTTAAGTCAAGGACCGTGAGCGGCATTGGAGTTGGAGACATGGTATGTTCCTATACATATCATATATCATATATATATATATATATGTTCTTATTCATACGAGTTTTCCATTCAAACATAAACTTAAACTTGTTGGTTTAGGTGTGGCAAGCGTTGGAGCACTTTAAGACTTGCCACGAGAGGAAAGCTTTCACGTTGGGCCATTGTTGGACGAAGCTTAAAGATTGCGAGAAGTGGAAAGAGCTCTACGCGGGAAGTGCAAAGGGAGGAGGCGCCAGAATCATCATCGACGAGAAAGGACCGGCAACCAAGAGGCCAAGAGGGAGGAACAGCTCCAAGCTAGAGCTCAAGCATGAAGCTTCGTCATTTGCCATCCAGGAGATGTTGAAAGAGTTGATCGCCAACAAGGAGGTGTCCGTCGACAAGAGGGAAGAGAGGAAACACGGCGAAGAACTACTACGAAATCCAACCGAAACATCTTCAGATAGAAGAGATCAACGCCTGTGCAAGAAAGGAGAAGGTAGAGCTCCAGCTACTTGCCGAAGAAAATCGCATCATAACTGCGGATCTCTTCGAGATGAACCCAATTCAATGGAGTTGGTTCGAGAAGAAGAGGAAGATGATCTATGAGCGAGATGTATAGATTCATCCTCTATCTATGTTTGCGTGCTTGTATGAATAATGTGTCCTGATTTTGTACTCAACCGGTCCTTTAAATTTGCTTCAGTTTGGTACTCTACTAGTCCTCTTTTTAAATTTGTTTCAGTTGGTCCCTGTGAAGAAAGGGCCGGATAAATGGGGAGGTGTCACCGTTGGGTGCACCAGCCATTCCAGACCGGACGCCGTCCCGAAGCCTGTCCACCCCGCCCCGCAAACAGACCAAATCGGTCAAAAGACCTGTCCAATTTGCAGGGGCCGTTGGAGTTGGCCTTACACTAGTTATACAGGGTCCTCTCTTCCCGTCGGAGCCATCGTCTTTGGAACTCCCGGACCCGAGCGCTGCCCGGCTTCATTGTCACTCCCTAGGGATAGGAAAGCATGCTCTTGTTGAGCTGATGGACATTTGTGACCTTATGTGGTTGGCTCCATATGGCCTCGAACGAGGTCATGGGCCCTATCACCGGTCCACGCGCTAACCTAGTCGTCCTTTTCCTTCCGCGGCCTTCGTCAAGAGCCATGTATGACAATAGCCCCTGTCCAGCTCGTCTTGCATGAGTGACGACATTCTTCAACACCACCATTAGTTCGGCTCCGTGATGCTTATAAGCGCGACACAGTTCTGGTTCCATACCCTGTTAATGAAGGAACTTACGATCTCTCAACACAGTAGGCCTCATGCATATTTGTACCGTCCGATTGCTGCTTTACAATTTGTGTTGGTAGGTAAGGTCAAGTTTCGTCATGTTTCGAAAAAGTTAGTCCAATTAATATGCAATGAAATATAATGGAACCAATGTTAAAAAAAAATATAATGGTACCATGCCAGAAAGAGTTTTTGGCACATGGGCAACGGTGCTCTCTTCACTTTAGATTTTTTTTAAAAAATCTCACACTTCTATGTCTCCAAACATTATGGTGTTAAATATAATTTTTCAAAATCTAAAAGTGAATGGGGCACACTAATACCCATATACATATCACAAGATCACTTCTAAGTACCATGCACATTAAGAGAGTGTTTGTTTGGGCTTTTGGTGCAAACCAAACGGCACAGCTGTCAGATGGGCTTCGGCTGAAGTGGTTGACAAAATAGGCGATCCTGACACGTCCAGACGTGCTTCTCGCAGCTTCCTGGACTGCGAGCGAAGAATTTTCGGCTTCGGACATTTGCTTTGAGGAAATTACGAGAAAACTACCATCCTGAGCCTCGCCCCGTATCACCACCGCATCAACGGACGGATCTCCTCCCAGTCCTCGATCGACTCCCGCCGCCCCAGGTCGATGGCCCCTGAACTCGCCCCCGGTCGGCCTTGTCCCCATCCCAAGTCAGTTCCAAGCTCTAGCTTCTCTGTGGATGCGGTCATCCGGGCTCGGGGATGGCCAGGGAGCAAGCGACAGACGGCCATGGCGACTGGGCGTCAGGGAGAAAGCGCGGGCCGATGGCAGAGGTGGGTGGGGCAGGGTCGGGACAGCATCGCTCGGGTGGAGTCGTGGAGAACGCGAGAGAAATAGAGAGAGATACGTGAGGAGGAGGAGAGGATAAAGGAGAGAGAAGACCAAGAGGCTCGGCTGGGTTTTTCTTTTATTTTTTATTTTCCTTTTTATTTCTCTCTTTTTTTAACTGAAAATTTTAATTAGAGAGAGAGGCCGTGTGGCTCGGCTGGTTTTCTCTTTTGTTTGGTTTTGTATTGAGGATTAATACGAAGTATGTAAGGATAATTAATTAGCAAATATACATGTTCATAAAAATCTGAGGATATTTCAAACAATTATTTAACATACAGATAGATAGTCAATCAAGTTACCAAACAGTCAAAATTAGAACAAAATAGTTTTTTCTACACACCAGCACAGAGACAGCTAGAGCCAGTTAGCCACAGACCAAACAAACAGTGTACGGTAGAGTTTCCCCGCTATCCAAGCAGCAGCTACCGCGAAGCGTCACCACACTTGAACTCCTCTACCACTGCCCTATATTTTATAGTTATCCAAGATAGATTTTGCAATCAACTCCCAATATTATAATATCACTCGCGTATCCTTGATTATTAAGGGTTCGGGGTCCAAACTCCTTCACCCGCAAGGCTGAACACAGCTATAAGTAGCACACGGCAACATCAAGCATTTCCACGCCGCAAGTACCACTCACTGCCATCTCCCAGAAGATTCCTAAATCATCTATATTTTCGCAAGTCCAGCCACATCCCACACGGAACAAGATGAAGCAGACCGTCGTCCTGTACCCCGGCGCCGGCGTCAGTCACGTCGGCCCCATGAGGGAGCTCGCCAACGTCTTCCTCAAGCACGGCTACGATGTCACCATGGTGATGGTCGAGCCGCCCTTCAAGTCGTCCGACGCTGGCGTCACCGCCATCCAGCGCATTGCCGCCTCCAACCCGTCCATCTCTTTCCACGTCCTCCCGCCACTCCCTGCCCCCGACTTCGCCGCCTCCGGCAAGCACCCATTCCTGCTCATGATCCAGCTCTTCCTCGACTACAACGAGCTGCTCGAAGCCTTCCTCCGCTCCTTCCCCCGGAAACGCTTGCACTCCGTCGTCCTCGACATGTTCTGCATCCACGCTCTCGACGTCTGCGTGAAGCTCGGCGTCCCGGTCTACACGTTCTTCGCCTCGGGCGCCTCCTGCCTGTCCGTCCTGACGCAGTTCCCGGCGCTGATTGCCGGCAGGCAGACGGGCTTGAAGGAAATCGGGGACACGCCGCTCGATTTCCTCGGCGTTCCGCCCATACCGGCGTCTCATCTCATCAAGGAGATGCTGGAGCACCCCGAGGAGGAGCTGTGCAAGGAAATCACAAACATCTGGAAGCGCAACACGGAGACGATGGGCGTCCTGGTGAACACGTTCGAGTCGTTGGAGAGCCGGGCGGTGCAGTCGCTCAGGGACCCGCTCTGTGTCCCCGGCCGGATCCTGCCTCCGATCTACTGCGTCGGGCCGTTGGTCGGCAAGGGCGCCAAGGACGGCGACGGCGCGGAGAGGAACGAGTGCCTCGCGTGGCTCGATTTGCAGCCGGACCGCAGCGTCGTGTTCCTCTGCTTCGGAAGCAAGGGCACGCTCTCCGGGGAGCAGCTCAAGGAGATAGCCGTCGGCCTGGAGAGGTCCGGTCAGCGGTTCCTATGGCCCGTGCGCACGCCGGCCGGAAGCCAGGACGCCAAGAAATACTTGGAGGTGCGCCCGGAACCGGACCTCGACGCGCTCATGCCGCAAGGTTTCCTAGAGCGGACCAAGGACAGGGGCCTCGTCGTCAAGTCGTGGGCTCCGCAGGTGGACGTGCTCCGCCACCGCGCGACCGGCGCGTTCGTGACGCACTGCGGGTGGAACTCGGTGCTGGAGGCCGTCTCGGCAGGCATCCCGATGCTGTGTTGGCCGCTGGATGCGGAGCAGAAGATGAACAAGGTGTTCATGACGGAGGACATGGGTGTCGCGGTGGAGCTGGATGGGTACAGGACGGGTTTTGTGAAGGCGGACGAGGTGGAGGCCAAGGTGAGGCTGGTGATCGAGGGCGAGGAAGGGAGGCAGCTTAGAGCGCGGGTTGCTGCTCGCAAAGAAGAGGCGGAGGCGGCGCTGGAGGAAGGGGGCACGTCACGGGCGGCGTTCGTCCAGTTCCTGTTGGATGTGGATAGTATCGGAGAGCAGATCGGCGAGTGACGTATCTTGCAAGTGCCGTGTACGAGTATCTCGCTAGGCCAAGATGCACTCATGTTGTACTACGTTTTGGCTGCCTGATCAATAATTGTGCTGGTATGCCTATGTGAAATGCATGGTGGCTCGCGCAATACATGTCTTAAATTGCTTTTGGATTAACCCTATGTATGCATAAGTAGAAAAGTTCAAAATGAACCTTGAACTCGTAGATCTCAGCGAAATCACACCTTGAACTTACAATCCCTGTAATCGGCACACTAATCTTACAAATCCTAGTTCGATTAGAACCCTGGGTTCGAAGCCAAACAGGCTGGGATTGGCGTGTGAGAAGGAGCGCCTAGCGCTAATTTAGCCCGGCCTGCTGCGACGACCCACTTATTTCATTTGCGGTGGTGTCTCCTGGTCTTCTCCTCTGCTCCTGCGACGGCAATGGCGGTAGGCGGGTGATCGGTCGGAGACGGCAAGCATCGCGACGGTGCGACGAATGGCGACGACGCAGGTATTGATCCTCATCTTCTTCTCCTTGGGTGGCCGAAGTTTGTCCTATCTCCTAGTCATTAGGGTTAGGGGTTTGGCAGGAATAATTGGGGCTTTTTGGTGGTGGTAAAGATACGACTTTTGCTCGATTTGGAAGGTTTTTTCCATTGATACCATGCGGAGTAGTAGAGCATAGTGATTTATTTGATTTTTATTTCAGTTCAATCATGGATCCGACGGAGATTTTGAATGTTCGATTTCATATGGGAGGCGAGTTCATCCGCTTGGGTCGGACTATGGACTATGTGGGTGGAGATGAGGAGATTTCATAAATTGAAAGGGACAAGTTGTCATTGCAGGAGGTGATAGGGCACCAAAAAGATCATATGAATTTCAAGCATTCGATGAAGCTTTACTTTCTCATTCCTGGGAAAGGACTAGATGATGGACTGATGTTTCTCATGTGATCGATAAAGGTTGCGTGGCAGTATTGTGATGTGGGAGGGGTAGCAGACATTTATGTTGAGTACCATGGGAAGGAGGATAGTGAGCACATTTATGTTGAGAAGGGTGGTGGTGGTGAAGGCCGAGGGCGTAGAGGCGTCGTCATCCGAGAGCCCCCTCCCCCACGCGTCGTGAATCCAAGGCCAGAGTGGAAGGTACCCCTGGAATATGCTATGGCTAGGCTAAGGATTCATTCGCGTGCGCCTAGGAACGACGGACAAAGACGAAGACGACCCTGAAGATGTGTACTATAGGTCTAGATATGAGCATGACTAAAGGGGGGGCCTTTAGTACCGGTTTTTTAATATTAATAAATGTATTGAGAGTTAGTCCTGGTTTGTGGCTGGAGCGGGACTATAGGGGCATTTAGTCTCGATTCCTCAGTCCTAGTTGGGAAACAGGGACGGATAGACCGTTTCCTACTACGACTTTCCCGAACTTCATGCCCGCCGTTTTGACCATAGTTTGAAACAGGAAAATTTTGAAACGGGCACAAGAAATTCAAAAATGGTCCGAACAATGTAAATCCTTTGTGTGGTGTCATATTATGTGACGTAGTTGCAAGGAAAAATACCAAACTTGGTATATTGATTATGTCTTAAAAAAACCTTTACAAAATAACCTATCATGTTCGAGGTTTCATGGCTTTCGGTCCAAATGACCAATGTTATGTGCATAATCACGACATAGTTTGTGATACTGTGCCTATATTGTGCATACATGTGCATCTTGGGATGACGAACAATGTTGCAGGAGGAAGTTTTCCTTTTCGTCACACGGAAAAGCCATTTTACATTTTCCGAGCGCCAAAAATGGGGCATTTTATGAAGCAACCACCAAAATACCGTTTCAAAATGCTACCACCACATTTTTCAAAAATACTAGACCACCTTACATGGAAGATCTCCCAACCGGGAGATCTCAAATCTTTCCGTTCTTCCCAGACAAAAAAGACAAATGTCTATCAAATCGGTAGGAAGTGGGTCCGGTTTGAACTACAGGTACATTATCTAACGCTCATTTTTCGACTCAAAATGTGATATTTCTTTAGAGATCCAATGCAATTTTTAACGAGGCTCATCCCCTATATTCATGCCCGCCGTTTTGACCATAGTTTGAAACAGGAAAATTTTGAAACGGGCCCAAGAAATTAAAAAACGGTCCAAACAATGTAAATCCTTTGTGTGATGTCATATTATGTAACATAGTTGCAAGGAAAAAATACCAAACTTGGTATATTGATTATGTCTCTAAAAAACCTTAACAAAATGACCTATCATGTTCGAGGTTTCATGGCTTTCGGTCATATTGACCATAGTTTGAAACGGGATGGCGAACAATGTTACATAAAAGGTTTAATACATTATTACACATCACCAACATCCCTATCTACTGTTGTGGTTTTCTTCTGCGCTATAGCCATGGAGAATGTTCATCATTTAACAGGATGCTTCGGTTAGTTTTCACTTTAAAGGGCAGTATTTCATGAAACTTATTATAAACTTCTGACAGTTCTATCTTGTCATCTACTCCCATGATGTTTCTTTTTCCTAAAAGAACTATGTGGTTCTTTGGCTCATCGGACGGAGTATTATTTCATGGAGTTCTTTTTATCGGTTTGGTAGACATGTCCTTCACATAGAAAACCTGAGCCTCAGCATTTGCTAGGATGAATGGTTCGTCCATGTACGCAAGATTTTTGAGATCCAATGTTGTCATGCCATACTTTTACTCTACATGTACCCTGCCTCCTGTCATCTTGTACCATTTTCACTGAAACAAAGGTACCTTAAAAGTAGGTCCATAGTCAAGTTCTCATATCTCCTCTATGTACCCATAATATGTGTCCTTCTTCCCATTGTCATCTGTTGCATCAAAGCGGACACCACTGTTTGGTTGGTGCTCTTTTTATCTTGGGTGATCGTGTAAAATGTATTCCCATTTATCTCGTACCCTTGGAAAGTACATATAGTCAAAGATGGTAAACTGGCCAACAATTACAACTGATCTCCAACAGTGGTGTTACTCATGAGATGTGTCTGCAACCAACTATCGAAAGTAGTCTCGTGTTCTGCTTTAATCCAGAAGTCAGGCTTCTCCGAGTTTTCGGAGCATAGAATATTCTTGTGTTTCTTTATATATGGAGCCATCACGGTGGAATTGTGTAGAACTGTGTAGTGTGCTTGACTGAAAGAATGCCCGTCCCTACATACCATTGCTTTCCTTCCTAGTGTGCCTTTTCCAATCAGCCTCCCCTCATATCGAGATTCAGGAACACCAATCGGCTTAAGGCAACACAAAACTCAGTAAACCTCCTCTGTTCCATAGCCCTTGGATATGCTTCCTTCTGGCCTAGCACGGTTATGAACATATTTCTTTAAGACTCCCATGAACCTATAGAAGGGGAACATATTGTTTAGAAACACAGGACCAAGAATTCTAATCTCTTCGACTAGGTGAACTAGGAGGTTGAAAGGACCGTATGGGCACCTAGAGGGGGGTGAATAGGTGCTACTTCAAATTTTCTTCTTTTTCAAATTAGGGTTTGACAAGAAAGGTAAATTCTCTAGATTATGCAACTAAGGTGAATTTACCTATATGTCAAACAAGCAACAACTAGCACAACACTAAGCAAGAACAAGTAAGTAAGGTGCGGTAAAGGATAGAAGTAACCAAAGTGGTGGACGCGGAGACACAAGGATTTGTTTCCCGTAGTTCCTTCCTTTTGAGGGGAAGTACGTCTACGTTTGGAGAGAGGGTGGTTTCAAACCACCAACGCCATGAGAGGCCTCCCTTGTTCTCCGATGAACCTCGCCTCAAGGGGTTCGATTCACCTTCCATGGCAACCTTCGAGGTGGAAGCTGGCACCTTTACAACGAGTTCGGGGCACACATCCACAACTTAATTGGAGGCTCCCAAATATAAGCAAGCTGCCAAAACAATCAAAGACAAGCTTGTAAGAACCAAATTAAAGCTAGGGTTTCCAAAGAAACACTAGAGCATGGGGACCCTCAAGTGAATGAGGGGGAAATGAAGATCTCTCTTGGTGAAGCTGTAGATCAAGGCCTCCTCCTTAGATTCTCCAAATATCAATGACTTTGGATGGTTGGATGAAGAGATGTTGTTGATTTGGTGGCTCTAATGGAGGTTGTGTTCTTGAGTGGGTCGAGAAGCTAGAGGAAGGGGATAAGGGTCCCTATTTATAAGCAGCTCCCCTCCACGAACCGTTTTTTGACCGTTGGAGAAAAGTCAGACCGGAGACTCCGATCTACACCGGAAACTCCGGTCCATCTCCAGACCAGCCTCCGGACCAGTATGCAGTATGTCCCGGCCCTTCTGTGATCCAAGTGGGCCGGAGACTCCGGTCTGAGGCCTACACTAGAGATTCCGGTGAAGCCTCCGGACCTTGCTCTACACCCCCTTATAGACTGTCCCAGCCAGGATCCTGATGCCTCCACCGGGACTCTCATGAAATCCGTCCACACCGAGACTCCGTCCGAATTTCCGTAACCATGTCAAACTTGCAGGAATCTTTTCATAGTGTGAGGGATCTTTTCACTTAGCATTATAACAACCTGTGGACAGTAACAAACTGTAAAATGGTCTACTTGTTGTTAACTAACACCAAAAGTTATTATGACAGTAAATGTCCTTTTGATCTCCCCCCTTTTGGTGTTCGATGACAACAAGTGATTTTGCATGGAATAATTTGTATGAAGCTCCCCCTGACTATGTGCATTAAGGTAAACAAGTAATTGGTGCACATAATTCTCACAGATAAAACACATAATTCTCACATGAGTTACAATAATAGGTGCACAAGCACATAGTCACACACATAAGTGGCAAATAACACATAGAAGTTCAAATATAGCAAATAAAGGCAAATGACAGCGAATCCAAAGCCCAGGCCCATGCAAACTCCAAATCGATGACAATGTCTTCTCCCTCTTTAGCATCGAAACGCCAAAAAGGGAAAAGACCTAAGCTAGCGCCCCAACAACTCAGTAGTCCTCGTCAACCTCGTCATCCTCATCCTCATCCTGATCCTCACCACCCTCATCATAGTCATCAATATCATCATCAGGGACTACAAGCCCTTTGCCGTGAGGGAGAGAAGAGGAGGTACCCTGGTACCCGTATCTAGAGGTGACATCTGAAAACGTCTTCCAGTCCACCAGGCTGTCCTGCTGGGCATTCCATGCCCCAAAGGAAAGAGTGTGATCTGACTCAGTGGACTGCTGAGCACCATGCTCATCATTGTACTCACCCTCTCCTTCCTCATCATCCTCTTCATGATGTTCCTTTATTTCCTTAAGGATCTTCACAATGCGCCGGCTGCTTTGGTAGGAGGCATGTTGTTGCTTACGGATGTCTACATTCATGCAACATAGGGTCCTCTCCCAGAAAGTGGCCTTCTTGACCTTCTCATGTACATAGCCCCGGGTCATGGAAGGCATAGGTGCATTGGAGGCATTCTTCCTCCAAGCTCTAGGGGGAGAGGGAGACTCTCAGTCTCATCCCTCTCCTCATCATCATTGCCATAGCGACGCCTAGGAGGAGGCCCCATGCGCCCCTTCTGCTCCAAAGATACCAGAGTGTGCTCGGTGAGATTGGGTGCCAAGCCAAGCGGGGAATCATGCTCCTTGGAGTTGATGAGCCTCATAACAAGTGGTGCATATGGAGGAGACTTCTTGAAGAGAATGGCATGGAACATCTATTTAAAAATGAAATCCATCACATCAATAGGATCAGCATCTGCTTCTGGGCCAACATTGTAGATCCGGTGGGTATGATAGAGTAGGTTGACTAGTCCACACCTAATAGCATCGCCATTCCCAGCGCTTGGTGAGATGGTATGACGGAATATCCTCAACATCAGGTTGTAGAGAGGCTTGAGTCCCTTGGACCCCCCTACAACACCCTCTCTACCATACAGAGGTGCAAGCTTCATCTTGTTCACACCAAGAGACGTTGAGTGCATGCGCAGCCCAACTGGAGTGGATACACCATGGAAAGTCTCAAAGATGACATTAGCAAAGTCATGGAAAGTAGCTGAGCAGCGGGTGGTGCGAGTCATCCAAGTCATGGTCCTGTCTTGGTCAGATCCAAACACTACAGTGGCGTAGAACTGCTGCACAAGTGTGACATTGTAGTCTTCACGGAGCTCCATCAAGTTGAACATCCCCAACTTCTCACAGATCCACAGTGCATCATGGAAATAGGGGCTGAGCCTCATCTGCTCAACACTCATGAACTTCTGAGGACACACTGGTGATTTTGTGAGCACACTATACACATCCTTAATGAACATAGCCTGCTCCTTCCTCCAGTAACGAGGATCATCGCTGGTATGAGGCAGGTCATAGAAGTTAGTCTTCCTCAGCTCACAGAACTCCTCCTTTGACATGCGGTCCAAAGATTGAAGATTTTAATATTTGTCCTTCTTGGCGTGGTTCTCTTGCTCAGTCCTTTCCTGCTACCTTATCATATAAGATGCATCACGGGCCTGCTGTCTCCGGTTGGAAGGTGGCATGATAAACTGACCCTGGGATTCATCATAGCGAGGATTGCCCCTTTTTGACTTGGCCTTGGTGCGAGGACGACGAGAACCATCACCTGTGATCAGCAGTGAGGGAGATAGCATGGAGATAAGTATATATGTCCCAAACATGCAGTTTAAGAGCTTTGATGCATTACTGAAACTTTTTGAGTCACCCCACATCAGAGTCACCGCAGCTTAGATCGGAGTCTCCGGCTCAGACCGGAGTCTCCGGTCCTGTGGATCAGAGTCTCTGGCCCAGGGTCCGGAATCTCTGGTCGGGAGGCTCGGGCATGAGATGGGAAGGTGCTGGTGGGGGTGAATCTAATAGATTGGGCAATGCAACAAGGCTAAAGTACTAGAGTGCACGCATACAAGTGATTCCAATGGACAAAACAACACCAATCCTCAAAAACGCATCTAGAGATGAACCCTAGGAGAAAAGGAGGAGGAGAGGTACCAGATTTGTCTATGGGATCGATTCCTCCGGTGGGAATGACCCAATGGAGGAGATGAGAAGGTTGTCCGGTGGCACGGAGGATCCCGGGGGCTTCTTGACCTCCGGGGAGGAGTTATGGAGGAGAGGGCGACGGGTTAGAGGGAAGGGAACGGGGGTGGAAGAAGTGAAACTGATGTTTCAGTTCACCCCATCCCCTCCCTTTAAGTGGCAGAAACCATCTGGATTGGAGACTCCGGTCTACACCGGAGACTCAACTGCTGTACTAGGTAGACATTATAGTCTTCGCGCAGCTCCATCAAGTTATACAGTCCCAGCTTCTCACAGATCCACAAAGCATCATTGAAGTAGGGGCTGAGGCGCATATTCTCAACACTCATGAACTTCTGAGGGCAGACAGGTGATTTGGTGAGCACACCATACACATCCTTCATAAACACAGCCTGTTCCTTCCTCCAGAAACGAGACTCAAGCTCTTCCTCACTAGAGTTGTCACCATGATCAACATGTTGAGGGTCCACATCTTGCCTTTGGCTTGGGTCATTGTCCTCCTCGGTGGATGGAGCTTGTTGATGTTGTGAAGATGAGGGATCCACTTGAGTAGAGCATAGTTCTTCTCGATCCACCATAAGGGGTTCCTCAACGGGGCGGATATATCCCACACCCATTCTTCCTATGGCATCCTGAGGCATTTCATCATCTGCATCACAAGCATCAACACGCCCCCTTGGGGACCATCATATTCTTCGAAGGTCACACTACAAGATTCTATGACGGCTCCAAAGAGCTTATCATAGATTCTATAAGTGTGAGATTCGAGACCATAGCCAACAAAAATACCCTCTAATG
Source organism: Avena insularis (assembly GCA_023614405.1). Classification (NCBI taxonomy): domain Eukaryota; kingdom Viridiplantae; phylum Streptophyta; class Magnoliopsida; order Poales; family Poaceae; genus Avena; species Avena insularis. The sequence continues at coordinate 335,573,730 of CM042689.1, read as the reverse complement.
CTTTAGACTCGAATTTGGACAAACAGACACCTTTTATGAGATAGAAACACTTACAACCGAACACCCGGAAGTAAGATATGTTGCGCTTGTTACCGATAAGTATTTCATATGGAGTCTTGTTGATTTCTTTGCGGAGGTAGAGCCGGTTTGATGCATGGCAAGCGGTGGAGATGGCTTCGGCCCAAAAGTTGTATGGAGATTTAAACTCCGCCAACATGGTCCTAGCCATCTCAATAAGAGTCGGGTTCTTCCTCTCGGCAACACCATTTTGTTGAGGGGTATATGCAGCGGAATATTGATGTTTTATCCCCTCATCACCAAGGAAATCATTCAAGGTGTAGTTCTTGAACTCAGTGCCATTGTCACTTCTTATTATCAACACGGGGACATTGTATTAACGTTGAACCAAGTTGATGAAGTCGATGAAGGTCTTTTGGGTCTCACTTTTCAACTTGAAGAAATATACCCATGAGTATCTTGAAAAGTCATCAACAATCACCAAACAATATTTCTTCCCACCAAGACTTGCATGAGATGGAGGACCAAAGAGATCCACATGAAGGAGCTCCAACATCCTTGTTGACTTGACGCGGTTCTTTGGCTTGTGGGGAGCATCATGCATCTTTCCTAGAACACAAGCCCTGCAAACACGATCTTGGCAAATGAAACATTTCTTTTAGTCCAACAATATGGCCCTCCTTGTGGAGACTTTGCAAAGTTCTCATATTGACATGGGCTAGTCGGCGATGCCATAACCAACCCACATCGGCCTTTCCGAATAAGCACATCGCACTTGTAGTGGTTTGCCCCGAAAAGTCTACCACATACAAGTCATGTTCGACGTAACCAACGAAAGCGATCTTGAGAGACTTGCTCCACATGAGGACCACAATATCATCATCAATAAAGACGTTAAAGCACATATTTCCAAGAGCACGGACTGAAATTAAATTGTAACCAAGGGTATCTACAAGCATGATGTCCACGAGTGTAATATCGTGGGCAACCACTACCTTGCCGAAACCCATTACCTTAGACTTTGACTTGTCGGCATATGTCACGGTTATTTGATCATCATTTGGCCTTAATTCCTTGACAATAGACGAGCTTCCGGTCATATGACTTGTGCAACCACTATCAAGTACCCACTTTGACCCTTCGGAAGCATATGTCTACAAAAGATCAAGCTAATTTTTAGGTACCCTTTTTTCAATGGGTCCTATTTTGTTAGCAACAAGGGTCTTGGGGACCCAAATAGACCAAGCAATATAACCATCATATGGGCAAACATATTGTGCATACACATCACCATCATAATCACGCATTAGAACATAGTGAGGGTTAACACTTCTCGCAAAATCATCATGAGACATAGTTTTACCACTTGTGGTCTTACTATCCACAATGGCCTTGTTTTTCTCTTGTGCGGGCTTGGCCTTATTCTTCTTGTTGTTCTTCTTCTTGGCTTTGGAGACAAAACCAATGCCCCCTTTCTCACCATTTGACCTTTGCTTACTCAAGAGGTCATCAATGGACTTGTTACCTTTTGGAAATGTGGCCTTAACTAGCTCCCCCTTCAACCTAGCATTTTCTTCAAGAATAGTCGTACTACTAGAGGGAATGAAATTACTAGGTGAAGGAATATTGGTCAATTGAGTTTGAAGCTTTTCATGGGACTTTGTGAGTGACAATAGTTAACTTTCCAACGCCTTGTGAGCCTTGTTAAGTAAACTAAAGTCCTCGGCAAGTTTTTCATGAACCACAACAAACTCAATCTTGTCCTTTTTAGCCCTTTTATATTTAGCAATAGCATGATCACATTCCTTGATGAGTCTATTAACAACTATGTCATTGGCCCCATCAAGCCCTTCAAGTTTTAGTTCAAGTGACATCCTAGTCTCTTGTTCTTCTTCTAGAGAATTATTTAGAGCTTCTATCTCAATCTCGTGTTCTCTCCCAAGTTTACATCTTACATCAAGAATCTCTTGTTCTCTCCCAAGATGTTCCCAAAATGCATCTTGGTATCCCCTTGTAAGTCAGTCACAAACTCATCAATAGCAACTAATTCCCTTTTTACTTCAAGAGACATCTCATCATCAATTTCAACATTAGCTAAGGGAGTGGAGTGAGATGATGAGGATACCTCTGTTCCTCTTGCCATAAGGCAAGTGGCGTTCTTGTTGGGAGTAATCTCATTTGGAGAATCAAAGAGGGAGAATGTCAGAGTAGAAGTAGTGGCTAGAGCAACCACTCCGCTTGATGTTTCCTCTTCCTCGTCTTCATCATATTCATTGTCGGAGGAGAATTCTTCATGAGTGATAAATACAATTTCGCCCTTCTTCTTATTGATTGGATTCTTCTTGATGAAGGGTTTCTTGTAAGGAGCTTTGGAAGTTTTCTTTGGCACGTGGTTGCCACCATGATCTTCTCTCTTCTCATAGGGACAACCTGCCACAAAGTGATAGTGGTCACCACAATTGAAGAAAGTTCTCAATTTAGTGACATTTTCTCTTCTTCCACTTGGGTTGCTTCTTCGTTGCATTTCCATCTTGGCCTTGGCGGGGTTCTTCCAAAAGTTCTTTGCATAGAAGGCCATATATTCACCATGAGCAATCTTGACGTCATCGGGGTGGCTCATGGAGAGGCCTTCATCACTATCATCTTCTTCCCCATGTTCCACAACTTTGGCCTTCAATGCTAGGTTGACAACATTGCTCATTCCTAGGGCTCGAGCACAGGCACCTTTGGCATTCTTGGTGGCAACCTTGAAAGAGGCCATCTCTTGCATAACTTCATTGGAGGTCATGAGGTGGTAGTTGTGTCTTCCTTGTAGGCTCTTCAAGTCGGTGGGCTCAAAGGGCATGAGTGCACTCACATATTTCCTTTTTATCCAATCATCATCCACATGTGAGGCACCCACATTCCTAAAAGCGGTGGCGGTGGTCTTGAGCCTACGGTACATGTCTTCATGATCTTCACCTTCCTTCATATAGAATCCTTCGGCTTCATTGCTTAGTGCATCATACCGGTTCCTTCTCATGCTCTCATTCCCAACAAACAATACTGTGAGAGCATCCCAAGCTTCCTTAGCGGTGTTGAGGTGCTCAATGTGTGGGTAATCCTTTGTACCCAATCCTTGTTGAATCATGTGCAAGGCGGTGGCATTGAGTTGACTATTGACAACTTCTCTTCTTGTCAAGTTGTTTGGATCCCCAATATAGAGTCCTTGTTCAATAATGTTCCAGAGTTCAATGCAAGAGCTGCGCACATGAGTTTTCATTAGAGATTGCCATTGAGCAAAAGTAGATGCGTATAGATTTGGTGGGTCTGCCCTATTGTTTATATGAGGGTGGGGAATTGGAGGGTCGGGAGTGTACCATCCATGATATTCATGGTGCTCTCCCTTCTCACCAACCCTTTTTATGGAGGAATTAATGTTGTCTTGATTATCCCCCACCACCTTACCCGTGGGTGATGCCGGGGCATTCTCTTTGGGTAATGGTGGAAGATCCTCTTGAGGAGAAGGGGATGATGAGCCACCTTTATCTTTAACAAGTTGCTCAAGTAACTTATGCAATTGTTTGATATCGTTGGCCATGGTGGAGCTCAATCTTGCTTCCAAGTTATTGAGATCATCCATGGTCACCGAGGTAGGCTCACCGCCACCTTCCCCATCGTTGCTACCCATATACTCTTAGGCGGTAAAGCCCGAATAAAGAGCCGAGGCTCTGATACCAATTGAAAGGATCGTATGGGCACCTAGAGGGGGGGCTGAATAGGTCCTACTTCAAATTTTCTTACTTTTCAAATTAGGGTTTGACAAGAAAGGTAAATTCTCTAGATTATGCAACTAAGGTGAATTTACCTATATGTCAAACAAGCAACAACTAGCACAACACTAAGCAATAACAAGTAAGTAAGGTGTGGTAAAGGATAGAAGTAACCAAAGTGGTTGACGCGGAGACACAAGGATTTGTTTCCCGTAGTTGCTTCCTTTTGAGGGGAAGTACGTCTACATTTGGAGAGGGGGTGGTTTCAAACCACCAACTCCACGAGAGGCCTCCCTTATTCTCCGATGAACCTCGCCCCAAGGGGTTCGATTCACCTTCCACTATATCAGCAACCTTCGAGGTGGAATCCGACACCTTTACAACGAGTTCAGGGCACACATCCACAACTTAATTGGAGACTCTCAAATACAAGCAAGCTGCCAAAACAATCAAAGACAAGCTTGTAAGAACCAAATCAAAGCTAGGGTTTCCAAAGAAACACTAGAGCATGGGGGCCCTCAAGTGAATGAGGGGGAAATGAAGATCTCTCTTGGTGAAGCTGTAGATCAAGGCCTCCTCCTTCGATTCTCCAAAGATCAATGACTTTGGATGGCTGGATGAAGAGATCTTGTTGATTTGGTGGCTCTAATGGAAGTTGTGTTCTTGAGTAGGCCGAGCAGCTAGAGGAAGGGGATAAGGGTACCTATTTATAAGCAGCCCCCTCCATGAACCGTTTTATGACCGTTGGAGAAAAGTCAGACCGGAGACTCCGGTCTGTACACCGGAGACTACGGTCTACACCGGAAACTCCAGTCCATCTCCGGACCAGCCTTCGGACCAGTATGAAGTATGTACCAGCCCTTCTGTGAGCCAAGTGGGCCGAAGATTCCGGCCCGGCAGCACCGGAGACTCCGGTCTGAGGCCTACACCGGAGATTCTGTTGAAGCCTCCAGACCTTGCTTCGCACCCCCTTACAGACTGTCCCAGCCAGGATCCTGATGCCTCTACCGGGGACTCCTGCGAAAACTCCAGTCCACACCAGAGACTCTGGTCTGGAATTTCTAGAACCATGTCAAACTTACAGGAATCTTTTCATAGTGTGAGGGATCTTTTCACTTTGCATTATAACAACCCGTGGACAGTAACAAACTGTAAAATAATCTACTTGTTGTTAACAAACACCAAAAGTGATTATGATAGTAAATGTCCTTTCAGAGGTGCGTCATAATATTGAAGAAGGATGGAGGGAACAACAACTCGAAGCTGACCAGACATTGGACCACATCAATCAGTAACCCTGATAGACTTTATGGATTAATTACCTTCTAATAAATTGCATTGAGGAATGCACATACCTTCACAATGGCCAGTCGAACATTTTCTGGTAGAATTCCCCTCAATGCAACCGGAAGAAATTGTGTCATAATCACGTGGCAGTCATGAGACTTTAGGTTTTGGAATTTTTCTTTCATATTTACTATTCCCTTTATATTCGACGAGAATCCAGACGGGACCTTGATACTGAAAAAGACTTCAAAAAATATTTCCTTCTCTTCTTTGGTAAGAGCGTAGCTGGAAGCCCTTCAAACTAATCTGGATGCATGATGTCTCATCCTATATGATATTTCTGATCCTCTTGTGCTTCCTGGTATGTTTTTACTTCCCATACAAGCCTAGGAAGCCTATAATATTCACTCAAAGATTCTTCATCAGGTGCATCATGTCGATTGTAGAGCGGACCTCATGGACTTCCCAATAGGGTAGCTCCCAAAATATAGATTTCTTCTTCCACATGGGTGCGTGTCCGTCAGCGTCTTTCGGAACAGGTTTTCCTCTAGGACCCTTTCCAAGGATTACATTTAAATCCTTGACCATACCAAATACATCAGCACCAGTATGGGGGATAGGCTTCGTCTGGGTTTCTTCCTGGCCATTGAAATGCTTGCCTTTTTTCCTTAAGGGATGCCTGGGCGAAAGAAAATGATGATTGTACGGGTACACATTCTTCCTACATTTTTCCAGATATATACTTTCAGTCTCATCTAAATTGTGCGTGCATGCATTGTATCCCTTGTTCGTCTGTCCTGAAATGTTACTAAGAGCAGGACAATAATTGATGGTTACGAACAACAACGCTCGTAGGTCAAATTCATGTTGTTCGTGCTCATCCCACACACGTACACCTGGTTTGGCCCACAACTGTAAACGTTTATCAACTAATGTCCTTAGGTACACATCAAAGTCGTTGCCGGGTTGCTTCGGGCCTTGGATGAGCACTGGCATCATAATGAACTTCCACTTCATGCACAACCAAGGAGGAAGGTTGTAGATACATAGAGTCACGAGCCAGGTGCTATGACTACAACTCTTCTCCCCAAAAGGATTCATGCCATCTATACTTAGACCAAATTATAAGTTACTTGCGTCACCAGCATAGTCCGGGAAGTCTCTCTCAATTTTTCTCTACTACCGACCATCAGCGGGGTGCCTCAACATTCTATCTTTCTTACGGTCTTCCATGTGCCATCGCAACAACTTGGCATGCTCTTTGTTTCTGAACAAATGTTTCAACTGTGGTATTATAGAAGCATACCACATCACCTTGGCAGAAACTCTCTTCCTGGGTGTCTTTCCCTCAACATCACCAGGATCATCTTTTCTTATCTTATATCGTAATGAAGTGCATATCGGGCATTTATCCATATTCTCGTACTTCTCACCGTGGTAGAGGATGCAGTCATTAGGGCATGCATGTATCTTCTATACGTCTAATCCTAGAGGTCAGACAAACTTCTTTACTTCATATGTACTGGCGGACAATTCGTTCTTTCTTGGAAGTGATACGTCGGAAATGTATCTATAATTTTTGATGTTACATGCTTGTTTAGCATCTACTTTGCTTTGTTTTGTCTACACTTTGAGGTATTTTTATACACTTTCTGGAAATAACCTATTGACAAGATGCCACAGTGCCAGTTGCCTGTTTTCTGCTGTTTTTGGTTTCAGAAAGCTAAAAAATGAATATTCTCGGAATTGGACGGAACAAAAGCCAAAGTTTATATTTTCCCTAAACAATACAGAAAATCTAAGACGAGACAGAGGAGGACACCGGGGTGGCCACACCCTAGGTGGGCGCAGGGCCCACCATGGCCGCGCACACAGGGGGTGTGGGCCCCCTGGCCCTCCACCGACCTTGCCTCCTTCGCCTATAAGAAGCCCTCGGGGATAAAACCCTAAATCATCTAGAAGAAATCCACGAAAAAATCTCTGTAGCACCACCATCACCGAAGGGGAGATTCGGGGGACAGAAAGTCTCTGTTCCGGCACCCTGCCGGGACGGGGAAGTGCCCTCGAAGCCATCTCCATCGATCTCCATAGCCATCTTCATTGCCGTTGCTGATTCTCATGATGAGGAGGGAGTAGTTCTTCCTCGAGGATAAGGGATCTACCGGTAGCTATGTGTTCATCTCTCTCTATGCATGATCATGTTGTGGTCATGAGCTTTGTAATCAAGTAGATCTACTTTGTTACTCAAGTGCTTCAATAGATCTCTGCTCTCCCCATGTGTGTGAAAGTGACAGCATGCACGCCATGGTGGCACTTAGGCTAGAGTCTACATAAATACTCATCGTGCTTTAATAGATCTATGCTTTTCCCCACGTGTGTGAAAGTGACATCGTGCATGCCGTGTGTGGCACTTAAGCTAGATTACATATATATTTATCATGAGTATATTTGGAGTTGGATGTCTTTATGAAATTGTGGTGTTTGTTGGAACCATCTAGCGCTCAAGGTGATAGTGTGGGGTTATCTAGATGGGAAAGGCGGACTTTGAGGTGTGATGTTATAGCCCTACCATGGATTAGAGTGTCCAACCGGAGAGTAGTTAAGAGTAGTATCATGAAGAGAATTTATTTATATGAAAGAGTGTTCACTAGTGAAAGTATAATCCCTAGGCCTTGTTTCTAAACATTGAAACACCATTTACAACTAGATCTGTTGCATGTTTGCTTACTTCTATCTTTTTGCCTTTAGTATTTTCCTCCCCGTCAGAAGCTCTTTTCTGGCACCGTTACCACTTATAATCATCCATACCACTTGTATTTCACTATCTCTTCGCCGAACTAGTGCACCTATACACCTGGCAAGTGTATTGGGTGTGTTGGGGACACAAGAGACTTCTTGTATCTTGATTGCAGGGTTGCTTGATGATACGTCGAAAACGTATCTATAATTTTTGATGCTCCATGCTTGTTCACTATCTACTTTGCTTTGCTTTGTCTACACTTTGAGGTGTTTTTATATCTTTTCTAGAACTAACCTATTAACAAGTTGCCACAAAGGCTGCCGCTTCTGTTTTCTTCATTTTTGGTTCCGTAAAGGCGTAAAATCAATATTCTCGGAATTGACGGACAAAAGCCAAAGTCAATATTTTACCTGGGCCACGAAGTCCAGAGGAGAGACTAGGCGAACCAGGCCACCCCCTAGGTGCGGTGGGCCCACCGCTACTGGTAGGGTGGGCCCCCTGGCCGCCTCCCAGCCTCGCCTCTTCGCCTATAAGAAGCCCGTGATGCAGAAACCCTAGGCACCCGATCAAAACTCCATGCAACCTTATGTAGCCGCCGCCATCATCGTCCCTAGATCGGGGGGATCTGAAGTTCTTCCCGGCACCCTGCCGGAGGGGAAATCATCCTGGAAGTCTTCTTCTCCGGTATGATGCGTGAGTAGTTCCACCTTGTACTATGGGTCCATGTAGTAGCTAGATGGTTGTATCTCCTCCTTGTGCTTTCATGTATAGATCTTGTGAGCTCCATTCATGATCAAGATCTAATCTATTTGTAATCATGCATGTTGTGTTTGTGGGGATCCGATGGATATTGAGATTACTATGTCAGATTGATTAATGGTTTTGTCTTTATGATTCTATCATGTCTGTGTTGTTTGTGATCTTGCATGCTCTCCGTTGTTAGTAGCTATCTTGGCCAAGTAGTTGCTAGTGACTCCAAGAGGGGGTATTTATGCTCGATAGTGGGTTCATGCCTCTAGTTTCCAAGGGAAGTGACAAAAATCTCTTCGATTATAGATGTGTTATTGCTACTAGGGAGAAAACAACGGTCTCTTGTTCATGGAACAAGTGGATTGTTTACCTTACACACTTTGCTGAAAGCAGTTGTCTGTTGCTTGCAACTTAATACTGGAGGGGTGATGACCCACAAGTATAGGGGATTGCAACAGTCTTCGCGGGTAGTATTACCCAATTTATTGATTCGACACAAGGGGAGCCAAAGAATACTTGCAAGCCTTAACAACTGAGTTGTCAATTCAGCTTCAACTGGAAATAGTTCTTGCTCACAGAAGTTTATCAGTAGCAATAGTTTGTAGTAGCAACAACAAAGCAACAACAATAGCGGAACATGAGCAATAGTAATAGTAGCAACAAACAGTAGGATATGAGTGCGGTAGGCATAGGGATGGATGGACGGGTGTTGCATGGACAAGTATAAACATGTAACTTCAAGATCTAGGGCATTGGAGATAAATAAGAATAAGCATCCCAGTACTAAACAATCCTAGGCATGTGCTCCATAAATAGTCATACGTTGTTGGGGAGGTAACCCCGGATAGGGTAAGGACGGGGAAAGACGAAAGGATTATTCCCCGTCCAGTTTCCGAGTTATATTCTAAGCTGGCCGAGTCTTGTAAAGGTCGGCCGAGATAAGGAAAGGCAGGACCTCAGTAGTGATGGCAAGGCATTACCCGGCCGAGATACGGCGTAAGCCGGCCGGGTTGGCCCGAATGATCTTAATGCAGGTGAAGGACAGGCCGAGTTACACGAGGAAGGGCCGAATGATACGAAGCTTGCAGGAGAAGGAGAAGCCCAAAGTCAAACCCTAGTCACGGAATCTGAGCATAGCCAAGAGCTAAAGACAAATGTGCGTAACGGCGTAGGGCGTAAGGAGGTCACGGAGGTGACAGCCTGGAGCCCGAGGCAAGGTGAGGGCCCTCGAATCTTACAGTGAGAAGGGCGACAGGGAAAGAGGAGCGCCGAACTACTATATTGGGACAAGCATATTCCTCGAATAGGCTTGCCACGTCAGCCCTAGAAGAACCCAGGGCTCTCCTTTATAAGGGGAGGCTTGGACCCTAAGGAGGGGATGGACTCATTCTAAGGACCGTTAGGCTGATAAAATTCTCTCTTTCTCCTTGTATACAGCTCAAGGAGCACTTGTAGCCCAAGGAAAGAGAAATAAAGATCTTTGCGTTAGCTTTCTGTGTGTAGAATCAACTACATCTTCCCTCCTCAGATCCCACTAGCATCCATTGGCCCCAAACTTTAGCCTACCCATGGCATCTGCCGTGCCACCACCACGACAGTTGGCGCCCACCGTGGGGCCAGCAGTGGTGCTAGCTGGAGTTATGATCCGGACGGGAAACTTCATCAAGACAGGCGAGCGCGTTGTTTCTGGCTTGGTCCAGAGATTTGGTCTCTGTGACTATGTCAGCGACAATGCAGGGAGCTTCAGGGGGAAAACTCCCAGCGTAATGGCGTTTCTTCATCAACTCCGGGCGAGCACTGTGTCTACGCCGCATCGACATCTCTAGTGTTTATCCTCACAAAGTTGTTGTTGCAGAGAGCCACCTCTAACGCGAGCCGCCCAGAAAGCACATCCCGCAGCAGCGCCGAGGTAATGGCCGCAATGAGTGCGATCGGAGCAAGCAATTGCCGGTCAAGCAGAGAACCCGCTACCGGTGTACAGGGCGCACCCAGGCAGACCGCACCACTACCCACCGAGGTAATTCCGCCCGCGACCAACCCAACAGAGGTGCAAGACACCACCCCAAAGGCACCAAGGGTAAGAGGGCCACCTATGGAAAGGCCAGAGAACATTCTTCAGGCGACCATAGAAAACTTGACTACACCTGTAGCGCCGATACTTGATCCGGCAAATGCTCAGGCAGAGTTAGAGGAAACCAGGCAAAAGGTGCTGGAAGAGGCCAAAAAGGTGTCGGCCTTGCGGGAGTCCTTAAACAGGACCATGCGAGAATATGCCAAAGCTAATAAGCTTGACGTCGTGCCCGAACGGGTGGACAAATTAAGATTGAGAGGGAAAAACCTCATGGATGATATCAACAAAGAGCATGATGCTCATAAAGCAGAATCAGTGGATTTGGGTTTGCCGAGGTACAAGACTCGCAAAAAACCTATAAGGGCAAATGCCGCAGCATTAGAGTTAGAGGGTCGACCGGCGAGGCCCGGCAGAACAAAGAAGAAAGAGTGAACGAGCTGGTGCGCATCGCGAGCCAGCAAAACGAGGAAATGCTCAGAGCAAACCCGGCGAGGCCGGGGGCCTCGCGAATGGTTCACTCGGCAGGAGCAGCACCTGCCTTGTCCGTGGCAGCAGCATCTTCACCCGGAAATAATGCACGAAGAGACAAAGCAGTAACCTCGGGAAAGAGGAACAAGCAGATTGTCCCATATGATCCGGCAATGGCCGGAAAGGCAAATGAGAACAGAGGCAATGCAAGCCGAGGTAACAGTGGGGAGAGGAACCACGGCCGTGTGGAAAAAGATGGCAGCAGCCAAGGCAACAGAGATCTCGGCAGAAGAGAAACCGCGAGAGGCAATCATGGGAACAATACCCCGGTCGAAGTAAGGAGAGAACTGCCACTCAACCCGCAACCGAGGCATGAACCCCGGCAGGAAAGAGAAACGAGGCCAGCTCGCCACAATCAAATTAATGAGAGATACAATGATGGTTATTCCGAAATGGAATATGCGATCCATGGCGGAAACAACCACTATGGAATACAAGACAGAGTTCTGTACAGAGATTTGCCGTCAAATGATGCAAGAGTGAAGCTAGACCGGCTATACAGGTCCGAGTTATTGGAAGAACAGGGTCCACCAGGGCCGACATGCTTTGGACCGCGTATCATGGGCGAGCCACCTATGCCGAACTTTCAGCTAGCAAGGGGCACGAAAACATATAATGGGAATACCAAACCACAAGACTGGTTGATTGACTATGCCACTGCCGTAAAAATAGCGGGTGGGAACTTACGATGGGCGGTACGGTATGTACCACAAATGCTGGAAGGACCAGCTAGGGTATGGCTGAATAATCTACCAGCCGGCAGTATCAACTGCTGGCTGGATTTTGAGGAAATGTTTGTCAGCAACTTTACTAGCACATACAAGAGGCCAAACAGGCCACAACAGTTAGCCATGTGCAAGCAGAGGCCGAATGAAACTGATAGAGAATTTTTGACTCGATGGTGCAACCTGAGAAACTCATGTGAAGGAGTTATAGAATCGCAAGCAATAGCTTGGTTCGCGCAAGGATGCCGTTATGGCAGCGTACTATGGCAACGTCTGCAAAATATATGCCGACCACACTGGCGGAAACTATCATAATAGCGGACTCCTACGCGTTAGGAGACCCGACGCAACCAGAATTAATGTCGGCGGATCACCGCGAGCAACAAGACCACTATGCAAGAGATTTGGCCGGGTCTTCCAGGCGCGGTGATTTTAGAGGAAGAAGAAGAGAGGAAAGGCCGAATTACAGATATAATTCGGCCCAAGTGGCGGCAGTAGCGCAGGATCAGCCGAGTCACGGAGCAACTCAACAGCAAAAGAATGGTCCTCAGCAGTGGACACCAAGGAATGAAGGAAAAAAGCAGTGGACCCCCAAACAAAAGAAACAGTGGCAGGAGAGGCCGAAGTACACGTTCGAATCCATGCTAGATCAGCCGTGCAAATTTCACACGTCAAACCCATCCAGGCCAGCCAACCATACAACCCGCCAATGTGCATGGATGAAAAATGCAATGGGGAACCCCGCGGGAGTTCAGGCACCCCGTCAAGTACATCATCAGCATCAACCACAGTTGACTGGAGCGAATGCACAACAACTGATGTTACCGCCCCCTCCCCCGAGGTACGACAACTCTGATCGGAGAGACGCGGTGCATCAAGTAATGAACCAAGTCCAGGATGGAAGAACAAACCCGGCGAATACGGGACGCAATGATTACAGAGAACATCATCAGTCTTATTGCATGTTCACAACGGAACAACAAGACAAACAGAGTGTGCAACGCCGGCATATGGAAGTAAATGCAGTTATGCCGGCGGTACCGAGATACGTGCCCTGGTCGGATCAGGAAGTAACTTGGAGCATAAAAGATCATCCCAAGATAATGCCGAATCCCGGATCATATGCGCTCGTGTTGGATCCGACATTTTTTGGACCAAGCATCAATGTGAAATTCTCAAAGGTACTCATTGACAATGGAAGTAGTATCAACATCATGTACAAAGATACCATGCATAAACTTGGAATATCACAGAACATGTTGCAGTCCACGAGGACCACTTTCCATGGGATACTGCCAGGGCTTTCATGTGAACCCATTGGTAAGGTCCGAGTGGATGTATTATTCGGCACAAGAGATAACTGCAGAGCAGAAAACTTAGAGTTTGAGGTGGTGGATCTAGAGAGTTGTTATCATGCTTTACTCGGACGGCCAGCGTTGGCCAAATTCATGGGCAGCTGTCATGTAAGTTATCTGAAAATGAAGCTACCCAGACCACAAGGAGTGATAACAGTTGCAGGGGATTACAAGAAGTCAATGGAGTGTGCTTCAGCCGGTCAAATTGGCGAGTCATTGGTTATAGCAAGAGAAAAAGAAGGATTCAGAGGTAGCAGCCCTCGCCGGTCGGTAGTGAACATGCCGCAGACTAGCCAACCCGCATGGCGGTCTCTTTTCACCGACTCAAAGAAACAAAGAAGTTTCAGATAGATGAGCAATTCCCGAGCGCATCGTTACTATTGGTGCAGGCCTCGACGCTAAATAGGAAGCGAGCTCACCAACTTCCTCCGTGAGAATCGGGACATATTTGCATGGTCAACTCAGACTCGCATATGCCCGAGGGCGCTGGTGAGCACTCTTTGAATGTAAGGCCAGGAGCAAGGCCGGTGAAGCAACCTCTCCGCCGCTTCACCGAAGACAGGAGAAAATAATAGGATGAAATAGCTCGGCTCGCAGCGGGTTCATCATGGAGGTGTCAGATCCGGATTGGCTATCGAATCCGGTGCTAGTAGAAAAGAAGAAGGATGATCCCAATGTAGCCATTGTATGGCGAATGTGTATCGATTACACGAACCTGAACAAGGCGTGTCCAAAAGATCCTTTTCCATTACCTAGAATAGACCAAGTCATTGATTCGATCGCTGGTTGTGAGTTATTGTCATTTGTAGACGCGTATTCTGGTTTCCACCAGATACCGTTAAATCTGTCCGATCAAATAAAGATCACGTTTATTACCCGTCAGACGGGCTTATTGCTATCGACAATGTTATTCGGCTGCGAAACGCAGGAGCAACATATCAGAGATGTATGCAAAAATGTCTACACGATCAGATAGGAAAAAATGTACAAGTATATGTAGATGACGTGGTCATCAAAACCAAGGAAAGCAAAACGTTGTTGGAAGATATACGGCAGACTTTTGCGAACCTAAGAAGGTTCCGAATGAAGCTTAATCCGGAAAAATGCACGTTTGGCGTGCCAGCAGGAAAATTACTTGGTTTTCTTGTATCTAGCTGAGGTATAGAGGCCAACCCAACAAAGATAAAGGCAGTAGAAAGAATGGAATTGCCAAGATGCTTAAATGATGTACAAAAATTCACGGGTTGTCTAGCCTCGCTCAGCCGGTTTGTATGTCGGCTGGGAGAGAAGGCACTACCATTATATCAGCTGATGAAGAAATCAGATAAATTCATTTGAACTCCACAAGCGGACAGCGCGTTTCATGAGTTGAAAAAAATGTTGGTCACGGCACCTATTTTGGCTTCTCCATTATCAAAAGAGCCTATGTTACTTTATATAGCGGCTACCAACAGAGTAGTAAGTGCTGTAGTCGTGGTAGAACGACTTGAAGATGGTAAGTCCGTACAGAGGCCGGTATATTATTTAAGTGAGGTGTTATCCACTTCAAAACAGAATTACCCACATTATCAGAAGATAGCTTATGGGGTGTATATGTCAGCAAAAAAGCTTAAACATTACTTTGAAGAGCATCCCATCAGAGTAATCTGTGAAGCGCCCATAGCCGACATATTAAGGAACAAAGATGCAAGTGGCCGAATAGCAAAATGGGCAATTGAGTTGTCGCCATACGCTCCACAATTTGATAGGAGAGATGCAATCAAATCTCAAGCAGTCGCCGACTTCTTCGTAGATTGGGCCGAAATACAATATGAGCCACCATTACCAGATCCAAATTATTGGACGATGCATTTTGATGGTTCCTAAGAAATGGTTTGGGGGCAGGAATAGTGTTAACCTCGCCTAAAAAAGATCAGCTGAAATATGTGCTACAAATACATTTCGCCGCGTCTAATAATGTAGCCGAGTATGAAGCACTAGTCCATGGATTGAAAGTAGCAAAAGAGATCGGCATACGCAGAATCTTATGCTATGGGGACTCGGACCTAGTAGTACAGCAAGTCTCAGGCAATTGGGATGGATTAGATGCTAATATGGCTTTATACAGATTTCATGTGCAAAAGATCAGTGGATACTTTGAAGGATGTGAATTTCACCACATACCTCGGGCAGAAAATGATGCCGCAGACACGTTGTCAAAGCTCGGATCAACCCGGCAGTCAATCCCACCGGGTATTGCCCTTGAACACCTCAGAAAACCATCAATAATCCCTTCACCAGAATCCGAATCTATCTTTATTCCGGCTAATTCGGCAGCAGACAATGTGCCGATGGAAGTAGACCAGCAATATAACTCGAAATCCCCCAAGAGGAGGACAGTGGAAGTAAGCACAATCATAAAGAAAGCCGAGACGGATATGTCGGCAGAAAACATGGAAATAGACAATGAGAGTGCACCAGAAAAAGGCACACCGCCATGGGAGCAACCCATATTCTCTTACCTTAAAGAGTCAATATTGCCGGATAATGAAGTATTAGCTAGACAAACTGTAAGGAGAGCAAAAGCTTATACAATCATAAACAATGAGCTGTATAAAAGAAGCGTCACAAGCATATTGCAGAAATGTGTGAGTTCGGCAGAAGGCCAGGAGATCCTCCTGGATATACATCAAGGAGAATGTGGACACCATGCCTCATCTCGTGCCTTGGTAGCCAAAGCATTCAGGCACGGATTTTATTGGCCAACGGCGTTGAAAGAAGCCAAAGAGTTGGTTGAAAAATGCAATGATTGTCAGAGATATGCAACCAGGATACATATGCCATCGGCCGAGTTAAAAACAATACCCATCACTTGGCCATTTTCTGTGTGGGGCTTAGATATGGTGGGACCATTTAAGTCGGCCCGAGGGGGAATGACCCACATATTGGTTATGGTGGACAAGTTCACAAAATGGATTGAGGTGAAACCAATAAAAAAATGCGATGGGCCCACAGCAGTGAAATTTCTCAAAGATATTATTTTAATATATGGGTATCCGCACAGTATTATTACGGATAATGGCACAAATTTTGCAGAAGGAGCCTTCGCCAGATTTTGCAGAGAGAAACACATAAGACTAGATGTTGCCTCTGTGGCTCACCCAGCATCTAATGGGCAAGTAGAGAGGTCTAATGGATTAGTATTGTCAGGAATAAAACCACGACTTGTTGAACCACTGCAAAGGTCGGCAGGATGTTGGATTGAGGAACTCCCAGCCGTATTATGGAGCCTCAGGACTACTCCGAATAGATCAACAAGCTATACACCATTCTTTCTGGTATACGGGGTAGAGGCCGTGCTTCCAGCCGACATAATACATGACTCGCCAAGAGTTACTCAGTATACAACCTCAGAGGTAAACGAAATAGCTCGGCAAGATACAGTAGACCTGCTAGAAGAAGCCAGAGAGCTCGCACTATCACGATCGGCTATTTATCAGCAGAACTTGCGGCGATATCATAGCAAGAAGGTGAATCCAAGAGTATTCAAAGAAGGGGATTTAGTTCTCCGACTGGTTCAACGCACGGCCGGCATGCACAAGCTGTCACCTCCATGGGAAGGACCATTCGTCGTGAGCAGAGCATTGCACAATGATGCCTATTACCTAATCGATGCTCAGTCCCCTGGAAAAAACAGAGCAGACAAAGTTGGCGAAGAAACGAAAAGGCCATGGAATGTAGCTTTACTTCGTCCGTTTTACTCATAGTATGTTATCTCAAAATCAAGCATCGGTTATGTATTAAACCTCGACATCCAGAGCAGTGACTCGGGGACTGCCATATGTTATTTCAATTTCATCTTGTATTAAACCTCGGCATCCAGAGCAGTGACTCGGGGACTGCCATATGTTATTTCAATTTCATCTTATGTATTAAACCTCGGCATCCAGAGCAGTGACTCGGGGACTGCCATATGTTATTTCAATTTCATCTTGTGTGTTAAACCTCGGCATTCAGAGCAGTGACTCGGGGACTGCCATATGTTATTTCAATTTCATCTTATGAATCAAACCTCAGCGTCCAGAACAGAGACTCGGGGGCTGCCATATGATATTATAATTTCTGTGCACTAAACCTCGGCACCTTGAGCAGCGACTCGCCAGCCGTTTTATGTTATTTCTGCAGTTCGATTTATACGCTAGGCTTCGGCGCCATAGGCAGTAACTCGGGGACTGCCATATCTTGTTCCGAAGTCCTGATTAGCCTTTGATACAAAGAAAGTATCAAACTTTGACATTGAAAGTAAGAACTGTCCAAACTAGTATGATATACGAAGCTCACACCTAGATTAATTGGGTAAACCATGAATACAAAGATAAAGATACATCCCAAAATTAAGAAATCGCAGGCCAACAAAGCAAAAGATTCGGACAAACAAGACCACTTAGACAAAGTGATACCAACTGCAAACATGTGTATCAGCAGCACACGGCAAAAGAAATTCATTCCATACAGAGGACAGACGAATGTTTCACGTACATCGTATGCCCGGCATACCAGGGATAAGAAATGACTTAAACGTTTTTGGCTGGAGAAGCGGCAACTTGGTCAGGGGCTGGGGACTCCGAGGTAGGAGGAACTTCGGCCGATGTTACCTCGCCCTCCGCAGACACAGGTGCAACCTTGGCAGAAGCCCGAGGCTGCTAAGGAGCATCAGTTTGCGCAGTGGAATGCCCGGTACCCTTGGAGGAGGATCGCGCGTCGCCGTTGCCATCCGAGCTCAAACTGGAGTCACCAGAAGTGGCCGAATCATCTTCATCTCCCCCTTGCTCAGCTGAATCGTCATCTGATGCATCCTCGACTACGACCTCCTCGTCCGGGTTTGGAAGGAAACTCGGCCCTTCGTTCCAGGTATGCACGTCGGCATACTCAACAAGCTGGAAAGCACGAGCTTGCCGCAGAGCGACGAAGGCGGGGTCCTCAACCCAACGGGAACCAGTGCGCAGATTTCTCAAGATATCAAGAGATATGTCTTCATACCATGACATGATAACAGTGAGAGCCATGTCAGCGCCAGCTCGTCCGGCTGACTCCCTCCAAAGACTCAATTGTTTCTCGGACGCCATCAATCTTTGCACGAGCAATTCGACCTCATTGATATCGGGGGTCCCAGAAGTGTTCGGCTAGAGAACATGGTAAGCTCGAATAGCTGCCTGCACCAAGTCCCTGCCCATAATTTTCATCGGACCAATAGCAGCACCGACATCGACAAGGAAATCTTCCATCGAGTAATTCAAATCAGGAGGACACCTCAGGCTCGGGCGCTATACGCAAGAACCTCTTCGAGCTCACAGCTTAGCTTCGGGAAATGACCGCGAAACACGAATGTGTCAGGAGATAAGAAACTTACAATGAATATAATTCGGCTGAGATAAGAAACTTACAATGAATATAACTCAACATTTTATGGAGGTCTTTAGCCCAGATGATCTTGCTCTTCTCAAACGAAGCAATTTCCTCGCTCATTCCCTGAGTTTTTAGTTTGGCAGCCTCGAGGAGTTCTTTACTCTTCTGCAGCTCCAAAGCCAGCCGATTCTTCTCCTCGGAGAATTCCTGATCGACCTTTTCTAGTTCAGATTTCTGAGAGAGCTTAAGGGTCTCCACCTCGGCCCGTAGGCAAGCTATTTCATCATCTTTTTATTTTAGCTGCGCCGAATGAGTAGCGCTTTGTTCTAAAAAATGCAGCATCACGTCAGGCATAGGCGTGCAATCTTGGTGAGATGCTGCGAAGGTTTGCAACTCGGCTTTGCCACAGCCAAACAAAATAAAAAAGTTTTAGCGCGTATTCTAAAGGGCGAGAAGGTGTAGGGTAAGAAGGAAACTAACCTTCCAAGCTCTTGACTTTCTTCTCAAGACGAATGTTGAGATTATTGATATTACCTGTTTACCAAAAAAATGAGCCGATACCCCGCGGACAAAAGTAAGTCGAAAACAATGAAAAGGAACTATCAACTTACCAGCCTTTTTTACCACAGGAAGGACTTTCTCGTATTTCTCTTCCAGTTTGCGGTGCGAAAAAAGCAGCCTTTGAAATTCGGTAGTCCGCCTGTCATGTGCAACCTGAACAATGGAGCAAAACGATGATTAAATGTCCGAAGCTAAAACAGATCCGAGTTAAGCGAAAACTTAACCCGGATCTAGGTGGCTGGATATTCGAAGCCAAAACAGATCCGAGTTAAGCGAAAACTTAACCCGGATCTAGGTGGCTGGATATTCAAAGTTAAAGTAGATCCGAAAGGTTTAATACTTAACCCAGATCTAGGTGGCTGGATATTCAAAGCCAAAACAGATCCGAGTTAAGTGAAAACTTAACCCAAATCTAGGTGGCTGGATATTCAAAGCCAAAAGTAGATCCGAGTTAAGCGAAAACTTAACCCGGATCTAGGTGGCTGGATATTCGAAGCCAAAACAGATCCGAGTTAAGCGAAAACTTAACCCAGATCTAGGTGGCTGGATATTCAAAGCCAAAACAGATCCGAGTTAAGCGAAAACTTAACCCAGATCTAGGTGGCTGGATATTCAACGCCAAAAGTAGATCCGAGTTAAGCGAAAACTTAACCCAGATCTAGGTGGCTGGATATTCAAAGCCAAAAGTAGATTCGAGTCAGGCGAGAGCTCAACCCGGACCTATGTGGCTAGACATTCAAAGAACAGCTAGATAAAATTTAAGCAAAGTTTAAGATAGATCTACTCGGATATAGGCTCGAACCCTAAATTAAGTCAAGATTAAGTATAGCACTATAAAAACTTCCAAGCGAATAACAAATTACTCATTTGCAAGTTTCGGGGACTAATGTATATATAATAGCATATGGAGAATCAGTCCAAACCCCGAGAAGTAGCAATTACCTCGTTCATCTTGTTGCTATCCAGAATGATCTTGGCAGCTTGATCCAAACGGCTGCTGATGTCGGAAAGTTGAAACGGCTAACTATTTCGATTGCCCTCAAGCTGATCAGTAGCATTCCAGTTATGAGCATATTCCACCAGCGAGCCGAGGCTGTTCCCACTAGACGTCTGGGTTAAGACTTTACCTCGGACATGTTGTGCAACCACTGCAGCCGCAGGGCTTGTATGAAGAGCAAGCTGGGTGCTGTCAGCCGAGGTAACAGAGGCTTTGATAGGCGCAGTTCCTTTGCGCAGCGCGTCGGCAATACTCGGCTGAGAAGAGCCGGCAAGACCTTTTTGGGAAGTGGAAGCCTTGGTGGCAACAGTTTTTCTTACTGTGGAGGAGGCACCAGCAGAAGCCGATACCTCGGCAATGGGAACAGTGCCTTTAGGAGCAGGAGGGATCGCAGGCGCAGAGGACGCCGGAGTATTAACGACCACGGCTGAGGCTGGGGTTACTGCAGGAGCTATAGAGGTAGAAAGAGGCTCGGTGGATATGCTCGGATTCAATGGAGGGGCAACGGGTTCGGTAGAAATCTCGGAGACACGAGTATCAAAGCGATCGTGATTTAGGGGTGACAGATGCGGAGCTAAGGAGACGCAGATGAGCAGGACTGGAATCCTGTATCTTCAACGGCGGAGGAGACGGCGCTTAATCAAGGCGGTTAGTCATGCTAGGACCGCTGTGCTTAACGGAAAGCGGAGCACTGCGAAAATAAGAAAGAAAAGAGGGTGTCAGGATGAAAAACAGAGAGGGAAACAAGAAATACGAGCAAAATGAACCTACCCTGCGACCCCAGGCATGGTCTTGCGCCTGGGAGGATTTGGAGCAGACTTCTTCATTCGTTTCTTGGGGGCCGCCTCTGAGGCACTAGAAGGATCCCCGCGTTTCCCCGAGGTAACTGGGGGCCGGGATGCAATAGGCTCGACGTCATGAACCTGACCGGCCGGATTAGCTGGGAAAGTAGAAGCCGGAAATGCATAAGAAATAGGCATTGCGGCAACTACCTCAAGAACTTGGGCCTCGTCCGAATCACCTTCCTCCTCATGGACCAAAGTCTTGCCACGAAGCCTTGGCCGGAGCGGATCCGACTTAGGGACGAATTCTTCGAGTCCGCCCCCGACGTCTGGTATTCGTCCGCAGTCCACGGAAGCGACAAAACCTCGGCATCCTCGTCCTTTTGCTCTGCGAACCTCTGTGAGGCGAAAAAGAAGGAAGGTTAGCGAAAACAGCTATGGAGACAATAGAAAATCAAAGCATTAATGGTTTAACTTACTGCGGGAGGAGGATGATCGCGGGTAAACGGTTTCAATCGCCAAGTCCAATCTTCAGGCATCTCCGTCTTAAATATAGCTCGTACACGCTTGAAAACGAGGTAGTTGTCCAGCTCGACGGTCGAGACTCGGTTGGGATCAAGTGGACCACTCATGTAGCAAAGTTTGTGCGTCCTTTTCTGGAATGGGCAAATTCGCCATCGATGAAGGTAGCCATCAAGTCCTCGCCAGATAACCCGCCCGGATCAGCTCCTTGAGCCGAAGTCTCAAAAGCTCGCCAAGACGTGACTCCTCCTCGGATTATAAGTCCAATTCACCTTGGAAGGCGGACCAATGGAAAAGGCAGGAGCCAATCTTGTCTTCCGCCCTCGGTTCTTGACATAAAAGAAGGATTTGTGCCACTTGCACGACTCTAACCCGTGACACGAGGAAATACGGACTTCCTCCGAGGTGTAATGGACGCTGCCCGACCGAGTAGCGCTTCGGAAGGGTGCAGACTTGTCGTGGACTACATTAGAACGAATCTGGAAGAACTTCACCAGACGCACGGACGGCCATAGGTCAAGTATCCTCCGAGGCGGAGATGAATGCGTAAAGAGAAGCGATGGCATTCGCATGAAGATGATGCGGCTGAAGGCCGAAGTAGTCGAGAAATTCTCTTGCAAAATCGCTAAGAGGGAGACCAAAGCCGCGCGAGAAATGTGACATAAAATCTACATATTCGCCCTCCCTAACATCCGGAGATAACTCGTTGCCGGGTAAACGACAAGAGACCTCGGCGGGATCCTCCGGTTCAATGAGCCACTCGATCTCCGCTGGGTAACAGAGAGCCGCCACGAGCCTCGCCGCCGGAGCCAGCATCATCATCCTCTACCAGGGCACCGCTAAAGGAACTAGACATGGTTTCGCCGGAAAGATCGCCGAAGGAAGAACTCGCGGCGGAGAAAAGCTTAGAGCTACGAGGCCCCGTCGCAATTCAACGCAAAAACGGCGGCGGAACGACGACAGAACCGCAACGCAAGAACAAAGAGGAAACGAAGGGATTTAGAGGAGTTTAGGCGGCAAGGCCGAAAGGACTCGGGCATTTACGCCGGAGCAAGTGAGCGGCGACGAGGCAGACGGAGAAGCGCGGCGGAGTCCTCCTCATCGCAGAACCAGTTGAGCGCGTGGCGGCGGAACCGCAAACGAGCACAGGAGCGAGAGGAAGAAGAAGGGCGCAGGCGAACGAGAAGGGGAAAGTGAATCCCCGACGCCGTGCCCCCACTTTATAGCCTAGCCGCAAGCAAGGTAGTGGGATCGTGGGTGTGGCAGCAAGACGGATCGTGCGCAGACGACCACGCCACCGAGCGGAACTGCATCAAGGCCACACAATTGACCAAGGAGCTCACGATCCCCAACGAGAACGGGCACGAGGGCGCAATGAATAACAACAGCGCCGGGCAAGAATTATAGCTTGTCAGTAGAAACTGTAGAGGAACAAGAAACTAGAGAAACAATGATGAGATTGACACGTGGGACAAGGCGTGCACTAGTAAATACGGTGTTACCACAAGCGGGCGGAAGATAACTCGGAAAGAATGCATAATGTATCATGAAATCGATACGACGCCGAGGTTATCGGGACCATATCAGCTTGGGACTAATGTTGGGAGGTAACCCGGATAGGGTAAGGACGGGAAAGACGAAGGATTATTCCCCGCCCGAAGTTATATTCTAAGCTGGCCGAGTCTTGTAAAGGTCGGCCGAGATAAGGAAAGGCAGGACCTCAGTAGTGATGGCAAGGCATTACCCGGCCGAGATACGGCGTAAGCCGGCCGGGTTGGCCCGAATGATCTTAATGCAGGTGAAGGACAGGCCGAGTTACACGAGGAAGGGCCGAATGATACGAAGCTTGCAGGAGAAGGAGAAGTCCAAAGTCAAACCCTAGTCACGGAATCTGAGCAGAGCCAAGAGCTAAAGACAAATGTGCAGAACGACAGAGGTGCAGAAGGAGGTCACGGAGGTGACAGTTCTGGAGCCCGAGGCAAGCAGGAGGGGCCCTCTGGAATCTTACCGCAGTGAGAAGGGCGACAGGGAAAGAGGAGCGCCGAACTACTATATTGGGACAAGCATATTCCTCGAATATGCTTGCCACGTTAGCCCTAGAAGAACCCAGGGCTCTCCTTTATAAGGGGAGGCTTGGACCCTAAGGAGGGGATGGACTCATTCTAAGGACCGTTAGGCTGATAAAATTCTCTCTTTCTCCTTGTATACAGCTCAAGGAGCACTTGTAGCCCAAGGAAAGAGAAATAAAGTTCTTTGCGTTAGCTTTCTATGTGTAGAATCAACTACATCTTCCCTCCCCAGATCCCACTAGCATCCATTGGCCCCAAACTTTAGCCTACCCATGGCATCTGCCGTGCCACCACCACGACATACGTGCTCGCAATGAGAACTTGCACAACATCTTTTGTCCTGCCAGCCCGTGGAAGCGGGGCCTCTAGGGAACTACTGGCAATTAAGGTGCTCCTTTTAATAGAGCACCGGAGCAAAGCATTGACACTCCATGAACACATGTGATCCTCACACCACAGCCATCCCCTTCGGTTGTCCCAATTTCTGTCACTTCGGGGCCTTTGGATCCGGACAATGATATGTGTACACAACTTGCAGATAAGATCACAAACAATACTATCATAATGATTCAATAATAAGTTCAGATCTAAGATCATGGCACTCGGGCCCTAGTGACAAGCATTAAGCACAACAAGTTGCAACAAAGTCAAATAGCACTAATAGAGATACTAGGCACTATGCCCTAACAATCTTATTCAATTACATGATAGAATTCATCCAATCCCTGCCATCCCCATAGCCTACAGCGGGGTATTACTCACTCATGGATGAGGAAAACATCGATGGTTGATGGAGAGGCGTCGGTGATGACGATGGCGATGATCCTCTCCAAATTCCCCGTCCCGGCAGGGTGCCAGAACGATGTTTCTGGATTCGAGTCGCGGCTTCTGTCGGTGGCGGCGTAGCGGAACTCTTTCTGGAAAAACGACGAACCCCCCTCGGTTTTTAGGTCAAGGGGTATCTTATAGGCGAAGAGGGAGCCCGAGGGGGTGCCTAGGGTGGCCGCACCCCCTAGGAGCGAGGCTAGGCCCACCCGCGCCTGGAAGGGGTTTGGGCCCCCCAGGCCTCCACTCCGTCTCATCTTCTGGCTCCGTGGGTCTTCTGGTGAAATAGGATTTTTGGCATATTTTCCAGGATTTTTCCTGATATCTGATTTTCTGCACAAAAACTAGACACCAAGGTAATTCTGCTGAAAACAACGTCAGTCCATGTTAGTTGTATCCAAATCACACAAGTTTAGAGGAGAAACAATAGCAAAAGTGTTCGGAAAAGTAGATACGTTTTGGACGTATCAAATCCCCCCAAGCTTAGCTTATTGCTTGTCCTCAAGCAATTAAGTTGAAAACTGAGTGTGATAAAAGAACTTTCACGAACACATTTGCTTCATATGATGTATATATTCTCAGCACATGAGTAGATACTTAAACCATCCATAATAAGAAGTATGCAACCAAGTCTACTTAATAGTCATTGCAAGCTATGAAGAGAAACCAACTCAATAATAATAAGTAGCATGGAACATAAGTTGATTTTTGAGACTTTATCACTGATATTTATTGATTATTATTATCTTTGTGAGTTGTTTCAAATAAGTTGATTGGTGTTAGAGAGGAGTAGAAAGTTCTTGCTTGAGTAGTACAAGAGGAGCTTGCTTTGACTGTGACTTAGACTTTGTCATGTCATGCTAGATGTTTTTTGACCTTATGCTTAGTGATTATTGTTGTAGCATGAATTGTTCCAAACAATTGAGATTGCTTAGTGTGCCTTGATAGAATCATGCGTTGTTTTAGCATACAAAAGCATAGTATTATGGTATTCTCCTTTTGATGCTTTGTTTGGGTTGACTTGGCACATGCTTACACCATGTTATGACTATTAACAAGTCACCATAGCCTCTATGATCATTTAGTCCTTGACTTGTAGTACCAATTTATGCTTTGATTAGTAATGTTTTGTCGCTCTGCATGATTATGGCCATTATTGCTCTCTTAGTTGGTCGCTCCCAGTCTTTTTATAGCCTCCACTTGTATTGAGTAAGCTCTACTCATGCATCCAACTCCCAAGAAACCAAGTTATTCCAAAGAGTCCACTATAAATTCCTATGCATGGTGTGTTACACCATTCCAAGTATATTCTTGTTTTCATCTATCTTCCAATTAAAAAGTCTTTTTGTTATGTGAAAACTTAGTGATTAAAGCTCTCACAAACTTGATGGCACACTTTATTTCTTGCCCCTAATAAAATTGAACCATTATGTCATCTATGTTGTATATGCTTGCACTTATACGTTGGAATTAGCAGAACCATGCTGTCATGGGGAACGTTTTCAACATTGCACTTGTACTTTAAACACAGTTGATATCATGCTCTTTTGTCTATGGATGTCGCCGGCGTGAAATAAAGAGGGATTTTGTAAGTCCATGGAGTTATGTATTTTGTGTTAGAGAAATGCCTAGACCGCTAGCCTAAGCCATGCCTAATCATGGTGGAAACTTGCAGCATCACCATAATGAGCAATCTGTGAAGCATTCTCAATAAAAACATACGCAAATAGAAAATAAAAAGATCGTTGAGATGCTCATTGTCTGCTTGCCTTGTCATTTTGGTTATGGGATAACTCCTGTACCATGTGCAAGGGGTACCCCGTTGGCGGTTCTCTATGATACACATGTACTTACTATGACAAGAACTTATAGGTGACTAAAGTTGAGTAGCTTGAGGTGCGGCCCTCGTATTCATGGGACATGAGATTGCAAACTTATACTTTGTCAAGCATATACTCCATAGTTTGTTCACTTTAACCTTAATCACTTCAAGATGCTTATGATAGGGGCAATGAGGGTTGAAAGATAAGAAGTACCATAATTTTTGGAAGCTCTTTTTGAAACTTGAAATCCCTGCTTCCCTTATGAAGGGGCTTTCTTCCATTACTATATTGAGTCTCCACCTTCTACCCTTAGGCACCAGTTAAGAGAGCATAGTTGCCATTCTTAGTTCTATGTGCAGTGTCCCAAAACTTATTGTTTGATGCATATTCTTGATATTACTTGTTCTTGAACTATTTGTATCTATTCACTATTATGAACTTTAAAGGTGTCCTATGCATTTATTCCTACTCCATGAGGGACAAGCTGAATGCCACTATGCTATGTTTTCTATATGTGAAACAAACAAACGTCTTTCAATGCATTGTTATTCATGATCTTTGTTTGTAACCTTTCATGTTGGATGCATAGTTACTCTGTCTTATTGTTAGAACTACATATTTCGTGCTCATGTTTAGAGTTCTTTGATCCCAGCTTTCAATGCTTGCAATTGGTTTGATCTTGGTTTTGATGGTGCATGTCACCTCAAAAATTATTCTTTTTATCACTTACCTACTCGAGGACAAGCAGCAGTTAAGCTTGGGGATGCTTGATACGTCGGAAACGTATCTATAATTTTTGATGCTCCATGCTTGATTAGTATCTACTTTGCTTTTCTTTGTCTACACTTTGAGGTATTTTTATACACTTTCTGGAACTAACCTATTGGCAAGATTCCATAGTGCCAGTTGCCTGTTTTTCTACTGTTTTTGGTTTCAGAAAGCTAAAAAATGAATATTCTCGGAATTGGACGGGACAAAAGCCAAAGTTCATATTTCCCTGAACGATACGGAAAATCGAAGATGAGACGGAGGACGACACCAGGGTGGCGACAACCTAGGTGGGAGTGGGGCCCACCCTGGCCGTGCCCATAGAGGGTGTGGGCCCCCTGTCCCTCCACCAAACTTGCCTCCTTCGCCTATAAGAATCCCCCGGGGAGAAAACCCTAAATCATCCAAAAGAAATCCACGAAAACCTCTCTAGCGCCACCGCCGCCGAAGGGGAGATTCGGGGGACAAAAAGTCTCTGTTCCGGCACCCTGCCGGGACGGGAAAGTGGCCCTAGAGCCATCTCCATTGATCTCCATTGCCATCTTCATCGTCGTTGTTGATTCTCATGATGAGGAGGGAGTAGTTCTTCCTTGAGGCTAAGGGCTCTGCGGGTAGCTATGTGTTCATCTCTCTCTCTATGCATGATCATGTTGTGGTCATGAGCTTTGTAATCAAGTAGATCTACTCTGTTACTCAAGTGCTTCAATAGATCTCTGCTCTCCCCATGTGTGTGAAAGTGACAGTGTGCACGCCATGGTGGCACTTAGGCTAGAGTCTACATAAATACTCATCGTGCTTTAATAGATCTATTCTTTTCCCCACGTGTGTGAAAGTGACAGCGTGCATGCCGTGTGTGGCACTTAAGCTAGATTACATATATATTTATCATGAGTATATTTGGAGTTGGATGTATTTATGAAATTGTGGTGTTTGTTGGAACCATCTAGCGCTCGAGGTGATAGTGTGGGGTTATCTAGATGGGAAAGGCGGACTTTGAGGTGTGCTGTTATAGACCTACCATGGATTAGAGTGTCCAACTGGAGAGTACTTAAGAGTAGTATCATGAAGAGAATATATTTATATGAAAGATTGTTCACTTGTGAAAGTATGATCCCTAGGCCTTGTTTCTAAATATTGAAACACCGTTTACAACTAGGTCTGTTGCATGTTTGATTGCTTCTATCTTTTTGCCTTTAGTCTTTTCCTCCCCGCCAGAAGTTCTTTTCTGGCACCGTTACCACTTATAATCATCCATACCACTTGTATTTCACTATATCTTTGCCAAACTAGTGCACCTATACACCTGACAAGTGTATTGGGTGTGTTGGGGACACAAGAGACTTCATGTATCTTGATTGAAGGGTTGCTTGAGAGGGATACCTTTGACCACTTCCTCCCTGAGTTCGATAAACCTTGGGTAATCCACTTAAGGGAAACTTGCTGCTGTTCTACAAACCTCTGCACTTGGAGGAGACATCAGGAAGCATCTTCTTCATCAGTACCAGCAACTTTTAAAATCCCGAGTCAGTCACACCAGTCTCTGCCTTTCACTTCAGCAATTCCAGTGTGATACCCAACTTTTTCTGGTCATCTTCACAAGTTGGGTACAACAATTTGTTGTGGTCCTGTAACATCTGCTCGAACTGCAACCTCTCTTTTTCTGTGTCGCATCCTCGCTTTGCATCAAAAATGACCCAACCAAGATCATCAGCGGGATCATCTGGTGCCCATTCTTCACCTCCTTCTTCTTCATTGTCTCCCATTGTGGTATCAACGTATTCAGGGAACATAGATCAGCAGTTGTCATCATCATTCTATTCTTCATCACCGTCTTCCATCATAACCCCTCTTTTTTCGTGCTTGGTCCAAACATTATAGCCGGACATGAAACCGGACCAAAGCAGGTGGCTCTGAATAACTCTTTAGGAAGTGTGAGCCTGCTCATTCCGACATTCAGCACATGGATAACACATAAAACCATCATGCCGCTTGTTCGCCTCGGCCACAAGGCTAAAAGAACGCACACACTCTCTGTAAGCGCCAAAGCGTCGGTCACCGTACATTCATGGATGACTCATCTGCATCATACAACTATATATCAAACGCAACCACGATGCTAAAATTAATATCACGCGGTCTAATAAACGATAAAATAGTTACTAACCTTTTAGGACACTTGGAAACAAAGATGAGAAAACTTAAGTGTGGCTCGAGCACCTCATATCATGTTTGTCTTGTGTGAACTCAAGTTGCATCGCTCTAACGGGCATTTCACCAAACACCTCTAGTGCATATGAAAAAAGGGCACAAACCTATACCACCTCCCACCAGGAAAAAAACAGGAGTGGGGGGAGGGGCTGTGCCATATATATAGGGCCAGCCCATTTGTCCCGGTTTGAGATACAAATCAGGACTAATGGGGGTGCCCACAGCGCGCAACTGGCCCCAAACCCATTAGTCCTGGTTTATATCTCAAACCGGGACCAATGGTCCCAATCAGCCCAGGATTAATGGTTTTAGTGGGTTTGGGCCGTCTGGTTCGAACCGTTAGTCTCGGCCCAGCCACAGCCGGGACTAATGACCCTAACCAAAGGCCCGTTTTCTACAAGTGGCACTACATCTTCTGCTACGTGTTCGTCGGGGGGACAGTAGCGGCACCGACCTTAGAGTTTATTTCTTACTATGTTTCTTAGATTGTTTCGTAGTCCATCATTAAAAAAATGTATCGTATCTCTATAAGTTAATTTAATTCGTTCTGATGCATCGGTTAAGCGTCTATCGTACGATGATTTGTACTTTTATTTTTTAAAGGAAAGAACACATTTTAAGTCTGATGATTTGCTTTAGCTTTTTCATCAGTCCCGCAATAAAGCTATTTTTATTTGTCATGCCATTGTTTGCTAGCTATTCTTCGCCTGCATGCATCATTAACATGTTACCGAACACAAATGTATATGATATTAATCAACACACAACATGTACAAGATAATCGATGCAATCAAGAGGGCAATTCGGACAGCAAAAACCTCTTTTTTTAACACAAATACAGTGGGGAAGTTCCCCAGTGTGTCATTTTCATATATAATGGACAAAATTACAAGGTGGAGAGCATTGAGATGCTCAAGGGAGAGTGAAAACTCAAACTAATTACAAAGCGTCCAACTAGACTGTCATAACCTGAATTAAGCTAGGTTTTACCCTATGCCTAATGTCCTAAATGGAGAGCTTATATATGGCATAACATTGTTCTGTGCTTCTTTGCTCATGATCAAATATAATCTGGTTTCTGTGGCACCAGATACTCCAACAACCAGCAATCATTGAAATTTTGAAGTAATGATTGGTAGATCTGCCTCTTGTATCTAGTATTCTGTCAATTAGGCCAAGATCCATGTTCCATTCCTCTCCAAGAGTCCACCAAAAGTTTCTACTGAAGTCACAGTCGAAAAGGAGGTGATCAACAGTTTCCTTGATGTTTTCCTCACATAGAACACAAATGTAATCATCAATATGAAAATTCTTTTTTTGGAGTAGGTCTCTAGTATTTAGTCTGGCATGCATCATGAGACAGAAGAAAAAATTATGCTTTGGTAAAAATGGTCATTTCCATAACCAATTATATGGGCTAGGGGCCTCAGGTGCTTTGATGATCTGGTCATAGACCTTCTTGGTAGAGAAATTACTGCCACCCCATGGGAAACACCAATTGTCAGGAGTATTGATATTTTTGTTGTTATTGACCATAGAAGTCAGGCCTGTAGTAGTTTAGCAGTGGCCACAAATAACAGTGGTGAAAGAGGGTCTCCTTGTCTCACACCTATTTTACAAGAAATAGTTTTCCAGGTACACCATTAAGTATAACAGATGTAGAAGCACTATGTAAAATTTTGCTAATCCAGGAGATGAATTTGTCACTAAATCCAAATTTCTTTAGCATGGTGAGTATAGCTTTGTACTCAACCATGTCAAATGCTTTTTCAAATTCAAGCTTCAGGATGATGATTTCTTTCTTGGATTTGTGACATATATGAAGATATTCAAAGGCCCATGTAAGACAGTCTTGTATTGTTCTAGTTTTAATGAAACCATATTGAGTTTTGCTCACAATAGGTATGATTACCTTTTGGACTCTATTAGCAATCAACTTTGTGATGACTTTGAGTGCCATGCTGACAAGTGAAATAGGTCTGAAGTCTGATGGTAGAGAGGGATTTTACACCTTAGGTATGAGAGTAATGTAAGCAGTGTTTATGCTTTAGATGTCCAGATCTCCAGTGTAGAATTTCTCACATAAACTGTAAAATTGCTATTTGATAATATGCTAGTAATTTTTGATAAACATACCATTAAATCCATCTGGTCCTGGTGATTTATCAGGAGGCATATGTTTTATGACATCATCAATTTCCTCATGGGTGAACTCAGAGTCAAGTTCGGATAGGTCTTGTGGAGTGATCATGTCATCTAAATCAAAGTCCATGTGAGTGCCAATGGAGATACCCAGACTCTCTTTGAATGAAGTCCATAGTAAAGCAGCTTTCTGATCATGTTCTGTAATAGTCATACCCTGATCATTGTTTAATATAGAAATGAAATTTTTCCTGTAACTCCTTGTGGCTATAGTATGAAAGAACTTTGTGTTTTTGTTTCCAAGATTGGCCCATCTTATATTTGCCCTTTTCCTCCAATAAAGTCTCTTGGCTTCAAACATCTTGTATAAGTGATTTTCACAATATTTCTGAAGTTCTTTTCCTGAGTTGTAAGATGTCTCTGTTCCTCAAGTCCATCAAGCAGAGATAAAACAAAGTTGTAATTGTCAATGATTTTGGACAGATTTGATAAGTTTCCGCTCCATTTCTTAATACCATATCTAAGGCTTTTGAATCTAGCAGCCAGGTCCCGTTCTTCATTTTTGTATACTCCTTTATTGATCCAACAGGTGTTGACAATCTCAGTTAAGCCCTCAAATTCCATCCAATATTCCTCAAATCTGAATAAGGTAGATCTTGGTATGTCAGTTCCAATACTGATGATAATAGGGATATGATCAGACCCTAATCTAGCCATGGGGGTGGCAATAGTATTGGGGTATTTAGTGGTCCATTTGTGTGATGTGAATATCCAATCCAGTTTCTCTAGTAGAGGATCTATTTGCATATTGGACCATGTGTATGCTCTCCCTTTGAGAGGAATTTCCTCAAGGTCATGTTCCTGGATGATTGAGTTGAAAGTGTGAATGTTGGCAATATTGCCCCTGATCTGTTCCTGTCTTCTGTACTTCTAATCATATTGAAGTCCCCCATAACAATCCAAAGATCAAATGTAGATGAATCAAACTACATAAACCAGTCAGATAATTGTTGTCTTCCATCAGTAGTACATGGTGCATAGATGCTGGTAAGATACCAAGTTTGTGATGACAGGTAGCATTCAAATTTGATAGTCATCTGAAAGAGAGATTGGATAATAATATGGCCAATAAACTGAGCACCATTCCAGATGATGATAAGGCCACCAGAGTTGCCAACAGATGGTTGGTATGCAAATTGATTCAGTCTTCTAGGACAAAATTTCTTAATGTAGCTACTGTCAAAGTGCTCCCTTTTTGTTTCTTGCAGACATATAATGTTGTAGTTGCATTGGTTAATTTTGTCTGCAAGATCATCACATCTTTCCTGTGAATTAATGCCTCTAATGTTCCAGTCCATGATATTTATTGTTCTATTCATTATAACCAGAGTGATTGGTAGTGTTAGAGTACCAGGTACTGGTACTCTCATTCAGACTCATCACAAATACAACAGACCATGAGGAAAGGGACCAGGTAACTGGAGGTATAAAATGCAAATATGGAAACATGGTACCAGAGGTAACAGATACTGGAAGATGGATGTGCAAATGCACAGAGTTACATGATAATTACAGCCACAGATAGATATAAAAGTGCCACCCCACATATAAAGGTGTTCCAGAAAATAAAGATGTCTGGTACATAGATAATTAAGATAGTTCAAACAAGGGAAATAAACATGATGGATAACCGTGCAGCAGCTGTCCCTGCACTTGGACATCCTAGGATAGTGATTACACATTATCATTGGACCTGTCCTGATTCAGGTTTTCATCAGACACATCCCTAGGAGGTATCTGGCAGTATCCGGTCCCAATTGCCTGAATGGTGTCAACTGGTAGTGCGGGTGGTGGTTCTCTATCATTGTCCACTACAATAGCTTCAAAGTGACCAGACGGGTTTTGAGCTGCCATCGTAGAACTCTCTGCATGATCATCTGCAGACTTCTGATTCTTGAATCCAGCATTTAGGCTAGCAATCCTGTAGCTCCTCCTAACATATTTCATGGTGTTGGCTTCAGGTTTCTTTTTAGATTTGGGAAAGTTTGTAGGTTTAGGTATCACAACAATCTTTCTGTCAGAGCTATCAGATTGTGCAGGCAGGGGAATGAAGCTTTTGCTAGTTGACATGTTCAGTAGAGTTGCACACTGATAGTTTGGATTGATAGTGGAGATCTCCAGATTATATTTGACAGCATTATTGCCATTGTCATCAGCTTCAGTAATTTTCATAGTTGCACTAGTGATGCTACTGCCAATAAGACTGGGAATTTGTACCTGATCCTCTCCCATGAGACTAGAAAGTAACTGAGCCAGGTTGTTAACTAGGTCTTGTATATCACTGTTGGTTGGTGGTGGCACAAGGATTTCAGGTTGCATGGGAGGTGTATGAGGCTCAATGATAACAGCTTCATCATGTGCAGTAGGTGCAGCATTACCCATAGCAGCAGCATTGGGAGCAACATTCATCTGGACTGCTTCAACATTTCCTTCAAAGTTTTGATTAAACTGATTATCATGCCAGAATCCATGGTGCACCAGTGGCATCGGGTGAGGGTTTCCACCATGGGGTGGTAGAGGGTCTTCATCCCCAGCATTGCTTCCAATCATAGTAGTGGAAAGTAGGACCATGGGGCATGTCCAGGTGTCGCCACTACCATCATCAGCAACATTTCTCCCCAGAACAATGCTGAGAGGTAAAGTGTCCACATTGTGAGCATGAAATTTAACCATGATCCTTGCTCTGTTAGATAGTTCCTTATTCCAGACAAGAAATCTACCATATGGGGTGAAAGTGCGCATCATAGTGTCAGGTTCCCAAAGTTGTTGAGGATAGTTAAGTAGCATACACCAAACATCATGGGTAAACACAGTAGAACGTTGATTGATACCACTATCCTCATTAACAATCCTAAGCACACTGTCTCTAATGTAATAGGGACTTCCTCCGACTACAACATCTCTATCAGTAACTGTAGCAAAGCGGAAAAGGGCTGATCCCATACCGCACCTAGATGTGCTCCTAACTTGCAGACCAAGACCATGGAGGAACAAACCGATAATGTCCACCGTACCAATGAAATCTGCTGCATCAGGTTCAAGCTCCAGGGTTGCAATGGCCCACTCATCGGCGTAAAGAGGTGCGTCTCCGCTCACGAACACATAGCCACCCTGAGTGCGCAGAGGTCCAGGTGGTGCAACATGCATTCCCGCAGGGACGTGGGGGGGTGTGGGATCGACAGGGTAGTTCGCCATTGGTGAGCAAAGGGGGCTTGGTGGAGCTTGGATATGGGGCGGCGGTAGGGTTTCTGATGGGGGTGATAGAGGAAACATAGGAGGCATAGACGGTGATGAAAGTGGGGTTATACGGGTAGTAGATTCAATGGGGCATGATTTACGGAGATAGATGACCGTTTTGGTTTTCGATGAGAGACAAAATCGGCCTACGTGACCATAATTGTAGCACTTCCGGCATCGAATAGGATTGGTGCAGGCATATGTCAGGTGCATATTTTCCGCCAGGAATCTGTAGCATTTAAACTGATACGAAACAGACCCATTGATAGGGTCAGAATTTGAAACGACAGGCAAGAAAAACGGTGCAGTATCATTTGAAAAAAATGTGTTTCATGATTCCATGTGACCAAGCAATGGCAGAGTCGATCCGATTTTGGTGATCATCCGATTGAGCACTTGATGATGCAAAATTATTGGGGCGTGATACGGATTCTCCATATGATCTATGTGGTCCGACGGGAACCAAATTTGCACCAGATAGGACAGGATCGGTGTTGGCAGAATGATAGTGGGGGTGATTACCTTGATCAGTTGTATGCCTAAATATCTTGGAACCTCTTTTGGATTGAACCATAGTCCATTCATTCTTTCGCTCAGTATACCATAACTGTTTTTCACGTTGCCAATTTGGACCTGCATTGCTCCATAGATCAAAATAACAAACGAATTCTTCTGATCTGTAAGATCTCATCTTGAAAATAAGAATTCCAACAACTTTGTAACAAACATAAAAAATGAACGTACGGCCACGTAGTAGAGAGACTCTGATTTTGTCCCAGTCGGCTCCCAAACATGCCGAGATGGCGAGTGATGTCTACGCACTTCTATTCTTGTAGACAGTTGTTGGGCCTCCAAGTGCAGAGGTTTGTAGAATAGCAACAAGTTTCCCTTAAGTGGATTACCCAAAGTTTATCGAACTCAGGGAGGAAGTGGTCAAAGGTATTCCCTCGCAAGAAACCCTGCAATCAAGATACAAGAAGTCTCTTGTGTCCCCAACACACCCAATACACTTGTCAGGTGTATAGGTGCACTAGTTCGGCGAAGAGATAGTGAAATACAAGTGGTAACGGTGCCAGAAAATAGCTTCTGACTTGTTGTTGACGTGGGGTAACGGTGCCAGAAAAGAGCTGATGGGGAGACCATGCTGTCACTTTCACACACATGGGGAGAGCAGAGATCTAATGAAGCACTTGAGTAGCAAGGTAGATCTACTTGATTACAAAGCTCATGACCACAAGATCATGCATAGAGAGAGAGATGAACACATAGCTACCGGTAGAGCCCTTAGCCTCGAAGGAGAACTACTCCCTCCTCATCATGGGAATCGGCAATGGTGATGAAGATGGCGATGGAGATGGCTCCAGGGGCACTTCCCCGTACCGGCAGGGTGCCGGAACAAAGACTTTCTATCCCCAGAATCTCCCCTTCGATGGCGGCGGCGCTACAGAGGTTTTCATGGATTTCTTCTAGGTGTATGATGGATTATTTAGGGTTTTCTCCCCGGGGGCTTCTTATAGGCGAAGGAGGCAAGGTCGGTGGAGTGCTAGGGGGCCCACACCCCCTATGGGCGCAGCCTAGGGTGGGCCCGTGCCCACCTATGGTGTGGCCACCCTGGTTTCCTCCTCCATCTCGTCTTCGATTTTCTGTATCTCTCCGGGAAAAATATGAACTTTGGCTTTTGTCCCGTCCAATTCCGAGAATATTCATTTTTTAGCTTTCTGAAACCAAAAACAACATAAAATAAGCAACTGGCATTGTGGCATCTTGTCAATAGGTTAGTTCCAGAAGTGTATAAAAATACCTCAAAGTAAAGACAAAGCAAAGAAAAGTTGATACTAAACAAGCATGGAACATCAAAAATTATAGATATGTTTCCGATGTATCAAGCATCCGCGAGCTTAACTCCTGCTCGTCCTCGAGTAGGTAAGTGATATAAAGAATAATTTTTTAGGTGACATGCACCATCAAAACCAAGATCAAACCATTTGCAAGCATTGAAAGCTGGGATCAAAGAACTCTAAACATGAGCATGAAAGACGGAGTTCTAACAATAAGACAAAGAAACTATGTTGCAACATGAAATGTTACAAACAAAGATCATGAATAACATGCATTGAAAAATGTTTGTTTGTTTCACATACAAAAAACATGGCATAGTGGCATTCAGCTTGTCACTCATTGAGTAGCAAATAAATGCATATGACACCTTCAAAGTTCACAAGGGTGACTAGAAACAAGTAGCAGAAGAACAAGTAATATCACAATATGCATCAATCGATAAGCTTTGGGACACTGCACACAGAATGCCAACTATGCTCTCTTAATGGTGCCTAAAGGTAGAAGGTGGAGACTCAATATAGTGGAAGAAAGGCCTTTTTTGTAAAGGAAGCAGGGATTACAAGTTTCAAAAAGAGCTTCCAAAAATTATGGTACTTGTTAGCTTTCAGCCCTCATTGCCCCTATCATAAGCATCTTGAAGTAATTAAGGTTAAAGTGAACAAACTATGGAGTATATGCTTGACAAAGTATAAGTTGGCAATCTCAAGTCCCTTGAATACGAGGGCCACACCTCATGCTACTCAACTTCAGTCACATGTAAGTTCTTGTCATTGTAAGTACATGCGTATCATAGAGAACCGCCAACGGGGTACCCCTTGCACATGGTACAGGAGCTATCCCATAACCAAAATGACAAGGCAAGCAGACAATGAGCATCTCAGCGATCTTTTTATTTACTATATGCATAGATTTTTATTGAGGATGCTTCATAGATAGCTCACTATGATGATGTTGCAAGCTTCCACCATTATTAGGCATGGCTTAGGCTAGTGACCCAGGCGTTTATATAACACAAAATACAAACTCCATGGACTTATAAGTTCTCTCTTTATTTCACACCGGTGACATCCATAGAAAAAGAGTATGATATCAACTGAGTACAAAGTACAAGTGCAATGTTGAAAACGTTCCCCGTGACAGCACGGTTCTGCTAATTCCAACGTATAAGTGCAAGCATATACAACATAGATGACACAATGGTTCAAGTTTATTAGGGTCAAAGAATATAAAGTGTGCCATCAAGTTTGTGAGGGCTTTAATCACTAAGTTTTCACATAACAAAATATTTTTTAATTGGAAAATAGCTGAAAACAAGAATATACTTGGAATGGTGTAACACACCATGCATAGGAATTTATAGTGGACACTTTGGAATAACTTGGTTTCTTGGGAGTTGGAAGCATAAGTAGTGCTTACTCATACAAGTGGAGGCTAGCAAAAGACTGGGAGCAACCAACTAAGAGAGCAATAATGGCAATAATCATGCAGAGCGACAAAACATTACTAATCAAAGCATAGAGTGGTACTACAAGTCAAGTACTAAATGATCATAGAGGCTATGGTGACTTGTCATAGTCATAACATGGTGTGAGCATGCGCCAAGTCAACCCAAACAAAGCATCAAAGGAGAATACCACAATACTATGTTTTTGTATGCTAAAACAACGCATTATTCCTTCAAGGCACATTAAGCAATCCTAATTGTTTGGAACAAGTCATGCTACAACAATAATCACTAAGCATAAGGTCAAAACAAGATCTAGCATGACATGATAAAGTCTAAGCCATAGTCAAAACAAGCTCCCTTTTGTACCACTATAAGCATGAAGGTTTCTACTATTTCCAACACCAAACAACTTATTTGAAACAACTCACAAAGATAATAATCAATAAAGATCAGAAAGCTTGTCTCACAAATCCACAAAGAAAAAATAAAAAGTTCTAAGCTGAAAGCACAAGAAAACTAAGGCTGAACACAGTACTAGCAAAAGTGAACACTCACAAAACAATAAGAGTGAAAACTAGAGTGTTCTAGGCAATGGAAACAGAGTGTGTCTCTCTCCAAAAATAAGTGTGGTGTAACCAAACAACTTACTCAAGAAAACTAAGCAAACAAAAACCAAAATATAAAACTAAGACGCTCCAAGAACAACACAACAATGCATGAAACAATAAAAACCAAGTGTCTAGAAAGACCAAAGATTTTTATTGATGAAGAAGGGGATGCCTTGGGCATCCACAAGATTTGACGCTTGTACCTCTTGGATATTTATTGGGGTGACACCGGTGTGGCATCCCCAGCTTGAGATTTTGTCCATTCTTCATCTCATTATATCATTCTCTCTCTACACCTGAATTTTTTCCTTCATACAAAACTTCACACAATCTTCATTAGCAACATTAGTGTATTAAAAAGATAATAGACCCTTGGCAAAGCTTTGGAACAGCAATACTTTTCACTAAAAACACAAGCTACTGTAACAACTCCTTCAAAAATCTCAATTGACCAAAAAGAACCCAAAAAGGAATCAATAAGAAGCAAATGCAAATAATGGCAGAAATCTGTCAAAACAGACCAGCATGTAGAAACCGATTTTTTTGAAGACCTTATGTTCTCAAATCAAAAAGTATTGAACTAACAAAAGTTATCTAACATATTGGGGGATTAATTCGTAAATTTTCATATCAATACGAGTTACAGAGACTCCTCATGAAATTTTATGGTGGAGGACAAAAATCTGTTTCGGGACAGCAACTCCCCAAATCTTACTTCCCTCTCATTAGAGGTTATTCTTGGCACAAAAAAGCAAACAAAAAGGATAAGAAGAGGTCATTACTAAGGTAATAACTTCCAAGACTCAAGAAAACTGTTGGGTTATCTCCCAACAAGTACTTTTCTTTAACGCCTTTAAGTTAGGCTTGATAATTTGAGAAGATGCTCACATAAGAAATATGAATTGAAGTGAAAGAGAGCATCAAGAAGAAAATTCAAAACATATTTAAGTCTAACCCACTTACTATGCATAGGAATCTTGTAAAGAAACAAGTCATGAAAACAAAAAGCAACAAGCATAGGAAAGTAAAACAAGTGCAACTTCAAGACTTTCAACATAAAGAGGGGAAACTTAATATTATTGAAATGCATAAAACCATGTTTCCCTCTCTCATAATAACTTTCAGTAGCATCATGAATAAAGTTAACTATATAACTATCACATAAAACATTCTTATCATGAGCCACATCCATAAAATAATTATTACTCTCCACATAAGCATAGTCATTCTTATTAGTTATAGTGGGAGCAAATTCAACAACATAGCTATCACTATTATTCTCATCACCATAATCATCAAATATAGGAGGCATATTGTAATCACAATTAATTGTCTCCTCAATAGTAGGTGGACTGAAAATATCATACTCATCATTGTAATCATCATAAATTGGAGGTTTGGTATCATCAAAGTAAATTTTCTCCTCCGTGCTTGGGGGAATAAAAAGATCATTTTCATCAAAAATAGCTTCCCCAAGCTTAGAATTTTCCATAGCATTAGCAATAATGGTGTCTAAAGAATTCATACTAATAACATTGTTATTAGCATGCAAATAAAGCTCCATAGGTTTTTTAATTTTCTCTTCAAACACTTCATGTCCTAACTCAAGATAAATGCTATAGAGCTCTCTAATTTTGTTATTGTTTTCCATTAAGCCTAACTAGTGAAAACAAGAAACAAAATGTCACATCCCAAAACTTTCCAAATTTTGAAATGTGAAAAATAATAAACAAAATAAATAATTGTTAAAATTTAGGGTGAAAAGAAACTTTTTGTTCAAAGTGGAAACATTAAAACCCAACTTGAACAAACTTTGAAAAAAGTTTGAATCCAACTAATTTCAAATCAAGTGAAATGCATCCTTCATAAATGCATCTTGAAATTTAAACACTTGAAAAACAAACCAAAACTCTAAAACCCTAATGGAAGAAAGTCATTACCAAGATCTCTCTAAAACTATGGATTTGATCCATATGAAAATTTAGCAACAAGCATTTATGAATGATCAAAATGATAAATAAAAATATTATAAAACCATAGAAATTGGTTTCACTTAATTTGGAGTCAGGGCTAAAATCTTATGAAGTTAATAAGATAAGGAAATTGAATTCCCAAAGCTAATAAAACACCTACCTAAAATCCATACCAATTTGTGATCAAATTAATCCTAAAGAGACCTAAAAGGATAAACAAATATTAAATAAGATTTTACAAATTGGAATCACCAATTTTGGATCTATAAATAAAAAGAAAGAAAAAATAAATAAAGAATATTTAAAAGACAAATTAAATCTTGGCCAAATCCATAAGAAAATGGAATGAATATAATCCAAATAAAATAAATGGATGAAGAATTTTCAAATAAAATAAAATGGCCTTGACCAAATTCTATTTCTATTTGATTAAAGATAAAAATCCCTAATAGAAATGATTAACTAAATCAGGGAAAAATAATTAGAATTTACCCAAGTGGAATAAAAGTTAATTAATTAACTTAAATGAAATAAAAGAATCATTTAAATAAAGTTATATGGAGTTAAAACCATATTTAGATTTCACTGGAATAAAAACAATTGCTCCAGTTAAATGATTAATAATCATATTAAAATGTTTTAAATAAATTCAAAGTTAATTATTTAAACACCCAATTAAATAAATAAACCTACTGAAAAGGGTTTTGTGAAAAATTGGAATTTAAATAAAGGTTTGAAATTATATTCAAACTTATTTGAATAATGACATATGCTTATTTTAATAAGGAATAAAACATAAGAAAAATAAAAGAACTATTCCTAAAAAAAGTATTTAAAATAAATGTTTAAACAGAATGGAAATATACTGAACTTTTGGAAAAGATTTGAATTCAAACTAGGTTTGAAATCATTTAATCAAAATCAAAATAGAATAATAGAAATGTAAAAAGAAAAAGAGAAGCAGAACAAAAAAATGAACAAAGCCTACCCATTAACCCAGCCCATCTAAGCCAGCGAGCCCAGTTTTCTCCCTTCTCCCCGAAGCGTTTTCCTACTCAATAGTGAACCCGCAG
Source organism: Avena insularis (assembly GCA_023614405.1). NCBI lineage: Eukaryota > Viridiplantae > Streptophyta > Magnoliopsida > Poales > Poaceae > Avena > Avena insularis. The sequence goes on along the minus strand of CM042689.1, from coordinate 335,532,185 downwards.
CCTCGCTGACGACTGGACCCCACCTCCCCTCTCTCTCACTCGCTGACGACCTTGCCCCACCTGCCAGTCTTCTCTCCTACCCACGCGATGACCGCGCCCTCACCTCGCTGTCGTTTCTGGACTGAATTCAAACGCGTTAATTCGCCTCAATTTCTGGAGTAAACCCCGCCCCGACCATGCACACTTAAGCGCCTCGCTCTCCTCCTCCTTTCCCCCCAAACACCGCTCCCTCTCGGCCACCAGGCTGTACCAATTGACCACTGCCAACCACCTGTTCCGACGAACCTCTCTGGCCAATTCTGGCGCCGTCTGACCACCCCTCGCCTCCCAGTGCATGCAAGCCTGTTCCCCATCACCCCCTGAACCTCCCAGTAGCCTCGGCTTGCCCGCGCACGCCTCAGACGCTCGGCAACGACGACGCCTCCTCGCCACCACCGTCTGCAAACAACTCCGGTGAGCTCTATCGCATGAGCCAGTGCGCGCCTCGACCAGAGACTCATACCCACTTGTTCGCATGTGTCTTGTGAACATCCAGGTGCTCGCCATTCACTCACGCAGGACCTGTAGACTCGCCTTTGACGTCGACAGCAAGCGCCAGACACAGACGACGACTCCGGTGAGAAATTGCATCCACCCCCGTGCGCCCCTGTCCCCGAAACAATCACCTCGAGCTTCAGCAAGTCTCTACGAGCCCGGTAAGCCTCACCATCCTCTCCCTCGCTTCCTACATCGCCGGCGACACCACTAACAGATCGCTCCGCCGCTCGCCGCCGCGCCAGCGCCGCTCGTCTTTGGCTAAGTTGTTAGGAACCGTAGGATGTAGATCCGTCGGCTACGATAGATCCACTTAAAGCAAAGAGGTACGCTGATCTGTGCTGCACGTTTCAGTTAGATCTAACGCTCCACACTGCACGATCCGCACGAACCGGTACCAGCCTATCAGAACAAGACACGTGGCCCAGTCTATTTTATAAAAACTAGAAAGGATCTATTAGATGTTCAAGTTTGTAAAATTCATAACTTTTGATCCACACGTCCAAATTTTGCAAATTTTATATCAATAGAATCAGCAGACCAAGTACTATCCAACCATGCACTTTATTTAATGAATTGCTTCTAGTAAAATGGTTGTTTTTGTAGAAACTTGTGTAGGCATAATTTGAATATAAAATTCATTCTAAAATTATTTTTTGTGATAAAATCTTTGGCAAATGGATTGTTTTGAACCTACTGACCATATAAACCAACCTGTGGATTCAAAAACATATTTTTTGAGGCAAAAGAATAAATCTTTGATTTAGAACATTTCTAGTCAAGTAAAAATGTTGTTTATATGTTAAAATACTTTTTGGAGAAAAATCCTTGGGAAATGATTTGGATTAAACTCTCTGACCCTAAACACAAAGTTTTACGATTTAAAAATATATTTTGTGAACCCTATAAAAATTATTGCTTTACTAAAGGCATTTTTAACAACATAAAATATTGATTTAGTGTAAAAATGGTTTATAGGTGAAACCTTTTGCAAATGGTTTTAATACTAAACACTTGACCATAAAACACCAACATTTGTGTTTAAAATGTATTTGTCAAACACTAGAAAATATTACTTTGATTTGAACCATTTCTAGCAAAATAAAAATGATTTAAAGTGGCCATTTTCCACTAACTTAATATCAAATGGTTTTACCACTTCTGCAAATGACCAATAGGTGTTTTCAAATGTTTATAACATATTATAAACCACTTTTCCAAATAAAACAATCTTTAGCATGCTTGCATGCATTGCTTTGTTTCTATTATTTTATGTGATGGTTGCTTGAATGGTAGATTGAATTTTTGCTTGCTTGATTGAATTGTAGTGGAATTTGAAGAGTGTGATCATTGAAAGATCAAGGAGTGAACTTATAATCTCTACCAAAAAGGCAAGTGATGCTTCATACTTTGTCCCATTATTTTCACTATGCATTAGTGATGTTTCTAAGTAGGACTTGCATGGAATTTTTGCTAAGTATAAACTATGCCATGGGAAATCCTAGTAGATGAAACCTTAGAAAAACTTTCCTAAGTTAAGATTCCTACTACCATCATGCTTAGATTAGATAGTAGAAAACCAAGGTGGATTATACTTCATGCTATGGAATATTTCTAAGTCAAGGACTTGTGTTTTGATTAATAAAACAACTAAGTGAATGAATCACCTGGGTGGAATGGAAAGAATGGTTTGTGTTGAGTGGTTATGCAAGTCCAGATGTCTTTGGGAAAACTTGGGCATCACCAAGTCCAGTATACTGGGGAAAACTTGGTATCTCACTTGTGGAATGCCACCCAGGAACAAAGAGATTTGAGATGTCAAATGTTGAGAAGCTTCAAGTGCAACCACTTGGCATTATGGGCTCTGCCTGGATCATATAGGTTGCAATAACTTAGCCAAATGGACAGTTGGTGGTAGGGTATGATAGGTTGGAACGCGTCCATTCTGGTCTAAGGGAAGGCTTCTGAAAGATCTTGTCTTGGTGAAACCAAGTCATGTGGGGAAAGTGCACCACCTCTGCAGAGTGTAAAATCTAAGTACTTAGCCATGTCCCTGGCAAAGGACAATTTGAGCATCAAGGCATGGAAGCTATCAAGAATCTCCTCATCCAAATTTCTAAGTTAAAAACTTGTGGTTGAACAAGGGTTTAAGGTTCACCATTTTCTATTGGTGGTTCCTTGGGTGATTTTTGTCAAACAAAAACTTAGTATTTTCAAATGATAAGGAAATTCTATTTTGAGCAAAGCAATCCTAAGCTCCACTTAGCCAAATGCATATAGATGATAGACTCCACTATACTACCATGGTATCACTTGCCAATACAATTCAAATGTATTGACCCTTGTGGCTATAATTTGTTATGTTGCAGGTTTGTTTGATGTTAGTGAAGTATGTTGAATAGGATTACAAGTCTACAACCAACATGATTGCCTGTGACACTTTGAATATGAAGGACCCATGCTATAGTTATTTCTGCTACATTGTAATGAGATAGCCAATTGAGCTATGTAAGATGTAATGAATTATTTTATTCCTGGTTATAAAGTTGTATTGTGACCTTTGTTTCTTGATATTACATCTTAACTGTGGATGCTAGCTATTGATCCAGGGACTAGCATTGTGAACACATGGATCTCTACCTTATTAAACGTTGGGACCTCTACAGATGGTATCAGAGCACTGTGTTGCCTGTAGGTGCACTAGTTCGGCGAAGATATAGTGAAATACAAGTGGTAACGGTGCCAGGAAATAGCTTCTGACTTGTTGTTGACGCAGGGTAACGGTGCCAGAAAAGAGCTGATGGCGTGGAGGAAAGGTAAAAGCCCAAAACCTCCCCGGCAAACGGAACAAAGATGCAAGCAGGCAAACATGCAACAGATCTAGATGCAAACGGTGTTTCAATGTTTAGAAACAAGGCCTAGGGATCATAATTTCACTAGTGAACACTCTCTCATATAAATATTCTCTCTTCATGATACTACTCTTAACTACTCTCCGGTTGGACACTCTAATCTATGGTAGGGCTATAACAGCACACCTCAAAGTCTGCCTTCCCCAATCTAGATAACCCCACACTATCACCTTGAGCGCTAGATGGTTCCAACAAACACCACAATTTCATAGAGACATCCAACTCCAAACATAACTCATAACAAATATCCAATCTAGCCAAAGTGCCACACACGGTATGTACGCTGTCACTTTCACACACATGGGGAAAAGCATAGATCTATTAAAGCACAAAGAGTATTTATGTAGACTCAAGCCTAAGTGCCACCATGGCGTGCATGCTGTCACTTTCACACACATGGGGAGAGCAGAGATCTAATGAAGCACTTGAGTAGCAAGGTAGATCTACTTGATTACAAAGCTCATGACCACAAGATCATGCATAGAGAGAGAGATGAACACATAGCTACCGGTAGAGCCCTTAGCCTCGAAGGAGAACTACTCCCTCCTCATCATGGGAATCGGAAATGGTGATGAAGATGGCGATGGAGATCGATGGAGATGGCTCCGAGGGCACTTTCCCTTCCCGGCAGGGTGCCGGAACAGAGAATTTCTGTCCCCCAAATCTCCCCTTCGGTGGCGGCGGCGCTACGGAGGTTTTCGTGGATTTCTTCTGGATGTATGATGCATTATTTAGGGTTTTCTCCCTGGGGGCTTCTTATAGGCGAAGGAGGAAAAAGGTCGGTGGAGTGCTAGGGAGCCCACACCCCCTGTGGGCTCGCGCCCACCTAGGTTGTGGCCACCCTGGTTTCCTCCTCCATCTCGTCTTCGATTTTCTATATCGCTTTGGGAAAATATGAACTTTGGCTTTTGTCCCGTCCAATTCTGAGAATATTCATTTTTTAGCTTTCTGAAACCAAAAACAGCAGAAAATAGGCAACTGGCACTATGGCATCTTGTCAATAGGTTAGTTCCAGAAAGTGTATAAAAATACCTCAAATTAAAGACAAAGCAAAGCAAAGTTGATACTAAACAAGCATGGAACATCAAAAATTATAGATACGTTTCCGACGTATCAGCGAGACTCACATTAGTCATAGAGATTTCAAATTTGGAGCGGCCGAAGGAGATCACCAAAGAAAAACCAGAAACATGGGAGATCGGATGAACTAGTGTAGAGAACATGTTACCAACCTTGGCTGCAAAAGCTATACCATGTGATCGATCCAATGGATGGATCATCGTCGGTTGATCCATAAGTGGTGGTGGGGGGGTTTAGGATGCGGGGAGGAAAATGGCTGGATTAGATTTGTAGTTCTATGGCCGGAGATGTGAGATCGCCGTCGATGAGGCTACGGGAGGAGGTAGGGGGAGGTGGTGGGAGGCTCCATGACCAGTTTGTTGGGAACTAAGGTTATAATTTTAATGTGTATATATTGACCACCAAAAACCTGTTGCGACCATATCATCAAACGATTTGCTTCATAGCCTCTTCTCAGGGGGGGCGTGGAAAGAAGTCTAGTTATTATTAACATGCATGTAAAGAATACATATATGTTCAAAGAGTTCAACAATAACAAAGCAACAAGCTACCAAAGACATCATTGCATGAATCACCTTAAACTTGCAGGATCACAATAGGTGTAGTGTAGCAATAGTTTTGAGGTATACACAACCACATTAACATGCATACATCATAGTATAAACATAGTATAAAATGGTACATTCACTCTAATATAATGAAGAAAAATAGATTTTGGAAATAGACCTTTTACATAAGAAATATGTACTACAAATCCATAGTTATTGAAGGAAATATGCCCTAGAGGCAATCATAGAGATGATTATATTTCATATGTATCCATGAGTTATTGTAATGTTCCTTGAATATCCATATCAGGCAACTTGTATTGATTGGCAATTATGTGAATTGTTTGTGAAACTTTTTACTTGTATGGTTATTTAATAGTTGTCCCTAGTCGGAGTTCATGTGAGGACACACGTGGATATTATACTAGCACATCGATTGGTTGATGACTATGTTTCACAAGTCATATACATGGAGATGTCAAACCAATGATGTGGACACATGTTATGAACATGGGGTTGGACTGACCCAACCTGAGACTGGCAATTAGTTGCAGCTCTCTCTCTACACATCGTGTACGTTTTGTCCTTAGACCTGAGATTGTCGCATGTACTTGAGATGTGAATCGACCTACTTTGGGGCTATCAAACGCTGTATCGTAACAGGGTAGTTATAAAGGTAGCTTTCGGGTTTGTCCTGAAGCATGCTGCAAGGCATGGTCAATCAAGATGGGATTTTCCCCTCTCTACTTGAGAGATATATCTCTGGGCCCCTCGAGTGATCGGATCCAGAAATGCATGGCCGTGCTACATATGGTTAATAGTTGACCTAGTAAAGGGATTCCGAATCACAGTATCGAGAAAGAGAGGTCAGCTTGGAGCTAGACCAAATATCATGAGGCAAAGGGAAAGACATGTACTAAACCTTGTGATGGTTCGTCCGATATGATCTTTGTATGCGTTTAGGAGTTGGCACGTCTTGCTAGAGGCCGCTACCAACTATTGATAGAATAAGTGTATTCGTGTCATGTCTATACGCATATGAATCTATAGGGTCACACACTTAAGGGGCTGGAAGCCTAATGAGGATTGGATCCGAATTAGACCAGGCTTAGGCTACTAATGGGCTGCTAATGTAGAAGCCCACTAGGGACGCCTATATAAGAGAGGGTGGGACGAGCTGACCAGGGTTAGACCTTAGACCATTCCACTCAGCTGCCACACCTCATGCATGTGTTGCACGCACGGACCTAGCAGTCCGGCATCTGACGCTTCCACCATGTACGTGTGGATACCTCGGAGGCGCTGCATCTGTAGCGCTTGGACGATCCGCGCAAGGGGAGCTTCTCGTTGGACGAGGACAAGGAGGAGACGTGGAACGTCTGCACTGCCTCGACGCGCTTCATCAATTCCGCAACTGCGTGTCTAGTGGTAATCCCGTGATCTATGACAACAGTAATCCTGGTTTACGCGGTAGAATTTTTTTGATTTGCGCTAGTGTAGCCTACCTGTATCCCTGTAGTGGTATCAGAGCCGATCCTGTTCAGTTATAGGTGCGGGATGTTTGCATATGGTGATATGCAGATTGATATGAATGATGTGATCATTTATGTGGCGGTGGTTCAGGATTGATCTATGATCTTGCTTTCCATGATCGTAATTCTGAGGTTGTCGGACGACTTACCCCTACCGGTCGGTTTCCGCCATCGGGGTAGACAGTGACACATAAATCCTATTGAATCATGCGAAGATCAATATGATTGATCGAATTGGAACCTAGATCTAAAATCGATGTACCGTGATCAAAGGAGTTTGATTGATTCAGGACAGGAGTCGGTTTATGGTAAATTTGATTTGCCGATCAAAATCCTTAAAGAAAATTGTGTAGATTCGATCAAAGTCACCGCGAGGGGCGCTGCCCCTTCGAACCCCGTAGGGGGAGACCCCCTAGACCCCCCTTAATCATAGCCCCTTTTGTATCTCGTTAAGGTAACTAGGTGCTGCGATGTCACATGATCCGGTAGAATGCGATTCTATGCATAACTCGTTTTTGCAGGATGTATGTTGTCGGGGGTGTACCCCCGGGTACCCCAGAGTTGATGAATTAAGTGAGTCAATAAGATACATATATGAGAAAATGATATTCAATACGAGTACAAAAGATAAATAGGAAAAGATAAAGGAAAGTATATTTTATAAGAGAATACTAAGTCAAATAGAAAAGCGAAAAGACAAGAAAGAGCAACTAGGCCGAGATACGGCAATCTCGGCCCAGTCCATATTCTCCATGGCCGAATTAATTATGAAGAAGAGGAAATAGCCCCGCTGGGCCGGATTACCCCCAGCTGACCCACCAGCCGAGCTCCACCGATCCCCTCCGACACCAGCGCATCTCCCGCCAGCGTCGTGGCGTCCCCACGCCGAACCTCCTCCTCACCACCTCGCTCCTTCGACGCCGTCCGGGTGGGTCGGGAAGGAGGATCCTCGGTCCACCACGGGACTCTCTCCAACCTCGCCAACGTACCAGACGTGCAGCAGGTAACTCCCGGGTGGGCCGAATGAGGCAAGCTCGGCCCACCACGGGGCAACGCCGCCAGCTCCACCTCACGCTGCCACACCCGCGTGGGCCTGGCGGGAGACAATCCGGCCCACTGCAATATACTCCCTCAAGTCCTTTCCGCTCAAGCCCCGGGCCGATGCCAGGAACATCTCGGCTGGGCAGCCACTGGCTTGGGCCGACTAAGGGGAAACTCGGCCTGGTCGCTGCCAGACCTCGGCTGGGCCACCAGATAATCCGGCTGGGCCGCTTCTCTCCCAGGCCGAATCTACCAAAGCCCAGGCCGAGTTGCCACTCCCTCTAGGACACTTGGGCCGAGTTATAATGATTTGTACGCCTTGTAATTTACTTCTAGATGCCTCCACAGTCTCTACAAGAACATGCCATCGGATCAAGACAAGACCAACAAGTCATGTGCTAGTCTTGGGAGCCCACCAGCTCAGACTGGCACATGACGTATGGGATATACCCATGGCATCTAACAAGATGCCAGGAATATGCTCTTAGCATCAAATAAGATGCTAGGGAATATGCCTGGCATCTCCAAAGATGCCAAGGCATATGATCAGCATCTCAGGAAGATGCCCAGAATATGCCATCTAGATGCTAAGCGTGTAGCACAAGACCTGTCCCTGGGCTCCCCTTTATAAGGAGCACCAGGGGGATCGTGCTCAAGGGAGGGCCCCGAAGGGCTCCTCCCCTCTCATAGGGAGATCTAGATAGAAGCATAGGAGATAGAGCTCAAGGAGCATGATTGTAGCCACAAGTATGGCAAGATTATAAGAGATTAGATGTATAGAATGAGGTGTTATCTCCACTTGAGAGCTTTAATCCAATATACATTGTATCTCTGTTTGTTCATACGAGTGCGGTCTTCACTGCATTATCCCTCCCCGGATTCCTCCACGTCCATCGGTCCCAACTTTAGCCTACCCATGGCATATGTTGTGATACCACCACGACATATGTGATCAGTATGGCCCATATATGTATGTGATGCATGTATGAAATTTTTCATGACCTTCGTGTCGTGAGTAGGGCAACACGGCTGGAGCCATATGTGTTGTCATTTATTGTAATGGCCTGCGTGCCAACATGTGATGTTCCCAATACTATGTAATTTTGATTACTAGCTGTTAGGAGTAATAGCTTGTATTAGTTCTTGGAGGACTCATCACTTGGAGGATGGCTCACATGGAACATGAATATGGAGATCATCATGGTGGACAGGTTCTATGGCGATAGAGATCACCATGATAAAATGGGCCATACTGTGTCACATCATATGTGAATGCTATTCTTATGCGTTTTACTACTATGCATGCTTAGATGATAGAAGTAGAACGATCCCTCACAAAGTTTAAGTTAAACCATGCCCTCCCAACCAAACCTTGCACCATCCTATGCCCTGTACAATCGTTGGTGGGCCTATGAAATTAGGGTGCCGCGGTTTTCCTTGGCTGGATGGGTTTGTATCAGATACCTACACGCATAAGGGTTGGTGAGCTTGACAAGGTCATCTTAACAGAGAGCAGAGAGGTAAGCGCAGAGGCTCTCCAAGTCTGACTCATCAAAGCAGGTAAGACTCAGCAAGAAGGACTCAAGCACTACTCCAAGCTTACTGTAAGTACCAAGTAACTCAGCAGGGCGGATAAGACTTAGCAAGACTCACTCAAACGTTTCTCCAAGTATGCTGTAAGTGCCAGATAACTCAGCCACCTACACTCAATCCTTCACCCCAGGGAGAAAATAGCTTAACCCGGGGACTAGCTAACTTATCCGTAGAGTCACCTTTGGATTAAGAGAACGTCTAGTGGATTTAGATCTGAATTTGAGTCACCTTATTTATAACTCGGATAGAAGTTGAGTCAGCTTATTTATGATTCAGATAGATTTTGAGTCAGTTTATTTATGTTTAGAATTGACCTGTAACTCAGCTCACCGACTTATTGACGATTAAATGTAATTTGAGTCACCTTATTTATAACTCGGATAGAGTTTGAGTCAGCTTATTTATGATTCATATAGAGTTTGAGTCAGTTTATTTATGCTTTGGATTATCATTTAACTCAGCTCACTAGCCAGCTTATTGATGATTCGGATATAATTTGAGTCAATCTATTTATGCTTTGAATTAACCTTTGACTCAGCTCAGTAGCTTGTCTCTGATTCGGACTAACATTTGATTCAACTTGCCAGGGTATATTATAATTCGGATTTGGACTCAGCGTACTAAGCATATCTCTGATTCGGGCCGAAGCTTGATTCAGCTCACCAGATTGCCAGGTTATGTTACGACTCGGATTGATATTTCACTATCTTGCTAGGTTATCCCATATCTCGGATGGCTATTTGCCAACTTATCATATCTCGAATCCATATCTCATATCAACATCTCAAAACAGATCTCTCAGCGGTTAACCCTACTATCATATCCCAAAACTTAATCTCGGATCTATATCTCGGATCCATATCAAAGGCAAATTGACATCATCTCACCGGATCAAATTATATCGTGGCGAATAGGTGATTCAGATTTGTAATCAGATGACTCGGATTTGAGTCATATAACTCGGATTTGAGTCAGATGACTTAGACTTAAGACATAAGTCAATTTTGAGTAAAGTAACTCGGATTTGTAATCAGACGACTCGGATTTGAGTCGTATAACTCGGATTTGAGTCAGATGACTCAGACTAAAGACATAAGTCAATTTTGAGTAAAGTAACTCGGATTTGTAATCAGATGACTCGGATTTGAGTCATATAACTCGGATTTGAGACATAAGTCAATTTTGAGTAAAGTAACTCGGATTTGGAATTAGATGACTCGGATTTGAGTCATATAACTCGGATTTGAGTCAGATGACTTAGACTTAAGACATAAGTCAATTTTGAGTAAAGTAACTCGGATTTGGAATCAGATGACTCGGATTTGAGTCAGATGACTCAGACTTAAGACATAAGTCAGTTGTGAGTAAAGTAACTCGGATTTGGAATCAGACGACTCGGATTTGAGTCATATAACTCGGATTTAAGTCAGATGACTCAGACTTAAGACGTAATTCAATTTTGGGTAAAATAACTCAGATTTGGAAACAGATGACCCGAATCATAACTTACCCAAAGGGGTTAAAAGAGCAGTGCCCAATAAGGCCAGAACTCATAACTTACCCAAAGGGGTTAAAAGAGCAGTGCCCAATAAGGCCAGAACTCATAACTTACCCAAAGCGGTTAAAAGAGCAGTGCCCAATAAGGCCAGAACTCACAACTTACCCAAAGGGGTTAAAAGAGCAGTGCCCAATAAGGCCAGAACTCATAACTTATCCAAAGAGGTTAAAAGAGCAGTGCCCAATAAGGCCAGAACTCATAACTTACCCAAAGCGGTTAAAAGAGAAGTGCCCAATAAGGCCAGAACTCATAACTTACCCAAAGGGGTTAAAAGAGCAGTGCCCAATAAGGCCAGAACTCATAACTTACCCAAAGAGGTTAAAAGAGCAGTGCCCAATAAGGCCAGAACTCATAACTTACCCAAAGAGGTTAAAAGAGCAGTGCCCAATAAGGCCAGAACTCATAACTTACCCAAAGAGGTTAAAAGAGCAGTGCCCAATAAGGCCAGAACTCATAACTTACCCAAAGAGGTTACAAGAGCAGTGCCCAATAAGGCCAGAACTCATAACTTACCCAAAGGGGTTAAAAGAGCAGTGCCTAATAAGGCCAGAACTCATAACTTACCCAAAGAGGTTAAAAGAGCAGTGCCCAATAAGGCCAGAACTCATAACTTACCCAAAGAGGTTAAAAGAGCAGTGCCTAATAAGGCCAGAACTCATAACTTACCCAATGGGATTAAAAGAGCAATGCCCAAGAAGGCCAGAACTCATAACTTACCCAATGGGGTTTAAAGAGCAATGCCTAAGAAGGCCAGAACTCATAACTTACCCAATGGGGTTAAAAGAGCAGTGCCAGACAAGGCCAGAACTCATAACTTACCCAATGGGGTTAAAAGTGCAATGCCCAGGAAGGCCAGGACTCATAACTTACCCAAAGAGGTTGCGACCAGCGCCCAAGAAGGCCAGAGGTCCAAAAATTTACCCAAAGGGGTTATAACCAATGCCAAAGCAGGCCAGAAGTCAAAAGACTTACCCAAAAAGGTTATGAACCAGAACCTTAGAGAGCCAGAAATCAATTATATATGAAAAGACTATAGGCCGGATAAACAACTCTGGATATACTTAGTATAAAGCCTATGCACGACTCTACGAGCCCCACATAGCCTCGGGGACTAATGTCGGGGGTGTACCCCCGGGTACCCCAGAGTTGATGAATTAAGTGAGTCAATAAGATACATATATGAGAAAATGATATTCAATATGAGTACAAAAGATAAATAGGAAAAGATAAAGGAAAGTATATTTTATAAGAGAATACTAAGTCAAATAGAAAAGGGAAAAGACAAGAAAGAGCAACTGGGCCGAGATAGGGCAATCTCGGCCCAGTCCATATTATCCATGGCCGAATTAATTATGAAGAAGAGGAAATAGCCCCGCTGGGCCGGATTACCCCCAGCTGACCCACCAGCCGAGCTCCACTGATCCCCTCCGACACCAGCGCATCTCCCGCCAGCGTCGTGGCGTCCCCGCGCCGAACCTCCTCCTCACCACCTCGCTCCTTCGATGCCACCCGGGTGGGCCGGGAAGGAGGAACCTCGGCCCACCACGGGACTCTCTCCAACCTCGCCAACATACCAGACGTGCAGCAGGTAACTCCTGGGTGGGCCGAATGAAGGCAAGCTCGGCCCACCACGGGGCAACGCCGCCAGCTCCATCTCACGCCGCCACACCCGCGTGGTCCTGGCGTGAGACAATCCGGCCCACTGCAAGATACTCCCTCAAGTCCTTTCCGCTCAAGCCCCGGGCCGATGCCAGGAACATCTTGGCTGGGCAGCCACTGGCTTGGGCCGACTAAGGGGAAACTCGGCCTGGTCGCTGCCAGACCTCGGCTGGGCCACCAGATAATCCGGCTGGGCCGCTTCTCCCCCAGGCCGAATCAACCAAAGCCCAGGCCGAGTTGCCACTCCCTCTAGGACACTTGGGCTGAGTTATAATGATCTGTACACCCTGTAATTTACTTCTAGATGCCTCCACAGTCTCTACAAGAACATGCCATCGGATCAAGACAAGACCAACAAGTCCTGTGCTAGTCTTGGGAGCCCACCAGCTCAGACTGGCACATGACGTATGGGATATACCCATGGCATCTAACAAGATGCCAGGAATATGCTCTTAGCATCAAATAAGATGCTAGGGAATATGCCTGGCATCTCCAAAGATGCCAAGGCATGTGCTCAGCATCTCAGGAAGATGCCCAGAATATGCCATCTAGATGCTAAGCGTGTAGCACAAGACTTGTCCCCTGGGATCCCCTTTATAAGGAGCACCAGGGGGATCGTGCTCAAGGGAGGCCCCCGAAGGGCTCCTCCCCTCTCTGCTCACTGAGAGCTCTCCTTCTTCCTCTTCCTCCACTCTCATAGGGAGATCTAGATAGAAGCATAGGAGATAGAGCTCAAGGAGCATGATTGTAGCCACAAGTATGGCAAGATTATAAGAGATTAGATGTATAGAATGAGGTGTTATCTCCACTTGAGAGCTTCAATCCAATATACATTTTATCTATGTTTGTTCATACGAGTGCGGTCTTCACTGCATTATCCCTCCCCGGATTCCTCCACATCCATCGGCCCAAACTTTAGCCTATCCATGGCATATGCCGTGATACCACCACGACATATGTGATCAGTATGGCCCATATATGTATGTGATGCATGTATGAAATTTTTCATGACCTTCGTGTCGTGAGTAGGGCAACACGGCTGGAGCCATATGTGTTGTCATTTATTATAATGGCCTGCGTGCAAACATGTGATGTTCCCAACACTATGTAATTTTGATTACTAGCTGTTAGGAGTAATAGCTTGTATTAGTTCTTGGAGGATTCATCACTTGGAGGATGGCTCACATGGAACATGAAAATGGAGATCATCATGGTGGACAGGTTCTATGGCGATAGAGATCACCATGATAAAATGGGCCATACTGTGTCACATCATATGTGAATGCTATTCTTATGCGTTTTACTACTATGCATGCTTAGATGATAGAAGTAGAACGATCCCTCACAAATTTTAAGTTAAACCATGCCCTCCCAACCAAACCTTGCACCATCCTATGCCATGTACAATCGTTGGTGGGCCTATGAAATTAGGGTGCCGCGGTTTTCCTTGGCTGGATGGGTTTGTATCGGATACCTACACGCATAAGGGTTGGTGAGCTTGACAAGGTCATCTTAACAGTTAAGGACCTTGGGGCATAAAGGTTGGGCGCCTAGTTTTTACATAGAGATGTCACCCAACAACAAGAGTCATATGTGATATGATTAGCAAGTGTTGCTTACCGATTTACCTTGTCTTTTAGCAGTGATGCTAAAGCTCACTAGTCGACTTGTTAATTGTGGATCTTGAATCACTTAGTATCAATAGAGGGATATTGATTTAAGTGGGAGTATATGCTATTAAATTGTTTAATATGTTTTACTCTTTCATGGTTACATGGCTTAGTATTTTGCATGTTTTCTGTTGTAGATCAATGGCACCGAACACTACATTACCTTTTTCTTTGCGTTCGATTCTTGACAAAGATAAACTAAATGGAACAAACTATTCGGACTGGGTCCATAACCTGAGAATTGTTCACAGGTCTGATAAAAAGAAACGGTTCTGGATGTTGGAGATATGCCCTAGAGGCAATAATAAATGTAGTTATTATTATATCTTTGTGTTTATGATAAATGTTTACATTCATGCTATAATAGTATTAACAAGGAAACAGTAATACTTGTGTGATTTGTAAACTTAAATTGAAGTCCCTAGTATAGCCTCTATACATCACTAGCTTGTTGGTTAATAAATGATTGTGGTTTCCATATCATGAACATTGAGATGTTATTAACAACAAGATCATGTCATTAGGAGAATGATATGGTGGACATACTCCTATAGATAAGCGTAGCATAAAGATCAAGTCATTTTAATAGTTCAATTGCTATATGCTTTCTGATACATAGTAACCTAATTCCTTCGACCATGAGATCATGCATATCACCTTTACCGGATGGATGCTTTGATGACATCAAACACCACACCGAATCGGGTGGCTATAAAGGTGGCATTGAGTGTTCGGAAAGTATTGGTTGAGACACATGGATCAAGAGTGGGATTTGTCCATCCATATGACGGATAGATATACTCTGGGCCCTCTCGGTGAAATGTCATCCAATTAGCTTGCAAGCATGTGACTGGCTCACAAGGGATCACATATCATGGGAACGAGAAAAGAGTACTTGTCAGTAACGAGGTTGAACTAGGTATGCAGAGATACCGACGATCATGACCTCGGATAAGTAAACTATCGTGAGACAAAGGGAAATTGGTATCATATGTAAGTGGTTCATTCGATCGCAAAGTTATCGTAGAAATATGTGGGAGCCATATGAATTTCCAGATTCCTCTATTGGTTATTGATCGGAGAAGTGTCTCGATCATGTCCGCATAATTCACGAGCCGTAGGGAGACACACTTAAGGATTCGACATTGTTTGAGTAGTTATGGAATGATGAGAAAGAGACCGAATGTTGTTCGGAGTCTCGGATGGGATCCGGGATATCACGAGGATATCCGGAATGGTCCGGAGAATAAGATTCATATAAGGAAAGTCCCGTTTCGGAGTTGGGGAATGGTTCCGGTGTTTTCATCGGGAATGTTCTAGAAGGTTCCGGAATGTCCGGCACTCCGGGGGGAAGGGTACATGAATGTGTTATATCAAGTTGGTATGATTGCATCATGTACTAAGTGTCATCGCTGAACAAAATAGAGGGTTTATTCAAATCCTAGTTTGAAAAGTCAAACGGCTAGTTTGAAAGTCAAACGGCAATTTTGGAAAGTGGGAAAGGAGGAGGAAACCGAGTTGGGGAGGAGTCCCTCCTTCCCACCGCCGGCGCACCACCCAAGCCGAGTTAGGGAGGGACTCCTCTCCCTCCCCTTGGCCGGCCGGCCCCTCCACCCATATAAGGAGGGGCAGGGCTCCCTCCTAGAGACACACAAGATCCTCTCCTCCAAACCCTAGCCCCAAGCCGCCGCCGCCTCCATAGCCGCCGCCGGCCCTAGGGCAAACCCTAGCCGCCGCCTAGCTAAACCCTAGCCGCCGTCTTGCCCCCCTCCTTGGTGTGTCTAAACCCTAGAACACCGAGGACTCTCATACTCCACCATACTCGCTCTCCTTAAGGCGAAGCCTCATGAGATCTCCTCTACTTCCTACCACGCCGTTGCCAGGAATCGTGAGGAGAGTGCTATAACGTCCACTGCCTGCTGGAACAAGGGAGAGGAAGGTCTTCGTCGAGTACCGAACGTGTGACCGACTGTGGGAGCGCTGCCGGAACGCAGCGCCGGAAGGATCGTCTACACGATCTTGAGATCGGGAAGAGTACGACTACATCACCCACGAGAATCCGCTCTCGTTAAACACTTTGGAATCTTCGAGGGTGAGTTATTCCATCGACTCGTTGCTACAATCTAGTAGATAGATCTTGGCTTGTTTGTTTGTATGCGATAGGAAATTTTTGTTTTCCATGCTACGAAACCCTACACTGGATACCCTAATCCTTGATGAACCTGCTGATAATGCATCTGCTGCCCTCAAGAATGCCTACAAGAGAGCATGTGATGATTCTCTTAAGGTTAGCTGCCTTATGCTTGCATGCATGGAACCTAAACTCCAAAAGAAGTTTGAGGATCAGGAAGCGTACGATATGATCGTCGCGCTTAAGGAAATGTTCCAAGATCAGGCAAGGACTGAGAGGTACAATGTTGCCAAGTCCTTTGTGGAATGCAAGCTAGCAGAGGGAGCAGCTGTAGGCCCCCATGTGATCAAAATGGTTGGTTACAGTCAGACTTTGTAAAAGCTTGGTTTTCCACTAGGCCAAGAGTTGGCCACTGACTTCATTTTGGCATCTCTTCCATCCAGTTATGGGCAGTTCATTTCGAACTACCATATGCATGGGGTGGAAAAGGGCCTTAATGAATTATGTTGGATGCTTAAAACAGCAGAAAGTGACATGAAGAAGTGTGCAGGGCATAGCCATGTGATGGCTGTGCAGAACAAGCCTAGCTTCAAGAAAAAGGGTACTTCTTGGAAGAAGAAGAAGGGCAAGGCTAAGGATATGATCCCTAAGCCTGCACCCAAGCAAAAGGCTGGACCTGTAGAAGACACTGAGTGCTTCTTTTGTCATGAACATGGCCACTAGAAGAGAAACTGCAGCAAGTACCAGGCTTCTTTGAAGAAGACTGAAAGTAAGAGTACTTCCCACTCAGGTACGCTTGTTGTAAATGTTGTGGACATTCTTCTCGCTGATTCCTATGTTAACTCTTGGGTATTTGATATTGGATCGGTTGCTCATATTTGCAATTCGATGCAGGGGATAATAAGGACTAGAGAAGTGCAGAAAGGCGAAGTGGATTTTTGCGTCGGAAATAAAGCAAGGGTTGCTGCATTGTTCGTCGGCGTCATGCAACTTCACCTTCCGTCAGGATTTATTATGGAGTTGAATAATTGTTATTACATTCCTAGTATGGGTCGAAACATTTTATCACCTTCATGTTTGATGAGGGATAGTTATTCATTCGCGAGTGCAAACAATGGTTGTGTAATATCTAAGAATGCTATGTTTATGGCTGATGCTCCCATTGTGAATGGGTTATTTATTTTAAATCTTGATGATGCATCTGTTTACAATGTTAGTGCTAAAAGGCTTCGGCCTAATGATTTGATTCCTACCTATTTATGGCATTGTCGTTTGGGGCATATAAGTGAAAAGCGCATGAAGAAGCTCCATGGTGATGGTCTTCTAACTTCGTTTGATTTTGAATCATACGAGACATGGCAGGCTTGTTTACTTGGAAAGATGACCAAGTCGCCTTTTTCGGGTTTACCCGAGAGAGCGACAGACTTGTTGGAACTCATACATAATGATGTATGTGGACCAATGAGCACAACAGCCAGAGGAGGATATCACTACTTCATTACTTTTACTGATGATTTCAGTAGATATGGTTATGTCTACTTGATGAGGCATAAGTCTGAAACTTTTGAAAAGTTCAAGGAGTTTCAGAATGAAGTAGAGAATCAACGTGGCAAGTAAATAAAGGCCTTGCGATCTGATCGTGAAGGTGAATATTTGAGTCACGAATTTAGCGATCATCTTAAGAGTTGCGGAATTGTTCCACAACTTACGCCGCTCGGAATGCCTCAAAGAAACGGGGTCTCCGAACGGCGTAATCGAACTTTGTTGGACATGGTTCGATCGATGATGAGACAGTCGGATTTGCCATTGTCATTTTGGGGTTACGCCCTAGAAACGACAGCTTTCACACTTAATAGGGTACCATCTAAATCCGTAGTTAAGACACCATATGAGATGTGGACTGGAAAGAATCCCAGTTTGTCTTTTCTAAAGATTTGCGGTTGTGATGCATTTGTCAAGCGACTTCAGTCGTACAAGCTAACACCCAAATCGGATAAGTGCATTTTCATGGGATATCCGAGGGAAACCTTAGGGTATTACTTCTACAACCGAGAAGAGGGCAAAGTGTTTGTCGCTCATAGCGGTGTTTTCCTAGAGAAAGAGTTTCTCAAAAAGGGAACGAGTGGAAGGTCGGTGTGACTTGAAGAAGTTCAAGATGAGCCAGTCGGGGATGCTTCTACGAGTGATGCTATTGTAGCAGAACAAGTTGAGGAACCCGTGGCAATAGAACCACCACAACCACGAAGGTCGGCAAGGCTCCGCGAAGCGTGAGAATTATTATTGTTAGACAATGATGAGCCTGCGACCTATGCAGAAGCGATGGTGGAACCAGACTCTGAGAAATGGTTGAATGCCATGAGATCCGAGATAAATTCCATGGGAGACAATCAAGTTTGGAACTTGGTTGACCTGCCTGATGGTTTTAAAGCCATCGAGTGCAAATGGATCTATAAGAAGAAGATTGATATGGATGGAAATGTTCACATCCATAAGGCTCGAATTGTTGCAAAAGGTTTTCGACAAGTTCAAGGAGTTGACTACGACGAGACTTTCTCGCCCGTAGCAATGCTTAAATCTATACGGATAATTCTAGCCATTGCTGCAGATTTCGACTATGAAATATGGCAGATGGATGTAAAGACGGCTTTCCTAAATGGAATCCTAACTGAGGACATGTATATGATGCATCCCGAAGGTTTTGTCGATCCAAACAATGCTGGAAAGGTATGCAAACTTCTGAAGTCCATTTATGGGCTGAAGCAAGCATCTCGGAGTTGGAACATTTGATTTGATGAAGTTGTAAAGGAGTTTGGCTTCATCAAAAACGAACAAGAACCTTGTGTTTACAAGAAGGAAAGTGGGAGAGAGCTGGTATTTCTAATCTTATATGTAGATGACATATTGCTAATTGGAAATGACATTCCTATGCTCGAGTCTGTTAAGACCTCATTGAAAAATAGTTTTTCGATGAAGGACTTGGGAGAAGCGGCATATATTCTGTGCATCAAGATCTATAGAGATAGATTAAGAAGGCTAATTGGATTAAGCCAGAGTACATACATTGACAAAGTGTTGAAATGGTTCAGCATGGAAGAGGCTAAGAAGGGGTTCTTGCCCATGTCTCACGGCATAAAACTCAGCAAGACTCAGTGTCCTTCGACTACTGATGAGCGTGAGCGCATGAGCAGAGTTCCATATGCTTCGGCTATTGGATCCATCATGTATGCAATGATATATACTCGCCCAGATGTTTCCTATGCTCTAAGTGTTACGAGCAGATACCGGGTTGATCCAGGTGACGGTCACTGGACAGCGGTAAAGAACATCCTTAAGTACTTGAAAAGGACTAAGGATGTGTTCCTAGTTTATGGAGGTGAGGATGAACTCAGTGTAAAGGGTTACATAGATGCGAGTTACCTTAACGACTCAGATGATTCAAAATCGCAATCAGGTTATGTGTTTGTCTTGAATGGTGGTGCTGTGAGCTGGAAAAGTTCCAAGCAAGATACGATGACCTCCTCTTCAACAGAAGCTAAATATATTGCTGCCTCGAGGTCAGAAGGAAGCTGTTTGGATTAGGAATTTCCGATCGCTCGGTGTGGTTTCGGTATGCCCAATCCCTTGGACGTTTATTGTGACAACAATGGTGCTATTGCACAAGCCAAGGAACCTAGACATCACCAGAAGAACAAACATATTTGCATGCGTTACCATCAGATTCGAGAGTTAGTTGAGGATGGTAGTGTCATGATATGCAAAATACATACGGACTTAAATGTTGCTGATCCCTTGACTAAGACTCTCCCGCAGCCCGCGCATGAAGCGCACACAAGAGCAATTGGTATTAGATACATTTTAGATTGACTCTAGTGCAAGTGGAAGACTGAAGGAAATATGCCCTAGAGGCAATCATAGAGATGATTATATTTCATATGTATCCATGAGTTATTGTAATGTTCCTTGAATATCCATATCAGGCAACTTGTATCGATTGGCAATTATGTGAATTGTTTGTGAAACTTTTTACTTGTATGGTTATTTAATAGTTGTCCCTAGTCGGAGTTCATGTGAGGACACACGTGGATATTATACTAGCACATCGATTGGTTGATGACTATGTTTCGCAAGTCATAGACATGGAGATGTCAAACCAATGATGTGGACACATGTTATGAACATGGGGTTGGACTGACCCAACCTGAGACTGGCAATTAGTTGCAGCTCTCTCTCTACACATCGTGTACGTTTTGTCCTTAGACCTGAGATTGTCGCATGTACTTGAGATGTGGATCGACCTACTTTGGGGCTATCAAACGTTGTATCGTAACAGGGTAGTTATAAAGGTAGCTTTCGAGTTTGTCCTGAAGCATGATGCAAGGCATGGTCAATCAAGATGGGATTTGCCCCTCTCTACTTGAGAGAGATATCTCTGGGCCCCTCGAGTGATCGGATCCAGAAATGCATGGCCGTGCTACATATGGTTAATAGTTGACCTAGTAAAGGGATTCCGAATCACAGTATCGAGAAAGAGAGGTCAGCTTGGATCTAGACCAAATATCGTGAGGCAAAGGGAAAGACATGTACTAAACCTTGTGATGGTTCGTCCGATATGATCTTTGTATGCGTTTAGGAGTTGACACGTCTTGCTAGAGGCCGCTACCAACTATTGACAGAATAAGTGTATTCGTGTCATGTCTATACGCATATGAATCTATAGGGTCACACACTTAAGGGACTGGAAGCCTAATGAGGATTGGATCCGAATTAGACCAGGCTTAGGCTACTAATGGGCTGCTAATGTAGAAGCCCACTAGGGACGCCTATATAAGAGAGGGTGGGGCGAGCTGACCAGGATTAGACCTTAGACCATTCCACTCAGCCGCCACACCTCATGCTTGTGTTGCACGCACGGACCTAACAGTCCGGCGTCTGACGCTTTCACCCTGTACGTGTGGATACCTCGGAGGCGCTGCATCTGTAGCGCTTGGACGATCCGTGCAAGGGGAGCTTCTCGTGGGACGAGGACAAGGAGAAGACGTGGAACGTCTGCACTGCCTTGACGCGCTTCATCAATTTCACAACTGCGTGTCTAGTGGTAATCCCGTGATCTATGACAACAGTAATCCTAGTTTACGCGGTAGAATTTTTTTGATTTGCGCTAGTGTAGCCTACCCGTATCCCTGCAGTTATGAGCTAACCGGCTTTTTGTGCACTTGCGCAACTTCATCGCTTTTGATGATCAGTTGCTCCATCGCCGGGTCATACTTGGGGCGGAACCTGACAAAATCCTTTTGGCGCCCTGCCTTGAGGTTCAGTTTGTTCTTCCGCGGAACCTTCCCCCATTCACTCAGAGTTGTATACCTTAGGCATAATTTAGTTTGTTTGATGATTTATATTTAAGTTACTTATAGAAGTGATATGCACCTAAATGATGTGATGCATGACAAAGACAAGTACATATAGTAGTGGCTTGACACTAATTATATATTAATGAGTTGTCAACATGATTTGTTTCAACTACGGATATAATTGAAGAGATAAGGTGATTTAGTTAGGATTGGGATTGGATTATAGTTCATTAGGATCAGGTCTTGCTTAAAAGCATTATTTAGGTTCTAGGGACATAATAAATTCTAGATAAAAAATCTATGTTCTCTATCAGGTGGCTCCTAAGTAGAAAAGTGTCTAACCTTAATTCAACATAACACGTAAACTTCAAATATGGGTTATTTTTAGGTCTTACTAGGTATAGTTAAGATTATGTAATTTATAACTCTTAATATGAGTTGATGATATGGTAAGGTTGGCTTGTAGGTCATTGTGAAGAATGCTACTAATTAAGGGCAATAACTGAACTCTACTCATAAACTATTACTCGGCTAGGTATATGGAATTTATTGGTCTTGGGTGTAAGGTATATGGGCTTTATATTTAAAATGATAGGCATGCAAAATAGGAATACTCAAGCTAGACAAGTTAGGATGATGTCCACAAATTGCTTTGGTTTAAACATACTATTGGATGGTTCTATTACGTTATGGTTAACCTAGATACAGAGTTAACTTGGGATTAGGGTAAGTCTAGATACGTTTGAATCTAGATAGATATGGGACGTCTAATTTGGGATAGAAAGAATACTTAGTTTGAGTAAGCTTTCAAACTGCTCAGTGATAATGTAAAGATGCTTAAAATTTATGGATAGTAAGCAGCATTTTTATGTGCCATGCTGGCTTCCTGGAATTCTGCCCGGTACGACATTTTAGTATTGTCACGTCGTAAATTCTAATAGAAGTGGACGGTGAGCTAGACTGAATGCGTGTATGCTTAGGATGAAAACCTAAGATCTATGATCAGAAGATAGCGGTGTTTGTGTATTGTTTTCTTTTTAAATGCGTCGTTTTTAGAGAAGCTGAATTTCTGGTGCAGTCTTGGTGATGGTAGTATAGTTGTTTCAACGAATAGGTCACTGTAGCGGAATTTTTCTTTTTTATAATTTTTTTTAGTTGTGCGTATCCGTATGACTGCTAGAGTAATGCGTCATTGCAGAGGCTAAATGTAATTGGTACCTTGTGATATTAATATACGGATTTGGTAGTTCTCAGGCGTCTGAGAACTTTTTAAGTCTCAGTCGTCTTTTTCACCGTTTGATTTACCTCGTGATTCGTGCTACACATAAGTTGCAACTACACCGAGAATTTAATGAATTGCAACTAGGTTGTAACTAAGAACTAGTACAAATCTTGTGAGTTGCAACTAGGTTGTAACTAAAAATTAGCACAAATATTAGAATGACATCAACGACTTAGACATAACTAATTCTCAGACACGTGAGATCTAGACACTCCCATTAATATATTTAATGGCTTCTTAAAAAAACATGCTTTTTCCAGCTAAGTACCCAAGCCAGGAAACATCACCACGCTGGAACTCCTCAACCACCGTCTGCCATAAGATAAAATACTTATCCAAGGTGGATTTCGAAATCAACTCTCTATAATATAATCATCATATCTTTGACCATAGAGGTTCCAGGTCCAAACTACTTCATCCGCAAGGCAGAACGCGGCTATAAGTCGTGCACAGCAACGGCAAGAATTTCCACGCCGCTAGTGCCACTCCCATCTCCCAAAAGATTCCGAAACATCTCTATTTGCAATACTGTGAGAAGGTCCGACGACCTTCCACCTCCGCACCGCACGGACAAGATGAAGCAGACTGTAGTCCTGTACCCGGGCGCCGGCGGCAGCCACGTCGCTGCCATGACGGAGCTCGCCAACGTCTTCCTCAAGCACGGTTACGACGTCACCATGGTGCTCGTAGAGCCGCCCTTCAAGTCGTCCGACTCCGGCGCCACCGCCATCGAGCGCATTGCCGCGTCCAACCCGTCCATCTCCTTCCATGTCCTCCCGCCCCTCCCTGCCCCAGACTTCGCCGCCGCCGGCAGCAAGAACCCTTTCGTGCTCATGTTCCAGCTCTTGCTCGAGTACAACGAGCTGCTCGAAGCCTTCCTCCGCTCCATCCCCCGGAAACGCTTGCACTCCGTCGTCCTCGACATGTTCTGCATCCACGCTCTGGATGTCTGCGTGAAGCTCGGCGTCCCGGTCTACACGTTCTTCGCCTCGGGCGCCTCCTGCCTGTCCGTCCTGACCCAGTTTCCGGCGCTGATTGCCGGCAGACAGACGGGCTTGAAGGAAATCGGGGACACGCCGCTCGATTTCCTCGGTGTTCCGCCCATGCCGGCGTCTCATATCATCAAGGAGCTGCTGGAGCACCCGGAGGACGAGATGTGCAAGATCCTGACGAACATGTGGAAGCGCAACACCGAGACGATGGGGGTTCTGGTGAACACGTTCGAGTCGTTGGAGAGCCGCGCTGTGCAGTCGCTCAGGGACCCGCTCTGCGTCCCCGGCCGGACCCTGCCTCCGATCTACTGCGTCGGGCCGTTGGTCGGCGAGGGCGCCAAGGAAGGCGACGGCGCGGAGAGGAACGAGTGCATCGCGTGGCTCGATTCGCAGCCGGACCAGAGCGTCGTGTTCCTCTGCTTCGGAAGCAAGGGCACGCTCTCCGGGGAGCAGCTCAAGGAGATAGCCGTTGGCCTGGAGAGGTCCGGTCAGCGGTTCCTATGGTCCGTGCGCACGCCGGCCGGAAGCCAGGACGCGAATAAATACTTGGAGGTGCGCGCGGAGCCGGACCTTGACGAGCTCATGCCGGAGGGGTTCCTATAACGGACCAAGGACAGGGGCCTCGTCATCAAGTCGTGGGCGCCGCAGGTGGAGGCGGCGCGTTCGTGACGCACTGCGGGTGGAACTCGGTGCTGGAGGCCGTCTCGGCGGGCGTCCCGATGCTGTGTTGGCCGCTGGAAGCGGAGCAGAAGATGAACAAGGTGTGCATGACGGAGGACATGGGCGTCGCGGTGGAGCTGGATGGGTACATGGCGGGCTTTGTGAAGGCGGACGAGGTGGAGGCCAAGGTGAGGCTGGTGATCGAGGGCGAGGAAGGGAGACAGCTAAGGGCGCGGGTGGCTGCTCGCAAAGAAGAGGCGGGGGCGGCGCTGGAGGAAGGGGGCGCGTCACGGGCGGCGTTCGTCCAGTTTCTGTTGGATGTGGAGAATATCGGAGAGCAGGTAGGCGAGTGAGAGGTAACTTGCAAGTTCGAACTGCTCTTGCCGTCGACGAGTATCTCGCTGGCCCAAGTTGCACTCATGTGTTGTACTACTACGACCCATATTTGTTGACTTTAATTTAAATATATCTATCATAAAAACTTGTTTAGATACATCTAAATTGAAGTCAACTAATATGGATTAGGGAGTGCATTTTTCTGCCTGATCAATAATTGTGCTATCTGTGAAATGCTTTTAGAGCATCTTCGTTGGCATTTCCAATAGACCATTTCTAACGCACTTTTTTCATCCAAATTGCAAAAAAAACTCAAGTAGTGTTTTCAGGAGGTGTTCTCAGACGAATTTTGTCCATATTACGTCGGTGTTCCCGGGCTATTCCTGGGACGCTGAGAACGCCCTGGAAACGCCGATGAAACGTCCACCAATCCCTCTCTCCCATGTGTCCCCTCTCTCCCCATGTCTCCCCCATCTCTCTCTCCTCGGTCGATTGCCCTGCCACCTCCCTTCTCGCCCTCCACCCGTCGGTGCTGCTCCGCCCGCGGCCAAACCCCACCTAGACGCTCTCAGCAACTGTGATAGAGCTCCCCTCGTCTCGGCGCTGCCCCTTCTCAGACGTTGCCGCCGCGTCAAGCTCCGCTGGGACCCAGCTGAGCTCTCTCCTCCAACCCGCTCTGGCGCGCCTCTAACTTCACGACGCCTCAACGGCACCTCGTCATCCTCTGCCCAGTTCGTTTGTGCCCTTGCAGGTCGTCCTCACGTTCGCCAGAGGAGGAGCTCCGCTCGGCGCTGGGAACACGTCTAGAAAACTTCAAACCACTCCCAGGCAACAAAAATATCTAGCGACCAATTTGGTCCTAGGAACCACCAAACGAGTGGGGATGCTCTTAGCCCTATCTATGCATAAACAGCATGTAATGTGTTGTTTATCTTTCTTTTTGAAGAAGGGGAAGCCTAGCCTCTGCATCAATAATAAAAACTAGATTTAGGGGTGCGCCTTGGCGCACCGACCCGGTATATTTGAGCAATGTAGGCGGTTCAATTTCCCAACAGTGAATGGCAACATGTTCATCTTTTATTATCGAGGTATGAAATAAGTAACAAATACCGCGGACATAACAGAATAACACGTCTGTCCCGAGACATGGCGGACGCACCGAATAATTACATAATTGCGTGCATGGGAAGAGCAAAATCATAACCGAGTTTCTCAGGGTTCTTTGTTAGAGGAAACCACAGGCTGCCAAGAAGTGCTTATGTACATATAGAACTATCAAAAGCATATGGCTGCGTGACTGAAATCCATCTACTACATGTGAAGAGCAAAATCATAACCAAGTTTCTTAGACGTCTCCGGTAAAGGAAACCACATGCAGCAAAGAAGTGGTGATGTATATATAGAACTATCAAAGGCAGACAACCACGTGACCAAAAATCCATCTACAGAAAGTGCATCCGAGAACACCTGAGATAGAAGATAGTTATAGCAAAGTGCAACGATCAACCATAACCTTTAGAAAATAGCATGCTTATCAGGATATTTTACAGAACAACTTCTTTAACCAGAGCCATGAATGCTCGTCAGTACAAAGCAATACTGGCGAGGAAACATAAACAAATAAAGGTGTTGCTTAATTGTCTAATTGTCTGCACCTTGTTATTTCTCAGGTTGCAACACAAGGCCTCTGCTAGTAACCATAGACATAACATCTAAGTACACCCAGATGCAAAACTAAACACTGCAATATTATCTTAAAATGTAATGAATCATGAGAGCCAACCTGCATTTAAATAATGTGGACAGTCTAAAATTGGAACCACATAAGAGAGGCTACATGAACTCAGATATATATAAATGATCTGGACAAACAGATGCATGTTGATCCCTCTACCTCCATGGTAGCATCAAACCTGAACCTGAAACACTCAACAATAAGTACGGATATAGTCTATCCTTCGTGAGGTAAAAACAAATGACTAAATTTTCTGGTTTTTAATACTGCTAGGTCACTAAGAACCTAATATTCTGGATCACTTCTAGGATCAAAAGAGTCATAGAAAGAGCCTAGCTAGGTTGGATCAGGGGCGTCTCTGGCTACCCCTTGCCATGGCCGCCTCCACCATGTCCTCAGGAGCATGGCCCTATACTGAGGTAGTTGCTACCCAGGAGAGAGAAAGAGAGGAGAGAGGCGAACCTAGGATGGAGCGCACGCCCTGCCTCCTCGACATGAGTCATAAAAGGAGAGTCCTCGAGCTAACACTCAACACCAACACACTGAGTCCTTCGTCGAGAGCTACAATTCTATATACTTTTTACCTGAGTTTAAAGAAGGATGTTCTAAATTGCATGTGAACTTGAAGGCTCACAAGATATATGTATTTTGGGATTTGCCATAAATCTGCCCCTTTCTCTTCTCTTATCCTCCCCGGGGTGAAACTAAATTTGCTGCCAAAAAACATATATCTCAGTGCAGAGTTCAAAACACAAATTATCTTAAACCATCACGTATCTTATGAAACACTACTCCACAACACCATATAGGAAGGTAAGGAACAGACATAATCTGTAAAGATAGAAACAATCTTGATAAAAGGCAATAACAACTCTACATCAGAAATCTAACATGTACCCAATCATCTTCCTGATGTGGTAATGCTGCAGCATTTCAAACTTTGACCAAACTAAGGATGATAACCTCGTGATGCTCAATACACTATTGTTTCAAGGCACCCAATGCCCTACAAAAAGCAACAGAGAGCGGACAAAGAATTGAATGTATATTTCCAAAAAATAACCGAACGGTATTGTTGCAATGAAAAGTTGGCTTTCCTATGATATGCCATACTTTCTTTAGCACACACTATTTACCTGTACATTATATAGAAAAGAACATATGTATTTTACAACTACAAGTAAATATAAGGAGCATGAGTATAGCTGCAAATTTTTATTAATAAAAATACTACAAAAAACACAAGAACTATATTATGTTGGTCCGACTTAACTTCGGGCCAAGGAGTTGAGATCTAGCCACGGATCCTCGGGCTCATGACAACAACAGAATCCAAGTTGTTCAAGTGGCATTAGGAAAAATCCATCAATAATAATTTAGTCATGCCCTGAAAATAACAATGTAATCCAAGAAATGATTGTTTGAGCATTACTCAAGAAGATAAAGATACAGAATTAGTTTCAGCAATGACAAAAAAATCATAAGTATAGTCGCTGTTCTCTGCTGGACCCACAACCGAGTCACTACCGATTGGGACAAAATTTCAGGAAAAAAACATGAAATTCTTGAATAAACAAGAGAGAAATATCAGATTTAGGTTAATATATTTACATGCAAAATTTCGGTCAAACACCTTGTACACATTTAGATAAACCAAAACATGCACAAACAAAGATGAGGATATGTGGGGATTTGAGAGATATAAACATGAAAAACAAAGATGAGGATCTGTAGGAGTATAGAGAGATGGTAGAGGAAGAGAGGGAGGGATGAACCTGCAGGTGGACTTATTATTGTTGTGTTGACCCGGTGAAGGAAGTGGCAGAGGAGGACAAAACTGGAGATCCTCCCAAACGTCCGCTATCACCAACTCGCACTGGCGGCCTGTTACCCCACGAGACACCATAGGCATCCTTCTTCCCGAGCTGCCACCCTTGTTCATGGTCGCCTTCCTCCTCCAAATCCCTTTCGTGTGACTTTTCTCACCTGGATCCATGTCCAAATTGCAAAATTCGGAAGCAAGGCAGACAAAAACATCAACCACCTTACTCAAACATTGTGTCATTGGAGGTTGATTCAGATGGAAAGAAGGGAAGTAAATATGTACATAGTCACGTTCGGTAACTAATTGGAAGTTGGGAACCAATATGCTAATCATGATATTATAGAGACTTTGGTAATAAAAACCATAAGCCGAAAAAAGGAACCGCGTCATGCTTTCACCCGGTTGACCAAAATCTAAATAAAGGAGTGAATAGCAGTATCTTCTATTAAAATATGCTTTTGTAAAATCCATCACAAGGGGAGGAGCAAATAGCATCACCAAACAAATATTCCCTCTCTGAACCACGTTTTGTAAAATAAGGTGTGGAAGCAGCGTCACTGAAACATTAAATGAACCACCATTGTTTGTAAGTGAAAATACACCACTTTCAGGTCATTGTTTCAATATCATTTATATTCTTTTTAGTATATCATGCGAAGAGAAACACATGCATGTAGTAACAAGTATAATTAGAAAGCACCGGAGCCTCACCAAATCAAGCACACAAAGAGAAAGAGAAGCCATTATTTACTTTAAACATTTCAGTACTACATGTGTAAGCATATAATATATGTCATGTTATAGATTTTTTGGGGGTAAAATACAGAGAGATCTTGGATTTGAACACCGGAAGCTGAAGTCCCACCTGATGTACATACTGATATCGTGCCCCTACCGTTCCAATCGAATTTGCAGGTCCACATTTCTGAAAATTCAGAAAACAGTATCAAAAGTCTAAACTTGTATTTGGAAGGACTGGAAAACAAATGAACTCTAAAAAATGCACACCCATCCGCAACCTGTACACAAACTTTGGTTCTGAATTCCTGTCAGCCAACAACAACAAAATCAAACACATGTCTACTTCCTGTCCTACCAACAACATCCCTCCATTTATAATCTTATTTAGACAAGCACACGGCCAGATGATCATTAACAGAAAAATGACAGAAGAGTTAACTTTCCAGGCATGAGCTACCATACTTTCAAAGATAAATAATTAAAAAATCCAGATAGAAGAAGCTATGCTAGCATCTAGTACTATTGGTAGAAGAAATTTCTTACATGAATAATCGTGGAGCAGCAGCTAGTAATCTCCGCCGTCCTGCTAGGTGAGGACAAGAGTGCTTGCATGACACTCAATGTTGGTGCAGGAAACGGGAAGGCCCTAAAAGCAGGGCGCATGGCATGGAGGCTGCGCTGGTTGTTGTTGCCGGCAAGGGAGAGCCGCTGCCACCATCCGGCAAGCTGCGCATCTCCTATCTCCCAACCTCTTGGTGTACCATATCAGCTCGCTCATGCATCTGCTTCAAATCGGAGGCGAGTGTGTTGGTAGAGGGCTGGAGGCCAGTCCTGGAGGTGGGGAACGAGGAGGAGGACGGCCGGATCCAGAGCCATCCGTGGCATCTAGACGAGGTCGTTGCCGGTCCAAAGCCCAAAGACACCGGCGCCAGCGAGGGACGCGACTTGGTGGCCGGCCACCACAATTTCTCTTGGTGAAGCCGGTTGCCGTGCAGCGCCACCCGCACCGCTTGATCTTCTCTGGACCGGCGACGACCGGATGGGAAAGCGACAAGCTCGCCCAGAAGATGGGGAGGCGCCGACTCGATCTGGAGGAGGTGGCTCAACACAGGGAAGAAGCGGGGAGGGGCAGCGGCGGCTTGTTCGGGAGGGGAGTGGGGAGTGGGCGCGGGACGGGCAGGGGGATGGGCGCGGGATGGTCCGCCTGGGTGGGTGACGACCGCGGAACGGGCGAGGGATGGGCACGGGATGGTGGACGAACGTTTGCCCCTGACAGACTTAAGCAAACCCCATAAAGCGGTCACGGGACACCTCGCAAGAGGCTGACACGCGGGGCCGGCCTTAGTATCGACAGGGACCAAATCACGGCGGCCAGAGAGAAGGGTAATACCTGCATACAAAAGGACGTGCGGACAACGTTTCCATCTTTTACTGTACACACGGGCAAAACGGTCATAGCACAATCGAACGGCCCAGGTCTTGTTTCAGAGGACGATCCAACGGTCCACAGCAGCTAACGTCCCTAGGAGCCCCATGGGAAGGCATCAATAACACCTTTAGATGGATGTACCCTAGTTATATAGCTGAAAACAACACATCGCTAATATATGAGCATACCAAATGCGAACTTTGTGTCCATGATAGTTTTTTTTTGGCAAAAATCAATACTCTATTGGTTCCTTTTGAATGGCTTAATTTTATCTAAATTCATATGAATCTTGTTAAGCATTTAGACTAGAGTAGCAAAAAATAATACCCATGTGTTGCACCGGGTTGATATATAAATATAAATATAAATATAAAATAAATATCCATTGTCCAGTTTTCATGAAAATCAGATATTTTTATCGAAAGGCCCTAAGCTCGAGCCACGTACTGCTGCTATGTTGCGTGTGATGTGTGTCGGTTGACGTCAAGCTACGTCAATCGACCGAATTTTGTACTTTTGCTACTGCTGTGTGCGATGTACGTCGGTGGGATCGTCCGAGTGCACTGCTGCCTGCGGCGCATCTATCGCAGATGTATTGATACATGCGGTTCTGAATGTGGGCGACTCTAAATGTTCGGTTGTGTGAGGCGTTGGTCGACGCCAGACAGGGACTGGGAAGCAAGTGAACTACCGCGGCAGGAGATGGGTAGAGGCTCGCTGATGGGGAGTGGCTCGATAGCTGTTGGAGGTGGGAGCGGTAGCAGCGAACTGAAACTTAATGTGTGTTTGGTAGCATGGGGGAATCAGATATTCTCGTCGCAACCGAGATATACCAACTATTGTTGTTTTTTAGCCCAGCTCGGCTCAACGCGGCAGTACCAACCTCATACGAAAACAAGCACTCAGCCAGGTCGAGTGAAGCTCAAATCGAGCTTCTGAGATGAGCTCGGTTGAATCCATCCCGCAAAACACTGTAGAGGCAGCCCCCCTCCCTCCCAGACCCCCACCCACACCCGATTCTTTCTTCATTTTCTCCATCCCCAGACCCAAGAAGGAGCACCGCCGCCAGCGTCCCTCGGACCCGCCCAGCCCCCTGCGCCCCTCCGGCCAGGCACCACCGACGAGACGCACCGTCGCGGAGCCCAGGCCGGCCCTCCTCCTGGTGCCCAGTCCGGTGCTCCTCCTAGGCTAGGTCGGTCCTCCTCCCAGATATTGTTTTCAGGGCTATTTACATGTTTGTGATTGATATCTTGTCTTTATTTGATGAAGAGATTATATTTTCAGATTGTGTTGTATTCCATATGCTACTGATCTATATCATGTTTGTCACTTGTGAGTAGATCTTCATGTTTCTGAGGGCATGGGATGAATTTGCTATGATTTTCATATAATATGCAATGAGTATGTGGTCTACTTTTTATCTTTTATATTGTTCTATGATGGTTTTATGCGAATGTCGACTGCATATTACTTCACCTATATGGGCTCATAGGAGAGTACTTTGATGCAATGATAGGGGTTGGAAGGGACGAAATTGATAGAAACCGTTTTTTCAATACTTTGAATTGCATTGGAGGGATTATATGTCAGGGACCAATGAACCTATTGCTATGGTGGGGAAAAAATGTCTTAATGATTTCTAGATGTTCATGTGAATGGATCTAGGACCCATCATAAGTGGTGTATTTTGCTGGACAGACACGAGCAACCTTATCCCATCGCTCCTTCCCGTCCCCTTACCTTTGAGAGTCCACCGCCTCCGCCCGGGTCCGTCCGCCGTTGTCTCCGCCGGAATAGTCGGCCGGAGTTAGACTGGACGGGACGCCGGAGTAGATAGATGTAGGATCTTTGGTTGTTTGCCGGCTGTGGGCTTCTTGCCCGGTAGATGGAGACGCGAGGAGGGTTTGTGCATCCAGACTCGATTCAATCTAGGGATCTTCTTCATCGCCATGGAGCTCCTCTGGCCGGAGGAAGTGGCGGAGAGAAGAGCCACCGTCTCCCCCAATAAAGCTGCTCGCGGTGTCCTTCTGAGGCGTGTGATGGTGCTTCCCCTGCCGTCCATGGTGGCGAAGGGGGAGGCGCATCCTCGAGTGTTGTGGTGCTATGGAGCCATTCCCGTCCGGCCGAGGCGGCAGGGGGGAGTGGATTCCTGACGCTGCATCCTCTGCTTCAGTGAGTTCTCCATTTTGGCCTCCTGTTCCTCTCTTGGCCAGACTTGGTGGCGAGGAGGAGAGGCGCGGGAGGGCGCGTGTGCGGTTCCGATGCGGCTATCCTAGCGGTGGTGCAGGCACGCCGCTGGAGTGGTTGACCTCGTCGTTTCTTGGGGCTCCGTGGGAGAGTTCCTCACCACCGATCGTCGATCGCCGCTTGTTCAATAAGCCTACTCCTGGGCTTCTTTGTGGGGCCATTCTTCCTTGTCTGCCTCCTCCCACCCGTGGCAGGAGTGTGGAATCGGACGACGGGCCGGCTATCTCTTCTGGCACCGGTAAAGAGCCCCCTGTTGCAGGCTCCTTTTGCTCCTCATATCTTCTTCTTCCTCCATCAGGCGCAGTGGTTGCGAATTTGGGAGGTGTAGATTGGGCTAGCAGTAGTGTCTTGCAGCAGTGGAGTTGGGAAGCAATTTTCTTGAGCACCACCTCGGCGGCGGGTGATAGCCGTCCGACATCCAAGACCAGAACATGGTATATCCAGAAGCCGGCAAAGGGTCCCGACAATTGTCAAACATCCTCGGTGAGGCCCCTCTCGAGGTCGACGGCCGTGTTTCTTGTCTGCACGGAAGCAAGTGGTTTCATCCCCGCTTCCAATCCTGATGGCGACGCGTCTGACTTCCGGCTCGGCAGTGGGAAAAGAGAAGGACTGGATTATAGTCTTCCATCTTTCAGTGAGGTCTTTTCTGCATTTAATATGGACCTAAGTTTTTTAGCATACTTTATGGGGTCCTTTGTAATTATTTGTACATCCACCGCTTGGTTTTAATGCAATGCTTCTAGTTCCTTCGGGGACCTCCTTGTTAAAAAAAGTGGTGTATTTAGCTCATACTTATGGCTGCACCTAATTTAGGCACCGCCATAAGAAAATGAAACTTGACAACATATTTACCATATTATATAGAAATCTTTATGCTAAGTAAATCTATGACGCCATTGGGAACACTTGTCACATATAAGATCACACACACTTGATCTTGTTCTCTTGATGCATACAAGATTAGGCTTTCTCTCATTGAGAGTATTTACTTATTGCTATTCACACTACTAGAAAAACGGCTATAGGTAATCCACATATCCGTGGCGCACGTGCTAGTGATGCACCACGGGTAAAATAGGCATGGCGCACTGCACACTGGTGCCCTACGGTTAACTGCCGTAAGCATGGCGCACATTGAGGTGGTGCGCCAAGACTATGTGTGGGCTAGGGCACAGGTGGCCGCAGACCATATACACATAGTACACTAGGTCAGAGTGCGCTACGAGTGTGAAACTTAGCCATAGCGCCCTGATCCAGTGCGCTACGGGCATGTGTGTTGCGGCCTACTACAACAGTTTGGTCAAGTTACCGGTAGGGCACCCTGCCCTAGTGCCCTATGGCTAAGTGGCCTGCACCAACTTCACCTCCCGGTGGATCGCTTTTTTAGCCTTGCAAAAAAATAAAAGAAAATGAAAAATACTTCAAAAAATAAAATCCTTTCACATGTAGGTAGGTAATGTGGTCTAGTTTCTAGGAAAATTAACAAACAAGAATTTTGACTTTTTCTGCAAAAAAAATCATAACATGGTAAAACGGCCAAAACTTTTTCATACAATGTCGAAAAAAAATTAAAATACCAAAATGACGAGAACGAGATTTCGTATCCGCATGCAACGAACTGTCATTTAGCGACTTTTTAGATTTTCAAAATTCGAAAAGAGTAAAAAATTACGGTCAAAAGACCGTTTTTTCCTGCAAAAAAAAATTAGAGGGAAAATTACCCGTAGCGTAGTACCACCGAGTGCGCCACGAGTAAGTGGGCGGGATTCGAAATTCGAATCACCACCCCGTCCATCTAACCCTCTACTTTTCCCTCCCCCTTTTCCTTTTCCTTTTCCTTTTCCTTCTCCCTTTTCCTTCTCCCTTTTCCTTTACCTTCTCCTTCTCCTTCTCCTTTTCCTTCTCCTGCTTCCCCTTCTTCTCTCTCCGGCCACCTTGCTTCGGCGTCCTTTCTCTGGCCTCCTCCTCTCCTTGCAGTGACGGCGGCGCGACGACAGCCTTCTCCTCCTTCTCACAGTGACGACGGGCGATGGCGACATCCTTATCTTCACTGAGCTCCCTTCCTCCCTCTCTTCCTACCTTCCTCTCTTCCTACCTCCCTTTCTTCAACCACACACTTCCTACCGCCTTGATGCCGGCGAGGACTAGCGCGGCCAAGGCCTCCCGCACCTCCCTGCGTGGTAGGTCGTGGCCACGGCCATGCTCCGGCGAGGTGACACGACGGCGTCGATGCACGGACCCGATTTTTTTTGCAATTCAAAATGACGGTGTTTTTTGTATTTTTTTGTTTTTCAAAAAACATAAGCTGGCGCACCCGAACCCCTTCCTGTGGCGCACTAGGTGGTGCGCCACGAGTAACTTTTTTACTCGTAATGCACCAGGTAGTGCGTTACGGGTAAAACTTAGACATAGCGTGCGGCTAGCGGCGCACTGCTAGTGCGCTACAAATGTCCTTTTTAGGTGCACACGGATGTGTTGTTTCCTGGTAGTGTTACTTTCAGCACTTTTTATTCTTGCAAACTATAAACCCAAAAACACCAAATCTACCGCATTACTATTTTTTGGTCAAACTTGCTAAACAATACCCTCAACTCATTGTGGGTTCGACAACCTTTCTTTATTAAAAATTCCTACAATTGATCTCCTGCACTTGGGAGCCATCAAGACACT
Source organism: Avena insularis (assembly GCA_023614405.1). NCBI lineage: Eukaryota > Viridiplantae > Streptophyta > Magnoliopsida > Poales > Poaceae > Avena > Avena insularis. The sequence goes on along the minus strand of CM042689.1, from coordinate 335,496,662 downwards.
TTTCTGGCGTCGTTGTCGGGGAGCATTGTGCTATTGGTAAGCTGTTTGGTAAGGAAACTTGAAATCTGTTTTTATCTTTTTACTGTTGTTTTATCATGGCTTTCTCAAACTATAAAGGATTGGAACTCACCTTATATGAGTACCTTCATGATAAGGATAAATAGAAGGTTGAGAAGCCTACCGAACCAAAAGTTGAATATCAAATTCCTATTGGTATTGTCAGTAGATCTCGGGGATTAACTTTTGCGGGTGATGGAAGCTAAACTGATATGGGGAATTTATACGAAATTGAAGAACTATGTTCCCTATTTAGACTTGCAGGTATTCATGAGAATGAAGTGAGAAGGAAGCTATTACATTTATCTTTATCTAGTAAAGCTTGCGAATGGTATAAATCTCTAGATAATAAATATCGTCTTGATTGGGAAAATCTGAGAAAGGCTTTCTATCTTAAATATTATACTCCTAAAGAAGCTTATGATGATCGCTGCCATATTTATAACTTTTGGCCTCATAATGGAGAAAGTATTGCTCAAGCTTAGGAGAGATTAAAGGGCCTTCTTCATAAAAATCCTCGCCATGGTACTCCTGAAAGCATTATCTTAATAAATTTTTATGTGAGGCTGCCTCGGCATCATATGGATTTTCTGGATAATTCTTTTGGAGGAAGTTTCACTAATAAAACTCAAAAGGAGGCAGCGAATTTATTGGAAACTATTTCTCAAAATACTGAAGCTTGGGATCTCGACAAAGATAATAAACCAGGTTTGGAATATGAATATTCATGCGTAGAGAATTTTTCCACTTCTATATTATTTGATAAACTTAAGAAAGGTTTTGGCATTGACCCTCATGTTTTAATATAAATTGCTAAATATTTTGCTAACCATCTTAATGTTCTAAAGATTAATGTATTTGTTGAACCTCTTAAAAATTCTGCATATTTGTTGGTTTTTAAAGTTGTGAAACAGGTTCATCAAGTCTCATATCCTAAAAGATAGAATAAATCTTTGAAGCTCCTCCTTATAATAGAAAAGTGAAGAAAAATTTACTCACTACTGTCACTAATAAGAGTGCTAGAAGATGTCATGAACCATATGAATAAATTCAAGTCCAACACCAAATTTTGGCTATTAAAGAATTGAATGAAGAAACACCTTGTGATGCTTATTTATGTGAAAATTCTACCAAGGTAATAAAAGGTAACACCACTAGAGTTTGAAAACCTGTCATATCATATACTATTGGGACTTCATGTTATCATAGAATTTGTGATATTGGAGCAAGTATAAGTGTGATTCCGTATTCTTTATATCTTGAAATCAAGCATGATATTGATCCCATCAACATGGAAGAATCAGGTATAACTATGCAACTTGCTAATAAAGAGTATATTTTTCCTCTTGATATTGTTAGAGATTGTTAAAGTGTTATTTGGAAAGATTAAGTATCATGCTGATTTCATTGTGTTTGGTTGCTCCTAAGATGCATTTTTTCCTGTTATATTTGGTGGACATTTCCTATATATTGTTGGTGCTGAAATCATAGTAGTCGGATACAGGGTCGGTGCCGCGATCCTCGATCCGGGGTCGATCGATCCAGAACAGATGTGAATTAATTTCTCTGGCCGGTTGGGCCCACCGCTAGAGCTGACGTGGCATCCCGCAGACGGCTCCTGACACCGCCGTTAACAGCCGTTAATGGAGTGCGGGGCCCACGATCCGTTGATAGTATAAAACCATCACTTTTGAGCGTAAATTTTAAAAAACCACCACTTTTGAATACAAATTCAAATGGAAAAACTTTAATACGAAAGTCTAAGATATATTTTAATATTTTAATATAAATTTTATTCACTATTTCAAATAACTAAATATGAAAAAAATGCTTCTGTTTGTAATGCAATCTTTGGAAATTCATAACTTCAATTATATAATTCCAAATAATATAAATTATATGTCTAAATTTATTATAAAAATTCAAGAAATCCATTTCTAACATCCATCATGCATGAATCAAATTTGTTTCTCTTGGGTATTACATGAAAAAAACGTGTGTACATATGTGATGCACGGCCACGACTTCGTTCAGATCAAGGTTAAGTTCTATTCTAGCGAGCACACACAAGGAGTTCCCCCCATTCGTTCGTCTTGAATTTTTTGCCCCTCGATACTTGCTCCTTTCATTTTGTTTGATGAGCTAGATGCTCAATAGGGCTATCAAAAAAGATCGGGCTTGACAAACTGTGCGAGTTCGGCGCGTTAACAGCTCGGCTCGATCTTGATTCGTCTCCCTAACAAACCAAGCTCGAGCCTGTTTTCGAGCTCGCGAGTTTAGACGAGACGAACTCAAACGATTCGATAAAGCTCGTGATTTTTATACATCCGCAAAATTGAGACTGCTATTATTATTTAGTCTTCTGTAAGACTGCTAAAATAATTGTGCTGGCATATTGGCACTATATTACTATCATGTGAGACTACTATTATATGAGACTCCGAGCCATTTCTGCTATTCGGTTTTCAAGCTTTACTATTTTCTTGCTATGTAGCTACATGTCTATCTTTGGATGTACTAAAAGTTTTTTACCGAGCTTCAACGAACCGAGCTCAAGCCTACTCGAGCTTTGGTCGAGCCAAACTCGAGCTTAGATGTAGACTCGAAGGTCCACCTAGGCTCGCTCGAGCTCGGCTCAAGCTTTTACCGAGCTCGAGCCGAGCCTAACAATATTCGCTCGAGTTCGGCTCGTTGACAGCCCTAATGCTCAAGTTACTTTTCCTAACTTGTTGGACGTATCTATCGTGGTAGGGTTTCTTTTTCTCTCGATCTTCTCTCGTCTCTAAGAAAAACATCAGCTAAATAGGTACATACATGCATGTACGACACATGATCGTGTATCATCTATCCCAGCTCCATGCATGTAAATAATGTATCTATCTCTTCTCTGTGTTAGGCAGTATATTACACAACATTTCATTTAAAAACATGCTAAAATGCTAAATACACACAGTACATGTATGTACGTGTGTGAGCAGATTAATATTATATGGCGACAGCACGCCCGTGACGGGCGTTGTCACATACGCATCAACATTAGCTGGTAGCGAGCTAACAGCTAAGGTCTTTATAGATCCGTATTAGGGGCACTCCTTCTTGTGTGTGCTCGCCAGAAGAGAATTTAACCCTGATCAGAGCCGGAAGAGAACTTAACTTTGATCGGAACGGAGTTATGGCCGTACATCACATATGTACACGCGTTTATTTATTTATTTTTCTTGTAATACCCAAGAGGAACAAATTTGAGATGTTAGAAATGGACTCCTTAGAATTTTCTAATAAATTTAGGCATATTATTTATATTGTTTGCAATTATATAATTGAAGTTATGAATTTTCAAAGTTTGCATTACTAATAGAAGCAATTTTTTTCATATTTCGTTATTTAAAATAGTGAATAAAATTTATATTAAAAATATTCAAACATATATTAGTACTTTTCGTATTAAAAGTTTTTCTATTAAATTTTTACTTAGAAGTGGTGGTTTTTCACAATTTAAACACAAAAATGGTGGTTTTATGCTCTAACGGTGGGCCGGACAGAAGCGGTGTCAATTCAAGTTTAACAGTGTTTTTTAAACAACTAACGAGTTCTATGATAAATTTTGATACACAGATTATAAAGTGGTATCAGTCAATAAATTTCACTATAAAAACGATGGTTTTATGTTAATAACTCGGATAGATCAAAATGGAGCACTATTATAATCATTTGAGGGTACCAAAGAAGAGCTCGGCGGAAATGCATGGACGCAAGTGGTTGCCAATGCCAACTTGCTATTGCCTCATGATTTCCTACTGGAACTGCTGAACTAGAACTATCTGATCCTCCCATACGTGTCGAGTTCAGAGCAGACTAGGAAAAGTCACGTGCCAAACACTGTGTGCCACGCACTGCCGATTGCCCATTCCCTTCTGGATCATACAGGAAAGCTTTCCATGCTTTATATGCGTGTGTAGGAAGTGGCCAGAACGATCGTTTCTCTTCTGCCTGGTTCCACATTTCGATTCCCTCCTAGGCAGTAGGCTCCCACGTACGTCAACCAAGAAAAGAAAGAAGCATGGCCGTTATGACGCGGAAGACGGTGGTGCTCTATCCGTCGCTGGGCGTAGGCCATCTCAACCCCATGGTAGAGCTGGCCAAGCTCTTCCTCCGCCGCGGCCACGCCGTCGTCATCGCCGTCGTGAACCCGCCGGACAAGGACGCCGTGTCGGCACACGCGATGGCCCGCCTCGCCTCCGCCATCCCAGACATCACGTTCCGCCTCCTCCCCGTGCCGTCGTCCGGCAAGGACGAACATTACTCCCACTCGGTCCTGCGCACCATCGACGTGCTTCGCGCCGCCAACGCCGCGCTACTGGGATTCCTCCGCACGCTCCCTGTAGTCGACGCCCTCGTGGTCGACATGTTCTGCGTCGACGCGCTCGACGTCGCCGCCGAGCTCGCCATCCCCGCGTACTTCTTCTTCGCGTCCGCGGTCGGCGACCTCGCCGTCATGCTAAACCTCCCGTACTACTACCCCACCGCCCCTTCGTCGTTTAAGGACATGGGCGAGGCCGTGCTCCACTTTCCCGGCGTGCCGCCGATTCGTGCGTTGGACATGACGACCACGATGCTGGACCGAGAGAGCGACGTCGCCAGGGAACGGCTGCGCCAGTACACGCGGATGCCCGAAGCGAGAGGCTTTCTCGCCAACAGCTTCGATTGGCTGGAGTCGAGGGCTCTCGACGCACTCAGGCACGGCCTCTGCACGCCTGGCCGCTCGACGCCGCCTGTCTACTGCATCGGCCCGCTGGTCCTTCCTGGACAGACGGCGGGGAGCGCCGGCGGGAGACACGCGTGCCTCGAGTGGCTCGACGCGCAGCCGGAGCGGAGCGTGGTATTCCTCTGCTTCGGCAGCTTGGGCACCTTCTCGGCACCGCAGCTGGGGGAGGTGGCCCGCGGGTTACAGAAATCTGGCCACAGGTTCTTGTGGGTGGTGCGCAACCCACCGGAGCAGAAGGACGAGTCCGTCGAGCCGGCGCTTCCGGAGGGTTTCTTAGAGAAGACGGCTGACAGGGGATTCGTGGTGAAGAACTGGGCGCCACAAGCCGAGGTGTTGCAACACCGAGCCGTCGGCGCGTTCGTGACGCACTGTGGTTGGAACTCCGTGCTCGAGGGGATCGTGTCTGGCGTGCCCATGATCTGCTGGCCGCTGTACGCCGAGCAGAGGATGAACAAGGTGCACGTGGTGGACGAGATGAAAGTCGGGGTGGCGGTGGAGGGCTACGAGGAGGAAATTGTGAAGGCGGAGGAGGTGGAGGCGAAGGTGAGGCTGGTGATGGCGTCGGAGGAAGGGAACAAGCTCAGAGAGAGGCTCCCGGCGGCCAAGAAGATGGCGGCGGACGCCTTGAAGGAAGGCGGGTCGTCTGACGTGGCGTTTGAAGAGTTCTTGAGGGACTTGGAGAACTGCAGTTCTGAGTTTGGAAAAAATTCAATGTAAACCTTACATCGACGTAAGATACAGTCCACCTTGGCACATACGTGTAGATGCAACCATTATTAAAATGGAATCTATTTCAGTGTTTTAGTTTTTTAGTTGTATTCAGCTTTTTTTTGTCACTTAATTTTTTTCTTATTTTTGTTCATCTTCTTCTTTGAAACTTATCAAAGATCTTTAACAACAGCCGCCGTTAGGTTCACCATTGAATGACGTGTGAGGCCGCATGGTGTGGGACCATGAGAAGCCGATTGATGGGGAACAAGTTATACTAACGAATACGACTGTGTCATGTGAGACCGTGTGGAACGATTGATTGAGACCGCGTTATTTAGACATGGGGACGTAATGTAAGACCATGTAGGACGCGTTTGGTAGTTACATGTGCTTCTCTCGCTCAAATTGAAAGTTTTTTTATTTTATGATAAGTTTTTTTAAAAGCGTATTTTTCTCAATTAATTTTTTTTCTAAATTGGTAGCGAATCTAGCTTGTCTTTTCATTCATTATTATTTTGTCCTTATTTTTAAATAATCTGTTAGCAAATATAGAGCAGCAAATTACCAGCAGCATAATCACATTTAGTAAATAAACAGATGTAAATAAAGCAGCTAATATAGGATATATATATCCAGTTCTTTTGCCGGTTTCTCCGAGAAGCTGCCCTATCCCAGCTTCCTGGAAAAACCGGTTTCAAAAGGCTTCCCTAGGAAGCTAGGGGTAGGACAACTTCTCAAAAAAGCCATCAAAGAACTGGGCCTATATATAGTACAGTATTTAACGAGGTTCGAAAATTTGGCTGCTCAGCAGCAGCGGACAAGTTCAACACAGACAAAGCAAGAGAAGCTTCTTTACAACAACAGCAACACACAAGATCATTGGCACCTCTTTTCCTCCGTCTTCTCCAGCTGGCGCTTCCTCCACTTCCTGCTGTCAGTCCCTTGACCTTGGATGCCTTGGGCTTGATCGGGGGCATGCGACCCTCTTCGATGACCACCTTCTAGAGATTGCGGAGGTGAAAGCCAAGATCCTTGTGCATGTTCACGGTGACGTTCGACGTTGGGGTTGCAGGAGCTCACGTCCTCGGCATGCGTCACGAGGCAGTTGAAGTCGGTGGCGCCGAGTCTCCTCTTGCAGAAGGGGCATAGACATCGCCAGCGAAGTAGGTGTCATACATGCCGGACTTCAGCCTCCTCAGCACCTGCCGAGTCTTGGTGTGCTTGGACTCGTCGTCGCTACAAACTTCGCTGCTATCCACCTGTTGGAAAAAATAGTAGCATGCAATAAGGACATGATTGAGATACAAACAAAAAAATTCTACCGCATGCATACAAACAAGCCAAGATCTACCTACTAGATTGAAGCAACGAGTCGATTAGAGTACTCACCCTAGAAGATTCCAAAGCGGTTAACGAGAGCAGATTCTTGTGGGTGATGTAGTCGTACACTTGCCGATCTCAAGATCGCGTAGACGATCCTTCCGGCGTTGCGTTCCGGAAGCGCTTCCGCAGTCGGTCACACATTCAGTACTCGATGAAGACCTTCTTTTCCCTTGTTCTAGCAGACAACGGAGGTTGTATTTCTCCCTCGGGATTCCGGCAGCACGACGGCATGGTGTCGGAAGTAGAGGGAAGATCTCGCAGGCTTTGCCTAAGCCGGTGCGAGTTATGGTGGATCTAGGGTTTCCGGCGATCTAGGTTTAGGAGTCCGGAGAGGAGGACATGGTGTCGGCGGCATGAGCGGCGGCGTCTTGGCTGACTTGCGGCGGTAGTGGCGCGACACGGGTGGGGAGGGCTGGTTGTGTGTCTCTTTGGGGAAGCCCTCCCCCTCTATTGATGAGAGGGAGGAAGGCTTGGGAGAGGGGAGTTTGAATCCATACCGAAACCCAAGTTGTATAGAAGGAAGGACTCTTCCCTTCTTCCACTAGGAAACCATTGTTCCAGTTTGATTTCTCAAACCTCCCTTTTGACTTTCAATTTAGAGCTTTATTTCTCTCTCGCAAATGCCCAACAAAAGTGACTTAGGACATAATCCAATCATTCCACTTACCCATGACACATTCATGGACCATTCCCCTTCCGGTCCGGTGAACCTTCTAGAACCTCTCCGATGAAAACATCGAAATCATTCCTGAACTCCGGAATCGGACTTTCCTTATACGAATCTTATTTCCCGGACCATTCCGGATCTCCTCATGATATCCCAGATCCCATCCGAGACTCCAAACAACATTCAGTTTCCCTACTTTCATTCCATATCTACTAAACAACATCGAATCCTTAAGTGTGTCTCCCTATGGTTCGTGAATTATGCGGACATGACTGAGACACTTCTCCGATCAGTAACCAATAGAGGAATCTGGAAATTCATATGGCTCCCACATATTTCTACGATTACTTTGCGATCGAATGAACCACTTACATACGATACCAATTTCCCTTTGTCTCGCATAGTTTACTTATCCGAGGTTTGATCGTCGGTATCTCTATGTACCTAGTTCAACCTCGTTACCGATAAGTACTCTTTTATTGTTTCCATGATATGTGATCCCTTGTGAACCAGTCACATGCTTGAAAGCTAATTGGATGACATTCCACCGAGAGGGCCCATAGTATATCTATCCGTCATATGGATGGACAAATCCCACTCTTGATCCATGTGCCTCAACACATACTTTCCGAACACTCAATGCTACCTTTATAGCCTCCCAGTTACGGTGTGGTGTTTGATGTCATCAAAGCATCCTTCTGGTGATGGTGATTAGCATGATCTCATGGTCGAAGGAATTTGGTTACTATGTATCAGAAAGCTTATAGCAAACAAACTATTGAAATGACTTGATGTTTATGCTACGCTTATCTATAGGAGTATGTCCATCATACCATTCTCCTAATGATATGATCTTGTTGTTCATAACATCTCAATGTTCATGATCGATAAACCACGATCATCTATTAACCAACAAGCTAGTATTATAAAGAGGCTTTACCAGGGACTCTAATTTAGTTTACAAATCACACAAGTATTAATGTTTCCGGTTAATACTATTATAGCATGAATGTAAAAATTTATCATAAACACAAAGATATAATAATAACTACTTTTATTATTGCCTCTAGGGCATATCTCCAACAGTCTCCCACTTGCACTAGAGTCAACTAATCTAGATTACATGGTAATATACCGAACACCCATGGTGGTTTGGTGCTGGTCATGTTTTTCCCTCGGGAGAGGTTTAGTCAACGGATCCGCCACATTCAGATATGTGTGTACTTTGCAAATCTTTATGTCACCATCTTGGACATGCTCTCGAATAGCGTGCGAACGTAGTTTGATGTGCTTCAGCTTCTTGTGTGACCTTGGTTCTTGCGCATTGGCTATGGCGCCCATGTTATCACAATAGATAGACATTGGGTCCAACGCACTTGGAACCACACCGAGCTCTGTAATGAACTCCTTCATTCATATCGCCTCTTGTGAAGCCTCCGAAGCAGCTATGTATTCCGATTCAGTTGAAGATCTCGCCACAACGCTTTGCTTTGCACTCCTCCAGCTAACTGCTGCACCATTCAAAGTAAATACGTATCCAGATTAAGATTTAGAATCATCCGGATCGGTGTTCCAACTAGCATCGGTGTAACCATTAGCAACGAGCTATTCATCACCTCCATAAGAAAGAACCATATCCTTAGTTCTTCTCAAGTACTTAAGGATGTTTTTGACCGCTGTCCAATGATCCACTCCTGGATCACTTTGATATCTGCTAGTAAAACTAACAACATATGCAATGTCGGGTCTAGTACATAGCATGGCATACATAAGAGATCCTATGGATGAGGCATAGGGAGTCTTACTCATCCTTTCTCTATCTTCAGCCGTTGCAGGACTTTGAGTTTTACTCAAGGTCGTATTGGGCAACATGGGAAAGAACCCTTTCTTGTTATCTTCCATTCAGAACCTCTTTAGAACTTTGTCCAAATATGTACTCTCTGACAATGATATTAGGCGTCTTGATCTATCTATATAAATCTTTATACCTAATATGTAAGCTGCTTCGCCAAGATCTTTCATTAAAAAACTATTATTCAAATAATCCTTGACACTATTAAGAAGGTCTACATCATTCCCAATCAACAATATGTCATCTACATATAGTATTAAGAATGCTACAGAGCTCCCACTCACTTTCTTGTAAATACAAGCTTCTCCATAAGTTTGTATAAAACCAAAACTTTTGATTACCTTATCAAAATGTTGATTCCAACTTCGGGATGCTTGCTTCAATCCATAAATGGACTGTTGAAGTTTGCATACCTTGTTAGCATCTTTAGGATCGATAAAACCTTTGGGTTGTACCATATACAACTCTTCATCAATGTCTCCATTGAGGAATGCCGTTTTGACATCCATCTGCCATATCTCATAATCATAATATGCAGCGATTGCTAACAAAATCCTCATAGACTTTAGCTTCACTACCGGTGAGAAAGTCTCATCGTAGTCAACTCCTTGAATTTGTCGAAACCCTTTTGCGGCAAGTCGAGCTTTATAGATAGTAACCTTACCATCAGCATATGTTTTCTTCTTGAAAATCCATTTGTTCTCGACAGCCTTCCGACCATCTGGTAAGTCCACCAAAGTCCATACTTGGTTTTCGTACATGGATCCAATCTCGGATTTCATGGCTTCTTGCCATTTATTGGAATCTGGGCTCATCATCGCTTCCTCATATGTCGTAGGGTCATCGGTGTTGTCCACCAACATGACACTCATAACAGGATCATACCAATCAAGAGTGGTACGAGTTCTCGTTGACCTGCGAGGTTCTGTAGTTACTTCAACCGAAGTTTCATGATGGACATCATTAGCTTCCTCTCTTATTGGTGTAGGCGCCACAGGAACTACTTCAGGTGCTGTGCTACTCTCAAGTTTGAGAGAAGGTTCAAAAACCTCGTCGAGTTCTACTTTCCGTCCAGTCACTTCTTTTGAGAGAAACTCCTTCTCTAGAAAGGATCCATTCTTGGCAACATAGATTTTACCCTCGGATCTATGATAGAAGGTATACCCAATAGTTTCCTTCGGGTATCCTATAAAGATGCATTTTTCCGCTTTGGGTTCAAGCTTGTCAGGCTGTAACTTCTTTACATAAGCTTCACAACCCCAAACTTTAAGGAACGACAATTTAGGTTTCTTCCCAAACCATAATTCATATGGTGTCGTTTCAACGGATTTAGATGGTGCCCTATTTAAAGTGAATGCGGCTGTTTCTAATGCATAACCCCAAAACAATAGCGGTAAATCTGTAAGTGACATCATAGAACGAACCATATCTAAGAGAGTTCGATTACGACGTTCGGACACACCATTACATTGTGGTGTTCCCGACGGTGTCAATTGTGAAAGTATTCCGTATTTCTTCAAATGCTCGCCAAACTCATAACTAAGATATTCACCTCCACGATCAGATCGTAGAAATTTAATCTTCTTGTTACGCTAATTCTCTACCTCACTTTGAAATTCCTTAAACTTATCGACAGTTTTAGACTTATGTTTCATGAAATAGATATACCCATATCTACTCAAGTCATCCGTGAAGGTAAGAACATAACGATAACCACCGCCTGATGCTACACTCGTTGGGCCACACACATCGGTATGTATGATTTCCAATAAGTCCGTAGCTTGCTCCATCATACCAGAAAATGGAGTCTTAGTCATTTTCCCATCAGACATGTTTCACATCTTTCAAGTGATTCGAAATCAAGTGATTCAAGAAGTCCATCGGAATAGAGTTTCTTCATACGCTTCACTCCAATATGACCAAGACGACGGTGCCACATATAGTTCGAGTTATCGCTCAATTTCAAACGTTTAGCTTCAATGTTATTAATGTGTGTATTTCTACAATCGAGATTCAATAAGAATAGACCATCTATCAAAGGTGCATGTGCATAAAACATATTACTCATATAAATTGAACAACCATTATTCTCGGACTTAAACAAGTAACCGTCTCGCAATAAACATGATCCGGATATAATGTTCATGCTCAACGCAGGCACCAAATAACAATTATTTAAGTATAAAACTAATCCTGATGGTAGATGAAGAGGTAGTGTACCGACCGCGATCACATCAACCTTTGATCCATTTCCAACGCGCATCGTCACCTCGTTCTTCGCTAGTTTCCGTCTATTCTGCAGTACCTGTTTCGTGTTACAAATATGAGCAACCGAACCAGTATCAAATACCCAGGCACTACTATGAGTACTAGTGAGATACACATCAATAACATGTATATCGGATATACCTTTATTCTTGATGTTGCAATTCTTCAAATCCGCCAAGTACTTAGGGCAATTCCGCTTCCAGTGACCCTCTCCCTTGCAGTAAAAGCACTCAGTATCAGGCTTAGGCCCAGCCTTGGTCTTCTTCGCCGGCGCGGTAACTTTCTTACCGCCCTTCTTGAAGTTTCCCTTTTCTTAGACTTGCCTTGCTTCTTGAATTTGGTGGACTTAATGACCATCAACACTTGGTGCTCTTTCTTGATCTCCACTTCTGCAGACTTTAACATGGAGAAGAGTTCGGGCATCAACATGTCCATGTTTTGCATATTGTAGTTCATCAGAAAGTTCTTGTAACTTGGTGGTAGTGATTGGAAGACACGGTGAATCCCCAAAGCATTAGGAATCACTATACCCAAGCTTTGAAGCTTGTTTGCGTGCCCAGACATCTTAAGCACGTGCTCACTGACGGAGCTGCCCTCTTCCATCTTACAGTTAAAGAACTTTTCAGAAGCCTCATAACTCTCAACTGTCGCGTGAGCCTCAAATATCATTTTGATTTCACGGACAATATCATGTGGGTCATGGTTATCAAACCTTTTCTGAAGCTCTAATTCCAAACCATACAAGATAGCACACTGAACTGTGGAGTACTGATTTTTCCGAGCGAGGAAAATATTCTTTACCTCATCGGTAGCATCAACTGCAGGTGGGTCACCCAGCGGTGCATCCAGAACATAGGTCAAATTACCAGCATTGAGGACAATCCTCAAATTGCGGAACCAATCCGCGAAGTTGCTTCCATTGTTTTTCAACTTTTCTTTCTCTAGGAACGCATTAAAATTGATGGTAGGGGCCGCCATTGATCTACAACATATTTGCAATAGTTTAGACTAAGTTTATGAAAAATTGAGTTCTAATTAATGGTTAAATTAATCTAGGTGAACTCCCACTCAAAACAATATCCCTCACATTGTTTTAGTGATCACACGAACCAAATCCACTACATTAAACCGATCATCACGAGAATTGATGTAGCTTCAATGGCGAACAATCAACATGTTCATCATATCTACTATATGACTCATGCTTTACCTTTCGGTGATCCGTGTTCCGAGACCATGTCTATACATGCTAGGCTTGTCAAGATAAAACCTTAGCTTCTGCATGAGCAAATCTGGCTTTCTCCCGTTGTATACACTCGTAGAATCTAACACACCCGATCATCATGTGGTGCTTCGAAACAACGAGCTTTAGCAACGGTGCTAACTAAGGATGAACACTTTATAACTTGATATTTTGTGCTAGAGGGATCATCTTATAATGCCACCATCGCAAACTAAGCAATACAAGATCCATAAAAGGATTAACATCACATGCAATTCATAATATGTGATATGATATGTCCTTTCTTCTTGTGCTTCCGATCTCCATCTTCAAGCATGAACATGATCTCCATCATCACCGGTATGGCTTCAAGGTCAATGGAGCCGCTTCATGGTTGTCGTCCACCAGCATAAACTATTACAACCACTTTGAATAGACACACAGGTCTTAACGGAATTAAAAGACAACCATATGGCTCCTGCCGGTTGCCGACTTACAATAAGGAACATTGCATACATCATATATAATCACAATCATGGCCATATCACATCACAACACATCCCTGCAAAACAAAGTTAGACGCCTCTAATTTTCTTTGCATGTTTTATGTGGTTTGGGGCTTTCAATAAGTGTCGTTCTAAATTACGAACAAGAACCACAACGTTGATGCTTGAACTATCAAATGCCCGTTGTAAATTGAATCTATACTATGATGGGAGAGACATAAACCCGCAAAGCCACTTATGCAATAATAGTTGCATGTTAAGTGTGGAGCAAGTCTCATGAACGATGTCATGTAAGGTTAGCCCGGTCCGCTTCATCCCATCATACCGCAAGATGCAAAGTACACAAAAGGCAATTGATAATAAAAGCACCACCGCCCATAATGACCATTGTGTTCTACTCGTGCAATAGATCTACATATAGACACGGTTCTGATACCACTGTAGGGGTTTGTAGCATGGAAAACAAAAAATTCTACCGCATGCATACAAACAAGCCAAGATCTATCTACTAGATTGAAGCAACGAGTCGATTAGAGTACTCACCCTCGAAGATCCCAAAGCGGTTAACGAGAGCAGATTCTCGTGGGTGATGTAGTCGTACACTTGCCGATCTCAAGATCGCGTAGACGATCCTTCCGGCGCTGTGTTCTGGTAGTGCTTCCGTAGTCGGTCACACGTTCGGTACTCGATGAAGACCTTCCTCTCCCTTGTTCCAGCAGGAAGCGGAGGTTATAGTTCTCCCTCGCGATTCCGGTAGCACGACGGCGTGGTGTCGGAAGTAGAGGGAAGATCCCGCAGGGCTTCGCCTAAGCCGGTGCGAGTTATGGTGTATCTAGGGTTTCCGGCGATCTAGGTTTATAAGGCCGGAGAGGAGGAGGTGGTGTCGGCGGTGGCTAGGGCGATGGCAACGAGCCGCCGGCGGCGGCGCGACACGGGTGGGGAGGGCTGGTTGTGTGTCTCTTTGGGGCAGCCATCCCCCTCTATTTATGAGAGGGAGGAAGGCTTGGGAGAGGGGAGTTTTAATCCATACCCAAACCCAAGTTGGATAGAAGTAAGGACTCTTTCCTTCTTCCACTAGGAAACCATTGTTCCAGTTTGACTTTTCAAACCTCTCTTTTGACTTTCAATTTAGAGATTTATTTCTTTCTCGCAAATGCCCAACCAAAGTGACTTAGGATATGATCCAATCATTCCACTTACCCATGACACATTCATGGACCATTCCCCTTCCGGTCCGGTGAACCTTCTAGAACCTCTTCGATGAAAACATCGAAATCATTCCTGAACTCTGGAATCGGACTTTCCTTATATGAATCTTATTCTCCGGACCATTCCGGATCTCCTCGTGATATCCCGGATCCCATCCGAGACTCCGAACAACATTCAGTTTCCCTACTTTCATTCCATATCTACTAAACAACAACGAATCCTTAAGTGTGTCTCCCTATGGTTCGTGAATTATGCAGACATGACTGAGACACTTCTCCAATCAATAACCAATAGAGGAATCTGAAAATTCATATGGCTCCCACATATTTCTATGATTACTTTGCGATCGAATGAACCACTTACATACGATACCAATTTCCCTTTGTCTCGCGATAGTTTACTTATCCGAGGTTTGATCGTCGGTATCTCTACGTACCTAGTTCAACCTCGTTACCGATAAGTACTCTTTTCTTGTTCCCATGATATGTGATCCCTTATGAACCAGTCACATGCTTGCAAGCTAATTGGATGACATTCCTCTGAGAGGGCCCAGAGTATATCTATCCGTCATATGGATGGACAAATCCCACTCTTGATCCATGTGCCTCGACACATACTTTCCGAACACTCAATGCCACCTTTATAGCCACCCAGTTACGGTGTGGTGTTTGATATCATCAAAGCATCCTTCCGGTGATGGTGATTAGCATGATCTCATGGTCGAAGGAATTAGGTTACTATGTATCATAAAGCTTATAGCAAATGAACTATTGAAATGACTTGATCTTTATGCTATGCTTATCTATAGGAGTATGTCCATCATACCATTCTCCTAATGATATGATCTTGTTGTTAATAACATCTCAATGTTTATGATCGAGAAACCACGATCGTCTATTAACCAACAAGCTAGTATTATAAAGAGGCTTTACCAGGGACTCTAATTTAGTTTACAAATCACATAAGTATTAATGTTTCCGGTTAATACTGTTATAGCATGAATGTAAACATTTATAATAAACACAAATATATAATAATAACTACTTTTATTATTGCCTCTAGGGCATATCTCCAACAGGAAGTGAAAAACCCATAGTTACCTCTGACTATAGGTCGACGATGCTGGTGTCATAGGGGTTCTCCGACCAAATGTACCCCTCCTTCTCATAGGGGTCCCAGTCGAGCGGGATATGCTCGCTACTAGTGGGGGCCTCCTCGTCGACGACTATGGTGGAAGCGGGGATGGGGGCCTAGACAGGGATGGTGGCTGACTTTGATGCCTTGACAGGGGCCTGGACGGGGACATGGGCTTCCTCGCTGGCGGCCTTGGAGGCGACGATGGCCAGCACGCCATTCTTATCCATCGTCGGCGTGGTTGGGGTTTTCTTAGGGGTTTGCAGAAGGTGATGGGATAGTGGAGACGGTTGCGTGAGTGAGTGAGAGTGGGGAGGCGTAGAGAGAGAGGGACATGCCCTCTATGAAGATGAAGGAAGGGGACGTTTCGTTGCACCATCGTGCACCGTGTCACCGCGTACGTTACTGCACTATGCACGGCCGCACGCGTCCGCTACCGTCCCGTGCACCACGACACGTGTATCGTGCGTCACATTTTTTCCCTCGTATCAAACCCTAGCGAGTTAGCTATACTAGTTATACGCTCAAGTGTAACACTGCAATTTGGTTGTACTCAGTTTTGCCCTCTAGTATTAACACTGTCGCGTGCAATATACTCAGTACCCTCCGGTGGCTGGTCAATAGAGACTCGACGAATGGGGTTTAGCTAACTAACTATGTCATTTTATGCACAAAAATTTCAAAAAAGATCAAAACATAAAACATAGTGGCACCTATCTAGAAAGTCTTCTTATGTGACCTTCCACCATAAGAAACGTAAAGAAATCAAGTTTTAAACTAACCACCACTTTCCAAATCACCTACTATGTATGAAGGTTCACAGCTTTCTACTCAAACTCCTTTCCAAAACATAGTTTGTCTGAATGAGGCAATAATTGGCACACTCATGTATATTTGAATTGTAAATAATTTGATATATGCCAATATGTATTTCATTGTATAAAACACGCATTTTCCTTTTTTTAAATCTGTTTCTATTTTCTAACTGAATCCCTTTGTCAGCTTTGTCCTTGGTTTTTAGTACTACTCAATTTTCCTCTCTCTCTTAGTCACAAACTCTCACCTTATGCTCATTTGGCTGCTACGCTCTGATTGGTCAAAACGGTTTTCATGCGGATCGTGCCCACCAACTGTTAATCCTCTGTGATATAGCAGACATGATAACCCATATATCTGTCGGGAGGCACCCCTCTATCTATGCAAAATAACGAGTTTGCCACCGGTACTTTAACTCCATAAACAAATGAATTTGAAGGGAAAGTGTTCAAAGGTGTATAATTTTCGTATATGTAAGGTTTACATTTCACTCTATGAAAATGATAAACTCTCAAGTTTTTCTTAGAACAATATTATCACGTCCTAAGTGCGATTTCAAAGTGTTCAAAGGTGTATAATTTTCGTATATACATGTTTATGCATTACATTTTACTCTATGAAAATGTTAAACTTTTAAGATTTTCTTAGCACAACATTATCATGTCCTAAGTGAGATTTCAAAGTGTTTAAAGGTGTATAATTTTCGTATATGCAAGTTTATGCATTACATTTCACTCTATGAAAATGATGATCTTTCCAGATTTTGTTAGCACAACATTATCATGTCCTAAGTGCGACTTCAAAGTGTTTAAAGGTGTATAATTTTTGTATATGCATTTTTATGCATTACATTTCACTCTATAAAAATGATAAACTCTAAAGATTTTCTTAGCCCAACATTATCATGTCCTAAGTGTAATTTCAAAGTGTTCAAAGGTGTATAATTTTCGTATATGCAAGTTTATGCATTACATTTCACTCTATGAAAATGATAATCTCTCAAGAGATTTTCTTAGTGTTCAGAGGTGTATAATATTTCGTATATGCATGTTAATGCATTACATTCCACTCTATGAAAATGATAATCTCTTAAGATTTTCTTAGCTCGTCATTATCATGTCCTAAGTGCGATTTCAAAGTGTTCAAACGTGTATACTTTTTATATATGCATTACATTCCACTCTATAAAAATAATAATATCTCAGGATTTTCTTAGCATATCATTATCACGTCGCGATTTCATAATGTTCAAAGGTGTAAATTTTCATATATGCACGAGACATAAATATTTTAGTTTAGAGATCCGTTTAGTTTATGCATTGATTTTCACGTTCTAAAAATGACAAACCCTCAAGATTTCCTTAGGACAACATTATCAAGTCCAAATTGTAATTTAAAAGTGTTCAAAAGTTGTATAATTTTGGTATATACACGAGACATACAGATTTTAGTGAATGCATTACTTTTCACACTCTAAAAATTATAAACTCTCTTTTACATTAAGATTTGTATAAATTTTTTAATTTGAAAGTGTTCAAGAGTTGTGTTATTTTCTTATTTTTTATACTTCCATCTTCCTAAATCTTAAAGTTTTACTTTCACCTCATAGATTTACTTGATTTCAATAGAGACACTAACGCGATAAACAAATTAAATCATCGGAATGTCTCCTCTGTCTGCCGTATTCTCTACATCAAGCGCATGTCCAATTGAGCTCCCGAGTTGCGCCAATTGATTGTCCACAGAAAGCGCCCCTTCTAATCTCAACAATTTGATGCGAGATCTAACCTTCCATGCGCACGGTTGCCATTTTCATTCTTCATACAGGTCAACGGGATGACACCATACTGCGGCCAGGACGAACGGGAAGCCGAAGTGAAGCTAGACATAACTCGCAGCCGGAGAAGGGCCGCCATCGCCAGAAAAGGGTTGTCGTCACCGGAGATGAAGAAAGGGAGGCAATGGCATGGTCACGGGCATGGGGTTGTCTCGAAGTCCCATTTTGTAATGCCAACCTGGGTAAGTTGTGGGTCCGGCGCTCAGGTGGATAAGATGTGAAGGGGTTCGCAATAGAAAATCAAAAAAAATCCCTATACGAACACGATCATCAAGATCTATACTATGTAGACATAATTAACGAAAAGGAAGAACAGAGTTCATACCCTTGAAGATCGTGGCATGCCTTACGCATTAGGTGAATAGCGATGAAGACAACGCCCCAAGTGTTGCGCCTCGAAGCTCTACACACGTATGGTGTAGGAACATCTCCCAGAATCTGATCCAGCAAAGCAGCGAAAGAAGAAAGAAGCCGGACTGTCCTACGTACAACAGTAGTGCGGAGGTGGATAACTAAACCAAGAGGATAGATCCAATATAATGGAGAGAGCTCTAGGGTTTAGGGGAGAGAGGAGAGAACTTGTTGGGTGCAAATAGAGGGGAGGGGGGTTCCTGTATTTATAGTAGGAAGGGGGGTAGGGAAAACCCTAGGGCTTGGGCGGTGGGCACCCCCAAGCCACCGCCAGGGGAGGGTTGGCCGCCGCCGGCCCTAGGCTCCACCCCGTGGGTGGGAACCCTAGGATTTGGCCGGTGGCCCCTCTCCCCTTTCTCCCTTTGGCGCCTACCCTATTGTAGCCTTCTATAAGCGGCCCAATAGAAATAAGGCATCCTTAAAATATAAAAATAAAATATGTTTTAATATTAATTAAACTAATTAATATAAAACACATATATTAATATATTTCATACACCGAAACTCCTTTTGTACCTCTTCCGATCATCATCGGATAATACCCGGGACCTTTCCGGTTTCTCTCTCTCGTTTCTCCTTCGGTGCCTGTTCAATCCCAAAGTGTTCCTACCCTTAACTGTGCCACCCTTCGGCTCGGAGTTGCAACAGACATGACCAAGACTCTCTTATATCAATGATCAACATTGGGACCTGGACGTCCATAGTGATCCCCGTGCCCTCACGATTAATATCATCGCTTGAACCTTGACTGTGTAGTGTTATTCCTTTTGTCATACGATACCTAGGTCATTAGAGATTTGATCTCAAGTATATCCATACTTGTGTTCGATCTCGTTACCGATGAACTTGTTTACTCGTTCTCGTGCCGTTGCATTCCATGATCCAATCATAAGCTTGCAAGCTTCGTTAATGAAATGTCACCAAGTTGGCCATGTGTATCTTTCCGTTACTTGGATTGACAAATCCTGGTCTCGATAAAACTCCTCAACCCATTTCTTTAGGAAACCTAATGAAACCTTTATGATCACCCTTTCACAACCTGATTCTTGATATCATTAATGATTCCCTCCAAAACAGTGATTATGCATTATCTTAGAGTCAAAGGATATAAGCCACGGTGTACTTATGTAATCATCAATGATGAACGTTTTAAGTAACTAGATCTTATTATGATTAACTTTAGGGTGAATGTCTATCACATTATTATCTAATGATGTGACCTTATTGTCAATTGGTACTACCACCATGATCTCGAACCATAAGATCATCACTTGCCCAATGAGCTAGTTTCCTAGAGGTAACTAGAGACCTGGTTGTTTATATACCACACATGTATTAACATTTCGTATTAATACAGTTATAGCATGGTAATAAACATATTATAAACAAGAGATACATCAAATAAAAACTCTTTATTATTTGCATCTAGGGCATATCTCCTTCAAGATGTGGGTCTCATGATGATCTGGATAAATGGAGAGAGGTATTCACTACGGGACTCGACTAAACGCGGTCCACTTGTCAGCATGTAATGGCAAAGCTGACAAACAGCGAGTTTTAGACCATGTGAGAGTTTCGAAAAAGGATCTAGAAAAAATATGTACAATTAACGAACCTAGAACACGAAAATAGAAATCCCTCTTAAAATATATATTTAGAAATGTTAAAAAATCTGATTTTTTTTCTTATATACATTCCGACATTTTATATTTGCACATAAAGTTTCGGCACACAAAGTTTTGGCAATGCTCCAACATAAATATTCACAAGATATTTTTTATCTTTTTACACAAGCTATAAAAAATATTTTTCTTGTGCAACATAGAATGTTTGTATATACACCGGATTTTTTTACGTTTATTTGATATATGATTTTTATTCATGTTTCATAATTGCTATATTTGTACCTATGAGCCAAAACGCCACCTCCACGCGTGAGATACTTCCTTCTTTCATGTGTTTTCATGGTCATAGATTTTTTTTTGTTAATTTATCATGTATATTTCTTAGCAGTACTTATAAAATTAGAGTCGGAAGTCCATTCTAGGGGTGGTAACTCATCGTGAATAGTTATACAAGAGGAGAAGGATGAGGAGAGGGTGTAGGATCTGGAGTCGCGCCTGCACGGGATGGATGGGAGAAGTTGGAATCAGTGCTATTGGGAAAGAGGGTCAAGCGAGGTAAGCATGGTTGCAAGATTAGGGGATCAGGGAAAGGTTGCAGCCACAGAGCGTTCTCGCCTGCTGCACTGTTGGCAGGACCGGTGGTGGCGTGGAACCTATCTCAAAGGAGAAGGTCATGATGTATAACCAAAAGCCAAATAGAGAGAGGGACTACCTGTGCCTCTCTGCTGCCTCTCTGCAGGCCAGGAAAATAATAGGACCCACCTCATCAGCAACGGTTGAGATAACAAAATCATTATCCAACAGACAAAAATGCATAGTTCTGCTGGCTCAAGGTAGAGGATTAAACGGCGAAGAAGGATTATCGCGGGGATAGTCTCATCAGTCGGGTAAGAAACCAGGCTTTAGCCTATAAATAATTATCCAATATCCATATTAGTAAAATTAAAATTGTCATGGTAATATTTGAATCCGGACAAATACAAAAATAGATGTGGTAAATATCTAGATCCATTTTACGAATACAAAAAAGTATGATTAAGGTTTGCCAAAGCATTAATTGGAAACCCCGACAACTAGGGTTTGCCACCTTTTGTCCTTTCACTATTTTCTGACTTTTCCACCATATGTACCAGCAGGATACCGCTATAGCTTCATTAGTTCTCAGCATACCCGACACCATAGGTCTTTTATTTGTGCTGCATAGAATATCTTCGAGACCACATGAACATGATCGCTCTCCTACCATAACTCGATCAATGTCATCGTTCAAACCCAAAGAATTGCAAACTTCTCGAGCCCGAAGACAAGTAAACAATAGATGCATTATATCTTCTGGTCCTAGTTGGCACACATGGCATGTTTCAGGGACACGTATATGTCTAGAAGCAAGGATCAGTCGCCCAGGCACCACTCCATGCAGAGCTCGCTATAGGAAGATTTTCACTTTCCCAGGTACTTGTAATTTCCATAATCTATCCCAGACCAGGTTATTGCCAGAAGCACCTTGCCCATATCTTCTCCGCACTTGATTACCGAATTGCTGATCCTACTCAGTAAAATAAGCCGACCGAACAGAGAGGAAGTATAACTTTGTTTTATGCCAGACTACAAATCATCGTGCAGCTGCTGACTTAAAGGTATCATTTGACTCTGTTTTGCGTCCATCGCTAAGAAATTATCTCTTATTAGAGTCTCATCCCATTAGCCTCTCACTGGATTGATTAGTTCATCAACAATTCACAAGATAATTTGGCCCTTGTTTTTTTGAACTTTTCTTTTCATACTATTAGTAATCCAATGGTCATCCCATATATTTATCCTTGCACCGGAACCAACTCTCCAAATGTGGCCCGTTTGAAGGTTTGTGAGCCAGCAACAATGCTCTACCACGTAAAGGAACAACCCTTCTTCGAGATCCCGCCTTCAAAATATTCCCATATAGACAGTATTTTGACCTAAGCACTTGGGCACATAATGAATCAGGTTTGTTGATGAGGCGCCAAACCTGCTTAGCTAGGTTAAAAGAATGTATGTCTCGAAACCCCCATGACCCCATATTATTAGGGATGCACATTCTCTACCATGCAAACCAGTGGAGTTCCATTTTCTCATCCAAATCTTCTCACCAAAATGTAGCCATAGCATCATTTATCTCCTCACATAGACTTTTAGGAAATTTAAACACCCCCATTGGAAAAACATGAATATCTTGGATTATTTCCTTCAACAATATTTCGTTCCCCTGCATAGATATGAACTTCTCTTTCCATCCTTTTAATATTTGTATAATTCTTCCCAAAAGATAAACAAAGCTGTCACTTATATCCAACCCTATCATGCTTGGTAAACCCAAGTACTTCTCTAAAATAGCTTCAGCCATAATATTCACTTTAGTACATACTTGACTCTTCTCCTCCACATTAACATTTGGGCTGAAAAATAAGATATATTTGGCTTCACTTATCATCTGTCCTAAACTTGCACAATAATCATCCATAACTTGCCTCAATGAGGTTGCGGAAGAACCACAAATATCCGGTGTGTTACTTGTTCCCTCCAATGGATAATGGATCATGTTATATCTTGTTTTTACCCTGCCGTGTTCATGGATCTTGGATCCCCAAAAGTTTCTGCTATTGTTCTTTACTAATATGCAGGATTTATTGATGCTATAGAAATTTCTTGTTCATACGGTTCATTTTTGTGATATTTTGTTGAACCAATCGGCCTTTTCTTGTGCAGTAAGATTTGTTTTTCAAGGAAATCTTAACAGTAAATGCTCCAGATCCAAATGTCTATGATGACCTCTTCTCAATAATTTTATCCGTGTATGTGTAAATCATGTAAGCAATTTCATACCATATAAGTATTTTTTTGGTAAATATCAATAATTAATTTTTGGGTCATATGAGAAATCTTTAATAACATAGATATATTTCTGGATCGTACAAAAAAAATCTGTTGTGGCATGAGAATTCAAAAGAGCGGAAAAAGTATATGGTGATCTTTTCTATAGAAATTCCAACACTCTCCAGTCCAAATTAGTTGACTTAGCTTTGTTTAGATACGAACATATCTAGCACTAAAAATGTGTTTAAATACATAAATATCTAAAAATCTAAGTTAATTAATTTGGATGGATGAGTACTACTACTATTTTTCAGATTTTACTGTAATTAACTTATTAAATTACTCGTTGGTTCGTGTCATACACACGACACTATTTGGACAACAATTGTGTGTCCGACAAAGTAATCTTGTTGTTTGCAATACTTTTGTCACACGTATTGCAAGCGCCCTTGCCTCCTTGGTACAGCCTACCCTGGGACAGGTTTCGTGGCTTTCCGAATAAATGATCTTACCTTGTCCAGCTCGGAATTCTCAATTTAGTGGCGCTGTGAGGACATCATCACGCTGAGTTCTTGTGGTTATTTCGGGGTGGATTTTACCTCTGATGCCGAATGTTGTACCACTTCCGGCTGATTGCTCGTGCAGTACACCACTAGAAGCTGATATATTTTGGACTTTGGCCTGTGGCCAAGTGCTAGCTCCGTGGCATGCCGGCTCACCGCTCACTCTTGCAAACCGCGTCTGATTTCTCCATTTATTCCTGTGCTGATCAGCCAGTCTCTACTCTCTACTCACTCCTCTTGTGAGCCGGCGGCCATGACGGAGAAGACGGTGGTCCTCTACCCCACACTCGGCGTGGGACATCTGAACCCCATGGTGCAGCTGGCCAAGGCCTTTCTCCGGCGCGGCGTGGCCGTCACCATCGCCGTCGTCGATCCGCCGGGGAAGGATCCCGTGCTGGAAGCCGCAGTCGCCCGCCTCGCCGTCGCGTGCCCCTCCATGACAGTCCGCCTCCTCCCCATCCCGCCCGCCAGCGCCGACAAGCCCTACTCCCACCCCGCCATGCGCATGCTGGACGAGCTCCGCCTCGCGAGCCCGGTGCTCCGGGAGTTCCTCGGCTCGCTCCCCGCCGTCGACGCCCTCGTGGTCGACATGTTCTGCATCGACGCTCTCGACGTCGCCGCCGAGCTCGCCATCCCCGCCTACATCTTCTACCCGTCCGCGGCCGGCGACCTCGCGATCTACCTCCAGGTTCCTGACCTCTGTCGCGCGGCGCCTTCCTCGTTCAAGGACATGGGCGAGACGGCGCTGCACTTCGCCGGCGTGCCGCCGGTCCGCGCTCTGGACATGCCGGACACCATGTTGGACCGGGAGAGCGAGCTGTGCAGGAGACGGGTGCGGCAGCTCGCGCGGATGCCGGAAGCGAGAGGCATTCTGGTGAACAGCTTCGAGGAGCTGGAGCCGAGGGCCCTGAAAGCGCTCCGGGATGGACTCTGCGTGCCCTCCGGCCCAGGCTCCACGCCAGAGATATACTGCGTCGGCCCGCTGGTCGACGGCGGCGTGGGCGCGAGCGGCGAGAGGCACGCTTGCCTCGGATGGCTGGACAGTCAGCCAAAGCAGAGCGTGGTGTTCCTCTGCTTCGGGAGCAGGGGGGTTTTCTCGGCGGCGCAGCTGAGAGAGACGGCGCGCGGACTAGAGGAATCCGGGCAGAGGTTCCTGTGGACAGTGCGTAGCCCGCGAGAGGAGCGGAGCAAGTTCGCCGAGCCGGACCTGGAGGCGTTCCTTCCTGAGGGGTTCTTGCAGAGAACCGGGGGCAGGGGCTTGGTTGTGAAGAACTGGGCGCCACAGGCGGAGGTGGTGCAGCACGAGGCCGTGGGAGCGTTCGTGACGCACTGCGGGTGGAACTCGGCGCTGGAGGCCATCATGGCGGGGGTGCCGATGATCTGCTGGCCGCTGTACGCGGAGCAGAGGCTGAACAAGGTGCACCTGGTGGAGGAGATGAGGATCGGGGTGGTGGTGGAGGGCTACGAGGAGGAGCTGGTGAAGGCCGAGGAGGTGGAAGCCAAGGTGAGGCTGGTGATGCAGTCGGAGGAAGGGAAGAAGCTTAGAGACAGGGTGGCCATGGCGAAGGAGATGGCGGCGGACGCCGTCAAGGATGGCGGGTCGTCTGACGTGGCATTTTACGCGTTCCTGAAGCATTTGGAGATGAGGAAGCTCGAGCAAGGACAAATCAGGAGATCAGACAATCCGTAGGAGATAAAACTCCGGGCGGTGGAGGTCCTTTCCTTTCAAATGGAAGGTCATGGAGACCGTCACTCCGAAAGATGGCAGTTGCGGTGGCTTATCAGGAATTCTAACGTAACGTGTGATGCTCGCGGTTACCCGTTTCGCAACATTTGGACGGTGCGTGAATCTTTTGCATTGTGCAGCTTAAACCCCGTGCAATGGAGTACCTTCGTTTTAAAATATAAGATGTTTTAATTTTATGAAGCAATTGTATCTTGATTTTCTTTTAATATATAGGTTCACTTAAGTTTAAAGTAAATCTATACATTAAAAATAGTCTAGATATTTTTTTTATAAATTTAAAACATCTTATAAATTAGTATTTAGCTCTTCTTCAAGATTTGTCATGCAGCCTAGGCAACGATGGAGCGCCTGCATAAACAAGTTTGCAGATGTGTGTGAGGAAAATGTCTTTGGCATATGGGTATCGGTGCTTCCTTTATTTTCATATTTTTGAAAATTTTAAAACCTCACACTTCTATATCTCCAAAAATTATTGCGTTGAATATATAGATAAATATTTTTGTCCTTTTATACTTCCCAAAATACAATGTATTTTTAACGGGATTTTTTATATGCTCCTGCGTATATCCATCTATATATTTAACATCATAATTTTGGAGACATGAAAGTGTGAGGTTTTCAAATTTTTAAAAATCTAAAAGTGAAGGGAGGACCAGTGTCATGTGCACCAAATCCCTTCTCATCTCTAACAGATCTAAAAAAAAAGGTTATAGGAGTAAAAATATAAGAGAGTTGCACCTAAACGAGGCTACACGAGTAAAAATTATAAGAGCTGGTCCCTAAAAACCGTCGCAGAGGAGTAAATATAAGCTACCTCGATTGCGCCATAGAATAATTTTGGCTCCCTCTCATCTCCCGCATGATGGTTTCCGCCACCGTCGTTCCTACCCGTCCACCTTCCCGCCGCGCCGTTGTCCCCGACTCCAGCCAAAATCGACGCGCATCTCGCTTCCGCACCCTCGTTGGCCATCCACGACAGCTCTGATGGCTCGCCGCCACCGCAATTGAGCATCTCGGCCGCTCCCAAAGGAAAGGAAGAGGTTGGGGACAAACAACATCGTCTGGGCCATCGGCATGATAGTGAAGACCTCCAACAAGGCCCGTGGCAAAATCGTAGCGGCTTCGAAGATGGCTCCTCGTCCTCTGCTTGCTCCGGTGACCGGTAGGAAGCAAAGCAAGCCGACACCGGCAAAACAGGCGCTCGCTAAGGCGGCGGCTACCAAGAAGAGGAAGAAGGCCGCGCAACCATTCCGAAGGCAACACTAACTCGCAAGTCCTCTCCCGCGAGGCCGGCCCCCTTGTGTGGTCGCCACTTCCGCCAAGAACCTCCATGGCCACCAAGTGCTCAATGAATCTCCGACAAAGGTGGTTTTTTTTGCTCTTGGCATCTCATTCGATGATGGTTTGCTGTCAGTGATGTTGTGTGGATTGTTTGTAGTGCGTTGGAGTCTGAGGTGGCCAAATTCATGTAACAATTTGGTCAAGGGTTAGCATCTCCGTTGAGGCAGATGATGAGGAAGATGTGGACCTACACAAGGGGACCGTGAGGGGAAATATTGCAAAAGAGAGGAAGAATATAGGAGGCCAAGGATCTTATAAAGTTGACCTTTGTGCTATGCTTGAGACCAAGAAAGCCTTCGCGGTCGAGAGGAAAGAAGAGAAGGCGGCAAGGTGGGCCAATCTCAAGGCCATGGAGGAGAAGTGGAGGAAGAAGATGGCCACCAAAAATAGGAAGGCCATGGCCGAGGAGTGTAGGCTTGCACTCGAGGAGAAGAGGATAACAAAGTTGCATGAGGCTGATGAACGTGTTATCATTTTCATGGACCCAGCCACCATGGATGCCACGGCTAGGAAGTATTGGGAGCTCATTAGACAAAAGATACTTAAAGGTTAGGGAGGTGGTGATGGTGGTGTTGGAGTTGGACGAGGAGGTGGAGGTGGTCATGATAGAGATGGTGATGGTGGTGAGCATGGAGGTGATGGTGTTGGTGTTTGCCAAGGAGGTGGAGGTGGAGATGATTTCTTCAATGATGACGATGCTTGAGTTATGTTTGGATTAAACAAGGTCGATATGTTTATTTTTGGGTGACCTTGATCGATATAGTGGTGGTTCGGTGAACTATATGTATGTCTATTGTTTAAGTGTTGTGTTTCTTGTATTTGAATTGTTAGTGACGAGGTTCGATCTCGTCATCCCCATTGTTATGGACTTGGGTTTTGGAGAAGATGGGGATGCTGGAAGTCGTGGAACGGTTAACAGACAAGCAACACAGGGACACGATATTTACCTAGGTTCAGGCCCCCGGAGGGAAAACCCTACTCCTGCTTGTATGCTCTTGATTACGGCGGAACCAAAGATTACAGGGGTGCACAGATGCAATCTGGCGTGAGGTGTGTGTATGGGGGTAATTATCCTTCTCGTCGTGCCCTCCTGGCCTTTATATAGACAAGCCAGGTCTCGGGGTAGGTTGAGTTGGTTATAGATTAGGGTTGATACCCTTTGAAATTTTATCTAATCTAGACTTGTCCTCCAAGGAGTCGAAACAGCCACAGGCTTGGGCCACCCGAAATCTTCATGGGCTACGTGTCCTTGTGTGGGCCTTCCTTGGGCTGGACCGGGTATACCACCGTTGTGCATCCGTAGGGTATATCCATGTCAGTAGCCCCCGAGATTTCAGTCGAATCGTAGATTCGGCTAGAGACTCTTCAATCTTTCGGATGCTTTGTAGTTGAGCCTGTTTAAGGAGAAATGTTTAGTCCATAGGGATTGTTGATGCATGTACCTGGCTCACCCGATAGATCAGGGCCGGTTAACTATCATAGGACAAAACAATACGATCTTCATCAAACTCGAGTCCCCGGACTCGAATTCAGAACGATTGCTGGTGTGATTCTACTCAGGCCGTTGTGGTCTTACAGGAGTCGAATCCCAGTGATTTTCAAGTGATGTACCCAACACGTCCATCGGGACTTTCATCATGTCTATTGTCATGGAAGTTTACTGGCAGAACACAGTCAGGTGCGTTACCAGGCCATCAGATGATATCTGTAGGGCTTATCTTTGCATCATAGACACAGGATCTAAAGTTTTATCACTGCGGACGTGTTTCGGGTGGCCAAGGAGACTGTGTCTCACTTAGCATTGGTTTGGGCAGAGTTGCCAAAAAGATTTTGTCGTATTTGATCCGAAGGATCACAGTCGAATAATTCATAGGATGCGTGACCAGAGCTCCCTATGGGAGTAGCCCTCGAGTGTCTGTTCGAGTCGTAGACTCGAGCAGAGACTTTAGTCCATTCGTTTTCAGTGTAAGTCCAAAGGACACAATTTTTTCGGATGCACAACCAGTGCTCCCTATGGTAGTAGCCCCCGAGTCCGTAGTAGAGTCGCAGACTCGACGTAGGACTCAAAGATAATTTCGAGGTGACGTTACCTTTGCAGTTTCTCAGGTGCGCGGCCAGCGCTCCTGATAGGAGTATCCCCTGCGTAGTTTCTCGAATCATAGATTTGAGTAGGTACTTGTATGATCAGTCGAAATCTGCGAGCCATTGCTGGCTTTGCTTTGATGACGCCAGTGCTGACGATTGGTGATCTCAACTGTCTGCGGCAGCGGAGATGATACAACGAGATGATCGTGGGTCCCACTGTCTGAATTGATGTTGACTTGTAACGCGTAGGCGTGGAGAAAATTACGGCTTCTCCTCGGTTTCTATGCGTAGTGGACGGCGTGTTGGCGACGGTTCGTTTTGGTGCTGACACATGTACGGTTAGATCTGAGTTACACGCTAGGGCTTCTCAATCGACGGTTCCAGTGCATCTTCCTCGTCCTTATATATCGCGGGAGAAAATGGTGTTTTTACCCTTCGCCATTTTCTCTTGCTCATCTCCATTGGCACCATTTCCTTAAGCTTTCTGCTTGTCTTCGCGCACTAGACATTCTCCGCACCTTTCCTTCCGCATTCCTCCGCTCGTATCGCCGCACCCTCCGCTCGCATCGCCGCACCCTTCGCTCCAAGATGGGCAAGCCAAAGAAGACGGCGACTGCTGGAGCAGGATCGAGCGCCGTCGGCTCCGGCAAGAAGGTCCCCGCTACGGCCCGCACCACCGATGGCGGGTAGAAGCGCACAGAGATGCGCGAGGCGGATTTGTGCAAGCTGTATGATTCCGGACTTGTCTCCAAGGAGAAGGACGACGTCATCCTCCTCGGCCAAGAGGTAATTCCTCGCCCACCCGAAGGGTTTCAGGTGATGTTTTACGCTTTCATCGTCCGGGGTCTTTCTCTTCCCGTCCAAGAATTCCACTCCTTGTTTCTACGGGACAGTTGCATCATATGTCTCCCAGCTCTCTTCTTCATATTGCTTGTTTTATCACTTTATGCGAGTGCTGGCTCTGTATTGAGCCGCACTTTGGCCTCTTCCGGAAACTCTATTCCGTGAAGAGGCAGTCCAGCGTCGGCGGATGCATCATCTCCATTCGCTCCTCTGTCGAATTATTCTCCTTATCTATTTGCGATTCCGTCCAACACTGGCGCCGAAAGTGGTTCTATATCCGCGATGACAAGTTGGACGGGCAGCATTTTCGTCTCCCACCTTTCGAATCTGCCCAGAAGATCACCCGAAAGAGGTCGTGGAAGAACAACGTCTTAGAGGGTGAAACAGCGGTGGTGGAGAAGCTCTACAAGCGGGTGGAGGCACTCCAGCTGGTGGCTGGCAAGGAGGTCAATGGTGTCGACATCATCTGCACCTTACTCAAGCGTCGGGTGCATCCGCTCCAAGCGAGGGCGCACCCGATGTTCCTATATGCTGGCCACAGCGATCCGACAAGGGTTTCACCTGAGGAGTTGTCATCGGGTGACCTTGTGATGGCACTGCGTCAACTTGCAGTGCTTCATCACGAAACCCCAAGATCAAGGTGTGATGCAGCACAACAACAAGTTTTCCCTCAGTAACAAACCAAGGTTATCGAACCAGTAGGAGGAAGGAAACGTCACACAGGTGTTGCAAGCAAAGCGGAAACCTGCACAACACAAACTCAAGACTTTGCCCCAACGAATCAGTGAGGTTGTCAAACTCACCGGTTTGCTGTAACAAAGGATTAAACGTATGGTTTGGAAGGTAATGGTTTGCAGCAAGTAAACAAGTAACAATGGAAGATGTATCAATGGTAAAGATTGGACCGGGATCCATAGTTCACTAGAGGTGATCTCCTTAGATAAACAACATGGCATGAAGGGTAAACAAATTGCGGGGCAATTGGCGAGGCGAGCAAGGCATAACAATGCAATACCAGACAAAAAGATCCTATGAGATTCGATTGGGCAATACAACAATATACATAGACCGTCATCCAACTGCATCTATGACTAGAAGTCCACCTTCAGGTTATCATTCGAACCCTCTCCTGTATTAAGTTGCAAGCAACAGACAACTGCTTTAAGCAAAGTGTGTAAGGTAAACAATCCACTTGTTCTATGAACAAGAGACCGTTGTTTTCTCCCTAGTAGCAACAACACATCGACAACCAAAGAGATTTCTGTCACTTCCCTTGGAAACTAGAGGCATGAACCCACTATCGAGCATAAATACCCCCTCCTGGAGTGCGTAGCGCTATTTTGAGTGCTAACTGTTTGCTATTTGTACTGACAATTTTTCATCTTATTTTCTTTGATTTGCAGCGTTTCAAGATAGCGGGGATGACGCCCCCTCTACCTGAAAATTTCCTAGTTGCGCCGGATAATGAAGTGGCGGAGTCCGAATCCGATCTTCCCTCGGTGCAGTCTCCTACCGTAGAAACCCCCGAGCTGAGCGAAGGGCGGACCCAAAAACGCTCCCAGAGTCAATCTTCGGATGGGAAGACCCCACCAACGCCAAAGGGTCCGTCCTTCCTCGAGCAGCATGGTGAGGACGAGGGTGCGTCATCTGCACCTTTCCTGCTGTGCCCATTCGGGCGGTGGCCCCGCAGCCGCCGGCCAAGAAGAATGAGAAGGAGAAGGCGGCTCATGTCTTCAATTTGTCGGACATCGAATCGTAAGTCATTTTTCTTGAGTCTTCTTACCATGTTCATGTTTGTAGTTTTAGCCTGTTGTTGATCTGATAAGTGTTGGAAGTAATCCTTCGGAGGAGTCCCCTGGCAAGGACACCGAAGAGATGATCACGGAATCGAAACCGACAGCTTCGTTTCCCCAGGTGGTGGCCAACTCCGAGGTCGAGGGTTGGAGCTTCAAGAAGTGGGAGGCTCATGCACTCGTCACTTGGAAAACGATATGCAAACCTTTGGAGTCCACACCTGACCATGTAAGTGTTGTTCTTTTACGGCGTTGGGGGAGCCCCCGAGGCCTTTATTTATCTGACATGTTGGTCTTTCTCTTTGTGGGGGGAGCCCCCGAGCCCTTCATTCATTGGGTTTGTTTGCTTCTTTTTGTAGCCTTTTGTCCGCGGCACCAACCTCCTCATCCAGCAGCATCTGTCGCTGGAGGGTGAGCTCAAGCAGCTCCAAGGTGCGTAGCTTTCATCTTGTTTATTTTTCGAGTGCAACAAGCTTGTTTTTCCTGTTTATCCATTGTTTCTTCATGCTGCAGATGAGACCAATGCTGCTCTCCGTAGGCTGAACGCTCTCAAAAAGAGCCTCGGCCAGGCGGATAAGAAGGCAGCGGATGCGGCGGAGGCCAAGGAGCGCCAGCAGAAGGAGGCCGAAGACCGTGAGTGACAGCTCTCGGCCGTTGCAACTGCTCGGGAGAAGGCAATGGATGACAAGCTCATGGCTGCTGCCAAGGCTATCTCTGGTAAGCTGATCTTATCCCCTTTTTGTGTCTTTCGTATCTTGGTGTCCTTTTTGCTTTTCCTCACTCGAACTTCTTCTTCTGCTATTTATTCCAGATGCTTCTAGCGTCGTGTTTGACCACGGCATGCTGGAGCATGGGGATTCCTTGGCAGATGCTGTCACAACGATCGAGGATCGCTGATCTTCTGCCGTGAGCTCCCTGGACAAGGCCAAGAAGGTGCTCACGTGCTTCTATAAGGAGGTCAACCCCAAGGGCGTTGCCCTCGAGGACATCGACTCGCTTGCGGATGAAGGAAATATGCCCTAGAGGCAATCATAGAGATGATTATATTTCATATGTATCCATGAGTTATTGTAATGTTCCTTGAATATCCATATCAGGCAACTTGTATTGATCGGCAATTATGTGAATTGTTTGTGAAACTCATTACTTGTATGGTTATTTAATAGTTGTCCCTAGTCGGAGTTCATGTGAGGACACACGTGAATATTAGACTAGCACATCGATTGGTTGATGACTATGTTTCGCAAGTCATAGACATGAAGATGTCAAACCAATGATGTGGACACATGTTATGAACATGGGGTTGGACTGACCCAACTTGAGACTGGCAATTAGTTGCAGCTCTCTCTCTACACATCGTGTACGTTTTGTCCTTAGACCTGAGATTGTCGCATGTACTTGAGATGTGGATCGACCTACTTTGGGGCTATCAAACGCTGCACCGTAACAGGGTAGTTATAAAGGTAGCTTTCGGGTTTGTCCTGAAGCATGCTGCAAGGCATGGTCAATCAAGATGGGATTTTCCCCACTCTACTTGAGAGAGATATCTCTCGGCCCCTCGAGTGATCGGATCCAGAAATGCATGGCCGTGCTACATATGGTTAAGAGTTAACCTAGTAAATGGATTCCGAATCACGGTATCGAGAAAGGGAGGTCAGCTTGGAGCTAGACCAAATATCATGAGGCAAAAGGAAAGACATGTACTAAACCTTGTGATGGTTTGTGTGATATGATCTTTGTATGCGTTTAGGAGTTGTCACGTCTTGCTAGAGGCCTCTACCAACTATTGACAGAATAAGTGTATTCATGTCATGTCTATACGTATATGAACCTATAGGGTCACACACTTAAGGGGCTGGAAGCCTAATGAGGATTGGATCCGAATTAGACCAGGCTTAGGCTACTAATGGGCTACTAATGTAGAAGCCCACTAGGGACGCCTATATAAGAGAGGGTGGGGCAAGCTGGCCAGGGTTAGACCTCAGATCATTCCACCCAGCCGCCACTCCTCACGCCTGTGTCACGCGCGCGGACCTAGCGGTCCGGCATCTGACGCTTCCACCCTATACGTGTGGATACCTCGGAGGCGCTGCATCTGTAGCGCTTGGACGAGCCACGCAAGGGGAGCTTCTCGTGGGACGAATACAAGGAGGAGACGTGGAACATCTGCACTGCCTCGACGCGCTTCATCAATTCCGCAACTGCGCGTCTAGTGGTAATCCCGTGATCTATGACAACAGTTGTCCTGGTATACGCGGTAGATTTTTTTTTGATTTGCGCTAGTGTAGCCTACCCGTATCCCTTCAGCGGATGCTTTTTCGGGGGATGCTCCGGCAGAGTACAAACGTAAGCAGGAGGGCATCGGTGCCTCCATGGGGCTGGCCATGGCGATGGCGTCCAGTGCCGAGCTGGACTTGGCCCAGGTCATGTCCAGGATGCTGACGGCGGCGAATGGCTCCGAGGTAGCTTTCGCCCCTTTTGCTTCCCGCTGTAAGCATTACGGGCCTAAGCTCATCGACCTCGTGGCCGATTATGCGGCAAAGCAGCAACGAGAGGCCAGAGTAGGCAATATGGCTCCGAAGCTGCTCCGAGTGCTGGCGCTTAGTCCCTTGCATTGCAGCTAGTATAGATTTCTTCTTTTGCTATCTTTTGTAACATCTTGTGAATGAACAAGTCTCACTTTGCCACGAGGTGGATTTATTTATGTATATGAGTATGTATTTTAACTGTTGTCAAAAGTGTTTGTGATATTAATATTTGCCTGTTTACCCCTAGGGTCCTTCGGGTGAGGCTCCAGTGATCACTCATCCCGCGCCTGATCTTCGTCCATCATTGGATGAGGCATCGCAGTTGACCTTCCTGCGTGATCGCGTCCGTAGTCTGGAAAAAGACATCCTCAGCATCCGAGGTCATGCGGATGTGTGGAAAGTTGAAAGCTGAGCGAGCCACTGCTAGGGAGGAGTTCTTGCTTGGGGAATTTCGGCAGATGGGTGAGCAACTCCAATGTGAGTCATCGTGAACCGATGCTCTTCTGAGTGCGCCTTATTTTTATGCTGGCTCACCCCATGGTTGTGAAGTTGTGAATCTCATTCCAAGGGAAGAGAAGGAGCGCGTCGCAATTCAGATGAATTGCCTGACGCAACAAGAGCTAGAGGTCGGTGGCTTCTTTTGGATGGATCGTGATCGAGCAATCGTCCTTGCGACGGTGCAAGACCGGGTACACTAGGTCCTTCGTGTGCTGAAGCAGGCGAGGTCGTCACTTGCGGCCGTTTGGTCCGTCATGTTTCCTCTAGATGCTGCACCCTCCAGCTTTTTGGGTCTTCTTGGGAAGTTTAAGAATGTAGGCCACGTCAAGAAGTTCGTGCGCCATCAGCTAGTTGCTGGGGTGAAGGCAGCTTTGTCTTTCGTTCGACTGGATTGTCCCGATGTCAATCTTGGAGCGATAACGGCTGGGCCACCTCCTCCTCCAGGTGGCAATCTATGGGATATGTGCCCTCATTACGCAGTTGTGGCGTAGTATGCCGAAGAGATTGTAGATTTGTTTGAGGAGCAAACAAATGTTATGCTCCAGAACAATTAGGTCTTGTAAACAAAACGAGATAATGTAAAATTTGTATTATTCGAGTGGGCTTGTAATGCACTTTGTAAAGTTTGTATGTATTGGCACGTGGTGCGCTTGTAATGTGCATGTCCTTTTCGTTAGCCTGACATGGTCAGCTACTCAGGTTGTATGCATTGTTTTCAATCGACGAATTCGTAAGGTGAGGCGCAGCCCCCGAGCGTGTTTAGCGATAAATAATGTAAGGAGAAAATATTTTCGGAACTTAGATTTTATTCATTGTAAATGAGGAGGTATATTGTTTGGATTAGTATCCTAGCTGAATAGCCTTATTGAAAATAAAGGGTAACTAAGGGTAGAAGCGTCGCAAACGTGCGATGTTCTAGGGGTTGGAGTATTCGACTCCTGACGCGACGTTCATGAGGCGGTAGGCGCCACCTGGGATGACTTCGGTGACGATGTAAGGTCCTTCCCAGGGTGACTCGAGCTTCTTGTGCCCTTCTTGCTTGAGTCGTAGTGCGAGGTCTCCCTCGACGAAGGACCTTGGGCGCAGCCGGCGGCTGTGGTAGTTGCGGAGGCTCTGCTGGTATACCGCTGAGCGGGCTGCAGCGATATCACGTGCCTCGTCGAGTGTGCTGACGGCATCTTCGAGTGCGGCCGATGATTCGGTCTCGCTGTAAGCAACGACCCATGGGGCCTTGTGGCGTACCTCAGCTGGTAGCACGGCTTCGGCTTCATGCACCATGAAGAAGGGCGTATAGCCAGTTGAGCTGTTTGGCATTGTGCACAGGATCCAGAGGACGAAGCGTAGATCATCTTCCCAGGCTCCCGTAAGCCTTTCCAATGGGCAAAGTAGGCGCTTCTTGATGCCATTACCTATGAGGCCATTGGCCTTTTCGACCTACCCGTTGGTCTGTGGGTGCACCACAGAGGCGTATGATATGTTGATTCTGAGGTTCCCGCAGAAGTCTCGGAATTCCTACGAGATGAAATTCGAACCATTATCCGTTATGATGTCGTGGGGCACACTGGACCTGTAGACAATGAACTCGAAAAACTTGACGGCAGTTTTTTGATGTTCCATGCTTGTTTAGTATCTACTTTGCTTTGCTTTGTCTACACTTTGAGGTGTTTTTATATGTTTTCTGGTACTAACCTATTAACAATATGCCACAGTGCCATTTGTCTGTTTTCTTCTGTTTTTGGTTCCAGAAAGGCAGAAAATCAATATTCTCGGAATTGGACGGGACAAAAGCCAAAGTCGATATTTTACCATGGGGAACACGGAGCCAGAGTACGAGACGGAGGGGAGGCACCAGGGAGACACACCCCCTGGCGGCGCGGGCTAGGGTTAGCCGTGCCTGGGGGGTGTGACCACCCTGGCCGCCCCCTGCCTCGCCTCTTCGCCTATAAAGACCCCCTGATGCAGAAACCCTAAGTACCCGATCAATATTCCACGAAACCGTCTGTAGCCGCCGCCACTATCGTCCCTAGATCAGGGAGATCCAAAGCTCTTCCCGACACCCTGCCGAAGGGGAGATCATCCCAAAGGCCTTCTTCTTCATCATGCCAGCCTCCGGTATGAAGTGTGAGTAGTTCCACCTTGGACTACGGGTCCATGTAGTAGCTAGATGGTTGTATCTCCTCCTTTGTGCTACCATGTTTAGATCTTGTGAGCTCCGTTCATGATCAAGATCATCTATTTGTAATCATGCATGTTGTGTTTGTGGGGATCCGATGGATACTGAGATTACTATGTCAGATTGATTAATGGTTTTGTCTTATTGATTCTATCATGTCTGTGTTGTTTGAGATCTTGCATGCTCTCTGTTTCTAGTAGCTATCTTGGACAAGTAGATGCTAGTGACTCCAAGAGGGGGTATTTACGCTAGATAGTGGGTTCATTCCTCTATTTAATCTAAGGGAAGTGACAAAAATCTCTAAGGTTGTAGATGTGTTGTTGCTACTAGGGAGAAAACAACGGTCTCTTGTTCATGGAACAAGTGGATTGTTTATCTTACACACTTTGCTTAAAGCAGTTATCTGTTGCTTGCAACTTTATACTGGAGGGGGTTCAGATGATAACCCAAAGGTAGATTTCTAGTCATAGATGTAGTTGGATGGCGGTCTATGTATCTTGTTGTATTGCCCAATCGAATCTCATAGGATCATGAATGTCTAGTATTGCATTGTTATGCCTTGCTCAGTCCTATCAATTGCCCTGCTGCAATTTGTTTACCCAGCATGCCATGTTTGTTTATCTAAGGAGAACATATCTAGTGAACTATGGACCCCGGTACAATCTTTACCATTGATACATCTTCCACTGTTCCTGTTTACTTTCTGCAAACCGCTATCACCTTCCACACTATACAGTTAATCCTTTGTTGCAGCAATCGGTGAGATTGACAACCTCACTGTTCGTTGGGGCAAAGTCTTGAGTTTGTGTTGTGCAGGTTTCCAAGTTGCTTGCAACACCTTTGAGACGTTTCCTTCCTCCTACTGGTTCGATAACCTTGGTTTCTTACCGAGGGAAGATTTGCTGTTGTGCTCATCACACCTTGCTCTTGGGGTTCCCAATGAAGCGCTTCCAGGCGCCATCAACAAGTTTTTTGGCGTCGTTGCCGACGAGTGTAAGGATGTCTTCACAAAGGGAGTCTTTGTCAACCTTTCTCTTTACTTTGTTTTTGTTTTGCTTAGTTTCTTTTGCTTGGTTTTGTTTGCCTCTTTTTATCAAAAACTCCAAAAAAAATAGTTTAGTTTGGTTTGCTTTCTTTTATCAAAAACACAAAAAAATTAGTTCATGCTCTAGTTGCTACCATGTCTGGTTTTGGTCCAATCCCTGTGTCACCTATGGAAAGGATCTTTACTTTCCAGCAAGGAAGTGAAGAGAGTTTCAAAGAAGCTTGGTCTAGAATCTCTGCCTTACAAAGGGAAACTGAGCTTAAGATGAGTCTTAGCTTGGTTATTAATAGTTTCTATAGCGGTATTGCTCTTTGTTATAGATATGCTTTAGATGTTGTAGCTGAGAAATATATTTTTCGATGTAATGAGGATGAAGATTTGGATGCCATAAAGAAGTTGATTATAATTTATAATATGCCTAGCAAGTCTGATTCTTCTTTTATAGACATTTATGCTAGGTTGAACACTCTTGAGTCCAGTACAGCTGCTTTGAACAATTGTTACCACACACTTAGAGAGAACCATGGTTATGTTCCAATAAACTCTGAGCGTTCAAAATGGTTTCCTACAATAAAAGTTTCTATAAATAGTAAAACTTTTGATGCTCGCTGTGATATCATGTCTGAATTTTTCCTTATGCCTAAAGATATCTACGAGTCTTTGAGTCTTTGGGGACTTTCTAAAGGAGGAGAAGAAATATATATTACCAATAATGCAACTTTATTACCTATTGGAATAGCTGCTGGTGTGTTTACAAAAATCTCAGGGGAAATGGTGTCTATTGATTATCTTGTTATTGATTGTGTAGGGAAAGGACAAATTACGCTTGGAAGATCCCTGCTGAAACACCTTGGAGCAATAATAGATGTGGGAAAAGGCATTATACATTTTTATTCTCAAATAAGCAATCACATATTCCCTAAAGATAAGAAGAAAGGTAAGAAATGTAGGAGCAAGAGAGTTGATGTTAATGCTTCTTCATTTGAAAATACTCGATTCTTGCTTCTTGTGCCTAACTTAAAGGCGTTAAAGAAAAGTACTTGTTGGGAGATAACCCAAGAGTTTTCTTGAGTCTTGTAAGTTATTACTTCAGTAATGACCTCTTCTTATCCTTTTTGTTTGCTTTTTGTGCCAATAATGACCTCTAATGAGAGGGAAGTAAGATTTGGGGAGTTGCTGTCCCGAAACAGATTTTTGTACTCCACCGTAAAACTTCGTGAGGAATCTCTGTAAGTCGGATTGAGCTGATATTTTGTGAATAAATCCCCCAGTATGTTAGATAACTTTCATTAGTTCAACACTTTTTGATTTGAGCAACAGAAGGTCTTCTAAAAAATCGGTTTCTACCTGCTGGTCTGTTTTGACAGATTTCCGACATTACGTATATTTGCTTCTTATTGATTCCTTTTTGGATTCTTTTTGGGAAATTGAGCTTTTTGAGGGAATTTCTACAGTATCTTGTATTTTTAGTGAAAGTTTTTCTGTTCTAAAGCTAAACCCAAGGGTCTATTATCTTTTGAATACACTAATGTTGCTAATGAAGATTGTGTGAAGTTTGTATGTAGGAAAATTTTCAGGTGTAGAGAGAGAATGATGTAATGAGATGAAAAATGGACAAAAGCTCAAGCTTGGGGATGCCACCCCGTGTCACCCCAAGAAATATTCAAGAGGTACAAGCGTCAAAGCTTAGGGATGCCCAAGGCATCCCCTTCTGCATCAATAAAAAGCTCAGGTCTTTCTAGATTGTTCCTATTTACTTTCTGCAAACCGCTATCACCTTCCACACCATACAGTTAATCCTTTGTTACAGCAACGGTGAGATTGGCAAACTCACTATTCGTTGGGGCAAAATCTTGAGTTTGTGTTATGCAGGTTTCCAAGTTGCTTGCAACACCTTTGAGACGTTTCCTTCCTCCTATTGGTTCGATAACCTCGGTTTCTTACTGAGGAAAGACTTGCTGCTGTGCTCATCACACCTTTCTCTTGGGGTTCCCAACGAAGCGCTTCTAGGCTCCATCACGCGGCTGCCTGCATGATGGTCGCAGATACCCTCATGGATGTCTTGGAGGATGCTTTTTCCGTCACCGATGGTGACGCATCGTTGGAGCACACCCGAATTGCTGCGCTTGTACAGCTCGGCATTGATGATGGTGAAGGCTTTTGACCAGCGAGA
Source organism: Avena insularis (assembly GCA_023614405.1). Classification (NCBI taxonomy): domain Eukaryota; kingdom Viridiplantae; phylum Streptophyta; class Magnoliopsida; order Poales; family Poaceae; genus Avena; species Avena insularis. The sequence goes on along the minus strand of CM042689.1, from coordinate 335,456,560 downwards.
TACGGGTCGGGCATCTGTCGGGTCCTTAGGCAGCTGATTGTTTATCAGGTAGCGAAGGTATGGTTGCGTCCATGTTTCTTCGATCGCCATGACCTGCATCAGGTTGACCAATTCAACCTCCATGTCGAGCTTGTCAGGTCCTTCTTGGACTTTAGGTAGCGCAGCCCTCGAGTGCTCTGCTTCTTCGGCTGAGACTTTTGGGAATTTCCTCTTGATGGAGGGTACATAGATCTGTTCGAGGAAAACTCCTGGTGGCACCCGTGCGCAGGTGGAGCCAATGTTGGTGAGTCTGTCAGCCTCTTCGGTGCTTTCCCTGTCGACGTCCAGAAGCTCGCAGCCATCAAAGTCCCCTTCGACTGAGTTGTAGAGCATGCCGCGATCATGTTGGCACTATGGGCGTCGCACTCATTAATTTTCTACTACATGACAAGGTTCGAGTTGTCATAGATGACAAGGAGCGTTGCGCCGCATACCTTGGCCATCCTCATGCCGTGGATGAGGGATTCGTATTCGGCCTCGTTGTTGGAGGCATGAAATTTCATCCGAAGGATGTACTTAATCTTGTCGCCTTGAGGGGACGTCAGTATGACGCTGGCCCCTGCTGCAGCCTCCCGCTTGGAGCCGTCGAAGTGCATTTTCCAGGACTGCGACATGTCCGGAGTATCCGGCAGCTAGATCTCCATCCAGTGGACGAGGAAGTCAGGGAGGACCTAGGACTTGATGGCGGTGCGCTGCTTGTAGATTATGTCTCGAGGAGACAACTCGATGCCCCATAAGGCTACACACCCCTTGGCTTTGGGATTGTTTAGGATGTTCAACAGCGGGGCGTCGTTGATGACCATGATCTGGTGCTCCTGGAAGTAGTGCCTCAGCCGACGCGCCATCATGAATACGCTGTAGGCGAGCTTCTGGTAGTGAGGGTACCTCTGCTTTGTCGGGGTTAGTACCTCGCTGAGCTAGTAGATTGGGCGTTGGACCCCGTGGGTCTTGCCATCTTCAGGTCGCTCGACCACGAGTACGGTGATGACCACCTGATGTGTGGCTGCGATGTATAGCAGCAAAGGTTCCATTCCTTCAGCATGACCAGGACAGGCGATGTGGAGAGTATCCGCTTAAGGTCCTCGAACGCATCGTCTGCTTCAGGTGTTCACTCAAATTTGTCCGTCTTGCGCAACAACTGAAAAAAGGGGAGGGACTTCTCACCCATTCGGCTGATGAATCTTCTCAGCGCCGCGATTCTCCCAGCTAGCTAATGGACGCCCTTGAGATTCTTTGGCTTCTCCATGGCCACTATGTCCCTGATTTTCTTCGGGTTCGCCTCGATGCCCCGTTGGGAGATGAAGTACCTGAGTAATCGACCAGACGGGATGCCAAAAGCGCACTTGTCTGGGTTCTCTTGATCTTGTAGCAATCAAGGTTATCGAACGTCTCGTGGAGATCGTCAATTAGGGTCCTGGCCTCCCTGGTCTTGATTACTATGTCGTTGACATAGACCTGGATGTTGCGGCTGATCTGGTCCTTCAGACATGCTTGCATGCACCTCTGGTATGTGGCACCTGCGTTCTTCAGCCCGAAGGGCATGGTGTTGTAGCAGAATACCCCGAATGGCGTAATGAACATTATTTTATCCTAATTTTCGACCTTCATCCGAATTTGGTTGTAGCCTGAGTAGGCGTCGAGGAAGGAGAGCTTCTCGCAACCTGCAGTGGAGTCGATGATTTTATCGATCCTTGGTAAAGGGAAGTGGTCCTTGGGACAGTGCTTGTTGAGCGATGTGAAGTCCACACACATCCGAAGGATGTCCATTTCCTTTTTGGGGACCAGCACGGTGTTGGCTAGACACTCGCTTTCTTTGATTTCCCTGATGAAGTTGGCATCGAGCAGTCTGTTGACTTCGATTCCAACGGCCTCGGCTCTTGGCTCAGATAGTCGACGCATCGACTGCTTGACTGGCTTTGCATCTGGGAACACATTGAGTGCATGCTCAGCGAATTCCCTGGGAACTCCTGGCATGTCTCTAGGACACTAAACGAAGATTTCCCAGCGCTCACGGAGGAATTCGATGAGCGCGCTTTCCTATGCGGGACTCAGGTCGTTGGCGATCAACGCTGTCTTGGAGGCATCCGTCGGGTGAACCTGCACCTTCTTTGTGTTGATTGTGGAGTCGAATGACATGTCAGGTGCATTTTTCCTGGCGACTGGGGGTGCCCCATTGTCTGTCACCTCTCAGAGTCTCGTGAGCTCCTCCTGCATGCCAAACAACTGAGAGATTCTGTTGAAGTCTCTATCACAGCTGTCTGACATGGTGAAGCTTCCTTGGACGATGATGACGCCCTTAGGTCCTGGCATCTTCAGTAGCAGGTATGCATAGTGTGGTATTGCCAAGAATCTTGCGAATTTCACGCACCCGAGGATGGCGTGGTATTGTGATGGCCAGTCCACCACTTCGAACTCTAGCCGCTCGTGTCTGAAGTTTTCGGGTTGGCCGAAGATGACGTCGAGCCATATCTTGCCCACGGGGTATATGCCTTTCCCTGGGACTATGTCGTGGAACATCGTGTCTAACTATTCCAGGCTGCACAGCGGGATCCGCATCATTGCGAGTGTGTTGGCGAACATCAGGCTGATGCCGCTGCCGCAGTCCATGAAGACGCGGCTCATTTTGAATCCTCCGATTTGAGCCTCGAGCACTAGGGCAGCGTGACCTGGGCGAGGTATCTGGCATGGGTGATCCAAACGATCGAACGTGATGCAGGACTCCGAGCCGCTGAGGTACTCAGGTATGGCTGGTGGAGAGGTCACGGCCAGGCTGACTTGGCGTGTGATCTTTTTCTCCACCCTGTTGGTTGGGCGCCCCTTCTGGATCATTAGGGACCCTTTTGGTGGGGGGTACCCATCCGCGCCGTTGTTTGGTGCTGGTGCGATCGACGTCTGCAATGGTCCGACAGGTGGTGTGGAGGGGCTTCGTGTGCGATGGCACTGGTGCGGGTACGAATCCAGGGTTCACGGTCTAACGCCGCATTTGGGTGAGGCCCTCGCTGAGCTTCTGGAATTCTCAGCAATCCTTGAGCATGTGGTTGGCCTTCTTCTTACCATCTTTTTTGTCGATGTAGAAGTGGATGGTGCAGGGACCAAAAAGCTTGTCGTATGCCGAAGGCTCGTCGTCGTGGTTACGACGTTGCCACGTTTGCGTGGGTCGTCCGTCGTCGCAATAGTTGTTGCTGCGGTATCCGCTGTTGCGGTTGCCGTCATCGCATCGATCGGCATATCCAGCCACAACCATGTCGACTCCGTCGCGATCATAGTAGACGCGCGATCTTCTTTTGCTACGACATTCGCGCCTGTGGCCGTAATCATCCTCGTCATCCGAATGCGCTCGGTTGACGGAATCCTCACCATTCTCCCATCGGTTGGCGATGTCCATGAGGTGGTCAAATGTTTTGGGCTTGACGCACCCGAGCTCCTCCTTGAAATCAGGGCGTTTGGCACCGTCCTGGAAGGCGTCGATTGCTCTTTGTTCAGAGATGTGCGCGGTGGAGTTCTTGATGTGGGACGAACATAGTATGTACAAGCGGATGGACTCGTTGGTCCGCTGGGTGCAGGCCCGTAGCTCTTCTATTGAAGTTGGCCTCTTGCTGGTCCCAATTAAGTTGCGGATGAAGCTATACGCCAGCTCTTCCTAGCTTCAGATGGAGCCGGAGGATAGGCTACTGAGCCAAACCCTGGTCGCGCCTGTCAGCTGTAGCTGAAGGCATTGTAAGGCAGTGTTCTTGTTTCTACCGTGGAGCTTGACCGACAACAGGTGATAATTGAGCCAAGCCTTTGGCTCTTGCGTGTCGTCGAACTTTGGATTATCTGAAGGGAGTTTGAAATTTTTCGGCATCCGCGTTTGCCGAACGAATCTGCTGAAGCATCTGGCTCCACACAGTTCTTCTTCGTCGTCCTCTTCAGACTCAGTTGAGCACGCGCGCTTAGCACGTGATTTTTCGATCTTGTGTTGGGTGAGCTCGTTGGGAGCGTCGTAGTTGCTGATGCGGCTCCGTGGACTCTGGCGGCGCCGGGGCAGATCGTGCTCCTCCTCCTCAGATGAGGGTGTGTGGATTCGAGTGAATTGGACCGCAGCTTTTTTCTTCGGCTCCGTAGGAGTTTCGTCGTGGAGCGCAACTCTGACGAGTCCGAGGCCTGCTACTTATGCATTGCGTTCTTCAGGTCGCCCGCTGGAGGCGGGTTGGAAGCGATATAGGTGGTGGCTGCCATGATCGCAGCATGTGTTTTCGGCATGACGTTGTCGTGCGAGTCCATCGTCATGAAGGACGTGTTGAGAGCCCTGGTAACCTCGCAACGTGCAGTGGGGTCCATGCACTCCATGCGGGAGCGATACTTGTTTGCGTTGTTGCCATGTGAAGTGGGGCCTCCAGTGGTAGAGAGCGCAACTCGCTGCGCGCTGGACTCCGCAGCTGTCTGCCTACGCTTTTCGAGCTCCTCCATCAGCTTCACCTGCAGATTGTGCTCATCGATTAGAAGGAGGTGGTAGGCCATCAGCAGATCTCTGGAGGCATCAACATGTAGGATTTTGTTGCCTGCCATGGCTTCACGTGCTTGGCGCCAGCCTTCCTTGTTGAGGTTGATCTGTTCATAGCCGCGATTGCCGCCTTCGTTGGCTCTGTTAGCCGGGTTTCCCCCGTTTCCCCCGTTCTCAGCCTGCGGGTTGGGAGGGGGATTAGATGGTGGATTGGCGCTCGAACCTAGTGGTGGATACGCTTCGTTGTTGATGATGGTGCATAGGTAGCGCTTGCGGAGTGGGTTGTTGCTGCCGCAACTTTTAGATCCGATACCGTAGGTTCCTTCATCCGAAGGGGGGCCACAAATCGGAGTTGCAGCTGCTGCTATCATCTGAATCGCCTGTCAGCATCAACGCATGCAACACGCTGATGGGTGGGACCCATGAAGCGGGCCTGATGGATGGTGGTGGTACCCGCTCTGGGAGGCGGAGGGTGCCGGTCTGCCCCACCTGGAAGCAGAAGCTCCCGAACAGCATCTCGAGCCTGTCGCCGACGAACTCGAAATCCTTCAGGGTGGCCGGCGAGTGGGCGGTGAAGTCGAAGGCGCTGAAGAGGAGGTGACTCTCTGTTGCCGATGAATCGTAGATCGCTCCGGATGGAACCGTGCCACGATCAAGACGATCAGCGCCTTCGCTTTACCAATTGATGAGGTTCGATCTCGTCAATGCCCATTGTTATGGACTTGGGTTTTAGAGAATATAGGGATGCTGGAAGTCGCGAAACGGTTAACATACAAGCAACACAGGGACACGAGATTTACCCAGGCTCAAGCCCCCGGAGGGAAAAACCTACTCCTTCTTGTCTGCTCTTGATTACGGCGGAACCGAAGATTACAGGGGTGCGCAGATGTAATCTGGCGTGAGGTGTGTGTATGGGGGTGATTGTCCTTCTCGCCATGCCCTCCTGGCCTTTATATAGACATGCCAGGTCTCGGGTAGGTTGAGTCAGTTACAGATTAGGATTGATAACCTTTGAAATTCTATCTAATCTAGACTTGTCCTCCAAGGAGTCGAAACCGCCACGGGCTTGGGCCACCCGAAATCTTCATGGGTGCGTGTCCTAGCGTGGGCCTTTCTTGGGCTGGACCTGGTATACCAATGTTGTGCACCCATAGGGTATATCCATGTCAGTTATTATGTTTGATGCACGTGATACTATTGGTATTTTCTCCTTATCGATTCATGATATTGTGGAACAAAGTTATATTTTGCAACTATTGAAGTGTTACGGCATCCATGGCTTCCTCCTCAGCTTCCGCGTTCTTTTATTTGCTTGATAGTACTAAACAAATCACTGTATAGAATGCTGAGCTAATTAGCCTCAAATGCATGTGCACGTTATGCAATTTTACAAGCTACTCCATTAGCAACTCTAACGGGCCACCACAAATTAAATCATCTACAAAAGTGTTCTTTTGCAGTGTAGACTGCACCCAACAGGTCACTGCATTAAAAAATGATAGTACAAAAAGTAATTATACATAAACATTAAAGGACATAATTCCACAATCAAAATAAAAAACTTAATAAAACCAACCTAGACTACTAGGCTATCACTGCTAGTCGGCGTGCTCGTGCCTAGTCATCGTCCTCGATCTTCATGACGACGGGCGACAACCTAGGTGAGGTGCCAGGCAACCCACCAGTGTCCATGCATGCGTAGGTGGAGCTACTGGTGTCGATGTCGTGCCGCTTCCGTCTAGTTCTCCCATAGCTCCTCGTTCTCGACGGATGATGGAGCAACCGGGGTCCGTGGAGCTACATGTGCTAGTGTGCGTGTCGCCATGGCGAACTCGTTTAGCGCTTGATCTAGGTTTCTCTCCTCGATGGCCGTTTGGAGCACGACCTCCTCCTCCTCTGTCATGTGGATGGGGATGGTCGGCTCGTCCTCCTGCTCCGTTGTCTTACTCCACTGAGTCTGATGGTCGTCGCGCCCAGGATGCGACAAAAGACGCACGACACACATCCTGCTCCATGAAGAACTAGTCATACCAAGCGGAGACGACTCATCGTATGTCTGTTTTTTTATCATATGCGGGTAAGAACGCCCCGTGTCGCTACCTGGATGTGTTGACTGCAAGTGCACAAATCGTTTGTAGCTAGTTTCGAAATAAAGATATCGATCCCCCCGGGAGCGGGAGTTCTGAAGTCTAATAACCCTTGAATTAAATACTGAAATAGTAATGCTAAATAACGTTCTAAATAACAAGATAAAATGCGAGTTTTATATAAAAAGATATTTTTGGTTTTTTTATAAGAGAACAATAAGTAAAGTAAAACAAACTGAATACAGAAAGTAAGTATCGCGTATGTAAAAGAAATATGAAACTGCAATGGGGAAAAGTGTTCTCAGGGAGTAGCGGATACACCTCTAGCATTATAAAGGGTTTAAGGTAAAGATTATTATCATGAATATTCTCAACTATGTATGTATGGGAGGAACTCCGTAATTGTATGAATAGACATCAACCACTGCTCACATCCTCATAACCACAACAGACAAGCAATAGACATCAATCAAATTACTGTGCTATTAAAGGATTTTATCCCATAGCATGTATCCCATGGCATAGATAATGTTTCGTGAGTTTTCTCGGTTCCTAAGTTGATATGTAAGGGGTGCCAACATCTTTATAGTCACCGTAAGTGCTAGCACACCTCCGTCTACTAACAAATAGTTCCCTCCAAATCCCCACAAGAGGCAAATATTGAGAGGTCAACTTCTCACAACATCAAGATGAAGACAATCTAACACATGATCACAGCGATGAATATCATAATAAACTTTATGTTATTTCAATCTCATGCTAAGGTTTCTCCATCTCCCCAAGAACTAATGATCTAATCAGACATGGAGGCAATCAACATCATGTCAAAGATAATGGAATCTATCATAGATGAATAGTACTTATATAAATCCACAATGAGTATGGAAATTACAACAAGATCTAGACAATATGTAGATGAGATGGATGGACATGGTGGTGATGCAGCGGTTGATGATGAAGATTGATGCCTTAGCCTCTCGGATCTGCGTAGGGTGAAGATGGATCCCCGGTGGATGAGTTCCCCCTCCAGATCCCTTCCAGAGGTGAGGTTTCTGTGATTTCTGGTCGTTCTATATGTCGTCTCTCCCATCCGGTTGCACGGGGCAAAACTATTTGAGGAGGCGGTGGCGGCGGCAACTATGTGGCGGGAACTATACGGCCGGAAAAATTATTCCCGCCGTATAGTTGCTCGTTAAAGCTTCTGACTGCTGTGATTGCCATAGGTTTTCTTCTGGTGTTATTGATATTTCCCAATTTAGCGATTTACGCTGTTTTTTACTCCTTTTTCACTCCAGTACAACTGGTCCAAGAATTGTGTCCATCGTATCCATGATCGGTCCTGATCCTGGTGAAAATAGACATAAAAGATGCGCGTGAACACCGTAAAATACCAAGATCCTTCCACTGTAGTGCAAAATAATAATTTAAAACATGATGCAAATATACACTTATCAACTTCCCCAAGCTTAGACGCTTGCTCGTCCCGATCAAAGTTAGCTTAATGGATATGATCCTCATATTCATGAAGCTGAGTCGATAAAATAAATGAGGCAGTTGCAGCATGTGTTTATCATATATGATACATTGGAATAAGTTCATGAATAATACCTTACTCGAACCATCCGAATAATATTAGCAGGCTTCCATACCTTAGAATTTAATAGTTCACAAAATATTACTCTTAATATGATGTAAAAGTGTTTAGTTCGACCAAATGAGTTAGCGAGGTAGTCACAAGCGTTTTAGGATTTAACATATTCACTTGGGATTTAAAATCTCAAACGTTCCGTTGTCTCACCACAAGATAGTGGCGTATGCCTATTTTCTCTTTGCACATTTTATTTTCTCGTTTTGTTTTATGCTCACACTTTTGTTTAAGTGTTGTGCAAAGTAGCTAGCCATACATTCCACTTCATATAGGAATTCAAAGTTTAATGATCTCAATTACCAAATTCCACTTGTATATGAAGCATCTTTATAGCTTGAATATCTACCTCGTCATGTTCTCACTCTAATTTGATAGCATTTTTAATTTTCATTTGTTCAAGGTTTCTTTCTCAACTTAACTGATTAGATAATTTTTCCCTTTGTAAATCAAACCATGAACTTACAACATATTGACCAAATTATCTTTGTATGTTCCATTAATACCAATGGTGTGGAAGAATCCTATTGCTATCATCAAGTGCAAGTAAAATTATACTCAATCCATTCATATATCTAATAAGACAAGCAAAAACTCAATAATGCTCTATATATGATAATAAACTCGGAATTTTATAAAAGGGATCGACTATTTCTGAAGGGAATTCTAATGATGCAAACTTTATTTCTAAGCTCAAACTAATGAAAAGCTAAAATAGTAATATAAAACTTATAAGATAGATTACAAGGACTTAAAGATCTCCCCAAGCTTGAAATCAAGCCAAGCGGGATCACATAATCCCTCGTGATTATTTGATAACATGATTATTGTAGATCATTGTGGCGTCATGGCATGTAACACCGCGGTGCGCAGCTTCTTGTTGGTATCCTCCAGGACAGTGATGCGGCTGTAGCACCTGCGCAAATCAGATTGCAAACTGTCCACTTTATCTGCAAGTTTAGTCATCAGTGGGAGAAGGTCATCCTTCTTCTCTATCTCCTTGATATGGTGACGGATTTCAACGCGATAGAGTAGCTCCTGCTTCTGATATATCTCCAGTGTTCGCACGCGGTCTTTGGTCCTGAGAACAAATTCTTCTTCCTCAACCATAATTGATGGATCGGGGAAGTAGAAACCGTCCCTCCACTCTTCTTGAGGCTTCACCCTTATACGAGCACCAATGGTAGGCTTCGAGAGTGGCACCGTTGCTTCCTTGCTAGCACCTGCACCAATATTAGGTAATTCCTTACGCTTGAGAGGCCTGGGTCCGTGGTGATGAACTTGACCGTCTCCACACGTCCTTTTCCATGCGGCTTGTGACCTTCTCTCTCTTGTTGAGCTCTCTTCATTGCCGCCCAGTTGATCTCTAGGGGATTATAGACATCACAGTTGATGTAAATTTCACTCCAATCTTCATGGGCATCGTTGTTGTAGAAGCTTGGCTCGACGTACTCTTTGTACCTTGGGATAAATATCTCCACCTCCCCGTAGCCGTCCTCCATGGACAGGCTGCGAGAGCGGTCCCTGGAAGGATCAATGAGAAAAATGGGTTTTCCATGGCCTGAGACGGGATAGAGCATGGCTAGATTGGTTCTTGGTGATTATGATTAGACAGAAACATAATGGAAGTATATAAGGGGGTCAGAGGTCGGTAAAACTTGCGAGAAACACCAAAGTTACGCCCAAGAAAAGAATCTTAACGAAATAGGGAAATAAATCATGGATTTGGAAAACTCCAGCTGCGTAATGACCAACTATACGGGCGCGGCCCGTATAGTTTCGACCATATAGTTGTTCCCGAGCAGATATTTCCAAAATGTCTCGAGTCTAGGTCGGTTAGGTTACTGACTTGGAATCGGCATATATATTTTTCTATGTGAAAAAGAACAGAGCAGCCAAAAGGTTTAACGACCAACTATACGGCGGGAACAAATTTTCTAGCTATATAGTTTTGGTCGTATAGTTTCCAGACATCGAAAAATTTCGTGGAGGGAATACCGAAGGTTTAACGACCAACTATACAGCGGGAGCATTTTCTCTGGCCGTATAGTTGGTAAAACCCTCGGAAACTTCAGAAAAACATGAGGAATTTAAAGGTAAAAAATTTCAGGAGTAAAAAATGTGAAAACAAATCACTTATTTAGAGGAAGAAAGCTTACCTTGTACTTACCGTTTATTTAGTGGGGGGTGAAAAGCTCCTCCAATAGCAAGGACTTCTTCTCTTTTGGAGGAATTGACTTTAGTTTATATAATAATTCTCGTAAATGGAAATCACCAGGACCAAAGTTCCTGTCAATAAAATTGGTGCCTTGTTGGGCAAATATGGATAGTGCATCCAATATCTTTATTTCTTGCCTCTGCATAATCTGTAACTCAAATTCTTGAAGTAAAAGGATCCAACGAATCAACCTTGGCTTATGATCTTTCCTCTCAAGGAGTTCTTTTAAACCATCACGATCTGTATGAACTCTTACTTTTGAATCCATTATGTAAGAACAAAAAATTTATCGCAAGAGAAAAATACAGCAAAAAGATCTCTTTCTTCCTTAGGATAATTCTTTTGAGCACTATTAAGAGTTCTACTCCCATATAGGTGGTTTAATGATAGGATCATGGGATAAATCATATTTAAGTTTATCAAAGGCAATAAGGCATTTATCATCAAAATTAAATCTTACTCCCTTTTGCAAAAGGTTAGTCAAAGGTTTAGAAATTCCAGAGAAATTCCTAATGAACCTTTTCTAAAAACCCACATGACCAAGAAAACTTCTTATACCTTTTATATCCCTAGGTTATGGCATTCTCTCTATTGCTTTAACCTTAGCTCTGCCTACTTCAGTATCCTTACCTCATACCTTATGTCCAAGGACTATACCTTATTTGACCATAAAATGGCACTTCTCCCAATTTAGAACAAGATTGATTTCTTCACAATGTTGCAAAACCCTTTTGAGATTATCCAAGCAACTAGTAAATGAAGTTCCATAGACAGAGAAGTCATCTATAAATACTTCCATTATCAATTCTATAAAATCTGCAAAAATAGCAGTCATGCATATTTGAAAAGTAGTTGGAGCATTACATAAACCAAAAGGCATGCGTCGGTAAGCATATAAACCATAAGGACAAATGAAAGTTGTTTTAAATTGGTCATCAATATGTACAACTATTTGGGAAAAACTAGAGTATCCGTCCAAGTAGCAAAAATGAGTGTGGTTTGCTAACCTCTCTAAAGTTTGATCTATGAACGATAAAGGATAGTGATCTTTCCTGGTTTCTTTATTCAATTTCCTGAAATCTATACACATCCTATGTCCAACAATAGTTCTAGTAGGTATTAATTCATTGTTTTCATTAGGAACAACAGTAAAACCACCCTTCTTAGGAACACAATGAACATGACTTACCCATTCACTTTATTTCACAAGATAGTTTATACCTGCATCTAGTAGGCATACTATTTCTTTTCTTACCACTTCCTTCATTTCGGGCTTCAGCCGTCTATTGAATTCTGCAATTGGTTTAGCACCTTCCTCCGTGAATATTCGATGGACGGCTATCATGGGACTAATGCCCTTCAAATCATCCATCGAGTATCCGAAGGCCTTGCGATGTTCCTTAAGTACTTTCATGAGTTCTTCTTCTTCATCCCCTGAAAGCTTAGCACTAATAATAACAGGGAATTTATTTGTATTATCCAAAAATCTATATTTAAGATTATCTGGTAAATTCTTCAATTCTGGGGGCAGTAATTCCTCGTCCCCTCTCTTTTCTGGCTCTTCAAAAGCCTAATCAGTTGGAGGCCCTAAAATGGGAAGTGAATCGAATTCACTTTCTAATTCTTCTAGGGATTTGTCCTCCATAATTTGAGTCTTCATCTGCTTCTTCTACTTGATTACTAAAGAAGAGATCTGCTATTTCCTCAATAGTTTTTCCTTTCTCTTCTTATTGTATTTGTAGAGGCTTGTCATTTAATTAGGAAAAGTGGAATTCTTTTTCTGCTTCCCCAAGCTTAAGAGTCACAATCTCCTTTTTGAAATCAACTTTGGCACCTAAATCATTCAAAAAGTTTCTTCCAAATATAATTGGGCAAAGAGTGCCAACTGGCATATCAACAACTACAAAATCAATAGGAAAATTGTTATTGCCAATTGTGATAGTTGCATTTTCTACTACTCCAATTGGAACTCTAAGAGATTTATTGGCTAACATGATTGTCATATCAGTATTCTCTATTTTAGCCGGTACTGTCTCTTCTTTTATTTCTAAATAAAGATCATAATATATAACATTAACAGTCGTGCCAAGATCACATAAACCATAATGTGAGGTTTCTTTAAATATGAAGGGAAGAATAGGCTTTCCCACATATTTTACCTTAATTTTACCTTCAACCAGTACATAAGTCTTTTCATCAAGTTTAACTATGTTGACATGTGCATACATAGCCATAATTGCTTCCTTGGTTACATCTTCATCTTTGGTTTCATCCAAAAGTTCTTCAACTTCTGGCACACTTTCCTCTTCTTTCTTCTGTTGTACTTCTTTAACCTGTTCATATTCCAAAATATGTTTATGCGCAGTGTTAGGAAAAGGTATCTCATTCATTGTTTCTAGGAAGGCTAGTGTTTCTTTAACTTTTCTTTTCTTCTCAGGTTCAGGTGGTGGATCATACTTGACCCAACCCTCTTTTGGAGCTTTGATATGTTCTGTAAAAGCTTTAACAACATGCAACACAAGATCTGAATCCAAATAAAGTTCTTTAGACAATTCATTAACATTCCCCTTTTTTATCATAGTCATGAATACAATCATAATCTATTTCTATTCCTCCTTCGCTTCCTAGACCAAAATTCTAAGAAACTCTATGATCATGAATTCTATTAAGTAAACCCCAAGATTTAGTTATGGGAAGATTCATAAAAGCTGCTCTCGCGCAAGAGTCTAGTTCCAATTTATTAGGTTCAATTAAACCGCCATAAAAAATGCAATAAATACCATTTAGGAAAATCATGATGAGGACATTGATTAAGTAAATCTTTAAATCTCATATAAGCTCTTACTAGTCCTTCATTAGGACGGTTCCTCCTAGTCATTATAAGACGCCTGATTACAAAAGATTTTGATAAAGGATAATACTTAGCTAGAAACTCACAGGCTAAATTATCCGAGGTAGTAGTGGCTTCTGGGGGGTAAAGATCTATACCATGAGAGAGCTGTCCTAGTCAAAGTCTGACTAAAGAGTTTTAGCCTTACCTCATTAGCAGTATACCCCGGTAATTAGAAAGTGCCACATATATCCTTAAAGCATGCAATGTGCTCATATGGATCAGGATTTTCTTCATCTCCAGTAAATTACTTCTTGTGTAAAATACTGAGTAGTAGAGGATTTATTTCAATCCCTCTTGTATTCTCATTCGAGTTGTCTCTTTTATTAATAGAATATCATAGGGCTTCCCAAAGTGGCTAAGGGGGTTAGCACTAGACAAATGCTCAAACTCCATCATGTTGGTGGGACCCTGTAACTCAAAACAAAACTTAGCAAAACTAAAATAAATAAGAAAAAACTAAAAGACCTACAATGCTTAGCTCCCCGGCAACGACGCTAGAAAATAGCTTGATGATTGCGAGTACACATATCGTTTGTAGCTAGTTTCGAAATAAAGATATCGATCCTAGAGGGAGCGGGAGTTCTGAAGTCTAATAACCCTTGAATTAAAAACTAGTAATGCTAAATAACATTCTAAGTAACAATATAAAATGTGAGTTTTATGTAAAAATGTATTTTTGGGTTTTTGTATAAGAGAATAATAAGTAAAGTAAAACAAATTGAATGTAGAAAGTAAGTATCATGTATGTAAAAGAGATATGAAACTGTAATGGGAAAAAGTGTTCTCAGAGAGTAGCGAATACACCTCTAGCATTATAAAGGGTTTAAGGTAAAGATTATTATCATGAACATTCTCAACTGCTACAACAAATGTGATAATATATGACGCACATTCTATGATGATGCAGTAAAAAATGTCACGGATTCATCTAAACTGTGACGTTTTTTCATAACATATGACGTTTTTTTACCGTATCGTCATAGAATGTGCGTCACAGATAATCACATTTATGTATATGTGGGAGGAACTCTGTAATTGGATGAATAGGCAGTAACCACTGCTCACATCATCCTCATAACCACAGCAGACAAGCAATCGAATTACTGTGCTATTAAGGGACTTTATCCCGTAGGATATATCACATGGCATGGACAATGTTCCGTGAGTTTCCTCGGTTCCCAAGTTGATACGTAAGGGGTGCCAATAGCTTTATAGTCACCGTAAGTGCTAGCACACCTCCATCTATGAACAAATAGTTCCCTCCATCAAGTCCCCACAAGAGGCAAATATTAAGAGGTCGACTTCTCCCAACATCAAGATGAAGGCAATCTAACACATGGTCACAATGATGAATATCATAATAAACTTTATCTTATTTCATTCTCATGCTAGGCTTTCTTTATCTCCCCAAGAACTAATGATCTACTCAGACATGGAGGCAATCAACATCATGGCAAAGATAATGAAATCTATCATAGATGAATAGTACTTGTATAAATCCACAACGAGTACGGAAATTATAACAAGATCTAGACAAGATGTAGATGGGATGGATGGAGATGGTGGTGATGCAGCGGTTGATGATGAAGATCGATGCCTTGGCCTCCCGGATCTGCGTAGGGTGAAGATAGATCCCCGGTGGATGAGTTCTCCCTCCAAATCCCTTTCGGAGGTGAGGTTTCTGTGATCTATGGTCGTTCTGTACGTCGTATCTCCCATCCGATTGCATGGGACAGAACTATTTGAGGAGGCGGTGGCAGCGGCAACTATACGACGGGTTCCCACCGTATAGTTGCTCGTTAAAGCTTCTGCCTACTGCGATCGCCGCGGGTTTTCTTCGGGTGTTATTGATATTTCCCAATTTAGCAATTTACGCTATTTTTGACTCTTTTTCGCTCTAGTTCAACTGGTCCAAGAATTGTGTCCATCATATCCATCATCTGTCCTAATCCTGGTGAAAATAGACATAAAAGATGCGTGCGAACGCCGAAAATACCAAGATCCTACCACTAAATTGCAAAATAATAATCTAAAATATAATGCAAATATGCACTCATCAGGATGCAGGGATGGCCAACATCATGATGCGTTCCTGTCTCAAATGCTACCCGCCGGGCATGCATGTCCAGCAAGAGACGATCTTGCGGTGTCGCTGCTTGCGCTTGCTGGAGGAGGTCTCAACCTCGTGGTCTTGGTGGGTCAGCTTCCTCCACTACCCACCAACATGGAGATCGAGGTGCCGAGGGTTTGGGCGACGGGGTGGTGGTGAAGTGGCCAGTGGGGAGTGGGGATGGATTGGTGGGAATGAGTATGGGACGGGGCGGCGGTCCCTACTAGAAAGGATCGTGTGGAAGGAGAAAAGGCATTGCGGGTCGATTACTCGTGGGCTCAGGGAAGACAAGTGGTCAGTCGGCCCTTGCGCATACCCCACGTATGTTTGGTATGAAAATGAGACCTAGCAGACGCGGCGCGGCCTCTTGTATGTTTGTAGTGTGTCATTGGGCCTTGCCCCTATCGGTCAGACCGAATCAAATGAGCCATGTACGTTCTTCGGGCGTTGCGGGTGTTGTCCTCAAGAGTGTATTGCTCTTTTCTGTTTTTCTTCAACCCAATGGAAAAGTTGATTCCTAGATAAAGTACAAAGCACAAAGCCTACTCGCAAGTCGCGAAGCTGACCACCAGCCCCTTCCAACATTGTGCGCCCGCAATATATGGGTAAGGGCGGAGTCATCTCATACCCGTCGCCTGTACTCATATCCGTCAGTGGGTATAAGTTTTCCCATACCCGTCACCCACCAAGGTAAATGGGTACCCGTGGCTAAAACTATCTGACGTTTACAACAAATCAAATTAAGAAAAAATATTCGTAAACAACAACATATAACCATAATATGGAACCTATCGTGGAGTTTGGAAGCCCGCGAGCGGGTAGTATCCCTATCCTTTCCACCGCTTTCCTAGGGAGAGAGTTCCACACCTCAAGAGGACATGGGGGAAACCTCGACTCTCTTGCGCGATGGAGAGGAGAGGCGACAACGCGAGCGACACCACCGTTGAACCCATCCACCTCTCTCTGTCTATGAACCGACTCAAATGCGAGCGGTACCTTTTCCAATCTCGCCCTCCTCCTTTGATTACTCCATGAGAAACTGTCCCACTGGTTCCTCTGCAATGACCACGCCTCGACCAGATCTACCGCCACCCAATATGTTAAGGATTCCCCCATTATTTGTGCAAGCAACCCAAAAACTCCCTCCAGATTTTGGAAGGGAGTAATGTGGGAATCTAAGGCAATTAAAATGTGGTATAGTTGGAATGTAGGGGATGGGAAGAAGATCGGGTTCTAGGAGAATGCCTAGTTTGGTACTTCCCCTATCTCTATACAATTCCAGAATATTATTAATTTCAAGGGTGTCAAACCCATTTATATCCCTTCCATTTGGTTGACTCAAATCCCCCTAGAATTCAAATTTTTTCTTGTTTGCTTTCTCACAATAAGCTAATGAAAAATGATAGTTTGAAGAAAAGGAAAATTGAGAAACCTAAGGAATGTGTGTTTTTCAATGAAAAAAACTATCACACATGTCTTCTTTGACTGTGTGGTCGCATGGGCTGTGTGGAGGCAGACCTCTCTCTCTCTTTACATTTTGAATCTATCGCTAAATTCTAAGTCTCCTAGAAAAAGCATTCAGCTGTAAATTCCATTTGTGTATTTGTTATTTGGTGCATTTATAAATTTAGAAATAGTACTCCCTACGACCTATATTAGTTGACTTGGATTTGTCCAAATTTGGATGAACCTATATACTAAATAATGTCTAGATTCATCCAAATTTTGATAAAGTTGAGTCAACAAATATAGGTGGGAGGGAGTATAATATTTGATAGTTGACCAAGGTCCGATGTTAAACAGATATGGTGGATGATTCTGTCAACCCTAAAAAAAACTGGAGATGTCTACTGAAGGATCAAGCTCAAATCAGAGTGGACGAGTTCTACCTGATGGTTTCCACCCTGGTGTCTAGCAGATATACTGAGCAGAGATGCTCATCCTCTCTGTGGGCATACTCCTCCAAGAACCTTTCCTTTGCCGGGAGCAAAAAGATGGTCACTCTCGGTACTCTCACGCTGCTGGATCTTCCCCAATCTCAAGAACCATCTCCGAAGAAGAAGAGCAAAATGGAGGAAGTTGGCACCATGACTCCATGAGGGTTGGCATGAACTACTAGATCTGCAATTTCGTTTACTAGTTTCACTTTTTTGGTTATAGCGTGGAATTTTTAGAGAACGTGTGCCCTATACAAAAAAAATATAAAACGTTTTAGTAGTAGCTATTATATTCTTTATTTTCAACCTCGATATTTCTCCGTTGTTCCGTTATTGTTTTGATAAGAACCGTGGCCTTTTTTTGTTTGAAGTCTTATGAAAAAAAGGAAAAAAAAACTAAAATATCATCACGTTAGGAACAACACTAGTCAACAAAAACATACTATAGAACATGGCTGTAAAATGGAATAATGGTCATCCAACAATGTTTTAATTTTGGCGAAGTGGCCTGACGATTATGTAAGCATGGCGTAATGGGAAACTAGGAATATATATGTCCAACTTTACAGCTCTCGTAGCCGCCGACGACTGACTCGAAACAGCACCATATAAACTCACCCGATCTACTGCTTGCCTGTCCTCTCTCCTTCAGAGTTCACCGCCCCAAGCAGAACACAGCCACAGAAGCAAATATGCAGAGCACCATCGTGCTCTACACATGGATGGTCAGGGGCCACCTCCACCCCATGACGCAGCTCGCCCACCATCTCGCCGGACATGGCCTTCCTGTTACCGTCGCTGTCGCCGACGTTCCGTCTACAGGCAACTCCTCTGACACCATTGCCCGTCTCGCCTTGTCCTATCCTTCCGTCTCCTTCCACCTACTCCCGCCGGCAACGACCCGTGCCGCGGACGCGGCTGACCCCGACGCCGATCCTTTCATCGCCCTCATTGGCGACCTCCGCGCCACCAACCCTGCCCTCCTCGCCTTCCTGAGATCCATCGGATCCGTCAAGGCTCTCGTGGCCGACTTCTTCTGCGCGTACGGGTTTGACGCCGCCGCAGAGCTCGGCGTCCCGGCGTACCTGTTCTTCGCCTCAGGCGCGTCGGTGCTTGCGGCCTACCTTCACATCCCCATGATGCGCTCCGCCGTATCCTTCGGGGACATGGGGCGCAACTTGCTTCGCTTCCCTGGAGTTCACCCGATCCCGGCGTCCGACTTGCCGGAAGTGCTGCTCGACCGCGACAACAACCAGTACAAGACATTTCTTGGCCTCCTTGAGCAGCTGCCGAGTGCGAAGGGCATTCTGTCGAACACCTTCGAGTGGCTGGAGCCCCGCTCCGTGAAGGCGATAAAAGACGGGACAGCCCGCCCCGGCGAATCAGTACCGGCGTTGTTCTGCGTCGGTCCGTTGGTCGGTGTGGAGAGGGAAAGCAACGCGGCGGAGCACGAATGCCTAAGGTGGCTGGACAGCCAGCCTGCGCGGAGCGTAGTATTCCTCTGCTTCGGGAGCGCGAGCTCGGTGCCCGCGGAGCAGCTAAAGGAGATCGCCGCGGGGCTGGAGAGGAGCGGTCACGCGTTCCTCTGGGCCGTGCGTGCGCCCGTCGCACCGGACGCTGACTCCACGAAGCGGTTCGAGGGGCGGGGCGACGCGGCGGTGGAGGCGCTGCTGCCGGAGGGGTTCTTGGACAGGACGAGGGGACGCGGCATGGTGGTGTCGTCCTGGGCGCCGCAGGTGGAGGTGCTCCGGCACCCAGCGACCGGCGCGTTCGTGACGCACTGCGGCTGAAACTCGACGCTGGAGGCTGTCGTGGCTGGGGTGCCGATGGTTTGCTGGCCGATGTACGCCGAGCAGAGGATGAACAAGGTGTTCATCGTGGAGGAGATGAAACTTGGGGTGGCCATGAACGGCTACGACGAGGGAATGGTGAAAGCGGACGAGGTGGAGGCGAAGGTGAGGCTGGTTATGGAGTCAGAGCAAGGGAAGGAGATCCACGAGAGGATGGCGACGGCGCGAGAGATGGCTGCCCATGCGCTGGAGATCGGTGGATCGTCAGCGGCAGCATTCCTTGACTTGCTTGATGATCTCAAGATTTAGATGCATGGTTGAATCTTGATTCTGTTATTTTAACCTTTTGGGGGTTCGCGTTTATTCAAATCGTGTGACTGGATTTGAATTCTGAAACTGGGCCTGGCCATTTTCGGTAATCTGTATGGACAAATTTAAGTGGCAATCAGCGGTGGAGTGCGGAATATGGCGATGTGCCCATCAGGGTGGAGTGAGGGTGTGTTGTGCTTTGGTCTCCTTGTCCGCTTTGCCATCTTCTTTAACGGTCTTGCTAGTTGTGTCTCAGAACTAGGTAAGTCTCAGAACCAGGTACTCTCCCTTCGTTCAGAAATATAAGACATTTTAGTTTTATAAAATAAATATATCTAGATGTTTTTTTAATAACCTATATATCAAAAGGCGTTATTTTATAAAGCTAAAATGTTTTATATTTCTGAACGGAGGGAGTAGTTCTTAAGTCCACCACGCCTATCACGTGGAAAATCATTTTTAAAGTTAACTTCATACGAAGGAGTTCTATCTATTATCTCCTTTTCTTTGAGATTGGTGTGCCTGTCTAGTTTTTTTTAGTCCACACATAGATAACGTCATGCTGATGTCACTTATTGAAACATGCTGAAACATTAAAACATTTTATTAAAATATAGAAACATTTTATTGAAATAGTCTGTAAACAGTATAAAAATGTTTCATTGTTTCAACAATAATGTTTCATAAGTTTCAAAAGTTTTATAAATATTTTAGTTTTTCTGGACAGCACGTGGCTGACGTCAGCACTACTTTACATGTTAACTTTAGAAAATCCTTGTTCGCCTACCACTGCAATGCCAAAATAATGTACGCGTCATGACGAAGCTCGCCTTTTCACGTAGTATTGATAATTCCCAAGAGCTATTGATTATGTAGAAAACCAATTTATAAGAGTAAGTCCTTATCACAAATTGATAGTATGAATTACATAAAAGAGATTTATATAACCATCTTAGGAGCGACAGTTTGTTCACTTAGATTGTGAGTCTCTCTTTTGTTAATTGCCTACAAATTAGAGTAAAGACCATTTTTAATTAGAAAAATGCTATTTTGATACCAAGTAGAAATAAGAGGCACGTCGTCGACAGATTATTGAACCCGTTGCTATATATAAGACATGTTTGACTAAAAATAGCAGTGACATGCTTATGGTTTGGTAACAATATCCTCTTTAGCAACATATATACTCTAGATTTTTCTATTTAAGTATACCTAATTATAAACAAGAAACCTATTTAATCTTATTCTTATGGCACACCGTTTAGAGATCCCTACCATGAGAAATAAGGATACACACATGTATATACACTATATCATACATGTGACCCAAATTCATCCAGAGACCACATATGGTTTTGCCTTTTCTTCTCACATTTGACATAAGGTGGTTGACATATTTCTTAGGCACAATGTATTAAAAACTAATGTAACTTCTATTATAAAAAAGGTGACCATGAATCGACAAGAAATGAGTTATAAACAATTATATAAGATTAGTATAAATAAGTATATTTATTTTGATTCACCACTAAGTCAATAATTTGCATAGAACGGTCTTGCGTGCAAGCCAAAATAGTGCCTAGGGCATAAGTCATGACTGCACGGCGGTGCAAGGATCTAAGGGAGAATGTAGACGAAGGCATGAAATTTGGCAAGAAAGAGGCAACTTGGACAGGAATAGAGACAACGGCTAGTCACCCGCCGCTTGGCACCATGGTCAGATGGTCTGCACACTGTTATGAAGCGCTTGTGGTCTAGGGTGCACTCCAGCTTGTACACATCGGGCGAGCTATGATCTCGTTCGCGAAGGCCATGACAAAAAAAAATGAGGAAACCAATAAGAGAAGAGATCATGGTCGGAAAAAAGAAATAAAATAGAATAGGATTAAAGCCAGATTGGGATGGTCTCAAGAAGTGAGACATAAATGCTACCCAACATTTTAGAGTGAGTCTCGAATGGACCTTATTTTCTAGACTTCTAGAGTGAGTCTCGTGTGGGTATCATCTCTTTTTCCCCAAAATTACTGTTTTTCTTGTTTCGTTGTTCTCTTGAATAAAGTAGAAATATGAAAGGGGGCATAATAACTAATCATAATTCATATGGTGGAACTTGGCTTTAACAATTCACAAAGTTAATCGGTTATTAAAAACTAAGAGTGAAGGAGAGTGAGCTGTCAAAAAAAGTAAAGAGAACGAGGCATATATTTGGATGGCGGAACTTGACCAGCTTGTGGTTACGTTTTCGAAATTTCTATCCATCCAACAGTTGATCGTTATTCAACAGTTGATACTTCTATTAATGCTAATAAAGTCATAAGTTCATTGAATCCAAATGATTTACTTACTATAATGCTACAACAGGAGATGAACTTTGAAACCAGCAACTAGTTATATGGAAACCAAATATTCCGATACATTGAAAATATCCTGATCCATCAACAATACACATGACATCCTGATCTATCAACAAGGACCGAGACTTCAAGAATTGGAATATAGGCGTCATGTCGCTCGCCATATTCTCGTGTTATGTCACTAAACCACACCTCTTCAACTGTGCATATCCATCTACTCAACCTACGCTCATGTACACTGGCGGAGCTTGGCAAGATTCCATGGGGGGGAGGAATGAAAACTTCACTGTCGGGGGGAGGGGGGTGACGCATTGAAGACACGGGCAAAGGAGATGTGCGTTTATGGAAGGAGGATCAATTTCTTGTGTACAAATATTCCAATAAAAAAAGGACAAACAATCACGAAATTCTATATGTGGTTGGTCCAATCCTGTATGCTTCGCCAGAGAACGAGTCATTTGGTATTATGACCTGCATCTGTCTACTCCGCCCGTTCTGCACAACATGTGTCACAAACAATGATCGGACATGCTAAATCCGGGCATGCATAGCGTAGATGCCACCAGTTCGACGGAACGGAACACCCCATTTTTGCAGAGGATGACAACCAATTGCGCCCTGAACTCGCTACAATGGAACTTGGTTGCCTGAAGACAGTGAAACACCTGCTACAACTGCATCACTCCGTTTGGCTACTTGGCTTCTGTCGAACCAAAGTATTTTAAAACCATTGTATATCAATAGCAATACTATAGTTTGCATAAAACCAAAATATCTGAAAAAAGAGATCCAAACCTCTTTCTTTAATCGTGCAAATAAAACTTCAGTTATGGAATACTATGTTAGAACTTTGGTATTTTACGGTGGTCAAACAGGCTCAAAGTTTTGGAAACTATAGTAACCTCTGACCCAAATTAGTTGATTTAAATGTCTAGATTCTATTATATCTAATTTGGGTCGTCGAAGTACTATATGGTTCTTGCAAATACAAAGAAAAAACAGGGGTGTCAAACAGACCTAAATGCTTTAAGGAGCCTACTACGCGTCCCCCGGGGATAAAAGTTTCTGATCCCCGGGTGGACAGGCCGACACGTGTCTCAGAAAAAGAACCCCAATCCCGCTTTTGCTATAGAATTATCTGTTTTTGCTACATATTGTCTTGCTTTTGCTACATATAGCAAAATTGTTCGCCCACGAGACAAAAAATAAAAAGACAGATTTCACCGGAAACCTCGTCCAGGGCCGGCCCTTGGGAGGGACCGGCGGGGCAGCCGCCCCGGGCCCAAAAAAATTAGGGGCCCAAAAAATTATAAGCTATACATATAAAATAGATTTTTTATGGGCTTGTGGGCATCGCTCGACTCCCGGTGGATAGTCCCAGACAATGATTGATTTATCGATCGCCCCGTTCGCTTCCCGAGTCGCGCGCAAGCATTTTCTAGTACGGTTTCGCTAAAAAAATCGGTAGTGGGTTGGGCCTGTTTAGAGCATGTAGCTTCGGGTGTTGTCGGACTATTGATTCCCGTATCCACTCAAAAAGGTATCGACATACTCCATGCGTTCGCAAATAAGTGTATTTTTAGTTTTGTCCTAAGTCAAAGTTAGTAAAGTTTGACCAACTTTATAGCAAAATATAAAAACATTTATGACACTAAATTTGTACCAATAGAAATGTTTTAAAATTTAGTTTTAAAATATATTAATTTGATGTAATATATGTTGCTATATTTATCTATAAAATTGGTCAAATTTGATAAAGTTTAACTTAGTTAAAAGCTAGAAGGGAGTACTGATTAGAGACATATGAGACGGGATCTTTTCAACATATCAAGGCATGTCTCTTTCCTTTACTTTTTTTATTTTTCTTACATAAGTTCCATTACGTATTTTCTTTCTGTTTCATTCCCTTTCATCATTTTTTCTATTTTTTTCTTTGGTATATTTCTTTCACGCATTTTCCTTTCAATTTTATTTTTTTACCTTTTATCATGTTTAAATTTGATTTATATTTTTATACCTTTCAATTTTATTTTATCATGTTTCAAAATTTTTTTACACTCATTTTTTAAAACCTTTTCCCATTTAATTTCCGTTGTAATTTTCTGACTTCGCTTTTAGAAATGTTCGGTGGAAATTTTAAGGTATCATGTAAATTTTTTATTCTGTATGAATATTATAGTTGGAGTATACGTATAATATTAATTTTTCATCATCTCATATATGCAAAAAAATTATAATAAAAGGCCCAAAATTTTAGTTTCGCCCTGGGCCCCCGAAATCTCAGGACCGGCCCTCACCTCGTCGAACACTTTGTAGCAAAAAATTTATTCTAATGTAGCAAAAACGACTTCGCCGGAGACTTTCACTGAGAAACCTCGCCGGAGATATCATAACCAAAAATTATGTTGTTGTAGCAGAACCACAAAAGAGTGGTCGCAAGAAGTATATGCTAATGTAGCAAAAACTAACCTCGTCGAAGACATCATAGCAGAAAATTTATGCTGTTGTAGCAGAACCCATGGTAGCAAACGATGCTGCTTGTTGTAGCAAAGCGAAGTCGCCATTGTAGCATGCTTCGCCGCCATGTGTAGCAAAACTAAATTTTACTATTGTAGCAAAAAAAATCAATTTCGTCGAAGGCATCGGCAGAGACTCTTTCCCCAAGACGTCATAGCAAAAAAAAATATATAGCAAAAATAAAAGAACAATTGTAGCCACAACTTTCTTCGTTATAGCAAAAATTAGTTCATATTACAAGTCCCCCAAAATATAAGTAGCAAAACAATTTCATCTATATCACAAATATGCACAACCATTGTAGCAAAATCCTTTATGCAAAAAAAAATCACAGGAAGCTGTTGTCCCTGGCAGTTGCGTGCTCGAGGTCCCCATGCACTTGCCTGCCGACCGACGATCTCGACATCAGGCGCTGGTGATCCCTCTCCTCCCCCCCGGCGGCTACACGCGCTGATGCGTGCTCACATGGGCGAGATCAGCGAGAGGGCGATCCCATAGGCTGCGTGCTCGAGGTCGGCAGGCACCCCAACGCACAAGGCGGCGCCGTGGATGAGACTGGCGACCGTGAGCATATGGTAGCATGGGCAAGGTCAACGATGGCCTCATGTAGCAGCCGCCGCGCCACCTCCTGTGGCAGAGAATTCCACCGCCCCGTGTGTAGCCATTGCCGCCGTCGCCATGGAGCACGCGTAGCAGATTGGTCGTTTGAATAGGCAAGATGCGATTTCAGGCAGCTTGATGGACGCGTGGTAGGGGAGGAGCAGGGCGGTGCAAGGGTAGGAGCAGGGGCGGCGCGCGAGGGGTCGAGCAGGGTCGGCGCCATGGATTTTTGCAACGGCGTCGTAGATTTTTCCTTGACAGACGAAGAGGAAGAGAGACTCCTGAAACGTAAAGATAAGGTTGTTGGTGGACCTCATGTCCATCGTCTCCGAGCGAGCCGGGACACGCGTCAGGGCAAGGAGCCGGGGGGTTCGCGCGATCCTCGGGTGAACCATATCATTTTCCATGCTTTAATTTTGGTCGTAGCCGCCTCTGATGAGTCAACATCAATTAAGTGCCTGGCCTGCTGTTTTTAGCCGACGACTACGTGACACCACGATAAGCATACCTTTTTTGACATTGTTGTTTTGGCTGCCACTACATATCCCATGTGATCGACAATCATATTTTTATCCTCCAACCCACCATATAAACACTCTCCTTCAGTTTCATGACACGGAGCAGGAAAGCAGAAGGACAAATACAGAGAACACACACAACCACGCAGAGCAATGGGGAGCAGCGTCGTGCTATACACATGGATGGTCAGGGGTCACCTCCACCCCATGACGCAGCTCGCGAACCAGCTCGCCGGACATGGCGTTCCCGTCACCGTCGCCGTCGCCGATGTCCCGTCTACAGGTGACTCCTCGCGAACCATCGCTCGCCTCTCTGCCTCCTACCCTTCCGTGTCCTTCCACCTGCTTCCGCCGGCAGCAGCCCGTCCCACGGACGCGGCCGACCCCAACGCCGACCCTTTCATCACCCTCATCGCCGACCTCCGCGCCACGAACGCCGCCCTCCTCGCCTTCCTGAGGTCTCTCCCGTCCGTCAGGGCTCTCGTCGCCGACTTCTTCTGCGCGTACGGGCTTGACGCCGCCGCAGAGCACGGCGTCCCGGCATACGTGTTCTTCAGCCTTTGCGCGTCGGCTCTTGCCACCTTCCTGCACATCCCCGTCATGCACTCCGCCGTCTCCTTCGGGGAGATGGGGCGCTCCTTGCTGCACTTCCCGGGAGTCCACCCGATTCCGGCGTCGGACTTGCCAGAAGCCCTGCTCGATCGAGACAACAGGCAGTACAGTACCATTCTTGGTCTCTTCGAGCAGCTGCCCAGAGCGACGGGCATACTGTCCAACACGTTCGACTGGCTGGAGCCCCGTGCGGTGCAGGCCATAAAAGCCGGGACTCCTCGCCCCGGCGAGTCGGTGCCGAAACTGTTCTGCGTCGGTCCGTTGGTCGGCGAGGAGAGGGGAAGCAACGCGGCGGAGCATGAATGCCTAGGCTGGCTGGACAGGCAGCCGGCCGGGAGCGTGGTCTTCCTCTGTTTCGGGAGCGCGAGCTCGGTGCCGGCGGAGCAGCTAAGCGAGATCGCCGTGGGGCTGGAGAGGAGCGGGCACGCGTTCCTCTGGGCCGTGCGCGCGCCCGTCGCGCCGGACGCCGACTCCACGAAGCGGTTCGAGGGGCGGGAGGAGGGGACGGTGGAGGCGCTGCTGCCGGAGGGGTTCGTGGACAGGACACGAGGGCGCGGGATGGTGGTGTCGTCCTGGGCGCCGCAGGTGGAGGTGCTCCGGCACCCGGCGACCGGCGCGTTCGTGACGCACTGCGGGTGGAACTCGACCATGGAGGCGGTCAGATCGGGGGTGCCGATGCTGTGCTGGCCCATGTACGCGGAGCAGAGGATGAACAAGGTGTTCGTGGTGGAGGACATGAAGCTTGGGGTGGCCATGGACGGCTACGACGAGGTGATTGTGAAGGCTGGGGAGGTGGAGGCGAAAGTGAGGCTGCTCATGGAGACCGAACAAGGGAAGGAGATCAGGGAGAGGACGAGGCTGGCGAAACAGATGGCCGCCGATGCGCTGGAGGCCGGTGGATCGTCAACGGAAGCGCTTGTTGATTTCCTCAACAGTTTGAGCATTTCGACGCACCACTGAATCGGCCAAGGGCCATGACAAACAGCAGCTCTAATGAGAGTGCTGCTGCTGTTCATTGCCTTTTTCTTATGTACTACGGAGTAGTGTGTGGAATGGTCGAATGGAGTAATGTAAGCGACAGTTTAATCTTCTTACTTTGTGCAAATGTTGAGCAACGCGGATTTATAGGCTCTTGGCATCGTCTACTCCCTCTGTCTGTAAATAAGCATACGTCTAGAAAGCGCTAGACAAATTAGTTTCATCTCTTCTTTTATAAGGCTTTATCAATTATCAAGAAAATAGAAGAATGAGGATTGGTGGATGATATGGAGGATTTACCATCAAATGTGCAAACGTTGATGGTAATTATCAAGAAAATTAGTTTAATCTTCTTACTTTGTGCAAATGTTGAGCAACGCGGATTTACCACATGTAAGTGGGCCCTCAGCATCATCTCTGCCACATATTAGTTGAAAATTCGTGCAAAAGTCTCTCAGTTAAAGTCTCGGCATGTTTTGCAATTTCACCCTTCCCTAATGTTGAAATCAACCCGCACCCTTAAGCATCCTTATCCATCAGCACCCCTAGCCACCGCGCACCACATCAGAAACCTTAGCCCATTTTCTCCTCCTTGCGCCACCTCGACCGTTCCTCGCCATCTCCTGGACCCAACCTCATCACCATATCGTCTCCTCCTGGACCCCCTCTCCCCTTGTGGATCGGAGCAGCAGAAGTGTCCTCTCCACCTCGTCGGTGAAGGGAGCAGCGCGACTTAGATCTCTACAACTGGAGCTGAAAGGACCTCGTTTTCTCTAAGTATTTTGGTGTTGATGACAATCGCACTTGTGGTTTAATTGTGTGCCTAAGTTTCAGGTTTATCCGTTGGCAATGTGTTGTGTGGACCATTCTCTTGAAGACTCGTGAAGACAGCGCCCTTTGTTTTTGTTATTCTCTTTTGTTGTTGCTTTAGGGCACCGTACTATCAAGAGGGGGTCCACCCCGGAAGGTTGTGGGGAATCATGTTTTTATGCACAAACCATACTTGCACTGCCATAGCCCTCCTATTGTTCAGCGAGAGAGTGTCCTTTGGAGGTGTTTGGGTTGTTTCTGCCCTGGTCGGAAGTTCCGACCGCAATCTTCTGCGGGGCTGGCCTAGGCAGAAGTTCCGACTCAAGTATCGGCGCTAGTTCCGGTCAACGTCAGTATACTTCTGTATGGAAGTGTACTAATTGCCGGAATTAGCACCGGAAGTTGGTTCGGTAGTTCCGATCATCAGTTTTGGTCAACCCTGCTTGAAACCTGTGACCGGCACTACGTGGACACTTCCGTTGGTAACCTTGAGAGGTACTTCCGCCCAACCACCGGAAGTTTCGGCCAGGAGGTTCCGCGACCTAGAATTTCTGGGCCAAGTTCCAGTTCAAGTTCCGCCTAGGCTTAGTAAGTTTCTGTTTTGAAATGTCCTATTTGGCGGAACTTGCACCGAAACTAGCACCGGTAGTACTGTCAGAAATTCCGCTCAAGCTTGGCCAGAAGTTCTGGTTGTGCTACGGAGCCTCTCCCTTAGCTTTCGAGCTATTGGGAGAAAGCTGACCAGAAATTCTGGCAGCCCATCGAAAGTTCCGATGGTGTCACGGGAGCAACGGTCCATTTTGAAGGGGGCCTATTTAAGGCACCCTTCTATCTACTTCCCACCTAACTCTTCAATTTCTCTCTCCTCCATTAATACCAGAGCTCAGTATTTCTAGATCTCTCTCCCCAGCCACTCAAACCTCTTGATCTTTTGAGGAGTGGGAGAGGTGACCTTGATCTACACTTCCTCCGAAGGAATCTTGATTCCCCCACACATAATTTGTGGATCTTGTTACTCTTGGGTTCTTGAAACCCTAGACTGTGTAGGACATCCTCGGAGCTAAGGGAATGCGTTGTGAAGCTCCGTGGTGTCGTTGAGGACCTCCAATTGTGTTGCGGAGCTTCCTCCTCGACCTCTTTGTAAAGCTTCCGGTTGGCGCCTTCAAGGTCACCGGTTAGTGGATTGTGAGGCCGCTGTAACATCCCAGTATTTAGGAACCAACAAAGGGTAGATTTAGGAATTTGTGCAATTGCATACATTCATCTGTAAAAATGTGGGTAAATTTTTCGCCAAATAAGAAAAATTAAAGTGATCAAAGTTTCTTTTATTCTTTAAGTTAGGAATAGCTTTGGAGAATGATCGTTATAAACTTTGACATGATCTTTATGGATTAGTGTGTTTTGGGGAAAGGAATTTGAATTCAAACTTGAGAGTTGGATTTATATCTTTTGAAAGATTAAGATTATGTTTGAGTAATATTATTTAATCAAGAAATAATATTTAGTAACTCAAACTTTAAATAGCAGAACATAATCAAGTAAATGAATATTTATTCCATATATTTATTCAATGAATAAGTTACAAAATGTAACTGATGAAGTTGATAAAGAAACAATAATAGTAACCAGAAACTCTATGTAGGATTGACAATTAAATAAATGAATATTTATTTCATATAATCATTTCATCATTAAGTTACAAAATGTAACTTACAAAATTAATAAAGAATCTTTACAAGAGTAAAATTACAAGAAGAGGAAAGTATATTATTATTTAACTAATACATCTTTATTACAAAAGAATAAAATAAAGATTACAAAAGAATAAAATCAAGATTACAAAGGAACTATTCTATAAAAAGAAAACATATTATAATCTTGAATCTCCAAGTCTTGTACCTGCAAAACAAAGAACAAACAAAAAGAAAGAAAATAAAGATTAAGTTATTTTTACTCTCAGTAGTGAACAATGAGATGCATTGTTCCACTTATCATCATTGAGTAAATCTTTAGGGGCAAGTTTCACCAATATGAAAGAAATAAATATTTCATAATAAATAAGCCACAAGTCAAATGATTCCAATTAGTAAGAGGGGCAAGTTTCACTAGGTAGATAAATGTAATCAGATAAAAAGGTAGATCATTCCCTGAGCATATCCATAAGGATGCAGCAGGCACACATGCAACTTACACACCTAAATGCATGGTGTGTGCTGTCAAACACAACCACAGCTGCCCACACAAACAAAACAGCTCAACACAGTCGTGGGCAAGCACCACAGTACCATTTCCTTGCACATACACCACAAGCATCAGCTGTCTACCACAACAAACCATAGCACCACCAAAGATCAACCAAACATCACCAGATGGTGACATAAGGAGGGGGACGAATCAGGTGGATAGCAAGGCCAAGCCACAGGAGCTAGGAGGAGCAGGCTAGATCAAGGCCAAGCACAGGAACTTAGCAAAAGAAGAACAACATCAGAGGTGAAGGACAGGATCCAATCAGCAAGATCAACATCACCACCAAACACAACAATCATCAGTTTTGTGGTGAGTATCATAAAACCATCACATGATCTATTCATATTATCTAGACAGAAGCATGTGTTTTTTATGAAACAATCTCTCAATAATCACCCTGGTGAGGTGAATCTATCCTAGAGATTTTGAGTATAAAGATCAGAAATCAAACCTAGCCAAAAGCACCAATTTCTCAGACCAGTCTCACAGAGTTGGTGTTAACACATGCAACTTAAAAAATCCCTCAATTGTTCTTACCAGATCAGGGCACATCTCCCAGAGGGAGTAGCACCTCTGATCTTATAAGTTACAAACAAACCATTTACTTAACCAACTAGGACCTAGATCCTAGAGCCTCAGACCAGCATCATAGGCTTGATCAAACAATAAGCTTCCCAACTTATTTATCAGCATCTACCAAATTCCAGAAATGACCATAAGTAAAGTCAGCAACAAGATCTACTTATGTACCATTCTAAGAATGTTTCATAAGCATTGATCTTATCACTAAGACAATCAAATAGTCCAATCTACACAAATCAACTATCAAATCATTTCCCTAAGACCAGACACAGAGATCATACCATATCTATCTATTCATTTTCAAAGAATCATTCGATTCTATTGAATAAAATTCAGACTAAACATAAATAGGCAAGCCAACCAACACTAAGACAGTGAATCACCACTGACAGGGTCACTATCAGTATCATGATACTTACAACAGATAAACACATTAAGCCACCATAGTACCAACATGAGGCAATACTATGAAACCCTAGCATTTGATCCAGTATTAGCTTCAGACCAACAACAGCACCACATAATCAAAGGATGACCACAGGAACTGAGGTGCAGAGCACACAAATCCTCACTAAACATCATGACCAGACCATAGGAGCATCTTACAAGCACCAAAGATGAATCCTAGTAGCAACACAAGCACAAAACTAAGACTGGACACTAGATACACACAGAGGGATTTGAGGTAACAAGATGAACTAGAATCCATAGAGGCACAACTCACCCGGGGTCCTCACGATTTAATCAAGAGGAAGAGGGGGGGGATTCGAGAGTGGCAGACGGGAGCACCCACAGGGCGCTGCAACCCGCACCAGCCACGGCGGCGGCCACAGTGGCGCATAGCACTGCACACCACCATAGGAGGATCAGCAGCAGTGGTGGCAGCACCCAACTCCAAACCCTAGGGTTCGGGAACGAAGCTATCATGGCCACATGAGAGCTCCAAAGTCAAATCGAGGCAGAGGAGATGAACCATCATAGTCAACAACCTCGCCCTGCACCACGGCAGCGGCCAGGGAGGGCCACGGCGGCGAGCATCGCTCGGTGGCGGCGCCAGCACCCCACGGGGTCAAGGGAGAGAGGAGATGAGGACGAGAAAGAGACAGAGGGAGTGGGCTGAGAGGGCCAGGACCCCTTCAGGGAGCCTTTTGGTCATGGCCACTTGGGCCAAAAACGGCCCAATAAGCCCAACAAAGCTAGCCCAACAACCTAAAGAAAATTTTAATAATTAGAAAAAGACCAAAATACCCCTGAACATAAATTAATTCTAGAAAATAAAATAAAATCTAAAAATTATAAATAAAATATTTTTAGATTCACAATAATCCAATCTATCTAAACAAAATAAATAAATTTTTATGCATATAATTTTTATCAAGAATTTTATAATATATGTATTCCTTATGGAATTTTATAAAATTAAAGAAAGAAGATAAAAATAAATAAAAATCACTTTTATTATATATTAATATGGTAGTATTTTAAAAAATATTAAATAAATATTTAATATCATAAAAAGAAATTCTTGTATTTAAATGATAATTCTTAAAAGCATTATTAAATAAATAAAATAAAATAAAAATAAAAAATACAATATTCAATAAATATTAGAAAATAATATTTATAAATCCTTTACTACTTAAAGGAATTTTTGAAACTAAAATAATGGGTAGAACACACAAAAATAAATAATGCATTACATTACTTTGCATAATCATTTTGCCTCTTTAAATATTGTCCTTACCGGGCAATAATGATGTTTTGTAGACATAGAAGCTCAAGGTTCAGTGCAAGCATCCGACTTCACTACCTTGCAATCACAAGGCAAGTTCATCACTTGCTCATGTCCTTTGAAGAGTCTTTACCAAAGTATTTGCAAATTGTGTGTTATCATCTATACTCCAACGAAAGAAAATATTATTTTCTCAAATAAATAAATCTTAGGTATCATCCTCAGTGATGATATAATGGAGCAATAGAACTTAGGTTTCTATTTGCAACAATGATGATCAATTAGGGACTTAATAACCCATGACATCAGTGATTCTAGCGCCGTATATCACCCGTTAACCATGAGATTTGGAATGGGATAGAGAAGTCAACTGTATCTTCTTCCTCTCGCATGTAGCTGGATGTGCAGGTCGTGGCTGTTATCACTCATAGCATGCTTATTAATTGGTAATTCATAGAGGATATGCAACATATGGGTGGGAACCCTCAACGTCCCATGATAGTTCTGGCATCTAAGGTCTGTACAAACCATTGCCGTAATTCAATGTGTGGGCATGGTGTACACCAAGGAGGCATGCGAGGTCACGAAGGGGGAAGTGATTAGCTTGGATCACCTACTGGGACCCACATAATGGAATTGTGGATGGGAAAGTACGCCCGGTTGTGCAACAAGGAGTTGATCTCTCATGGGTAAAGTAACGCACCTCTGCAGAGTGTAAGAACTGTAACTTGTTACTCCCTGTTCCGGGAAGGAGCTACGAACGCGGCAGGAAAGGAACTCCATGAAAGTTCTGGTCAACCTGTGAAGGCTGATGGTCATAGATTTTCATAATAAAATCAATCTTTGAAGAAAGATTTACATAAAAACTGCATAGTGCCAAGGACTTATGGTCTGAGGTGGTAGATAGAGAATCAAACTTCCCACCTTGCATATAATGAACTTGCTGGGTAACGCTGTTACTCACCCTTTCCTTTGATCCCTTGCTTAGACTCTGAAGATCCCGAAGACACCCCTATGTATGCAGCTGAATGCCAAGAATATGTGTTCTACGAGGAGCCTAACCTGTCAGGAGGTGTTGAAGGAGTGGATTACGAAATCCGCTATGGAGTAGATGGCAACAAGTCAAACTAGTGCTCTAGTTAGTAGTAACCGACGGAGCCGAATAACATGAACCCTATAGAATAAGTTGTTGAGCTCAACTCTTAGTTGGAGTTGTTACTTTTAAATTCCGCTGAAACACTTTATATTTTGGTTTGTAAGTTAAATCTTTTCAAAGTATTGAACTTCTGGTATTGTAATAATAATGTGTGTATGTTTGTAATATGGACCCGCAATGTTTCTGTTGTACCACTCTGAGGGATGTGATATTTACGGAACGGTGTTCTGTGAATGTCATGTCAACGACTATAGTGTACTACACATGTAGTAGTATGCTGGGTCACCGCAGTTGGTATCAGAGCAACTTGCTTTGACCTTAGGTTGGAAACCTAGTAAAGGGTGTTACCTGTAGGAGTGTGTAGCAACGATAAAGAATTCTCTAAAAGAATATAATGGGTATTCGAATGAGAATATTCCGTTATATGTTTTAGTGCGATAATTCTTTGTTATGAGGCAATATATTATTGCTTACTAATAAATTTTTTTTTTACATACAGAGTTATGGCACCAAAGTTTCCAAAACAGACTTTGGTAAGGAAAGAGGAGACTCTCGATGATTACCAAGGATCATTCATGGACCAACTTCATCAACTCTTAAAGATTTTTAGTTGTCCAACTAGAATTCCAGTGAATACCATAACCTATTATGATGGTCGGATGTTATCCAAGTATCGTGTGAGTATCCAACTCCCAAAGGATCTTGGATTATATCACGATCTACCTATAGGTGAAGGTAGGAGTCACTTAGCAGCATATCATGTTGCTGTTGTGGAGGCGATAGCTAATATCCGGGAGCATAAAGCCAAGGAACTAGAAGGTAGTACATTTTCTGTGATCCCTCATGATTCTATAGACTCGGAGCCTGTACCGGAACATCTTACTTTGGTTAAGAAGCATCCTAAGTTAGCTTCCAAGTTTATGGACAGATATCGAACACTTGTTGCGTGTTTTTATAAGACACATCAAGTTATTGTCGAAGATAAAAATGACATGTTAGAGGATCTAACAGATCCTGAAAGGAGGAAGCAATTAGCATTCCAGTTGGACAAGGAAGCAAGCAGTAGTACAAAACCCAACTTTAAGGATATACTTATAGATCCTGAATCTTTTACACCATATCCTTATTCACCAAGGCCTGAACCTATATATGATCCTACTTTAGATATGAGGTATGTAGTACCATAGGGTTCAGAGGAGGGTTCTGATTCAAAACTTCCTATGGAGAATTTTGATGGTTGGAGAATGGGATCATCCGAAGGATCCCAGGGACACCAGATGTCCATAGATGGTTTTGACAGAAATGTTGGACAATCTAGCTGGATGGGTGCAAGAATTAACCCTAGTAATAGTAGTTGAAATACCGTATCCATAGATAATCAGGATGAAGAAGAATATCCTGAGGAGAGAGTGTGTAACATCCGAGCATTTAGGACTAAATGAAGGGTAGATTTAGGATTTTGTGCATCTGCATGCATGCATCTGAAAATCTGGGTAAATTTTTCGCCAAATTAAAAGATTGCAGTGATCAGAATTCTCACTCCGAAGAATTAGGTTTAGTGTCATCAGAAGGGGAGTGAGATGAATTTTGACATGACCTCTATTGTTTTCTGGAGTTATGAGGGAAGAAATTTGATTTATAAATAATTATTCACAATAATACAAGTACAAGTATTAAAAAATAAAAGTATAAAGATTATTAAAATCCAACATTCCAATGTTCTTTTACAATAAAATAATAAAGGAATATTACAATGAAACAAATAAGTGAATAAAGAAAATGGAAAATGAATTACAATAATTAAACAAATAGAAGAATTCTTTATTAAAAGAATATATATTACATTATTATTTTACAATAAAGGAATAATAAGAATAGTTACAATAGTAAGATAAATTAATGTATTACAATGTTTTTATATTAATTCTTGACAGAAAAGGAAATTACAAAAAAAATGGGATAAAAGAAAAATCCTAGAACTAATCTTCATCTTCACATCTTCTCATTTCCTGATCTTGTTCCTGTAAAATCATGAAGTAAACAAAATATAGTATAAAGAAGTTTGGGGGGTTATAATTACTCTTAGTAATGCAATGTGATGCATTGCTTGCCACATCATTGAGTTTTAGAGAAGAAAACAAGTCAAGTGTAAATATGTTCTTATCAAACTTGTCTCAGCACAACATCATTGACAGAGATTGGTCAAGTTTCACCAAGGGAAGGTAAAAGTCAAATAGTAGAACCATCAGCAAATATCAAGATATTTTAACTTGATCTGATCCATAACATCACAACAAGCAACCACACAGCTCAGACACACATGCAACTATGTGTGATGTCAGCACCACAAGAGAGCAGCACATGGAGAGGCAGCACCAGCCGTAGCAGGGCTGCTAGCATATCCATCCCACACACACCACCAACCCATAGTTCCTTCACTAGCTCTAGAGCACCTCAAAGAACATCACATGTTCTTATTAGATATTCCCAATAACACAGAGATCAAACCACCTCACTAGAAACCTAGTTTCAATCTTGTACTCCTAGCAATCTAGTTTCTCCAATGAGCCATCCAGATGTAGGTCAGGATCAAACAAGATAAGGAGGAGGAGGAGAATATCAAGAAGGAGGCTAGTAGCAGATCAGGGAGGAGAAGGTCAACAAGATCAAAACCACAGCATCAGGAAGAGCTACTCAAGCTCAATTTAAGACATACCAAGCATCAGCATATACTGCTCAACATCAAGTTGCTATTCCTCTCTAAGACAGCCAAAATGTTTAATATCAATTGTTCTCCTATTTTCTTTTCCCAAGATGGATTTTGGGTAAGAGAGAGCTCTCGGTATAGTGTAGAAGTGCTACACTAAGTTCATCCCAGAGCTGTTAAAAGCCAACAAGTATTTGTTCTTATTTTACATCTGGCCTCAGAACCACATCATAGGCAAGGATTGGACTAAATCCTAGTCAAGTATATATTAGTAGATCATATAGTTGATCTAGACAACTGTGCATCCTCTAGAGAGGTACCACAGCAGCTAGATCATCTATAAAGGCTACAAATCTTACATATAGGACATAGCCAATAAATCAAAGCATCAACTTTATAAAATCTTAAGCAATCTAATTCATTTTCCTAAGTGAGGGTCACCAGGAATCATTTCATCCATTCAAAGATCTAAGTCTCAGCTTTATACATCATTAACCAAGATCACATATTAAGATTTTACACCTAGATCATCCAGATTAGAGGATATCATTTTTCCACACCTACTTGGAAAGTCTAGCAGATCCATTAGTGGAAACTCACTGTGTTCCATCATAAAGGAGGCATCACAGTGGCATTCCACTATTGAATCTACACAGTACAAGAATCATCACTACATAATCATTTTCCTAGCTTACAACAGCTAGAAATCATATAAAATCTTACTATCATCATGACAGAATAAATAGCCACTTACTTATATATATGCTCAATTTAGATTCTTTGCAAGGCAGTCAAGCCTCCTAAATGGCTGCTATATTGTTACCACGGTGCTCAATCTAGAAGAAGGCACCACAGTGGCACCAACATAGAAATAACCACTAGATGCTTTTATAACTAAATAACCATTTAGTAAAAGCCCTCCAAATATAATCTATCGTATCCCCATCTTAGCAAGCTAGGAATCATTGCAACCATTTAGATTGTCATGACAACAGTGTTAAAGGAAACATGTAAGCTATGCTTACAAGGCACATCCATACAAGATTTATCATCTTCCTAGATAAAAATTTCTAGGAATCATTCTTTAAATTATGATCTCTCTGACGATCTGGACATGCAATAAGATTAATACATATCATCATTTTAACCAGAGACATATACCCATTTTGCTGTTATATCTAACAGGTTCTCTCCCTATCCGTTGATAGGGTAGAGGCTCTCTTATCCAATTGTTATCCTAAATAGGTTTTTTTAATTAGTCCGCTCTATTACTATTAATGCAGAAAAAAGTAAAAAGTCTAATTAGATATTTTTTGTTTTATTTGAGAACCCTTTGAGAGGGCGTTCAAAGGGTTCTCAAATAAAACAAAAAAGTAAAAACGTGCATTTCATGAAGGTTTCAGTTTATGTAATCATTTAGGTGTTAATGTAAACGAACCATAACTATGCAAACCTATTCCGAATAGATTGATACCAAAATAGCAGATCCAAATTATAAGAAATCCTATCGAAGCTACAAGTGCCGATTAAAAAAGAGATACATAGACATATAAATTAAAGGGATGTATATATTATTCCTATATATATCATCTATCTATGAAAAAAGTAAACAAAGTTCGTTTTTGGGTTCCCCGAAGCCCCGAATGGATTGAATCGTTTCTGCTTCTGCCAACGAAATGAAGGCCTCGCCCCTTCCGAATGCTTCTCCGATCCTGAAGTACTCACGAAGAGAATAAGATGCATCTCCCCCTCCCTCTGTCTTTTTTCGCTTTGCTAATCTTCCCCTCTCACGCGGGCCGGGCTTAGGCGGGCGCGAGAGGAAGAAAGAAAGTCAAAGAGTGTCTTCTCCTTTGTCCTTTTTTCAGGGCAACGCAGGAAAGAACCCTCTTTTTGTAATCCCCGCTGCTTCCCAGAGCCTTTTTTGTATTGAACGCATGGCGTAGTTAGGACCCCTCCCATCATGTTTGAGCAAAGTTACACAAAAACTACTTCCTGAAGCAAAGCTTCAGTAAGTTAAGAATCAAAACATCAAGTTTGCATGGTACTTTAGAATCCCATGAAAATTTGATCCAAACCATGTGTTTGAATCCAAACATTTCCATTGTATTAATTTTATTATGAGCATTCTGTTATATTAGTTCCATCTAAACTAACAATCATCAGAACATGGTGAACATCTTCTCAGTGTCCTTAAAGGAGATCCAAATCAAAGTTGTAGCACATCAACTAATCATACTCAACGGCAACTGCTAGAACAATGCATTGTGAGAGAGATTTGAGAGAAAGGAAGAGGGGTGAGGAAAGTGAGCATCTGGGCGTGTACCTGGCGCCCGAGGCACAACCACATCGGCGTGGCGAGGCAGGGCTCACGCGACCGCAGCAGTGCACACATGGGGAGGACTTCATCGTGCACCAACATCATCACCATGACGCGGCGGCACGAGGAGCACCGTAGTACTCAACCCGCATCGAGCCGCACCCGTGGATGCCTGTGCATAGAAGAGGCAACACCAGCAACCAACCCATCATCAGATCACCATAACCGCACCATCACCTCGCCACCGTCACCATCCAGGGGTCACCAGAGCACATCGAAGCCGAAACCCTAGCAACAAGAATGCAGTGGGGGCGAGCGAAAGAGGGATCAAATGATAAATCGAATTGGATAGGAAGGAGTAGCGGAGGGGAGCGCGTTGAGGACGACGACATGGTGGCGCTAAGGAGTCAGGGCAGGCCATGGTTCTTGGCAAGGGCAAGCACACCATGTCGCCAGAGAGGGAGAAGGTGAGGAACGAGCCAGCGTGGAGAAGAAAGGGTCGAGTTGACCGACTCGATCGGTTGGGCTATGTGGCTCAGTCCAACCAGGTGCACTGGGCTGGGTTTTGGGCTAGATGGGCCCAAGAACTAGGCCCAGTTTATATAATAACAAAAATGGAAATTATTAAAATACCCTCTACACATTTTTAAGCTCTACAAAAAAATGTAGAAAAATCCTAAAAATATATTTAATATATCAAAATATTTATTAAAATAATATTCACTTAAGAAAAATATAATTATATTTATTTAAGTTTAATAAAATACAAATAAATATTAACACCCTTAAACATCTAAATGAAATTTAATAAATTTAGAAACAGTTCCTAAAAATAAATGAAAATCATTTTTAGGAATAAAAAGAAATCTCTTATCTCATAAAAATAATAACTTAAAATTTTTATAAAAAATATATTTAAAGACATTAATTAGTTAAGAAATTTTATAAATAATAATAATACCTAAAAATAAATAAAATTCATTTTTAAGATTTCAAGCAAGTATATTTACTATAAAAATACTAAGTATAATATTATAAAACATTTTAAAGTTCCTAAATCATATAACTTCAAAAATTATAAATTATTAAAACAATATAGCTACTTCGTTAATTATTTAAAATTATTTCCTAAGTAAGAAATGATCTTATTTAAAACATAATTTTTTAACTCTAAGTAGTCTAAACCATAATTATAATTTAATATAAAATCTAGGTGTAAACAATTAAATTTTTAATAATCTTTTAAAAATCCTTAACTAACTATAAGTCAAGGATTTACCAAGTTATTCTTTGCAAATCTTTAACAATTCATAAATAATCATATTTCACAAACTTGTGATTCACTAAATAAATTATAATAAAATCCACCTATTTTTCT
This sequence comes from Avena insularis, assembly GCA_023614405.1. Lineage (NCBI taxonomy): Eukaryota > Viridiplantae > Streptophyta > Magnoliopsida > Poales > Poaceae > Avena > Avena insularis. Next base: position 335,416,541 of record CM042689.1, on the reverse strand, counting down.
TTATAAAGAAACATCTCATAGTATGACTTACCAATCTTACACATGCTAAATTTAAATCTTTAAAACAAAGTTCCATAACCATAAGATTTCATCTTTAATTATACTTATGAAAAACTCTAATTAATAATGCTACAATTGTTATATCTCATGACCAATTACATTTTTATATTTTACTTTGGTCTGAGATATTCTAAGCTAGATATATAATGACTCGGAATCATTTAAACCTTATTACAAAACCATAGCTTCAATCCTATTAATATCTAGAGTTGAATAATTTAGCATAAATAATATTTTCTTCAAATGTTATTCTTTTTTCCACTTCAAAAGAACCATTGTACCATTTCTTTAAACACATAACAACTTAAAACATGAACTTTGTAATAATTACATAATATCATGGAACCTTAAAATTATATTATGATTGTACCTTACTCTTCATATTTTATATGTTTACCCTTCTTATAAAGTAAACTTAAACTAAAGCAAATCTTTTGATATGTTTACTCTTCATATTACCAGGCAATGATGATATTTTTTGTAGAACCCAAGGTCTAGGGTCAAGTCGAGACATTCGACTACAATATTTCGCTATATCAAGGCAAGTTCACACTTTCTCATGTCCTTTGATTATTTTCTGTAAAGTATTTTGCAAATCCAGTGTTTTCATCACCTGCATTTCAAAAAGGTCACAAAACACTATTTTCATAATAATACGATTATAGGTTATTTACCATGAGGTAATAACCTACTATGAAAGTTCTGGTGGTAAAGGAACATAATATCTAGAACTTAACAACCAATGTCGCTAGTGATTCTTGCGTCTCGTTAACCATGAGATTTGGAATGGGACGGAGAAGTCAGCTGGATCGGCTCCCTTTCGCATGTAGTGGACACTGTTCTAGTTATTTGTAAGTTACAGATCGTGGGTATAGCCGTTTTATACGGGGAAAGGTCTACCGTGGATCTGGGCTTACAAAAGACAGATTACTAGTGTTAATGGTTGTTGTGTGTATCCAACTAAGGTATAGCCGTTTTATACGGGGAAAGGTCTACCTTGAGTTTGGGCATACAACAATTGCGGTGTATGCGGGGTCGTGGAGAAGGACAGTGATTGGCTTGGATCATCTACTAGGCCCCACACCATAGGAAGTGTGGACAGGAAAGATTCGCCCGGTTGTGCATCAAGGATTTGATCTCTCATGTGTAAAGTGACGCACCTCTGCAGAGTGTAAGAACTGTAACTTGTTACTCCCTGTTCCGGGAAGGAGCTACGAACGTTGCAGGAGAGGAACTCCATGAAAGTTCTGGTGAACCTGTGAAGGCTGACGGACATAGCTTTTCAGAATAAAAGCAACCTTTGAAGAAATGTTTACGAAAATCTGCATTGCATATGACCTATGGTCTATGGATGCAGATATAGTGCATCAAACATTCCTTTTAGTGAACTTGCTGAGTACGCTCGTACTCAACGTATCTTATTAACCCTTGCTAGATTCTGAAGACAATAATGGTCAGGAAGAGGAAATACTATATCCAATTGAAGACCAAGAATTCCGCTATGAAGAACCAGAAGTATCCAGAAGCGTCGAAGGGAACAATTATGAAAACATCTATGGAATGGATACCGACGTATCTGAAGGGTAGATGTAGCATATATAGTGATCTAGTCCAGTAGCATAGATTTCTATCCTCTATCTATAACTAAATCTCGTATAAACCTTAGTTGCTTATTTATTCTGTTCTTCGAGTTATTATAATTTAACCTGATTCATCGGGATACCTCTATGGACCTAGGGGGATCTCAAAGTCGTCATGTAATTTCTGGTTGTAATAATGATAATGTATGTTATGGACCCGCTTTGTTTCTGTTGTACCACTATGAGGATGTAATATTTGCGGAATGGTACTCCATGAGTGTTATGTCCACGACTATAGTATACTACAACATGCAGTGGTATGCTGGGTCACCGTAGCTGGTATCAGAGCAAAAGCTTTGACCTTAGGTTGGAAACCTGTTAAATGGGGTAGAACTTGTAGGAAGTATGTTAGCAACGATAAAGAGTTCTCTAGAAATATGATGAGTATTCACTTGAGAATTACATTGTCATGTTTCTAGTGCGATAATTCTTTATTATGATGCAAATTGGGGTAATAATAATAAGTTATAACCTAGTAGGACCAATTATAATCTCATATCTACAATGAGGAATAACATCTCGGAACTCAAACCGAAATGTTCAAGTGATATATTGGACCATGTAGGTGATTGGACAGAACTTTTGAGACAACTTTTATGGAATATGGAATTACAAATCTCGAATTTTTGTCAAGGTTTATAGTTTCCAACACGGGAAAGTGTTAGTCTAGTACTGTATAGTGCTTATCTTACCAAAAGAGTTGGGGATAAGAGAAGTAATGTCATCAGGGAAGAGAAGATACATGGCGGTGGCGTATCAAATTGTAGTTTTATAAGCAATAATCAGGCTTCGAAAGCAAGAATCCAAGGAAATTGGTAGGTAGTACTCTTACTACTATACCTCAAGATTCCATAAATGCGGAACTTAAGTTGGATCATGCTGCATTCGTGCAGATTGAATCTACTTGAGCTGCCGAATACATAGGTCACAATAGGACATTACTCAATGCCTATCATGACACACATTAAGGTTCTAGTCTAGGAGTTGGATACAACCTTGAGGAGTATGTTGATCCTACTAAAGAAATTGAATGCAAAAAGGAGTTAGATAGAGAATCTAGGCATTGTAGAACAGTCTTCTCAAAAGAGTTGTATGAAGAGAATGAGTTTGAAGGACCATAGTCTGAAACCTATGCCTATTATTAGAATGGGCCTTAGAAACATATAGGTCATTAACAAGTATAAAACAAAATAGGAAACTTAGGAAACATCCAATCCAAGTATTCCAGTTTGGAATCCCGACGGATGGGGAGTAGAATCTTACACTGGAACCAGGGATAATCCTATGCCCTGTGATCCTAATAAAGGAGTAGAAACCAGTTAGATTAGCATGGAATCTATGAACCATATGGGGGTAGTACCAATCCTATTGACCTGGAAGAAGGCACTGGCAGTTATTACCTCTATAGGTATGACTGAATCAAGGAAAAAGTAGAGAATACATCTTACTTTGAAAATGCGATTGAGGGTGGACATGAGAATTCCATAGAAGATCACGTATTTTCTAGTCATTTTTCAATGGCTAATATCAATCTAAGTACTTATAATCAAGAGTCCCTTTGGATGTTTATATACTTTAGAAGGTAGTTATTAGACTTCACGTCATCATGGATGGAATTCTAGGAAGTACTAGAAAGAGAGAGAAAAGTAAGAAGAGACAATCCATAGAAGTAAAGGGCTTAAATGATGTACATAACCAATAATGTGCATCGTAGTGTTTGAGAGGCATGACCTAAGAAGTGAGATCATGCTCATACGAGCAAGCAAGTCCTTGTAACATACAAGTAATGTACCAAGTGAGAGTCAAACCATAGATGTGAGGATTGTTTGTAATAGTTTATAAAACCATGTATAATACATGGTATAGGTTTGGTTGTTATTTGGATTTGGTTCTTGATTTCCTTGTGTGACTAGCACTGTGCATAGAGTTGAGCTCAGAAAACATATGCATGATGTAAGTATGAGTATTCGTTTTATGTATCAAGACTAGAGAGGGTATGGATACGGGAGTAGAAGCTGGGTTTGAAGGACAACGTTTTGTCAACACCCGGATTTTTAATCCCAGATGCCTGTTATGCCATACATCGCAATCCCAGGATTACCATTTTTGCGAGACATAACAGAATTGGATACCACAGTACATCATCCATTACAAACCATACATAAGGTCTTACACAAATAAGCATCTCATGATCCAATTCTTAATACAACTTCAAGCAGCGGAATACGTAATAGTAACGGTAGCGTAGGCGAAGCTCTATCTTCGGGGTCACAGGCAATGCTGACGATGGGAGATGATCCTAGTTGTCGTAACCTTCCTGGGGTCCATCCTCCAAGTACTCCTCTTCATAGTCTGGCCACGGGAATAGCCAGGGACAAAGCCATGAGTACTCTTTAAGTACTCGCAAACTAATACTAACAAGGAAAAAGGGGTTTTGGATAATAGGACACTAGGCTCTAGGGTTGTTTTGCAAAAAGCTAGATTTATCTCTACTAGTTCAGAAGCAAGAGAAGCTAGTCACAATTTTATAACTCCTAAGTGGGATCTTGTAACTCATGTCACAACTCTGTTGTGGTCAAGTCAAAGTCTCAATTCATTTCACAAGTCATTTTGAAAACATCTGACGGGGAACAAGATGGCCACTCTAATCGTCCATAATCATGACGCAGCTATTCAATAGTTTGACACTCTGCAGAGATTGTACACTTTCACCACAACATTCGATACATCCGTCAGGAACAAATCCTGAATTCACCATACTCAGTATGCGGATAATCAATCCTAACCTTTCAATTACACGCCCTAGTATAAGCACCTATCCTGTGAGTTTGGCCTCCCAACCATGACCAACTGTCATCTTGGGTACTGCACAGGTGGACAATCTTCACAAGGTAGCCTCAGCTCATACCTTGGTCGTGAGGGAACTAATACTAAGGTATATAAGTTTCTAGTCAAGCCCTACCCAATCTTCGGGTATTGTGGTTGTACGATAAAATTGGAATGGTATCGCATCCAGACAACCATCAGTTTTATAAAGGGCTAAGGCTCATGCCTCAACATTTTCATCACCAAAATCATCTGGTGTTCGGAAACACATGTCAAAACATCTCAGTAGAATGATCCATCATTCTAAGGTTTTCATAACCATTTTTACCAAGTATTCCCATCTAAAGTTGATCAAGTTTTATGCTTAGCACTAGCATCTACAAGTGGGGGTAGCACTAATGAGGGGGGGTAAACTAGTGGAGTTTCAACTAAGTACAACCTTATATCTTAGGATGATATCAAGGTTTCTAACTTAGGCCAAATTTTATGCTCTTTATGCAACCTTCAAATATATCTTTCTAGAATCTATAAGTCACTTAAGTCAACTCTAAGTTAAAGCTTCGATAAAGAAATAAAATAGAAAGCTTGCAAATAAAACTAGGATTGGGTTATCAAGTGGGTATGATCACATATGCTTAAGGCATATAGTTGGCATGGTAACAAGCAAGTATTAGCTTGCACAATTGCAAGTATAAGCTTGCATGGGTCAACTTGATTAGTAAGGCTTGCTAAAGTAGAGTATCTTGCAAGTGTTAGCTTGCACATTCACTAGTAGTATTAGGCTTGCCTTGTGCAGAGTAGTGGTTGAAGTTCTCCTTGGCTTCTTCTTCGTAGTATCCTCCTTCCTCCTCGTATCCTTGGTCGGTACTAGCTTCTATAAATAAATACGATGTACACAATCACCAAACAATACTTAACTACTTGCAATCATCACACAAAAGGGTCCTATAGATGATCTAGCATCATCACTAACATTACAAGATTAAAGCTTGGTTTAATTCCTTTTATTTTTAGAAAAGTAATTTCTACTCATTGAAAAACTACTTAATATTTACTATTCTCCAAACCAAACATGGGATCATGTTGACACATGTCATCACCACATATTTTAGTCCATGGGAACGTGATTTAAAGTGGTGTCACAATTTAATAAGGTTTTACCCTTTTATTTTAATTAATTAAAGTGGCCAGAAATGCCTATGTGGCATTCTTTTATTACTTGGTCATTATTTCTGTAAGTAAACCTATATATTTTTATATATTCTGAAAGGTATGGTTAAATGTGATTTTTGAGAGTTGAAATCAACTCAAAATCTATTATGGTTTTAACTTGAAAAATGTTTGAATGCAGAAAAGCTTCTGACTTGTTATTTTTACCAAGGATGATCTACTGATCCAAATGACTTGAATCCAATGGGCTTGCATTCAGCATTCCCAGACCTTTCTAACAAAATTGGTTTCATTCAATTTGGTTCACTAAATCGACCTGGGTTGATTTTTGAAATTAGGTACAGAAGTGTGTTTGAAATAAAATGGAAAATGTTAAATTCAAATAACTGGGTTGCGCGGGAAGCGATACTGGGCCAGCCTGCTAAGCACAGTGCTTCCGCGGGCGGTTTAAGTGGCCGTCCCCACACGTCAGTGAGACAGGGGGTGCGAAACGGTATGGGGCGATGTGGTGCGTTCGATCTGGTTCTAATCCAACGGCTGAGGGTCATCGTCGATGTTGGGCAACGCCGGCGAGACAGAAACCTAGCACGGCCAGTGGGGTCATTGGACGGGGTTCAGGCGAGGGTCGGGGAGGCGGGCGAATGACGATGTTGACGACGGCGAACCTACTGGTACCGGCACCTTCTCCTGGGGCAGCTCCAATCGCTGGCGCCCTTCTTCTCCAGCAGCTGCGGGCTCCGGTGAAATTCCGGCGCTGCGCTGCTCGCCTTGCTCCGGGAACGGGGTGGAATGATCAGTGAGGAGAGGGGAGTGAGATGGTGTGCTCAATTTGGCTGGGGGTGGCCTCTATTTATAGTGGCGAGAGGGGACCGACGGGGCGCACGGTGAGCTCGTCGTGGTCGATGGTACAGAGGGCTATCGGCATGGGCGATGGTAGGGGCGGTGCGGTGCTCCCTGGCGATGCTCAATGACACGGTGGCGAGACGTGGGGCGGTGCGGTTTGGTCGGAACGTGACGGTGCTCTCCGTGAGCCCGACGGAGAATTTAATGGCGCACAGCGCGCGTGGTATGTGCGTGTCTGCGGGGTTGCTGGGATGGTGGTGATCACGTATGCACGCGGCGAGGGCGACGCGCGGTCTGTGGGTGTCGGTCGAGCGTGGCGCACGGGGCGTGCTCTCGGCATGGTTGCTAGCGAGCTGGGCACGGTCCGTGCATGTGGTCTAGTGGCTGGCAACGTTCGAGCGCTGGACATGGAGTGGCGGTGAGGTGTTGGCTTGCTCCCAGACATGCTGGCTAGGCTTGTTTATTCTCCTAGCTTGCTGTCGACATGGGGGTGACAAGGGTGCACTCGGCCTGCTCACCATTGATGGCATTGCCAAGCTTACAGTGATGCTAGATGTTTGCAATTGAGCTAGATGATCTACTAAAGCCTAGTTGCAACCAGAGAGGGAACAAGTTAGGCTTCAATCACTGCTCACAATAGTGTTTGGATTTTGTTTGATTTGAATCTGCAAGGTGTTTGATGAAATGGCCGCAAGAACTCAAGTTTTGAATTTTGAAAAGATTTTTGGTGGGTGTGCTAGGTTGGTGCTGGTGAGTCTGCAGATGCTTGGGTTTTGAAAGTTGAGCTGGTTTGAGTGGTTTTTGAAAAAGTGGGATCTTCCCATATGATAAAGATTCAATTTTGAATTGTCATTTAAACTATGCATTTGAAAGTTTCTGGATGATCACAAGGTGGGCCTTGATAACTTGTTATGAGTACAATCAAGGGGTGCAAAGATCCAGAAAAGTTTATGTTAGGTTCTGAAAGTTTGAGACAGCAAAAGTAGGCATGGGAGTTAAATTGGTCAAAATGACCATTCCCTTATGTTATTTGTTTTGATTTACTTGTCTTTGGGAAAAGTGTGGGAAATGTTTAGATGATGTTTATTTCACCTAAGCATCCATTTACAAGCAATGGAACACACAAACAAGGTGGTTCAAAAGAATTCAAAATGAAATTCATACTCACATGCATGCTTCCATAATTTTATTTAGAAAAGTTTTTGTTAACCCTAATTTTGATGATTAGAGTTTGATGATCCAAGTTTAGTATTTTTGGGATGTTACAAACCTTCCCCCCTTAAACAAAATCTCGTCCTGAGTTTTGAAAAAGGACAAAAAGAATACCAAGGATTTGAAGAGATCGGGAAACTCAGTCCTGATGTGATCTTCGCGCTCCCAGGTAGCTTCCTCTTCTGTGTGGTTGCTCCACTGGATCTTGAGAAACTTGATGCTTCGGGTTCGGGTAGTTCTGAAGGCTTCTTCCAAAATACGGATGGGTACTTCGGGATAGGTTAGGTCATCGTTGATCTCTATGGTCTGGTGATCGATATTCTTGAACACTTCCGTATTCTCTGGAACTTCGAGACACTTGCGAAGTAACGAGATATGGAACACATTGTGCACTGCTGACATCTCTTCGGGTAGTTCCAATTGATACGACACTTCTCCTCGACGGTTTAGAATCTTTAAAGGTCCGATATATCTGGGGGCTAACTTTCCTTTGAGTTGGAAACGCAGCATTCCCTTCAATGGCGACACTTTTAGATAAACAAAATCTCCTATGTTGAAGGCGAGGTCTCGATGTCTCTCGTTGGTGTAACTCTTCTGTCTGGACTAGGCTGTCTTGAGGTGCTCACGAATCTTGTGAACCTTCTCTTCTGCTTCTCATAGGATGTCGGGTCTGAAGATTTGACTCTCTCCTACTTCCGACCAGTTCAAAGGGGTGCGACACTTCCTTCCGTACATAAATTCAAATGGGGACATTTGCAAACTGGCTTGATAACTGTTGTTGTATGAAAATTCTGCAAACGGCAGACAGTCTTCCCACTTGGATCCATATTCTAACACACATGCTCTCAGCATATCTTCGAGTATTTGATTTACTCGCTCCGTTTGTCCATCTGTCTGAGGGTGATACGCGGTACTGAAATCTAGGCGGGTTCCTAAACCTTCTTGGACTTTCTTCCAGAATCTCGAGGAAAACTGAGTTCCTCGATCAGATACGATGTTCTTGGGGACTCCATGCAAACTAACTATTCTAGCGATGTACAACTCCGCTAGCTTCGAACTCTGATATGTGGTCTTGATGGGCAAGAAATGGGCGACTTTGGACAATCGGTCCACTATGACCCAGATAGAGTCATTTCACCTACTAGAAGTAGGAAGTCCGGTGATAAAGTCCATTCCAACGGAATCCCATTTCCATTCAGTAATCTGCAATGGTTGCAACAATCTGGTGGGTCTTTGATGTCCCGCCTTGACTCGCTGACATATATCACACTTGGCGATATAGCTTCCGATTTCTCTCTTCATCTTATGCCACCAAAATTGCTCTTTCAAATCCTGATACATCTTAGTTCCTCCGGGGTGGATAGAATAAAGAGTATCATGAGTTTCCTTCAGAATAACTTCTTTCAACTCAGAATCTGCTGGTACACGAAGGCTTCCTTTGTACCACAGAATTCCTTCTTCGTCTTCGGTGAATCCGGGTACTTTGCCTGTACCAATGCGACGCTTGCTTCCGTCGATACTAGCATTTCCCTTCTACGCCTCTTTGATCTGACTAATCAAAATGGGCTGGAGTTCTATGCTAGCCAAAAATCCTTCACTTACTAATTCTATTCGAAAATCTTCCATCTCTTTGTGCAAACTTGGTTGCTCCTTCAAGATCATGGAGTTCAAGCGGCACGGCAATCTGCTAAGGGCATCTGCTACCACATTGGCTTTACCAGGGTGATAGTGAATGTACAGATCGTAATCCTTGATTAGCTCAATCCATCTTCTCTGCCTCATATTCAACTCCTTCTGAGTGAATATATACTTCAGGCTCTTGTGATCCGAATAAATCTTACAACGGTTTCCCATGAGGTAATGTCTCCATGTCTTCAGGGCTAGAACTACGGCTGCAAGCTCGAGGTCATGGGTTGGGTAATTTTGCTCATGTTGCTTCAATTGTTGAGATAGATAAGATATAAGTTTGCCTTCTTGCATTAGCACACATCTGAGACCGATTTTGGATGCGTCACAATACACATTGAAGGGCTTCGTAATATCCGGCATGATCAAGATTGGGGCTGAAATCAATCTTCTCTTGAGTTCTTGAAAACTCGCTTCACATTTGTCTGTCCATTCAAACTTCCTATCCTTCTTCAGTAATTGGGTCATAGGTCTGGCGATACTCGAGAATCCTTCTATGAATTTGCGGTAGTATCCCGCCAATCCGAGAAATGCACAAACTTGGGTTTGAGTGGTTGGGGCTTGCCAATCTTCTACATCTTTCACTTTGGCAGGGTCAACGGCAATTCCTCTGGCGGATACAATGTGACCGAGGAATCCTACCTCCTGTAACCAGAATTCACATTTGCTAAACTTGGCATACAATTGATGCTCTCTAAGGGTTCCAAGAATGGTCCTTAGGTGTAGCTCATGTTCTTCTTATGATTTGGAATAAATCAGGATGTCATCGATGAAAACAACGACAAACTTATCCAGGAAGTCCATACAAATCTTATTCATGATATTCATGAAATAAGCGGGGGCATTGGTTAATCCAAAAGACATGACTGTATACTCGTATAATCCATATCTGGTGGTAAAGGCAGTCTTTGGAATATCCTCTGCACGAATCTTGAGTTGATGATAGCCAGTCCTAAGATCAATCTTAGAAAACACTTTGGCACCGGTCAACTGATCAAACAAATCTTGTATCTTGGGCAAGGGGTACTTGTTCTTGATGGTGACATCATTCAACTTCCGATAATCCGTACACAAACGGTTACCTCCATACTTCTTGTCCACAAACAAGATAAGTGATCTCTATGGTGAGGCACTTGGTTGAATCAATCCAATTTCCAGCATGGCATCCAGTTGCTTCTTCAGTTCTGCTAGCTCCGACGGGTTCATACTATAGGGTCTCTGGGCTATGGGTCCAGTTCCGGGGATTAGTTCGATGATAAACTCGATATCCCGATCTGGGGGCATACCAGGCAAAACATCTTGAAATACATCGGGGTATTCACAGACTATCCGGACTTGGTCAATGGTAGGTTGGGCTATACTCTTGTTGCACTTGAATTGACGAGGTAAGGTTTCAGATATATGCTCGACAGATATTCCGGCTGTACTGGTCATGGTTATGGCTTTCTTGGCACCGTCAATCAATCCTTTATGTTTGGACATCCAATCCATTCCTAGTACTACTTCCAAACCTTTAGTTCCGAGTACTATCAGATTAGCATAAAAATCTATGCCATGGATTCGGATAGGGACGACTTTGCAAATTTGCCTAGCCTTGGTGGTTGATCCGGGATTTGAACAATCATCACATGCTTCAATTTGGTTGGTTGAATTTTACTAGTGCATGCAAATTATTCGGTGACAAATGAATGCGATGCACCAGAATCAAACAACAATCTTGCAAGTACTGAATTAACAGAAAACATACCCAGCACGACGGCTGGCGCTTCCTGAGCTTCTTCAGCATGCATGAGAAAAAGACGGCCATTGCGGTTGAGCGAATTCCCTGGGGCAAATCTTCTTCCTGGCTAAACACAATGCTGCTGCTGAGCTGGGGCGTTGGTATTGGGGGCTGCAGCATTCTTCTTGTTGGGGCACTCGTTGGAGTAGTGACCTTTATTTCCACAGTCATAACAAGTCACTTGCGACTTGTCCTTTGCTGCTACAGGCACCGCATTGCTTCCAGTCCTCGGGGCAGTGTTGGTGTTGGTGGCAGCATTGTTGTTGTTGAACTTGGGTGGGGCACGATTGAAATTGCTAGAGTTGCCGGGTTGTTGTGATTTCCTCCGGGTCCAGGGTTTCCACGGTTGGGATAAGTCGGACGGTTCATCGGGGGTCTGTTGGTTCTTGGGGAAAATCCTGGAGATGGGTTGGGGCGATACTTTGGGGTCTGATGGGTTCTTGGCTGATGCATCATGTGACGCTTGTGGTTCTCATTGGCTTGGTTGATCTTTCCTTCCATCTGGATAGCAGAGTCGACAAGGGCTTCAATATCAGCAAAGGGGATATTGACTAACACTGTCTGCATCTAATCATGCATACCATTCAGGAATCTTTCTTTCTTCTTGGCTTCGGTGTCAATCTCATCCGGGGCATACCTAGCTAATGACAAAAATTTGTCACGGTATTCCACTACAGTCATCCTTCCTTGCTTCAGCTCTCTGAACTCGTCTCTCATCCTCTTGATCAAACCCGGTGGCACATGGGTTCTGCTGAACTTGACGTTGAATTCCTCCCAGGTCATCATCTGGCCTCCGGTCATTGCGTGAACACTGTTCCACCATGCTCTGGCATCTCTGGCTAGATAGTGGGTGGCGAACAAAACTTTCTTGTTGGCTTCCACTCCAGCGACTTCTAGGTTATTTTCCATGGTTTGCAACCAATCATCGGCGTCTAGGGGCTCTTCTGACTTAGTGAAAATAGGTGGGTTGGTATTTTGGAAATTCTTGAGCTTAGATCCATGGTTGTCCTAATTTCCGTGGCCTTGGTTGTTGTGGGCTAGCTGAGCTATCTATTGCAGGGTGGCTAGGTTGGCTTGACGTTCCGCTCTTTCAGCTTCACGGTCAAAAGTCAACATTTGCAGGATCTGCAACATCGGGTCCGGGGATGAACCACTTCCTCCGCGTGGCATCTAAAGATTGAGATAGATCATGAGAAAAGAGGGAAATTTCTAAGGTTCTGGGATTTTGAAAAGTTTTTAAAGTTTGACTCAGATTTTTCTAGCAACTTGCTTTTCATTCATTTATTCACACGATACAACACACACGACAACAAAGAAAAACAGATGGTTTTAAGAACCATTCTGAAAAATACGATACAGTGGGACCGAATACTACTCACTACGCTAGTGCTCAAGTGCTACTACTCCTCAGAATCGGTGGCTTCGTCATCTTCATCATCATCGATGAAGGCGAAATCATCCTCATCGGTGAAGAAGTCCATAGCCTGATCCTCCAGAAAATCATCATCATCGCTGAGGTAGGAGTAAGGGTCTCCACAAAGATCCTCTCCGGCATTCTCCCTTTCTTCCAATTGCATGTCTCTCTCGTGGATGGTCTCCTCCAAAGATGAGATGCGGTGGCGAAGACGGGCAATGATGCGCTCCTTCTTGTTGAGCTGACGGCAGCGAGACTTGCGATCCTTTTCTAGCATGGCGATGGTTTGATCCTTCATCTTAATGATGGCAGACTTGTGGTTGGAGTAGTCACGGCAGTTATCCAATTCCTGCTGACGATCGTACATCATGAAGCTAAGGTGGTCCAATTGAGTCTTCATCGCGGGGTGGTATGGGGCTTACAGTGGTTGTCCATTAGCATCACGCCTTGGGCAAAACTCAAAGCGGGTTCCCTTGATCTGATTGATACTCTGCCCACACAGACGGGAAAGAGCTTCCTGCATGGCCCTGGCAAGTCCATCGAGCCAGTTGTTCTCTCTTAAGGTAAACTGAATTCCCTCGCAAAGGGAGGTTCAATCTTTCCTCGGAGACTTGCAACAATTAGCCACTACAGATCTTCTCCTCCTTGATCATTGAGCTGAGCTCCGAAGAACTCAAAAGTGCGGACGCCCGTAAGTTCAAAGCTGGTCCAAATCCCTCTCAAAGATAAGGTCTCCTCCATTCCCCAACTAATAAAACTTGATGTACTTCACGTCCATCTAGAAGAATATAGGATGAGTAAGTTAGTAGAGTGATCAAGTGTGTCAATTTTTATGTATTTTGTAAGAATTTTTGAGGAACATGGATTTTCTTGAAAGAATCAAAGGGATAAGAATGAGAATAAGTTTTTGTAAATATTTGCTTCCTTTGGTTTTGAAACTAAGTTTTTGATTCAAACGTCCAGTATAACTAGGGTCTCCTATGGTCAGGATGGCTCTGATACCAACTTGTCAACACCCGGATTTTTAATCCCAGATGCCTGTTATGCCATACATCGCAATCCCAGGATTACCATTTTTGTGAGACATAACAGAATTGGATACCATCGTACATCATCCATTACAAACCATACATAAGGTCTTACACAAATAAGGATCTCATGATCCAGTTCTTAATACAACTTCAAGTAGCGGAATACGTAATAGTAACGGTAGCGTAGGCGAAGCTCCATCTTAGGGGTCACAGGCAATGCTAACGATGGGAGATGATCCTAGTTGTCGTAACCTTCCTGGGGTCCATCCTCCAAGTACTCCTCTTCATAGTCTGGCCACGGGAATAGCCAGGGACAAAGCCATGAGTACTCTTTAAGTACTCGCAAACTAATACTAACAAGGAAAAAGGGGTTTTGGACAATAGGACACTAGGCTCTAGGGTTGTTTTGCAAAAAGCCAGGTTTATCTCTACTAGTTCAGAAGCAAGAGAAGCTAGTCACAATTTTATAACTCCTAAGTGGGATCTTGTAACTCATGTCACAACTCTGTTGTGGTCAAGTCAAAGTCTCAATTCATTTCACAAGTCATTTTGAAAACATCTGACGGGGGAACAATATGGCCACTCCAACTGTCCATAACCGCGGACGCAACTATTCGAATAGTTTGACACTCTGCAGAGATTGTACACTTTCACCACAACATTCGATACATCCGTCAGGAACAAATCCTGAATTCACCATACTCAGTATGCGGATAATCAATCCTAACCTTTCAATTACACGCCCTAGTATAAGCACCTCTCCTGTGAGTTTGGCCTCCTAACCATGACCAACTGTCATCTTAGGTACTGCACAGGTGGACAATCTTCACAAGGTAGCCTCAGCTCATACCTTGGACGTGAGGGAACTAATACTAAGGTATACAAGTTTCTAGTCAAGCCCTACCCAATCTTCGGGTATTGTGGTTGTACGATAAAATTGGAATGGTATCGCATCCAGACAACCATCAGTTTTATAAAGGGCTAAGGCTCATGCCTCAACATTTTCATCACCAAAATCATCTGGTGTTCGGAAACACTGGTCACAACATCTCAGTCGAATGATCCATCCTTCTAAGGTGTTCATAACCTTGTGTACCAAGTATGCCCGTCGAGAGTTGTTCAGGTTTTATGCTTAGCACTAGCATCTACAAGTGGGGGTAGCACTAATGAGGGGGGGGGGTAAACTAGTGGAGTTTCAACTAAGTACAACCTTATATCTTAGGATGATATCAAGGTTTCTAACTTAGGCCAAATTTTATGCTCTTTATGCAACCTTCAAATATATCTTTCTAGAATCTATAAGTCACTTAAGTCAACTCTAAGTTAAAGCTTCGATAAAGAAATAAAATAGAAAGCTTGCAAATAAAACTAGGATTGGGTTATCAAGTGGGTATGATCACATATGCTTAAGGCATATAGTTGGCATGGTAACAAGCAAGTATTAGCTTGCACAATTGCAAGTATAAGCTTGCATGGGTCAACTTGATTAGTAAGGCTTGCTAAAGTAGAGTATCTTGCAAGTGTTAGCTTGCACATTCACTAGTAGTATTAGGCTTGCCTTGTGCAGAGTAGTGGTTGAAGTTCTCCTTGGCTTCTTCTTCGTAGTATCCTCCTTCCTCCTTGTATCCTTGGTCGGTATTAGCTTCTATAAATAAATACGATGTACACAATCACCAAACAATACTTAACTACTTGCAATCATCACACAAAAGGGTCCTATAGATGATCTAGCATCATCACTAACATTACAAGATTAAAGCTTGGTTTAATTCCTTTTATTTTTAGAAAAGTAATTTCTACTCATTGAAAAACTACTTAATATTTACTATTCTCCAAACCAAACATGGGATCATGTTGACACATGTCATCACCACATATTTTAGTCCATGGGAATGTGATTTAAAGTGGTGTCACAATTTAATAATGTTTTACCCTTTTATTTTAATTAATTAAAGTGTCCAGAAATGCCTATGTGGCATTCTTTTATTACTTGGTCATTATTTCTATAAGTAAACCTATATATTTTTATATATTCTCAAAGGTATGGTTAAATGTGATTTTTGAGAGTTGAAATCAACTCAAAAGCTATTATGGTTTAAATTTGAAAAATGTTTGAATGGAGAAAAGCTTCTACCTTGTTATTTTTACCAAGGATGATCTACAGATCCAAATGACTTGAATCCAACGGGCTTGGATTCAGAATTCCCAGACCTTTCTAACAAAATTGGTTTCATTCAATTTGGTTCATTGAATCGACCTGGGTTGATTTTTGAAACTGGGTAAAGAAGTGTGTTTGAAATAAAACGGAAAAGGTTAAATTCAAATAACTGGGCTGCGCGGGAAGCAATACTGGGCCGGCCTACTAAGCACAGTGCTTCCGCGGGCGTTTTAAGTGGCTGTCCCCATGCATCAGTGAGACAGGGGGTGCGAAACAGTATGGGGCGATGTGGTGCGTTCGATCTGGTTCTAATCCAACGGCTGAGGGTCATCGTCGACGTTGGGCAACGCCGGCGAGAGAGAAACCTAGCGCGGCCAGTGGGGGTCGTTGGGGGCTCACCGGGGTTCAGGCGAGGGTCGTCTAGGCGGGCGAACGACGACGTCGACGACGGCGAACCTCCTGGTACCGGCAGCTTCTCCTGGGGCGGCTCCAATCGCTGGCGCCCTTCTTCGCCAACAGCGGCGGGCTCCGGTGAAATTCCGACGTTGCGCTGCTCGCCTTGCTCCGGGAACGGGGTGGAATGATCAGTGAGGAGAGGGGAGTGAGATGGTGTGCTCAATTTGGCTGGGGGTGGCCTCTTTTTATAGTGGCGAGAGGGGACCGACGGGCGACGCCGTGAGCTCGCGTGATCGATAGGGCTATCGGCATGGGCGACGGTAGGGGCGGTGCGGTGCTCCCTGGCGATGCTCAATGATACGGTGGCGATACATGGGGAAGTGCGGTTTGGTCGAGCGCGACGGGTGCTCTGGCGATGAGAAGGAGGAATTTAATGGCGCATGGCGCGTGGATGTGGCGTACAAAATGGCGTGTCTGCTGGGACGGTGGTGATCACGTATGCATGCGGCGAGGGCGGCGCGCGGTCTGTGGGCATCGGTCGAGCGTGGCGCACGGGGCGTGCTCTCGGCATGGTTGCTGGCGAGCTGGGCGCGGTCCGTGTGTGTGGTCCAATGGTTGGCAATGTTCGAGCGCTGGACAGGGAGTGGCGGTGGGATGTTGGCTTGCTCCCAGACATGCTGGCTAGGCTTGTTTATTCTCCTAGCTTCTTTGTCGACATGGGGTGACAAGGGTGCACTCGGCCTGCTCACCATTGATGGCATTGCCAAGCTTACAGTGATGCTAGAGGTTTGCAATTGAGCTAGATGATCTACTAAAGCCTAGTTGCAACCAGAGAGGGAACAAGTTAGGCTTCAATCACTGCTCACAATAGTGTTTGGATTTTGTTTGATTTGAATCTGCAAGGTGTTTGATGAAATGGCCGCAAGAACTCAAGTTTTGAATTTTGAAAAGATTTTTGGTGGGTGTGCTAGGTTGGTGCTGGTGAGTCTGCAGATGCTTGGGTTTTGAAAGTTGAGCTGGTTTGAGTGGTTTTTGAAAAAGTGGGATCTTCCCATATGATAAAGATTCAATTTTGAATTGTCATTTAAACTATGCATTTGAAAGTTTCTGGATGATCACACGGTGGGCCTTGATAACTTGTTATGAGTACAATCAAGGGGTGCAACGATCCAGAAAAGTTTCTATTAGGTTCTGAAAGTTTGAGACAGCCAAAGTAGGCATGGGAGTTAAATTGGTCAAAATGACCATTCCCTTATGTTATTTGTTTTGATTTACTTGTCTTTGGGAAAAGTGTGGGAAATGTTTAGATGATGTTTATTTCACCTAAGCATCCATTTACAAGCAAGGTGGTTCAAAAGAATTCAAAATGAAATGCATACTCACATGCATGCTTCCATAATTTTATTTAGAAAAGTTTTTGTTAACCCTAATTTTGATTATTAGAGTTTGATGATCCAAGTTTAGTATTTTTGGGATGTTACACGTTTGGAGCAAGAAGCTAAGCAGAGGGAAAGCAATATGGATGTAATTGCAATTGGACCATCAACTCGTCCGTTGACAGAGGAGAATTTCATGCAATACATGCAGATGATGCAAGAGTACCAGAATAAGTTCATGCAGGAAATACTCAAACGAATTGGACCCGAAGAGGAAAACAAAGATATCAAAGTAAGTCTTTCTGATTTCCAAAATGCCAAACCAATTCCTTTTGCATCTGCATCAGAACCTATGGATGCAGAGGATTGGCTGATGGATACAGAAAGGAAACTTAAAACAGTAGGATGCAATGAGGAGGAGAAGTTATGATATGCAACATTTCTTCTATCCGGATCTGCCACAAATTGGTGGGAGAATCAATTAGCTATGCACACACCAGAAGAGATATTCACCTGGGAAGAATTCAAGCAGAAGTTTCGTGAGTATCATGTTCAAGAAAGTATTATGGAATTTAAAAGGATAGAATTCATGGACTTGCAGCAAAATGATGAAACCGTGATAAAATATATTAGCAAGTTTAGTCAATTATCTCGTTATGCAGTTGATGAGGTAAATACGGAGGATAAGAGGAAGAAAAGGTTCTTGGAAGGACTAAACCCTTATATGAAGATGAAAATACGAAAGGGCTGCAAAAAGACTTTTCCAAGAGCTAGTTGATGTAGCAATTACTTTCGAGGATGATTACAAGATGTTATTGGAAGAGAGGAAGAAATTAGCCAAGAAGAGAGCAAAAAGGGAACCGAAGAAGTTTCAATTTACTAAGTCAACATCAAACTTAAGTTTCATACCTAGATTCATATCCACAAATCATACATCAAAGTATGAGGCATCAAAAGGAAAGAAACAAATCATATGCGGTAAGTGTGGAGCATTAGGTCATATACGGAGGGATTGTTGGAAGACCGGAAAGGTGTGCAATAGGTGTGGTCTGGAAGGACATAGGAGATCTGAATGTCCCAACAAGTTGGTTACTCGAGAAGTAAAACCACCATCAAGGGGTGGAAACTTTGGATGGAACCACGTTGACGAGGCTACGACAGGTATGTTTAGTATCAGTAGTCCTTCGTCAATAAAATTGTTCAGGATTAAAAGTAATCTCATGAAGCTTTAGGAGGAAGTATAAATTAGCATTAGGCATTAACAATACCCGAATCAAGGTTGAGAGTAAACTCAAGGAGTGCTGAGTTTATTAAAAAGATTACTTTGGAAAGACAAGAAACTAGGAGGAAAGAAGAAAACTCAGGACGAGACTATCGGAAACCTTCTTGAACAAGAAACCACAAACTTCGGGATGAAGTTTAATTTAAGGGGGGAAGTCTGTAACATCCCAGCATTTAGGACTAAACGAAGGGTAGATTTAGGATTTTGTGCATCTGCATGCATGCATATGAAAATCCGGGTAAATTTTTCGCCAAATTAAAAGACTAGAGTGATCAGAATTCTCACTCCAATGAATTAGGTTTAGTGTCATCAGAAGGGGAGTGAGATGAATTTTGACATGACCTCTATTGTTTTCTGGAGTTATGAGGGAAGAAATTTGATTTATAAATAATTATTCACAATAATACAAATACAAGTATTAAAAAATAAAAGTATAAAGATTATTAAAATCCAACATTCCAATGTTCTTTTACAATAAAAGAATAAATGAATATTACAATGAAACAAATAAGTGAATAAAGAAATGGAAAATGAATTACAATAATTAAACAAATAGAAGAATTCTTTATTAAAAGAATATATGTTACATTATTCTTTTACAATAAAGGAATAATAAGAATAGTTACAATAATAAGATAAATTAATGTATTACAATGTTTTTACATTAATTCTTGACAGAAAAGGAAATTACAAAAAAATGGGATAAAAGAAAAATCCTAGAACTAATCTTCATATTCACATCTTCTCATTTCCTGATCTTGTTCCTGTAAAAGCGTGAAGTAAACAAAATATAGTATAAAGAAGTTTGGGGGGAGAATTACTCTCAGTAATGCAATGTGATGCATTGCCTGCCACATCATTGAGTTTTAGAGAAGAAAACAAGTCAAGTGTAAATCTGTTCTTATCAAACTTGTCTCAGCACAGCATCATTGACCGAGATTGGGCAAGTTTCACCAAGGGAAGGTAAAAGTCAAATAGTAGAACCATCAGCAAATATCAAGATATTTTAACTTGATCTGATCCATAACATCACATCAAGCAACCACACAGCTCACACACACATGCAACTATGTGTGCTGTCAGCACCACAAGAGAGCAACACATGGAGAGGCAGCACCAGCCGTAGCAGGGCTGCTAGCATATCCATCCCACACACACCACCAGCCCAAAGTTCCTTCACTAGCTCTAGAGCACCACAAAGAACATCACATGTTCCTATTAGATGTTCCCAATAACACACAGATCAAACCACCTCACTAGCAACCTAGTTTCAATCATGTACTCCTAGTAATCTGGTTGCTTCAATGATCCATCCAGATGTAGGTCAGGATCAAACAAGATAAGGAGGAGGAGGAGAATATCAAGAAGGAGGCTAGTAGCAGATCAGGGAGGAGAAGGTCAACAAGATCAAAACCACAACATCAGGAAGAGCTACTCAAGCTCAATTTAAGACATACCAAGCATCCGCATATACTGCTCAACATCAGGTTGCTATTCCTCTCTAAGACAGCCAAAATGTTTAATATCAATTGTTCTCCTATTTTCTTTTCCCAAGATGGATTTTGGGTAAGAGAGAGCTCTTAGTATAGTGTAGAGGTGCTACACTAAGTTCATCCAAAAGCTGTTAATAGCCAACAAGTATTTGTTCTTATTTTACATCTGGCCTCAGAACCACATCATAGGCAAGGATTGGACTAAATCCTAGTCAAGTATATTTTAGTAGATCATATAGTTGATCTAGACAACTGTGCATCCTCCAAAGAGGTACCACAACAGCTAGATCATCTATAAAGGCTACAAATCTTGCATATAGGACATAGCCAATAAATCAAAGCATCAACTTTATAAAATCTTAAGCAATCTAAATCATTTTCCTAAGTGAGGGTCACCAGGAATCATTTCATCCATTGAAAGATCTAAGTCTCGGCTTTATACATCATTGACCAAGATCACATATTAAGATTTTACATCTAGATCATCCAGATTAGAGGATATCATTTTTCCACACCTACTTGGCAAGTCTAGCAGATCCATTAGTGGAAACTCATTGTGTTCCATGCTAAAGGAGGCATCACAGTGTCATTCCACTATTGAATCTACACAGTACAAGAATCATCACCACATAATCATTTTCCTAGCTTACAACAGCTAGAAATCATATAAATTCTTACTCTCATCTTGACAGAATAAATAGCCACTTACTTATATAAGCTCAATTTAGATTCTTTGCAAGGCAGTCAAGCCTCCTAAATGGCTGCTATATTATTACCACGGTGCTTAGTCTAGAAGAAGGCACCACAGTAGAACACAACATAGAAACAACCACTAGATGCTTTTATAACTAAATAACCATTAAGTAAAAGCCCTCCACATATAATCTACCATCTCCCCATCTTAGCAAGCTAGGAATCATTGCAACCATTCAGACTGTCATGACAACAGTGTTAAAGGAAACATGTAAGCTATGCTTACAAGGCACATCCATACAAGATTTATCATCTTCCTAGATAAAAATTTCTAGGAATCATTCTTTAAATTATGATCTCTCTGACGATCTGGACAGGCAATAAGATTAATATATATCATCATTTTAACTAGAGACATATACCCATTTTGTTGTTATATCTAACAGGTATAAAGTTACAGAAAAACTACTTCCTGAAGCAAAGCTTCAGTAAGTTAAGAATCAAAACATCAAGTTTGCATGGTACTTTATAATCCCATGAAAATTTGATCCAAACCATGTGTTTGAATCCAAACATTTCCATTGTATTAATTTCAGTATGAGCATTGTGTTATATTAGTTCCATCTAAACTAACAATCATCAGAACATGGTGAACATCCTCTTAGTGTCCTTAAAGGAGATCCAAATCAAAGTTGTAGCACATCAACTAATCATACTGAACCGCAACTGCTAGAACAATGTATTGTGAGAGATATTTGAGAGAAAGGAAGAGGGTGAGGAAAGTGAGCATCTGGGCGTGTACCTGGCGCCCGAGGCACAACCACAGCGGCGTGGCGAGGCAGGGCTCGCACGACCACAGCAGTGCACACTCCGGGAGGACTTCACCGTGCACCAGCATCATCACCACGACGCGGCAACACGAGGAGCACCGTAGTACTCAACCCACATCGAGCCGCACTCGTGGATGCCTGTGCATAGAAGAGGCAGCACCAGCAACAAACCCATCATCAAATCACCATAACCGCACCATCACCTCGCCACCCTCACCATCCAGGGGTCACCAGAGCACATCGAAGCCGAAACCCTAGCAACAAGAATGAAGTGGGGGCGAGCGAAAGAGGGATCAAATGACAGATCGAATTAGATAGGAAGGAGTAGCAGAGGGGAGCGCGTCGAGGACGACCGATGGCGGCGGACAAGGAGGCCGGGGCTGGCCATGGTTGCACAGCGATGGCGGCGACACCACGTCGCCAGAGAGGGAGAAGGTGAGGAACGAGCCAGCATGGAGAAGAAAGGGTCGAGTTGACCGACTCGGTCGGTTGGGCTATGTGGATCAGTCCAACCAGGTGGACTGGGCTGGGTTTTGGGCTAGATGGGCCCAAGAACTAGGCCTAGTTTATATAATAACAAAAATGGAAAATGTTAAAATACCCTCTACACATTTTTAACCTCTAGAAAAAAATGTAGAAAAAATGCTAAAAATATATTTAATATATCAAAATCTTTATTAAAATAATATTCACTTAAGAAAATATAATCATATTTATTTAAGTTTAATAAAATACAAATAAATATTAACACCCTTAAACATCTAAATGAAATTTAATAAATTTGTAAAAAAATCCTAAAAATAAATAAAAATCATTTTTAGGAATAAAAAGAAATCTCTTATCTCATAACAACTTAAAAATTTTACAAATAAAATATAAAACAAATATTTAAAGACATTAATTAATTAAGAAATTTTATAAAATAATAACAATAATACCTAAAAATAAATAAAATTCATTTTTAAGATTTCAAGCAAGTATATTTACTAGAAAAATACTAAGTATAATATTATAAAAACATTTTAAAGTTCCTAAATCATATAACTTCAATTATATAAATTATTAAAACAATATAGCTACTTCGTTAATTATTTAAATTTCTTTCCTAAGTAAGAAATGATCTTATTTAAAACATAATCTTTTAACTCTAAGTAGTCTAAACCATAATTATAATTTAATATAAAATCTTGGTGGAAACAATTAACTTTATAATAATCTTTTAAAAATCCTTAACTAACTATAAGTCAAGGATTTACCAAGTTATTATTTGCAAATATTTAACAATTCATAAATAATCATATTTCACAAACTTGTGATTCACTAAATAAATTATAATAAAATTCACCTATTTTTCTTTATAAAGAAACATCTCACAGTATGACTTACCAATTTTACACATGCTAAATTTAAATCTTTAAAACAAAGTTCCATAACCATAAGATTTCATCTTTAATTATACTTATGAAAAAATCTAATTAATAATGCTACAATTGTTATATCTCATGACCAATTACATTTTTATATTTTACTTTGGTATGAGATATTCTAAGCTAGATATATAATGACTCAGAATCATTTAAACCTTAGCAGGGATATACTGGTGTCATGTCACATCCCAAGATTTTCCAAATCTTGTAATGTGAAAAATAAATAAACAAAATAATTTTTTGTTAAAAATCAGGGTGAAAAGAAACTTTTGTTTCTAAAAGGAAACTTAAAATCCCATCTTGAACAAACTTTGGTAAAAGTTTGAATCCAACAAAAATCCAAATCAAGGGAAATGCATTCCTCAATGAATGTATCTGGAAATTTAAACACTTGGAAAAAAATAAATCCAAAACCCTAAACCCTATTGGAATAAAATCATTTCCAAGTTATCTCCAAATCCATGGAATTGATCCATATAAAAATTGATCAACAAATATTCACAAATGATCAAGAAAGACAAAGAGAAATATTATAAAGCCATATAAATTGGTTTCACTTAATTTGGAACCATAAATAAAATCTTATGGATTTAATAAAGGAATTGAATTTCCAAAGCCAATAAAGCCCTTATCTAAAATCCATACCAAGTGGTGAGCAAAGGATCCCAAAGATCTTTAAAAGGATAAATAAATATCAAATAAGAATTCACAAGTTGGAATCACCAAGTTTGGATCTCTAAATAAAATGATATGGATTTTATAAGATGAAGAAAGAAAATATTAATTAAAGGATATTCAAAGATCAAATCAAATCTTGGTCAAATCTATTAACCAAGAGGAATGATTATAATCCCAATCCAAATAAAATAAAAGGATAAAGAATATTCCAAATAAAATAAAATGGCAATAACCATTCTATCCCTATCTTATTAAAGACAAACCTCTAAATAAGAATACATGAGAAAATGATATTTGGAATTCACCCAAGGGGAATAAAAGTTGTTTAGTCAACTTAAATAAAATAAAACCTCCAAATAAAATTTGGGAACTAAAACTATATTAAATTCCATTGGAATTAAAACAAATACCCAATCTTAAATGATTAATAAATCATATTAAAAATACTTTCCAAAATAATTCAAGATGAATTATTTGAACCAACTAAACAAATAAAAACCTACTGAAAATAAATTGAGAAGTTTAAATAATTTAAATGGAGGTTAAAGTTATTATTAAATCCTATCTAATTTAAAACTAAGCCTATTTTTGAATAAATAAAAGACCCAAAAATAATAAAGTTTTTATTCAAAATTTGACATTTGGTTGTGCTACTAATCAGTATTTGAACCTACTCAAATTTTGGCAAAGGTTTGAATTCAAACAGGTGTTTGAATTGGTTGTTTAAAATCAAAACAGAATAAAAGAAAGAGGAATAGAAAAACAATCAGAACAGAAAAAAATATGAAACGGACTCGACCCAACCAGCCCAGCCCACTAAGCCCAACCTATCCCACTCCCTCTCTCCCCACAAGAAAACGCTTCGCACCGCGAAAGAAACCCGCAGATCCAATGACTGGTGGACCCTATTCCCTCTCTCCCTCTCTCGCTACCAGAGGACCCCATTGCCACGCGGTCATCTTCAACCCCGCGCAGCGGCCGTTTCCTCCTCCCTCAACGTCGCTCTGCCGCGATTGAATTCGATTAAATTCGTGTTGATGTCAGGCTTAATTCTCCCTGCAACCACGCACTCTTAATCGCCAGCAACTCCTCTCTCTTTCCCCTCTCTCGCCCGACCCTCTCTGCCCTCAGGCTGCTCGCATTGCTTGCGACAACCTCCCTGTCTCCAACGAACAACCGCGGCGATTCCGGCGAGCCCAGCCACCACCTTGCCCCCTCGACCACACGAGCGTGATCCCCATCTCCCTATGCATCTCCCAGCACCAACCACTCGTTCCCGCGTGCTCTAGAACACCGGCAGCAAACACGACAGAGCGCCACCGTCTTCTGCCGTTTTTCCGGCGAGTTTCCCTGGTAAGCACCGACCGCCCCGAGCCTTTCCGTGGATGCTCCCGTGATCCCTAGTGTCGTACACGTCTAACCATGTGCTCCATTTGCCTTAGCACGTTCGCAAACTCCGTCCCCGTCAACAACTAAGCAAGCTCGACGCCGCCACCAACTCCGGCGAGAAATCCCGCTGGAACCAGAGCGCCCCTCGACGAGCTGACCGCACCTTGAGCATCAGAGCGTCACCGCGATCACTGTAAGCACCCTCACCTCCTCCCTCGCTTCTTAAATCGCCGGCACTGTCCATGTCTGACCGCGCCGCCAGTCGCCGCCGCGTCAGCGCCGCTGCCAAATGGTCAAGGCAATAAGGTCCATTGGATCTCGATCTGACGGATAAAATTAGAAATAAGCGAAGGGGTAAGTAGCATCTCAGTGCCGTGCGATGTAGTTTAATCCAACGGCCTGCATCGCTTGATCCACGTGAAACGGTACTGACGAATAAAAACGCGACACGTGGCTCAGACTTTGTTTTAAAAACAGAAACTTTCTATTAGTTGCTCCATTTTGTAAAATCCATAACTTTCAAACCACACGTCCAAATTTTGCAAACTTTCTATCATTGGAATCATCAAGACAAGCCCTAGCCAACCATGCACTTGGTTTAGTAAAAAGATTCTGGTAAAATGTTTGTTTTTGCAGAAACTTGTGTATGCTTGTTTAGATTATAAAAATTATTCCAAAATGGTTTTGAGAATAAAATCTTTGGCAAATGGTGTGTTTTGAACCTACTGACCTTAGGAATCACTTTGTGGTTTCAAAAATGTATTTGGAGATGCAAAAGAATGAAACTTGGATTTAAAACCAATTCTAGTCAAATAAAAATATGGTGTATTTATTAAAAAAAGATTTTGGAAGAAAACCTTTGGGAAATGTTTTGTTTTAAAACTCTCTGACCCAAACACCAAGTTTTATGATTTGAAAATGTATTTTGTGAACCCTATAGATTAATGCCTTAGTAAAAACATTTCTACACCACATAAAATGATACCTTGTTTTGAAAATGGTTTATGAAGTGAAATCTCTTGCAAATTACTTTTGCCACTTTATAAAATGACCAATAGGTGTTTTCAAATGTTTATGACCCATTAGGAACCACTTTTTCAAATAAAACAAAGCTTGGCATGCTTGCATGCATTATCTTCTTTATATGATTTTATGTGATGAATTGCTTGAATGGTAGATTGAACTTGTGCCTTGCTTGATTGAATTGTAGTGACTTGAAGAGTGTGATTGTAGCAAGGACAAGGAGTGAACTTATACTCTACCAAAAAGGCAAGTGATGCTTCATACTTTTGTCCCATTACTTTCACTATGCATTAGTGATTTTTCTAAGTAAAACTTGCATGGAATTTTTGCTAAGTATAAACCATGCTATGGGAAAACCTAGTAGAGGAAACCTTAGTAGAAATTTTCCTAAGTTAAGATTCCTACTACTATCAAGCTTAGCTTAGCTAATAGAAAACAAGGGTGGAATATACATTCATACTATGAAAAAATTTCTAAGTCTGAGGACTTGTGTTTTTGTTTAATAAAAACAACTAAGTTAATGAATCACCTGGGTGGAGTGGTAATTGCTTGGTGGTTTTTGGTTGAGTGGTTACACAAGGCCCATGGCTATGGTTTACCTTGTGTATCACACTTGTGGATTGCCACCCAGGAACAAAGAGATTTGAGATGTCAAATGTTGAGAAGCTTCAAGTGCAGCCACTTGGCATTATGGGCTCTGCCTGGATCATATAGGTTGCAATAACTTAGCCAAATGGACAGTTGGTGGTAGGGTTTGATAGGTTGGAGCGCGTCCATTTGGTCTAAGGGAAGGCTTCTGAAAGATCTTGTCTTGGTGAAACCAAGTCTTGTGGGGAAAGTGCACCACCTCTGCAAAGTGTAAAATCTAAGTACTTAGCCATGTCCCTGGCAAAGGACAATTTGAGCATCAAGACATGGAAGCTATCAAGAATCTCATCATCCAAATTTCTAAGTTAAAAACTTGTGGTTGAACAAGGGTTAAAGGATCTTCAATCTTTGATTGGTAGATGCCTTGGGTGATTTTTGCCAAACAAAAACTTAGTGTTTTCAAATGATAAGGAAAAATATATTTTGAGCAAAGCAAGCCTCAACTCCACTTGCCAAATGCATATAGATGATAGACTCCACTAATACTGCCATAGTATCACTTGCCAATACAATTCAAATGTATTGACCCTTGTGGCTGTAACTTGTTATGTTGCAGGTTTGTTTGATATTAGTGAAGTTTAATGGTTAGGATTACAAGTCTACAACCAACATGTCTGCCTGTGGCACTTTGAAGATGAAGGACCCCATGCTTTATAGATATTCTGCTGCAATGTAATGTAATAGCCAAATGAGCTATGTAAGATGTAATAAATTACTTTATTCCTGGTTATAAAGTTGTAATATGACCTTTGTTTCTTGATATTACATCTTAACTGTGGATGCTAGCTATTGATCCAGGGACTAGCATTGTAAACACAGGGATCCTTTTACTTTACAAAGGAGGGATCTTACATGTCATGAAGTATATTCGGGAGTTTAGCCAACTGTCTCGTTATGCTGAGGAAGAAGTTAACACGAAAGAAAAGAGGAAGAAGTGTTTCCTACGAGGGTTAAATCCATTTGTGAGGATGCAATTAAGGTTGGCTAATAAGCAAACTTATCAGCAGTTGCTGAATGCAGCTATCACTTTCGAAGACGACTACAAGAATGTCCAAGAGGATAGGAGGAAGAGAGCCAAGAAGGAAACTAAGAGGATTCAGGCAAGTAAACCTAAACCCAATCTGGAGTTCAAACCTCGGAACAAAGCCTATAGCAACAATAACAATCACAAGGGCAGTGGTGGAAATCAATCCAATCCCAGGAGGAATGTTATCTATAACAATTGTGGAATTCCAGGACATTTCCAGAGAGAATGCAAAAAGCCAGTAGTTATCTGTTAAGGTTGTGGCCAGAAGGGTCATATTAAGCCCGACTGTCCGAGTAAACCACCAGGTGGTTGACCTACCAAGGGTGTAGGACAAGCCAGTGGAGGAAATGGACAGCCCAATCGAGGAGGAAATAATGTCAAGAACAACAATGGCAAGAGGAATAGACCTACCGGTAAGTTGAATTGCGCAACCCTGGAGGAGGTGGATAACTCGGAGCATGCAGTGATAGGTACGCTCAATATCCTTACCAATCCCGGCAAAGTTCTATTTGATACTGGTGCAACTACTTCATTCATTTATGAAGAATTATGTGATAAATTGAGGATTAGAAGGGCAATGTTAGAAAACCCGATGACCGTAGTTACACAGGGGGTAATGTGATTGTACGCCACATTAAACAAGATCAGGTTATTTTGATCTGTGGTTGTACATACTTTGCGGACCTTTATGTGATTCTTTTGAAGGGAATTACAGTAGTGCTGGGGATGGACTGGATGACTGAACATGGGGCTCAGATAAATTGTGAGGAGAAAACTGTCTCAATCAAAACTCCAAGTGGAGCAAGAATAGTTTATCAAGCAGATAGGCACAGTCATATCATGGTGGATCTTTAGTTGAACTCAATGAAGGAGGTCAAGTTGGAAGATATTCCTGTAGTAAATGAGTTTCAAGATGTTTTTCCCGCAGAGCTACCTGGAATGCCACCAGATCAGGAAATAGAGTTCACTATTGATCTAATTCTAGGTACAGCACCATACAAGATGGGACCAAAATAATTAAAAGAACAAGGAGCAAATTGATGAGTTAGCCAGAAAAGGATTTATTCAAGAAAGTGTATCCCCATGGGGGAACACCGGTAATCTTTGTGGATAAAAGGGATGGTGGAAGAAGGATGTGTGGGGACTACAGAAATCTGAACAATGTTACCATAAAGAATAAGTATCCCTTACCAAGAATTGAAGATCTGTTTGACCAAGTGAAAGGAGTTGGAGTATTTTCTAAGATTGATTTAAGATCTGGATACCATCAGATAAAAATCAAACCAGAGGATGTTCCAAAGATAGCATTTGTCTTAAGATATGGACACCATGAGTATCTGGTAGTACCATTTGGTTTAACCAATGCACCAGCAATATTCATGAACCTGATGAACAAAATCTTCATGCCATATTTGGATAAGTTCGTCATAGTCTTCATAGATGATATTCTGATATATTCCAAGGATAAGGAAGAGCATGCTGATCATTTGAGAATAGCATTGCAAACCCTAAAAGAACATAAACTTTATGCTAAGTTCAGTAAGTGTGAATTCTGGTTAGATGAGGTAGAATTCCTCGGTCATGTGATCAGCAAAGATGCAATTGATGTAAATCCATCCAAAGTTCAATCAGTACTAGAATGGACTGCACCCACCAATGTGAAACAAATTCGAGGTTTATTGGGGATGGCTGGTTATTATCGGAGATTCATTGAAGGTTTCTCCAAAATAGCTGGACCAATGACAAAATTGTTAAGAAAGAATGCACCATTCAATTGGGATGAGAAGTGTGAAGCAAGTTTTTAGGCGTTAAAGACCGGGTTAACTACCGCTCCAATTCTAGCAGTTCCAAAAACAGGGAAAGACTTTATAGTATACTGTGATGCATCTAAAGAAGGTTTAGGTTGTGTGTTAATGCAAGATCGAAAAGTGATTGCTTATGGTTCAAGACAACTGAAACCACATGAAGTCAACTATCCAACTCATGATTTAGAGTTAGCAGCAGTAGTCTTTGCTCTGAAGGGATGGAGGCATTTTTTTTATGGAGCCAGATGTGAGTTATACATTGACCATAAAAGTCTCAAATGTTTCTTTACCCAAAAGGAATTGAATATGAGACAAAAGCGTTGGTTGGAACTAATCAAAGATTATGATTTAACAATCAATTATACCCCGGGAATAGCAAATGTTGTAGCAGATTCTTTAAGTCATAAACGTGCAGATATTCAGCCTAGTAATCGGGAGCTACCAAAAGAGTTACAAATGGACTTGGAAAGACTAGAGCTTCAATTTATTAAAACAAAGACACTTGGAGGATTAGCTACTATGCAGGTAGTTGCAGAACAAGATAGTGATCTTAAACACGAGATTTTTAGACATCAAGCAGAAGATCCTTTCATTACTGAAGAAATTTCGAGGGTATCTCAAGGGCAAACATCAGTTTTTTGCCTAGGAGATTATGAGTCTTTGTGGTTTCAAGACTGTCTTTGTGTTCCAGATGTGACTGAGATTCGTGAAGTCATACTCTGAGAAGCACATGAAACACCATATTCTATACATCCAGGAAGTACTAAGATGTACATGGATCTGAAAGAATTATTCTGGTGGAATAACATGAAAAGAGACATTGCAAAATATGTGTCATAATGCCATACCTGCCAAAGGGTAAAGGCTGAACAACAAAGTACAGCAGAGCCATTGCAACCTTTGGAAATTTCCGAATGGAAGTGGGAAGAAATTGGTATGGATTTCATCACAGGATTGCCCATGACACCTAAATGGAAGGATATGATATGGGTAATTGTTGATAGACTCACTAAAAGTGCACATTTTATTCCGGTAAATCAGAAGGATAATGCCGAGAATTTAGTGGAAATTTACATCAAAGAGATAGTAAGTAAGCACGGGGTGCCCGGGAAGATCGTAACTGATAGGGGATCAGTGTTCACTTCGGCATTTTAGAAGCAATTACATGAAGCACTTGGTTCAAAGTTAGATTTTAGCACAACTTATCATCCAGAGACAGGGGGGTCAAACGGAAAGAACCAATCAAATACTGGAAGACATGCTAAGGGCTTGTGCATTTGATTTTGGAGGTTCGTGGGAAGATCATCTACCGTTGGCAGAATTTTCTTACAATAATAGCTATCAGAGTAGTCTAAAGGCAGCTCCATATCAAGTATTGTATGGAAGGAAGTGTAGATCACCAATATGTTGGTATGAGCCTGGATATAGCAAAGAATTTGCGCCAAATTATATCAAAGAAAGACAAGATATAATTGATATAATCAAGGACAGATTGAAAATAGCTCAAAGTAGGCAGAAAAGTTATGCTGATCAAAGTAGAAGATCATGACATCCTGAAGTGGGAGACATGGTATATCTAAAAGTAAGTCCAATGAAAGGAGTTAAAAGGTTTGGAGTTAAAGGAAAATTGAGTCCAAGATATATTGG
Organism: Avena insularis; assembly: GCA_023614405.1. NCBI lineage: Eukaryota > Viridiplantae > Streptophyta > Magnoliopsida > Poales > Poaceae > Avena > Avena insularis. Next base: position 335,385,007 of record CM042689.1, on the reverse strand, counting down.
GCCATTCAAAATACTGAGTCAAAACAGGACTATAGCTTATGCTTTAGAGTTACCCACAAGATTGGCTCAAGTTCATAATGTTTTCGATGTGTCACAACTCCGGAAATGTCTGAAAGTTCCTGATGATGCAATCAGACATCAAGAGATAGAATTACAAGCAGACTTAACCTATGTTGAAAAACCCTGTAAAATTTTGGAAGAAAACTGGAAAAGGTTGAGGAATAGTGCAATCAAGTACTGCAAGGTACAATGGGAACATCACCCCGAAAGAGAAGCCACTTGGGAGAAAGAAGATGATTTAAGAAAGGCCCATCCAGAACTATTCAGGTACACTTCAACAAACTTCGGGACAAAGTTTAATTTAAGGGGGGAGTCTGTAACATCCCAGCATTTAGGAACCAACGAAGGGTAGATTTAGGAATTTGTGCAATTGCATGCATTCATCTGTAAAAATGTGCGTAAAATTTTCGCCAAATAACAAAAATTAAAGTGATCAAAGTTTCTTTCATTCTTTAAGTTAGGAATAGCTTTGGAGAATGATAGTTATAAACTTTGAGATGATCTTTATGGATTAGTGTGTTTTGGGGAAAGGAATTTGAATTCAAACTTGAGAGTTGGATTTATATCTTTTGAAAGATTAAGATTATGTTTGAGTAATATTATTTAATCAAGAAATAATATTTAGTAACTCAAACTTTAAATAGCAGAACACAATCAAGTAAATGAATATTTATTCCATATATTTATTCAATGAATAAGTTACAAAATGTAACTTATGAAGTTGATAAAGAAACAATAATAGTAACCAGAAACTCTATGTAAGATTGACAATTAAATAAATGAATATTTATTTCATATAATCATTTCATCAAGAGTAAAATTACAAGAAGAGGAAAGTATATTATTATTTAACTAATACATCTTTATTACAAAAGAATAAAATAAAGCTTACAAAAGAATAAAATCAAGATTAGTAAGGAACTATTCTATAAAAAGAATACCTACTCTAATCTTGAATCTTCAAGTCTTGTACCTGCAAAACAAAGAACAAACAAAAATAAAGAAAATAAAGATTAAGTTATTTTTACTCTCAGTAGTGAACAGTGAGATGCACCGTTGCACTTATCATCATTGAATAAATCTTTAGGGGCAAGTTTCACCAATATGAAAGAAATAAATCTTTCATAATAAATAAGCCACATTTCAAATGAGTCCAATTAGTAAGAGGGGAAAGTTTCACGAGGTAGATAAATGTAATCAGATAAAAAGGTAGATCATTCCCTGAGCATATCCATAAGGATGCAGGAGGCACACATGCAGCTTACACACCTAAATGCATGGTGTGTGCTGTCAAACACAGCCATAGCTGCCCACACAACCAAAACAGCTCAACACAGCCGTGGGCAAGCACCACAGTACCATTTCCTTGCACATACACCACAGGCATCAGCAGTCTAGCCACAGCAAACCAAAGCACCACCAAAGATCAACCAAACATCACCATATGGTGACATAAGGAGGGGGAGAATCAGGTGGACAGCAAGGCCAAGCCGCAGGAGATAGGAGGAGCTGGCTAGATCAAGGCCAAGCACAGGAACTCAGCAAAACAAGAACAACATCAGAGGTGAAGGACAGGATCCAATCAGCAAGATCAACATCACCACCAAACACAACAATCATCAGTTTTGTGGTGAGTATCATAAAACCATCACATGATCTAGTCATATTATCTAGATAGAAGCATGTGTTGTTTTATGAAACAATCTCTCAATAATCACCCTGGTGAGGTGAATCTATCCTAGAGATTTTGAGTATAAAGATCAGAAATCAAACTTAGCCAAAAGCACCAATTTATCAGACCAGTCTCATAGAGTTGGTGTTAACACATGCAACTTAAAAAATCCCTCAATTGTTCTTACCAGATCAGGGCACATCTCCCATAGGGTGTAGCACCTCTGATCTTATAAGTTACAAACAAACCATTTACTTAACCAACTAGGACCTAGATCCTAGAGCCTCAGACCAGCATCATAGGTTTGATCAAACAATAAGCTTCCCAACTTATTTATCAACATCTACCAAATTCCAGAAATGACCATAAGTAAAGTAAGCAACAAGATCTACTTATGTACCATTCTAAGAAGGTTTCATAAGCACTAATCTTATCACTAAGACAATCAAATAGTCCAATCTACACAAATCAACTATCAAATAATTTCCCTGAGACTAGACACAAAGATCATAACATATCTATCTATTCATTTTGAAAGAATCATTCGATTCTATTGAATAAAATTCAGACTAAACATAAATAGGCAAGCCAACCAACACTAAGACAGTGAATCATCACTAACAGGGTCACTGTCAGTATCAGGATACTGACAACAGATAAACACATTAAGCCACCATAGTACCAACCTGAGGCAATACTATCAAACCCTAGCATTTGATCCAGTATTAGCTTTAGACCAACAACAACACCACATAATCAAAGGATGACCACAGGCACTGAGGTACAAAGCACACAAATCCTCACTAAACATCATGATCAGACCATAGGAGCATCTTACAAGCACAAAATATGAACCCTAGTAGCAACACAAGCACAAAACTAAGACTGGCCACTAGATACACACAGAGGGATTCGAGATAACAAGATGAACTAGAATCCACAGAGGCACAACTCACCCGGGGTCCTCGCTGATGAATCGAAGAGGAAGCAGAGGGACCGACGAGGTCGTGGCGGCACGGGGAGCACCCAGAGGGCGCTGCAACCCGCACCAGCCACAGCGGCAGCCACGGCGGCGGCCACAGTGGCGCACAACACCGCACACCACCATAGAAGGATCAGCAGCAGCGGTGGCAGCACCCAACTCCAAACCCTAGGGTTCGAGAACGGAGCTAGCATGGCCACAGGAGAGCTCCAAAGTCAAATCAAGGCGGAGGAGATGAACCATCATAGTCGACAACCTCGCCCTGCACCACGACAGCGGCCAAGGAGGGCCACGGCGGCGAGCATCGATCGGCGACAGCGCCAGCAGCCCACGGGGTCAAGGGAGAGAGGAGATGAGGACGAGAAAGAGACAGAGGGAGTGGGCTGAGAGGGCCAGGACCCCTTCGAGGATCCTTTTGGTCATGGCCACTTGGGCCAAAAACGGCCCAATAAGCCCAACAAAGCCAGCCCAACAACCTAAAGAAAGTTTTAATAATTAGGAAAAGATCAAAATACCCCTAAACATAAATTAATTCTAGAAAATAAAATAAAAATCTAAACATTATAAATAAAATATTTTTAGATTCACAATAATCCAATCTATCTAAACAAATTAATAAATAAATTTTTATGCATATAATATTTATCAAGAATTTTATAATATATGTATTCCTTATGGAATTTTATAAAATTAAAGAAAGAATATAAAAATAAATAAAAAACACTTTTATTACATATTAATATGGTAGTATTTTAGAAAATATTAAATAAATATTTAATATCATAAAAAGAAATTCTGACTTCACTACCTTGCAATCACAAGGCAAGTTCATCACTTGCTCATGTCCTTTGAAGAGTCTTTATCAAAGTATTTGCAAATTGTGTGTTATCATCTACTCCCTCCGTTTCAAAATATAATATGTTTTAGGTTTGTGAAGAAAATGAATCTAGACTTCTTTTAGTACGTAGATTCATCCCAAAGTTGAGTGAACCTACATACTAAAATAAGTCTAGGTTTATTTTCTTCACAAACCTAAAACATCTTATATTTTGAAATGGAGGGAGTATACTCCAAGGAAAGAAAATATTATTTTCTCAAATAAATAAATCTTAGGTATCATCCTCAGTGATGATATAATGGAGCAATAGAACTTAGGTTTCTATTTGAAACAATGATGATCATTTAGGGACTTAATAACCCATGACATGAGTGATTCTAGCGCCTTATATCACGCGTTAACCATGGGATTTGGAATGGGACAGAGAAGTCAGCTGTATCTTCTTCCTCTCGCATGTAGCCGGATGTGCAGATCGTGTTGGAGATATGCCTTAGAGGCAATAATAAATGTAGTTATTATTATATCTTTGTGTTTATGATAAATTTTTACATTCATGCTGCCGGAATCGCGAGGGGAGTGCTACAACCTCTGCTGCCTGCTGGAACAAGGGAGAGGAAGGTCTTAATCGAGTACCGAGCGTGTGACCGACTGCGTAAGCGCTGCCGGAACGCAACGTCGGAAGGATCGTCTACGCGATCTTGAGATCGGCAAGAGTACGACTACATCACCCACGAGAATCTGCTCTCGTTAACCGCTTTGGAATCTTCAAGGGTGAGTTCCTCTATCGACTTGTTGCTACAATCTAGTAGATAGATCTTGACTTGTTTGTGTGCATGCGGTAGAATTTTTTTGTTTTCCATGCTACGAACCCCTACAGTGGTATCAGAGCCGTGTCTATATATAGATCTATTGCACGAGTAGAGCACAATTGTCATTATGGGCGGTGGTGCTTTTATTATCAATTGCTTTTTGTGTACTTTGCATCTTGCGGTATGATGGGATGAAGCGACCCGAGCTAACCTTACATGACATCATTCATGAGACTTGCTCCACGCTCAACATGCAACTTGTATTGCATAAGTGGCTTTGCGGGTGTCTGTCTCTCCCATCATAGTATAGATTCAATTTACAACGGGCACTTGATAGTTCAAGCATCAACGTTGTGGTTCTTGTTCGTAAGTTAGAACAACACTTATTGAAAGCCCCAAACCACGTAAAATATGCAAAGAAAATTAGAGGCGTCTAACTTTGTTTTGCAGGGGTGTGCTGTGATGTGATATGGCCATGATTATGTTTATATTTGATGTATGCAATGTTCCTTATTATAAGTTGACAACCGGCAGGAGCCATATGGTTGTTTTTAAATTACCTTAAGACCTGCGTGTCTATTCAAAGTAGTTGTAATAGTTGAAGCTGGTGGACGACAGCCATGAAATGGCGCCATTGACCTTGACGCCATACCGGTGATGATGGAAATCATATTTGTGCTTGAAGATGGAGATCAGAAGCACAAGAAGAAAGGCCATATCATATCACATATTATGAATTGCATGTGATGTTAGTCCTTTTATGCATCTTGTATTGCTTAGTTCACGACGGTAGCATTATAAGATGATCCCTCAAGCACATAAATTTCAAGATTTAAAGTGTTCATCCTTAGTAAGCACCGTTGCTAAAGCTCGTTGTTTCGAAGCACCACGTGATGATTGGGTGTGCTAGATTCTATGAGTGTATACAACGTGAGCAAGCCAGATTTGCTCATGCGGAAGCTAAGGTTTGATCTTGACGAGCCTAGCATGTACAGACATGGTCTCGGAGCACGGATCACCAAAAGGTAAAGCATGAGTCATATAGTATATATGATGAACATGTTGATTGTTCGCCATTGAAGCTACATCAACTCTCGTGATGATCGGTTTTGATGTGGTGGATTTGGTTCGTGTGATCACTAAAACAATGTGAGGGATATTTTTTTGAGTGGGAGTTCACCTAGATTAATTTAACTATTAATTAGAACTCAATTTGTCATAGACTTAGTCTAAACTATTGCAAATATGTTGTAAATCAATGGCGGCCCCTACCATCAATTTTAATGCGTTCCTAGAGAAAGAAAAGTTGAAAAACAATGGAAGAAACTTCACGGATTGGTTCCGCAATTTGAGGATTGTCCTCAATGCTGGTAATTTGACCTATGTGCTGGATGCACCATTGGTGACCCACATAGCCATCGCTACCGATGAAGTAAAGAATGTTTACATCACTCGGAAGAATCAGTACTCCACAGTTCAGTGTGCTATCTTGTATGGTTTGGAATTAGAGCTTCAGAAAAGGTTTGAGAACCATGACCCACATGATATTGTCTGTCAACTCAAAATGATATTTGAGGCTCACGCGGCAGTTGAGAGTTATGAGGCTTTTGAAAAGTTCTTTAACTGCAAGATGGAAGAGGGCAGCTCCGTCAGTGAGCATGTGCTTAAGGTGTCTGGGCACGCAAACAAAATCCAAAGCTTGGGTATAGTGATTCCTAATTCTTTGGGGATTCACCGTGTCCTCCAATCACTACCACCAAGTTACAAGAACTTTGTGATGAACTACAATATGCAAAACATGGACAAGACATTGCCAGAACTCTTCTCCATGTTGAAATCTGCAGAAGTGGAGATCAAAGAAAGAGCACCAAGTGTTGTTGGTCAATAAGACCACCAAATTCAAGAAGCAAGGCAAGTATAAACAAAAGGGAAACTTCAAGAAGGGCGGTAAGAAAGTTGCCACGCCGGCGAAGAAGACCAAGGCTAGGCCTAAGCCAGATACTGAGTGCTTTTACTACAAGGGAGAAGGTCACTGGAAGCGGAATTGCCAAAGTACTTGGCGGATTTAAAGAACGGCAACATCAAGAAGAAAGGTATATCCGATATACATGTTATTGATGTGTATCTCACTAGTACTCGTAGTAGTGCCTGGGTATTTGATACTGGTTCGGTTGCTCATATTTGTAACTCGAAACAGGTGCTGCAGAATAAATGGAAGCTAGCGAAGAATGAGGTGACAATGCGCGTTGGAAATGGATCAAAGGTTGATGTGATCGCGGTCGGCACGCTACCTCTTCATCTACCATCGGGATTAGTTTTATACTTAAATAATTGTTATTTGGTGCCTGCATTGAGCATGAACATTATATCTTGATTTATATGAGTAATATGTTTTATGCACATGCACCTTTGATAGATGGTCTATTCTTATTGAATCTCGATTGTGGAAATACACACATTAATAACATTGAAGCTAAACGTTTGAAATTGAGCGATAACACGACATATATGTGGCACTGTCGTCTTGGTCACATTGGAGTGAAGCATATGAAGAAACTCCATTCTGATGGACTTCTTGAATCACTTGATTTTGAATCACTTGAAAGATGCGAAGCATGTCTGATGGGTAAAATGACTAAGACTCCATTTTCTGGTATGATGGAGCGAGCTACGGACTTATTGGAAATCATACATACCGATATATGTGGCCCAATGAGTGTAGCATCGCGCGGTGGTTATCGTTATGTTCTTACCTTCACGGATGACTTGAGTAGATATGGGTATATCTATTTCATGAAACATAAGTCCGAAACTTTCGAGAAGTTTAAGGAATTTCAAAGTGAAGTAGAGAATCAACGTAACAAGAAGATTAAATTTCTACGATCTAATCGTGGAGGTGAATATCTAAGTTACGAGTTTGGCGAGCATTTGAAGAAATGTGGAATACTTTCACAATTGACACCACCGGGAACACCACAGCGTAATGGTGTGTCCGAACGTCGTAATCGAACTCTCTTAGATATGGTTCGTTCTATGATGTCACTTACAGATTTACCGCTATCGTTTTGGGGTTATGCATTAGAAACAGCCGCATTCACTTTAAATAGGGCACCATCTAAATCCGTTGAAACGACACCGTATGAATTGTGGTTTGGGAAGAAACCTAAATTGTCGTTCCTTAAAGTTTGGGGTTGCGAAGCTTATGTAAAGAAGTTACAGTCGGACAAGCCTGAACCCAAAGCGGAAAAATGCGTCTTCATAGGATACCCGAAGGAAACTATTGGGTATACCTTCTATCATAGATCCGAAGGAAAAATCTTCGTTGCCAAGAATGGATCCTTTCTAGAGAAAGAATTTCTCTCGAAAGAAGTGACTGGAAGGAAAGTAGAACTCGACGAGGTTGTTGAACCTTCTCTCGAACTTGCGAGTAGCGCAACACTGGAAGTAGTTCCTGTGGCGCCTACACCAATAAGAGAGGAATCTAATGATGTTGATCATGAAACTTCGGATGAAGTTACTACGGAACCTCGCAGGTCAACGAGAACTCGTACCAATCCTGATTGGTATGATCCCGTTATGAGTGTCATGTTGGTGGATAACACCGATGACCCTGCGACATATGAGGAAGCGATGATGAGCCTAGATTCCAATAAATGGCAAGATGCCATGAAATCCGAGATTGGATCCATGTACGAAAACCAAGTATGGACTTTGGCGGACTTACCGGATGGCCGGAAGGCTGTCGAGAACAAATGGATTTTCAAGAAGAAAACAGATGCTGATGGTGATGTTACTGTCTATAAAGCTCGACTTGTCGCAAAAGGGTTTCGACAAATTCAAGGAGTTGACTACGATGAGACTTTCTCACCAGTAGCGAAGCTAAAGTCTATGAGGATTATGTTAGCAATCGCTGCATATTATGATTATGAGATATGGCAAATGGATGTCAAAACGGCGTTTCTCAATGGAGAAGAGTTGTATATGATGCAACCCAAAGGTTTTGTCGATCCTAAAGATGCTAACAAGGTATGCAAACTTCAATGGTCCATATATGGATTGAAGCAAGCATCCCGAAGTTGGAATCAACGTTTTGATAAGGTAATCAAAAGCTTTGGTTTTATACAAACTTATGGAGAAGCTTGTATTTACAAGAAAGTGAGTAGGAGCTCTGTAGCATTCTTAATACTATATGTAGATGACATATTGTTGATTGGGAATGATGTAGACCTTCTTAATAGTGTCAAGGATTATTTGAATAGTAGTTTTTCAATGAAAGATCTTGGCGAAGCAGCTTACATATTAGGAATAAAGATTTATAGAGATAGATCGAGACGCCTAATATCATTGTCACAAAGTACATATTTGGACAAAGTTCTAAAGAGGTTTGGAATGGAAGATAGCAAGAAAGGGTTCTTGCCCATGTTGCCCAATATGACCTTGAGTAAAACTCAAAGTCCTGCAACGGTAGAAGATAGAGAAAGGATGAGTAAGACTCCCTATGCCTCAGCCATAGGATCTCTAATGTATGCCATGCTATGTACTAGACCCGACATTGCATATGCTTTTAGTTTAACTAGCAGATATCAAAGTGATCCAGGAGTGGATCATTGGACAACGGTCAAAAACATCCTTAAGTACTTGAGAAGAACTAAGGATATGGTTCTTTCTTATGGAGGTGATGAACATCTCGTTGTTAATGGTTACACCGATGCTAGTTGGAACATCGATCCGGATGATTCTAAATCTCAATCTGGATACGTATTTACTTTGAATGGTGCAGCAGTTAGCTGGAGGAGTGCAAAGCAAAGCGTTGTGGCGAGATCTTCAACTGAATCGGAATACATAGCTGCTTCAGAGGCTTCACAAGAAGCGATATGGATGAAGGAGTTCATTACAGAGCTCGGTGTGGTTCCAAGTGCGCTAGACCCAATGTCTATCTACTGTGATAACATGGGAACCATAGCCAATGCGCAAGAACCAAGGTCACACAAGAAGCTGAAGCATATCAAGCTACGTTTTCACGCTATTCGAGAACATGTCCAAGATGGTGACATACAGATTTGCAAAGTACACACAGATCTGAATGTGGCGGATCCGTCGACTAAACCTCTCCCGAGGGAAAAACATGACCAACACCAAACTGCCATGGGTGTTCGGTATATTACCATGTAATCTAGATTAGTTGACTCTAGTGCAAGTGGGAGACTATTGGAGATATGCCCTAGAGGCAATAATAAAGGTAGTTATTATTATATCTTTGTGTTTATGATAAATGTTTACATTCATGCTATAATAGTATTAACCGGAAACATTAATACTTGTGTGATTTGTAAACTAAATTAGAGTCCCTAGTAAAGCCTCTTTAATAATACTAGCTTGTTGGTTAATAGATGATCGTGGTTTCTCGATCATGAACATTGAGATGTTATTAACAACGAGATCATATCATTAGGATAATGGTATGATGGACATACTCCTATAGATAAGCATAGCATAAAGATCAAGTCATTTTAATAGTTCGTTTGCTATAAGCTTTCTGATACATAGTAACCTAATTCCTTCGACCATGAGATCATGCTAATCACCATCACCGGAAGGATGCTTTGATGACATCAAACACCACACCGTAACGGGGTGGTTATAAAGGTGGCATTGAGTGTTCGGAAAGTATGGGTTGAGGCACATGGATCAAGAGTGGGATTTGTCCATCCATATGACAGATAGATATACTCTGGGCCCTCTCGGTGGAATGTCATCCAATTAGCTTGCAAGCATGTGAATGGCTCACAAGGGATCACATATCACGGGAACAAGAAAAAGAGTACTTGTCAGTAACGAGGTTGAACTAGGTATGCAGAGATACCGACGATCAAAACCTCGGATAAGTAAGCTATCGTGAGACAAAGGGAAATTGGTATCGTATGTAAGTGGTTCATTCGATCGCAATGTAATCGTAGAAATATGTGGGAGCCATATGTATTTCTAGATTCCTCTATTGGTTATTGATCGAAGAAGTGTCTCGGTCATGTCCGCATAATTCATGAACCGTAGGGAGACACACTTAAGGATTCGATGTTGTTGTGTAGTTATGGAATGATGAGTAAGAGACCGAATGTTGTTCGGAGTCTCGGATGGGATCCGGGATATCACGAGGAGATCCGGAATGGTCCGGAGAATAAGATTCATATAAGGAAAGTCCTGTTTCGGAGTTCGGGAATGATTTCGGTGTTTTCACTAGGAATGTTCTAGAAGGGTCTGAAAGGTCCGACACTCCGGAGGGGAAGGGTACATGGATGTGTCATGACAATGTGGAATGATTGCAGCATGTACTAGGTCACTTGGTTGGGCAATATGGAGAGAGAAATCAAATCCAAGTTTGAAAGTCAAACGCCAATTTGAAAAAAGTCAAATCCGAAGTTTGCTTGGTGGAGGGAGAGTAGGATACCTACCTAGGGTGGAAGTCCCACTCCCTCCACCCGCTGGCCATGAGGAGGAGTTGGAGGAGGACTCCCTCCTCCCAAACCGCCTCCATCCCACCTATATAAGGAGGGGTAGGGCGCCCCCCTACCCCTCACACCAAAAACCCTAGCTCCTGCGCACCACCACCTCCAAGTGTTGTTGTCGCCGCCTAGGGTTCCTCCCAAGTTGCCGAGTTGGGGCTTCCCCAAGACCTAGCCACCGGCTACACTAACCCCCCTTGGTGACTCTAAACCCTAGATCACCAAGGCCCCTCTCTTGCTCCACCATACTCGCTCCGGCTTAAGGCGAAGCCCTGCGAGATCTTCCCTCTACTTCACACCACTGCAGGCCGTGAATCGGAATCGCGAGGGGAGTGCTACAACCTCCGCTGCCTGCTGGAACAAGGGAGAGGAAGGTCTTCATCGAGTACCAAACATGTGATCGACTGCGGAAGCGCTGCCGGAACGCAGCGCCAGAAGGATCGTCTACGTGATCTTGAGATTCGCAAGAGTATGACTACATCACCCACGAGAATCTGCTCTCGTTAACCACTTTGGAATCTTCGAGGGTGCGTTCCTCTATCGACTCGTTGCTACAATCTAGTAGATAGATCTTGGCTTGTTTGTGTGCATACGGTAGAATTTTTTTGTTTTCCATGTGACATGGTTATACCCTACGGGTACGTGACCTCAGCATACCTGGTCCAGCCCAAGGAAGGCCCACAACGGATGTACGCTGGCCCATGAAGATTTTCGGGTGGCCAAGGCCCATGACGCCTACGGATCCTTGGAGAGCAAGACTAGAGTAGATAGGAAATTCAAAGGGGTAAAACCCTAGAACTTGTAACCGACTAGGACTATGCCCGGGACCTGCCGAAGTCTATATAAAGGCCAGGAGGGCACAACCTAGATCGCTCGACTCATACTTTCGCATACGCACCTCCACGCTAGATCGAATCTGCGCACCCCTGTAACTTCCGGTTTCGCCATAATCAAGAGCAGACAAGCAGGAGTAGGGTTTTCCCTCCGAGGGCCTGAACCTGGGTAAATCTCGTGTCCCCTGGTTGCTTGTCTGTTAACCGTTCCACGATCTCCAGCATCCCCATCTTCTCCAAAACCCAAGTCCATAACAATGGGCATTGACGAGTCGAAACCTCGTCACCATGCTACAAACCCCTATAGGTCGTGGCTGTTATCACTCATAGCATGCATATTAATTGGTAATTCGTAGAGAATATGCAGCATATGGGTGGGAACCCTCAACGTCCCACGATAGTTCTGGCATCTAACGGTTTGTGCAAACCATTGCCGTAATTCAATGTGTGGGCATGGTGTACACCAAGGAGGCATGCGAGGTCGCGAAGGGGGCAGTGATTGGCTTGGATCACCTACTGGGCCCCACATCATGGAATTGTAGACGGGAAAGTACGCTCGGTTGTGCAACAAGGAGTTGGTCTCTTATGGGTAAAGTAACGCACCTCTGTAGAGTGTAAGAACTGTAACTTGTTACTCCCTGTTCTGGGAAGGAGCTACGAACGCGGCAGGAAAGGAACTCCATGAAAGTTCTGGTCAACCTGTGAAGGCTGATGGTCATAGATTTTCATAATAAAATCAATCTTTGAAGAAAGATTTACAAAAAAAACTGCATAGTGCCAAGGACTTATAGTCTGAGGTGGTAGATAGAGCATCAAACTTCCCACCTTGCATATAATGAACTTGATGGGTAACGCTGTTACTCACCCTTTCCTTTGGTCCCTTGCTTAGACTCTGAAGATCCCGAAGACTGTAGGGGTTCGTAGCATGGAAAACAAAAATTTTCTATCGCATACAAACAAACAAGCCAAGATCTATCTACTAGATTGTAGCAACGAGTCGATAGTGGAACTCACCCTCGAAGATTCCAAAGCGGTTAACGAGAGCAGATTCTCGTGGGTGATGTAGTCGATTCTTCCGATCTCAAGATCGCGTGAGACGATCCTTCCAGCGCTGCTCCATAGCGCCCCTGATCGGTCACACGTTCGTATTGACGAAGACCTTCCTCTCCCTTGTTCCAAAGAAAATGGAGGTTGTAGCACTCTCCTCGCGATTCCTAAAGACAACGGCGTGGTACCGAGGTAGAGGGAAATCCCAGAGGCTTCGCCTTAAGCCAAGTGCAGTATGGTGGAGCTTATGAGAGAGGCTATTAGTGGTCTAGTAATTAGACACACCAATTAGAAGGCTCTAAACCAATTAGAAGGCTCTAAACCGGGGTTTAGGTCTAGGGTTTAGTTTAGAGGATAGGAACTTGTGTGTCCTAGGAGGGAGCCCTGCCCCTCCTTATATAGGTGGGAGGGGCTGGCCGGCCAAGGGGAGGGAGTGGAGTCCTCCCCAACTCGGCTTGGGTGGGCGCCGCTTGGGAGGACTCCTCTCCAACTCGGCTTCACCTCCTCCTCTTTTCCCACTTCCCAAAATTGCCGTTTGACTTTCAAACTAGCCGTTTGACTTTTCAATTTAGGATTTAAATAAACCCTTTATTTTGGACAGCAAGAACACCTAGTACATGATGCAATCATTCCAATATGTAATGACACATTCATGTACCCTTCCTCCGAGTGCCGGACATTCCGGGACCTTCTAGAATGTTCCCGATGAAAACACCTAACCATTCCCCAACTCAAATGGGACTTTCCTTATATGAATCTTATTCTCCCACCATTCCGGATCTCCTCGTGATATCCCGGATCCCATCCGAGACTCAACAACATTCGGTCTCTTTCTCATAATACCATAACTACTCAAACAACGTCAATCCTTAAGTGTGTCTCCACGGTTCGTGAATTATGCGGACATGATCGAGACACTTCTCCTAACAATAACCAATAGAGGAATCTGGAAATTCATATGGCTCCCACATATTTCTCACGATTACTTTATGCGTCGAATGAACCACTTACATACGATACCAATTTCCCTTTGTCTCACGATATGTTACTTATCCGAGGTTATGATCGCCGGTATCTCTCGCATACCTAGTTCATCCTCGCATCGATAAGTACTCTTTCTCGCTCCGTGATATGTGATCCCTTGTGACCAAGTCACATGCTTGCAAGCTAATTGGATGACATTTCACCGAGAGGGCCCAGAGTATATCTATCCGTCATGTGGATGGACAAATCCCACTCTTGATCCATGTGTTTCAACCAATACTTTCCAAACACTCAATGCCACCTTTATAGCCACCTTTACGGTGTGGTGTTTGATGACATCAAAGCATCCATCCAAAGAAAGGTGATATGCATGATCTCATGGTCGAAGGAATTAGGTTACTATGTATCAGAAAGCATATAGCAATTGAACTATTGAAATGACTTGATCTTTATGCTACGCTTATCTATAGGAGTATGTCCACCATATCATTCTCCTAACGATATGATCTTGTTGTTGATAACATCTCAATGTTCATGATAGGGAAACCACAATCATCAATCAACCAACAAGCTAGTGAAGTATAGAGGCTATACTAGGGACTTCAAATTAAGTTTACAAGTCACACAAGTATTAATGGTTTCCTTGTCAATACTATTATAGCATGAATGTAAACATTTATCATAAGTATGAAGATATGATAATAACCTACTTTATTATTGCCTCTTGGGTATATCTCCAACAGTCTCCCACTTGCACTAGAGTCAATAATCTAGTTTCAAACCTTTGTGTATTCAACACCTATGGCTTTCCGGTGTTAGTATGTACACGATTGCTAGTGGTCAACTGATCTCCGGATCTGACACTTCCAGGTCCGTGTGTAATTGCATGTCTTTGCGTCCCTACGCATCACTCATTCTCTAATGAGATGGCTTTGTATAAATTTGGTCTTTCGGTGTGACCTTTAGTTCTTTGGGGTTAAAACATGTTGACAATATTGTCGTACAATATATCTTCATAGTATTATCCCGCTGTGAACTACACCTAGTTTGATAACAAACTACTTGACACAAATGCCCTCTTTTGCTGCTATAATAGCGTACTATATACTTAGCCTTTTGTTGTAGTATCTGTCACAATGTCTTAACTTTGGAACTCATCCAAATCCATTATGGAACTCACTTTCCATTATATTGTGCCACCCTTAGTTTAGATTGAGATAAACTAAATTTGTATTTTGTGACAAAGCTAGTATCAATGTAGTACTTTTACAATGAACTAACCATCTATTTGTCACTTCTACAAATAATATACTCTTAGTTCTTCCAAAAGATCATAAGAATATCCTTACTATTGTCCAATGACCATCTTACAAATCATTCTGGTATATGCTCATAGTATTTATAGCATAGGACATATCTGGATTTGTACATATCACAGTATGATTGATATAAATACTCTTTGTGATTTCATACATCAAGTATCAATCTATACTTGAATCTTTGTTTCACTTACCAAGTGCCAATACACTTGAATATATCATCAACATTGAACTCTTTCAATCCTTTCTGTGCAACAAGAACCTTTCTTGTAGTTTCTATATTGAATTCATTCAATATCTTGTCTATGTACTTCTGGCACAACCATATTAGCGTCTATTGATGCCAAATATTTGGGTTTTGCCTAAGTCTTTCATCGGGATGAAATTCTTAATATGTGTTAATAAAAGATACATCATTTCCAATCAACAATATGTCCTCCACATAATGTATTTAGAAACATGTCTTAGTGCTCCCACTTAATTTCTTGCAAATACAAGCATCTTCATCGTCTCTAATGAACTTTTAAACTCCTTTAACAGTTTCATCACAATGAAGATTCCAACTCCGCGATGCTCACTTTAACCATTGAAGTTTGCATATGCTTTTAGCATCCTTTGAATTAACAAAACCCTTTGGACCGTGTCATGCACACGTCCTAGGTAACCATTCTATTAGAAGAACTTGTTTTGTTTATTCTACTACCACATAACAAATTATATGTAGTGGTTGCTACATTAATCCGTCTAGACTTAAAATCGCTATGAAAGATCAAATCTTGTCATATACAACCTTTGAATATTGTTGTGAACTCTTTCCCAACATGTCGACTATTTCATAGATGTGAAACATCCATGTCTACTTCTTTATAGATCCAAACACAACTGCAAGGTCTTACACCTTTTTCGAGGGTCCTTCAAGTTCAAAACTTGATTTCTCGTGTATGGAACTATCACGGATTTTATGGCTTCAAACCATTTGACGGAGTCAGGGCCCATCATCGCTTCTTTGCATGTAGTCTGTTCATTATTCTCAAATAATGATTCAACCCTCAAATCTTGGTATTTGATTGTTTACTTGACCTACTTGGTTCAATAGAAACTTTAGACCTCCGTGACCACAACCTTTGAGGCACGTGAGCCATGAGCATTGTTGCCTCCTAACACTTTTCTAGGTGTGCAACTTTGCACATATAGCTAAGGTTCTTTTAACCTTATCAAAGTTCTATTGTCCTCCCACTTAACTTTTCACGAAAAATTTCTTCTCAAAGAAACTTGACGTTCTAAGCGACAAACACTTTTGTCTCCGGTGTTTATGGAGGAATACTTAACAGTAATACAAAGACAGGTTTATCCGACTTTGGTTGCAAACATCTTTCTTATGCATAGCATACCAATGTTTAAGAAAGGACTACTTGGGTTTTATCCCAAACCATAACTTTATATGGTGTCATTTAAGCGGATTATGATGGAGCTCTTTTCAGTGGAAAAACGGTAATCTCTAAAGCTTTTAATCTTTAAAATATAATGGCAGTTTTATGAATTATACCTTTGATCTTACCATGTCAAACAAGGTTTAATTACATATCTCGAATGCTCCATACTCTTATGGTGTTTCGGGAAATGCAAATCCACGGACCGATTCCTTAAATCTTAGGTATTATGCTAAACTTGTAATTCAAATATCTTCCATTATGATCTTATCATAAACTATTTATATTCTTGTTACAATGATTTTGCACTTCATCTTGAAAATCTTTCGAACTTTTCAAATATTTCACACTTCATCCTCATTAAGTAAATATTCACATATTCACTCAAATTTTCGGAGAAAGCATATGAAGTTGAAATCCATCGCTCTTGACTACACATAATGGAGTTCGTACAACAATATGCACAAGTTCCAATAAGCTAGTCATTCATTCCCTTTTGGCCTATGAACGAAGTTTTAATTATCTCTAGGAAAGTTTCACAAACGTCATTTGATCAAAAATCAAAAGACTCCAAAATTCCATCCACATGGAGTTTCTTCATGTTTTCTTTCCAATATAATTTAAACGGCGATGTCACTTCCTAAGTGATCTTTCAATCAATTTGTCTTTCGACAATTTTAGCACTAGTTTTATGGATGTGATTTCTCCAACGAGATTTGTGAATCATCCATCTTTTATGGATTACGGCAATTATTTGAACAACCCTTTTGTTCTCATAATACCTGATAAAACAAATCTTGAAGGCAAGCTTTGATGTTTAATGAGCAACACAATAACCCTTTATTTTGTTCTCGATGAACATCATCACATATTCTTTTGCTAATTACTTAGGCCATTGTAGTTCATGAATTGTGTTGTTTCGTATGACGATTCATACCAACAAATTCAGTATCAAGTACTTAAGAACCACATTGTTTAATAAGCAAAGAATATAGCCATAACATGTATATCATCTATATACTTTAAACTGAACAATTCTAGTCTTTTCTTTTCTGCCATATATTTATGAGATTCTCTTTCAAGATTTCCTTTTACGCTTGAAAGAATCTATCAACATCAATAGTGGAGTCATACATATGACACATAATCCAAAGCGTATAATTAAATACAAATGTCTTTGGACTTGCACTTTGAAGTAGATCACCATCATCAAATGTTTGGTGTTCTTCCAAATTCCTTTCTTTAGTAATCTCTTGATGTAGTAAACATTTTACCTACATCAAATATTCACCTTCATCATGGAATCGTCCATGACCAAGCTACTTTTAGCTTATAACGGTGAATCACGAGTATAATGTTGCTCTCCAAAACCTTTTGGAAGATTAGGACAACTAGTGTCTCCAACCTTTTGCAAATTCTCATCAAACATGAGAACATGACTTTGCCATATTATACTCTATCATGTTGTAACCAAAACTTCGTTTCAGATATCACAATATCTTCCACACATCATGGTTTCTGAAACAACTCTTTCAGATCCTAGATAACCTTGATATTAAGATAATCTTTTGAATATCAAGAATCATGGAGACAAACATGATACTCATATACTAACACTTTGGAATTGTCACTCTTGTTTTAATACCAATTATTAAACTTCATGGAGTAACTGGAACTTACTGAAAGTTTGCAATAGGACTTTAAACTTTAGATTAACACTTCAAAACAATACGATACCAGTCAGAAAGTAACTAACCAGAATTCTATAGTTCTATCATCTCAATTATAACTAAGCGCAAGGTGGTAAACGGATGCCAATGACTACAACAACTATGCAAATTCACTTTGATTTAGTTTATGATAAATTGAGTTCTAATTAATAATTAAATTAATCTAGGTGAACTCCCACTCAAAACAATATCCCTCACATTGTTTTAGTGATCACACGAACCAAATCCACCACATCAAAACCGATCATCACGTGAGTTGATGTAGCTTCAATGGCGAACAATCAACATGTTCATCATATCTACTATATGACTCATGCTCTGCCTTTCGACAATCCGTGTTCCTGAGGCCATGTCTGTACATGCTAGGCTCGTCAAGATCAAACCTTAGCTTCCGCATAAGCAAATCTGGCTTGCTTACGTTGTATTCACCCGCGGAATCAAAGACACCCGATCATCACGTGGTGCTTCGAAGCAGCAAGCTTTGGCAACGGTGCATACTAAGGGTGAACACTTTAGAACTTGAAATTTATGTGTATGAGGGATCATCTTATAATGCTACCGTGCCTACTAAGCAATACAAGATGCATAAAGGATTAACATCACATGCAATTCATAATATGTGATATGATATGGTTTTCTTCTTTGTGCTTTCGATCTCCATCTTCAAGCACGAACATGATCTCCATCATCACCGCATAGCATCAAGGTCAATGACGCTTCTTCATGGTTGTCGCCCACCAGCTTCAACTATTACAACTACTTTGAATAGACGCAGGTCTTAACAAAATTAAAGACAACCATATATTCCCGCCGTTGCCAACTTACAATAAGGATCATTGCATACATCAAATATAATCACAATCATGGCCATATCACATCAAGACACCCCGCAAAACAAAGTTAGACGCTTCTACTTTCTTTGCATATTTTACGTGGTTTGGGGCTTTCAATAAGTGTCGATTAACTATTTAACAAGAACCACAACATTGATACTAGCATTGTTGATTACCCGTTGTAAATTGGATCTTAACTATGCTAGGAGAAACAGGCACCGCAGAGCCACTTATGCAATACAAGTTGCATGTCAAGCGTGGAGCAAGTCTCATGAACGATGTCATGTAAGGTTAGCCCGGCCGCTTCATCCCAACATACCGCAAGATGCAAAGTACACAAAAGTAATCGACAATAAAAGCATCAACGCCCACAATGACCATTGTGTTCTACTCGGCAAATGATCTACATATAGACACGGCTCGATACCATCAGGGGTTCGTAGCATGGAAAACAAAAATTTTCTATCGCATACAAACAAACAAGCCAAGATCTATCTACTAGATTGTAGCAACGAGTCGATAGTGGAACTCACCCTCGAAGATTCCAAAGCGGTTAACGAGAGCAGATTCTCGTGGGTGATGTAGTCGTACTCTTTCCGATCTCAAGATCGCGTAGACGATCCTTCCGGCGCCAAGCGTTCCAGCTCCCCGCAATGGGTCACATCGTTCGGTACTCGGACGAAGACCTTCCTCTCCCTTGTTCCAGCAGCGGAGGTTGTAGCACTCTCCTCGCGATTCCTAAAGACAAGCGTGGTACCGGAGGTAGAGGGAAATCCCGCAGGCTTCGCCTTAAGCCGCAAGTAGTATGGTGGAGCTTATGAGAGAGGCTATTAGTGGTCTAGTAATTAGACACACCAATTAGAAGGCTCTAAACCAATTAGAAGGCTCTAAACCGGGGTTTAGGTCTAGGGTTTAGTTTAGAGGATAGGAACTTGTGTGTCCTAGGAGGGAGCCCTGCCCCTCCTTATATAGGTGGGAGGGGCTGGCCGGCCAAGGGGAGGGAGTGGAGTCCCTCCCCAACTCGGCTTGGGTGGGGCGCCGGCAGGAGGACTCCTCTCCAACTCGGCTTCACCTCCTCCTCTTTCCCACTTCCCAAAATTGCCGTTTGACTTTCAAACTAGCCGTTTGACTTTTCAATTTAGGATTTAAATAAACCCTTTATTTTGGACAGCAAGAACACCTAGTACATGATGCAATCATTCCAATATGTAATGACACATTCATGTACCCTTCCTCCGAGTGCCGACATTCCGGACCTTCTAGAATGTTCCCGATGAAAACACTAACCATTCCCCGACTCAAATGGGACTTTACTTATATGAATCTTATTCTCCGGACCATTCCGGATCTCCTCGTGATATCCCGGATCCAATCCGAGACTCCGAACAACATTCGGTCTCTTTCTCATAATACCATAAATACTCAAACAACGTCAATCCTTATGTGTCTCCTACGGTTCGTGAATTATGCGGACATGATCGAGACACTTCTCCAACAATAACCAATAGAGGAATCTGAAATTCATATGGCTCCCACATATTTCTACGATTACTTTGCGATCGAATGAACCACTTACATACGATACCAATTTCCCTTTGTCTCACGATATGTTACTTATCCGAGGTTATGATCGTCAGATCTCTCGCATACCTAGTTCATCCTCACATCGATAAGTACTCTTTTCTCGCTCCGTGATATGTGATCCCTTGTGACCAAGTCACATGCTTGCAAGCTAATTGGATGACATTTCACCGAGAGGGCCCAGAGTATATCTATCCGTCATGTGGATGGACAAATCCCACTCTTGATCCATGTGTTTCAACCAATACTTTCCGAACACTCAATGCCACCTTTATAGCCACCCTGTTACGGTGTGGTGTTTGATGACATCAAAGCATCCATCCAGTAAAGGTGATATGCATGATCTCATGGTCGAAGGAATTAGGTTACTATGTATCAGAAAGCATATAGCAATTGAACTATTGAAATGACTTGATCTTTATGCTACGCTTATCTATAGGAGTATGTCCACCATATCATTCTCCTAACGATATGATCTTGTTGTTGATAACATCTCAATGTTCATGATAGGGAAACCACAATCATCAATCAACCAACAAGCTAGTGAAGTATAGAGGCTATACTAGGGACTTCAAATTAAGTTTACAAATCACACAAGTATTAATGGTTTCCTTGTCAATACTATTATAGCATGAATGTAAACATTTATCATAAGTATGAAGATATGATAATAACCTACTTTATTATTGCCTCTTGGGTATATCTCCAACAAAGACACCCCTATGTATACAGCCGAATGCCAAGAAGATGTGTTCTACGAGGAGCCTGACCTGTCAGGAGGTGTTGAAGGAGTGGATTACGAAATCCGCTATGGAGTAGATGGCAACGAGTCAAACTAGTGCTCTAGTTAGTAGTAACCGACGAAGCCGAACAGCATGAACCCTATAGAATAAGCTGTTGAGCTCAACTCTTAGTTGGAGTTGTTACTTTTAAATTCCGCTAAAACACTTTATATTTTGGTTTGTAAGTTGAATCTTTTTGAAGTCTTGAACTTCTGGTATTGTAATAATAATAAAGTGTGTATGTTTGTAATATGGACCCGCAATGTTTCTGTTGTACCACTCTGAGGGATGTGATATTTACGGAACGGTGTTATTTGAATGTCATGTCAACGACTATAGTGTACTACACATGCAGTGGTATGCTGGGTCACCGTAGCCTCCTTTGTGGTGGTGATCACCGGAGAATAAGGCGAGGCCTTTGTGGCACTCGGGTGACCTTGTTTGTCCTTTACACCTCTCCAACATAGACATATCTTCTATGGAAGTGAAGTACGGGAATTACATATCCGCGTCTCCTCTCTGGTTTACTCGCTCCGGACCTTTACTTCTTGTCCTTTACCGCTTTGTTACTTGTTGTTGTTCTCTTGCATATAGGACTGCTCATCTAGTTGCATATCTAGAGAACCTTATCCCTTGCAAAGCCTAAACTTAATTAAAAGGATAAAATTGGTAGTCTCCTATTTACCCCCTCTAG
Organism: Avena insularis; assembly: GCA_023614405.1. Classification (NCBI taxonomy): domain Eukaryota; kingdom Viridiplantae; phylum Streptophyta; class Magnoliopsida; order Poales; family Poaceae; genus Avena; species Avena insularis. The sequence goes on along the minus strand of CM042689.1, from coordinate 335,362,913 downwards.
TCGACCAAAGTTGGACCTTTCAGAAGCCCTGCTCGACTCCGTCCCGCCTCGCTAACAGCCAGCGCGACCTGCGGGAGTGTGCATTCGAGACCATGAGTGGTAGACACCCCGTAGGCCCCACGCGCCATCCATGGCGACCGCCCCATCGACCACGTGCAACTACCCCGCCGACCACGCGCAACCGCCCCGCATCCACGATCCAACGCTAGGCCGAGGCATGGCACACCTCTCCTTGAGCTCCACTCCCACCTCTCCATGGATACGGCCTCCCTTCGTTTCTTCTTTTTTTTCTTGATTTTTCTTTCATGTATCTTGTGAATTTTTTTTGACTCGTGAAGGTTTTGATTTGTCCAGATTTTTTTGTTCATGGATCATCTTCTTGTATAGATCTGCTTGATCTCTTACGATTCTTGGATAATACACTAGATTTGTAGTTAGGACTAGTTATGTTGATGTTGCATAGAGTTGTGTTTGAATCTCATATGGATCTATATTAAATTAATGTGTATTTGGTATGGATCTAAGTGAATTTGCAAGAATCTTGGCTAAACATGAATGAAACATACTTGTATTCTATATGAACGTCCATAAATAATGAATGAAATTTGGATAAAACATCCATCACGTCTTTATCTTCGTAAATAATTTTGGTTAAAACTTTGTTGTCTATAAATGAGATATGAATTTGCTCTCTACGAGACTTTGTTGACACATGTATGAAAACGTTGTATTTTTGTTTCTTGTATAATACTGACTATCTTAACCATTTTGGTAAGAAACTTGTATAAATCATGTGTTTCTTCTAAGAATCTGAGTTGGAATTGGTTTGGAACTGTGCAAACTGCTTGAAGTATCAATATTTCGGGATTTAAGTTTTAATCACGAGTCATCGTTTAAAAATCATACAAGGAAGGAAAAAGAAAATGATTTGGGTAAAGAATCTGAGGGGAACGTTCTTTTCTACATCTTGTCGATTTGTTTGTTCAATGAAACATGCAATTTCTTCTTTCCAGATCGTCATGTATATGGAACTTGTATGAATCTTGTATGTATGGTAAAAATAATTTACAGATCTTGTAAGAATTTGTTTTAAAACTTCACTGAAATATATAGGATTTGATGGTCTTCCAAAAATATGCATTATGTATATTTCCTTGCAGAAACATGAAGCATGAATAAAACTTATGAATCGTGTATGAAAACTTTCGATGTGGGATGAAACATGAATAAAAAATATGATGCATATTGTTTTTATTGAAAAATGTACTTTTAAAATAAATATTATGAAAATATATATTGTTAAATAAATAGTATGATAAAAAATTCTTTTAAATTTGTATGAGAATTGCTTCAATTCTGAATGAAACGTCCATGAATTTAAAAGTTGCAAAATTCTTAATGAAACTTCCATTGACAGAATTAATATGATTTCTTTAAACTACTACTTTTATATGTATTTTTGAAATTAGATTGTACATAAAACTGGCTAATTAAATAAAAACAAAATAATATTTTCTTTGTGTAACAAGTGGGGAGGCAAACATCGACGAAATATGTATAAAACTTAAAAACACTAGGAACTAAGAAGCAAAACTGTAAGGGGCTCAAGAAGTGAGATGAAATGGTTGTCCTATAAAATGAGTAGCACGGATCTTCAACAAATTAAGAACAGAGATGGTACAAGGGAGCCAACTTATGAGGTATTGCATTTCCCAATGTTGAGCTCCAATGTTAACCCTCGCTAAAAAAATGTGACAGTCTCAGACGTGAACCCCAAACGTGAACCATATGTCACCGTTTTGATTTTCTGTAGAGATACAATGTTCAGACTTCAGACCAACAGCAATGATTCATTCATCAATAAAGGAGAAGTGACAAAACGCAAGGAAGGCCTACCATGGCATTTACGGAACTCGTTTCAAATAGTGGTATACTCACGCTTTTTAGCAGCCAGCCATCGATGGTGGGTGAGGTACTGAGGTGGTTGCGGTTGGCTATTGTGCTCTGGAGGTCGGAGACGACAATGGACGGTGGCGCCTCTTCCGTTCCTCTCCTAAATAATCCAGGAGGCGGGTGCCCTCCTCATAGTCATATCTATGGTGACATGCAGATGTGGGGAGGCGGGATCTAGCCTCGTCCGAGAAGACGGTGAAGCTTCGACGACAGAAGTCCCCGCGATGACGAGGTGTGCGGCTACTATCTTTTAGCCTTTAGATCCGTTTTATAAATAAAGCTACGCTCGGTCGAACAGATATAAAGTGACGAGGAGATTCTCTTATACACCAAATTAAAGATAAAAACAAAAAGTTACAAAAAGAATCTTGACTTGTCACCAGAAACACCGAAATAAGACCGATGAACCGGAGCTCCACGCCATCCCCAAGAAGGTAACGACACAACGTGTCACCGGCAGCGAGATAAAACGACCAAAGGCTTTCGCCTGGAGTTCATATGTGGAGAAGGTGCCTACACTTGCGCCCCCAAGAGGGTAACGACACCCCCAGACGTCGTCGTCGATGGCGCAGGAGCGCTGGGCTTTCGCTCGAAAAAACCCTCAAAACCACATCCAGTATACGGATTGTCCACTATCCCCAAGTCGGGCCTTCAAAACACGATCTGGGAGCCGCCTTTGCCGAAGCGACGCGAACACCAGGATCTCCTGCCACCAGCTCCTCGCCATCCTCATCACCAAAGAGCAAGGTCATCACCACTGCCACGTCGCTTACCGAAACGCCCGTGCGGTCCACCTTTCGGGGCCGCCGCCCCGACATCCGAGATCTCACAAAACCCGCGGGGTAGATACCACCACGACATCTTCTTCAGAACAAGCGAGCAAGGGTAGTCCAGACAAACAGTTCCTGGACAGATCGGAATGACAAGCCCCTCAAGTCAACTCCGCAACTCGAAGAGCTGCCAGGCGGTCATCGGATCTAGGCCCATCCGCCCGGATCCAGCACCTCGGTCACACCAGGACGAGGGGTGGGCTCCTAGGCCTGCTAGGAGCCCCTGAAACCATCTGGACAGCAGGGCCCGTCCAACCCAAATCAGGCCCGAATGGGCCTAGATCTGGGCCGATGGCAGGCGCCGCTGTCCTGGCTAGCTCCACCTGGTACGTCCGACCACCATTCCGGACCACCCCTGCATCACTGACTTGGAGAGTATGTGTCGTCGTCGCCTCAAACCATCATCGCCGCTGAGATCTGTAGGGACAAGCTTCAGGCCCCTTCCGCCGCCATGGGCCGCAACAGCCGCCAGAACCACCGCCCACCGCCGCCTCCAGATGTAGGAAGTCGCCCCCAACGCCGCTTGTCGGCCGCCACCACGCCGGGCCTCGCCGACCTCCGTCGAGCTGCACCGCGCGTCCAGGATCTCACCGCCCCGTCGGGATCACCTCACACCGGAAAAGGGCCACCGCCAAGACCACTGGCTTTGCCCGGCGCCACGCCGCCGCGGCGGGAGGAGGGTGGTGGGAGGGTCAGGGTAGGTTCCCCCGCTTTTTCGCCCTCGAGGAGGACGAACGAAGCGTTTTTTCGCTGCCGTGTGTTCGTGTAGTCTTCCTTTTCGGTGTCGTGCGGCCACTATCTTTGACCAAGGGGGTCACTCTGCACCTCGGAGTCTGGTGCTCCGATGGATCTTCTTCCTCCTTTTGGGAAAATCTTTGGCTTCTACGCGGCGTTCATCGTCGGCTCCACCCCAAGTGGTTCATCCCCGGTGGTGGGCACGGCGGCCGTAGCTTCGAAGCAGTACAGATGGTGGAGAAGGATCGTATCGCGTTTCAGAATTTCTTGCGAGGAGCTTTTTGTACTTTGGGAGGGCGTTGTTGCATTTCTGAATGTTTTTGAGGCAAGTTGCTACCCACCGAAGGAGGAAGTACTTCATCTATAGGCAATCAAACAGTCCCAGTGTGCCAATCACATGAAGCCGCGGTTGCGCAGCAAGTCCCTGTCACACGATCCACTGTTGTACGAGGTGCAGCATTGCCGCCCTGGAGTCCCCGGCGTCGCTCAGCGCCTCCCTAGCCCCCCTCATGGCCGCCAACGTCCGCTGCCGGAGCTCGCTCCCGCCGTCAGAATCCATCAGCCAACCGACCTTCCCCTCGATCTCCTCGGCCGTCACGACGCCATTTTCACCCGCTTCCACCGCCACGGCCAGCTGCATCTCCTCGACCAAGAACACCCTGTTCATCCGCTGCTCCGCGTACAGCGGCCACCTCAGCATCGGCACGCCCGCCATGACGGCCTCCAGCACCGAGTTCCACCCGCAGTGGGTCACGAAGCCGCCCACCGCGCCGTGTTCCAGCACTTCCCGCTGCGGCGCCCACGACATGACCACCAGCCCTCTGTCCTTGGTCCGGTCCACGAAGCCGTTCGGGAGGAGCGCGTCCAGCTCCTGCTCTTCGCCGCAGCCCGGCGGGCTGCGCACGACCCAGAGGAAACGTTGCCCGCTCGTCTCCAGCCCTGCCGCCAGCTCCTTGATCTGCTCGGCGCTGAACCGGCCCATGCTGCCGAAGCAGAGGAACAGCACGCTGGCCTTCGGCTGCGTGTCTAGCCACGCTAGGCACTCCGCACCGCGCTTATCAGCCACCTCGTCTGACTTAACCAGAGGGCCGACGCAAAATACGGGCGGGGTCGTGCGCCTCGGGGGCGTGCAGAGGCCGGCGATGACGGCGTCGGCGGCGCGCGGCTCCAGGGAGCGGCAGCTGTTCACGATAACACCACGGGACTCGCACAGCTTTTCGGACAAGGCGAAGAAGTGCTGGTAGCTCAGGCTAGTCCGGTCGAGGAAAGGAGCGGGGAAGTCGTTCGCCGGTATCGGAGGGACACCCGGCACGTGCACGGGCTCGCCGCCGAGGTCACCGATGCTCACAGCGTTCTGCGCGTGGAGGACGGGCAGGTGGAGCAGTACCGCAAGTCTGGCGGTGCAACTCAGGAAGAAGAAATACGTCGGGATGCCGACCTCTGCGCCGACGTCGACGGCGCTGTAGCAGAAGAAGTCGAGGAGGAGCGCCGCCGGGGAGACGACGCGGAGGAAATCACGGAGTTCAGGGTTGGAGGCACGGGTGAGCTCGAAAACCTTGGCCACGTGGTCGCCCTCCGGCACGCCGGCCGGGAGTGGCGGTTCCGGTATGTAGTGGAACGAGAGGAAGGGGCTGGCTGAAGCGTCGCCGTGCAGGGAGGAAGCTGGGGCCGTGGCGTTGTCGGCGGGCAGACCACGCTGAACGATGGTGACCGCGAGTCCATGGGACACAAGCAGCCGGCCGAACTCCACCACGGGGATCAAATGGCCAAGGCCCGGCACAGGGTACATGACGACCATCCTCCGCGAGTCTCCGCCGCAGTTTCCTTTGTTTGACACTCCCATTGTGTGGCTGCTGGATGGGACAATGCAATTCCTCCGTAAGAGGGGTACCTGACACCATCTCTACTCTCCAATTGTTGGAGATTCGTGCTATACGTTTTACAAAATAACCCTCCTATCTCATCTCTCAGGCCTGCTGCAGTTTTTCTATTCAACCCTAATGTTTTCGGATATTATAAAAAAATCGCTTGTTTGTCTCCTTTACAATCGATAGTCTTCTACACGTTTCTGTTTCTTTTTCATCTTATTTTTTCTCGTACAATTTCAGGAATATTCAACAATTTTTTATGTACATTTTTAATTCTGAAAATAAAACATGCATAATTTATTTTTTCAACAATCTCTTTTGATAATTTTTATTTTTTTACTTTTTATTTAATAATATTTAGACACTCTTACTTTGTTTCATCCTAGATTCAGAAGTTTCATACAAGATTCACACGTTTTACAAACTTGTTTCTGCCAAAAGATATTCATATAATTTTTTTTTACAAAATACATGCATAATGTTTGTTTCTTTTACACCTCATTATTTCACAGAATACATATTTCGTTTCTATATAAAACCCTACACATGTTATACCGAGAACATGTTTCTTTAAACAATTTGCATAATGTCTGTTTCTTTTTCACCTCATTTTTTTTGTAAAATTTCAGGAATATTCAACTTTTTATGTACATTTTTTATTCTAAAAATAAAACATGTATAATTTGTTTTTTACAATCTCATTTAATAATTTTTATTCTTATACTTTTTATTTAACAATATTTAGACACTTTTACTTTGTTTCTTCCTAGATTCAGAAGTGTCATACAAGATTTACATGTTTTACAAACTTGTGTCTGCCAAGTACAGAACTTGTACACTAATTTTTTAAAGATTTATAAATATTAATATATATTTATTATTCACTAAACATTCCAAATTCATAAATTTAATCAACAATTTTTTCTACACACACGTTTCTTTTTCTTTTTCACCTCATTTTTCTCTTAAAATTTTAGGAATATTTAACAATGTTTTTATGTACATTTTTTATTCTAAAAATGAAACATGCACAATTTGTTTTTTGAACAATCTTATTTGATAAATTTTATTCTTGTACTTTTTATTCAACAATATTTAGACACTCTTACTTTGTTTCATCATAGATTCAGAAGTTTTATACAAGATTCACATGTTTTACAAACTTGTTTCTGCCAAGTACAGAACTTGTACACTAAATATTTTAAAGATTTATAAATATTAATATATATTTATTATTCACTAAATATTCTAGATTCATAAATTTAATCAAAAAAATTCTACACACACGTTTCTTTTTCTATTTCACCTCATTTTTTCTCTTAAAATTTCAGGAATATTCAACAATGTTTTTTATGGACATTTTTTATTCTAAAAATGAAACATGCATAATTTTTTTATGGATATTTATACAGTGCAGATCATACATACAAAATCCAAAAAATATTAAAGATTCATACAAGTTTCAGTAGATTATTACACACATGATTTAGTCTAGCTACAAGCAAGATCAAATATCAGTTTCATACATGTGTCACCTGTCAAGATAAAACAAGTAGTCTCACGGCCTTAATCTGATATTAAAAATCATTCAAGAAATCATACAAGTTTCATCCATGAACAGAATCTGGAAAGAGGAAATACATGTTTCATCCATGAACTAGATATGGTTATTTTTCATACACGTTTCCAACATCACTTTTTAAAAGATTCATCCAAACAAGAAATTCAAATCAAGATCCAAGCACGAATGAATAGAAAGGATCCAAATATGAACAAAATCCATACAAGATCCGTGTCAAAAACTTGATAATACATTATACCATGAATTTAATCAAGATTCAATAAAGGAAAAGTAGGGGCCCCAGATCCACGAATTTAAACAAAATCTGTACAAGATTCAATAAAGATTCAACCACGAATTTAATCCAAACAAAATATTCAACCACGAACTGGATCCAAGCATGAAGAAAAACCAAAAGGAAAAGTAGGGGCCCCAAAAAACCACAAACCGGATCCAACCACAAACTGGCCGCGTGGGCTGGGGGTTGGTGTGGGCCGGTGGGGTGGTCATTCTCTGTAGGGGTTCGTAGCATGGAAAACAAAAAATTTCTACCGCATGCAAACAAACAAGCCAAGATCTATCTACTAGATTGTAGCAACGAGTCGATAGGGGAACTCACCCTCGAAGATTCCAAAGCGGTTAACGAGAGCAGATTCTCGTGGGTGATGTAGTCGTACTCTTGCCGATCTCAAGATCGCGTAGACGATCCTTCCGGCGCTGCGTTCCGGCAGCGCTTCCGCAATCGGTCACACGTTCGGTACTCGACGAAGACCTTCCTCTCCCTTGTTCCAACAGGCAGCGGAGGTTGTAGCACTCTCCTCGCGATTCCGGAAGCACGACGGTGTGGTACCGGAAGTAGAGGGAAGATCTCGCAGGGCTTCGCCTTAAGCCGGAGCGATTATGGTGGACTATGAGAGAGCCTTGGTGATCTAGGGTTTAGACACACCAATTAGAAGGGGCCAAACCAGCGGCTAGGGAAATTAGAAGCTCTAACTCGGCGGCTTGGGAGAAATCCCTAGGCTGTGGCTAGGGTTTAGGTTTAGAGGGAGGCAACTTGTGTGTCTAGGAGGGGAGCCCTGCCCCTCCTTTTATAGGTGGAGGGAGGCGTCGGCCAAGGGGAGGGAGTCCCTCCCCAACTCGGATCCCTAGTGGGCCGGCGGTGGAGGAGGAATTCCTTCCCAACTCGGTTTCCCACTTCTTCTCCACTTTCCAAAATAGTCGTTTGACTTTTCAAATTGGCGTTTGACTTTTCAAACTAGGATTTGATTAAACCCTTTATTTTGTACAGCGATGACACCTAGTACATGATGCAATCATTCCAACTTGCAATGACACATTCATGTACCCTTCCCCTCCGGAGTGCCGGACATTCCGGAACCTTCTAGAACATTCCCGATGAAAACACCGGAACCATTCTCCAACCCCGAAACAGGACTTTCTTTATATGAATCTTATTATCCGGACCATTCCGGATCTCTTCGTGATATCCCGGATCCCATCCGAGACTCCGAACAACATTCGGTCTCTTACTCATCATTCCATAACTACTCAACAACATCGAATCCTTAAGTGTGTCTCCCTACGGTTCGTGAATTATGCGGACATGATCGAGACACTTCTCCGATCAATAACCAATAGAGGAATCTGGAAATTCATATGGCTCCCACATATTTCTACGATTACTTTGCGATCGAATGAACCACTTACGTACGATACCAATTTCCCTTTGTCTCACGATAGTTTACTTATCCGAGGTTATGATCGTCGGTATCTCCGCATACCTAGTTCAACCTCGCATCGATAAGTACTCTTTCTCGTTCTGTGGGATGTGATCCCTTGTGAGCCAGTCACATGCTTGCAAGCTAATTGGATGACAGTCCACCGAGAGGGCCCAGAGTATATCTATCCGTCATATGGATGGACAAATCCCACTCTTGATCCATGTGTCTCAACCCATACTTTCCGAACACTCAATGCCACCTTTATAGCCACCTGTTACGGTGGTGTTTGATGTCATCAAAGCATCCTTCCGTAAAGGTGATATGCATGATCTCATGGTCAAGGAATTAGGTTACTATGTATCGTAAAGCTTATAGCAAATGAACTATATTAAATGACTTGATCTTTATGCTACGCTTAACTATAGGAGTATGTCCATCACATCATTCTCCTAATGATATGACCGTTGTTAATAACATCTCTATGTTCATGATCAGGAAACCATGATCATATATTAACCAACAAGCTAGTTTAACGAGAGGCTTTACTAGGGACTCTTTATGTTTACAAATCACACAAGTATTAATGTTTCCGGTTAATACAATTATAGCCTGGTATGTAAACATTTATCATAAGTATGAAGATATGATAATAACCACTTTATTATTGCCTCTTGGGCATATCTCCAACCACCCACTTGCACTAGAGTCAATAATCTAGTTTCAAACCTTTGTGTATTCAACACCTATGGCTTTCTCGGTGTTGTATGTACACGATTGCTAGTGGTCAATCGATCTCGGATCCGACACTTCCAGTCCGTTTGTAATTGCATGTCTTTGCATCTCTACGCATCACTCATTCTCTAATGAGATGGCTTTGTATAATTTTGGTCCTTCGGTGAGACCTTTAGTTCTTTGGGGTTAAAACATGTTGATAATATTGTCGCATAATATATCTTCATAGTATTATCCGTTGTGAACTACACCTAGTTTGACAACAAACTACTTGACACAAATGCCCTCTTTAGCTGCTATTATAGCGTCATATACTTAGCCTTTTGTTGTAGTATCTCACAATGTCTTAACTTTGGAACTCATCCAAATCCATTATGGAACTTACTTTCCATTATATTGTGCCACCCTTAGTTTAGATTGAGATAAACTTAATTTGTACTGTGACAAAACTAGTATCAATGTAGTACTTTTACAATGAACTAACCATCTATTTGTCACTTCTACAAATAATATACTCTTAGTTCTTCCAAAAGATCATAAGAATATCCTTACTATCGTCCAATGATCATCTTATGAATCATTCGGTATATGCTCATAACATTTAGAGCATAGGACATATCTGATTTGTACATATCACAAGATGATTGATATAAATACTCTTTGTGATTTCATACATCAAGTATCAATCTATACTTGAATCTTTGTTTCACTTACCAAGTGTCAATACACTTGAATATATCATCAATATTGAACTCATTCAATCCTTTCTGTGTGACAAGAACCTTTCTTGTAGTTTCTATATTGAACTCATTCAATACATCATCTATGTACTTTCGGCACAACCATATTAGCGTCTATTGATGCCAAATATTTGGGTTTTGCCTAAGTCTTTTATCAGGGTGAAATTCTTAATATGTGTTAATAAAAGATACATCATTTCTAATCAACAATATGTCCTCCACATAATGTATTAGAAATATGTCTTAGCGCTCCCACTTAATTTCTTGCAAATGCAAGCATCTTCATTGTCTCCGATGAAATTAAACTCTTTTAACAGTTTCATCATAGTGAAGAATCCAACTCCGCTATGCTTACTTCAACCATTGAAGTTTGCATATGCATTTAGCATCCTTTGAATTAACAAAACCCTTTGGACCGTGTCATGCACACGTCCTAGGTAACCCTTCTATTAGAAGAACTTGTTTTGTTTATTCAACTACCACATAACAAAATTATATGTAGTGGTTGCTACATTAATCCGTCTAGACTAAATATTGCTATGAAAGATCAAATATTGTCATAGTCAACCTTTGAACATTTTGTGAACTCTTTCCCAACATGTCGACTATTTCATAGATGTGAAACATCCATGTCTACTTCTTTATAGATCCAAACACTACTGTAAGGTCTTACACCTTTCTCGAGGGTCCTTCAAGTTCAAAACTTGATTTCTCGTGTATGGAACTATCACGGATTTTATGACTTCAAGCCATTTGACGGAGTCAGGGCCCATCGTCGCTTCTTTGCATGTAGTCCGTTCATTATTCTCAAATAATGATTCAACCCTCAAATCTTGGTATTTGATTGTTTACTCGACCTACTTGGTTCAATAGAAACTTAGACCTCCGTGACCGCAACCTTTGAGGTACGTGAGCCATGAGCATTGTTCTTGTCTCCTAACACTTTTCGGGCCAAGCAACTTTGTACATATAGCTAAGGTTCCTTTAACCTAATCAAAGTTCTATTGTCCTCCCACTTATCTTTTCACGAAAAATTCCTTCTCAAAGAAACTTGACGTTCTAAGCGACAAATACTTTTGTCTCTGGTGTTTATGGAGGAATACTTAACAAAGAATACAAAGATAGTTTGATCCGACTTTGGTTGCAAACATCTTTCTTATGCATAGCATACAAATGTTTAAGAAAGGACTACTTGGGTTTTATCCCAAACCATAACTTTATATGGTGTCATTTCAGCGGATTATGATGGAGCTCTTTTCAGTGAAAAATGGTAGTCTCTAAAGCTTTTAATCTTTAAAATATAATGGCAGTTTTATGAATTACACCTTTGATCTTACCATGTCAAACAAGGTTTTAATTACATATCTCGAACGCTCCATACTCTTATGGTGTTTCGAAATGCAAATCCACGTAATCCATTCCTTAAATCTTAGGTATTATGCTAAACTTGTAACTCAAATATCTTCCTTTATGATCTTTATCATAAACTATTTATATTCTTATTACAATGATTTTGCACTTCATCTTGAAAGACTTTGAACTTTTTCAAATGTTTCATACTTCATCCTTATTAAGTAAATATTCATATATTCACTCAAATTTTCGGAGAAAGCATATGAAGTTGAAATCCATCGCTCTTGACTACATATAATGGATTTCATACAACAATATGTACAAGTTCCAATAAGCTAGTCATTCGTTCCCTTTTGGCCTATGAACGAAGTTTTAATTATCTCTAGGAAAGTTTCACAAGCGTCATGTGATCAAAAATCAGAAGACTCCAAAATTCCATCCACATGGAGTTTCTTCATGTTTTCTTTCCAATATAATTTAAAGCGATGTCACTTCCTAAGTGATCTTTCAATCAATTTGTCTTTCGACATTTTAGCACTAGTTTTATGGATGTGATTTCTCCAACGAGATTTGTGAATCATCCATCTTTTATGGATTACGGCAATTATTTGAACAACCCTTTTTATTCTCATAATACCTGATAAAACAAATCTTGAAGGCAAGCTTTGATGTTTAACGAGCAACACAATAACCCTTTATTTGTTCTCGATGAACATCATCACATATTCTTTTGCTAGTTACTTAGGCCATTGTAGTTCATGAATTGTGTTGTTTCGTATGACGATTCACACCAACAAATTCAGTATCAAATACTTAAGAACCACATTGTTTAATAAGCAAAGAATATAGCCATAACATGTATATCATCTATATACTTAAACTGAACAATTCTAGTCTTTTCTTTTCTGCCATATATTTATGAGATTCTCTTTCAGTATTTATTTTCTGTTTGAAAGAATCTATCAACATCAACAGTGGAGTCATACATATGACACATAGTCCAAAGCGTGTATGATTAAATACCAATGTCTTCGGATTTGCACTTTGAAGTAGATCACCATCATCAAATGTTTGGTGTTCTTTCAAATTCCTTTCTTTAGTAATCTATTGGTGTAGTAAACACTTTACCTACATCAAATATTCACCCTTATCATGGAATTATCCATGATCAAGCTACTTTTAGCTTATAAATGAGAAAAGACAGAATAATGTAGCTCTCCAAAACAAATTGGAGGATTAGCACAACTAGTGTCTTCAACCTTTTGCAAATTCTCATCAAATACGAGAACATGACTTTTGCCATATTATACTCTATCATGTTGTAACCAAAACTTTATTTTAGATATCACAATATCTTCCACACATCATGGTTTCAAACAACTCTTTAGATCCTAGATAACCTTGATATTAAGACAATCCTTTGAATATCAAGAATCGTGGAGACAAACATGATACTCATACACTAACACTTGGAATTGTCACTCTTGATTTAATACTAATTATTAAACTTCATGGAGTAACCGGAACTTACTGAAAGTTTGCAATAAGACTTTTAAACTTTAGATTAACACTTCAAAACAATACGATACCAGTTAAGTAAAGTAACTAACCAGAATTCTATAGTTCTATCATCTCAATTAAAACTAAGCGCAAGGTGGTAAACGGATGCCAATGACTACAACAACTATGCAAATTCACTTTGATTTAATTTATGATAAATAGTGTTCAACTTTTAATCATATTGCCGTTGAACTCCCACTCAAAACAATATCCCTCACATTGTTTTAGTGATCACACAAACCAAAACCACCACATCAAAACCGATCATCACGAGAGTTGATGTAGCTTCAATGGCGAACAATCAACATGTTCATCATATCTACTATATGACTCATGCTTTACCTTTCGGTGATCCGTGTTCGAGACCATGTCTACATGCTAGGCTCGTCAAGATCAACCTTAGCTTCCGCATGAGCAAATCTGGCTTGCTCACGTTGTATACACTCGAGAATCTAACACCCGATCATCACGTGGTGCTTGAAACAACGAGCTTTAGCAACGTGCTTACTAAGGATGAACACTTTAAAACTTGAAATTGTGTGCTTGGGGGATCATCTTATAATGCTACCGTCGTTAACTAAGCAATACAAGATGCATAAAAGGATTAACATCACATGCAATTCATAATATGTGATATGACATGGCCTTTCTTCTTGTGCTTCCGATCTCCATCTTCAAGCACGAACATGATCTCCATCATCACCGGCATTGCATCAAGGTCAATGACGCCGCTCCATGGTTGTCGTCCACCAGCTTCAACTATTACAACTACTTTGAATGCATGCGGGTCTTAACAGAATTTAAAGACAACCATATGGCTCCTCTAGTTGCCAACTTACAATAAGGAACATTGCATACATCATATATAATCATAATCATGGCTATATCACATCACAAGACACCGCAAAACAAAGTTAGACGCCTCTAATTTTCTTTGCATTTTTTACGTGGTTTGGGGCTTTCAATAAGTGTCGTTCTAACTTACGAACAAGAACCACAACATTGATACTAGTATTGTCAATCACCCGTTGTAAATTGAATCTTAACTATGTTGGGAGAAACAGGCACCCGCAAAGCCACTTATGCAATACAAGTTGCATGTCAAGCGTGGAGCAAGTCTCATGAACGATGTCATGTAAGGTTAGCCCGGGCCGCTTCATCCCACCATCCCGCACGATGCAAAGTACACAAGAAGCAATCGACAACAAAAGCATCAATGCCCACAATGAACATTGTGTTCTACTCGTGCAACAGATCTACATATAGACACGGCTCACGATACCCTTTGTAGGGGTTCGTAGCATGGAAAACAAAAAATTTCTACCGCATGCAAATAAACAAGCCAAGATCTATCTACTAGATTGTAGCAACGAGTCGATAGGGGAACTCACCCTCGAAGATTCCAAAACGGTTAACGAGAGCAGATTCTCGTGGGTGATGTAGTCGTACTCTTGCCGATCTCAAGATCGCGTAGACGATCCTTCCCAGGCTGCGTTCAGCGCTTCCGTCACATCGGTCTACGTTTGATTTCGTGAAGACCTTCCTCTCCCTTGTTCCAAGCAGCGGAGGTTGTAGCACTCTCCTCGCGATTCCGGCAGCACGACGGCGTGGTACCGGAAGTAGAGGGGAGATCTCGCAGGGCTTCGCCTTAAGCCGGAGCGATTATGGTGGACTATGAGAGAGCCTTGGTGATCTAGGGTTTAGACTCACCAATTAGAAGGGGATAAACCAGCGGCTAGGGCAATTAGAAGCTCTAACTCGGCGGCTTGGGAGAAATCCCTAGGCTGTGGCTAGGGTTTAGGTTTAGAGGGAGGCAACTTGTGTGTCTAGGAGGGGAGCCCTGCCCCTCCTTTTATAGGTGGAGGGAGGCGCCGGCCAAGGGAGAGTCCCTCCCCAACTCGGATCCCTAGTGGGCCGGCGGTGGAGGAGGAACTCCTCCCCAACTCGGTTTCCCACTTCTTCTCCACTTTCCAAAATAGCCGTATGACTTTTCAAATTGGCGTTTGACTTTTCAAACTAGGATTTGATTAAACCCTTTATTTTGTACAGCGATGACACCTAGTACATGATGCAATCATTTCAACTTGCAATGACACATTCATGTACCCTTCCCCTCCGGAGTGCCGGACATTCCGGAACCTTCTAGAACATTCCCGATGAAAACACCGGAACCATTCTCCAACCCCGAAACAGGACTTTCCTTATATGAATCTTATTCTCCGGACCATTCCGGATCTCCTCGTGATATCCTGGATCCCATCCGAGACTCCGAACAACATTCGGTCTCTTACTCATCATTCCATAACTACTCAACAACATCGAATCCTTAAGTGTGTCTCCCTACGGTTCGTGAATTATGCGGACATGATCGAGACACTTCTCCGATCAATAACCAATAGAGGAATCTGGAAATTCATGGCTCCACATATTTCTCGATTACTTTGCGATCGAATGAACCACTTACGTGCGATACCAATTTCCCTTTGTCTCACGATAGTTTACTTATCCGAGGTTATGATCGTCGGTATCTCTGCATACCTAGTTCAACCTCGTTCGATAAGTACTCTTTTCTCGTTCGTGGTATGTGATCCCTTGTGAGCCAGTCACATGCTTGCAAGCTAATTGGATGACATTCCACCGAGAGGGCCCAGTATATCTATCCGTCATATGGATGGACAAATCCCTCTTGATCCATGTGTCTCAACCCATACTTTCCGAACACTCAATGCCACCTTTATAGCCACCCTGTTACGGTGTGGTGTTTGATGTCATCAAAGCATCCTTCCGGTAAAGGTGATATGCATGATCTCATGGTCGAAGGAATTAGGTTACTATGTATCAGAAAGCTTATAGCAAATGAACTATATTAAATGACTTGATCTTTATGCTACGCTTAACTATAGGAGTATGTCCATCACATCATTCTCCTAATGATATGACCCTGTTGTTAATAACATCTCTATGTTCATGATCAGGAAACCATGATCATATATTAACCAACAAGCTAGTTTAACAAGAGGCTTTACTAGGGACTCTTTTATGTTTACAAATCACACAAGTATTAATGTTTCCGGTTAATACAATTATAGCATGGTATGTAAACATTTATCATAAGTATGAAGATATGATAATAACCACTTTATTATTGCCTCTTGGGCATATCTCCAACATTCTCTCCCCTGGACTGCGGGTGAAATACCAAAAAACAGGAGGGCTTAAATATAAACGTACGACAGACGATTGACTGCATTGACCTTGCACGGATCTCTAACAAATAAATGGTATAGATGGTGCCGGGGGCCCAACCTAGGAGGGGTAAATCCACACTCCTGCTGGCTGCTGCTGGTGGAATGGGATAATTCTGGATCAAATACTACCACAACTTCGTTTCCGGCCACAACCTGTACCTACCACAACTCATCTCATTCAGTACTTGCAACAGAAACACCAGTTCCCCTTGCTAACTCCAAATCACGTGTACCATAGTTGGATGGAATGAAACTGCGGCAACTCCAGCTGTGTCTCCGTTCCTGAAAATAAATTGTAGTTTGCGGTGGCCCGCGGATAAGTTAGAGCCTCCAGTGACTAGTGTATCGGATAGTCTAAGGCAAATAAATATAGAAGATCATGGGTAAAAAATACGACAAATCTATTTTTAGATCGGTCGGTGGATGATTAATCCTGGCGGACTGTCTTGTCGTCCATCCCCCCGCAACTTCAGATGTGGAGAGTGCATATTCTGCCGCTAAATGACAAACTGGATCAGAACTAGCTTAGAATCATATCTAAAACTTAAAATGACATATAGGTCAAACTGTTTGTCCAATTTAGAATCTGTTTTCACCGTTGGATTAGTCACGACGAGATCTTCAAAACTAGATTCCATGTTGATATGTTTCGATGAAAAAAATTGGACCAAAAAGTTGTCCACCCTTAACACATAAGTTATTCATATCATAATATGTATGTTATCCACCCTATAATACATAAGTTATCCAGCATATAAAAGTGTTGGATATAGACGTCCTCACATACATGTTGAGCAAGTTTAATCGAAACTCGATAGCCCAGTTGCTAGGATAGTGAGACTTTATTGCTATCAATGCGTTAGCTTCGACGAGTCTCGGTACCCTAAAACCATTCTAGGCTTTGTCACCCTTCGGTAGCGCCGACGGACGACGAAGTCGAGTCGCTAGACTAATGGCTGAGCGTCATGTTGTTTACTACGGCTTACTGTGGTGGATGATTGGGACATAAGACCCCATTTATTTATATTATATGAAAAACTTAATTTTAGTTTTTTTAATGAAATTATGTTTGATGTTTCACGCGGTAGCCTTTCGAGATTGAGTAGTCCATACGCTACGAGAGCGGCGATGAGCAACAAGGCCGAGCCGTTAGAATAACATTTTATATTCTGTTTGTAGGTAAATTTTTATAGTGGTGAATAACTTATATGTTATTGAGTGGATAACTTACATATTGAAGCCTGGATAACTCTCGTGTTAAGGGTGAATAACTTATGGGTAAATAAAAAAGTTATTCATCCATAACACGTGACTATGGATAATTTTGTAGTAGTAGATAACTTACATGTTATTGGGTGGATAACTTATATGGTGAAGCCCGGATAACTCCCGTGTTACCGGTGGATAACTTTTGGTCCAAAAAAAAATTGTCAGAACATACCAACATGGGATCTAGTTTCAAAGATCTCGTCATGACTAGCCTAACTGTGGAAACAAATCTTAATTCGAACAAACTGTTTGACCTAGAAAATATTTTGAATTTTCGTTTTGAACCCTATTTTGCAATTCATAGAGCTGTCGTCGGTAGTAAAGTTCATTTTTTTAGCTCGTCACGTGTAGGCCTTATCAAAACAGGTCGCTGTTCGAGCCTGCCAAGTTTTCTTACCGGTAGAACTACCACCGGATAGCACCTCTAAAAAATATATCTTTATTGGTTTAAAATTTATCTTTTAAAATAGTTACTCGTTGCTAAGCCAAAAACGTCTAAAGCAAAGCTGGTCACTTTTGAGCTCGCTCCCGCGCTAAATTGGAATATTTAATGTACTGAGTTACTGATCTCGTTCCCACGCCAAATCAAAACATTTGATGTACTGAGTTACTGTGTATATTGACTATTTATATATGGATGAACATATAGACTATTAAATTTAGACTATCTATTAAAAAAATTAAGATAGTGCAAATAGGAACCTTTTTACACCATTGTCTATGTGAAGATGTAAACTACTAAATTTTGACAAGCCACTAGAGATGCTCTTATTCATGCAAACAAGGCCAACGCATATGGCAGGATGACTCATTTCTGTTTGCGGTGCTAAGAGCATATCTAGCAGACCCTTTATATGGCCGAATCCTTAAAAATAACTACCACTATACGGTTTTAGATGAGAAAACTGACGAATAGACACCTCAAACGAGACCGATCCTTAAAAAATTTTAAGGGGCCTATCAAAAACATACCCTTGGCCCTTACATACACGCGTTTTTACCATGCATACAAGCCGCACCTGAAGGCGCCCCGTATCCCTAGTTTTCTTGGCGCGACGAAAGTTTCATCCCCTCCTTCCACGCCGCCGCCGCCGATCTCCCTTCCCGACGAGCCCAGCCTCCCCTTGCCAGTTTTTCGACGCCATGGACATCACCCAGATGTCGGTGACCCCAACGAGGTTACGCCGGCGGAGGCGAACCCTACACGCCCTCCATCAGACCTGGTTGCTGCCGGCGGAGGCAACCCCGTCTTGCCCGTGCAGGAGCAGCGACATGGCTCGGTGCTGATCTTGGTGCATTGTCCAATTGATTTTTTTTTGGCAATTCATATCGTCTTTTCTTTATTGGATACTCTTGCAAAAGAGAGGTACATTCACATGGAAGCTTCCAAGGGAAAGTCATTCGCCCTTGAGCATTGTTAGAAATTGCTCAAAAATAGTGAGAAACGAAAGTTGAGGGAGCAAGAGGCTCCACCTAAAAGAGGCTCACTCATCAAATTGGATGATGATGAAGAAGACGAAGAAGAAACTCCGGAAGGAAGAAACAAGGGCAAGCCCGATGGGACACGGATATTAAAGCACCCATCGATGCAATTCTTGTACCCAATCGTTTGATAGTTTTTTCTCTCTCCTCTCCTAAACTGTGTTCATCCCAACCACTTAGAATTAGCACAAATATGCTTCAAATCAACTCAAGCTCTATATGAAAAAGAGACACATCGACAATAGGGTTCCATTTCGAGCATCAACACGGTTCGTGCTCTGTATCATTTTAGATTCATAGTCAAAGTTGGAGCTTTTTGGAAGAAATTTCTTTAGATCTATCGCACAAAATAAATCTTTCGGAGGGTCCTTTGAGGTGCAGCTTGATCTTGTTGTTCCCTACAACTCTCATATTGCAAGTTTTTCATTTTTATGTAGGGTTAGAGATCCCTCTGAAGATGTACATGTTCTTTGTAACTTGTAGCTTATACGTGAGGAGGATGAAGGTCTTCTATCTCCACCTTCAAACATGCTCTCACATATCCACTTGTAATCAACACAATTATGCTTGGATTCAAGACTAGTTTCACATGAAAAAGATGAGCATCGATGATGGGGTTCCATTCCAATCATTGGCACCGAGTTTTGTGCTCAGTATCTTCTCAGATTTGTGGTCAAACTATAGTTTTTTTGGTGAATTTCGTCAGATTCGTTGCACAAATTCAATCGTTTGAGTGGTCCTTTAAGGTGTAGCTTGATCACGATGTTCTCCAGAACTATCGTGTTCGAAGTTTTTCGTTCTGGTGAAGGTGTAGAAATTCAACTGTGAACTGTAGGTGTACATACGAGGATGAACTTCTCAGCTTTTGTGTGAGATTGAAAATAACGTAGAGGAAGATGGTCTACTCGACAGTCGGGTCGTGTAGGTAGAGAAACACCAAGGAGGTCGTCGTCGTGGACCGCGTGTAGCTCCCCTTCATCGCGTACGTGTTTTAAATGGTCTAATCCGTCCGTCCGAGCTCAGAGTTCCTAGATGCAGCGTCAGATGTCCTGTCGGCCTCCGTTGCCGGCGCAACCACAACCTCTGTTGCCGACGCAGCTGCAGCAGTTGTCTTGCTACCCTCCGTCACTGGCGCAACGACAACAGTTGTCTAGCCACTCTCTGTGGCCAGGATGTAGTACGAACATGAAAAACAAGCTAATGACTATTTAAGAATGCTTATTAGTGTGACAATAATTTACTGTACTCAACCAAACAACATGCATTTGTTGTTGTCCTCGATGATTTTTTTATACAAGCTATCAAACGAGATATAAAAAATGTCTCGCTGGTCGGATCAGTGTGGCAGTGCTCGATATCTCAGTGGTCGGATAATTGTGCAGTGCCCGAGTTGTCTTGCTACCCTCTCGAGCACTGCCCAACCGAGCAAAAAATAAATCGATGCAGGCTATTAAATAACCTCTTGGTGTTGGATTTACGCCCGGCCGTTGGGATGCTCTAACGTGAAAATATAGACAACAACATATGCCTTTGAAAACAATTATGTTTACTTAATCAATGAAGTGATGATGTTCTCCTGACATTAGTACCCGAGTCCAACTTCTAGGAAACAATTATGAATAGGTCCATCAAAGAAAACTGAAGTAGCTACTCCGTACAGTCGTTGGTCCTTTTCCATTGTCTCACGAGATTCATTAACGCTGCTTTCGACTCTCCGTCGTCGCTCAGCGCCTCCTTTGCCCGCTGCATGGCCGCCTGTGTCCGCTGCCGGAGCTCCCTCCCTCCGTCGGAATCAATCAGCCACGTCACCTTCGCTGCCACCTCTCCCGCTTCCACCATTTCTTTGTCATACCCTGCCATGGCCACGGCCAGCCGCATCTCCTCGACCAAGAACACCTTGTTCATGCGCTGCTCCGCGTAGAGAGGCCAGGCCAGCATCGGCACCCCCGCCATGACCGCCTCCAGCACCGAGTTCCACCCGCAGTGCGTCACGAACCCGCCCACCGCGCCGTGCGCCAGCACCTCCCTCTGCGGCGCCCACGACATGACCACCAGCCCCCTGTCCCTGGTCCGGTCCACGAAGCCTTCGGGAAAGAGCGCGTCGAGGTCGTCGTCCTCGTCCAGCTGGTCCTCGTCGCCTTGCGGACGCCTCACGGCCCACAGGAACCGTTGCCCGCTAGCCTCCAGCCCCGCCGCGATCTGCTTTGTCTGCTTCGCGCCGAACCGGCCCAGGCTGCCAAAACAGAGGAACACCACGCTGGCCTCCGGCTGGCCGTCGAGCCACGCGACGCACTCGTGGCGCTGCTTTGCGGCAGCGTCTTCCTCGGGCTTCACCAGTGGCCCCACGCAGTAGAGCGGCGGCGTTCGGCGTCCGGGGAACGTGCAGAGGCCGGAGACGATCGCGTCGGCTGCGCGTGGCTCCAAGGAGCGGCAGCTGTTGACAATGACGCCCTGGGAGCCGCACAGCTGTTGGGATAAGTCCAGGAACAGCCTGTTGCTCAGGCTGTCGCGGTCGAGGACAGCCGCGGCGAGGTGGTCCGCCGGTATGGGCGGCAGTCCCGGGACGCGCACGAGGCCAGCGCCGAGGTCGCGGAAGCTGAGAGCGGTCCGCTCGTGGATGACGGGCTGGTAGAGTAAGAGGGCGACGCTGGCGACGCAGGTGGTGAGGAAGAAGTAGGTCGGGACGCGGAGCTCGGCGCCGACGCGGAGGGCGCTGCTGCAGAAGAAGTCGATGACGAGGGCGGCCGGGGAGGCGGAGCGGAGGAAGGCGCGGAGGTCCGGGTTGGAGGCGCGCGCGAGCTCGAAGACCTTCGCCTCGAAACTGATGCCGGCCGGCGCGTCGGAGGGGAGCGTGGCGGCTGGGAGGCGGTGGAAGGACAGCGACGGGTTGGCGGCCGCGATGCCCGCGAGGAAGGATCCGCCGGCGGCGCCCTGGTCGGCTTCCCCCGCTGTGACGACGGTCACCTGGAGGCCCTGCGCTACGAGCAGGTTGCCGAGCTCGGCCGTGGGCACCAAGTGGCCCGCCATCCCCGGCGGGGCGTAGATGACCACCAGCTTCTTGGGATTGTCGTCGTGGCTACTGTTTTGGACCGTCATTCTGAGGAAGTGGGAGGCACGATGCAGCCTCTGCCAGCACGAGCGGGGACAGAGAGAGAGAGGACGGAAACGGATCTCGTCTCGCGTTGTGCTCGGCCTGCCTGACTGCTCTGAGCGCCGTGCTGCTTCCGGCGATTGAAGCAGTGATATTTGTGCATGCAGTCGGGTCTGTGGGAGCCGCACGTCACACCTAACCAGTAATCTTCTGAGGCACGAGCCCTGGGCCGTGGCCGGCAGATATACTACACATCTACTGGAGGAGAAGCACACCAGTTGTTTGTTTCCGTTTTCTTCCCCTTGAGCACCATGATCAATTCGCGTGGACGATGCTATATGCGGTGTTTCTGTGACGTGAATGTGTCGTACCTCGTCGAAAGGGAAAATAAATGCAACCACATACTCCCTCTGTTTCAAATTACTCCGCCGACGCGCTTATGTAGGTGAACTAGTACTCTCTCATTTTTCATTCAAAAAAATCCGCGAATTTTTAAAATAGATAGTATAAAATATGTACTACTTATACCAAAAATTCTAAGAATTTTTTGATGAAAAAGAGAGAATACTAGACCACCTAGGTAAGCGTGCGCACGGAGTAATTTGAAACAGAGAGAGTACTATGCGGTATGATGTGGACGTTTTTTTTTATTTCGACCGTTCGATGCATGTGAGGTCAAGACTTGGGAAACGTCACCACAAGCATTTGGGATCGAAGTGATGTGGAAGTCACAAGTTTAATGAGGCTCAAGTCATATGTTTGCTGGCAGATGGAGGTTGACACTCATAGGTCGCATTTGGTAGAACTGCATATTTTTTTCCTTGGCCCAGCAGTGTTGTAGCCCGTACTGCTAGCCTCAAACAGGTCTTTGGGTCATGCATGGGCAGGGCCGGCCCCCGGGGGACTAGCGGGGCAGCCGCCCCAGGCCTAAAAATATTAGGGGCCTAAAAAATTATAAATTTAGTATATATATATATAAAATGATTTTTTATTGTGCTTGTGGGCAACGCTCGACTCCCGGTGATCAGTCCCAGACATTGATCGAGTCATCGATCGCCCCGTTCGCTTACCGAGTTTCAGATAGTGGGCTAGGCTTATTTAGAGCATGTAGCTTTAAGTGTTGTCAGACTACCGATCCCCGCATCCACTCGAAAACGTAACGACATACCGATCAGAGACATACGACATGGGTTCTTTTCAACACATCAACGCATGTCTCTTTCCTTTATTTTTTTATTTTTCTTATATAAGTTCTATTACGTATTTTCTTTCTATTTCATTCTCTTTCATCATTTTTCCTGTTTTTTCTTTCATATATTTTTCACGCCTTTTCCTTTCAATTTTATTTTTTCTTTACCTTTTATCATGTTTAAATTAGATTTATATTTTTTATGAATTTGTTCCTCATGTCTCTAAACATTGTTTTTGCTTATTCTAATTTTTTTATCTCTTGTGATTTTTCTTCCAGATTAAACCGTTTAAGATCCATCGTAATTTTCGGACTTCGCTTCTAGAAATTTTCGGAGTAAATTCTAAGATATCATGTAAATATTGTTATTTTTATATGAATATTATAGTTGGAGCATACTTATAATATTTATTTTTCACCATCTCATATATACAAAAAAATTATAATAAGGGCCCTAAATTTTTAGTTTCGCCCTAGCCCCCTCCCCCTTTAATCTCAGGACCGGCCCTGTGCATGGCACCCGTTTGATAGCCTGTAATACCTTTTTTTGCACCCACAAAAATAGAACTTTGGTTGTTTGGTTGCCTGCATGTATCTATGAACATAAGAAAGCAATGTGTTTGGTTGCCTACAATGTTAGGTGAAGATACCACTGTAAACACATACAAACACAAATATAAGATCAACGAGATAGTTTATGACATTGCACAAAAAATATACTAGTTCATGATCAGAAGGACAAATCATAACTACTTCATCTAGACAGAAGTCATTGCGGCTCCACGATCCTCCTGAAAGCTTTAAAGTGCTCAGGGCACCTCTTGCAAACCTCGGCTTGAGTGTAGTCGTAGATGACCACCTTGTAAACCTTTGGGTAAATCTTCTTAAAGGTCAGCAAATAACCGATCTACAGGTTATGAGCTACTGCAAAAGGTGTGCAACCTTGATCGAATCAAGCTTTCCCATTGACATCTAAAATCGTGATGTTTTATTGACAGCCAGTCGTCAGCTTCAGAGTGACTGTGTCAGGGACACTGTCCAAATAAGGGCATGAAAATGCATATGGGATAGGAAGCAATCCTAGTGCAAGCGCTATCATCACCTTGCAGAACTGGGTAGGGGTCAATGCCTCAACCTAGGTGCCAACATTGGGAGGCATTCCTGTTTTTTGCCCTCTTGTTCGAGCCATCGGCAGGCTCCTTTCCCAAGCCACCGATGTTGACAACCTGCAATGAATAAGAAAGTTAAGCAATGATCACAAAGCAAAGCAGTGTACACGTAGCAAAGCAATAACCAGAAAGCAAACCAATGAGTTCAAAATTTGTTGCATCATATTTGCCAATATTGCACACATAATGTGGCAAATGCATGTCACCTTTAGGGATGGCGTCAGTGAATCAAGTCAGATGCACAAATACACGTTTTGTACATACAATAAGGTTCGATCAGACGTCCTTGAAGATACATCGTGTGACAATTCTAATCGTCGGCGTAGCACATATAGCAGGGACATAAGACCAAAACAATCATCGGCGTACGAAGGACCATGCACAAATTTACTCTTTGGGAAAAATACTAGGTACTAAAACCCATCTATATAAAGTTGTTGTATGTGAAATTATCCTAATCATTGGTAGTTCGTAAAGGTGGAAAGTGCCCCTGACTTGCGGTTATCAGTACTACTGCATGTGGCAACGGACGAACACAAGATTCAGGGACGAGGTGAGTGAACCTGGCGGAATGCACAAACCATTGAACACTCATCCTGGTTCAATCACCTCGTCCAAAAAAATGTCTTTAGCCATTGTAATCATCAGCAAATCCCTGCAGAACGAAAACCCCCAAATAAAAAAACTAAGCAGGGGATATCCGTGTAGATCTACAACGTTAACGCATGGCATCTAGAACCCTAAGCATGACCTTCTACGAGCAGATCTACTGTCTAGATGGCTCAGGGAAAAAGGAGAAACGCTTACCGCCATGGTTCGGATTCGCCGTTGTTTATCGTACTAAGACCGCCGCCTCCGATGGTGAGCGGCAACCTCGACTCTAGAGCCCTCCTCCCTCTAAGCCCTTCACCGCCAGCGATGATGGTGTGCAACTGATTCGTCACCAGGAATGACACCGTTGAGTGGGGGGGGGGAGGAGAGTGACCACAGCGCAGAGAGGAGAGTGAGCGAGAAGAGTGACCACATCGCAGAGAGGAGAGTGAGCGAGAAGAATGGGCGGTGAGGGCATTTAGGACGGTTGCGCGAAGTCTCCTTTCCCGTCTTCCACAAATGCACCATGTCGACTCATTTTCGCTGGCCCAAGCCAAACCCCAGAAAAAGGCTGCACCAAGCGTTATCACTAGATCTAGCCTACTTTAAGACGTGTGCGGGCAACAGCATGGAATGCTGCAAGCAATCAATCGACCTGTTTTCGTCACAAGCGGGTCTGCCCAGGTTTATGCAGGCTAACAAACGACGCCTATGACATCCGGTGGAGGCCATCCATCCGCCACGAAGCAGAGTCTGCATTGTTGGCGAAAATCCGAACAAGGCAGGGCATGTACAACACATTTTCCGACAAGAGAAACACCACTCGCTACACGCGAGTTTTGAGATCTAGATGAAATTTCGTTAAACTCACGGGCCCTTTAGTGAAGAAACGACTCCAGAGGTGAGACTCGTGGTAGGAATCTCCCAAATCGGGCTCCCGATCTCAACGCCGGTAAGTCCTCGGAGTCGGGGTACCCCAAGTCCTCCGCCGCCGCACCACCCCGCTACCAGATCCCGGTGGCTCTTATTCGTATAAGAAAGGGGTCGGGAACTCGTCGTCGTCGGAGAAGATGATCCTCCCACTGGCGAAGCTCGGGACGCTGACGCTGAAAATGATGGCAAAGCCTGTCGCGATCAGGCTCAAGACGGAGGCCAGCCGCCACCCCAAGTTCCGTCAGCTCATCATCAACCTCGCCCAGGTGCCGTGCTGGTCATTTCCCCTCCTCTTCCTACCCGCTTTGATGTCTCTGTTCAGCTCATTCAGTCACCGAGAACCTTTTTAGAGGAGACTCTCGTCGTCGCAGACTCGAAATTCATGTAGAATCTGGCCGTGTAGGGTTTGTGTTGGGCTGTGCAGTCCACTAATTACCCGTTCCTTAGTTGCATAGCCTATGATTTGGGGTTTATCTGCCGAATGCGTCCTGACACTGTTGGAGTTGGTTCTGTGGCGTTGATTCAGTTCATCTTCGCTGGCTTGCATTTGGCCCGTTCGCATGCCTTACCACAGTTGTCTTCTTAGCCTGCTGGTTAGGATATGTCATATGCAAAGTACACTTGTTCTCTACGGATGATAGTGACCATTTCGTCGGTTCGGGTGTTCTTAGCTCAAAATACACAATTGGCCAAAATATGTATGTGTTTTTTAAAATGAACAGAACATTTCCATCTTTTTTTTATAAAAAGTAGCGCCAATAGTTAATGATCTAACGAGGTAACATACACCAAAACCATGTACATCAGCTTCCCATGGTTAATTTCCAATCTCATGATAACCACAATGACGCGCCGTCATTTGGCAGTCTGCTCCAGGTTCCTAGCCATGTAAACATCAGAAAATTTTATTCTCAAACTTGGCATGATAATTGACCAGTATGCACTTTACATAGTCTATGGTGGTTCACAGGCTGATTTTTTTTTGTCAAAATTGCTAAGATAATTTTTTTACCGTGGTGTGTGTAGCTCCACACCTATTATATGTAGCCATGTAGGTCATATCATGAGTAGAGTCAGTGATATTATTGAACAAAGAGTATACGTCTAAACAATGTGTTCTATCTGATCAAATGAATAATGCTTGTGCTTTTGTTTCTGCCGGTTTTGATTATAGTAAAGGAATTTGTGTTGCAATCACAACTGCAGTTTACGCTACTGTTGTCACTTAGTAACAATTACCCACTACATAGGTATATTCATAGGTTGGGCGATCTAAAATAGAATACCAACTAGGTTTTAGCAGGCAGAATGCTTCTACGTTGATCCACTGCTTGTTTCATAAGTTCAGGAAGCCGGTGACTAAAACCAGACACAGTTAGAGGAGAAAACTGCATTCCGTGCACCATAACCTTCAATGCTTAAACACTTGAGATGTAAGCTGCATAACTGTGCACTGTTGAACGATATTAGGCACACACGTACTCAATGTATAAGTTATGAAAGTTATGAATAGAAAACTAACCTGATTCTGTACTTTGGTATGCTGATGGCAATTTATTTGGATGTCCTGTAAGTATGCTAGTTTATCAAATTATATTTATGCATTGGTAGTTGGTACGCGAAATCTGTTTGTATTCACATTACCAGTAGTCCATAGCTTCATTTACAAAAAAGGTCTCCCTGGTGTTTGTATCCCTATATCCCCGTGTCCATGTTTACAGGTAGGTAAAGAATTATGGATAATATGTTGCTACCCTTGGTTGGCTATCCAATTTCATCCACCATTGGTTTATTCTGTGAGATTCAGATATGTTGGATGCATGTACTGTTTGTAGGTAAATTAAATGAGATATAATAGGAAATTGATACTTTGATAGTCTAATCGGCAATACTTTAGGCATCAGGGCTGACATAGTGTACTGAATCCACTGTTCACCAGAGTTTTGGCAGTCGGTGTGTATGCCATCTCTCATAAGTCATAATGGCTATTTTAATTTTACTGCTTGTTGTGTCAGATATGAATAGGTTAGTTGTAGGGACCAATCTAGCTTGCAGTTTCCAGCAACTTAAGTAAGCTAGACACTCTTAAGCATTCTCCCCTATTCCAGAATTGTCACTATTAGATCATTTTGTTTATTATGTAACTAACTGTAAAAGAATACTTATTATTTAACTAGGTTTATTTGCAGAGAGTAGATTCTGAATATGGGTGGATGCTTGAGTTTAGAATTTCCTACTTGTGCATCTTCACAAATGCTAAACAAATTAAAGATGTGCATCCAAACTCAAGCATGTACCTACCCTTCATGTGTATTTTCTTCTTGTTTATTTCAGCAACTCAATTATGTGCAAATGTTTTTTTATTTTGGGTGCTAAGCATGCGGTTATTTTTTGTAGCGAACTGTTTTTTCATGCATGCAGTCATACAACATCGAGCATTCAAGCTGGCTGTTGCTAACTATATAATGCCTTGCCTTTCTCCTGGCACCAAAAAGCTAAGAATCGTCATAGATTGTAGAACATGGCCTGCCATTCTTCTCTCCTCGTGTAAGAAAACTCGCAAGCCTACCATTCAATAGTAACCAGACCGCCCACTGTGCCAATCTCGTGTTGATTACCAACAAATGTTACATGATTGACAGTTATATAATCTGCATGTATAGCTGTGGACTGTAATCTCAAGGCAAGATCTTCTGGCGATCCATTAGGTATTGTAGCCTGGGGGTGGGGGTGGTGGGGAGATCCACGAGACTATGAAGCTATCATAGATGCCCGATGAAAAAAACTTGGTACCAAATTTCCTCTTCAGTGTTTTGATCAGCTGACTTGGTAAACAATGTGCCATGTATCGTAGATTATGGAGGCATCGGCTTAAAAAGAGTTTAAGAGGAATAAATAATTATTCTCCACATCTTTTGGTGACAACAGTGGTGCTTTTGATATCATGCTTATCTTGCTTTAATATTCGGTGTGCATCCTGTGAACTAATGGTAGATGCCAAAGTAATATTAAAAAAATCTTGGTTTAGGATCACATACTTTTCACCTCAAAATATCATTACAATCTCTCTTTTGCTGCTACTTATTTGTTTCACCGTCTGGCCAATCCACTGCTTTTGTAGGCAAATCATCGCATTTCCACGAACATCCAAAGAAGAATATATGGACATTCAACTCAAGTTGAGGTTCGACCGTTGAATGAAGAGAAAGCTGTTCAAGCTGCTGCTGATCTTATCGGGGAGCTCTTTGTATTCTCGGTATTTACTAAAGTCATAAATGAATATACTTTATGAAACTTACTGTATTAATGTACTGGCACGTTTTCTCCGTATAACATACTGTTTCAACTTTGGGAATTTTGATAAAATTCTTCCTGAATTTTATGGTAATGATTCTCTTAGCGCAAGAATTTTCATATGAACACTTGTTCCCCCGTAGTATTAGAAACCGGTAAAATATAGGTGAAATAACTTTGGTACCAAGAATTATTATTTTTTTGTTTAAAATGCATTAGCTCATTTTACATAAACTAGTTAAATGCATAATTCATGTGATATGCTCTGGATGAAAAAGATCAGATATGGTATACTCGGCATTGCCATCACTCATGGTAGTTGCCATGGTGGTGTTCACCTACGCGAGTACTCCTACTAGGTCAATAGTTGGTAGCGGCCTCTAGCAAGACGTACCAACTCCTATACACGCATAAAGATTATATTACGTGTCATTCCATTTGTCTCATGATATTTGATCAAGCTCCAAGCTGACCACTCTTTCTCGATCCCATCCCGTGATTTGGAATCTCTTAGTAGGTTAACTCTTTAACCTTAAGTAGCACGGCCATGCATTTCTGAACCAATCACTCGAGGGGCTATAGATATCTTTCAAAAGTAGAGAGGGGCAAATCCCATCTTGGCTAACCATGCCTCATGACAAGATACCAAAAAAACTATCTTTATAACTACCCAGTTACATAGCATTTGATAGCCACTAAGTAGCACAATTCACATCTCATGCGACAATCTCGGGTATAAGGACAAAACATACACTGTGTCGGGAGAACTTCAAACATTATTGCTAATTTGCTATGTCTCAAGTTCGGTCGGTCCAACCCTATGTTCATTTCATGTGTCCACATTAATTGTTTGACATCTTCATGCATACGACTTCTGAAACATAGTCATCAACCAATACATGTGCTAGTCTAATATGCATATGTGTCCTCACATAAACTCCGACTAAGGAGTACTTTAGAATAACCATACAAGTATAGAATTTCACAAACCAGTCATGTACTTGCCAATCAAAACAAATACACTATTCAAAGACCATCCAATACATCATTGATGCAATGAAATATAATCATCTCTATGATTGCCTATAGGGCATATTTCCAACATATGATTCACGCAGAATGTTCTTCTGCATGTTGCCTTAAGACTTCAGCAAATGTTTGTGTACATATTTCTTAACTAAAAGACCAAAAACTTTGAATGGTACACCTGTTATGCTTGAGGAAATTTTTATTATACATTTTATTTGTGTTAAAAAGGCATTATATGAACAAAACTAACTAAAAAATGCGATCACTGTTTCTCAGATACAACTACATATCGTCTGGTATACCACCTGATATATGTTATACCAAAGCCAAACTGATATAGACCCCTTAGGCCGGTACCCACTGTTTCAAACCTTGATCATGACTTTCTCTGCACTTGTACTCGTACATGGTTTGGTGATTATCTTTGGTGGCCATTCATTATAGTTTGGTAAATATTGTATAGTAGGTTGCTGGGGCTGTTGTGGTCTTTGAGGTGCAAAGAAGTGCAAGGTCAGAGAATCGGAAAGAGGAGGCTCGTAAAAAGGAAGTTGAGGTAATAACTCGTTTATGCCACTACTTCTAAATATTGTAGTGTCTGTTGAATCTCTAACATTGACATATTTCAGTAAACTGAGTCTATTCACCTGTACATGAGTAATTTTGAAAATGAATGTCCCCAGAAAATCACTCTACCCTTTGTCGAAACAGGGATTAATTAAGAGAACTACCAATTTTCTAATGCGGCATTCCCGAAAAATGAATCAACCAAATGAAATTCAAGCAATCAGTCAGTCCAAAGCTCCTTGAGCGGTTCTTTGTGTGCAAAGTGTAGAGTAAGATATAACCCTGTCAAAAAGATTGGGCCCAGTCATGGGGAAGGGTGTTTTCTGCATGCTGACACCTTGACATCTTATGTATTGAACCAAATGGTCGTGAGCCGTGATAATCTAGCTAGTATCAGCACTGCCAATGATCCGTAGTGACCAAAAGCTTCTGATGTATGATGTACTCATTGTATGGTTTTCCATTGGCCCTTGTCGATGTGTTTCCGAATTGCATTTCCAACTCCGTTCTGCTTAAGAAAATCACAATTCAGTGGTCTCTTTTAAGCCAGCAGCAGATGCTGCCGAGCCCAGTAGGAATTTTTGAATTTACATTGGCTGCCGGTTAGTATCAATAATTTCTACACCCGCATGATGATGTATAATTGCTTTTTAACTTGAAGGAACTGAGACAGAAAGAGGATCAGCTGGCTGCAGAAATCGAGACTTTGAAGCTTAAGCTTAGCGAGTTAGAGCGCCTCGCCAACTCGCAGGGCCTCTCTGGAGTTCTTTTCAGGCGTGGCAGTGTGGCAGACCAAAACAAGGCGCCATGACGAATTTGACTGATTGAAACAATGATCTTGCGTTACAGGCAGAATTTTAACCAAGAGAATAGACAATCGCCCGGGTGTTGTTTGTAATATCCAGATGAGCGCGCTCAGAAGCGCCTGTGTTATTCCCGCTGATCAATACGCGGAAGGCCCCATGTAGGCAACGTCCTGTATGTAAGGCTACTTTTTACTCAATTGTGCTTTAATTAATTTTGATCAATGAATTGCTAGTGAACTTTTCAAAAGTTGCACTTTGAAGATCACACTTCCCGTCTACACTGTCACTGAAGTCTAAATGGTCTGTGACTATGTTATGATGAATAAGATGGCCAAAAAGACACTCAGTAGCCAATCACAGTGCACCAAGTCTGGCACTTTTGAGGGTCACATTTGACTACTCATCCCAACTTATTAAGCATTCTCGCGAGCGAGATATTCTGGATTAATGGGTGCATCTCATCTACGACCAAATCGTCTGATTTACTTTGTGTAACGCGTCACTATCATATTTGGAGGAGGAGCCTCCAAGCCCTTCGCCGTACAAAGATCTCAATGGCTAACCAAATCCAGAATCCAGAGACGATTTTGCAACGGTGTTCTTCTGTTTCCACTGCGTCAGTTACCGTCTCATACAGCTGCATACTTTCACTAAAGCGTGTTTGGTTGCCCGCTAAGTCGTTTCTCCCAGTCTCATACAGCTGCATACTTCACTAAGGGCGTGTTTGGTTGCCCGAGAAGGCGTTTGTCACATCTAGGCATCCAATGGTACACAAACCGCCCGTTTGGTTAGCCGTGGCATTCTGCGAACTTGACTGCCACGGGGCTCTGGAGGAACGTCCAATCGAGCATTTCCATAGGGACGTGGCGAGCGCAAGGAGAGGAAAAGAGTGCGCGAGGAGCCAAGCAGAGATGGCTGGAGGCGAAAACATGGATGCACGGTATGACGTGAAAAGTAGCCTCACCTCCCTCTTAGTCTGGCACCACCCGCGGGAAACAAATTCATCCTCATTTCCCTCTTACGCGACAGCTTTGGCGGCGGCGGTGGGGATTTAGATCTGTGCCACCACCTACTGGTGTGTACGCACATCTCCGACACCTGGTCATTCACTTCGTCTTCTTTGGCATCGGCTGCTACGGTCTCGCACATCTACGACATTGGCTTGTCCTCTTCGTGTCGGTCACCGTCTTCTCTGGCTCTAGCAGGATGTCGTTGTCTTCAACCATGAATGTAAGCACCGCCTGCATGCCCCGTCCCCAATGTTAGCTCCCTAGCTAGTTTGCTAGACATTACAGGCCTTTTGTCGGGTGCTTACGCAACATCGATTTGATTAGGACCAATAGTTGAAGGTTATCATCCAGGAAGCTACCCTAGTGGCCGTGATTTAGGCATGGATGCTTTTGATCCACAGAAGAGTGGATGCTAGGACTAACAGTCCGTCGATGAAATATGCTCCCATGGTACATCGCGGCAGAGAGAGGATAAAAAATTTGAACTACATCTACAACAACAACGATGTAGAGGCTATTTCCATGCTCTGGATGAGAAGAGCCCCTTGTAACCTACTTGTGCACATATTAAAGGTAAGCGGTTTAATTAAGGACAACATCCACACCTATATCGAAGAGAAAGTGACATGGTTCCTTCATGTTCTCGGACATAACCAGAGATTTCGAGTGATTCACAACACATGGAGGATATCCATGGAGACAATTTTCTGGTATTTCCATCAAGTGTCGTATGCTATTGGAGAGCTCGGATGAGAGATGATCAAGCCACCATTAACTCAAACTCTAGCTAATATAGAAAATAGCTTCCGATGGTTCCCATATTTTAAGGTGAGCAATTGTACTTGTACTCCATGGGAGGATTGTATTACACTGAGGCCGAACATTTTCTTCATGACATGATTGTATTGGAGAAATTGATGGTACTCATGTGATTGCTAGAGTGACAAAAGACGAAGCAGATGCATACATGTGAGAAAGCACTTCACCATCCAGAATGTGCCCGTCGCTGCTAATTTTGACATAAAGTTCACATATTTGCTTGCTGGATGGGAAGGATCATCCCATGATGCCACAATTATCAATGAAGGCCATGAGAGATATGATGGCATGAAGATCTCTGAAGATAAGTTCTACCTAGAAGATGCAGGATATGATGGCCTAGAATTTTTCCACCCTTCGGGTCAAAAAGGTATCACCTAAATGAGTTCTCTACTAGGGACTATCCTAGAACATCGGAGGACCTTTTCAATCTCAGACAATCTAGACTTAGAGTTACAGTTGAAAGGGTTTCCATTGCTCTAAAGAACGGATTTAAGATCTTTGATCAGAAGCCATTCCATTTTTTTCCTGACCCAAGTTAAGCTTGTTCTCTCCTATTGCATTTTGCATAACTAGATCTTGCAATTTGGCCCGGTTGACTTCTTCCCGGAAGAGGAAGATGTGACGCCTGACAATGATGATGTGTCCATGGTGTCACGTTACACGATTGTCGTGCTCGGAAGAACAAAAGACAGAAGTGGACTGATGACATTGGGCGGCAAGATGCAACACCAAGTCTGAAGAGGAAGAAGTGACAAGATGCAAAAAGGTGAATACATGTTGAACTGATGTCGTCTTCTTCTGTGAAGAACCGCTAATTTGGGTGTATAACTTTAATTTGTAGTAGCCAGGTAATATCGCAATGAAATATCATTTGCTAGTAGCTAGGTAACATTATGATAAACGCTCATTTGCTTATAGGTAGGGTTTACAACGATGTTAATTTGATGTTGCTTGTTAGTTTAATTTGCTACCTATTAGTTTCATAATCGTTTTACAAAGTGTGTGTGGTAAGATCACCAACTCTAAGAAGTGTTTCCCACAACACTAGCACATGTGCAACCAAATAAGCTGATTTTGCATCCAACTGGCCATAATCTGTTTTGTTGCCAACCAAATAACCGGCCAAAATTGCACCAAAACTAATGTGGGCAACCAAACAAAGTGTCAAACTTGGCCCAAGTTAAATCTGGCCGCATGCAACACCGAGCGGGGCAAGTAGCAAAAACGAGAAATATTGGCCTGAGTAACCGAACACGCCCCAAGCTAGGGCTCGTTCTTGCTAGGCACTCGGCGGGCATGTCCCGTGAAGACGTCCTTTGGGCCATCTTCGGCACTTCGCTGCGCATCCATTATTTTTTTTGGCCCAGTGGAGATATGTGTGGCGGATGTTTGGCTACATGCCTTGCAGCCTAGGGAGCAAGCCAAAAAACAGATAGCTAGTATTTGGTTGTCTCCAAAAGAACTACTACAGTAACCTCTTCTCATGTGTGGTGAGGTTATCATGCACTCTATAGTAGATAATCACTTCAAAGAGAGATGAAGATATTATCTAATCACTTCAACAAAAGTTACTAGAGTAGTTGATGCACCACGAGTTAAACACAAAAAATAATAGCTCGTGATGCATCACAAGTTTATCATCGGAGGGGTTAATTATGCCAACTCCCATAATATTACAAACCAGGGTCCAGTTTTTATTAAATCGTAGCTAACATAGGGATATAAGACCACCTCCTAAAATATACATGACCGCATCAACAAATCATGAGCGTCATAGACAACAGCAAAGCAATAGCTCTAATCGAAGTGCACACGTAGCTAGGTCCTAAGCCAAACCTTCCTCTCACCTAGACCTATGTTAGCATAGATGACTCCTAGATCTTTGTTGTCCACAAGGAAGTTTATGGCATTCACCATTAACTTTGGATCCCATAGTTGTCTATGGTCCACAAACTTGTGCGTGAAGATCATCTTCATATGAGCATAGTTCGTTATGGTCGTGTGCACAAACTCAAGGAGTTTTGGGCAGGCCTACGGTTCAAAAAAGAGTGTGTTAGTGTACATCAATTTGTAGGTTACAAACACGTGAAACATAAGGTAGTGCCATGCCATCTTACCACGATCATTTGCTTAGCATGTCATCATCATCG
The DNA here is from genome assembly GCA_023614405.1 of Avena insularis. Classification (NCBI taxonomy): domain Eukaryota; kingdom Viridiplantae; phylum Streptophyta; class Magnoliopsida; order Poales; family Poaceae; genus Avena; species Avena insularis. The sequence continues at coordinate 335,327,213 of CM042689.1, read as the reverse complement.
ATCATAAATACCATGCTATCCGCACACCATCTAACGCCCTCCCGGTGTCTAAGCTTGACTATGAGGTTCCATTTGGTTCTCCACTTTCTCATGTGGTTGTACAGATGACGAGTGGTCACTAGGATCCCAGTAAAGTCAAGAACATCATTGGCAACCTTTTGCATGCCCCTCTCTCTAAACCCATTGGCACAGTTTGCCCCGCTGTTCACAAGCTCAACCATCCTATTCAGGACGAACTCTGATAAAGCAGGTTCCCAAACCATTGCAGGTTTAGGGGCGCACTTAACTGGCATTTGGTAGGCTCCATCCAACTCATGTAAAAAAATTCCATCGAGGGAGCAGACAAGTCAGATGATCTACTACCCCTACTGTTCTACAACCGGTTAAGCATGGTACAAATGGGAACAATTGTAAGAACCTTTGTGACCAACGGACAATAATCCTAATCATGATACAATGGTTATCGGTTGCAAATGAAGAACGAACACACATTACAACAACAACATGAAGGGGTAGAGGATTTTCTGACAGCGACAAGAGTATGAGCACAGAGGCTGGGGAGGACGGGGAAGCCGGTAGGACCACGGTCGTCATGCTCGAGGGCGAAGCCGATAGGACCACCGTCTCCGTGATCGAGGGAGATGGCGGAATGACCTATAGCTGAGCATGTCAAACATCAACTATGGTTGCAGATCCATACATGTAGCCACATATAGCACATTCGTATAGATCTAAGCTAGGGTTCGAGATCCTTACAGCAAGCGGAACAACATCTAGCACACATGTCGGGGAGGACAGGGAATCCAACGGTCGGTTGATGCCCTCCCTCGCCACGCTGGAGGTCCAAGCTCCTTCCATAGCCATGGAAATCCGAGGAGCGGGGAGCTTAAAAGCGGAGAAATGGAGGATTTGATTTCAGCGGTGGCACAACAACAACTAAATAGGGGGCGATTTTAGGCGGGTGGCGAGCAAAATTGTGGCCTGACAACTTCGATCACCGTCTGTCACAATTTGTCTCTACGCATGAACTCACGCGTCCTCCCGCCATCTTTGATGGTCGTATATTCGAGGACATCGTGTTCCCCATTTTGGCAGCAACTAGAGTGGCTCGGCAGTTTCTAGCCGGTCTGACTTGAGATGTTTTAATCATCATGCACGGCAATCAACCTAGTTTGGTCACCATGGAGTCTGGTTAGACGTCGCCCAACCTACCAAACACACTCTTATAGTTTCAAATCCAGCTTGTGCATTCTGCGAGGCGAGATCGACCTCAGTTTGCTGGCCACGTAAACATTATGGCCGGCTTTTTCATTACAATGCCAGATAGAGTCAACTTGTATCAACGGAAGCCGGCATGCATCATTATCAACCCGGCGGTTCGCGGCAGCAAGCCATGGCGAAGTCCACCGGGCGTTTTAGCTCCGCTCGATCAGTCACTGAACGGCAACACGAACGTACTTCGCCATGGCTTGCTGCCCGCGGCCAACGGAGGCCGGCATGCATCATTTATCAACGGAGGCCCGCCCAACACGAACGTACTTCGCCATGGCTTGTACCGCGGCCTGCCCAACACGACTTGTGCCAAACCCAACATACTATAACACGACCACGCCATCTGCTGACAGAATTGCATTGCTCGTCTGGTACTGAAAAAAGGGAAAAAAAGAAATCCCGGAGCGTTTTCTGCCCATCCATATTTCTTCAACGCTCGCCATATATGGCGACCGTCGGGCCGTACAAACGCCACCACGGCAGACGAGAAGAACGGGCCGACGAGGCCGCTCGCCCACCCGTCCTCGTCCGTCCACCCGGCGACCAACGACGACGACATCGAGGTCCAGGAGGGCCCCGCGACGTCCACCGCCAAGAGCCGGCGCGCACTCTGCTGCTGCGGGTGCTGCGTCGCCTCCGTGGTCACCGCCGGGACCCTCGTCCTCGCGCTCGCGCTCACCGTGTTCAAGGTCAAGGACCCCGTCTTCACCATGAACCGTGTCACCCTGGCGCACGTCGACGGCGACTACCTGGGCATGGGCGGGTCGCGCCTGTTATATGTTGATCCAAATTCTACAAAGTATAGGCCAACTTCTGACGAGTGGAGCGAGGCCCGTCGGTACGGATCGTCGAAGACCTAGGTTTCCACCGATATATAAACCCCTTGTAAGCCGCCGGTTGGGATGAGTTGCATCTGTGAAATCCTCGGCGTTTGTAAACACTCTTCGATATAGTGAAGTTTCGCTGGCTGGCGCCCGTGGTTTTTTCCTCTCTTTGTTGGAGAGGTTTTCCACGTTAAATCTGTATCCCCTTGCTGTGTTTTTCGTTTTCGTTCTTCGTTATCTTCTTGTCGCAATTCTAACAAGTGGTATCAGAGCCACAGGTTCTAATCTCGGGTTTGCGACATGTCGTCATTGAAGTTCGATCTACCACAGCTGGACTACACCACAAGATTCTCCTTGTGGCAGGTGAAGATGCGGGCGATTCTCGCCAAAACTTCTGATCTGGATGAAGCGCTAGATGGATTCGGTGAAAAGGATGCTAAGACCTGGTCCGCCGAAGAGAAGCGGAAGGACCGTAAGGCTTTCTCTTTGATTCAACTTCATCTGTCCAATAATATTTTGCAGGAAGTACTGGAGATGAAATCTGCTGCTGCCCTATGGGAAAAACTAGAAACGATCTGTGTGTCAAAGGATCTAACCAGTAAGATGAACGTGAAGATGAAGTTGTTCTCGCACAGGCTGCAAGAAGGTGGATCGGTAATGAATCACATATCTGTTTTTAAAGAGATTGTTTCAGACTTGCAGTCTATGGAGGTAAAATATGATGATGAGGATTTAGCTCTTCTACTCTTATGCTCGTTGCCTAGTTCCTATACACACTTTCATGATACAATATTGTTGAGCCGTGATGAACTAACACTTGCCGAAGTACATGACGCCCTCAAACAGAGGGAAAAGATGAAAACTATGGTAGGGTCAGATGGGGCGTCATCCAAGGCTGAGGCTCTGCAGGTTCGTGGCAGGACCGAGCAGAGGTACAACAACTATGGCAACAGAGATAAGAGCAAGGACGGTAGAAGTCGTTCAAAGTCCAAGGGAAAGGATAAATTCTGCAGGTATTGTAAGAAATCTAATCATGTTATTGATGATTGTTGGAAGTTGCAGAATAAGGAGAAAAGAAACGGAACTTATCAACCGAAAGATAGGACTGAAGGTTCTGGTAAGGCTGCTGTTGTTTCTGATAGTTCTGATGGTGAATGCTTAGCTGTTTTAGCTGCTTGTGCTTCTCGTGATGATGAATGGATACTTGATACTGCATGTTCGTTTCATATTTGTAACAAAGATTGGTTCAGTTCATATGAGTCTGCAGATTGGAGATTTTGTGCGTGTGGGGAATGACAACCCATGCCATATCGTTGGTGTTGGATCTGTTAAGATTAGGACACATGATGGCGTGACACGACGTTGAGTGAGGTGAAGCACATACCAAGCATGGCCAGAAATTTGATCTCCCGAGTACCATGGACGTTGATGGATACAAGTATGCGGTGGGCATCGAGTTCGAAGGTATCAAAAGGTTCTCTTATTCACATGATAGGTGATATGAATTCGCTAAATTATATGTTCTTAGAGGTAGCACTTTGCACAGTATTGTTGCTGCTGTTGCTTCTAATGATTCGATGATTGTGGTAAAACACATCTATGGCATATGCGTCTTGGGCATATGAGAACAAGGCATGGCGAGTTGGTCAAGAGAGAGCTGATTGATGGTTGCAACTTGAGTAAGTTTGAGTTCGTGAGCACCGCATCTTTGGTAAGCATAAAAGAGTTAAATTCAATGCTTCCGCTCATACCACCAAAGGCATATTAGATTATGTGCATGCTGATGTATGGGGTCCTCCGTAAGACTTCTATTGGTGGTGCTAATTATATGCTTACTATTATTGATGATTACTCAAGAAAAGTGTGGCCTTATTTTCAAGCATAAACCTGATGTTTTTGATGCTTTTAAGAAGTGGAAAGTTATGGTTGAAAACAGATCGAGAAGAAGGTAAAGGTACTACGTCTTGACAATGGTATGGAATTCTGTTCTAATGAGTTTGAGGAGTTTTGCGAACGATGGCATGATCGGGCATCACACCATCCCATATACTCCTCAGCAGAATGGCGTGGCAGAGCGCATGAACGTAACCATCATCTTGAGGGCTCGTTGTATGTTGTCTAATGCGGTATGCATAGGCGTTTACGGGCTGAAGCACCAACACAGTGTTACCTCATCAACAGGTCACCTTCTATTCCACTTGAGAAGAAAACTCCCATTGAGGTATGGTCGTTCATCACGATTATTCACAGTTGAGAGTTTTTGGCTGCGCATATGCTCATGTTGATAATGGAAAGTTAGAGCTTAGGGCTGTTAAGTGCATATTCCTTGGTTATGGTTCAGGAGTTAAAGCATATAAACTATGGAATCCTGAAACTAAAAAGATTTTGCTAAGTAGAAACGTTGTTTTTAATGAGTCCGTTATGTATCATGATAGCTTGCCATCAGATACCTCTCCTGTTGCTGTTGGAGAGGAGAGAGTTAATGTGCAGGTGGAGAACCTGCGAAAACTGATGATAATGATGCTATCGTTGAAGATACACATGAGGAAAACATTGATGATATTGTTGTTCAGCACTCACCTCTTGTTTTGTAGCAGCCACATGAGTCCATTGTCACTGATAGATCGAGGCGTAATCGTGGTCCTCGTCCTCGTTTAATTGAAGAGTGCAATCTTGTACATTATGCTTTGAGTTGTCTTTGAGCAATTGGAGAACGATTCTGAACCTGCTACATATAATGAAGCCATTGCATCCGCTGACCGCGAGAAGTGGGTTTACGCTATGCAAGAAGAGATGCAATCGCTTGAGAAAAATGGCACATGGGATGTTGTGCGCTTGCCTAAACAAAAGAAGGCGGTCCGCTGCAAGTGGATCTTCAAGAAAAAGGAAGGTCTATCTCCCAAAGAGCCTTCAAGGTACAAGGCAAGGTTAGTAGCAAAAGGGTTCAGCCAGATTCCAGGTATTTATTACAATGATGTGTTCTCTCCAGTTGTGAAGCATAGTTCCATTCGTACTTTCTTTAGTATTGTGGCTATGCGTGATCTTGAGCTTGAGCAGTTAGATGTCAAGACTGCTTTTCTGCATGGAGAGCTTGATGAGGAAATATACATGGACCAACCAGAAGGGTTCATAGTGCACAGTAAAGAGGATTTTGTGTGCAAATTAAAGAAGTCTCTTTATGGCTTAAAGCAATCTCAAGACGGTGGTATAAAAGGTTTGATTCATTTATGATCTCACATGGTTTTGAGAGGTCTAAATATGATAGTTGTGTTTATATCAAGTTTGTTGATGGGTCACCTATATACTTGCCGCTATATGTTGATGATATGTTAATTGGCCAAGGGCATGAAAGAAATCACTACTTTGAAGGCACACCTAAGTAGTGAGTTTGAGATGAAGGATCTTGGTGCCGCTAAGAAGATCTTAGGTATGGAGATTACCCGAGATAGAAAATCTGGTTTGTTATTTCTTAGTCAAAGTTACATTAAGAAAGTTCTTCATCGTTTTAATATGGATGGTGCCAACTCAGTTAGTACTCCTATTGCTCCTCATTTTAAATTGTCGTCTCAATGTCCTACTATGATGAAGAGTTTGAGTACATGTCAAAGGTGCCATATTCTAGTGCTATTGGTTCTTTGATGTATGCCATGGTTTGTTCTCGTCCTGATTTATCATATGCTATGAGTTTGATAAGTAGATACATGGCTAATCCTGGTAAAGAACATTGGAAGGCTGTTGGTGGGTTTTCAGTACCTTCTTGGCACTTCAATGCTTGTTTGAAGTTTGGCAGGACCGGTGAGGGACTCGTTGGCTATGTGGATTCAGATTTTGCTGCCGATTTGGATAAGAGAAGATCCCTCATAGGTTATGTGTTTAATGTTGGTGGTTGTGCTGTTAGATAGAAGGCTACTTTGCAGGCTGTTGTTGCACAATCTACTACTGAAGCTGAATACATGGCTATTGCTGAAGCTTGCAAAGAATCTGTTTGGTTGAAAGGTTTGTTTGCTGAGCTTTGTGGAGATGATTCTTGGATTATTTTGTTTTGTGACAGTCAAAGTGCCATATACCTTACAAAAGATCAGATGTTCCATGAGAGAACTAAGCACATTGATATCAAGTACCGTTTTGTTAGAGACATTGTTGCTCAAGGTAAATTAAAGGTATGCAAGATCAGCATTCATGATAATCCTGCTGATATGATGACTAAACCTGTTCCTGTTGCTAAGTTTGAGCTTTGCTCAAACTTAGTTGGTTTAACCGATTAGCCCAAGTGGCTATTGGCGCCGAAAGTATTTGCTTTGTTTGTTCAGGGAGATGGTTGCTGTTGATGCTACAAGGAGGAATTTGTCTCAAGGTGGAGTTTGTTATATGTTGATCCAAATTCTACAAAGTATAGGCCAACTTCTGACGAGTGGAGCGAGGCCCGTCGGTACGGATCGTCGAAGACCTAGGTTTCCACCGATATATAAACCCCTTGTAAGCCGCCGGTTGGGATGAGTTGCATCTGTGAAATCCTCGGCGTTTGTAAACACTCTTCGATATAGTGAAGTTTTGCTGGCTGGCGCCCGTGGTTTTTTCCTCTCTTTGTTGGAGAGGTTTTCCACGTTAAATCGGTGTCCCCTTGCTGTGTTTTTCGTTTTCGTTCTTCGTTATCTTCTTGTCGCAATTCTAACAGCGCCCGGTGTCCGTGAACGCCACGCTCGACGCCGACGTCTCCATCAAGAACCCGAACGCGGCCTCCTTCCGCTACGACCGCAGCGAGACGGACCTCTACTACAACGGGGAGACGGTCGGCGTGGCGTACGCGCCCGACGGCGAGGTCGGCGCCGACCGGACCGTCCGGATGAACGTCACGCTCACCGCGCTCGCCGACCGGATCTCCTCCATCGTCAACGTCACCGACGTCATCTTCGGCCAGGACTACAACCTAACCAGCTACACGGAGATCAACGGGAGAGTGAGCTTGCTAGGGATCTTCAGGAGGGACCTTAACATCAAGGTGAACTGTTCCGTCACCTTGGAGGTCAGCGCGTTTAGCTCGGTGCACAATAAATCTATGGACTGTGTTGCAAACGTGAAGTGAGCACTTGTCTTCTTTTTTTTTTGGTTGATGAGGTCAGGTGATCACTAGGGTACATACTTCTATTACTACCTTTTGTCCTCAGGATCCTCTCTTTTGAGATGGATAGTCCATTTTATTTGAGCTATGTACCATCATGTAACTATTACTGTTTTGAGGTAATTGCCATATAATTGTATCGCGGTGTTCAACTTTATCAAAGGCTATAAATTTAGGTTTAGAGTATTGCTCAGGACTTCTTTTTTTAAATCTAGTCTAGTACTTTGATGGGACAAGAGCTTACCTACAAATTCGTTTTCTAGAGATCTAGTGGGCCAACAACCCTGATTTGCATAGTCATTTGCTGATGTCACGTATTTTGTGGTTTGCGATTTGATGTTTCTAAGAGTCTGGAAAAGTAGTACTCCCTCCGGTCCTAAATTATTTTCGGTTATAAATTATTTGACTTGGATTTTTTTAGATTTGATATACCTAGCATTAAAACATGTCACGATATATCCGATCTAGATAAATCCGAGTTAATTAATTTGAATCGAAGGGAGTACTAAAAACATGTTTTGCATAGTCCTTTCACGTGTTCCGTGGCTTGTGATTTGTTATCTCTAAGTAGCCTGAAATACTAAATACTTTACTAAATTAATCAGGCAGCCACTCCGTTGTTACTGGATAAATAATGCTCTAGCTACAAAAAAAGGAAAGAATTAACGCTTAAGATTCTTGACTCATAATAATCTTTTTATCACTGCTAGGTTTGATTGGTTTTGTGATCATGATGACCGAACTCGCTCTATTTGGTAGCCCCAAGTGTTGTCCTTAATTATGTTTGAGTTATTTTGTCGATCTATCCTAGGTGGAAATGATGACCTGTTGAGGTCTCGTGTTTCATGTTATATAGTGTTGGAATAAAGCCTCCGAAGGCATGTACATGAGAGAGAAATACAGGGGGTATACAAGGGGGTATAGAAAGGGGATCGGTGTACTACACCGTATCCAATACAACACGTGACAGCCCTTGTGTACAAAGATGTCTAACAGCCCCCCTTAATCACAACCTTGGGAAAGGTTGAGATTACGCATAAACTCACATAGTTCTTTAACTGCCAGAGCCTTTGTAAAACCATCTGCAACTTGATCTTTGCTTGATATGAATTTGATATCTAGCAGTTTGTTTGCAACTCTCTCACAAACAAAATAGTAATCAATCTCAATATGTTTGGTTCTTGCATGAAAAACAGAATTGGCTCACAAATAGGTAGCACCTAAGTTATCACACCATAGACATGGCTTTACCTTGAGAGACACACCAAGTTCACCAAGAAGGGTCTCAACCCAAATCAATTCAGCCATGGCATTTGCTAGAGCTTTGTATTCAGCTTCAGTACTAGATCTTGAAACTGTAGCCTATTTTCTGGCACTCCAAGAGACCAAGTTGGGGCCTAGAAATATCGCAAAACCTCCTGTGGATCTTCTATCATCAAGACAACCTGCCCAATCCGCATCTGAAAAGGCACTAATCAAACTAGAGGAAGACTGCTGGAAAGTAAGTCCAACTTTTAGTGTACCCTGAACATATCTCAAAATCCTCTTGGCAGCTGTCCAATGTGCAGTAGTAGGAGCATGTAAATATTGACAAACCTTATTTACTGGGAAGGAAATATCAGGTCATGTTAATGTCAAATACTGTAAGGCGCCCACAGTGCTTCTATACTGTGTACTATCATCAGAGCCAAGAGGTGAACCCTCAACCAGGGATAGTTTTTCAGTGGAAGATAACGGTGTAGGGAAGGTTGTACAGTGGCGCATACCAACTTTAGCAAGCAAATCAGTGGCATACTTTTCTTGAGTGAGCAATAAACCATCATTAGTATTTTTTACCTCAATTCCAAGGAACAAGTGCAAGTCACCTAAATCCTTGAGAGCAAAATCATCATTGAGATCATGAAGTAAAGCTGATATGGCTTGATCTGAGGAACTGGTTACTATAATGTCATCAACATAGATTAGGACAAATATCATAACACCAGCTTTGTTGTATAGGAAAAGTGAGGTATCTGCCTTAGATGGAGTAAAACCAAGAGCTTGTAACTTTGTACTAAGTCTAGCATACCATGCACGAGGCGCCTGTTTGAGACCATAAAGAGCTTTATCTAATTTGCATATAAAGTGAGGAGCTTAAGAGTTTTCAAAACCTGGGGTTGTCTCATGTAAACCTCCTCTTCCAGAACGCCATTTAAAAACGCGTTCTTCACATCTAGCTGCCCCAAACTCCAGCCCCTAGAGACAGCAACTGCCAGAACAAGTCTGATGGTGGCTGCCTTAACTACAGGACTGAAGGTGTCTTCATAGTCGATGCCATATCTTTGCTTAAAACCTTTTGCTACCAATTGTTCTTTATACCTGTCAATGGTACCATCAGCATTTTTCTTAACACGGTATACCCATTTGCTGGGTCACGTAGAGATAAAACAAAACTTTTTCCTCTAACATGGTGATCCCAAGATCTAGCTGAGGTAGAAGGCCACGAGGTTTACCACTAGACGTGTAGTTGCGGATTACTGATCTAGCACGTCAGTTGATGCAGTGTAGTCCTTTGCGATCCGATCGTCCTGGTGCTGATCATACAACACCTCTGCTGGTATCCACACGTACAAGGAGGAGCACCCGCGGCGAACTGCTAGGTTCGATACGACGGCAGGACTGCTGTGGAGCTAGGGTTTCCAACACATAGAATGACCTAACCGATCAACGATTAACCCTTCTAGGTTACTATGCTCCACTATATATAGGGAGTGAACATGGGCTCCACTCTCGTGGCCCATTCACTAAAGCCCATATAACATTAGTTACCATGAGTCCGACTCACTGACTCAGTCCAAATCCGGCTTGGATCCAACCCAACCAGATATCTGGTTCAGATCCTATCTGAACTTGCCCCCGCTCTTAAGTGTGTGACCCCGCAGGCTCTTGGCAACTTGGACATGATTAGAGTCCGACTCTCAATCGATCAGTCGGTAGCGGCTCCTAGCAGAACATGCTGACTCCCAAGTACCAAAGAGTCATGACGACTTGCCTTTCCAATGCGACTTGTGTCCGAGTCCCTTTTGCCTCACGATATACCTTGTCAGACTATAGGCGAATATTTGTCATCCCTTAAATAGTCCAACTCTCTTCTCGATCCGAGATAAGTGATTCACCCGACTAACTCTTAGTCAATCGTCTCGGTTAACACTTAACCGAGTCGTGCATGGCCATGCTTTCCGAATTATATCATCCGAGAGGGCCCAGAGAATATCTCTCCAAGTGGAGGGGCAAAATCCCGTCTTGGTTATTCACATCACACATCTTGATTAACAGTCGACCCGAACTCTGCCTTTATGACTGCCCAGTTACGGATCAGTGTTTGACAGAACCTAAGTCGGTGATCCTTAACTCGGACTATGCAACAACCTCAGGTCTAAGGATTACATTGATTGAGATATACAAATGACAACTTGTTCGTTGTACCTCAATATGGGTCAATCCGACTCGCTAAACTCTTTAGCCGAATCTGTGTAAGTCGGAATAGCATCACCATGCCCATGACAAGTGGAACCGAGTCATCAAGCCGACTTTCACATTGGTCTAAGTTGTGTGTCCAGCACAACCTCGACGACCAAGGATATTTAGTACAAATAACATGAATGTATAGTTCCACAACCGAATCACATATTCAATGATACACATCAGATGTTTATACACGGACAACTTTATATCTTTATGAATACAATGGAAAATATCATCATACATGATTGCCTCTAGGGCATATTCCCAACAGTCTCCCACTTGCACTAGAGTCAATCTTCCGACATCACATGTCTAAACATCTAATGCCCATGGTGTAGGGATACAGGTAGGCTACACTAGCGCAAATCAAAATTTTCTACCACGTAAACCAGGATTACCGTTGTCATAGATCACGGGATTACCACTAGACGCGCAGTTGTGGAATCGATGAAGCGCGTCAAGGCAGTGCAGACGTTCCACGTCTCCTCCTCCTCCTCGTCCCACGAGAAGATCCCCTTGCGTGGCTCGTCCAAGTGCCACAGATGCGGCACCTCCGAGGTATCCACACATGCGGGGTGGAAGCGTCAGACGTCGGACTGCTAGGTCCACGCGTGCAACACAGGCGTGAGGAGTGGCGACTGGGTGGAATGGTCTAACCCTGGTCGGCTCGCCCCACCCTCTCTTATATAGGCGTCCCTAGTGGGCTTCTACATTAGCAGCCCATTGGTAGCCTAAGCCTGGTCTAATTCAGATCTAATCCTCATTAGGCTTCCAGCCCCTTAAGTGTGTGACCCTATAGGTTCATATACGTATAGACATGACAAGAATACACTTATTCTGCCACTAGTTGGTAGCGGCCTCTAGCAAGACGTGCCAACTCCTAAACGCATACAAAGATCATATTGGACGAACCATCACAAGGTTTAGTACATGTCTTTCCCTTTGCCTCACGATATTTGGTCTAGCTCCAAGATGACCTCCCTTTCTCGATACTGTGAGTCAGAATCCCTTTACTAGGTTAACTCTTAACCTTATGTAGCACGGCCATGCATTTCTGGATCCGATCACTCGAGGGGCCCAGAGATATCTCTCTCAAGTAGAGAGGGGCAAATCCCATCTTGATTGACCATGCCTTGCAACATGCTTCAGGACAAATCCGAAAGCTACCTTTATAACTACCCAGTTACGGAGCAGCGTTTGATAACCCCAAAGTAGGTAGATCCACATCTCAAGTACACGCGACAATCTCAGGTCTAAGAACAAAACGTACACGATGTGTAGAGAGAGAGCTGCAACTAATTGCCAGTCTCAAGTTGGGTCAGTCCAACCCCATATTCGTAACATGTGTCCACATTATTGGTTTGACATCTCCATGTCTATGACTTGTGAAACATAGTCATCAACCAATCGATGTGCTAGTCTAATATTCACGTGTGTCCTTACATGAACTCCGACTAAGGACAACTATTAAATAACCATACAAGTAAAGAGTTTTACAAACAATTCACATAATTGCTAATCAATACAAGTTGCCTAATATGGATATTCAAGGAACATTACAATAACTCATGGATACATATGAATATAATCATCTCTATGATTATCTCTAGGGCATATTTCCTTCAGTCTCCCACTTGCACTAGAGTCAATCTAAAATGTATCTAATACCAATTGCTCTTGTGTGCGCTTCATGCGGGTTCTTGAGGAGGCTTAGTCAAGGGATCAGCAACATTTGAATCCGTATGTATTTTGCATATCATGACACTACCATCCTCAACGAACTCTCGAATCTGATGGTAACGCATGCGAATATGTTTGTTCTTCTGGTGCTGTCTAGGTTCCTTGGCTTGTGCAATAGCACCATTGTTGTCACAATAAACGTCCAAGGGATTGGACGCGCTTTGAACCACACCGAGAGCGGTCAGGAAATTCCTAATCCAAACAGCTTCCTTTACTGCCTCCGAGGCAGCAATATATTCAGCTTCTGTTGAAGAGGAGGTCACAGTATCTTGCTTGGAACTTTTCTAGCTCATAGCACCACCATTCAAGACAAACACATAACCTGATTGCGATTTCGAATCATCTGAGTCGTTAAGGTAACCCGCATCTGTGTAACCCTTTACACTGAGTTCATCCTCACCTCCATAAACTAGGAACATATCCTTAGTCCTTTTCAAGTACTTAAGGATATTCTTTACCGCTCTCCAGTGACCTTCACCTGGATTAGCCTGGTATCTGCTCGTAACACTTAGAGCATAGGAAACATCTGGGCGAGTACATATCATTGCATACATGATGGATCCAATAGCCGAAGCATATGGAACCCTGCTCATGCGCTCACGCTCATCAGTAGTCGAAGGACACTGAGTCTTGCTGAGTTTAATGCCGTGAGACATGGGCAAGAACTCCTTCTTAGCCTCTTCTATGCTGAACCGTTTCAACACTTTGTCAATGTATGTACTCTGGCTTAATCCAATTAGCCTTCTTGATCTATCTCTATAGATCTTGATACCCAGAATATATGCCGCTTCTCCCAAGTCCTTCATCAAAAAACTATTTTTCAACGAGGTCTTAACAGACTCGAGCATAGGAATGTCATTTCCAATCAGCAATATGTCATCTACATATAAGATTAGAAATACCAGCGCTCTCCCACTTTCCTTCTTGTAAACACAAGGTTCTTGTTCGTTTTTTATGAAGCCAAACTCCTTTACAACTTCATCAAATCGAATGTTCCAACTCCGAGATGCTTGCTTCAACCCATAAATGGACTTCATAAGTTTGCATACCTTTCCAGCATTATTTGGATCGACAAAACCTTCGGGCTGCATCATATACACGTCCTCAGTTAGGATTCCAATTTGGAAAGCCGTCTTGACATCCATCTGCCATATTTCATAGTCGAAATGTGCAGCAATGGCTAGAATTATCCGTATAGATTTAAGCATCGCTACGGGCGATAAAGTCTCGTCGTAGTCAACTCCTTGAACCTGTCAAAAACCTTTTTCAACAAGTCGAGCTTTATGGATGTGAACATTTCCATCCATATCAATCTTCTTCTTATAGATCCATTTGCACTCGATGGCTTTAAAACCATCAGGCAGGTCAACCAAGTTCCAAACTTGATTGTCTCCCATGGACTCTATCTCGGATCTCATGGCGATTAGCCATTTCTCAGAGTCTGGGTTCACCATCGCTTCTGCATAGGTTGCAGGCTCATCATTGTCTAATAATAATAATTCTCGCGCTTCGCGGAGCCTCGCCGACCTTCGTGGTTGTGGTGCTTCTGTTGCCACGGGTTCCTCAACTTGTTCTGCTACAATAACATCACTCTTAGAAGCATCCCCAACTGGCTAATCTTGAACTTCTTCAAGTCGCACCGACCTTCCACTTGTTCCCTTTGTGAGAAACTCTTTCTCTAGGAAAACACCGCTACGAGCGACAAACACTCTGCCCTCTTCTCGGTTCTAGAAGTAATACCCTAAGGTTTCCCTCGGATACCCCACGAAAATACACTTATCCGACTTGGTTGTAAGCTTGTCCAACTGAATTCGCTTGACAAAAGCTTCACAACCCCAAATCTTAAGAAAAGACAAACTCGGCTTTTTGCCTGTCCACATCTCATGCGGTGTCTTCTCTACCGATTTTGATGGTACTCTGTTTAGTGTGAAAGCTGCCGTTTCTAGAGCGTAACCCCAAAATGATAAAGGCAGATCTGTCCGACTCATCATTGATCGTACCATGTCCAACAAGGTCCGATTCCGCCTTTCCGAAACATCGTTCCTTTGCGGCATTTCTGGCGGAGTAAGTTGAGGAACTATTCCGCAACTTTTCAGATGGTCATCAAACTCATGGCTCATGTACTCACCTCCTCGGTCCGACCGAAGAAACTTTATTTTCTTGCCAAGTTGATTATGTGCTTCATTCTAGAATTCTTTGAACTTTTCAAAGGCTTCCGACTTATGTTTTATCAAGGAGATATATCCATACCTATTCAAATCATCAGTGAAGGTAATGAAGTACTCATAACCACCCCTAGCTGTCGTGCTCATTGGTCCACATACATCACTATGTACTAGTCCCAACAAGTCGGACGACCTTTCACAACTCTTTGCAAAAGGTGTCTTCGTCATTTTGCTGAGTAGGCAAGATTCGCATGTCTCGAACGACTCCAAGTCGAACAAAGTTAGGAGTCCATCATCATGGATCTTCTTCATGCGTTTCCAACTTATATGACCAAGCCGACAGTGCCAAAAGTAAGTCATATTCAGATCATTTGGTTTCAACCTTTTAACATTTATGTTATAAACCGACTCACCATCAAGATTCAAAATAAATAACCCGTCCTGGACGGGTGCAAAGCCGTGAAACATATCATTCAAATACAAAGAACAATCATTATTCTTGATATTCGACTCATAGCCTTGCCTCATCAAACATGAAGCAGAAATAATGTTTCGACTGAGCACTGGAACATAATAACAATTATTCAGTTCCATAATGAATACGGAAGGTAAATGAAGTTGCATTGTGTCGACTTCCAACGCAGCAACTCTTACTTTGTTGACAACTCGAATATCAACCTCGCCTCTTGCTACGGTCCTAGTTCTTACCAGTCCCTGCAATGAGTTGCACATGTGAATAACTGATCCGGTATCATATACCCAAGAACTATTAGGTGCATCAGCAAGATATATGTCTATAACATTGCAAACAAGTGTACCTAAGTCGGAAGTCATACCTCCACTCTTGGCTTTATCAGCCAAATACTTGCTGCAGTTCCTCTTCCAGTGGCCATCCGCCTTGCAATAGAAGCAAGTGGATCTGGCTAAAGGAGATGGCTTAGTCCCTGAGGAAACGCTTGGGACTGGGTCCTGAGCCTGCTTTCCTCCCGACTTAGCCTTCTTCTTAGTCCAATAACTCTTCTTGAACTTAGCCTTATTCTGCACCATCAACACTTGACTGGCGCCCTTCTTGAGATCCGCCTCACCTTGAGCATCCCATGTAATTTAGTGAGCTTCTTATCCATACCATGCATGTGGTAGTTTGAAATGAACTGCCCATATGCACTAGGAAGAGAGTTGAGAATTATATCCGTAGTGAACTCTTCGCTAATGGGGTAGCCAAGCCTCTCTAGAGACTGCACATAACCAACCATTTTGATCACATGCGGACTCAGTGGATCACCATCCTTAAGCTTGCAACTCATCAAAGCCTGAGAGACTTGATACCTCTCAGTCTTTGCCTGATCCTGGAACATACTTTTGAGGCTTTCGATCATATCGTAGGCCTCAACATTCTCGAACTGCTTTTGCAAGTCCGGTTCCTTGTGAGCAAGCATAAGACAGCTAATATCCGTGGACTCATCCTTAGCCCGACGGTAGGCATTGGTGGCAGCGACAGTCGCATTCTCATTCGGCTCATCTAGAAGTGGGTTGTCTAGGACATCGTCCTTCTTTTCTTGTTTGAGAACAATTCTCAGATTTCGATACCGGTTGGTAAAATTAGTGGCGTACAGTTTATCTTTCTCAAGAATGGTTCTCAACGCAAAACCGGATATCTGAGAGTGACTGCTACTTGGTGCCATGATCTACAACAGAAATATGCAAAACACTTAAGACATGTATTCATAAAAGAGCAAGCATATTAAACACTTTAATATTTTATGCTCCCACTAGAACCAACACCCCTCTGATGGTTACTTAGTGATTCAGGATCCTAAATAAGCAAGTCGGCTAGTGAGCTTTAGCATCACCGCTAGCCGCCAAGTGATCTAGGTAGACAAATCCTTATCAATCGTATCTCATACGACTCCTATTGGACGGGTGGCATCACATGCCCCGGCTCCCATCCAACTTTTCCCCGAGCACCACAACCGTTGTGATAGACCGTCTAGCTTACCGAGTGTTTCTGCGGTAAGAGTCCGACTCGAACCCACCTACTCGAAAAGAATTGGCAGCACCTCAATTTTATGAGCCCACTACCAAAAATGTCCGACTTATGATGGTGCAAACACTGGCGGGAAAACCGACTAGACCTTCTTTGAGGGATTAAATTTTACCGACTATCTAATAGAGGTAAAACAGAGACATAACAATAACACAAAATAAAGCAATTATAATGTGAAATGGTATGGCTCTCTTTATGGCGATCTCCATCTCCACAAAGCCTGTAATTCGAATCATGCCAACTCTTGTCACTTGTCGTCTTACTCTATGTCGCTGACATGTACATCGCCTTGCATGTCATCCGGGTTCTCCAAACAGCTACACTAGCTTAGTAAAGTAAATTACATAGAGAATCTGGCACGCAGGTCGTTATACAATAAAATGACAGCACCTAGGCTCCAGCCGGCTGACAAAACCGTGATTCGCAGATCACATATGGATTACACAGATACATCACATGCACATGAACCATACCATTCACAACTTTCTGCAAAAACAAGTTATGCATAGATACAATATCTACCGGCGTTGTGAAACTCGCAACGACATATAAGGCGCTACGACAGGGCGAAGCTGGCGGTCCCTTGTTCTAATTCCGACCATGGATCCGGACATGGATTCCGACCATTTTTCCGATTCGATCAAACTTTTTGATCTTCGATCACGCCCTCTGGATTTACGTTTCACGGTCTACCCCAATGCCGGAAGCCGACCGGTAGGGGTATGTCGTTCCACGACCTCAGCAGTATGATCACGGAAATCAGATCTACCATTCCCCGAGTACAGTTGATTCAATCAACCTCGTACAAAACCGATCTATCTCATAGATCGACCACCAAAACAACACATAGATCTCATCTACATCCAACCGCATATCATATATGCGAGATCTCGAGCCTAAAACCAGAAGCTATCGTTCTGATACTACTGCTGGGCCACGCAGATATAAAACAAAACTTTTTCCTCTAACATGGTGATCCCAAGATCTAGATGAGGTAGAAGGCCACGAGGTTTACCACTAGATGCGTAGTTGCGGATTACTGATGTAGCACGTCAGTTGATGCAGTGCAGTCCTTTGCAATCCGATCGTCCTGGTGCTGATCGTACAACACCTTTGCTGGTATCCACACGTACAAGGAGGAGCACCCGCGGCGAACTTCTAGGTTCGATATGACGGCAGGACAGTTGTGGAGCTAGGGTTTCCAACACATGGAATGACCTAACTGATCAACGATTAACCCTTCTAGGTTACTGTGCTCCACTATATATAGGGAGTGAACGTGGGCTCCACTCTTGTGGCCCATTCACTAAATCCCATATAACACTAGTCACCGTGAGTCCGACTCACTGACTCAGTCCAAAACCCGCTCGGGTCCAACCCAACCAGATATCTGGTTCAGATCCTATCCGAACTTGCCCCCGCTCTTAAGTGTGTGACCCCGCAGGCTCTTGGTAACTTGGACACGATTAGAGTCCGACTCTCTATCGATTAGTCGGTAGCGGCTCCTAGCAGAACATGCCGACTCCCAAGTACCAAAGAGTCATGACGACTTGCCTTTCCAATGTGACTTGTGTCTGAGTCCCTTTTGCCTCACGATATACCTTGTCAGACTATAGGCGAATATTTGTCATCCCTTAAATAGTCCAACTCTCTTCTTGATCCGAGATAAGTGATTCACCTGACTAACTCTTAGTCGATCGCCTCGGTTAACACTTAACCGAGTCATGCATGGCCATGCTTTTCGAACCATATCATCCGAGAGGGCCCAGAGAATATCTCTCCAAGTGGAGGGCAAAAATCCCGTCTTGGTTATTCACATCACGCAGCTTGATTCTCAGTTGATCCGAACTCTGCCTTTATGACTGCCCAGTTACGGATTAGCGTTTGACAGAACCTAAGTCGGTGATCCTCAACTCGGACTATGCAACAACCTCAGGTCTAAGGATTACATTGATTGAGATATACAAATGACAACTTGTTCGTTGTACCTCAATATGGGTCAATCCGACTCGCTAAACTCTTTAGCCAAATCTGTGTAAGTCGGAATAGCATCACCATGCCCATGACAAGTGGAACCGAGTCATCAAGCCGACTTTCACATTGGTCTAAGTTGTGTGTCCATCACAACCTCGATGACCAAGGATATTTAGTACAAACAACATGAATGTATAGTTCCACAACCGAATCACATATTCAATGATACACATCAGATGTTTATACAAGGACAACTTTATATATTTATGAATACAATGCAAAATATCATCATACATGATTGCTTCTAGGGCATATTCCCAACACCATTTGCAATCAATAACATTCTTGATAGAACTGGGAGGAACAAGATGCCAGGTCTTGTTTTCCATCAGGGCATTGTACTCCTCTTGCATAGCTTTTCACCAGCGGTCATCTTCTAGAGCCTCTGTGAGTGTGGAGGGCTCACCTGTAGAAGTAAAAAAACATAGCGAATTGTTCCATCAGTGTACTGTTTTGGTTGCTTGATACTTTTTGTAACCGGGTCCAAGGTTCAACAATCTGAGTCATAGGAGGTGCCGCAGCTGAACCAGACACGGAAGATCTTGAATTGCTGGTGTTGGCAGCATGCGGAGAGGGTCTCTGGGGAGTCACAGCGGGAGGCGACACATCGACGGAGGGAGCATGTGGCGGGGCCCGCGACGGAGACCGTTCCCTCTCCAGAGGAACGTGGCGCGTCGGTCGTCGCGAGTAAACGCGGACAGGCGCGGGAGACAGGCTCGGTTGACGAGGATGATGCGCGCTAGGTGAACCAGCATCAGGATCCTGTGGTGGCTGATCCGAGACAGGAGGAGAATCGTGCTCGGGATCAGAATCAGCTTCATCTTCTTGTGAATATTCAGAGGCATGATCAGAACTCATATTTGTATCATTTTCACTCAAATTTTCAACATGCTCTTGATGTACACCAGAGGTACCTATAGGCATATGTGATTCTGTAGTACACTAAGGTTGATTAGTAACAACAGGTATAATAGGCATATGATCATCAACATGGGCATCCTCAATATTTGATGTAGTGGAAGGAAAATCTGGAGGTAAAAGGAGGATGTCATTTTTGAGTCTAGACCCAGCATTGGGATGGAGTGATGTAAAGGGGAAAATATTTTCATCAAAAACAACATCTCAGGAGAAATACACACGACCAGTTTTGATGTCTAGGCATTTTACCCCCTTATGGTGAGGACTGTAGCCCAAGAAGACGCATTGAGTGGATCAAAAAGCAAGTTTGCGTGTGTTGTAAGGACGAAGATTTGGCTAACATGCACAACCAAATATTCTAAGTGAATCATAGTTGGGTGTAGTGTGGAGGAGACGTTCAGTAGGTGTCTCAAAATCTATGACTTTACTAGGAAGTAAATTTATGAGAAAAGTGGTTGTGAGAAAAGCTTCATCCCAAAACTTGAGAGGCACAGATGCATGAGCAAGAAGAGCAAGTCCAACCTCAACAATATAACGGTGTTTGCGTTCAGCAGAGCCATTTTGTTGGTGAGCATGAGGACAAGAAACATGGTGAGTGATACCAACTTTTTGAAAGAAACCATTGAGTTTTTCATATTCTCCACCCCAATCAGTTTGCATAGTGATGATTTTTCTATCAAATTTGCGTTCAACAAGTTGTTGGAAGTTCAAAAACACTTGATAGACATCAGAACGTTTCTTGAGTAAGTAAATCCATGTAAATTTACTGAAATAATCAATGAAGATTACATAATATAGATGTTTTCCAACAGAAACGGGTGGTGGACCCCATACATCAGAGAAAACTTGTTCCAAAGGAATAGTAGAAACACTAGTAGAGACATGATATGGTAATTGATGACTCTTAGCTAGTTGACAAGGATCACAGATGTATGGATTTATTTTAGGGGTATAAGAAATATTGTTTTTCCTAAGAACTTGTTGAACCACAAAAGAAGAAGGATGTCCTAAGCGGCGATGCCATGTCGAGGAAGACGACTTTATTGTGACGAATGCTTGCTTGGAAGACCCAGTAGAAATATGCACTAGCGGGTAGAGACCATCATGACATGGTCCCTCAAATAGAGTTATCCTTGTGGCCTGATCCTTAATCAAGAAAAAATTTGGGTGAAACTCAAGAAAAACATCATTGTCAAGTGTAAGCTTATGAACAGAAAGCAAGTTTTTGGTGGCACTAGGAACATGAAGGATATTTTTGAGTTTTAAGGAGCTAAGAGGAGTGCGCAATATTGAATGACCAATATGTTCTATTTCCATACCATTTCCATCGGCCGTGTGGACACGGTCGCGTCCCATGTACTTGTCGTGGATGGAGAGCTTGTGCAACTCGCCAGTCAGGTGGTTTGTGGCACCAGTGTCTGGATACCAGTTGGTATCCACGCCATAGGAGGCCACGTTGGCCCCCTTGTCATCTTCTTCATTGCGATTGTTGTTGTCATGGAACCTCCACCAACAGTCACTCGCGGGGTGACCATGGATCTTGCATATTTGACAGGTGACGTCAACATAGCGAGTAGGGGCACGTCCATGACAGCGACCACCCCCATCATCACGCTGCTGCTGACGGCGTCCTTGACCATCATCGCGCTGATCACCATCATATCGGTCACGGCGGTCATAGCCACGATTATCTTGACCATGGTACCCGTGATCTTCCTGGCGGTACACGCGGTCATCCTGGCGGTACCTGCGATCATCCTGTCGAGGGCCACGATCATCACCGCGGCGATCCCAGTTGTCCTGGCGTCCACGGCGATCATCATGGCCGCAGTCATCTTGGCGTCCTTGCTGTTGCCCGCCCCCACGGCGAGCCAGGTTGGCAGAGGAGGTGAATTCTGGTTCTTCTGGAGATTCTTGATGAAGATCATAAGCACATAATTGACTATATAGATCAGAAAGTGTTGTACCCGTGTTTGCGTTTACAGTAGCAACGAGGGAGTTGTAGTTGTGGTTGAGTCCATGCAAGATGTATCCAATTAGCTCATCGTCATCAAGGGGTTTTCCAGCCGCAGCAAGTTCGAAGGCGAGAGCCTTCATCTTCGCGTAGTACTTGGCGGCGGTGAGGTTGTTTTTCCTGGCATCATTGAGTGCTGATCGCAGGCTCTGGATCTTGGACCGAGAGGGGGTCGAGATCAGGGCAATGAGAGCGCCCAAACTTCAACAGAGGTGTCAAGGATGGTGACATGGGCAAGAACATCCAGCGATAGCGAGTTCAGGATAACCACAGCACCTGCTGATCCTTCGAGATCCATGCGGTGTAGGCCGGATTCTCCACGGTCATTCTCTTCTTGTTTGTATCTTCCACCTCCATGGTTTTATCTAGCGCAGCTTCCTTCCCCTCGACAAGAGCGAGGACACGGGCACCACGCAGGGCAGGCAGTACAAGGGCCTTCCATCCAAGGAAGTTCTCCCGAGTAAGTAGTTGTGTAGGAGGGGATCCCAACGCTGCAGCCAAGGTCACCACCGAGGAGGCGGTGGAGGTCGAAATGGCCAAAGAGAAGGGAGGAGGGTGTGTTTTTGTTTTTAGGGTTTTCGTTTGTGGGGCAGCAGCAGCTGGTCAGGATAACCAGCAGTGGCGGCGGCAGGATCTTGGGTTTTGGCTTTTCTTGTGAAGCAGTGGCGGTGGCTGGCAGAGAAGACCAGTGGCGTCGGAGGCTAAGATGTGGAGCGGCGGCTAGGTTAGGAAGAGGGAGGCTCTGATACCATATTGTCGATCTATCCTAGGCGGAAATGATGACCTATTGAGGTCTCGTGTTTCATGTTATATAGTGTTGGAATAAAGCCTCCGAAGGCATGTACATGAGAGAGAAATACATGGTGGTATACAAGGGGGTATATAAAGGGGATCGGTGTACTACACCATATCCAATACAACACGTGACAGGCTGACAACCCTTGCATACAAAGATGTCTAACATCAGTTTGTGCTTAAAATCTCTGGTCATGTAGATTTTGGCACTATCGACGGGTTGATGGCGCCAGTTAGAGACTTATTTGCCTTATGTTTACGCGTGGATGCTGGTTTGGTGTTCGTTTATATGAACAGGCTCTCCATCATTGTTCATGGACAAATTCATCTTTGACTTCCTTCGTACTTGGATTTTTGGATAAGAGAGGTTCCATCTTGACAGACAACAATTCTATCCCAAAGATCCTTGGCAAAATCAATGTCACTAACTTGGTCAAGGAGAGCGTCGTGAATGGCGCTCCGAATCTTATCATGGGTTGTGGCATTAAGTTGCAGATCATAGTACTCTCGTGGAGTAAGGTTGGTAGGATCACGCGGATTGAAACCATTGGCCACAACTTCCCAAAGCTCCACGATGCAACTATGAAGATGAGATTCTATGGAAGTTTCCGATAGGAAAAGTGAGTTCCATCAAAATGGGGAGAAGGCTCCGAGTTGTTAATATGAGGCATAACAAAGTTAGGCTTAGAATATGTAAAAGGTAATTGATTACGAGACTCCAGAAGTTTTGAGGGGCCGATCTCTAGAGCGGGGTCCAAAGAAACTTCCTCACTGGGACCCATCGGCCACCCAAAGGAGGTGACCGAAGGATCACCAAGAGTAGTCCCATCACCAAGACCCTTGGAATATCTTTCTAGGTGACTAATCTGGTCATTGAGATCTGAATCTTCCTTACCCTTTCTAGGGGTGTCATAGGCAAGAATTTCTTTAATCTCTTTGACCGAATAAGTCTTGTCCTCCTCATCATCGGAGAAACCGATCTCGCTCTTAAGGCGTTAAAGCCCTTAGAAAGAGACCTTGGTCTGATACCAATTGAAAGGATAGAGATGGTTAACCTAGAGGGGTGAATAGGTTCTACAAAAAAATTCTTTTTCAAGATTAGGCTTTGCGGAATACAAGTGAGCCAAATGCGCAACTAGGTGAGGCAACCTGGATGATGATACAAGATACTTCAAGCTCGAAGACAAAAGTAAACAACACAAGTATAGAGATAAGTTACGAATAATCGAATAACCAAAGCACACAACTCCAAAGATGTATTCTCGTGTTTCCTTCCTTGGGGGAAATGACGACTGTCTATGCACAGCCTGTTGGGAACCCCAAGAGCAAGGTATGAAGCAGCAAGCAGCAAGTTTTCCCTCAGTTGAGGCCGAGGTTATCGAACCAAAAGGAGGAAGGAAACGTCACACAGGTGTTGCAAGCAACGCAGAGACCTGCACAACACAAACTCAAGACTTTGCCCCAACAAACAGTGAGGTTGTCAAGCTCACCGGTTTGCTATAACAAAGGATTAAACGTATGGTGTGGAAGGTAATGGTTTGCAAATGGTAAACAAGTAACAATGGAAGATGTATCAATGGTAAAGATTGGACCGGGGTCCATAGTTCACTAGAGGTGCTCTCCTTAGATAAACAACATGGCATGAAGGGTAAACAAATTACAGCAGGGCAATTGACAGGAACTGAGCAAGGCATAACAATACAATTACTAATCAGAAAGATCCTATGAGATTCGATTGAGCAAGGCATAACATAGACCGCCATCCAACTACATCTATGACTAGAAGTCCACCTTCAGGTTATCATCTGAACCCCCTCCAGTATTAAGTTGCAAGCAACAGACAATTACTTTAAGCGAAGTGTGTAAGGTAAACAGTCCACATGTTCCATGAACAAGAGACCGTTGTTTTCTCCCTAGTAGCAACAACACATCTACAACCGAAGAGATTTATGTCACTTCCCTTGGAAACTAGAGGCATGAACCCACTATCGAGCATAAATACCCCCTCTTGGAGTCACTAGCAACTACTTGGCCAAGATAGCTACTAACAACGGAGAGCATGCAAGATCACAAACAACACAGACATGATAGAATCATAAAGACAAAACAATTAATCAAACCAACATAATAATCTCAATATCCATCAGATCCCCGCAAACACAACATGCATGATTACAAATAGATTAGATCTTGATCATGAATGGAGCTCACAAGATCTATACATGAAAGCACAAAGGAGGAGATACAACCATCTAGCTACTACATGGACCCATAGTCCAAGGTGGAACTACTCACGCATCATACCGGAGAGAAGGCCTCCGGGATGATCTCCCCTCTGGCAGGGTGCCGGGAAGAACTTCAGATCCCCCCGATCTAGGGACGAAGGTGGCGGCGGCTACAGATGGTTTCGTGGATATTTGATCGGGTGCTTAGGGTTTCTGCATCGGGGGCTTCTTATAGGCGAAGGGGGAGACCGAGGAGGCGACCAAGGTTGGCAAACCCTAGCCAGGCGCAGGGCTAGGCCCACCTGCGCCTGGGGTGGGTCTGGCCCCCCTGGCTGTCCCCTCCGGCTCTCCTCTGGACTTCTTGTTCCCCACAGAAAGTAATTGACTTTGACGTTTGTCCCGTCCAATTTCGATAATATTTCTTTACTAACTTTTCTGAAACCAAAAAAGCAGAAAATAGGCATCTGGCACTATTGCAACTTGTTAATAGGTTAGTACCAGAAAACATGTAAAAAGCACCTCAAAGTGTAGACAAGCAAAGCAAAGTAGATACAAAACAAGCATGGAGCATCAAAAATTATAGATACATTTCCAACGTATCAACATCCCCAAGCTTAACTCCTGCTCGTCCTCGACTAGGTAAGTGATAAAAGAATAATTTTTGAGGTGACATGCACCCTCACAGTAAAGATCCAACCATTTGCAAGCATTGAAAGCTGGGATCAAAGAACTCTAAACATGTGCATGAAAGATGGAGTTCTAACAATAGGACATAGTAACTATGCATGCAACATGATAAGCTACAAACAAAGATCATAAATAACATGCATTGAAATACATTTGTTTGTTTCACATACAGAAAACATAGCATAGTGGCAATCAGCTTGTCCCTCATAGAGTAGCAAATATATGCATAGGACACCTGCAAGGTTCACAAGGGTAACTAGAAACAAGTAGCACAAGAACAAGTAATATCACAATATGCATCAATTAACAAGCTTTGGAACACTGCACACAGAATGACAATTATGCTCTCTTAATGGTGCCTAAAGGTAGAAGGTGGGGACTCAATAGTGGTGGAAGAAAGGCCTTTTTTGTAAAGGAAGCAGTGATTACAAGTTTCAAAAAGAGCTTCCAAAAATTATGGTACTTGTTAGCTTTCAGCCCTCATTGCCCCTATCATAAGCATCTTGAAGTGTTTAAGGTTAAAGTGGCAAAGCTGGAGTATATGCTTGACGAAGTATAAGTTGGCAGTCTCATGTCCTTTGAATACGAGGGCCACACCTCATGCATACTCAACTTTGGGTCCAGGTAAGTTCTTGTCACTGTAAGTATTTGCATATCATTGAGAACCGCCAACGGGGTACCCCTTGCACATGGTACAGAAGCTTTCCCATAACCAAAATAACAAGGCAAGCAGACAATGAGCATCTTGGCAATCTTTTTATTTACCATATGCATAGCTTTTTATTGAGTATGCTTCATAGATAGCTCATTATGGTGATGCTACAAGTTTCCACCATGATTAGGCATAGCTTAGGCTAGCGGCCCAGACGTTTCTCTAACACAGGATACAAACTCCATGGACTTACAAGTTCCCTCTTTATTTCACATCGGTGACATCCATAGACAAAAGAACATGATATCAACTGAGTACAAAGTACAAGTGCAATGTTGAAAACGTTCCCCGTGACAGCACGGTTCTGCTAATTCCAACTTATAAGTGCAAGCATATACAAAAAAGTTGTCACAATGGTTCAAGTTTATTAGGGGCAAAGAATAAAATGTGCCATCAAGTTCGTGGGGGCTTTAATCACTAAGTTTTCACATAACAAAATAGTTTTTAATTGGAAGATAGTTGAAAACAAGAATATACTTGGAATGGTGTAACACACCATGCATAGGAGTTTATAGTGGACACTTTGGAATAACTTGGTTTCTTGGGAGTTGGAAGCATGAGTAGCACTTACTCATACAAGTGGAGGTTAGCAAAAGACTAGGAGCAACCAACTAAGAGAGCAATAATGTCCATGATCATGTAGTGCAACAAAGCATACTAATCAAAGCAAAGAGTGGTACTACAAGTCAAGGACGAAATGATCATAGAGGCTAATGGTGACTTGTCATAGTAATAACATGGTGTGAGCATGTGCCAAGTCAACCCAAGCAAAACATCAAAGGAGAATACCACAATACTATGCTTTTGCATGCTAAAACAACGCATAATTTCTCCAAGGCACACTAAGCAATCCCAATTGTTTGGAACAAGACATGCTACATCAATAATCACTAAGAATAAAGTCAAAACAACACCTAGCATGTCATGCTAAAGTCTAAGTCACAGTCAATGCAAGCTCCTCTTACACTTCTAGCAAGAACTTACTACTCCTTTCCAAACACCAAGCAAACTTATTTGCAAAACAACACAGCGAGAACAGGGGTACAAACTACTCAAGAAAACTAAACAAACTAAGCAAAGCAAATGAAAACTAAGATGCTCCAAAAACAATACAACTGTGCATGAAACAATAAAAACGAAGTGTCTAGACAAACCTGAGCTTTTTATTGATGAAGAAGGGGATGCCTTGGGCATCCCCAAGCTTTGATGCTTGTACCTCTTGGATATTTCTTGGGGTGACACCATGGTGGCATCCCCAAGTTTGATATTTTGTCCATTCTTCATATCATTGCATCATTCTCTCTTTACACCTGATTTTTTCCTTCACATAAAACTTCACACAATCTTCATTAGCAACATTAGTTTATTCAAAAGATATTAGACCCCTGGCAAAGCTTTGGAACAGCAAGGCTTTTCACTAAAAACACAAGATACTATAGTAACTCGTTAAAAAAGCTCAATTCACCTAAAGAGAACTCAAAAAGGAATCAATAAGAAGCAAATGCAAATAATGGCAGAAATCTGTCAAAACGGACCAGCAGGCAGAAAACAATTTTTTCGAACATCTTCTGTTGCTCAAATCAAAAAGTGTTGAACTAACGAAAGTTAGCTAACGTAATGGGGGTTTTATTTGTAAATTTTCATCTCAATCCGAGTTACATAGACTCCTCACAATTTTTTTGTGGAGGACGGAAATCTGTTTCGGGACAGCAACTCTCCAAAGCTTACTTCCCTCTCATTAGAGGTCATTCTTGACACAAAAAGCAAACAAAAATGATAAGGAGAGGTCATTACAAAAGTAATAACTTCCAAGACTCAAGGAAACTCTTGGGTTATCTCCCAACAAGTACTTTTCTTTAATGCCTTTAAGTTAGGCACAAGAAGCAAGAAGAATCAAGTATTTTCAAATGAAGAATTACCCCTCTTGTTCCCTTTTTTATTACCTTTCTTTTTCTCTTTAGGGAAGATATGATTGCTCACTGGAGGAGCAAAGTGCATAATGCCTTTTCCCACATCTATTACAGCTCCAAGGTGCTTCAGTAGGGATCTTCCAAGTGTGATATGTCCCTTGCCTACACATTCAATAACAAGATAATCAGTAGTCACCATTTTCCCTGAAGTTTTTGTAAACACACCTTCAGCTATTCCAATGGGTAATATAGTGTCATTGTTGGTAAAAGAGATGTCCTCTCCTCCTTCAATAAGCCCCCAAAGACTCAAGGAATCAAAAATATCTTTAGGCATGAGACAAAATTCAGACATGATATCACAGCGAGCATCAAAAAGTGTAGTATTTATTGAGACTTTGATTATGGGAAACCACTTTGAAGGCTCAGAATTTATAGGAACATAATCATGGTAAGCCCTAAGAGTGTGATAGCAACTATTCATAGCAGCAATACCGGTCTCAAGAGTGTTCAACCTAGCAAAAACATTTGTGAAAGAGGAATCAGACTTGCCAGGTGTACCATATATCATGATTAATTTCCTTATGGCATAAAAATCTTCATCCTCAGTACAAAGCAAAAAATCTTTTCAGCCACAGCATCCAAAGCATATCTATAACGAAGAGCAATACCGCGGTAGAAACTATCAATAACCAAGCTGAGGCTTACCTCAGGCTCAGTTTCCCTCTGGAAAGTAGAGATTCTAGACCAAGCTTTCTTAAAACTTTCTTCACTTTTTTGCTTAAAAGTGGAGATTTCTACCATAGGGGAAATAAAGGTTGTCCAAAACCTGACATGGCAGCAACTAGAGCAGGAACTAATTTTTTTGTGTTTTTTTTTGAAAGAGGCAAACAAAACCAAGCAAAAGAAACAAAGCAAACTAAAAACAAAGTAAAGAGAAAGGAAGTGAAGGACTCCCCTAGTGAAGACGTCCTTAGCCTCCCCGGCAACGGCGCCAAAAAAGCTTTCTGGCTTGTTGCTGCCGTGGGGTAACGTGTGTGAGTGCCTTTTACCTTTCCTCCCCGGCAACGGCGCCAGAAAAGCTTGACGAATGTCTATGCACAACCTATTGGAAACCCCAAGCGAAAGGTTTGAAGCAGCAAGCAGCAAGTTTTCCCTCACTTGAGACCGAGGTTATCGAACCAGAAGGAGGAAGGAAACGTCACATAGGTGTTGGAAGCAACGCGGAGACCTGCACAACACAAACTCAAGACTTTGCCCCAACGAACAATGAGGTTGTCAAGCTCACCGGTTTGCTGTAACAAAGGATTAAATGTATGGTGTGGAAGGTAATAGTTTGCAGCAAGTAAACAAGTAACAGTGGAAGATGTATCAATGGTAAAGATTGGACCGGGGTCCATAGTTCACTAGAGGTGCTCTCCTTAGATAAATAACATGGCATGAAGGGTAAACAAATTACAACAGGGCAATTGACAGGAACTGAGCAAGGCATAACAATACAATTACTAATCAGAAAGATCCTATGAGATTCGATTAAGCAAGGCATAACATAGACCGCCATCCAACTACATCTATGACTAGAAGTCCACCTTCAGGTTATCATCCGAACCCCCTCCAGTATTAAGTTGCAAGCAACAGACAATTACTTTAAGCAAAGTGTGTAAGGTAAACAGTCCACATGTTCCATGAACAAGAGACCGTTGTTTTCTCCCTAGTAGCAACAACACATCTACAACCGAAGAGATTTATGTCACTTCCCTTGGAAACTAGAGGCATGAACCCACTATCAAGCATAAATACCCCCTCTTGGAGTCACTAGCAACTACTTGGCCAAGATAGCTACTAACAACGGAGAGCATGCAAGATCACAAACAACACAGACATGATAGAATCATAAAGACAAAACAATTAATCAAACCAACATAATAATCTCAATATCCATTGGATCCCCGCAAACACAACATGCATGATTACAAAAAGATTAGATCTTGATCATGTATGGTGCTCACAAGATCTATACATGAAAGCACAAAGGAGGAGATACAACCATCTAGCTACTACATGGACCCATAGTCCAAGGTGGAACTACTCACGCATCATACCGAAGAGAAGGCCTCCGGAATGATCTCCCCTCCGGCAGGGTGCCAGGAAGAACTTCAGATCCCCCACCCCGATCTAGGGACGATGGTGGCGGTGGCTACAGACGATTTCGTGGATATTTGATTGGGTGCTTAGGGTTTCTGCATCGGGGGCTTCTTATAGGCGAAGGGGGAGAACAAGGAGGCGGCCAGGGTTGGCAAACCCTAGCCAGGCGCAGGGATGGGACCACCCGCGCCTGGGGTGGGTCTAGCCCCCCCTGGCTGGCCCCTCCGGCTCTCCTCTGGACTTCTTGTTCCCCACGGAAAGTAATTGACTTTGACGTTTGTCCCGTCCAATTCCGAGAATATTTCTTTACTAACTTTTCTGAAACCAAAAACAACAGAAAACAGGCATATGTCAATGTTGCAACTTGTTAATAGGTTAGTACCAGAAAACATGTAAAAAGCACCTCAAAGTGTAGACAAACAAAGCAAAGTAGATACAAAACAATCATGGAGCATCAAAAATTATAGATACGTTTCCAACATATCAGAAACATCATGTTGGTGAGATGTGGGGTCCCACGAAGGATTTACCAACGCCAAAAAGGATCACTTCTTCTCCAAGCCTATCCACGAAGGAATAGCTCACTCATTTATGGTAAACTTTAAGATAATCTTCAAACCGTCGCCGAATTTCCACGAGGCAAATCACAAGACGAATGACTTCGGGTGACCCTAGCCGCCTAGGTTTTCCCACGAACCCAAGAGTAATAAGCAAACTCGATGAACTCAAGGGGGAATGAAATATGGCTTGGTGGAAACGTAAATCGAGATCTCCTCTTGCTTTCTACTGAAGGGATTTGGCTTTGGTTGGATAGAAGGAAGATCCTCAAGTTTTGGTGTTTCAACAACGGAGTGTGTATTTGTGTGTGTGTGTGTGAGAGAGAGAGAGAGAGAGAGAGAGAAAGATCAAGAACAGTGTGGAATGGACCACCGCGCTGATTCACCGAGAGAGAGAGAAAGATCAAGAACAGTGTGGAATGGACCACCGCGCTGATCCGCCATGCCTCCATAGCGTAGACCACCATACTAATTTGTCGCGCAACAACCGGTCCATATGTGTCGGAGGATCCACCACGCCATGGTTCCAAGTCGCACCACACCCTGGCTCAAAGAAGACGGCCGCGTCGATCCTTCATGCAAGGGAACGAGGAGGCCTCCCCCGTCGCCAGTGATGGCTAGTTTTTGCCCGGCTACGCCATGGGGCAGCGAGGGGAGAGGTGGGGAGGGGGAGGGGCAGAGGATGGCGATTACGATTTCCCCCTCCCATCTCCTTGCGAGGGTGAGAAGAGGGGCAAGAGGAGAAGCACAAAGGATAAAGCGCTTGTATCTATGTTGTTATGTTTTTGGTTTTTTTTGGGGGGGGGGGGGATTTTCATATAAGTTTTTACATTTGGGATTACTGGAAGTACCTGACATGTGGGATCGCATCCTCTCGTCCTATGAAACTCTAAGAGCTCATTTCATGTCAGAGTCGTGGAATTCGATCGATATTCCATACCGAAAGTGTTTGGCTATCACAGGATTGGAAAACCATTTCAACTGGAAATACCAGGGAATGGGTATGGTATGTTAAGTCAATTCCTATACCTAACCTAGTCATTCTTTCGGAAAACTGGCTCATTGCTAACAAGCTAGATAAGAAAAGGACCAAAACTCTTTGTGACATAAATTAACAGGTATGCATGCTATATATGCATGACATGGATTGATGTTTAAAGTGCATCTTATCATAAATAGTTTTCCATGTGCTTAGCCCCTTTTATATTACATCTTTTCCCGTTTCCAAAAAAAATACATATTTTCTTTATGCAAAAGACATGGGGTCATTTGGGGCAATTTCAAGGAGTAGTACATAAGTAACTTCAAATGACACTAAGATAAGATGACTCGCCAACAGCTTGTACAATGTGAGACACGGGAATAGCAAGAGAGCAAGTCAAAGTGTACCAAAAATATCAATATGGCGTCATTATGACATCGGGGAAAACATATGAAAAAGTAGGCTAACATTTACGCCAAAATGGTTGTTTTTTTTCCATATGCTTACTATAGTTGAACGTACATTACATTGTTAGATAGGTAGGTCATCCAAATCATCCCTCAATTAGGCACTTTCACTAAAGCATTCAAGTTCAGAGGCTCACGTGGTTAGTACTAGTAACCATAACACATAATCATGCAGCCACAAAGGTTAGCATTTAGCATCCATGCAACGTCCAACTCATCAACCATCCCATGCGAAAAAAGTCTCATGGAGCAAGAAAGTTCCTACTCCCATATTGACAAAGGGCTTTAATGAGGAATGCTGCCGCTTAGCTGGCTTTTGTAGTGACGTGATTGTATCATCTGTAAACACGGAATGCCGCTTGACGTGGAGCGATCGCTGTCCAATGTCCGTCCTCTTTCTTCTAAAAATCGCTGTAGATCCAAATCCTCCGATGGACTACACCCAACGATTTCGTCTATGCTTTAACCTCTAGCCATCGAAACTCTTGATTCCGAAGACTGTCGCCTTCGTCGGATATGGCCACCCTTCTCAAAACCCTGCTCCGCCCTAGGGACACCCCAGCCTAGCCAAAACTCTACCCTCGAATAGAGTGTCAAGTAGGATCCCACCAAAATCTCACTTCTAGTTTATTTTAATAATTCTAGCGTAAAATTTTACACTACAAACTTTAAAATTTACTAGAAATGGGACTTTGGTCCCTATCCCCGAAATCCCCTCCAACCTCCATAGCAAGCGTAGTCACTGCTTGTCAACTCTCCACATTGCCGCTGCCTCTGGCTTGATGGAGCATGAATCACGAAGAATCGAATGGTTAGTAAATCGTTTTGAGATTTTATAAAATTTTGGTCGTCTACGATAGATATAACAAAGCCGGACAAGGAACAAGGAACTTCGACTTAAATGCAAATAAGAACACAATCGTAAACATTTTAACGAGACAAGAAACACATTAGACACTTCAAAACACATTAGATACAATTGGGCAACTACTTCATGATGACAATAAACAAAATGCAGTGCCAAGTTGTGCGGCGAATCTCTAAATTTTGAGCAATCATCCTATCATATTGTGGCAAATACTAATTGTACCATTATTATTATGTTCAAAATAAGGCACTCTGCAATGGAAACCCTAGCAACATTGTAGTAGTATTTACAACTATATGCCTTACTTCAACATATCTGCTCCTACGTTACAAAATTGTATATGGAAGTAACAGCAATAGGAATCAAGCAACTCTTCAAAATATATATCCTACACGCACCACCAGTCGAACAACTAGCCCACTTCGTGTATCCTTCACCAATCAAACAATCCACAAATTTACATCAACCCTTCAACAACGTAAAAAAATGAAACTACTAAAAGGAGCGACAATGAAGAGCACCCATCAATATATCCGTCACCTGCTGCGTCTTCGGTCAGCGGCGTACTGCGAGAGCGGGACGAGCTCGGAGAGCGGCGTGGCGAGCGGCGTGGCGACGGGCGTGGGGATCGGCGAGGACCTGCACACGGGGCAGGACCCGCTCCTGCGCAGCCAGGCGTCGAGGCACATGACGTGGAACCGGTGCCTGCAGTCCGGCATCAGCCGTAGCGTCTCGCCGTCCACGTACTCGCAGAGGCAGATCGAGCACATGGAGTCGCCGGCCGCGGCCCTGGAGAAGGGCGCCTTTGGGTACGACGCGATGGCGGCGGCGTCGAGGCCGACGGGCGACGAGGCGGCCGCGGCCGCCGAGGAGTAGGCCTCGGGGGACTCGGATCCCTCGGCGACGAAGAGCACGCGCGGGACGGTGATGGAGAGGTGGCTGGAGCTGGACGTGCTGGGCGTGATGGCGCTGGCGAAGTGGCCTCCCCCGCCGACGTCGCCGTGCCGGAAGCAGAAGTAGGACGCGAGGAGGACGGAGGCGAGCAGGACGAGGAAGCCGAGCGCGATGGCGATGGAGTAGCCGAGGCCGAGCGTGGCGAGCGAGGTGAGGAGGGACGAGGAAGACATGGCGAACGTGGCGGCGGCGGCGGCCGAGACGGTTTTCCAGTGGGGAAGTTGTGGAATGGCATCGGCGGTGTGCGCGTGCGGGGGGTCGGTCGAGCGAGTAGTAGAGTCGAGGCCTGGTGGGGGAGTAAATGTGGATGGTGGCGTGCGTGGTGAATTTTCTCCCTGCTTTCGTTCGTTCTCGTCCCGTTGCAGCGGGGCTAGATCTGCTGGTGGTGGGTGGGCGGCGCCAGCGGCCGCATTTATTGCCGGAGAAGTGGCACGGGCCGAGGAGTAATGGCGGCGGATGGAGATTCTCTGCTCGGCTCGGCTCGGCTGCGGGGGCGTGACGGTGGTGGTGGCCTGTTGGGACTTTGGGAGAGAGAACCTGCCACTTGGGGAGTGGAGTGGCATGGCAGCCTGGGAGGAAAACTCTTCGCTTGTGCTCGCAGTCGCAGCTGGCGGGGTTGGATGTCACTCGTTTGACCTTTGGAGCGCTCTGCTGATGAGCAGTGATAGTCAGATCGGGTGTCGATTTCTTGATAGATATCCTGTCGTTGGTGGACCGAAGATAGAGATTGGGTCGGGTTTTGCAGAAATACTCACTCCATACTCAAATAAGTATATTTCTAGATTTATTCTAAATCAATTTTTTTTGTTTGGTCAACTTTGTTTAATATATATGAAATCAAATCGGTATATTATGAAACCCCATCTAAAAGCTACATTTTCAGATGAAGTAGTCAAACTTTATAAACATTGATTTAAGACAAAGATAGAAATAAATTTATCCATGGACATCGAGAATATCAAGTTCGTATTTACCTATGAGGATGTTCACGAGTACAATGTCCATGGCCATTTTACGTTGGATAACCGTCTTAAAACGCTTTGTCCAGAAGTGGTGCATCCTATGTTGAGCCTTTTTTTGCGGGTACCATATGTTGACCGTTGATCGGTCATTGTTTGGTTTAAGATAGATTTGTGAAGATGTTATCGTGTTGCTAATCTTTTCTGGACCATATCGGTTTTCGTTATTTTTATTGCCATGTTTGACATCAATGCTTTGATTTGTTCGGTATTTGATAAAAAAATGATACTATATGGTTGTGTGCATGAAACAATGTAGAGGCCCAGGGTCATACTCCTCAAAGAAAAATGTATATAGTGTATCTAATACTATAATAGAAAATAAACTCAAACATTTATGAATACAACAACCATTAATGTATTACAATTCGAGGGTTAGGCTCAAATTATGTATGTGACACATCTACATCACATATCTATAGCGTGCACATGTCATCTAGAGTACAAGTTATTTACTGAATTATTTAACTATTAATCGAGTGATCCATGAAATCAAAATGGGTTAGTCACGGGTAGAGGTCTAACAAAGGGAGACATGCCTATTGGTAGACGGTACACAGTATGCACACACGATTCTCTCTCTCCCTCCTCTTACGTGTGTGGTGTTCGAGTTCACGACTCCTCTCAATGTCGTTCAGTATGGCAAGTAAAGCAATTGTCATACTTTCTGTTGGGGAGGTGACCTCGGATAGGGTAAAGACGTGGAAAGACGAAAGGATGTTCCCCGTCCAGTTTCCGAGTTACAGTTTAAGTCGGCCGAATCCTGTAGAGGCCGGCCGATATATGAAAGAGCAGGACCCTTATGATGATTGCCAAGCATTACCCGGCCGGGATACTGCGTAAGCCGGCTGGGTTAGCCCGAATAGTCTTATGCAGGTGAAGGACGAGCCGAGTTATGCGAGGCGGGGCGAATAATCTGGCTTGCGGAGAAGGAGAAGCCTAAAGTCAAACTCTAGTCACAGGCTAGGGAGAATCTGAGCAGAGCCAAGCACAAAGGACAAAGGCGCAGAGCGACAGAGGGGCAGAAGGAGGTCACGGAGGTGACAGTCCTGAAGCCCGAGGCACGCAGGAGGGGCCCTCTGAAATCTTGCCGTCATTAGAAGGGCGACACGGAAAGGAGGCCGCCGAGTTACTATATTGGGACAAGCATATTCCTCGAATATGCCTGCCACGTCAGCCCTAGAGGAACCCATGGCTCTCCTTTATAAGGGGAGGCTTGGACCCTGAGGAGGGCGTCGGCTCATTTAGTACCGTTAGGCTGGTAAAGATCTCTCTTTCTTCTTGTACACAGCTCAAGGAGCACTTGTAGCCCAAGGAAGGAGAAATAAAGATCTTTACCTTAGTCTTTTGTGTGTAGAATCAACTACATCTTCCCTTCCCAGATCCCAATAGCATTCATTGGCCCCATACTTTAGCCTACCCATGGCATCTGCCGTGCCACCACCACGACAGTTGGCGCCCACCGTGGGGCCAGCAGCGGTGCTAGCTAGAGTCATGATCCGGACGGGAAACTACATCAACACTGGCGAGCGCATTGTCTCTGGCTTAGTCCGGAGATTTGATCTCTGTGACTACGTCAGCGATAACGCAGGCAGCTTCAAGGGAAAAACTCCTCCGTGCAACGGCGTCTTCATCAACTTGGGCATGCATCAGATCTACGTCGGCGTCGACGTCTCCGGCGTTTATCCTCACCAGGTTGTTGTTGCAGGAGAACCGCCCCTCAGCGCCGCAAATAGTCCGCGCGGAGTGCGCCCTATCAGCAGCGTCGAGGTGATGGTCGCAGCCGGGGTGCAGGCAGGAGCAGCGGGCGCCGGATCAAGCAGGGATCCGACGGCGGGTCTGCAGGTGGCTCCCAAGAGACAGCTATACCGCCCCCCGAGGTAATTCCTTCAGCGGCCAACCAGGCCGAAGTGCAGGAGACAACCCCTAAGGCACCAAGGGTAAGAGGGCCACCTCTGGAAAGACCAGAAAACATTCTTCAGGCAACTATAGATAATCTGACTACACCTGTAGCGCCAATACTTGATCCGGCTAATGCTCAAGCAGAGTTAGAAGAGACCAGCGAAGTCTTTGGTAGAGGCAAAAAAGGTGTCGGCCTTGCGGGAGTCCTTAAACAGGACCCTGCGAGAATATGCCAGGGCAAACAAGCTTGACGTCGCTCCCGAGCGGGTTGACGAGTTGAGAGTAAGAGGAAAAAACCTCATAGATGATATCAATAAGGAGCATGATGCTCATAAGGCAGATTCAGTTGATCTAGGCTTGCCGAGGTACAGTACCCCGGCAAAGAACCTGAGAGCGGCAAATGCCGCAGCATTAGAGTTAGAAGGATTGACCGGCGAAGCCCGGCAGAAACAGCAAGAAAGAGTGAATGAGCTGGTGCGCATTGCGAACCAGCAGAATGAAGAAATGCTCATAGCAGACCCGGCGAGGCCAGGTGCCTCACGAATGGTTCACTCGGCTGGTGCAGCACCTGCCTTATCTGTGGCAGCAGCATCTTCGCCCGGAAATAATGCACGAAAGGACAGAGCAGTAACTTCTGGAAAGAGAAATAAGCAAATTGTTCCATATGTTCCGGCAATATCCGGAAAAGCAAATGAGAACAGAGGCAATGGAAGCCGAGGAAACAGTGGCGAGAGAAACCCCGGCCGTGCTGAGAAAGGCAATGGAAGTCGAGGCAATGGAGATCTCGGAAGAGGAGAACTCGGAAGAGGGAATCACGAGAACAATATCCCAATCGAAGGAAGGAGAGAACCGCTGCCCAACCCGCAGCCGAGACATGAACCTCGGCAGGAAAGAGAAGCAAGACCAGCTCGCCATAATCAAGTGAATGAAAGGTACAATGATGGTTATTCCGAAATGGAATATGCGGTTCATGGAGGAAATAACCACTATGGAATGCAGGAAAGAATTCTGTATAGAGATTTGCCGTTAGGAGATGCCAGAGTAAAGCTGGACCGGCTATACCGATCCTAGCTGTTAGAAGAACAGGGTCCGCCCGGTCCGGCATGCTTCGGACCACGGATCATGGGCGAGCCGCCCGTGCCAAACTTTCAGCTGGCAAGGGGCACAAAAACATATAATGGGAGCACCAAACCGCAGGATTGGTTGATTGATTATGCCACTGCAGTAAAAATAGCTGGCGGAAACTTACGATGGGCAGTGCGATATGTCCCGCAAATGTTGGAAGGACCAGCTAGAGTATGGCTGAATAATCTGCCGACAGGCAGCATCAACTGTTGGTTGGATTTTGAAGAAATGTTCGTTAGCAACTTCACTAGTACTTACAAGATGCCAAACAGGCCGCATCAGCTAGCCATGTGCAAGCAAAGGCCGAATGAGACAGACAGAGAGTTTTTAACTCGGTGGTGTAACCTGAGAAATTCGTGTGAGGGGGTTATAGAATCACAAGCAATAGCTTGGTTCGCTCAAGGATGCCGCTATGCCAGTGTACTATGGCAGCTACTGCAAAGAGATATGCCAACCACATTGGCAGAAACCATCAGAATAGCGGATTCCTATGCATTGGGGGATCCGACGCAACCAGAATTAATGTCGGCAGATCATCGGGAACATCAAGATCAATATGCAAGAGATGTGGCCAGGTCATCCAGGCGCAATGACTTCAGAGGAAGAAGAAGAGAAGAAAGACCGGATTATAGATATGGTTCAACTCAGGTGACAACAGTAGTGCAAGATCAGCCGAGTCACGGAAATAGTCACGCAAAAGAATGGTCCTCAAAGAATGGACACCAAGGAATGAAGGGAAAAGACAAAGGGACACCAGAGCAAAAGAAGCAATGGCGGAGAGGCAAGTACCGTTTGAATCTATGTTAGATCAGTGTAAATTTCACACACGTCAAACCGGCCAGGCCGCCAACCATACAACCCGCCAATGTGCATGGATGAAAAATGCAATGGTAACCCGGGCATACAGAAGCGCCTCCAGCACATCAAGAAGATCAACCAGCTTGACTGGAGCAAATGCACAGCAACTGATGTTACCACCTCCTCCCCCGAGGTATGAAAACTCGGACCGGAGAGATGCGGTGCATCAAGTGATAAACCAAGGTCCGGATGGAAGGACAAATCCAGGAAGTAATGGACGCAATGACTACAGTGAACATCATCAATCATATTGCGTGTTTACAACAGAACAACAAGACAAGCAGAGTGTACAGCACCGGCATATGGAAGTGAATGCAGTTATGCCGGCAGTACCGAGATATGTGCCTTGGTCGGATCAAGAAATAACTTGGAGCATAAAGGATCACCCCAAGATAACGCCGAGTCCGGGGTCGTATGCACTCATGTTAGATCCGACGTTTGTCGGACCGAGCATTAATGTGAAATTTTCAAAGGTACTCATTGACAATGGGAGCAGTATCAATATCATGTACAAAGATACAATGCATAAACTCGGAATATCGCAGAACATGCTGCAATCCACGAGGACCACATTCCATGGGATAGTACCAGGGCTTTCGTGCGAACCCATTGGAAAGGTTCGAGTAGATGTGTTATTCGGCACAAGAGATAACTGTAGAGCAGAAAATTTAGAGTTTGAAGTGGTGGATCTAGAGAGTTGCTATCATGCTCTACTCGGACGACCAACATTGGCCAAATTCATGGGCAGCTGCCACATAAGTTACCTGAAGATGAAGTTACCCGGACCACAAGGGGTGATAACAGTAGCAGGAGATTACAGGAAGTCAATGGAATATGCTTCAGCCGGATCAAATTTGGCCGAATCATTGGTAATAGCAAGAGAAAAAAGAAGGATTCAGGAGGTAGCGACCCTCGCTCAGTCGGCGCAACTGAATATGCCGGCATTAGCCAACCCGCATGGAAGTGTCTCCTTTCATCCGACTAAAGAAACAAAAAAGTTCCAGATAGATGAGCAGTTCCCAGAGCGCACCGTCACCATTGGTGCCGGCCTAGATGCTAAATAGGAAAGCGAGCTCACCAACTTCCTCTGTGAGAATCGGGATATCTTTGCATGGTCAACTCAGGATCTGCAAGGTGTGCCGAGGGAGTTGGCTGAGCACTCTCTGAATGTAAGGCCAGGAGCAAGGCCGGTGAAGCAACCTCTCCGCCGCTTCGCCGAAGACAGGAGAAAAATAATAGGGGATGAAATAGCTCGGCTCCTTGCGGCCGGGTTCATCATGGAGGTGCTGTATCCGGATTGGCTATCGAACCCGGTGCTAGTGGAAAAGAAGAAGGATGATCCAAATGTAGCCATTGTATGGCGAATGTGTATCAATTACACGAATCTGAACAAGGCGTGTCCAAAAGATCCTTTTCCCTTACCTAGAATAGACCAAGTCATTGATTCGACCGCTGGTTGTGAGATATTGTCATTTGTAGACGCGTATTCTGGTTTCCACCAGATACCGTTAAATCCGGCCGATCAAATAAAGACTGCGTTTATTACCCCGTACGGGGATTATTGCTATCGCACCATGCCATTCGACTGCGTACGCAGGGGCAACGACGAGATGTATGCAAAAATGTCTACATGACCAGATAGGAAAGAATGTACAAGTGTATGTAGATGATGTGGTTATCAAAACCAAAGAAAGCAAAACGCTACTGGATGATATACGGCAGACTTTCGCGAACCTGAGAAGGTTCCGAATGAAACTTAACCTGGAAAAATGCACTTTCGGTGTGCCTGCGAGAAAATTGCTCGGTTTTCTCGTATCTAGCCGAGGTATAGAGGCCAACCCAACTAAGATAAAAGCAGTGGAAAGAATGGAATTGCCGAGATGTCTAAACGACGTACATAAGTTCACAGGTTGCTTAGCCTCGCTCAGCCGATTTGTATGTCGGCTGGGAGAAAAAGCACTACCACTTTATCAGTTGATGAAAAAATCTGATAGGTTCATTTGGACACCACAAGCACAGAATGCATTCCATGAATTGAAAAAGACGTTGGTCACAGCGCCAGTCTTGGCTTCTCCATTGTCGAAAGAACCTATGTTACTTTACATAGCAGCCACGAACAGAGTAGTGAGCGCTGTGATCGTGGTGGAACGAATTGAAGATGATAAATCTATACAAAGGCCGGTGTATTACCTAAGTGAGGTACTATCAGCCTCAAAACAAAATTACCCACATTATCAGAAGATGGCATATGGGGTGTACATGTCAGCAAAGAAACTTAAACATTACTTCGAACAGCACCCCATCAAGGTGATTTGTGAAGCACCCATAGCCGACATATTGAGCAACAAATATGCAAGCGGCTGAATAGCAAAATGGGCAATTGAATTTTCACCTTATGCTCTGCAATTCGATAGGCGAGATGCAATCAAATCTCAGGTTGTGGCCGACTTCTTCGTGGATTGGGCCGAGGTACAATATGAGCCACCATTACCAGATCCGAATTATTGGACGATGCACTTCGACGGGTCCAAACTAAGAAATGGTTTGGGGGCAGGAATAGTGTTAACCTCGCCAAAAAGAGACCAGCTAAGATATGTGTTGCAAATACACTTTGCCGCGTCAAACAATGTCGCCGAATATGAAGCACTCGTCCATGGATTGAAGGTGGCAAAAGAGATTGGCATATGCCGAATCTTGTGCTACGGAGACTCAGATCTAGTAGTACAACAAGTCTCAGGCAATTGGGATGCGTTAGATGCCAATATGGCCTTATATAGATTTCATATGCAAAAACTCAGTGGATACTTCGATGGATGTGAATTTCATCATGTACCTCGGGCGGAAAACGACGCCGCAGACACATTGTCAAAACTCGGATCAACCAGACAATCGATTCCCCCAGGTATCGCCCTAGAGCACCTGAGGAAACCATCAATAACACCATCACCAGAATCCGAATCTATTTTTATTCTGGCAAAATCAAGCGAAGATAGTGTGCCGATGAAGTTGACAAGGAATGTAACCCAGAATTTCCAAAAATGAAACCGGCCGATGCAAGGACGGATATGGAGAAATCCGAAGTAATTATGTCAGTGGAAGATATGGAAATAGATAGCGAGCTTACCCTAGAAAAAATCATACCAACATGGGCGCAACCCATATTTTCTTTCCTCAGAGACGCGATTTTGCCGAATGACGAGGTACTAGCAAGACAGACACTGAGAAGAGCTAAAGCTTATACAATCATAAACAATGAGCTGTATAAAAGGAGTGTCACAAGCGTGTTGCAAAAATGTGTGAGCTCGGCGGAAGGCCAGGAGATCCTCCTAGATATACATCAAGGAGAATGCGGTCATCACACCTCATCCAGAGCTTTAGTGGCCAAAGCATTCAGGCATGGGTTTTATTGGCCAACAGCGTTGAAAGAGGCCAAAGAACTGGTTGAAAAATGTAATGGTTGCCAGAGATATGCTAGCAAGATACATATGCCATCGTCCGAGTTAAAAACTATACCAATTACTTGGCCATTCTCTGTATGGTGCTTAGATATGGTGGGACCATTTAAGCCGGCCCGAGGCGGGATGACCCACATCTTAGTCATGGTGGACAAATTCACAAAGTGGATTGAATTAAAACCAATAAAGAAGTGTGATGGGCCAACAATAGTGAAATTCCTTAAAGATATTATCTTGAGATATGGCTACCCACACAGTGTTATTACAGACAACGGTACAAACTTTGCAGAAGGAGTTTTCGCCAAATTCTATCAAGAAAAGCACATAAGACTAGATGTCGCCTCTGTGGCTCACCCAGCATCCAATGGGCAAGTAGAAAGATCTAATGGACTAGTATTATCCGGAATAAAACCACGACTCGTCGAACCGCTGCAAAGGTCGGCATGATGTTGGATTGAGGAACTACCAGCAGTACTATGGAGCCTCAGGACTACCCAAACAGATCAACAGGTTATACACCATTTTTTCTAGTGTATGGGGCAGAAGCTGTGCTTCCAGCCAACATAATACATGACTCGCCAAGGGTTACCCAGTATACAACCGCTGAAGTAAATGAAGTAGCTCGGCAAGATGATGTCGATCTGCTAGAAGAAGCCAGAGAGCTGGCGCTATCAAGATCAGCTATCTATTAGCAGGACTTGCGACGATATCACAGCAAGAGGGTGAATCCAAGAGTGTTTAAAGAAGGAGATTTGGTTCTCCGGCTGGTGCAACGCACGGCCGGCATGCACAAACTGTCGCCCCCATGGGAAGGACCATTCATCGTGAGCAAGGCATTGCACAATGATGTGTATTACCTAATCGATGCTCAGTCACCAGGAAAGAACAAGGCAGACAAAGACGGCGAAGAGTCGAAAAGACCATGGAACGTAGCTTTACTTCGTCCATTTTACTCATAGGAGTCATCTACCACACATCGTAAAGTGACGCTTCAGGACGGAGCATCAGCTATGTATTGAACTTCGGCGCCTAGAGCAGTGGCTCGGGGACTGCCATATGTTGTTTTTGATTTTGCGTTATGTATTAAACCTCGGCACCTTGAGCAGTGACTCGGGGACTGTCCCGTATTGTTTCTAAGTTTGGTTTATGTATTAAACCTCGGTACCTTGAGCAGTGGCTCGGGGCTTGCCATATGTTGTTTTTGATTTTGCGTTATGTATTAAAGCTCAGCACCTTGAGCAGTGACTCGGGGACTGTCCCGTATTGTTTCTAAGTTTGGTTTATGTATTAAACCTCGATACCTTGAGCAGTGGCTCGGGGCTTGCCATATGTTGTTTTTGATTTTGTGCTATGTATCAAACCTCGGCACCTTGAGCACTGACTCAGGGACTTCCCTATATTGTCTCTAAGTTTGGTTTATGTATCGAACCTCGGCTCCCAGAGTAGTGGCTCAGGGACTGCCATATATTGTTGTTAATTTTGTTTTATGTATTAAACCTCGGCGTCTTGAGCAGTGACTCGGGGACTGCCCTATATTGT
The DNA here is from genome assembly GCA_023614405.1 of Avena insularis. NCBI lineage: Eukaryota > Viridiplantae > Streptophyta > Magnoliopsida > Poales > Poaceae > Avena > Avena insularis. The sequence continues at coordinate 335,283,382 of CM042689.1, read as the reverse complement.
TTCTAAGCTTGGTTTATGCATTAAAACTCGATGCCTTAAGCAATGGCTCAGGGACTACCCTATATTATTTCTAAGTATGGGTATCCCATGTTACAAGAGTGAGTACCAAACTTCGGCACCCAGAGTGATGCTATTTCACTCTCCCCAAATACAGCCTTCGAGATCTACACCCAGATTAACAGTCCAAAACACAGCGGTCATGCTACGAAGCTTATCAAGAGTCAGGCAATATTGAACGCCGAACTACGGTAGAGCAAAGGCAAATATACACTCCAAACTCAAGAAATTGAAAGCTGCCAAAGCAAGGATTCGGACAAACAGGACCAGTTTAAACAAAGTGATGACGATTACAACCACTTGTATCTCAGCGGCACAAGGCAAAATAATTTCATACCGCACAAAAGACGGACAAATGTTTGACGTACATCATACGCCCGGCATACCAGGGATAAGAAATGACTTAGAGTTTTTCAACTGGAGAGGCAGTGACTTGGTCAGGAGCTGGGCACTCCGAGGTAGATGGCACTTCGGCCGAAGATGCCTCGCCCTCCACAGATCCAGGTGCGACTTCGGGGGAAGCCCGAGGCTGTTGAGAAACGTCAACTTGCGCTGTGGAATGCCCAGTCCCTTTGGAGGAGGATCGCGCGTCGCCATTACCATCTGAGCTCGAATTGGAATCACCAGAGGTAGCCGAGTCACCCTCATCTTCGCCCTGTTCGGCTGAGTTATCATCAGAGGCATCCTCAACTTCGACCTCGTCTTTCGGGTTAGGAAGGAAGCTCGGCCCTTGATTCCAGGTATGCACATCCGCATACTCGACAAGCTGGAAGGCACGAGCTTGCCGGAGAGCGACGAAGTCTGGGTCCTCAACCCAACGGGAACCAGTGCGCAAATTTATCAAGGTATCAAGGGAGATATCCTCATACCATGACATAATAACTGTGAGAGCCATATCAGCACCAGCTCGTCTGGCGGATTCCCTCCAAAGACTTAGCTGTCTCTCAGATGCCATTAATCTTTCCACCAACACTTTAACCTCATCAATGTCAGGAGTCCCAGAAGTATTCGACCAGAGAACATGGTAGGCCCAGATAGCTGCCTGCACCAAATCCCGGCCCATAATCTTCATCGGACCAACAACAGCGCCAACAGCGACCACGAAATCTTCCATCGAGTATTCTGAGTTCGCATCAGCAGGAATGCCTCGGCGCACACGAGCATTAATCACCGCTTTAGAGCTCATAGGCTTAGCTTCTGGAAAATGGTCTGCGCAAAACACAAGTGCGTCGGTCAGTAGTAAGAAAGGGAAAAATATAACTCAGCCGCGGTCAGGAACTTACGGTGTATATAGCTCAGCATTATCTGAAGATCTTTAGCCCAGTCACTCTTGTTTTTCTCAAAGCGAGTGATCTCCTCGCTCATCCCCCGTGTCTTCAATTCGGCAGCCTCGAGGAGCTCTTTATTTTTCTGCAATTGCAGAGCTAGCCGATTCTTCTCCTCGGAGAACTCCTGGTCGACTTTTTCTAACTCAGACTTCTGAGAAAGCTCGAGGGACTCCACCTCGGCACGCAAGCGAGTTATCTCGTCATCTTTGTCTTTCAGCTGCGCCGAGTGAGTGGCGGCTTGTTCTAAAAAATGCAGCATCATGTCAGGCATGGGTATGTATTATTGGTGTGACACTGCAAAAGTTTGTAACTCGGCTATACCGAAGCCAGAGGGGTTAAGAGAAACCCGACGCATATTTCACATAGATATGTGTAAAAGACAAAGAGTAACTAACCTTCCAGGGCCTTGACTTTCTTTTCAAGACGGATATTAAGATTGTTGATATTACCTATTCACCAGCAAGGTCAGCTAACACCCCACTTCCAAAGCAACAAGAATTTTAAGAATAATGCGAAAGCTCGTTAACTTACCAGCTTTCTTCACCACGGGAATGACCTTCTCGTACTTCTCTTGCAACTTTTTATGGGCAAAGAGCAGCCTTTGGAATTCGGCGGTACGCCGATCATGCGCAACCTAAGCAACAGAACAAATAGCGATAAGATATTCGAACATACGACAGATCCGAATCAAGCAAAGCTTAATTCGGATCTAGGTGGCTGGATATTCGAAGTTCAGACAAATCTGAATCAAGCAAAGCTTAATTCGGATCTACGTGGCTGGATATTCAAAGCTCAGACAGATCCGAATCAAGCAAAGCTTAATTCAGATCTAGGTGGCTGGATATTCAAAGACTCAGACAGATTCGAGTCAAGCAAAGCTTAATTAGGATCTAGGTGGCTGGATATTCGAAATTCAGACAAATCCGAATCAAGCAAAGCTTAATTCGAATCTAAGTGGCTGGATATTCAAAGCTCAGACAGATCCGAATCAAGCAAAGCTTAATTCAAATCTAGGTGGCTGGATATTCAAAGCTCAGACAGATCCGAGTCAAGCAAAGCTTAATTCGGATCTAGGTGGCTGGATATTCGAAGCTCAGGCAGATCCGAATCAAGCAAGGCTCAATTCGGATCTAGGTGGCTGGATATTCGAACCCTAACACAAACTGAACTAAGTAAAGCATTATGAAACTTCCAAACGAATAACAAGTTATTCGGTTGCAAGCTTCGGGGACTAGAGTATACATAATAGCATCCGGAGGACTAATCAAAACTCCATAAAAACAATTACCTCATTCATCTTATCACTTTCAAGAACGATCTTGGCAGCCTGATGTAGGCGGCTGCTGATATCGGAGAGTTGAAACGGCTGACTGCTTGGATTACCCGCGAGCTGATCGGCAGCGTTCCAATTGTTGGCATACTCGACCAATGAGCCGAGACTGTTCCCACTTTCCGTGCGAGTCAGAACTTTACCTCGGACATGTTGGGTAACCACCGCCGTCGCCGGACTCTTGTGGAGAGCAAGCTGTGTATCAGAGGCCGGGATAACAGTGCTCTTGGCAGAGGAAGCCCCCTTGCGCAGCGCATCAGCAATTGTAGGCTGAGATGAGCTGGCAAGTCCTTTCTGAGAGGACGAAGGCTTGGTAACAACGACCTTTCTTGCCTTAGGAGAGGCGTCGGCAGGAGCCGTTACCTCGGCACTTGGAATGACGTCTTTAGGAGCCGGAGGGATTACAGTGTCTGAGGGCGCCGAGATATTGGTGTCCTCGGCCGATATCGGAGTAGAAGCAAGGGTTGTGGGGGTCAAAGGGACCTCGGGCAGAACTTCAGGGTTCACGCAGGAGGCAGCAGGCTCGGTAGGAATATCTACTGGCCGAGTTGTATCGGCATCAACAACAGAAATCTCAGGCGCATACTGGCGAGGTGGCGTATGATTCGGAGCAGGAGGAGAACCAGCGCGAGCAGGACTCAGAACTCTGGTATCCTCAGGAGGCGGAGGAGAAGGTGGACGAGTCATACGACTCGTCATGCTAGGACCGCTGGGCTTAACAGAAAGAGGAGCCCTGCAAAGACAAGAAGTTCAGGTCAAAAAGCAGAAAGAGAGAAACAAGAAATACAAACAAAAGCAACTCACCCAGTAACCTCGGGCATAGTTTTGCGCTTCGGAGGGTGCTGGGCTGACTTCTTTATTCGTTTTATGGGATCCGCTTCTGAGGCACCAGCTGGAGCGCTACGCTTCCCCGAGGTAACAGGAGGCCGGGAGGCAAGAGGCTCGGCGTTGTGAACCTGACCGGCCGGATTAGCTGAGAAAGTAGAAGCTGGAAATGCATAAGAAATTGGCATTGCGGCAACTACCTCTAGAACTTGGACCTCATCCGAATCACCTTCCTCCTCGTGGGCCGTGGTCTTGCCGCGGGCGCGAGCCGGAGCAAGATCCGACTTGGGGACGAACTCCTCCGAGTCCGGCTCCCCGCTATCCGGAGTATTCCGGTCCGCGGGCCATGGGAGGGACAAAATCTCGGCATCCTCGACCTTCTGCTCCTCAAACCTCTGCAGGACAAGAAAGAGAAAAAATTAACAAGAGAAAACACGGATGTGATTAAAAGATAAAACATGACTGCAAGAACTTACTCTGGGAGGGGGGTTCTCGCGGGTGAACGGTTTCAATCCCCAGGCCCAGTACTCTGGCATCTTCGTCTTAAAGATAGCCCGGACGCGCTTGAAGATGAGGTAATTGTCCAGCTCCACCGTCGAGACTCGGTTGGGATCAAGAGGACCGCTCATATAGCAGAGTTTGTGTGTGCGTTTCTGGAATGGGCAGATCCGGCTGCTGACGAATGTAGTCATCAGGTCCTCGCCGCGTAGCCCGAAGCGGATCAGTTCCTTCAGCCGAATCTCAAAAGCCTCGGCCAGAGCATGACTCTTCCTCGGATTATAGGTCCAGTTCTTCTTGCAAGGAGTGCCAATGGAAAAAGCAGGGAGCCGAATCCTATCCTCATTCCCAGAGTTCTTGACATAAAAGAACGACTTATGCCACTTCTTGCATGATTCTAGGCCTGCAACGCGAGGGAATTCGGATTTCCTCCGAGGTGTGATGGACGCGGCTCCACACTGGGTGAGCAAATTCTCGGAGGGTTGCAGAGATTTGTCTGGGACGACGTTGGATCGAATCTGGAAAAACTTTAACCAAACGTGCACAGACGGCCATAGGCCGAAGTACCCCTCCGAGGCAGTGATGAAGGCAGAAAGAGAGGCAATGGCGTTAGCCGGAAGATGATGCGGCTGAAGGCCAAAGTAATCAAGGAACTCCCTGGCGAAATCGCTGAGAGGGAGACCAAACCCGCGAGCAAAATGGGACATGAAGACTACGTACTCGCCCTCCCTGAGATCTGGAGAGGATTCACTGCCGGGTAAGCGACAAGCTACCTCGGCGGGAATCCGGCGAGTCCGGATTAGCCACTCAACCTCACGGCGGGTGACGGAAGAGCCCTGCCACGAGCCCCGCTCGGGCCCAGACGCGACGTCGTCATCCTCAATAAGCGCACCGCTGACGGAGCTCGACATGGGGTCGCCGGAGAAACTTACGGAGGGAGAAATAGCGGCGGAGGAAAACCTAGAACTGCAAGGCCCCGTCGTTGTTCTACGCGAAAACGGCGGCGGAGCAGAGAAGGAACTGTCGCGCAAGAACAAAAGAAAAGCAGAGATGTCTAGAGGAGAGCCTAGGCGATAGGACCGGAGGAACTCACCGGCGACGACGCCGGAGCAAGCGAACGGAGACGAGGCCGACGGAGCAGTGCAATGGGATCCCTGCCGTCGGAGACCCAGATGAGCGCACGGCGGTGAAAGCGCGAACGGGGGCAAAGGCTAGAGGAAGGAGAAGGGCGCAGGTAAGCGGAGGGGGAAAGTGAGTCCCCTAGCCCCGCGCCCCTCTTTATAACGACGCCGCCTGAGAGGTAGTGGGATCGTGGGTGTGGCGGTTATTTGTGTAGATCGTGTACGCTGCACGACCGCACGCCGCTAAGTGGAACCACACGGGCGACCACACAATGAAAGAGAAGGCCAAGATCCCTGACGGGAACGGCACGCGAGGTGTCGCAGCGCCGACGCGACAGGCACAATAATCAGAGCTGCAAGAATAAACAGAGAGGAGCAAAAAACTAGACAAACAATGATGAGTATGACACGTAGGACGAGGCGTACGCGAGAAGATATGTTGATACCTCGAACCAGAAAAAGATAACTCAAAACATTGGGAAACGAATATCATGAAACTGATACGGCCCGACCGAAGTTATCAGCGGGGCCATACCAGCTTCGGGGACTAATGTTGGGGAGGTGACCTCGGATAGGGTAAAGACGGGGAAAGACGAAAGGATGTTCTCCGTCCAGTTTCCGAGTTACAGTTTAAGTCGGCCGAATCCTGTAGAGGTCGGCCGATATATGAAAGAGCAGGACCCTTATGATGATTGCCAAGCATTACCCGGCCGGGATACTGCGTAAGTCGGCTGGGTTAGCCCGAATAGTCTTATGCAGGTGAAGGACAAGCCGAGTTATGCGAGGCAGGGCCGAATGATACGAAGCTTGCAGGAGAAGGAGAAGCCTAAAGTCAAACTCTAGTCACAGTCTAGGGAGAATCTGAGCAGAGCCAAGCACAAAGGACAAAGGCGCAGAGCGACAGAGGGGCAGAAGGAGGTCACGGAGGTGATAGTCCTGAAGCACGAGGCACGCAGGAGGGGCCCTCTGGAATCTTGCCGTCATTAGAAGGGCGACACGGAAAGGAGGCCGCCGAGTTACTATATTGGGACAAGCATATTCCTCGAATATGCCTGCCACGTCAGCCCTAGAGGAACCCATGCTCTCCTTTATAAGGGGAGGCTTGGACCCTGAGGAGGGCATCGACTCATTTAGTACCGTTAGGCTGGTAAAGTTCTCTCTTTCTTCTTGTACACAGCTCAAGGAGCACTTGTAGCCCAAGGAAGGAGAAATAAAGATCTTTACCTTAGTCTTTTGTGTGTAGAATCAACTACATCTTCCCTCCCCAGATCCCAATAGCATCCATTGGCCCCATACTTTAGCCTACCCATGGCATCTGCCGTGCCACCACCACGACACTTTCTTCATGCTGACTTCTAGTTGGGATAGGGTTTCTGTTAGGAACATGCTATGCAAAACAAACAAAAAATAGCGCATAACCAATATCATATGTGTTAGCAAATATACCCGATTAGATCTGCAGAAAGTAGACGGAGAAGACGACGTTTGGTAACGCAGTTCGGCAAAGCCTACATCTGCAGGGCATGCTTTACGGGCGCTCCTCCCATGGTATTATAATGAGAGTACCGTCGACGATAAGCCCGTCACGGTGTACAGACACATCAGATCTACAAAACGCCACGCCGGTTCGGCGCGCCTGCCACGGGCACCGGACCGTCCCGAAACTCGATCTTGTGTCTAACCTGTCTTGCGTCTCATCTATTTTGGCTACTCCGGTGCCTTTATATAATAGGTCAGGTTATAAGTGTCCGACTCAAACACCTAACCCTACCGCACAGTCCAAGTCCAACTGTAGCCTATACACATATTCGACACTATTACAACAATATGTAATGTGAGAGGTAACGGATCACATTCTCGTAGATCGAACTAGCGGAAGTTTATTGATAACGAGGTTCAGTGGCAGAGGAGCCCATAGGGTGTACCATGGCGACCGTCTGACCTAAGTCAGGCCGCGTACACCTAATAGTATGCAATATCTAGCCGGCTGCAATAGTTGAATCGGTACGGCACTAAGTTATCTGCCCCTCCAATTACATAATTAGAGATTAATGAAGACACTGATATGATTAAGAAATACTTGAGCCTGTATGCCTACTAATTTTCTTAGCCTTAAACTAGACCGAGTGACCACGTATGCGTACCTGTACTTGTACGTGCGACCAAAGGACTCATATTGCTGGATCAATTGATCGATCAAAAATCCCTCCAAAAAATTAATCAATTAAAAGACCTGAAAGGAGGGGCGACGGTTGCGGTAACTGGCGAGACTATTAGGGCACTAGACCGGTGCTGACCGAGGCTTGCGGGGAGATCAAATGGGCAAGAGCTGGCCAAGACATTCCGTCCGTCCGACGAATGACGCGCCACACGTGAACTCTCGGAAACGAGAGATGGCACCGCCTAAGCGTAGGCCAAATCTCAAAATTAAAAGGTACTGTTATTAGAACAATTAGATGTGAAACTATATATTAAATAATTCCTGAGTGTCTGAACTGTGATATTTTGTTTGTGATTGTGTAAATTGTTAGGTCTAAAGAATTATTATCGAGTCGTACCAAGCAGCAGCGAAGCGACTCCAAGTACTGGCATCACAAGCAGAAACGATGGGATAGAAGAACAAGAAAAGGAAGGAGTGGAACAAACTGAAGAGCAAGTTGAAGACAAGAGGAAGATGAACAGATTAAGAATGAACTTCCATGATGGTTCACGAAGAGGAGGACAATAATGTTGACTCCAAAGATATTAAGGATTTTATTTAAGACACCAATCGTTCAGTTTCGTCACACCAAAAATTTAGTACGTCCTTGGCCACTAACGAGGTTGATGTAGACGTGAGTCAAACACCGCAACAATACTTATCAAGTCGCTAGTATATGTGTTGGAGTCCCATGAACCGCTCACACGATTGTCGATTTCCGCAACTAGTCGATTAGCCGCAAAAAGATTCTCTTTTTGAAGGTCCACACAATCGAGCGTCGAAGTAGATGGTGAGGAAACTATCATGACGTCTTCGGTAGCGGAGCAAACCAGTTTCCCCATGTTGCAAATGTTGAGCATGCAGAGTTGTTGGCTTGCCGTAGGGGCTGATCTCGCAGCAGGACATTCAGGTGTAGAAGATGGTGTTGGAGACAGACAGTATTGAGGTGGCTGCCAAACTACGTGGAAAGAACAAGACCAGTCTATTCATCGACCTCCGGCCGAGTAAATAAAAATTCTGCTCAATAGTTTTGGTGATCACTTGGTGCGCGCGATGCAGAAGTCTGCTAAGAGCAAGTACAATAAGTCTTATTTAGCTGGCTACAAAAATTAAAGTAGTATTGTTTTGCTTAGTTGGATGAGAGAGAAGGGGTGAGAAAAAAAAGATGGACTCTCATGCAATACCCAGCTCTTGCGTGTGCTCCTAGTCACTTTGTGAGTATATGAGTGGGTCATTCACTTATAAAGTAATACTCTTTAAAAGTAACTATTGACTATAAGCTGACTATAGATGATCTTATAGCCAGCAAGCCGGCTATATTATTGGAATTGCTCTAAGAACAAGTACAGTAAATCCTAGTTAGCTGGCTATAAGGTTTAAACTAGTATTGTTTTGGTTAGTTGGATGAGAGAGAAGAGGTGAGAGAAGAGAGGTGGGCTCTCATATAATAGTCAGCTCTTGCGCGTGCTCCTAGGCACTATGTAAATATGTGAGTGGACCATTAACATATAAAGTATTAATTTTTTAAAGATAACTATTGTACAACTTAACTATAAGTTGACTATAGATGACCTTATAGTCGGCTTGTCCACTGTATTATTGGAATTGCTTTAATAAAGCAGCCATGTTTTAGCTAAGATAGGATGCCAGAATAAAAAATTCTTTTTTGACGGTCCAGGAATAAAGTTTATGATGAATGGTTTGGAGGCAGCTCGTATTGAGAACCAACGTGTGTTGGATTCAGCATCCGATTAATATACCGCAGCTATTTCTCAAAAGAAAGCAGTTTTCGTAAAAATTAAGTTCCATTGTTTTGCATTTTTTGTTAATTGGTTTGGAGAGTTGAGTGGGCATGAAAATTTGATTGTGAGGGGAAGGAATAACCTAGTTGATATTTCATGAGTAAAAACTGTAAGGTTGATCTCCACACGATCGAGCCCAACGGCTCGACCGGACCTTTGACCACGTCCTGATCGGGGACGCCCAACCCCTCTGGTTGGTGGGTCCCTGTCACATGCGCATATATATATAAAGAGGTGGGGTCCAGTGGCACAACCAACGAGGTTCGCCGTGCGCCACTCCCCACGCCCTTCCGATTGAGGGCTCGCGCAGAGTGACGGGAAGCACCACCGACGCTGCCTCGCTCACTCATGCTCACGCCGTCGCCCTCTACCATGGCCACTAGCTCGATATGTTTCTCTTCCTCATTGATCTCTTCCCTCTCCTCTCAGTTCTTGGACAAGATCTTGCATAGGCAAAAGCAACTACCGATCGATCTACCCTAGATGATCCTAAGGCAAGTCTAACATTGGTATCAGAGCTTGCTAGTTATAGATCATTTCGGTAGAAAAGAATCAAAAGAAACCCTAGTTCATCCCCTGCAAACCCCGAAAAGAAAATCGTAAAATAAAAATCCCCAAAAGGCTCCCAGAGAGAAATTGGAATCCCTAATCCCCAAATCAAAAGAGGGGGAAAAGGAACTCACCGGCGTTGCTGGCAAAGAGCGCCGCCGTCATGGCCGTGCCTGCCCCTCTCGATCTCGACGCGCACCTATGCAGGGGAATTTGGGAAGAAGGGCACGGGCATGGAGGGGGGCACGCCTCCGCCACTTCCGAAAGAGAGAGCTTTTCGGGGGCAAAGGTGCATGCCGCGCAGCTCCAGCCGTCGTCGCCGGCGCGAGGAAGCAGGGGGCCGTCGCGTCCTCTTCCAGACCTCGTTTTGGTGGCGGTGGTGGTGGAAAAGGAAGGTAAAGAAAAGGGGGAGAGGGAGTGCCGTCGAGCGCCGCCGCCGCCGGCGAGACGCCGGCGTGCGCCTGGGTCTTCTCTCGCAGTCGCCGTGAAGCGGTGCTGCCGCCGGCCGTGGCTAGCCAATCCCTCTCTCCACTGTCGCCGTCGCCGCGGGACAGAGACGGGGCAGTGGGGAAATGAGGGGCTAGGGTTAGTGGAGGTGGGGTCGGGGGCGTTTTTGATCGGACCGATCGGTCCGGACAACCGTCTGATCGCCATCGAACGGCCAGGGCTAGGCGGCGGCTGCTGGGGCGTTTGCTCCTGGGCCGTTTTGGGCCGGGCCGAAAGGCCACAGGGTGACGCACAGGACAGCACGCACGATGCACGCTAATCAGGCTGCAGGCCATGTCGCTGAGCCGCAAAGCAGCGCCCCATGCGGCAAATAGGACGCAGGCCGTGGGCCGGGCCAAGACAGAAAATAAACTTCCCTGTTTATTTTACAGATCACAGTTTTAGTGTTTTTTTGTTCAATTTGTTTTGGCAAATTTCACTCAGTTTTTCTATTCAAAGTTATCGAACGAAAATTTTGTTTAGAAAATAGAAAAGTGACAGAAATCTTTTCTGTAAAATATTAAAGTTCATGAATTTTTATTCATATTTCGCTGCAAAGAGTTAAAGGTAATTGCTTAAATGCAATAAAGTGATAATTAAAATTTTAAAAGGTCTGTGATAAAGTGATATTGAAAGGTGATTATGATTCTGTTATTATATAACCAACGTTATTAATAGCATGATCATGATTTGTTATTTTATGTTAAAAGGAGCATCTATCTATATAAACAGTTAAAAGTGTTTATTAAAGGTTTTAAATTTCAAAAAGTATGTTAAAGTGATTATTGAAACAATTATGGTTATGTTATTTTATGACCAACGTTATTAATAACATGATCATGTTTTGTTGCAATAATATGTGCATTTATCTCTATTATCTACCAAACGGTGATATAGATTTAATTGCATAAACAGTTGTATGTTTTAATTTATACCAACGTTGGATTAATGCTGAAAGAACATTTTATAATCCCTAGTGTTTTGTGTGTTAGATAACAATATCAAGGATTATTTAATGTGTGTTGAAGTGTTGCAGCTCTCTTTGATAAAAAGGGAATAGGATTCTGCCTTTGGGGGCAGATAATCCGCACCTCCCTCTTCCCAAGCAGGCGCAAGCCCCAGAAGGGGTGTAGAGTTTTGGCCCTGAATAATCCGCCTCGAGGCGGATAGTCCGCCGCTCATCGTGGCGCAAGCCCGGAGAGGCGGAGTGTTGGCCGGACTTTCCGGTCTGGCCGGATAATCCGCCCCTAGGGGGGCCGGATTATCCGCCCCCCCCAAGATCTTCACCAAGTTTCGCATGCGCCAGCCCCATAGAGGGGGCGGAGTTTCCCCCAGAGAATCTGCCCTTGGGGCGGAGTTTTCCCAGGGGGCGGATAATCCGCCCCCAAAGTTGTGCAACGGCCAGATCTGGGGAGGGGGTATTTAAGCCAGCCCACCCCCTCCTGCCAGAACTCTTGATTCATTCGAAAAAGACGAGATCTGATCTGCAACCTTCATCCAAGAGAGCTCCACCTAGATCCACCCAAAGGCCCCGTCCCTTGGGGAATCGAAGGAGAAGAACTCGATCTTCATCATCAGCAATCAAGCGCTTCATCTCCTCTCCATTCATTTGGAGAACCTCCGATCTAGTATTTCTTGCAAATACCTAGATCCTTGTTTTTGTTTATATTGATAAACCTTGTTCTTGTGGCAGCTTGTTGTCATCTCGGGAGCCCCCAATTCGGTTGTGGGTGTGTGCCCCGATAGTGTTTTAAAAGGCACTGGTTCCCGCCTCGAAGGGATCCAATAGTGGAGAAGGTGGATCAGGCCTCTCATGGCGAGATCCATCGGAGAATAGGGTGAGGCCTATTGTGGCGTGGTGGTCTTAGAACCGCCCACCCCTCCAACGCAGATGTACTTCCCTTAACAAGGAAGGAACTGCGGTAAAACAAATCCCTGTGTCTCCGCGTGCTCCACTACGGTTTCCTCGCTCCTCTTTTTACGTGCTTAGTAGTTAGGGTTGCATATGGGGAAATTCTCGTAGTTGCATATCTAGAAAATTTACCTTGTGTCAAGCCTAAAATTGAAAAAGTATTAAAAATTGGTTAGCACCTATTCACCCCCCCCTCTAGGTGCCCATACGATCCATTTCAATTGGTATCAGAGTCTCGGCTCTTATTTCGGGCTTAACCGCCTAAGAGAAGTATGGGTTCCAAGGTAGATGGGAGTGATGCTTCAGAGGTAGTCACCATGAACGATCTCAAGACGTTGGAAACAACCTTGGTGAATTCAATGGAGGCTAAGATGGAAGAGATGCGTCAATTGATAATGCGTCTCTCCACATCCGCATCATCACCTCCATCTAACTCTGAGGATACCACTCCTCAATCCAAGGAAATGGGTAAAACTGTTTCTAAAGATAACGAAGTGGTTGGTGATGACACTAGCAAGAGCTCCTCCTCAAAAAAGGATAGTGGTAAGGATGGATACAATGAGGTTTCTCATGTGTATTCCCCTGATCCACCTATTCCTCACCCACATATACATAATAGGGGTGATCCACCCAAACTTTCTGCATCTACTTTTACTCAATGGCAATTTTTGATGAAATCTCATGTGTGCAGTTCCTCCATAGAGTTGTGGAAGATCATCGAAAATGGTCTTCATGTTGGAAACCCCAACAATCTCACAAGAAGAGAAGTGGTCGATAGCCAACTCAACGCTACAGCTCTACACATGATACAGCTTGGTGTGGGTGACAAAGATATGCCACACATTCAGCATCTTAGTACAGCGAAGGAAGCTTGGGATGCTCTCACCGAGCTCTTCATCGGAAATGAAAGTATGAAGAGGAATAGATATGATGCATTGAGCAACAAAGCTGAAGGATTCTATATGTTGGATGGAGAAGACCATGAAGACATGTATATGAGGCTTAAGGCTATAGCCACAAATTTCAGAAATTATGGTGCCGCTCATGTTAATGATGCATGGATCAAGCGCAAGTATGTCAGTGCTCTTATGCCGTTTGAGCCCACATATTTGAAAAGTCTCCAAGGTAGGCATAACTATCACCTCATGACATCCAATGAGGTAATGCAAGAAATGGCCGCCTTCAAAGTGGCTGCCAAGAATGCCGAAGATGCTCGTGCTCGAGCTATGGGGATGCAAAAAGGGGTCAACGTGGCCTTGAAGACTAGTGTGATTGATCATGATGAATATGCTCTAGAAGGTCTGGACTGTCCCGAGGATATAAAAAGGATTCATGGACAATACTTGGCTCTTTATGCTAGAAACTTCTGGAAAGATCCAGCCAAGGCTAAAGCTGAACTGGAACGCAAGAGTGGAGCATATGGAAGAAAAGAAAATGGTCCCAAGATGAGAACATGTTTCAACTTTGGTGACCGGCTGCACTTCGTAGCTGAGTGTCCATATCAAAGTAGGGAAGATAATGGAGGAAGACTCATTTTCAAGGACAAGTCAAAGGCTCCACGCAAGAAACAGTGTGTAAAGAAGAATGCTCCTTTCAAGAAGCAACCAAAGATTGTTCTAGTGGATCAAGAAGAATATTCATCGGGAAGTGAAGATGAGGACGAGGACGATAGCTCGCAAGAGGTGGCTGCTATAGCCACCACATCTACATCAACTTCTCTCTTCGACTCTCCGAACAAAAACATCATCAACAAGAATGCTGCTTGTCTCATGTCAAGGAGCTCTGAGGTAACTTCTTCTAACTCTTATTTTCCTAAGGCTATGATTGACATGGATGAACCTACTAGCCTTAAGGTTAAAGAAGAGATTATTGCTTTGGATTATTTCTATACTAACTTGCAAGGTGAGCACAAAGTTTGTTTTGAAGCTCTTATGGATCAGCTAGCCCAAAACGAAGCTCTCCTTGAAGAAAAGGGCAGAATTGAAAGGGAGGATGCAATGGAAATTGCATCCTTAAAAATGCTCTTGAAGAAGAGGAAGAGGCTTGGGTCTCTCTTGAAGAGAGGCTTGAGTCTATTGAAGAGTCACATGATGAAATTGTGACTAAACTTGTTAAGGAACGTGACAATGTTGTCACCAAAGCAAAGAAGTTAAAGAAGGAAAAGATTGACTTTGGGGCTGCTCATGATAGACTCTCCGAGGAATTGGAGAAACTTGACAATGCTCATAAGGCGTTGAAAAAACGAGTTCTCTATTCTGAATGAGTCACATGATCAGCTTCAAATTCGATTGGCCAAATATGATACTCCTAGCTCATCCAACTCAACATATAGTAACAAGGAAAATGCTAGTGTGGAAAAAGAAGTGATCGAGGACATCACTCCCAAGGATAAAGGTGTGCTTGATGAAGTCCTTGACAAACAAAGGTCAAATCATGGTAAAGAGGGACTCGGGTATGTCACCAAGTCCAAGAAGAAGAAAACCAAGAAGAACAAGACCAAGAATGTGCAATCAAAGATAAGCACCGCTGAGAAGAATATCACAAAAGACAAGACTAACAATATTGGTTTTGCAGGGTCTCACAATCCGAATTATGAACTCTTTTGTGATGTCTATGGCGATGTTTACGCTTATTATGTTGGTCCCGTTGATGAATATATTGCTTGGTCTATTTGGGTCCCAAAGACCCTTGTTACTAACATGAAAGGACCCATTGAAAAATGGGTACCTAAAACCAAGAAGTAATTTTCTTGCAGGGCTATGCTTCCGGTGGGTCGAAATGGGTGCTGGATAGTGGCTGCACTAGTCATATGACCGGAAGCAAGGAGATCATCACGGTGATGCGTCCAAATCATGATAATATCACTGTCTCCTATGGTGATAAGTCTAAATCTCAGTTATTGGGTCTTGGCAAGGTTGTGGTTGCCCACGATATCTCTCCCGTGGACGTCATGCTTGTTGAGACCCTCGGTTACAACCTTCTTTCTATTCGTGCCCTTGGCAAGATGGGTTTTGCTGTTTTTATCGATGATGATTTGGTGGTACTCTTGTGGAGCAAGTATCTAAAGGTTGCTTTCGTTGGATACGTCGAAAATGACCTGTATGTGGTGGACTTCTCGGGGAAAACCACTTCGGGTCCGATGTGTCTATTCGGAAAGGCCGACGTGGGCTGGCTATGGCATCGCTGTTTAGCCCATGTCAACATGAGAACTTTGCAAAGTCTCCAGAAGGGTGGCCACATCCTTGGACTAAAAGACAATGTCTCTTTTGCCAAAGATCGTGTTTGCAGGGCTTGTGTAGAAGGAAAAATGCATGACTCTCCCCACAAGAGGAATACTATTGTGTCATCAAAGAGGATCTTGGAATTACTTCATGTGGATTTATTTGGTCCTCCTTCTCATGCAAGTCTTGGTGGGAAGAAATATTGCTTGGTCATTGTCGATGATTACTCAAGATACACATGGGTCTATTTTTTCAAGCTGAAAAGTGAGACTCAACAAACTGTCATTGACTTTGCCAATGAAGTCCAACGTCAACACAATGTTCCTATCTTGGCAATAAGAAGTGATAACGGCTCCGAATTCAAGAACTACACTTTGAATGAGTTTCTGAGCGAAGAGGGGATTAGACATCGATATTCCGCTGCATACACCCCTCAACAAAATGGTGTAGCCTAGAGGAAGAACCGGACTTTGATGGACATGGAAAGATCAATGTTGGCTGAATTCAAGTCTCCTTATAATTTTTGGGCTGAAGCCATATCCACTGCTTGTCACTCATCGAACCGGCTATACCTCCGAAATATTTTGGACAAGACTCCATATGAAATTCTTACCGGTAACAAGCCCAACATCTCATACTTCAGGGTATTCGGGTGTAAGTGTTTCTTTCTTATTAAAGGTGTCCGTTTGTCAAAATTTGAGTCCAAGGCTTTAGAAGGTATTTTTGTTGGTTACGGTGCCGAATCCCACACTTATAGAGTCTACAACAAGCTCACTGGGATTATTGTAGAATCTTGTAGTATGGAGTTCGATGAAAATAACGGCTCCTTTGTAGGGCAAGTTGATGTTTGTGATGCAGATGTTGAAATACCCCAAGATGCCATAAGAAGAATGGGCGTGGGATTTTTCCGCCCCATTGAGGAACCCCTTGTGGCAGATCGGGAAGGACAATGCTCCACACATGTGGAGCCCTCATCTACACAAGATCAACAAGCTCCTACTGTTGGAGAAATTCCTCCACCAACACCACAATCTGCCGAAGATCATCTGTCCCCTGGACAAGTTGGTAGTACCAGTAGGACTATCTCCTTCTAAGGCGGACAATCCGCCCCTGGCACTCCAACTCGTTCCAGAGGATCCGGAGGAGAAGCCAACAACTCTGAAGCTCCCAGGCCAGATTCTACGGCCCCCGAGGGCGGATTATCCGGCCCTAGGTCTCCAACTCCTGTCAGACACTCTCAGTAAGAAGGCTCTAGTACTTCACCTCCCAGGCTGGATAGTCCGGCCCCTCCAAGGGGCGGAGTATCCGGCCATGAAGAACAAACTCAGCAGCAATCTTCTGGTGTTAACGCAGACCAAGATCAGGGGCAAGGCAGTAATCTAGACAAGGATACAAATACTGAATCAACTCCTTCCAGAAACAATAAGGACATTGAGGCTCGTCGCAAGGCTCGTGCTGATCGGAATTTTGAACTAAGGGGTCACACTCTTGACAAGGTTGTTGGTGATCTACGACGAAGGGTATCCACTAGAAGAGAACTTGCAAGCTTCTATGATCATCAAGCTCACATTTTCATGGTTGAACCAAAGAAGGTTTTTGATGCTCTTGAAGACCCCGATTGGGTTGTTGCAATGCATGAAGAATTAAATAACTTTGAATGCAACAAAGTTTGGAAGCTCGTAGAGAAACCAAAGGATTGCCGCAATGTTATCGGCACCAAGTGGATCTTCAAGAACAAACAAGATGAAAATGGCATTGTTGTGAGGAATAAAGCACGACTCGTGGCTCAAGGATTCTCTCAAGTGGAAGGAATTGATTTTGGCGAGACTTATGCTCCTGTGGCTCGTATTGAGTCCATCCGTATCCTTCTTGCATATGCAGCCCATCATAATTTTAAATTACAACAAATGGATGTTAAGAGCGCTTTCCTTAATGGTCCTATACATGAGTTAGTATACGTCAAGCAGCCCCCGGGGTTAGGACCCCAAATTTCCGAACCATGTCTACAAACTCGATAAGGCGCTCTATGGCCTTAAACAAGCCCCACGTGCGTGGTATGAGCACCTTAAAGAGCTTTTGCTAGACCGTGGATTTGAAGTTGGGCAAATCGATCCCACTCTTTTTACTAAGAAGGTTAATGGGGAGCTTTTTGTATGCCAACTTTATGTAGATGACATTATTTTTGGCTCTACTAACCAAGCTTTTAACGATGAATTTTCAAAGCTTATGGTGACCGGGTTTGAGATGTCCATGATGGGTGAGCTGAGGTTCTTTCTTGGATTTGAGATCAAACAACTTAGAGAGGGAACCTTTATTAATCAAGCTAAGTACATCCAAGACATGCTCAAAAGGTTCAAGATGACGGATCTCAATGGCGTTGCTACCCCAATGCAAGCAAAGTGTCATCTTGAGCTCAATCCCAAGGGTAAAGACGTGGATCAAAAGGTATACCGATCCATGATCGGCTCTCTCCTTTACCTTTGCGCATCTAGGCCTAATATCGTGTTAAGTGTAGGAGTGTGTGCAAGGTACCAAGCCGCTCCTAAAGAAAGCCACTTAGTGGCGGTCAAGCGAATCTTCCGACATTTGGTTCATTCCCCAAATTTTGGATTATGGTATCCCAAGGGTTCAAGTTTCTCTCTATGTGGTTACACTGATTCAGATTGGGCTGGTGACAAACATGATAGGAAATCAACCTCTGGTGCATGTCAATTCTTGGGCAGGTCTCTAGTGTGTTGGTCATCAAAGAAACAGACTTGTATTTCACTCTCAACGGCCGAAGCTGAATATGTTGCTGCTGCAAGTGCTTGTACACAATTGTTATGGATGGGGAAAACTTTAAAGGAATATGGTGTCAATTGTGACAAAGTGCCTCTATTATGCGATAATGAAAGTGCTATCAAAATTGCTTACAATCCCGTGCAGCATACAAGAACAAAACATATAGAGATTCACAACCACTTTATTTGGGATCATGTTGCTCGTGGTGATATTGCCCTATCCTTTGTGAGCACGAAGAACCAACTTGCTGATATTTTCACGAAGCCTCTTGATGAAGCAAGATTTTGTTATTTGAGGAATGAGCTAAATATCATAGATTCAAGGAGCTTGGCTTGACTACCCTTGCACACTCACTTGCTCTTATTCATGTATTTGGTTTAGATGCGGGCATTGACATAGGGGGAGTGTGGTCCTAATTGATTGGGCCAACCCTCCCCCCATAATGTCGAAAGCAAGTAAAATCATTTCCCTTAATATCATTTTGTGATATGTGGGTCATCGATGAGCATTGGTTTTGAACTCAAGATACATCTTCGCGGTGTCATGCCATGCGCTCCAACATGGTGGCTTCGGCCATCGCCCTCTTCCTCGAGAAGAGTTGGTTCCTCATGGGTCTCGTTGGATTTTCTTGCATATCTCATGTTCTTATGGAAAACACACTCAAATTTGGCTTTTGATTGATTTGATTCTTGCAAATTTGGGTGTGTAGTACCATCTCAGTTTGATGCTCTCAACCCAAGCCTTTCTCTCCCTCCTTGAACCATCTATTCTTGCACACAGTCCTCTAAAACACCATCGAGAGGTTTGCTAGGTTGCTTTGGCCCGAATCTGTGATTTACAGAATTTCAGGGGGGGCGGATTATCCGCCTTAAGTGGGGGTGGATTATCCGCCCCGGGCGAAATCGGCCCCTTATAGGCTGGGTTGGGGAGGGCAGGCTCAAAAAGAGCAGCCAGCCCTCCCCCAACCCTACCTCTCTGCCCGGCCGAGCATCCGCCTCTCCCAGAGTCGATTCGACCACCGGATTCTCCGGGCTCTCCCCGGATCTTCTTCACCTCGCCTCCGGGTATCTTCCCCTCCGCGATTTTCCTCCAATGAGTGAGGGTAACTCTCTCATCTCTCTCCTTTTGTATGGGATGCATTTTATTTGGTGGAAATCTCGTTGTAGAAGGTCCTTGGTGTTGTTCCTTACATGCTAGAATCAGTAGAATTGCAACCCTAGTACCCGATCTGTTTTGCCATGGTAGATCTGGGCCAATCCAGAAAATTTCTGCGAGGGGCGGATAATCCAGCCTGGAGATTAAAATCTGGTCTGTTTTGGTCCTGCTTCTGCAATACACATCATTGGTTATGGGTTGCAATGCTACTCCTTCTCCATGTTCTTTCCTGGACTTGTGTGCATGCTTATCTCCATGCTATCCCTCTAATGCTTTTCACAGGTGGTTCCAAGCCGACCAAGACCTTCGTCCGTCGTTCCCGTGCCCGTTATCTCAAGCCTACTGCAGAAGGGAAGTTCATTGACGAGACCGAGGTCAGCAGAGCAGCAAGAGAGGCTGAACGGATGGCAGAGGCAAGTAAGAAAACTAAGAGGACCCGTATCTCGCAAGGGCAAACAGTCTCGGCCCAATTACAAGGCTATGGACAGTCTTCAGTATGCCACCATTCGCCAGACTGATTATTATGATGAGGCTGACAGTGATGGTCCCCCCGAGGACTCTATGTTTTGGAATGCCCACTTTCGGGCTATTCATGATGATGTCTATGCTACTCTCAAGCTTCGCCCTATGCGTCCCATCAATTTGACTGAGGCTCAATCCAAGACAAGGCTCAGAAGACCCATCACCCTTCCACTGCCTCGGAGTCCTTCATGCGTGATGCTCGGGCTAGTGGTCGTCGTTCCACGGTGTCCCCAATGGCACGCGAGGTTAAGCAGCTCACTTGGTTCCAGCGGCACATTCTTTGCATGGGCATTGACACTCACAAGGGCCAATATGAGGCTTACCGCAGGGATCATGAGAGGGATCACACGCATCAGCTTATTCTCCACCATGTCTCAGGTGCCACTGGCCATCCATCTCCTCCCACTGCTCCGGATCCGTATGCTCAGTGGAACACCTCAGGGATCAACTATGGCGAGCTCAAGAGTTGCATCTTTCCTCCTCCACCGAGGGCACCCACTCCTCCAGCTGATGACGATGATGATGAGTATGATGAAGAGGAAGGGGACGGGAATGACTACGATGAGGATGAGGAGGAGTGATCTTCAGGGGAGTTAGCATCGCTCTTCTTCCTTTTTGGCGTTTCGATGCCAAAGGGGGAGAAGTAGTTCTATTAGGTCTCATGGATTTGCAAGGGTCGGGCGCAAGCATCTTTCTTTCAGTCATTTTATTTTCTTGCTTGTGCCTTTTTAGCGTGAACTCGTTTGCTATTTGTGTTTGATTATGTAAGACTTTGTCGTGTTTCACTAAGTTTGGTACGCTGTGTGGTATTCATGGATTTCTGGATTTATCTATTGTGGATCTCATGGAATTCTGGATTTATCTATGGAGGCACATTTGATGGCATATGGAATCATGGGCCTATCTAATGTATGCATCAATATTGCTGGTATGGTTGGGATGTGCTTGGAGGCTATCAAACAAACTATATTCTTTGGCTATATTCTCATCCCGGTGGTATGACCTTGTTTCCCAAACCACCTTGTTTCAATTATCTTTGTTATGGAAGTTGTGTTCTCTCTAGTGTGTGTATTTGTATTCAAATGCAAATTTTAAATATGCACACATCTAGGGGGAGCGTATTTCATTATTTAAGGTGGCATTAGCCGGTTTCATTGCAAATCCTAATATTGTCATCTAACACCAAAAAGGGGGAGATTGAAAGAACATTTTATAATCCCTAGTGTTTTGTGTGTTAGATAACAATATCAAGGATTATTTAATGTGTGTTGAAGTGTTGCATCTCTCTTTGAGAAAAGGGGAATAGGATTACACTGGGGGCGGATTATCCGCCTCCCTCTTCCAAGGTGTAAGCCCTGGAAGAGGCGGAGTTTTGGCCAGACTTTCTATCCCCGCCGGATAATCCGCCCCTCAGGGGGGCCAGATAGTCCGCCCCCCCCCCGCTCATCGCCAAGGCGCAAGCCCCAGAGAGGGGGCGGAGTGTTGGCCGGACTTTCCGATCTGGCCGGATAATCCGCCTCTGGAGGGGGACGGATTATCCTCCCCCCCAAGATCTTCACCAAGTTTCGTAGGCGCCAGCCCCAGAGAGGGGGCGGAGTTTCCCCCGGAGAATCCGCCCTTGGGACGGAGTTTTCCCAGGGGGCGGATAATCCGCCCCCAAAGTTGTGCAACAGCCAGATCTGGGGAGTGGGTATTTAAGCCAGCCCACCCCCTCCTGCCAGAACTCTTGATTCATTCGAAAAAGATGAGATCTGATCTGCAACCTTCATCCAAGAGAGCTCCACCTAGATCCACCCAAAGGCCCCGTCCCTTGGGGAATCGAAGGAGGAGAACTCGATCTTCATCATCAGCAATCAAGCGCTTCATCTCCTCTCCATTCATTTGGAGAACCTCCGATCTAGTATTTCTTGCAAAAACCTAGATCCTTGTTTTCGTTTATATTGATAAACCTTGTTCTTGTGGCAGCTTGTTGTCATCTCGGGAGCCCCCAATTCGGTTGTGGGTGTGTGCCCCGATAGTGTTGTAAAAGGCACCGGTTCCCTTCAAGGGATCCAATAGTGGAGAAGGTGGATCAGGCCTCTCGTGGCGAGATCCATCGGAGAATAGGGTGAGGCCTATTGTGGCGTGGTGGTCTTAGAACCGCCCACCCCTCCAACGCAGATATACTTCCCTTAACAAGGAAGGAACTGCGGTAAAACAAATACCTGTGTCTCCGCGTGCTCCACTACGGTTTCCTCGCTCCTCTTTTTACGTGCTTAGTAGTTAGGGTTGCATATAGGGAAATTCTCGTAGTTGCATATCTAGAGAATTTACCTTGTGTCAAGCCTAAAATTGAAAAAATATTAAAAATTGGTTAGCACCTATTCACCCCCCATCTAGGTGCCCATACGATCCATTTCAAATGCATGCAATTGTTGTTATGGTTTCACATCTTTGTGGTTTAAAGAAGAAAAGATGATGATGTTGCATGGCAGGAAAAGAAAAGGGACCATGCTCTATTGGAGATGGCATATACCTTAGAGAACCAAAAGATGTTTAATACCAACAAAAGTTGCATTATTTTTTATAAAGAACACAATTGAGAACGCTAATGCAAGCTCAATTGCAAAGTGTGCTTCCGCATGGGACATAGAAAAGACTAAAAGCCTTCATTACACAGAAACTTGATAAGTGTATCCCATGTGGACAAAGATAACTATGAGTGTTTTTATCTTTTTGGACATGGCAAGTGTGCCATAAGGTTTAATAATGCTTATATGGGTGTTGATTTGCTTCACAATGAGCTTTATTTGTTATCACCGAGTGAAAAAGTGTTTTCTGTGTGTACAAAAGAAAAGAAAGCGAACTCATGACTCGTCGAAGTTATGGCACTATCGATTAGGACATATTTCGAGGGTAAGAATAGAAATCCTCGTTAAAAATGATATTCTTCCTACGTCAGAGTTCTCATATATCGAACAATGCATAGATTGCATCAAAGGAAAGTACGTAAAACAAATTAAAAAGGGTGCAAACGGAAGTATAGCTACACTAGAAATAATCCACACGGATATTTGTGGACCGTTTCTGGTGAAAAGTGTGGATGGCTATGATTCATTCATAACATTCACGGATGATCACTCCTGATATGGTTATATTTATCCAATTAAAAAAAATCTGAAGCATTGGATAAATTTAAAATTTTCAAAGCTAAAGTAGAAAATCAGCATGATAAAAGAATTAAGATAGTTCGGTCCGATCGTGGGGGGAGTAATACGGTCGGCATACTCCATATGGTCAGGTACCAGGACTTTTTGCAAGGTTCCTGCAGGAAAATGGAATAGTCGCCCAGTATTCTATGCCGGGCAAACCTCAGCAAAACGGAGTAGCTGAAAGGCTTAACCGTACCCTTATGGATATGGTGCGCATCATGATGAGCTATTCCACCCTCCCATTGGGATTATGGATGGAGGCGCTTAAAACCGCCATTCACATTCTCAACAGAGTACCAAGTAAGTCGCTGCCCAAAACACCGTATGAATTGTGGACAGGTAGAGTCCCCTCTCTGCACCACTTGAGGGTCTGGGGGAGCCCAACTGAGGCAAAAGTTTTCAATCCAAACATTGCAAAGTTAGACCCAAAAACAGTATCTTGCCACTTCATTGGCTATCCAGATAAGTCAAAAGGCTATCGTTTCTACTGTCTTGACAGATACACAAAGTTTGTAGAAACGAGACATGCAGTCTTCTTGGAGGAAGAATTGATGAGGGGGAGCACGGTAGTTAGGGAAATTGATCTTGAGGAGAAGATGGTGCATGCACCTAATCCGATGACTCAGGAGCCATTTTTCTCGCTACCTGTTGTGCCACCATCTACAACCCCTGAGGTTGTGGTGCCGGCACCTGTTGTGACTCCACACGTGACAATAATGGGCGAAAGTTCGGAACCTGTCCATCAGGAGCCACCTGAACCCATTGTTGAGCACGAAAGGGAGCCAGAACAGCCACATACTGTAAATGTGCCTGAACCCGAGGCAAGAAATGAGCAAGAGTCTGATAAACTCAGAAGGTCTAAAAGAGAACGAAGACCAGCCATTTCCAAAGAAATTTACAAAGTCTACAACGTAGTTCATATGGAGGGTGATCCTACCTCATATGAAGAAGCCATGAGTAGCCCTCACTCAGCCAAGTGGGTGGAGGCAATGGAAGATGAAATGAAATCAATGAGTTCCAACAATGTTTAGGACTTAGAGGAAATTCCTAAAGGAGCCAAAACAGTAGGATGCAAATGGGTCTACAAAACAAAGTATGACTCCAATGGGAACGTAGAAAAGTACAAAGCAAGACTTGTGGCAAAAGGCTTTACGCAAAGAGAAGGCGTAGATTACAATAAGACTTTTTCTCCGGTCTCATGTAAGGACTCCTTCAGAATCATCATGGCACTAGTTGCACATTTTGATTTAGAGTTGCATCAAATGGATGTTAAGACGACATTTCTAAATGAAGATTTAGAAGAAAATGTTTACATGAAACAACCCAAGGGTTTTTTCATGGAGGGAAAGGAACATATGGGCAGAGACGGATTCAAGGGGGGACGAGCGGGGGCGACGCCCCCCTAACGATCGCTCCGGTATTAGTACTAGCGATTAATCCTCCGTGTAACAAGGCGTAGATGACTAATTTGGCCCCCCTGACCATGTTGACGTGCAGCCCAACTCTTCCCCTGTAAAAAAAGAAGCAATAACTCTCCAAGCCCATATATATAGCAGGCCCAAACTGACAAGAATTAGTCCACCATCGGAAGACAAAAGACAACTAATTTGTTATTCCATTTTATCGCCACACGATAGCCTACGGCAGATCTAATCTTTTTCCTGTCTTCCTTGGCGGCTGCAGCCATGGTTTAGGGCAGTTACGCTCAGAGGAGCTCCTATGTGGCTTCAAATCAAAGACTAAAGCAAATCGAACACAGCTGCACGGCCACACAGCTGCAAGGCCGACCGGCCGCACGCGGCCAGCAATCCGGCGTGAAAGTGAGGGTAGGAAATAAGGGTCAGTTTACTCGTGTTTTACTCTTTACAATACCGATGTCTTCTTATGTTCTGTACGGTTCCTCCTTAGCTTATATCTAGATTAATTTATGCCATAAATCTAGCGAGATGGAATTGTAGAAACTGTATACAAGAACAAAAAAATCGTGTCAGATTTTCTTCTAGAAATACACGACATTTTTCGTGCTTCAAGTTCTAGCCCCCCCCTATGCCCAATTTCTGGCTCCGTCCCTGCATATGGGATGCCGCCTAAAGAAATCCATTTATGGGTTAAAGCAAGCCTCTAGGCAGTGGTATTTAAAGTTCAATGATACAATTAAGAGATTTGGATTCAAAGAAAATGTTGAGGACAGCTGATGTTGAGGACAACTGCATTTATGCAAAGTTCAAAAGTGGGAAATATATTTTCCTAATTATGTATGTGGATGACATCTTGCTTGCTAGCAGTGATGTTAGTCTACTACTAGAGACAAAGAAGTTCTTGTCATCAAATTTTGACATGAAAGACCTTGGTGAAGCTTCTTATGTTTTGGGCATAGAAATTCACCAAGATAGAAAAACTGGAGTATTAGGACTGTCGCAGAAAGCGTATTGTGAAAAGATTTTAAAGAAATACAATATGCATGCGAGTAATGCAACACCTGCTCCCATAGTCAAGGGCGACAGTTTTGGGAAATCCCAATGTCCAAAGAATCAATATGAGATCGATCAAATGAAGTCAGTACCATATGCTTCGGCTGTTGGAAGCTTACAGTATGCACAAGTGTGCACTCGCCCTGACTTAGCTTTTATCACCGGGGTACTCGGTAGATATCAAGATAATCCAGGCATAGAGCACTGGAAGATGGTAAAGAAAGCTTTGCGTTATGTGCAAGGCACAAAATGCCTCATGCTAACATATAAAAGATCTGATTCTCTAGAAATAAAAGGATATTCAGATGCAGATTTTGCGGGAGATAAAGACGACAGAAAGTCCACGACAGGATATGTCTTTACTCTCGCAGGAGGTGCTATTTCGTGGAGAAGCGCCAAACAGTCAATAGTTGCATCATCTACGATGTATGCAAAATTTATAGCATGTTATGAGGCCATGGGACAGGCGTTATGGTTAAAGAAATTTTTACCCAACTTGAAAGTGGTTGACTGCATCAGCAGGCCACTAAATATGTACTGTGACAACGAGCCCGCAGTATTCTATGCTCACAACAACAAGTCGAGTAATGCTACAAAGTCTATAGATATAAAGTATTATGTTGTGAAGTACAAAGTTCAGGATCAAACTATAAGACTCGAGCATATAAGGACAAAGGATATGCTTGCGGATCCGCTAACGAAAGGCTTACCACCCAATGTGTTCAAGGAACACATAGCCGACATGGGTTTAATGGAAATCCTATGATACCTGGACTACAGAGGCCCAAAAGTAACAGGATTTGTTTCAAAACAGAAAAGTATATAGTGGTTGTCTGATTCTATCGGCAATTGAGCTGAGACGATGAAACATGCTCTATGTACCGATCCGTGATGAAACGAGTAAATTACAAAGTTTAAAGTAAAGATCAAGGGGGAGAATGTAAGGTTGATCTCCACACGATCGAGCCCAACGGCTCGACCGGACCTTTGACCACGTCCTGATCAGGGACGCCCAACCCCTCTGGTTGGTGGGCCCCTGTCACATGCGCATATATATATAAAGAGGTGGGTCCAGTGGCACAACCAACGAGGTTCGCCGTGTGCCACTCCGCACGCCCTTCCGATCGAGGGCTCGCGTAGAGTGACGGGAAGCACCACCGACGCTGCCTCGCTCACCCATGCTCACGCCGTCGCCCTCTACCATGGCCACTAGCTCGGTATGTTTCTCTTCCTCACTGATCTCTTCCCTCTCCTCTCAGTTCTTGGACAAGATCTTGCATAGGCAAAAGCAACTACTGAATCGATCTACCCTAGATGATCCTAAGGCAAGTCTAACAAAAACATACTCCATTTTTTGGCTTGTACTAAAGCATAGTGTCTTCAGTGATTACACAAACTAAATCTGACAGTCACCGAGTCTAAAGATATATATGACCTGAAAACCAACACTAGAGGTTAATAAAGCATCATTTTTGCGAGTTCGGGCCACCGTCGAGGAGGCCGAGAGACGGGACATCACGGACCAAGCGATGCTCCGGGACAGGGAACGGTAGTCCCATGGTGTCTCTGTTGTTTCTGATGGATGGACAAATATGAAGAACCAACCTTTAATCAACGTCATAGTGTCAAACAACCGTGGTTCAATGTTTCTGTACGCGGAAGACTTCTCCAGAGAAGAGAAGACAGGTGAAGCCATTGCACAATTCTTACTGCAAGATATTGACGAGATTGGCCCGACTAATGTCCTTCAAGTCATTACGTATAACGCATCTAATTGCAAATCTGCTGGCAGAGAAATTCAGAGGGTACGTGTCTCCTAGTTTCTACACTGATTTAAGTAATTACATATGTCCAATCGACATTTTTTTTTGTTCTATTCATATAATTGTGTCTCTTTTATACTTGATAGGTGCATACACATATTTTTTGGTCCCCATGTGTGGTTCACACACTTAATCTAGTTTTTAAAGATTTTGCAAAGAAGTTTGCTTAGATGGTTGACACGTACCAGACTGGGAAAGCAATCGTGAAATATTTTAGAAGCCACCAGCATTTTCTAGATCTCTTTAGACGCAACTCAGAGTTGGATCTTTTGAAGGTCTCAAAAACGAGATTTGCGTCTCATTACATTTTGCTCAACAGGCTTATAGATGTTCGGGAGGCACTTACAACCACCATCGTCACTAGCAAGTGGAAGGACTTAGTGAAGGCTTGTGATGCACCCGCAAGAGCAGCAGCAAATGCAATTGGCCAAAATATCATGGATGAGACATTTTGGGATAAGATTAAAATCATCCTTGCCATCACAAAATTACTGTACATGGTAATCAAGTACAGCGATGGAGAAGGTCCAAAATCAGGTGATATATATGAAAAAATGGACAATATGCTTGGTGAGATGCAAGAAGTCATGACAAAGGAAAATAACCCTCACAAGGATGATTGGCCGGAGGTAAATTCTATTATTCTTGAGTAGCGGGGAAAGATGAACTGGTCCTTTCATTGCTTAGCATTTGCTCTTTCTCCAAAATATTACGATCAAGCTTATCTTGCAACTCGTGCTCCTGGTGGTGGTAAAAGAAAAGCTCCAAACGAGGACACTGAGATTATGAAAGCTGTTATAGATGCTCTAAGTACAATTGCAGAAGATAAAAAAGAGTATGCTGTTTTATGTGAGAAGTTTAACACCTTTATAATGAAGAAAGGTTTGTTTGCAATAGCTGTTGTTCAAGTTGATGCGGCCACGATGAATGCTATAGATTGGTGGTTCAATTATGGTTCCCAAACTCCAAATTTAAATGAGGTAGAAAAGAAAGTACTGTCTCAGCCAATAAGCAGCTCCTGCGCTGAAAGAAATTGGAGTACCTATGCTTTCATCCATAGTGTAAAGAGAAACAAGTTGAATGGAAAGACAACTGACAAGCTCGTTTATATTCATACAAACGAACGTCTTAGGCGAATGTTTTCAGAGGGTTACAACTCAGGTCCACATTATAAGTGGGATGTTGAGCCTGATAATAGTTTATTGGAGGATTCGAGCTTGAAGCTTAAGCAGCTGCGTTGGGCTAGCTTGGAGGATGAAGCAGCTGAACCACCACGGAAAATTCGGAGGACTGGAAACTAGGAAGTGACTGGTACTACAAATCTTAAATCTGTAATATACTTACTCCTTTGTTTAAATTTCTATGGTCACTAATATTTCATTTTCGGTTGAAGGTACATGGTAAATTGGCCTGCTGCTGAAACCTGAAGCACGTGAGTCAGTTGGATGCTGCTATTGAAGTGATTATCGTCTGCCAACTTAGTCAATCTGTTTGCTCGTTTGCTACTTTGGTTTGTTAAAACTTTAAATTTTTGTGTCAAGACAAGTATTTTGTTAAGTACTCTTGCTGTAAACTATAATTATACATTGTTTCTTATCAGTTTCGTCCATATGATTGATCCATGCGTGTCAAAGTCGTGTTCCTCTACCCGCTATATCATTCTGGGGCCATCGACCCAACCAGGAGAGATTCACGTTTCTTAGCCCACCATATCGTACCAGGGTCATCATCCCAACTAGTAAAGGTTCATCGTTCCTCGTCCCCGGTATCGCATCGAGTCAGCTGCCCCCAAATTCTTTGGATCGTGTCCCCCTTGATGAAAAATCGTTCGAATGATGTATACCCCCGCCGTTCCCTGGTTTTGACGGCCGACGATTCTCGTCCCTCGTTCCCGTCGTACCGGAAACATGTCAACTATGGCTGGAGATGCTGACGCGCGGCAGGTACAGAGTCTACTACATGCTCGACGGCTTTACGTGCACAGGCCACGCCATCGCTGAAGGTGAGGTGAGTGATGTCTCTGCCAGACGGAACGCCAAAGAACATGGTTTTCGGCGGCAAGGGGCTCAACGAGCTGAGGAAAATGCCATCCAGTCTTGAGATGATTGTAACTGACATGGAGGAGTTTATGTTGTTCTTGAAGTGCTATATATCCTCCGATGTGCCGCGCTCGAAACCTTGAAGCAGCGGCTTGTTTCCGGAGATGTGCATGTTTGGTCATCACACGGAGTACAGTAGGATTCTGAGCTTTCTGCTGCAGATTGCTTGAGAAAAGGTTTACGGAAAAAAAAAATCGCCGTTGCCGGGGATCGAACCCGGGTCACCCGCGTGACAGGCGGGAATACTTACCACTATACTACAACGACTTCGATGACCTTTAAAATTATCTGTGATATTAATCAGTAATAGTTAGAGTATATTCAGGGTACCAAACTTGTCCTCCCAATCATCCGTTGAGCATCCGCACATCACAGCAGCATATTCCCAGCTCCCAGTCTTGGCTTTACCACTGGATTTGGATTAAGTTTGTATAATCCACCTCCCTATGTTCAGTTTACTCCACTCCTCGAACCAGTAGGTTCTTCTCCATGGCAGATCTGCAGCCTTCCGAGTTTCCGAGGAACCTTCAACTCCAAGTAGCCCTCCCGATTGTTGCCTTCACTTGCGACCTGTGAGTAACCTGGTCTCCCTCGTTCGGTTGTTCCTCACCCTTTACTCCTATTTTCTTTTTTTGAACGGACGCCATGTCCCTGACTTCTGCTTAGTAAAGTTAATTTGTGTAGTTTAGCGCTCCCTCTTTGATTTGGATTAAGTTTGTATAGAAGTTTCAACGATATCTTAGTTCGACTGGGTTTCTCTTCGGAGATTCTATTTTGCTGAGACTAGGGGAAGCAGAATTCAAGTTCGAGCTCTAGATGCCTTGACCAAACCTGGTTCCATTTTTCTAGATTGGTGACTTGCTCCAAGACTAAAGAGAGAAATTTCAGTCAAATATGTAGAGGGAGATGCGTTAAAAAAAATTGGCTAGCAAAATTGTCGTGGAGCAAATATTTTTCTTTTTCTGACTGAGCAAATATTTCCCTTTTCAAGTTTAGGGATTAGTTTAGGTGTATGTACTAAAAAAGGCCTAAAGGGTGCACCACGTCCGCTTTGAACTTCAAGGCCCATATGAAATATATCAAGTTCTCAGAAAAAAAAAGAAATATATCAATGTGTAGGTTACTTTACAAAAATAAAGTATTTGTTTATTCTTTCCCCTAAGAGGCACTATAGTATCAATATAAATTATCTACTCCCTCCGTCTCAAAATATATGTCTCAAGTTTGACTAAATTTAGACGTGTATCTAGTGTCTAAATAGTATTTAGATACATTCAAATTTAAATTTAAAACATTTATTTCAAGACGAAGGGAGTAGTGCACATCAACAGTTGTCAGTAACTGAACTACTGAAGCTTGATGATTTGGTTGAGACCTTGACCATGGTGTTGGCACATTTCGTTGATGATCTTTATTATAAAACTCGTTGTTCCATTTAAAAAAAAATCAGTACACATACATACCCATTACCTAAAGTTTCTTTTAGTTATTGAAAAATCGACTATTGCGAGTCTATGTATTTCTTGTTGCAGAATATCTTGCAATTTGGTAGTACTTTCATGTACGATTTAACTAGGTAGCATCCCTTTCTACGAATATGCTTTTATGAGAAAATTATCACTTCAAAGAAATAAAATAGATACATGTATACTCTGGCTGCTAGGACATGTTGGGCAGCGATCTCCTCCTTGGAGGCGTCGTTGAGAAGTTTGCCGCTTACTTCTCTCCTGGTTTGGTTATGCGCTCTTTGAGTGAATGCCCTATATCTTGTTTTATCGAAGCCGTGTGACCATATCCTCCATGTCACTCCCTTCTTGAAGAATCACACTAGAGCATGATCCCTAGAGTTGTTCAATGGTGCACATAGCTCGTGTTGGGGGTGTCTAGCTTGGGTCCAGTTGAAGTCCATGCGACTTCCGGTGGCACCTTCGACATGTGGGCGTAGGGAAACCATGTATATCTCCCCCTCGAGGTTGGTAGATGTGCCATTGGTTGGGTTTTTTCTCATGATGAAACGAAGAGTGCACATTAGTTGTGCCAAAGAGCGCACACTAGTTGTGCCAAAGTCAAAGGCTTTAGGTTGTGTGTGTGATTGGGGATGACCATGACGCTTTTGTCGACATAGATTTCTTTTCTATTCATGTGTTGCTTTGTTGGCCTTTGCTGGTTGATATACTCTGATTGATGGTTTTGACTGTTTGTCTAGGTTTTATCTAATAGTATTTTTTATTAATCTAGAGATGTTATCGTATCATTTTTACGCCGACGCTTTTGCTCGGGCTGAGCGCCCGGCCGTCGGCATATCCGTCCATTCCTGTAGTGTTAACTAGGTAACATCCCTTTCTATGAATATGTTTTTATGAGAAAATGATCACTTCAAAAAAATAAAATAGATACATGTATACTTTGGCTGCTAGGACATGTCGGGAAGCGATCTCCTCCTTGGAGGCGAGAAGTTTGTCGCTTACTTCTTTCCCAGTTTGGTTATGTGCTCATTGAGTGAATACCATGTATCTTGTTTTGTCGAATCTGTATGACGATATCCTCCATGTCACTCCCTTCTTGAAGCATCACACTAGAGCATGATCCCTAGAGTTGTTCAATGGCACACATAGCTGGTGTGGGGATGTCTGGCTTGGGTCCAGCTGAAGTCCATGCGACTTCCGGTGGCACCTTCGACATGTGGGCGTTGGGAAACCATGTATATCTTCCCCTCGAGGTTGGTAGATGTGCCATTGGTTGATTTTTTCTCATGCATGAAACGAAGAGCGCACACTAGTTGTGCCAAAGTCAAAGGCTTTAGGTTGTGAGTGTGATTGGCGGTGACCATGACGCTTTTGTCGACATAGATTTCTTTTCTATTCATGTGTTGCTTTGTTGGCCTTTGCTGGTTAATATACTCAGATTGATGGTTTTGACCGTTTGTCTAGGTTTTATCTGATAGTATTTTTTATTAATCTAGAGACATTTCGTATCATTTCTTGTCGTAACATAAACATCGGAGCTGTCCTATTGTCCTTTGGACAAAACTATGACCCAATATGGAATACAGGAACCTAATAACATAGAAATAAGAAAAATAACACACGAATTGAGTGTCATGCATTATGAATTTCTCTAGGAATCAAAACCACACAAAACTTTTAAAAAATTTGTTTGCATGTCACACAAAAAATACACAGAAATTATAGAAACTAAGATTTTCCAAAACGCTGTGGGATCAGCTAAGCATAACATGGAGTAGTGATTGCGTGTGCTATATCTATTGGAATATATTCAAAAAAGAAAATCAAAAGAATCTGTAAGGTTTTGTTACCTTGTCTCAGAAGACGATACCGCGAGCAGGTTTTCGTAGATATCCTATCATTCTGTTGCGTGTTTCCATTTTTCCCAAACGGGGCATACGTGCGGGTGAATTAGTCCGTTAATAATATGTGACGTGGCACCTTCGCCACCAAGTTATGTGCCCGTGGAAGTCGTCCCAATATACTTTCCTTGGTCGCGTGCTGGCTCTAGAACTTTCCTAGACGACAAGTCCACCTTGTAGTTTAACCCCTTGGCTCAGGTACCGCTCTCTGCCGACGGATGTCTCTCGCGCGCCACGTGTTCCCTTCTCCCTCGGCCCATCCTCGCGATCTCCACCGGCTGTACTCCCTCGTGGGCCCCAAGGACGTGCCTGCGACGATGACGCCTCCCTGTCGACGTCTTTAAACTTAACCCCGAAGGACAACCCTCCTCCGCCTACCCGCACACGCACCCGGACCTCTCACTGTCCGCTGGGGCCCGACCCGTACCCGCGGTTTTAATTCGCCATCAAGCGAGCGGGTGAAGCGAATTCAATTTCCGGGGGGCTCCGCATCTGCCAGCCACCTTGCGGACAAAGCCAAACCCGGTGTTCAAACTGCATCCTCGCCCTCCTCCCCTGGGCATCCAAACGGACGGCCGGGATCGCGTCACGCGTCATATAAAGCGTCCTCCCCCGGCTGGCTACGTGCACCCGGAGATCTTTGTGTGACCAAGCGAGAAAAAATCAACCGAAAAAGCTCTGTTGGGGGTTTCTTCGAGCCGAAGCATCGGAGAAGAAGGAAGGGGCGCGCAGAGCGTG
This sequence comes from Avena insularis, assembly GCA_023614405.1. Lineage (NCBI taxonomy): Eukaryota > Viridiplantae > Streptophyta > Magnoliopsida > Poales > Poaceae > Avena > Avena insularis. Next base: position 335,249,906 of record CM042689.1, on the reverse strand, counting down.
AGCGGGAGGCATGGCGGAGCACAAGGAGGAGCAGCAGGAGTCGGTGCTGGAGTCGATGATGGACAAGATCTCCGACAAGCTGCACGGGGACTCCTCGTCCTCGTCCTCGGACTCGGACGACGACAAGAAGAAGGGGTCGTCCTCCTCGTCGGCGGCCGCCGCCGCCAAGGCCAAGATCTACCGCCTCTTCGGCCGCGAGAAGCCCGTCCACGCCGTCCTCGGCGGCGGAAAGCGTAAGCCACCCCAACTTATAGTCCAGATTCGGAAGTTCTGGTGTAGATCCGATTCGATCTGATCTCGTTTCGTCTTCGCTTGCTTTACTGCGAACTGCTGGCTGTTACTGCTTCATTGATAGCTACTGCTACTAGCTAGATTTAGGCGAGAGGAGCGATATGATAGGACTGGAGCTTCGCTTGGAGGGTTTAGAGTTCGTTGTCACGCACTGAGCTCAAGCTGTGCTTGTTTAATTCGATTAATTAATGGCCACGGTTAGACGGCGGCGCAGTTTGTCGTGGCTCTAAAACCCTAATATGCTCCTTCCGATCGGGGGGCCGTGGTGGAGAAGATCTGGGATGCTCAACCATGTGAAAATGTTCGTTCGGGCGTTTGGCCTGATGCGAGCTGCTTACAATTCTTTTTTGCCTTGCTTGCAGCTGCCGATCTCGTCCTATGGAGGAACAAGAAGATCTCCGGAGGGGTGCTCGCTGGCGCTACGGCCATCTGGCTCCTCTTCGAGGTCATGGAGTACCATCTGCTCACCTTGTTGGGCCACTGTCTCATCCTCTCCCTGGCCACCCTCTTCCTCTGGTCCAATGCCTGCACCTTCATCAACAAGTAGAGCTTTTTTTCCTCGTTAATAAATGAAATTGATTGAACTTTGCTGTTGATTGTGGTGCCAGCTTGTTGTTTGATTCGCTGATTGTCATTATGTCGTATTTATGATATGTATTAGGTCTCCTCCAAACATTCCTGAGGTGAAGATTCCAGAGGACACGATTGTGAACATTGCGCGCTCACTGAGATATGAGATCAACCGGGGCTTCTCTACTTTGAGGGACATCGGTCAGGGTCGTGATCTGAAGAAATTCCTCATTGTATGTGTCTCGTCTCTTCAGTTTGGCAATGCTTAATGTTGGGCGCTTTCTTTAGCGTGCTCACTAACATGTGATATGTTCTTTGTATGCTCAGGTGGTTGCGGGTCTCTGGGTTCTTTCTGTTCTTGGGAGCTGCTGCAACTTTTTGACATTGTCATATATCGGTAATTATCGCCTGTTCTGCACGACTTAAATTCATCACTACTCAACAATTGTCCATGCAAGTTGTAATTTGACATCTGTTGTTTTTCGGAGTGCAGTCTTTGTGGTGCTCTACACAGTGCCTGTTCTGTATGAGAAGTATGATGACAAGGTTGATGCTTTTGGTGAGAAGGCCATGATCGAACTGAAGAAGTATTATGCCATTGTTGACGAGAAGTACCTTTCCAAGATCCCCAAGGGTCCTCTGAAGAACAAGAAGCAATAGATCATACCCTGCAGCAAATTGCCATCTGCGTGAATCTCAACTTGTCACCTCCCATTTTGAAGGATGGTTCTGTGTTATTGTGCCTGTCGTAGTTAATACTTGGTAGTACATATAGCTTTCGGTGTGCTGATCTTTTTGTGAAGTGGAGTCATGCCAGCTGAAAACTGTTGATCTTTATTTTTATTCCTTTTTTTCAACTTTCAGCATGGCTACTCTTATCTGGGAGCCAGAAATATTATGGCATTATCAATTTATCATTGCTCTGGTGCCCAGTGAACTTTGATAGTATTGCCTAGTGCTTTATCCAGTGTTTGTGCTAGCAAGTTCTGCTATACCTCTCTCATGGTCATTAATAAGGTTTCATTCAGTTGAAACAAATGTGACAAACTTTATACATTTGTAGAAAAAGTGATTTCAGCAGAATATATTCCTTTATGATGGGCAAAGATTAGTTGTCCCGCACAAAGATTAAATGTTGTTCATTTTCATATCATTTAATGCATGAATATATTACAATGGTGGAACAGTATCTCACCAGTCAAGTGAATTTCCCAGTTCCTTACCTAGCCCATGTATACATGTACTCGGTTTGAGCGGGTGTACTCCACATTTCCACCAGCTGATCCCACCTTTTCTTATCGTGATTTATGCCTTTGTATATCATGTTTTGAAATTTTGTTGTTGCTGCTATACACCTCCTAATTTTCATCTCCTGCAGGTATGTGAGTATACCTCTAAGAGAACCATATGCCCTTAGGATGGGTTTGTAGTTTCTTCGAAACAAATTGGTATCAATTTTATTTGTCAAAGTTTAAAAGGAAGGAAGACATAGAAGCAAAAGTGATCACTAATCTATCTGGTTATGCTATGCCTAGATTACTTTCTGTTATCTGCGTGGTTGGTAACGATCCTGAAACTGCTCTTCTCTGATACCTGCCTTTTTTTAAACCTGAATTATAAGGCTTTAAACCCCACAACATTTTATTAAATAAAGGAAAAGACAATGTCCAGAATATTTACAAATATGTGCACAGAAGAATACCCCGCTTCCCTCTTGTTACACTAGGCTATCTATCCATTATGACAAGCTATCAGCATGATTAGCCTTCACCCTATGCACATGCATGGTGACCTCATGAATAAATCTACTCCTTCAAGATCTGAAAGTGGGCAGAACTCCCTGAAATATGGCTTCGTTCCTTTGCTTCCAGATATGCCATGAGGCTAGAACAACCACCTCAGTGAAGAACGGTTTATTAAATTTTCTCTTGGCTATAAGAAATACCTCCTCAAAATTGCTTGCTTGATCCCACTGAATTTGCAAGTAGCTCCAAATTCTAGCACTGCAGTTACAGAGGAAAAATAAGTGAATCCAGTCCTCAGTCATGTGGGTTGGGCACAACACACAATGAAAAGCATTAGTGACATTTCAGTGCCTTCTTCTTAGCATATCTCTTGTATTCAATCTGTCACTCACCAGCAGCCAAGCAAACACTTTGATTCGTAGCATGACCTTGAAAGACCAAATGCATTAATATATCTTACTGGCAGTTATACCTCTGAAACAATGCTGATAATATGCGTGGGATGAATAATGTCCATCCTTCCAAATGGTTAGCCAAGAATCTTTAATCCTAGGATCCAGTGTTACTTGTGATAATTTAGACTGAAGCCTAAGCAGCTCATCATGTGCTTGGGTGGATAATGGCAGGTGAAAAAGCTGTGTTGTTTTCTGTATTTAGGACATCCTTGACGGAAAGGTTCCTGTCAACCACAAATGAAAAATGTCTATGGAATGCCTCCTGCAATACCTTGTCACCCCAGTAATAAGACCAAAACAGAGTTGTGTCTCCATCTCCTATGGACACAGTACATACTTTGTTATAAGTTGGAGCAAGTTTCATGATGTCCTTCCACCAAAATGAACCACAAAGATTAGCAACATGTGGGACACCATCCGGGTAATATTTCCAAACCAAATTAACCTAAGGAATGTTTTCCTTATTGAAAAACTTATGCATGTGTTTTCATGAGGCCTTCATTCTGTTTTCTCAAGTCCATGATTCCAAGGCCACCACACTTTCTTGGCTTACATATCATGTCCCAAGCTGCTAAGGACTGTTTCTTCGATTCTGTATTATTTCCCCTCCACAAACACTGCCTGATGATCCTATATATTTCATTCAAAATTCCTTGGGGAATATCCAGAGAACTTAAGAAATAAATTGACATAGAAGAGAGGCAAGAAACAATCAATTGTAACCTCCCCCCATAGGCCAGAATAGTTGAACTAGCACTGAGCCTTCTTTCCACACTATCCACCAGAGGCATTAGGTCACTGATTTTGGCTTAGTTGTGCCCATTGGCAACCCAAGATAGGTGAAGGGAAAAGAGACAACAACACAGCCAAATTCATCTGCCAATGATTTGACTTCCTCAGCTGACACATTTAAAGGCAAAATACATGACCTGTGAAAATTTATCTGCAAACCAGTGGACATGCTGAAGTCCTGTAAAGCCTGTTTTAGAACACCCAGTTGAGTGGAATCAGCCTCAAGGACCAGAATTGTGTCATCTGCATACCGTACCATAGGATAATCACTTGATCCTCCCATAATTGGCAAATTAATCAAACCCCTATTTTTCAGGTCATTGATCACATATTGCAATAATTCTACACCAAGAACAAAAAATAAAGGGGACAGTGGATCTCCTTGCCTCACTCACCTTCTACATCTGAAATTTCTACCAGGCACACCATTCAATAGCACTAAAGAAGTTCCAGATTCTAGGAATTCTTTGACCCATGCAATGAAAGTCTCACAGAACCCAAAATCTATTAACATGATATAAATAACTTCATGTTCAATTGAATCAAATGCTTTCTCAAAGTCAGGCTTTAAGATGACAATTGGTTTCTTTGAGGCCTGGCATTGGTGTATATACTCAAAGGACCAAGCAATGCAATCCTGTATTGATTTCCCTTTAATAAATTCATACTGATTTGCATGAATACATTGTAGGATTTTTCCTTGCAGTCTGTCAGCCACCAGTTTGGACAGAAACTTGAGACAAACATTAGTCAAAGAAATTGGTCTGTAGTCATTAATCATTTCAAGGGTGGGATTTTTTGGAACCAGAGTGATAAAAGAAGAATTTATGTTTTCCAGAGATAGTTTATTATCATGGAAGTCCTGAGCTAGAGCATAGAAATCCTCCTTAATGACATCCCAACATTTATTCATAAACAGAACATTAAAGCCATCAGGGCCAGGTGCCTTGTGAGCAGACATTCTCTTAATGACATTATCCATTTCCTCTTTGGTGAACTGCCTAGTTAACTCCGATAGATTGTCAAACACCTGGGATCAGATCTTGGATATCAAACATCATTTGGATCCCCTGTTTGGTTCCCATTCTTTGTTTAAAACTAGACCAAGCAATAGTAGCCATATGATCATAATCAGAGCCACAAGTCCATCGAGGAGCTATAAACTAGAAATTGTATTTCTCCTATATTTATCTGTTGCCATGGCATGAAAGTACTTTGTATTTTCCTCCCCCAATTTAATCCATCTCATAGTGCATCTTTTCCTCCAATATTGGAACTGTATTTTTAGCAGGTCCTCATGATGAAGTTTTACAATCCTTCTGAAGTTTTCCTCCTGGATGAAGAGGTTCCTTTCCTCTTCCAACTCATCAAGAAACAGAATGACTAGGTTGCACTAAGTTATTAACAACTTGATGTTAGAGAGGCTCAGTTTCCATTTATTTAGATCTCCTCTGAGATTTTTAAACTTTGCTGCCAAAGTGCCAACAGTAGAGGAAGCATTTGTGGGTTTATTCCAAGCAGCAGTGACATAATCCATAAAGCCTGGCTGATTGACCCAGAAGTTTTCAAAACGGAATAGTTTCGCCTTTGGTATGACCGTGTCAATACTAACTAGGCATGAGACATGATCAGACGTGGGCCTTGCCAAAGCAGTGACAATAGTGTTTGGGTAAGCTGTAGTCCATGAAGGTGAGGAGAAGAACCAGTCTAATTGCTCTAGTAGAGGGGATTGTTGCATATTTGACCAGGTATAAGCTCTTCCCTTAAGAGGTAGTTCAAGTAAGCCAAGATGGTCTATGATATTATTAAAAATAAACATATCATTAATATTCCCCCATGATTGCTTCTATTTTCTTTAGACCTTATGAAGTTAAAGTCACCCATAAATAACCACAACTCATCATTAGGTATCACCAAATCATACAACCATTGAGCAAATCTATCTCTTTGCTCCCCTTAACAAGGTCCATATACTACCACCAGGTTCCATTTCTGATTTGTATGAACAGATGTGAATGATATAATAATCCCAAAACTCTAAGTTTGGATCAAAGTCCCCTGAAAAACACTGGATTTCCACACCACAAGAATACCCCCTGAAGCACCCCTAGAAGGAGAGAAAGCGAAATTATCAAAAGATCTTGGACAACATTTTCTGATGAAAGCCCTATTGAATTCTTCCTTTTTAGTTTCCTGAATACAGGCCACTGCACATCCACTTTCATCTATTTTATTAAACAAAGCTAGCTGCTTACTTTCAGCATTTAACCCTCTTATATTCTAGCATAACACCTTCCAGACCATATAATCAACATGATAATCCATTTATAAACTTTAAGATTTGGGACACAGTGTGCCAGGCATAACCAGACACATAATTCAGACATAGACATACCAATATAAAGTTCAGGCGACCATAGACCAAATCTAGACATAGACAGACCAACAAAAGGTTCAGACTAACACAACCTAGAAGACTCAGACAAAATAACAGACTTTGACACAGACGCATAAGTTTTTTGCCAGCCAAGGAACTAAACAAAGATAAAAATATAGCATGAAGATAAACACTCCAGCTCAAATAAGACATGTTCTTAGCTGGCAGTAGAAGTCTTTTAAGGAGCCGTAAGCTTCGCAACAGTTATCTCCTTTGGGTCTATGCCAAGAATGTCACCAATCGTTCGTAGCACTGACACAGGTGTTGGAGGTGTGAAAGAGGGTGCACCATTCTTACTCCTTGAGTCCTCCATTGCTTTTTCAACATTGCCAATATGAGCCGAGGATTTCTTACTTTTTTCTTTGGCCTTGTCTCGGTGCCTGGCACCAGGGGAGCTTTGTAGCCACCCAGTTGTGTCTGACTACGAGTACACATCCTCTGAGTAAGGTTGACCACTGGGGTGGCAATTTTCTTGCCTCTGCCTCTCCTTTTAATAGGTGAAACGCTGCCCTGGGCTTGAAACTCCATGAATGGAATGGATGCAATGGGAGCAGTCCCCTTGTCGAACAATATCTTATCACTTGAGAGCACAACTTTCCTAGGACCAGCAGATCCCTCTGATGAACCAGTAGGGGAGAAGGAAGTATTGAATGCAGCACTCTAATGACCCACAAGTATAGGGGGTATATCGTAGTATTTTTAATAAATAGGAGTGTCGATCCCAACGAGGAGTAGAAGGTGTTGACTAGAGGTATGGAGCAGGAAATCTCTATAAATACTTAGCAAACGGAATTTTAGGGGTTTTCTGATAAAGCAAAAAAACAAGGTGCAAGTAATAAAGACAACGAACAACTGCAGCAAGTGGCCCAATCCTTTCTTATCAAAGGACAAGCCGGTGGAAATATTTATAAGGACCAAACGTTCTTGAGGACACATGGGAATTCTATCAAGTGATTTCGTTTCAAATAGCTAAGTACCTTTCTTTGGTGTTGTAAGTGTTGTGTGGGTGAACCTGTGCTAATGTACGGACCTTACTTGGACTAATACATACTTGTGATTAAACCCCCTACAAGCATCTACAACTACATGAAAGCAATTAAGATATAAACCTAACCACAGCCTTAAACTCTGAGATCCTACACTCCCTTGTGCAAAGGTGTCCTAACGGGGGTTCAGATTTCTGTCACTTCGGCAACCCCACAATTAGTAGCCAAATACACAATGCACTCCCCTAGGCCCATAAATGTTGAAGTATCATGTAGTCGACGTTCACATGACACCACTAGAAGAATAGCACGACAACTTAAATACTAAACCATTGAATAATATCTCAACACAAATCCACTACTAACAACATGACTTCTCCCATGTCCTTAAGAACTAAATGAACTACTCACAAGACATTGATGACCCACAAGTACATGGGGTCGCAACAGTCTTCGCGGATAGTATTACCCAATTTATTGATTCGACACAAGGGGAGCCAAAGAATACTTGCAAGCCTTAACAACTGAGTTGTCAGTTCAGCTGCACCTGGAAATAGTTCTTGCTCACAGAAGTTTATCAGTAGCAACATTTTGTAGTAGCAACAACAAAGCAATAGCAGTAGCAACAACAACAGGGAAACATGAGCAATAGTAACAATAATGGTAATAGTAGGATTCGAGTGCAGTAGGCATAGGGATGGATGGACGGGCGTTGCATGGACGAGTCTAAACATGTAACTTCAAGATCTAGGGCATTGCAGATAAATAATAAAAAGTATCCAAGTACTAAACAATCCTAGGCATGTGCTCCAAATATAGTTATACGTGCTCGTAATGAGAACTTGCACAACATCTTCTGTCCAGCCAACCCGTGGCAGTGGGGCCTCTAGGGAACTACTGGCAATTAAGGTGCTCCTTTTAATAGAGCACATGAGCAAAGCATTAACACTCCATGAACACATGTGATCCTCACACCAAAGCCATTCCCTCCGGTTGTCCCAATTATTGTCACTTTGGGGCCTTTGGATCCGAACAATGATATGTGTACACAACTTGCAGATAAGATCACAAACAATACTAACATAATGATTCAATAATAAGTTCAGATCTGAGATCATGGCACTCGGGCCCTAGTGACAGCATTAAGCATAACAAGTTGCAACAAATTCAAATAGCACAAGAGAAACTAGGCACTATGCCCTAACAATCTTATTCGATTACATGATAGAACTCATCCAATCCCTACCATCCCCAAGCCTACAGCGGGGGATTACTCACTCATGGATGAGGGAAACATCGGTGGTTGATGGAGATGCGTTGGTGATGGCGATGGCGATGATCCTCTCCAAATTCCCCGTCCCGGCAGGGTGCTTGAACGGAGTTTCTGGATCCGAATCTTGGTTTCTGGTGGCGGCGGCGGAGCGGAACTCTTTCTAGAAAATTATCGAACCCCCTCGGTTTTTAGGTCGAAAGGCAACTTATAGGCGCAGAGGGAGGCCAAGGGGTGCAGGGTGGCACACCCCTCCGGTAGCGACCAGTGGTGGGCCCGCGCCTAGGGTGGGTGTGGGCCCCCCTAGGCCTCCTCTCTGTCTCTTCTTCTGGATCCATGGATCTTCTGGTGAAATATAATTTTTGGCATATTTTCCGAGATTTTTCCTGATAGTTCATTTTCTGCACAAAAACAAGACACCAAGGTAATTCTGCTGAAAACAGCATTAGTCCGTGTTAGTTGTATCCAAATCACACAAGTTTAGAGAAGAAACAATAGCAAAGTGTTCGAGAAAGTAGATACGATTTGGACGTATCAACTCCCCCAAGCTTAGCTTATTGCTAGTCCTCAAGCAATTCAGTTGAAAACTGAGTGTGATAAAAGAACTTTCACGAACACATTGCTTCATATGATGTAAATATTCTCAGCACAAGAGTAGATGCTTAGACGATTCATAATAAAGAGTATGCAACTAAGTCTACCCAATAGTCATTGCAAGCTATGAGAAGAAACCAACTCAATAATAATAAGTAGCATGAAACATAAACATAAGCAACATTGCAATGCTCATAATAAGGTATTATAGAGTGGTATCTCACTTGCCTTTGTTTGAAGAGCACAATATAAAAGCCAAGGCACCTCTGAAGTTCAAATGAAGACTAGAAGTAAAGATATCAGATATACAAGCATCAAAGTCATGACATAATTAACCACGTTTTGGAACAAACACAAGAATGACAACTATGCTCTCAAGAAGGTGCTCATAGAATAAGTGGTGACTCAACAAGGTTGTGAAAACGGTTTTGAAAGGTTTGAAAGGCTTCCCAATGCTGAAAGGAAGGTACTCATTAGCTTTGAGCTCTCATTGCCCCTATCATAGGCATCTTCATGTGGTTAAGGTGAAAGTGAGGTCCACTCTGAATCATATGCTTGACAGACCATAAACTGGAAATCCCAAGTCCCTTGAGTACGAGGGTCGCTTCGCATGCTACTCAACTTTGGTCACCTGAAAGTTCTTGTCATTGTAAATACATGCATATCATCGAGAACCGCCACGGGGTACCCCTTACACATGGTACAGGAGCTTTCCCATAACCAAAACGACAAGGCAAGCAGACAATAAGCATCTCAGCAATCTGTTTATTTACCATGTGCATAGCTTTTTATTGAGGACGCTTCATAGATGCTCATTATGGTGATGCTGCAAGTTTCCACCATGATTAGGCATGGCTTAGGCTAGCGGCCCAGGCGTTTCTCTAACACAATGTATAAACTCCATGAACTCACAACCTCCACTTTTATTTCACATCTTCGACATCCGTAACCAAAAGAGCAAGGAATCAACTGGATGAGATATCCAAAAGGTGTTGAAAGTGTTCATCGTGACAGCACGGTTCTACTGACTCCCAGCATATAATTAGCAAGCATATAACTTTCATGGACTAGTCACAATGGTTCAGAATTATTAAGCGCAAGGAATAAAGTGTGCCATCAAGTTCGTGAGAGCTTTACTAACTAACTTTCTCAAAACATACAAACATTTTATTTTGGAAGAAAACACGACATATGGAATATGCACTGAAATAGCAAATAATGCTAATAGGTAGGTATGATGGACACAGCTGGCAATATTGGTTTTGGGGAGTTGGAAGCACAGGTAGGGCACATACCCAGTGCAAGTGAAGGCTAGCAATAGAGAGGGAGCGACAAACGAGAGAGCAATAACTGTCATAATCATGCTTGCAACAAAATAGGACTAACTATGGCATGAAAGTGATATAAGAACTCTGAGGCAAAATAAATCATCGAGGCTTACTGACTATTTATTAGTCATATGCATGCGTGAGCATGTGCCAAGTCGATTCACATGAACAGTCAGAGGAGGATACCACAATATCATACCAAAATATGAATAAAACAATGCAAGCAAACATTCATATGACATGCTACAAACTATGAGCAAGCTGGAGCTCATCACAAGCAAGCAATAACTAATAAGCATCCATAATGACATACAACTTACACAAGCAGGCTAAGCATGCTCACAATGATGAGTATATGTATAAGAATGAAACAAATAGAGTTCTTTACCAGCCTCTTACCACACCTCAAGTTGTCTTAATCTTCATTATTGTCCTTCACTTGTGTGACTTGAATAATAACATGAAACTAAAATCCACTGAGGACGGCTGAACCCTGCAAAGAACTCACAAAACCAAAGAAGAACAACAAATATTTTTGGTGTTTTTGATTTTTTAAAGAAGGAAAACAACGCAAACCCAAATGAAGCAAAGGAAAACCAAAACCAAAAACAAAAACTAAGACGCTCCAAGAATAACACAATTGTGCATTTCAAGCACAAAAAAATCATTTAAAACCATGCAATTATAAGCTACTTGAACAGGAACATCCTCACATATACCAACAGGAATAGTAGTTGACTTATCAGCCATTTGCAAAGATATATCAGTTGGTATCAACTTTTCTAGTTGGAGTCTCTTGTAGAGAGAAAAATGCATAACACTAACTCCAGCTCCCAAGTCACATAAAGCAGTTCTAACATAATTATTCTTAATGGAGCAAGGAATAGTTGGTATACCAGGATCACCAAGTTTCTTTAGAACCTTACCATTGAAGGAATAATTAGCAAGCAAAGTAGAAATCTCCTCATTAGGAATCTTCCTTTTATTAGAGACAATATCCTTCATATACTTTGAATAAGGAGGCAACTTAATAGCATCAGTCAAAGGAATTTGCAAGAATAAAGGCTTCATCCACTCACAAAACTTGTTGTAGTGTTCTTCCTCCTTTGACTTGTGTTTCTTACCTGGAAAAGGCATAGGTTTATACACCCAAGGTTCTCTCTCTTTACCATGTTTATTAGCAATAAAATCTTCCTTTGTGTACCTGGTGTTCTTAGTGTGCTTCTCAGGTTCTTCCTCACCTTCATCCTTATCTAGAGACTCATTTTTATCATTACCACTCTTAGTTTCAGCATCAGAGACAGATATACTATTAGGATCTACAGTAGGTTCAAGTGGTTCCTCAACTATCTTATGTTTCTTTTTCTTTCTCTTACGGGGACTACCACTATCTTCACCTTGTTGGGAATCCTGCTCTATTCTTTTAGGGTGTCCTTCAGGATATAAAGGATCTTGAGTAGCTATACCACTCCTAGTTCTAATTCCATAAGCATGTTTATCTCCTGAAGCATTAACTAGCATATCATTTTGCACCTTAGAAAGTTGATCAAGTTGAGTTTGAACCATTTGAAAGTGTTTACAAAGCATTTTAATGTCATTAGAAGTTCTTTCCACAATATCTTTCAACTCATGGATAGCTCTAGAGTTTTCCAATAAATGATCCTGAACTTGTTTATTAAAATGACCTTGTTTAACAATAAAAATGTCAAGTTCTTCTAAGCATTGATCGGGAGGCTTACCATAAGGAATATCACCTTCATCAAAGTGTTGGAGAGAGTGTACCTCAATAGTAGATGAGTGGGGAATTGGCTTACATAATTCTTCTATAGGAGGTAGATTCTTCACATCTTCAGCTCTAATACCTTTCTCCTGTAGACACTTCTTAGCTTCCTTCATCACTTCATCATTTAATGCAATAACTCCCCTCTTCTTTGTTATTGGTGTTGGAACTAGTTCAGGCATAAATGGTTCAGGAGTAATAGGCTCAGGTGTATTTAGCTTAGTTGAAGTCCAATCGTCATAATTATTGCTTATCTTAGTCATTAATTCTTCAGCATCTGTAGGACTCCTTTTCCTGAAAACACAATCAGCAAAGCTATCTAGGTAGGTCCTAGAATCATCAGTTAGTCCATTATAATAAATATCAAGAAGCTCATTCTTAGGTAATGGACATCCAGGATGTGCATGAATCAAGGCATATAACCTTGTCCATGACTCAGGCAATTTCTCTTCTTCTCCCTGTTTAAAATCAAAAAGTCTCTGCAAAGAAGCATGTCTAGCACTGGGAGGAAAATATTTCTGGAAGAAAGAAGCAATCAAACAATCAGAGCTATCAATGGAACCAGGAGGTAATCTATTAAACCAAGCCCTAGCTTCTCCTTTTAGTGAAAAAGGGAAGATCTTAGTAACAAAGTACTTGCGCATCTTAAAATCATCAGAGAATAAAGAACTCATAGTAGAAAGCTCATTCATATGAGCCACAACACTCTCATTTTCAGTCCCACAAAAAGGTTCTTTCTCAACAATATCTAAATAAGATAAATCAAGAGAGAAATCATAATCTTCATCTTTAATATCTATGGGAGAAGTGGCAAACTTAGGATCATAGGACAACTTAGGCATGATAGTACATCTAGCAAGGAGACTCTTAGCACTAGTACCATGTGTGTTTCGGCACTCTTCAACAAAATCATCAATGAACTCAATGTAACCATCATTAATATCATAACTCTTACTAGGCTCAGGTGAGCTAACAGGTGTAACAGTGTCTTCACTAGGAGTTTTGGTATTTCCTAGACTAGCCATAGTAGCGTCTAGAAAAGGACCTAATGAACCACTCACATCAAGGACAGTAGAAGTAACATCATGAGTATCAAAAGCAGTTTCAGACTCAGCAGTAGTAGCAGTGTGTGTAGCATGTGTATGTGGTGGTGGTGTGACATGCTTACTTATAACAGACGGTGAATCAAGAGCAGCAGAGGTGTTTAGGACTGTACCTCTTCTTGTAGTGGATGGTAAAATAGGGAACTTTCCATCACGATACTTCACCATGATGAAAGGAGTAGCAGTGAAAAATAATAGATCCAAGTGAACTTACAAATAAATCTTTGCTCCCCGGCAACGGCGCTAGAAAATAGTCTTGATGACCCACAAGTATAGGGGATCACAACAATCTTCGCGGGTAGTATTACCCAATTTATTGATTCGACACAAGGGGAGCCAAAGAATACTTGCAAGCCTTAACAACTGAGTTGTCAGTTCAGCTGCACCTGGATATAGTTCTTTCTCAAAGAAGTTTATCAGTAGCAACAGTTTGTAGTAGCAACAGCAAAGCAACAGCAGCAGCAATAGCAACAGGGAAACAGGAGCAATAGTAACAATAATGGTAATAGTAGGATTCGAGTGCGGTAGGCATAGGGATGGATGGACGGGCGTTGCATGGAGGAGTCTAAACATGTAACTTCAATATCTAGGGCATTGTAGATAAATAATAACAAGCATCCAAGTACTAAACAAGCCTAGGCATGTGCTCCAAATATAGTCATACGTGCTCGCAATGAGAACTTGCACAACATCTTCTGTCCAGCCAGCCCGTGGCAGCGGGGCCTCTAGGGAACTACTGACAATTAAGGTGCTCCTTTTAATAGAGCACCGGAGCAAAGCATTAACACTCCATGAACACATGTGATCCTCACACCATAGCCATCCCCTCCGGTTGTCCCAATTATTGTCACTTTGGGGCCTTTGGATCCGAACAATGATATGTGTACACAACTTGCAGATAAGATCACAAACAATACTAACATAATGATTCAATAATAAGTTCAGATTTGAGATCATGGCACTCGGGCCCTAGTGACAAGCATTAAGCACAACAAGTTGCAACAAAGTCAAATAGCACAAGAGAAACTAGGCACTATGCCCTAACAATCTTATTCGATTACATGATAGAACTCATCCAATCCCTACCATCCCCAAGCCTACAACGGTGGATTACTCACTCATGGATGAGGGAAACATCGTTGGTTGACGGAGATGCGTTGGTGATGACGATGACGATGATCCTCTCCAAATTCCTCGTCCTGGCAGGGTGCCAGAACAGAGTTTCTGGATCCGAATCTTGGTTTCTGGTGGCGGCGGCGGAGCGGAATTCTTTCTGGAAAATTATCGAACCCCCCTCAGTTTTTAGGTCGAAAGGCAACTTATAGGCGCAGAGGGAGGCCGAGGGGGTGCCTGGGATGGCTGCACCCCATCCAGGCGCGACCAGTGGTGGGCCCGCGCCTGGGGTGGGTGTGGGCCCCCTAGGCCTCCTCTCCGTCTCTTCTTTTGGCTCCGTGGATCTTCTGGTGAAATATAATTTTTGGCATATTTTCCGGGATTTTCCCTGATAGTTCATTTTCTGCACAAAAACAAGACACCAAGGTAATTCTGCTGAAAACAACGTTAGTCTATGTAAGTTGTATCCAAATCACACAAGTTTAGAGAAGAAACAATAGCAAAGTGTTCGAGAAAGTAGATACGTTTTGGACGTATCAGACATCATATGGATCAAGATCAAAGATGATATGGTGATGGATAACAATCTGAACATAAATAATAATCCAATGGCTCCACTCACAAGCATCAACTACAATAGTAATCAACACTGGGAAAGTTTCCCCTAAGAACTATGCAAGTATTCAACACAATTGTTACAGCGGGATGGAGTGGTGATGATGGTGCTGGTAGAGATGGTGGTGTGGATGATGATGATGGTCCCGATGAAGTCTAGCTTGACGATGGTGTTGATGGCGACGATCTCCCTCTCCGGGAAGGAATTTCCTCGGCAGAAATCTGTCTACCGGAGAGCTCTTTCTCTCTCGGTGTTTTCCACCCCACAGAGGCAGCGGAATCTTTCTGTGGTCGCTCCCCGTGTTTTAGGGTTCCGAGAGGAAGATATAGGCGAGAGGGCGGAGTCAGAGGCCGGCCAGGTGGGCCACACCTCCTCTAGGCGCGGCTAGGGGGTGGCCCACGCCTTGGGGGTGTGGGCCCCCTGTGGCCCATCTACGCCTCCCCTTTTGGCTTCCTTCGTCATCTAGGAAAATATAATTTTCCATGATTTTTCTGGTATTTTTCCGATCTTCGCAAAATTGCATCAAAACACCTCTTTTTCCATCAGAATCCTGACTCCAGCAGTTCATCCTCCAAGAATCATCCAACGTGCAAAAACAAATGAAAAGACATAAGTAACACCTCATAATATGAAATATATCAATGAATAGAGGCAAATTATGATATAGAATGGTGATGCAAATTGGACGTATCACACTCCAAGGCCTCTTTTGCAGCAGACTAACTGGTGCAACATAGGGGACAACAGCTTTACCATAATCACCGTCAGACCTTCTGGCCTCCTGAACCTTGTTCCCTTCCCCTGACCTGATATCTGTAACCACATCTCTCCCCTCAGGTTGTACTGGAGGAACAATATTCACCGCAGTAACAAGATGGGAAAGAGGCTGGACCATAGGTACTCCAAGTTGAGCATCAGCCACATCAGCATTGCCACCCTCATTACCAAAAATCCCATCAATGTTTATTCTAGTGTTATCATCCACCTCATTGTCATCCCTAATAGCATTAGCTGCAGGATGTTCCACAACCACAACCACTTTAGGGATCGGTATCTCCTCCAGAATTGGTTCTGCATGCTGATCATTATCTGCGAGGTTTTGTCCATCCACATCAGCTTCTAGTATAACAAGATCCTCTAGGATTGGCTCAACTTCTCCCACAATATCTTGCAGATCATCCTGAACTGGTACCTGCTCCTCCATAGAAGGAGAGGACATCATAGAATGCACTAAATCAGAAAAAGAGTCCTGTGGCGGTTGGGAAGGCTGCTGATGAGGTTGTTGCTGGTGTTACTCTGCAAGAAATGGACAGGGAGGTGGCATGTTCCAACCAATCTCAGGATACTCAGGAAGCACAAACAAGTTATCATCAGGTATCATCTACCATGGAAGAGGGTGTGGGTTACCATTGATCGACATTGGGTCCTCATCTTTAGGGTGTTCATCCGCCAAGTCAGCTGACAGTATGTAGCAAGGAGCAGTCCATGTAACATCCCAAAAATACTAAAATTGGATCATCAAACTCTAATCATCAAATTTAGGGTTAACAAAAATGTTTCTAATTAAAAATATGAAAGCATCCATATGTGTGTGTATTAAAAATTGGATTCCTTTGAATTGCCATGATTCTGTGTTTAATTGCTTGTAAAATGATTCTTAGGTGAAATAAACATCATCTAAACAATCCCCAAACTTTTCCCAAAGACAAACAAGTCAAAACAAACAAATTAAGTGAATGGTCATTTTGGCCAATTTAACTCCCATGCCTACTTTGGCTATCCCTAACTTTCAGAATTTAACAGAAACATGTATGTATCTTTGCACCCCTTGTTAGTACTCATAACAAGGTACCAAGGCCCACTTTGTGATCATCCAAAAACATTTAAATACTTAGTTTAAATGATAGTTTAAAATTGAATCTATCTCATATGGGAAGATCCCACTATTTCAAAAACCACTCAAACCAACGTAATTTTCAAAACCCAAGCATCCACAGATTCCCCAGTACATGCCTAGCACACCCACCAAAAATCTTGTCAAAATTCAAAACTTAAGTTCATGCGGCCATTTCATCAAACAGGTTGCAGATTCAAATCAACCAAATCAACTTCACTGTTTTTAATAGTGTTTTGGTCCTAACTTGTTCCCTCTCTGGACACAACTAGCCTTAGTAGATCATCTAGCAACCTTAACTAATCTCTAGCACCACTGTAATCTGGCCATTGTCATCAATGGTGAGCATGCCGAGAGCACCATTGCCACCCAATGGTCGATAGCAAGCTACAAGCAACACTAGCCTCGCCAACCTTGTCTGAGAGCTATCCAGCACTCCACCGCTGCACTCCATCCCCCCACAGCAATGCCACCATCGGACCACACGCCCAAGCCATGCCAAGCCCTCTGCGAGCATGGCGAGAGCGCCACCCTCGACACGCCCAGCTGGGCCGCCTTTGCCGCGTGCACGCGTGATCACCACCACCCCAGCAACCCCGTAGACACGCCCGTTCGCCACCGCGCAGACCACACGCGTTGTGCGCCATCAAAACTTCTGACGGACACGCTCAGAGCACCACAGCGTTCCGACCAATCAGCACCGCCCCACGCCTCGCCACCACGCCGTTGAGCTTCGCCAGGGAGCACCGCACCGCCCTACCATCACCCACGCTGATAGCCCTATGTGCCGTAGACCACGACGAGCTCAGCCCGCGCCCGTCGGTCCCCTCTCGCCACTATAAATAGAGCCATCCCCCGCTCGATTTCTTCACTCCCCTCTCACCTAGAACTGCCCCACCTTACTCCCGGAGCAAGGCGAGCAGAGAATCTCCGGAATTTCACCAGAGCCTGCCGCTGCTAGAGAAGAAGGAAGCCATAGATTGGAGCCGCCCCAGGAGGAGCTGCCGGTACCAGGAGGATCGCCGTCGTCGACTTTGTCGTTTGCCCCCATCACCGACCCTCGCCTTAGCCCCGGTGAGCCTCCCATGACCCCCACCTGCCGTGTTAGGGTTCTGTCTCGCCGGCGCTGCCCGACATGGACGATGAGCCGTAGACGTTCGATTAGACTTAGATCGTGCGTCCGAGATCACCCTGTACCGCTTCGCGTGTTATGAGCCACTGACTGGTGGAACCCCCTGTCAGTTGCGCCCCGCGCTGCGGAGTGACACCGGGCCGGCCCAATAACATTTCCCGCGCAGCCCACTCGTTTGAATTTAGCCTTTTCTATTTATATTCAAACTTAGTTCTGTACCTGGTTTCAAAAATCAACCCAGCTTGATTCAGTGAACCAAATTGAATGAAACCAATTTTGTTAGAAAGGTATTGAAATGCTTAATCCAGGCCCGTTGGATTTAAATCATTAGGATCTATATATCAACCTTGGTAAAAATAAGAAGTCAGAAGCTTTTCTGCATTCAAACATTTTTCCAATTTCAACCATAATAGCTTTTGAGTTGATTCCAACTCTCAAAAATCACATTTGATCATACCTTTCAGAATATATAAAAACATATGGGTTTACTTACAGAAATAATGTTCAAGTAATAAAAGAATGCCACATAGGCATTTCTAGTCATTTTATTTAATTAAAATAAAAGGTTAAACCTTATTAAATTGTGACACCACTTTAAATCACATTCCCATGTACTGAAATATGTGGTGATGACATGTTTCAACATGATCCCATGTTTGGTTTGGAGAATATTAAATCTTAAGTAGTTTTTCAATGAGTAGAAATTACTTTTCTAAAAATAAATAAATAATGCAAGTGCCTTAATCTTGAATGTAGTGATGATGCTAGATCATCTATAGAACCCATTTTTGTGATGATTGAAAGTAGTTAAGTATTGTTTGGTGATTGTGTACGTCGTATTTATTCATAGACGCTAGTACCGATCAAGGATACGAGGAGGAAGGAGGATACTACGAAGAAGAAGCCGAGGAGAACTTCAACCACTGCTCTGCACAAGGCAAGCTAACACTTGCAATTATGAAAGTTAGATAACCTATGCAATGCACTAAGCATGCTTGGGTGGACACCTTTGATGATACCCAATCCTAGTTTTACTTGCAAGCTTTATACTTTATTTCTTTATCAAAGCTTTCTCTTAGAGTTTATTTAAGTGAATTGTAGATTCTAGAAAGATAATTGAAGGTTGCATAAAGAGCATAAATTTTGGCCTAAGCTAGATAATCTTGATGTCATCCTAAGGCATGAGATTGAACTCAATTAATCTCCCCTTAATTACCACCCCTCATTAGTACTCACCCCCACTTGTAGATGCTAGTGCTAAGCATAAAACTTGATCAACTCTAGATGGGAATACTTGGTGGAAAATGGTTATGAAAACCTTAGAATGATGAGTCATTCTACTGAGATGTTTTGACATGTGTTTTTGAACACCAGATGATTTTGATGATGAAAATGTTGAGGCATGAGGCTTAGCCCTTTTTAAAACTGATGGTTGTCTGGATGCGATACCATTCCAATTTTACCGTACAACCACAATCCGAAAATTGGGTAGGTCTTGACTGGAAACTTATATACCTTAGTATGGGTTCCCTCACGGCCAAGGTCTAAGTTGAGGCTACCTTGTGAAGATTGTCCACCTGTGCAGTACCCAAGATGACAGTTGGTCATGGTTGGGAGGCCAAACTCACAGGAGAGGTTCCTATACTAGGGTGTGTAATTGAAAGGTTAGGATTAATTATCCGCATACTGAGTATGGTGAATTCAGGATTTGTTCCTGACGGATGTATCGAATGTTGTGGTGAAAGTGTACAATCTCTGCAGAGTGTCAAACTATTCGAATAGCCGCGTCCGCGGTTATGGATAGTTGGAGTGGCCATACTATTCCCCCGTCAGATGTTTTCAAAATGACTTGTGAAATGAATTGAGACTTTGACTTGACCACAACAGAGTTGTGATAGGAAATTCAAGTTCCCATTTAGTTTCTTTGCTTCCGAACTTAGTAGAAGTAAATCTGGCTTTTTGCAAAACAACCCTAGAGTTTAGTGTCCTACTGCAAAAACCCCCTTCACTTGTTAGTATTAGTTTGCGAGTACTTAAAGAGTACTCATGGCTTTGTCCCTGGCTATTCCCGTGGCCAGACTATGAAGAGGAGTACCAGGAGGATGGACCCCAGGAAGGTTACGACAACTAGGATCATCTCCCATCGTCAGTATTGCTTGTGACCCTGAAGATGGAGCTTCGCCTACGCTACCTTTATTATTACGTATTTCCGCTGCTTGAGTTGTATTAAGAACTGGATCATGAGATCCTTATTTGTGTAAAAGCTTATGTATGGTTTGTAATGGATGATGTACTGTGGTATCCAAATCTGTTATGTCTCGCAAAAATGGTAATCCTGGGATTGCGATGTATGGCATAACAGGCATCTGGGATTAAAAATCCGGGTGCTGACAAGTTGGTATCAGAGCCAGGTTGACCATAGGAGACCCTAGTTAGACTGGACGTTTGAATCAAAAACTTAGTTTCAAAACCAAGGGAAGCAAATATTTACAAAAACTTATTCCCATTCTTATCACTTGGTTTCTTTCATAAAAATTCATGTTCCTCAAAAACTCTTGCAAAATACCTAAAAATTGACACACTTGATCACTCTACTAACTTACTCATCCTATATTCTTATAGATGGGCGTGAAGTACAGCAAGTTTTATCAGTTGGGGAATGGAGGAGACCTTATCTTTGAGCGGGACTTGGACCAGCTTTCGGAACTTCTGGAGCGTCCGCACCCCGAGTTCTTCGGAGCTCAGCTCAATGATCAAGGAGGAGAAGATCTGCAGTGGCTAATTGTTGCAAGTCTCCGAGGAAAGATTGAACCTCCCACTGCTGAGGGAATTCAGTTCACCTTAAGAGAGAACAACTGGCTCGATGGACTTGCCAGGGCCATGCAGGAAGCTCTTGCACATGCGTGGGCGAGTATCAACCAGATCAAGGGTACCCGCTTTGAGTTTTTTCCAAGGCGTGATGCTATGGGACAACCACTGGAAGCCCCATACCACCCCGAGCTGAAGACTCAGTTGGACCACCTTAGCTTCATGATGTACGATCGTCAGCAGGAATTGGACAATGCCCATGACTATTCCAACCACAAGTCCGCCATCATCAAGACGAAGAACCAGACCATCGCCATGCTCGCGAAGGACCGCAAGTCTTGCCGCCGTCAGCTTGACAAGAAGGAGCGCATCATTGCCCGTCTTGGCCACCGTATATCGGGTTTGGAGGAGACCATCCACGAGAGAGACATGCAGCTGGAGGAAAGGGAGAATGCCGAAGAGGATCTTCGTGGAGACCCCTACTCCTATCTCAGTGATGATGATGATTTTCTGGAGGATCAGGCTATGGACTTCTTCACCGATGAGGATGATTTTGCCTTCATCAATGACGATGAGGATGATGAGGATGACGACTACACCGACTCCAAGGAGTAGTAGCACTTGAGCGCTAGCGTAGTGAGTTGTATTCGGTCCCACTGTATCGTAGTTGCCAGAATGGTTCTTAAAACCATCTGTTTACCTTTGTTGTGGTGTGTGTTGTATCGTGTGCTATGAATGAATGAATGAAAAGCAAGTTGCTAGAAAATCTGAGTCAAACTTTAAAAACTTTTCAAAGTCCCTGAACCCTCAAATTTCCCTATTTTCTCATGATCTATCTCAATCTTCAGATGCCTCGCGGAGGAAGTGGTTCATCCCCGGACCCGATGTTGCAGATCCTGCAAATGTTGGTTTCTGACCGCGAAGCTGAAAGAGCGGAACGTCAAGCCAACCTAGCCACCCTTCAGCAGATAGCTCAGCTAGCCCACAACAATCAAGGCCACGGAAATCAGGACAACCATGGATCTAAGCTCAAGAATTTCTAGAATACCAACCCACCTATTTTCACTAAGTCGGAAGAGCCCTTGGACGCAGATGATTGGCTGCAAACCATGGAAAACAACCTGGAAGTCGCCGGAGTGGAAGCCAACGAGAAAGTTCTGTTCGCCACCCACAATCTAGCCGGAGATGCAAGAGCATGGTGGAACATCGTTCGTGCAATGACCGGAGGACAGATGATGACCTGGGAGGAATTCAAGGTCAAATTCAGCAGAACCCATGTGCCACCGGGTTTGATCAAGAGAATGAGAGATGAGTTCAGAGAACTGAAGCAAGGAAGGATGACCGTAGTGGAATACCGTGACAAATTCTTGTCATTAGCTAGGTATGCCCCGGATGAGATCGACACTGAAGCCAAGAAGAAAGAAAGATTCTTAAATGGTCTGCATGATGAGATGCAGACTGTGTTGGTCAATATCCCCTTTGCTGATATTGAAGCCCTTGTCGACTCTGCCATCCAGATGGAAGGAAAGATCAACCAAGACAATGAGAACCACAAGAGTCGCATGATGCATTATCCAGGAACCCATCAGACCCCAAAGTATCGCCCTAACCCATCTCCAGGATTTGCCCCGAGAACCAACTGACCCCCGATGAACCGTCCGACCTATCCCAACCGTGGAAACCCAAGGCCCGGAGGAAGTCACAACAACCCCGGAAACTCTAACAATTTCAACCGTGCCCCTCCCAAGTTCAACAACAACAATGTTGCCGCCAACACCAACACTGCCCCGAGGACTGGAAGCAATGATGTGCCTGTTGCAGCGAAGGACAAGTCGCAAGTGACTTGTTTTGACTGTGGAAATAAGGGTCACTACTCCAACGAGTGCCCCAACAAGAAGAATGCAGCAGCCCCCAATGCAAATGCCCCAGCTCAGCAGCAGCGTCGTGTTCATCCAGGAAGAAGGTTTGCCCCAGGGAACTCGCTCAACCGCAACGGCCGTCTTTTTCTCATGCATGTTGAAGAAGCCCAGGAAGCGCCAGACGTCGTGCTGGGTAGGTTTTCTGTTAATTCAGTACTTGCTAGATTGTTGTTTGATTCTGGTGCATCGCACTCATTTGTCACCGAAGAATTTGCATGCACTAGTAAGATTCAACCAACCAAACTGAAGCATGTTATGATTGTTCAAATCCCCGGTTCAACTACCAAAGCTAGGCAAATTTGCAAAGTCGTCCCTATCCGAATCCATGGCATAGATTTTTATGCTAATCTGATAGTACTTGGAACTAAAGGTTTGGAAGTAGTACTAGGAATGGATTGGATGTCCAAACATAAAGGATTGATTGACTGTGCCAAGAAAGCCATAACCATGACCAGTATAGCCGGAGTATCAGTCGATCATATATCTGAAACCTTACCTCGTCAATTCAAGTGCAACAAGAGTATAGCCCAACCTACCATTGACCAAGTCTGGATAGTCTGTGAATACCCCGATGTATATCCAGATGTTTTGCCCGGTATGCCCCCAGATCGGGATATCGATTTTATCATTGAACTAATCCCCGGAACCGGACCCATAGCCCAGAGACCATATAGTATGAACCCGTCTAAACTAGCGTAACTGAAGAAGCAACTGGATGCTATGTTGGAAATTGGATTGATTCAACCAAGTGTGTCACCATGGAGATCACCTGTCTTATTTGTGGACAATAAGGATGGAGGTAACCGTTTGTGTACGGATTATCAGAAGTTGAATGATGTCACTATCAAGAACAAATACCCATTGCCCAAGATAGAAGATTTGTTTGATCAGTTGACCGGTGCCAAAGTGTTTTCTAAGATTGATCTTAGAACCGGCTATCATCAACTCAAGATTCGCGCAGAGGATATTCCCAAGACTGCCTTTACCACCAGATATGGATTATACGAGTATACCGTCATGTCTTTTGGATTAACCAATGCCCCCGCTTATTTCAAGAATCTCATGAATAAGATTTTTATGGACTTCCTGGATAAGTTTGTCGTTGTTTTCATCGACGACATTCTGATTTATTCCAAATCAGAAGAAGAACATGAGCTACACCTAAGGACCATTCTTGGAACCCTTAGAGAGCATCAGTTGTATGCCAAGTTTAGCAAATGTGAATTCTGGTTACAGGAGGTAGGATTCCTCGGTCACATTGTATCAGACGGAGGAATTGCCATTGACCCTGCCAAAGTGAAAGATGTCGAAGATTGGCAAGCCCCAACCACTCAAACCCAAGTTCGTGCATTTCTCGGATTGGCGGGATACTACCACAAGTTCGTAGAAGGATTCTCGAGTATCGCCAGACCCATGACCCAATTGCTGAAGAAGGACAAGAAGTTTGAATGGACGGATAAATGTGAAGCGAGTTTTCAAGAACTCAAGAGAAGATTGATTTCAGCCCCAATCTTAATCATGCCAGATATCACGAAGCCCTTTGACGTGTATTGTGACGCATCCAAGATTGGTCTCGGATGTGTGCTAATGCAAGAAGGCAAAGTTATATCTTATCTATCTCGACAACTGAAACAGCATGAGCAAAATTACCCAACCCATGACCTCGAACTCGCAGCCGTAGTTCTATCCTTGAATACATGGAGGCATTACCTGATGGGAAACCGTTGTGAGATTTATTCGGATCACAAGAGCCTGAAGTATATATTCACTCAGAAGGAGCTTAATATGAGACAGAGAAGATGGATTGAGCTAATCAAGGATTACGACCTGGACATTCACTATCTCCCCGGTAAAGCCAACGTGGTAGCAGATGCCCTTAGCAGATTGCCGTGCCGCTTGAACTCCATGATTTTAAAGGAGCAACCAAGCTTGCACAAAGAGATGGAAGATTTCCGAATGGAATTAGTGAGTGAAGGATTTTTGGCTAGCATAGAACTTCAACCCACTTTGATCAGCCAGATCAAGGAGGCGTAGAAAGGAAATGCTAGTATCGACGGAATCAAGCATTGTATCGGTACAAGCAAAATACCAGGATTTACCGAAGACAAAGAAAGAGTTCTGTGGTACAAAGGATGCCTTTGTGTACCAGCAGATTCTGAATTGAAAGAAGTTATTCTCAAGGAAGCTCATGATACTCTTTATTCTATCCACCCCGGAGGAACGGAGATGTATCAAGATTTGAAGGAGCAATTTTGGTGGCATAAGATGAAGAGAGAAATTGGAAGCTATATCGCCAAGTGTGATATATGTCAGCGAGTCAAGGCGGGACATCAAAGACCCGCTGGATTGTTGCAACCCTGCAGATTCTGGAATGGAAATGGGATTCCGTTGGAATGGACTTTATCACCGGATTGAATACTTCTAGTAGGGGAAATGACTCTATTTGGGTCATAGTTGACAGGTTGTCCAAAGTCGCCCATTTCTTACCCGTCAAGACCACATATCAGAGTTCGAAGCTAGCGGAGTTATACATCGCTAGAATCGTCAGTTTGCATGGAGTCCCTAAGAACATTATATCGGATCGAGGAACTCAGTTTACCTCGAGATTCTGGAAGAAAGTCCAAGAAGGTTTAGGAACCCGACTAGATTTTAGCACCGCCTATCATCCTCAAACCGATGGACAAACGGAGCGAGTAAATCAAATACTCGAAGATATGCTGAGAGCATGTGTGTTAGAATATGGATCTAAGTGGGAAGACTGTCTGCCGTTTGCAGAATTTTCTTACAACAACAGTGATCAAGCTAGTTTGCAAATGGCCCCATTTGAATTCATGTATGGAAGGCAATGTTGCACCCCTTTGAACTGGTCGGAAGTAGGAGAGAGTCAGATTTTCGGACCCAA
The DNA here is from genome assembly GCA_023614405.1 of Avena insularis. Taxonomy (NCBI): domain Eukaryota; kingdom Viridiplantae; phylum Streptophyta; class Magnoliopsida; order Poales; family Poaceae; genus Avena; species Avena insularis. Next base: position 335,224,171 of record CM042689.1, on the reverse strand, counting down.
CATCTTACGAGAAGCAGAAGAGAAGGTTCACAAGATTCGTGAGCACCTCAAGACCGCCTAGTCCAGACAGAAGAGTTACACCGACAAGAGACGTCGAGACCTCGCCTTCAACATCGGAGATTTTGTGTATCTGAAAGTGTCGCCATTGAAGGGAATGCAGTGTTTCCAACTTAAGGGAAAATTAGCCCCCAGATATATCGGCCCCTTTAAGATTCTGAACCGTCGAGGAGAAGTGTCATATCAATTGGAACTGCCGGAATATATGTCAGCCGTGCACAATGTGTTCCATATCTCATTACTTCGTAAGTGCCTTGAAGTTCCGGAGAAAACGGAAGTGTTCAAGAATATTGATCACCGGACCATAGAGATCAACGATGACCTGACCTATCCTGAAGTACCCATCCGTATTTTGGAAGAAGCTTTTAGAACTACCAGAACCCGGAGCATCAAGTTTCTCAAGATCTAGTGGAGCAACCACACAGAAGAAGAAACTACCTGGGAGCGCGAAGATCACATCAGGACGGAGTTTCCCGATCTCTTCAAATCCTAGGTAATCTTTTTCGTTTTTTTTTCAAATCTCGGGACGAGATTTTGTTTAAGGGGGGAAGGTTTGTAACATCCCAAAAATACTAAACTTGGATCATCAAACTCTAATCATCAAATTTAGGGTTAACAAATCCTTTTCTAATTAAAAATATGAAAGCATCCATATGTGTGTGTATTAAAAATTGGATTCCTTTGAATTGCCATGATTCTGTGTTTACTTTCTTGTAAAATGATTCTTAGGTGAAATAAACATCATCTAAACAATCCCCAAACTTTTCCCAAAGACAAACAAGTCAAAACAAACAAATTAAGTGAATGGTCATTTTGGCCAATTTAACTCCCACGCCTACTTTGGCTATCCCTAACTTTCAGAACTTAACAGAAACATGTATGGATCTTTGCACCCCTTGTTAGTACTCATAACAAGGTACCAAGGCCCACTTTGTGATCATACAAAAACATTTAAATACTTAGTTTTAATGACAGTTTAAAATTGAATCTATCTCATATGGGAAGATCCCACTATTTCAAAAACCACTCAAACCAACTCAATTTTCAAAACCCAAGCATCCACATATTCCCCAGTACATGCCTAGCATACCCACCAAAAATCTTGTCAAAATTCAAAACTTAATTTCATGCGGCCATTTCATTAAACAGGTTGCAGATTCAAATCAACCAAATCAACTTTACTGTTTTTAATAGTGTTTTGGGCCTAACTTGTTCCCTCTCTGGACACAACTAGCCTTAGTAGATCATCTAGCAACCTTAACTAATCTCTAGCACCACTGTAAGCTGGCCATTGTCATCAATGGTGAGCAGGCCGAGAGCACCATTGCCACCCCATGGTCGTGACAAGCAACACTAGCCACTACACCTTTTGTTCGAGAGCTAGCCAAGACTCACAAGCCACTCTTCTGTCCCACCAAGCGAGCCATTACAACCGGACTACCGCCATATGCTGGCCTTAGCATGCCGAGAGCGCCAGAGCTGCGCCACTCATACACCACCCGCACGCGCCGCCGCTGCACGCGTGATCACCACCACCCCAAGAACCCGTGAGACACGCCGTTCACGCCACATGACCACGCCTGCCAGGCGCCATCAAAACTTCCGACGGACACGCTCAGAACACCGCAGCGTTCCGACCAATCAGCATCGTCCCACGCCTCGCCACCATGCCGTTGAGCTTTGCCAGGGAGCACCGCACCGCCCCTACCGTCACCCACGCTGATAGCCCTATGTGCCGTCGACCACGACGAGCTCAGCCCGCGCCCTTCGGTCCCCTCTCGCCACTATAAATAGAGGCATCCCCCGCTCGATTTCTTCACACCATTGCACTCCCCTCTCACCCAGAACCGCCCCACCTCACTCCCGGAGCAAGGCGAGCAGAGCATCTCCGGAATTTCACCGGAGCCTGCCGCTGCTAGAGAAGAAGGAAGCCATCGATTGGAGCCGCCCCAGGAGGAGCTGCCGGTATCAGGAGGATCGCCGTCGTCGACTTTGTCGTTTGCCCCCATCACCGACCCTCGCCTGAGCCCCGGTGAGCCTCCCACGACCCCCACCTGCCGTGTTAGGGTTTTGTCTCGCCGGCGCTGCCCGACATGGACGATGAGCCGTAGACGTTCGATTAGACTTAGATCGTGCGTCCGAGATTGCCCTGTACCGCATCGCGTGTTATGAGCCACTGACTGGTGGAACCCCCTGTCAGTTGTGCCCCGTGCTGCGGAGTGACACCGGGCCGTCCCAATAACATTTCCCGCGCAGCCCACTCGTTTGAATTTAGCGTTTTCTATTTATATTCAAACTCAGTTATGTACCTGGTTTCAAAAATCAACCCAGCTCAATTCAGTGAACCAAATTGAATGAAACCAATTTTGTTAGAAAGGTATATAAATGCTTAATCCAGACCCGTTGGATTTAAATCATTTGGATCTATATATCAACCTTGGTAAAAATAACAAGTCAGAAGCTTTTCTGCATTCAAACATTTTTCAAATTCCAACCATAATAGCTTTTAAGTTGATTCCAACTCTCAAAAATCACATTTGATCATACCTTTCAGAATATATAAAAACATATGGGTTTACTTACAGAAATAATGTTCAAGTAATAAAAGAATGCCACATAGGCATTTCTAGTCATTTTATTTAATTAAAATAAAAGGTTAAACCTTCTTAAATTGTGACACCACTTTAAATCACATTCCCATGTACTGAAATATGTGGTGATGACATGTGTCAACATGATCCCATGTTTGGTTTGGAGAATATTAAATCTTAAGTAGTTTTTCAATGAGTAGAAATTACTTTTCTAAAAATAAATAAATAATGCAAGTGCCTTAATCTTGAATGTAGTGATGATGCTAGATCATCTGTAGAACCCTTTTGTGTGATGATTGAAAGTAGTTAAGTATTGTTTGGTGATTGTGTACCTCGTATTTATTCATAGACGCTAGTACCGATCAAGGATACGAGGAGGAAGGAGGATACTACGAAGAAGAAGCCGAGGAGAACTTCAACCACTGCTCTGCACAAGGCAAGCTAACACTTGCAATTATGAAAGTTAGATAACCTATGCAATGCACTAAGCATGCTTGGGTGGACACCTTTGATGATACTCAATCCTAGTTTTACTTGTAAGCTTTATACTTTATTTCTTTATCAAAGCTTTCTCTTAGAGTTTACTTAAGTGAATTGTAGATTCTAGAAAGAGAATTGAAGGTTGCATAAAGAGCATAAAATTTGGCCTAAGCTAGATAATCTTGATGTCATCCTAAGGCATGAGATTGAACTCAATTAATCTCCCCTTAATTACCACCCCTCATTAGTACTCACCCCCACTTGTAGATGCTAGTGCTAAGCATAAAACTTGATCAACTCTAGATGGGAATACTTGGTGGAAAATGGTTATGAAAACCTTAGAATGATGAGTCATTCTACTAAGATGTTTTGACATGTGTTTCCGAACACCAGATGATTTTGATGATGAAAATGTTGAGGCATGAGCCTTAGCCCTTTTTAAAACTGATGGTTGTCTGGATGCGATACCATTCCAATTTTACCGTACAACCACAATACCCGAAAATTGGGTAGGGCTTGACTGGAAACTTATATACCTTAGTATGGGTTCCCTCACGGCCAAGGTCTGAGCTGAGGCTACCTTATGAAGATTGTCCACATGTGCAGTACCCAAGATGACAGTTGGTCATGGTTGGGAGGCCAAACTCACAGGAGAGGTGCATATACTAGGGCGTGTAATTGAAAGGTTAGGATTGATTATCCGCATACTGAGTATGGTGAATTCAGGATTTGTTCCTGACGGATGTATCGAATGTTGTGGTGAAAGTGTACAATCTCTGCAGAGTGTCAAACTATTCAATAGTCGCGTCATGATTATGGACAGTTGGAGTGGCCATACTGTTCCCCCGTCAAATGTTTTCAAAATGACTTGTGAAATGAATTGAGACTTTGACTTGACCACAACAGAGTTGTGATTAGAAATTCAAGTTTCCATTTAGGTGTTATAAAATTTCAACTAGCTTTTCTTTGCTTCCGAACTTAGTAGAAGTAAATCTGGCTTTTTGCAAAACAACCCTAGAGCTTAGTGTCCTACTGCAAAAAACCCCTTCACTTGTTAGTATTAGTTTGCGAGTACTTAAAGAGTACTCATGGCTTTGTCCCTGGCTATTACCGTGGCCAGACTATGAAGAGGGGTACTAGGATGATGGACCCTAGGAAGGTTACGACAACTAGGATCATCTCCCATCATCAGCATTGCCTGTGACCCCGAAGATGGAGCTTCTCCTACGCTACCTTTATTATTACGTATTTCCGCTGCTTGAGTTGTATTAAGAACTGGATCATGAGATCCTTGTTTGTGTAAAACCTTATGTATGGTTTGTAATGGATGATGTACTGTGGTATCCAAATCTATTATGTCTCGCAAAAATGGTAATCCCGGGATTGCGATGTATGGCATAACAGGCATCTGGGATTAAATATCCGGGTGTTGACAGTCTAGGAGTGTCACAGACCAGAGTGTCTACCTACCCTAGGATGACGAAACACCACGTCTCGAGGGACAAGAGATGGTGAAGGGAAAGTGGCATAGACCAGAACTCTACACTTCTGCACGTCCCTGTGCTGCTAATAGTGGAACTCGCCAAATGTGTTCACCCGTTGGGGATACCATGGGGATACCAATGAACATAAGTCACCCGTTGTAACATCCCTAAAATCATGATTTCAAAGATTGCATATCATTCATTCATGCATATAGTTTTGAGATCAATTTCAAACCAAATTCTAGAAAACAGAAGCACATAGTGCTATCATTTTATGTGAGCAAACTTAAATCAAATGGCCATCCCCATTTGAGAGCTTGAATGTTTTAAACCAAGATTGTTTGTCTCCCTTGTTGATTGGTTTGAGTGTGGAGTTAGAAAAAAAATTTACAAAATAAAAATGGGTTCAAAACCATTTTCAATCTTTTGCAAACCAAGTGCTAAGTCACTGTTATTTTGTCTTTCCAAAAATGACCAAGCCAACTCAAAGTGACCACATGGTTTTATGCCAAGTTTTGTGACTGTTGCACACTGCAAAAATCCAAAAAAGATTTGAATTCAAATAGAGTTTGAATTCATTTGAAAATCATTCCAGAAAATCAAATTAGAAAAAGAAAAGGAATAAAGAAAAAGAAAAGGGCCGGCGCTACTAATCTGGCCCAACAGCGAAACCAGCCCAGCTAGCCCACCCGGGTCCCCTCTCTCTCTACGCAGACACACCAACGAGTCACGACGCCGGACCCCACTCCCTCTCTGCTTATTTCGCTAACAAGCGGGTCCTCTCCACGTCACTCCTTCTTCCCCAAATCTCGCGCGCAGACGCCGTCGCCGCTGGCTGTTGCTGTGTTGATTTCTCGGCGTAATTGCCATTGATTCGCTGAGCATTTTTGTCGAGCCTCCGCCTACTTAAGCACCTCCCTACTCCGCTCCATTCCCCTCACTCAATTTCATCTCCACGCCTCAGCCGCCAACTGCCAAACACCGCCAGAGCTCGACCTCCGCAAGAAATTCGTGAGTCCCACCGCCTATGCCTCTGATTCAAATGAATGTGCCCAGCGTGATCTCGTGCGTCTTCTGATACTCTTCGCTTGCCTGCTCGTGACCCAGGACGCCGTCCCCATTCGTGCCCGCAACCGACCGAGCCGCCGCTCAACTCCGGCGACCAATTACGGTAAGAAGAGCGTGCCCCTTGCCCCCTCTTGCATACGAGGATGTTCGCCACTGTCTTGCGCGTCTCCTAATCCATCTGGTTCGTGCTAGGGCGACGCAAAACCTCGGCAACAACTTCGAAAGCAACCACCCGACGCCGTGCACGACTCCGACGAGCTCCAGCAGCCCCTGCCGTGCACCCCTTGCCAAGCCACCTCCACGTTGAGCTTCGCCTCGACCCTGCGGTTCTGGTAAGCACCCTCTCCCCTCCCCGGACGACCTAGAACGCCAGGGCCGCCGCTGACAGACGCGCCGCCGCCAGTCGCCGCTGCTAGCGTCGCTAGTCTATGGTCGAGGCAACAACAGCCGTTAGATGTAGATCTGGCGGTTTAGATTAGATCCGAGCGAATCGTTTTCTTTGAATCTGGCGCGTTGGATCTGACTTGATCTGACGGTGCGGAAGGGTGATCCTGAGCGAAGCGGTATCGACCAATAGGATAGCGCCGCGTGGCTCGGGTTTAGTTTAAAAACAGAATTTGAATCAGATTTATATCCAAATTTGATTTGCTTGTAACTTTTGATTCCCACGTTAGATTTTAGCAAATTTTATACCGTTGGAATCAGGAAGACAAGCCCTTTCTGTTTATGAAATGTGTTTAGTGTTTAGTTTCTGTTAAAATGACTTTATTTGCAGAAACTTGTTTAGGACTATTTTGAGTATAGGAATTGTTTAGTAAATTGTTTTAGTGTCAAATAAACTTGGTTTAGCAAGTTTTTAACTTGATTATGATTCAGTACTATGCACTTGCTTGGTTGAGTTTTAAAAATCATCACTTAGCATTTTTGCATGCATGCATATGTATTTTTGTTTGTTTGTATATGTTGTGTGTAATTTGTTGCTACCATTATTTGTGTAGACTTTGGTGCTAGTGATTGTGATTGTGAAGAGTGCTACTCTCCCAACTACCAAGGCAAGTGGTACTTCATGAATATGTCTATCCCTATATTTTTATACACGCATTAGAAATATTTTGCTAAGTCTTGCATGTTACTATTTTTGCCAAATGCCATGTTGTGAAATCCTAAGTAGTTGTAGAATTGCTAGGAAATTTCTAAGTTAAGTTACTATCTATGCCATGCTTAGCCTAGCTAGTAGCAAACAAGGGTTGGTAAAATATATACATGCTATGATGAAAATATTTCTAAGTCTATGGACTTATGTTTTTCTTAATAAAACAACTAAGTCAATGAATCACCTGGGTGGAATGGGACTTGCTTGGTGGTTTTTGGTTGAGTGGTTACACAAGGCCCATGGCTATGGTTTACCTTGTGCATCTCACTTGTGGAAAGCCACCCAGGAACAAAGGGATTTTAGAGGCCAAGTGTTGAGAAGCTTCTAGTGCAGCCACTTGGCAATATGGGCTCTGCCTGGATCACATAGGTTACTAGAACTTAGTCATTTGGACAGATGGTGGTAGTGGGATGATAGGTTGGAACGCGTCCATTTGGCTAAGGGAAGGCTTCTAAAAGGTCCTGTCTTGGTGAAACCAAGTCTGGTGGGGAAAGTGCACAACCTCTGCAGATGGAAAAATCTAAGTACTTAGCCAAGTCCATGGAAATGGACAACTTGAGCATCAAGACATGGAAGCTATCAAGAATCTCATCATTCCAACTTCTAAGTAAAAACTTGTGGGTGAACAAGGGTGAAGGACCTCAATGTCTATTGGTGGTTCCTTGGGAAAAGTTTTTGACAAAGAAAAACTTAGTGATTTCAACTAATAGGAAAAACCTATTTTGAGCAAAGCAAGCCAAGCTACACTTAGCCAAATTGCATATAGTAATATAGTCCACTTAAAATTTACTAAGATATCACTTGCCAATACTATTCCAAAGTATTGACCCACTGTGGCTGTAACCATTGATGTTGCAGGTTACTCTGATGAGGATTAGGTGTCATGAGTCTACACTCAACATGTTTGCCTGTGGCACATGAAGATGAAGACTTATATTTATTTACTTATGCAAACTCTTGTATTAGGCCTATGGCCTTCAGTTGTAAAGACTATGTTTAAACTCTGGAATGGATGTAATGAATGACCTTTGTATATGTGTACTTCATCTTAAACTATGGATGCTAGCAATGATCCAGGGACTAGCATTGCAATCACAGGGATCCTTTTCCTTTACAAAGGAGGGATCTTACAGATGGTATCAGAGCACTGTGTTGCCTGTAGGATTATGACCCTAGGATTGGAAACCACTAAGGAAAAATTTTCAACTACTTCTACACTTGTCTATTCTTCTCGTAAACTTTTCTAATCTTCTCTCTCATCTCTATTTGTAGATGAACTCCATCAACGAAGCCGTAAGGAAAGGACCACTCATGACAATGACCTTGGAGTGTGAGACAGAATTCCCCAAGGCTCTCAAGGACCTCATGGTTGCATTGGAGATACAAGGTGCAGCTGTGTACAAGGGTTTTCCAGTGATGGATGAAGGAGTGGAATACTGATGGGTGTAACTTCACTTGTATAAAAACAAGGAAGACAACCATCAGGAAAAAGGATTCTGCATGTTCACCAATTCAGTGGTGCACCCTACATTCTTTGAATCAACAAGGGATGCAGCTTGGAAGACCATCAAAGAACTTGGTGATAGAGTCAAGTGCAGAATGCTCAACCTCCAAAATGAACTAAGGAAAGAGAAGGAACATACCCAAGAGTTGGAAGCTACCAACCAAACCTTAAGAGGAGATATTATAGACTTAGTGATGGAATCATGTGAGCAAGATAGGTTGATTGCTTCTAGAAACATTGTGTTAGCCAACAGATCCAGTGAGATAGGATTGTAAATGTACTTCGTTAGTTGGACCACCACCTATCACCCTATTTTCCAAAATGTTGCTTAAAATAAGATTGAACCTTGGTTGTTGTAATGGTTTCATGTATGCATGACTTGTGTGTTTTGCTTTCCAAGGATGTGTATGTGATGTTATGCCTTTTACTTTATCTTGAATTGTGTTGTTCTAACTTTTCTATCTTATAAATAGATGCCTATTACCATCAGCACTGTTGAGGAGTTCCAGGTTACCCGCTTTGGTCCTCGTATCGTTGAGCTTACCACCTTGGTCAATCTCCCTCTTCCCACCATCATGGTGCATCCCCTCACCAAGTTTGAGAGGAAGGACCTCTGGGGCTTCAAGGTGAACCAGCCCGGACGCCAGACAGAGCCTACTACGGAGGCCATCGTCTTCAAGCTTATGCACGATGACAGGGAGAGAGGCCTTGAGGTAGTGATGCAGGATCTGATAGGACGTCTGCTAGGGCGACACTCCCGACAGGTTAGAGGCACCCACTTTCACGTCTTTGGAAGACGTGATGAGGATGGAGAGTCCATCGACTTCGAGGACGATTAGAGGGCGTAGCAGAGCCGATACACCTGTACCTCTAGGACTTAGAGTCTCTCATTAGGCACGTGGACACGGACAGGACCAATGTCATGCTCAGCAACGATGAGCTCCAGGTGCAGCTTCGCGAGAAGGACAAGCTCTTCGCGCAGCAAGACGAGATAGTCAAGGAAATGGAGGCGAAGTTAGAGACCCAGGACAGGAAGTTCAAGAGTCAGGAGAAGCGTGTCCAGGATAGGAACAAGAAGATCCGGGACATGACTGAAGAACTGCAGTCCAAGGACTTCGAGCTAGAGCAGCAGCAGTCGGTGATCGAGAGGCTTCGTTCCCAGAAGAGGGCTCTCAAGGCCAAGATAGAATCCTTGACCACTAGCATTGAGGAGAACAAGACCGCGACGGAGAACGCAGGTCTTACCTTTGTCGAGGAGGATATTGATGCCGATGAGTAGACTTGACTACTCGTTTATCTTTTGTTATCATACTTGTTATTTGAGAACTTGTTATTGGACCATCCGACATGTGGATGGCTTGCTACTTGTGTGTTTTACTTTGTGAACTTGTTATCTTGTTGTTGAACTTTTATCTTGTGTTGCATGCTATGTGTTTGCTTATGTGATGTAATGTGCATGAAAACATCTATGGGTATCTCATTCTTATCTCTATTTGAACAAACCACAGATGTCTCCCCGTCGTGCAAACCCCAACCCCAACAACAACAACAACATCACTCCAGAAATGCAGCAAATGATGACTGCTCAAACTCAGCTAATGCAGATGATGACGACATTCATCCAGAACCAAAACAACAACAACAACAACAACAACAACAACAACAACAACAACAATAACAACAACAACAACCCTCCGGGCTTTGATATGCTTACCAGATTCTTGAGACTGAGGCCAGCAAAGTTCTCAGGAACGACTGATCCCATGGTGGCCAACGATTGGCTACGCTCAGTAAACAAGGACTTGGTAACCGTAATGTCATTTGGATGCTGAAAAGGTCGATTTAAAGACATCTGCTGGAAGGGCCAGCCGCCACTTGGTGGGACAACTTCTAGATCACCACTCCCATAGATGAAGTGACATGGGCTATCTTTGAGGATGGCTTTCGCACTGCTCATATCTCATCAGGAGTGATGAGTCTGAAAAAGAAAGAGTTCCACAATCTGAAGCAGCGCCACCGTAGCGTGGCTGAGTACATTGAGGAGTTCAACAATCATGCTATGCACCGGATGAAGTTGACACCGATGCCAAGAGAAAGGAAAAATTTCGAAGGCTTGAATGATGAGCTGAATCTGCAATTGGTCAGGCCTATGTTCCCGCTTATCAGCTTGCTCAGGACAAGGCTGCTATTTTGGAGAACAAAATGAAGCAAGTTGAGAGTAGAAAGAGGAAGCACTGACAAGCACAGCTCGGGATCGTCTCACAAACGACCTCATTATGATGACAAGGAAGCTCAGATCCCACAAGCATGGGAAATTCAACAAGCACCACAACCACAACCGCCATGACAACAAGCATCATCGTAGTCATGACAATGACAAGTACAAGAACCACAAGAGTGGATATAAGAGCCACCACAAGGGTAATGGAAGTGGAAGTGGAAGTCACTGTTAAGAGAGACATCAACAAAGTTGAATGCTTCAAATGTAAGAAGATGGGGCACTATGCAAATGAGTGCCCTGAAAAGAAAGTTGAAAGACCTATCAAGCCCAATCCTTTCCAGAAAGGACAGGTGAACCACATCAATGTGGAGGAGGTCTATGAGGAGCCTGATGCTGTTGCTGGTAAGTTCAGACTCAATTCTATTCCAGCATTTGTACTCTTTGATACTGGTGCATCTCATTCATTCATATCAAGAGCATTTGTTGAAAGAAATGAACTACCGGTAGAAACTATTGGGTGTCCTATAAAAGTAAGTTCTCCTGGTGGAGAAATGATAGTGAATTCGGGATGTCATGATCTAGTCATAGAATTTGGGAAATATAAGTTTCCCGTTAACTTGATAATTCTAAACTCCCAAGGATTGGATGTCATTCTGGGAATGGACTGGATGACTAAGTACAAAGGAGTGATAGATTGTGCCAACCATACTGTCTCACTTACAACTCCAGAAAATAAAAGGATCAGATTCAAGACCAGTTTTGAAGCAAAAAGGAGTATGCTTAATTCTCTTAAGGGGGTTAGCATGGACAGTGTGCCAATTGTGAGGGAGTATCCGGATGTGTTTTCGGAAGAATTACCGGGAATGCCACCAGATAGAGATGTGGAATTTCTTATAGATTTAGTACCAGGGTCTGGACCTATAGCAAGGAGACCTTATAAAATGTCAGTTGATGAACTGAAAGAACTCAAGAAACAACTAGGAGAACAGTTGCAGGAAGGATTTATTCAACCAAGTTCTTCATCTTGGGGAGCCCCAGTCTTGTTTGTGGAGAAGAAAGATAGAAGTCAAAGGTTATGCATAGATTACCGTTCACTCAACGAGGTAACTATCAAGAACAAATATCCTTTGCCTAGAATCAATGACTTGTTTGATCAGCTTGAAGGAGCATGTGTGTTCTCAAAGATTGATCTAAGGTCAGGCTATTTTCAACTCAAGATAAGAGAAAAAGACATACCTAAAACAGCGTTCACCACAAGGTATGGATTGTATGAGTATACCGTAATGCCTTTTGGCTTGACCAATGCTCCAGCATACTTCATGAATATGATGAACAAGGTGTTCATGGAATTTCTTGACAAGTTTGTTGTTGTTTTCATCGATGACATCTTAGTCTACTCCAAGAGCAAAGAAGAACATGAACGACACTTGCGTTTGATACTTGAGAAGTTACGGGAGCATAAGCTTTATGCCAAATTCAGCAAGTGTGAGTTCTGGTTGGAGGAAGTTGGTTTTCTTGGTCATGTTATGACGAAGGATGGTGTAGCAGTTGATCCTGCTAAGGTTTCAGCTGTGACTGAATGGGAATCTCCCAAATCCGTGAAAGAAGTTCATAGTTTCCTTGTCTTAGCAGGTTACTACAGAAGGTTCATTGAGAATTTCTCTAAGGTAGCTAAGCCCATGACTGAATTGTTAAAGAAAGACAAGAAGTTTGCTTGGTCTGAAGGTTGTGAACTCAGCTTTCAGGAATTGAAGAAGAGACTTGTGACAAGATCTTGTAGGGCCAGACTTGGAAAAAGATTTCCAAGTATATTGTGATGCATCTCATCAAGGTTTGGGTGCAGTACTTATGCAAGACGGTAAAGTTGTGGCTTATGCCTCGAGACAACTCAAAACTCATGAAGTAAACTATCCTACTCATGATTTAGAGTTAGCCTCTGTCGTCCATGCACTCAAAACATGGAGACACTATCTTTTGGGAAAGCGATGTGAAGTGTTCACAGATCATAAACGTTTGAAGTATATATTCATTCAGAAGGAAATTAATATGAGACAAAGGAGATGGCTAGAACTTATCAAGGACTATGACTTAAGTTTGCAATACCACCCCGGTAAAGCGAATGTTGTAGCAGATGCTCTAAGTCGTAAGGTATTTGTGAATGGCCTTACCAAAGGAGAATTGCCAGATGATCTGTGTACCCAATTTAGAAAACTCAGATTGGAGATTGTGCCTGAAGGACATCTCATGTCTTTGGATGTTCAACCCACTTTGTTGGACAAGATCAAAGAATCCCAGAAGATTGATAAAGAAATCGAGGAGATTAAAGAAAAGATTGGCAGAGGAAAAGCCAAAGGGTTCCATGAAGACGAACATGGTACTTTATGGCATGGGAAACGTATTTGTGTTCCACAAGACCCAGAGTTGCGGAAACTAATTTTGCAAGAAGCACATAACTCTCTGTATTCCATTCATCCGGGTAACACCAAAATGTACATGGACATGAAAGAAAGATTTTGGTGGAATAATCTCAAGAAGGACATCGCCGAACATATTGCTTTGTGTGATGTGTGTAGTAGAGTGAAAGCGGAGCACCAGAAACCAGCATGTTTGCTTCAACCACTACCTATTCCTGATTGGAAGTGGGACAAAATTGGTATGGATTTCATTACCGGATTACCAAGGACCAGGTCAGGATATGATTCCATATGGGTAGTAGTGGATCGCCTAACTAAAGTGGCTCATTTCATAGCCGTGAAGACAACCTATACAAGTGCTAAGTTAGCCAAAATCTACATGAGTAGAATTGTATGTCTACATGGAGTACCCAAGAGTATTGTGTCAGATAGGGGAACTCAATCCACTTCCCTTTTTTGGAGACAGTTGCATGAGTCATTGGGAACGAGGTTGGAATTTAGTACTGCTTTTCATCCTCAAACCGATGGACAAACAGAAAGAACTAATCAGATACTTGAAGACATGTTGAGGGCATGTGCCCTAGACTATGGAGCCAGTTGGGATGAAAGTCTGCCTTACGCAGAATTTTCTTATAACAACAGCTATCAAGCCAGCATTGAGATGGCACCGTTTGAGTTTCTCTACGGAAGAAAGTGTACCACCCCATTGTTATGGAATGGTGTGGGAGAAAGAAGTTTATTTGGGCCAGATCTTATCAAAGAAGCCGAAGAGAAGGTCAAATTGGTTAAGGACAAGTTGAAGATAGCACAGTCCCGACAGAAAAGCTACGCAGATCCTAAGCGTAGAGAAGTCACCTACGAAGTTGGTGATAGAGCCTATCTTAGAGTGTCACCACTTCGTGGAGTGAAAAGGTTCGGAGTCAAAGGAAAATTGGCACCAAGATATGTTGGGCCATTCAAGATTTTGAGTCGCAAAGGAGAAGTTGCCTATGAAATTGAATTGCCTGAATCTCATCATTGTCCATAATGTGTTTCATGTGAGTCAGCTTAAGAAATGTCACCCAGAAATGGAAGAAACTTCTTTGAAGGATACTATACCTTTGGAGGAAGTTCAACTAGAAAGTGATCTCACTTATGAAGAGAAACCTATCAAGATTCCTGAAACTGCAGAAAGAGTCACAAGGACTAAGACTATTAAGTTTTGTAAAGTGCAGTGGAATCATCATTCCGAAGAGGAAGCAACATGGGAAAGAGAAGATGATCTTCGGAAAGACCACCCTCACCTATTTGCTAGCCAATCCGAATCTCGAGGGCGAGATTCACCTTAAGGGGGTTAGATTTGTAACATCCCTAAAATCATGATTTCAAAGATTGCATATCATTCATTCATGCATATAGTTTTGAGATCAATTTCAAACCAAATTCAAGAAAACAGAAGCACATAGTGCTATCATTTTATGTGAGCAAACTTAAATCAAATGGCCATCCCCATTTGAGAGCTTGAATGTTTTAAACCAAGATTGTTTGTCTCCCTTGTTGATTGGTTTGAGTGTGCAGTTAGAACAAAATTTTACAAAATAAAAATGGGTTCAAAACCATTTTCAATCTTTTGCAAACCAAGTGCTAAGTCACTGTTATTTTGTCTTTCCAAAAATGACCAAGCCAACTCAAAGTGACCACATGGTTTTATGCCAAGTTTTGTGACTGTTGCACACTGCAAAAATCCAGAAAAGATTTGAATTCAAATAGAGTTTGAATTCATTTGAAAATCATTCTAGAAAATCAAATTAGAAAAAGAAAAGGAATAAAGAAAAAGAAAAGGGCCGGCGCTACTAATCTAGCCCAACAGCGAAACCAGCCCAGCTAGCCCACCCGGGTCCCCTCTCTCTCTCGCACGCGCGGACACACCCAACGAGTCGCTGACGCTCGGACCCCACTCCCTCTCTGCTTATTTCGCTGACAAGCGGGCCCTCTCCACGTCACTCCTTCTTCCCCAAATCTCGCGCGCAGACGCCGTCGCCGCTGGCCGTTGCTGCGTTGATTTCTCGGCGTAATTGCCATTGATTCGCTGAGCGTTTCTTGTCGAGCCTCCGCCTACTTAAGCACCTCCCTACTCCGCTCCATTCCCCTCACTCAATTTCATCTCCACGCCCCCAGGCTGCTCGCAACTCGCCAAACACCGCCGCAGATCCGACGACCTCCGGCAGCAAATTCCGGTGAGTCCCGACCGCCCCTATGCCTCTGATTCAAACGAATGTGCCCAGCGTGATCTCATGCATCTTATGATACTCTTCGCTTGCCTGCTCGTGACCCAGGGCGCCGTCCCCGTTCGTTCCCGCAACCGACCGAGCCACCGCTCAACTCTGGCGACCAATTACGGTAAGCAGAGCGCGCCCCTTTCCCTCTCTTGCATACGAGGATGTTCGCCACTGTCTTGCGCGTCTCCTAATCCATCTGGTTCGTGCTAGGGCGACGCGAAACCTCGGCAACAACTTCGACAGCAACCACCCGACGCCGTGCACGACTCCGACGATCTCCAGCAGCCCCTGCTATGCGCCCCTTGCCAAGCCACCTCCATGTTGAGCTTCGCCTCGACCCTGCGGTTCTGGTAAGCACCCTCTCCCCTCCCCGGACGACCTAGAATGCCAGCGCCGCCACTGACAGACGCGCCGGCTCCAGTCGCCGCCGCTAGCGCCGCTAGTCTATGGTCGAGGCAACAGCAGCCGTTAGATGTAGATCTGGCGGTTTAGATTAGATCCGAGCGAATCGTTTTCTTTGAATCTGGCGCGTTGGATCTGACTTGATCCGACGGCGCGGAAGGGTGATCCTGAGCGAAGCGGTATCGACCAATAGGATAGCGCCGCGTGGCTAGGGTTTAGTTTAAAAACAGAATTTGAATCAGATTTATATCCAAATTTGATTTGCTTGTAACTTTTGATTCCCACGTTAGATTTTAGCAAATTTTATACCGTTGGAATCAGGAAGACAAGACCTTTCTGTTTATGAAATGTGTTTAGTGTTTAGTTTCTGTTAAAATGACTTTATTTGCAGAAACTTGTTTAGGACTATTTTGAGTATAGGAATTGTTTAGGAAATTGTTTTAGTGTCAAATAAACTTGGTTTAGCAAGTTTTTAACTTGATTATGATTCAGTACTATGAACTTGCTTGGTTGAGTTTTAAAAATCATCACTTAGCATTTTTGCATGCATGCATATGTATTTTTGTTTGTTTGTATATGTTGTGTGTAATTTGTTGCTACCATTATTTGTGTAGACTTTGGTGCTAGTGATTGTGATTATGAAGAGTGCTACTCTCCCAACTACCAAGGCAAGTGGTACTTCATGAATATGTCTATCCCTATATTTTTATACACGCATTAGAAATATTTTGCTAAGTCTTGCATGTTACTATTTTTGCCAAATGCCATGTTGGGAAATCGTAAGTAGTTGTAGAATTGCTAGGAAATTTCTAAGTTAAGTTACTATCTATGCCATGCTTAGCCTAGCTAGTAGCAAACAAGGGTTGGTAAAATATATACATGCTATGATGAAAATATTTCTAAGTCTATGGACTTATGTTTTTCTTAATAAAACAACTAAGTCAATGAATCACCTGGGTGGAATGGGACTTGATTGGTGGTTTTTGGTTGAGTGGTTACACAAGGCCCATGGCTATGGTTTACCTTGTGCATCTCACTTGTGGAAAGCCACCCAGGAACAAAGGGATTTTAGAGGCCAAGTGTTGAGAAGCTTCTAGTGTAGCCACTTGGCAATATGGGCTCTGCCTGGATCACATAGGTTGCTAGAACTTAGTCATTTGGACAGATGGTGGTAGTGGGATGATAGGTTGGAACGCGTCCATTTGGCTAAGGGAAGGCTTCTGAAAGGTCCTGTCTTGGTGAAACCAAGTCTGGTGGGGAAAGTGCACAACCTCTGCAGATGGAAAAATCTAAGTACTTAGCCAAGTCCATGGCAATGGACAACTTGAGCATCAAGACATGGAAGCTATCAAGAATCTCATCATTCCAACTTCTAAGTAAAAACTTGTGGGTGAACAAGGGTGAAGGACCTCAATGTCTATTGGTGGTTCCTTGGGAAAAGTTTTTGAAAAAGAAAAACTTAGTGATTTCAACTAATAGGAAAAACCTATTTTGAGCAAAGCAAGCCAAGCTACACTTAGCCAAATTGCATATAGTAATATAGTCCACTTAAAATTTACTAAGGTATCACTTGCCAATACTATTCCAAAGTATTGACCCACTGTGGCTGTACTTGTGATGGTGCAGGTTACTCTGATGAGGATTAGGTGTCATGAGTCTACACTCAACATGTTTGCATATGGCACATGAAGATGAAGACTTATATTTATTTACTTATGCAAACTCTTGTATTAGGCCTATGGCCTTGAGTTGTAAAGACTATGTTTAAACTCTGGAATGGATGTAATGAATGACCTTTGTATCTGTGTACTTCATCTTAAACTATGGATGCTAGCAATGATCCAGGGACTAGCATTGCAATCACAGGGATCCTTTTCCTTTACAAAGGAGGGATCTTACACCCATTTCTAGCTCCACGATGGGACTTAAACCCTAAACCTCTATCATGATTAATAAAATCCAACATCACATTACCCACTATCCACGGACCTTGTGAAATCGGAGCAAATCTTATCACAGGGTTTCGGAACTGAATAACAGCAACACCAAAGTGCCAAGGCAGCAGATTGACCACCTCTACTCCCCGATGAAAAATAAAGTTCCGAACCTGGTCCATAGAGAAGATCATCAATGTTATGCTGAGGGTCCATCCTGGCGATCGCCCAACTTTCATGTGCATCAACCATTGGAGCAGAGGGAGTAGCGAAGGTGCAAGGCAGACAATGTGCACCACCATCAATGACCTGGAAGCCATCAGGGACCTAGGGCATTGGGTCAAAGGGGAATGTTGCCATTGCACTGTCAGGAGGAGGTGGAGATTGTGGTGGCAGCGTAGATGGCGATTGGGGCGGAGCAGAGAAAGCGGGTTCTTCATGGGAGGAAAACAAGGAGACCCTGGTACTGTTATCAAACTCCACAATTGGTATAGATCCCTTTAATTTCGGAACCCACCTTTTACCTCTAGGAACCGACCGATTAAATCAACCCTTCTCAATATGTCCATAATGGAAGCAGGATCGGCACATGATATCATTGGTGCAATTTGTTGTATCATGTACCATACTCAAGCAGCGTCTGCACTTCCACATTGTAAAATCCCACCTGTTAACCAGGTCTGTAAGCCCATCAAGGCCATCGTTCGCTGTTTGCATATCAATTGTCTGATTGGGCTCATTCCGCCTATTATTTTCTACCGGCCCTGGAATTTGAACTTGCGGCGAGGCCGTCCTAGAGGGGGAAGACACGGGAATAGAGGCATCGGAACGCACAATAACCGGATCAAATGATCCAAACTAAAGGGCAACTGGGATAGAGTCAACATCCACCAGAGTTGTCAACTCCGGTAATGGATTCACCAGAGTAGGATCACCTAGGGCCCTCGCACTACTCATATGAGTTACCCAAGAATAATCATGAACTATGCGGGTTCTAGGATGAAATTGTCGAGAAACTCCAGATTTTTGCATGCCACATTGGTCTACGAGTCCAACCTCCTTCATGATAGTAGCATCATGCTAGTCATAGTGATAAGTAACTAAGACTAGTAACTTGCACATGTTATAGTTGATGTTACTACCTTCATAGTGGGTGATAACATGTGTATGGTGTCATGCAAGACCTAATTAATTAGGTGGAGACTCATATGGTCTTGGTATGTGTGATGTTATGGTAACTAGCTAAGTTACTACCTTCCTCTCTGTAACATCCCAGTATTAGGGCTTAGAAATAAGCTGAACTCATATGTGTGCATTGCATTCATGCATAGAAAATCCGAATAATTTTCGCGCTTTTGAACAAAATTTGTCAAAGTGATTGAAGATTCTCTCAACTTGATGGCATTGAAGTAGATCATCAAGTTGACTGCGATAAGTTTCAATATAACCTTTGCTAAAATCTTATTTTGGGTAAACATGATTTGATATAAGGGTAGATAAAATGTAATAAAATTAAATCATAATACATTTCTTAGATGACTAATATCAGATCCTTAAGTGATCATTCCATAGTATTCATGACAACAACCTATAAATGCCAAACTATGAATATAACTCAAGTAACAAGAATTTAATAACTAAATCTTGACCTATATTATTCTTATATGTTTATACCATGAGTACCATGGTAATACTTCACCCTAACTCTTTAGTTATATGAGTAGGAAGGAAACCAATTCAAGACCATTCACCACATATATTTCTTTCCATATCAATCCTTATCATCTCTATTGAATCTTATCCTAATATCTGTTGTTCATCAATGTTGAGTAATCAACTATTGATTCATCAAATCTTAACCTATCAACTCTTGTTGTTGTCATAGAACTCACTTTAAAGACTTTAGAGAAAGAAGTAAGAAGAGGTAGTGGTAATGCTAGTTTTAGATATCATACATAGGATGGGAGTGATTGAAGAGAATCAAATCAATATGATAATTGATGGAGTTAACTCACTCCTGAATGGATAGAAGAGTTATCTTGAATAAAGATATTTAATGGTAACCATTGAATTATAAAGATGAATTCTAAAGAGTTACCAATGAGTAATCCTATTAGATCAAGTAGGCATAGTCATTGAATATTATCTCTTAGATAAATAGAGATACTAAGAGGATAATTATAATACAACTGTAATGTTGTATTGATGAAGGCCTTGATTAGCCAACTGGAAACCTAACCATAAATGGTCAAAGGATTATAATGATCATGCTTAAGTCACTAAGAGTGAATGATTATATCATGTATAAGTGATATTGGTGGATAGAACATGATTAAACCCTAGTATAGTTATGTTATCCTAGGTACATCATAACAAGCTATAACAATATAATGTGAAGTTGGAATATAAGATACTGGAGATAACTAGAGATAAGATAGTATGATTAAGCTGATGCTAACTAGAGATAAGATAGTATGATTAAGCTGATGCTAGAGTATCAATGAATTATAGAAGTAGTATATTCCTCTTAGGGAATACTAAACACTTGAGGTGAAGTAGGAATTGATATATACACACATATATCTATTAGAGAAATATTAGTGATGGATGATAAAGGAAGTGTATGAATGGAGTTAAAAGTAATTACTTGTTGGATTGAAGGTTATCATTAGTAGTTTGATATAACCAAGTATATATATGAGAATATTATGAAAAGCTTTAGTGAAAAGCTTCTGAGATTTATAAGTGAAATTACAAAGTAGTTTGTGAAGTAAGAGAGTAATCATTCAAGTGGAATTAGATTCATTAGAAGCATTCTAGAGATGAGAATTATCTCTATGAGGATATCATATAGAGCTTTAATGTCAAGCTCATTGGATTTACAAATGGATTTAGAAGAAGAAAGTATTTATAAGAATATTCTTGTGAAGTAAAGCTCATTGTTGGCACTCTAGCGACGTGGGAGCGCTTCGTCAGGAAACCCCAAGAGCAAGGTGTGAAGAGCACAACAGCAAGTTTTCCCTCAGTAAGAAACCGAGGTTATCGAACCAGTAGGAGGAAGGAAATGTCTCAAAGGTGTTGCAAGCAACTTGGAAACCTTCACAACACAAACTCAAGACTTTGCCCCAATGAACAGTGAGGTTGTCAATCTCACCGGTTGCTGTAACAATGGATTAACTATATCGTGTGGAAGGTAATAGTGGTTTGCAGAAAGTAAACAGTAGTAGTGGAAGATGTATCAATGGTAAAGATTGGACCAGTGTCCATAGTTCACTAGAGGTGTTCTCCTTAGATAAACAAACATGGCATGCTGGGTAAACAAATTACAGCAGGGCAATTGACAGGACTGAGCAAGGCATAACAATGCAATACTAGACATCAAGATCCTATGAGATTCGATTGGGCAATACACCAAGATACATAGACCGCCATCCAACTGCATCTATGACTAGAAGTCCACCTTTGGGTTATCATCCGAACCCCCTCCAGTATTAAGTTGCAAGCAACAGACAACTGCTTTAATCAAAGTGTGTAAGGTAAACAATCCACTTGTTTCATGAACAAGAGACCGTTGTTTTCTCCCTAGTGGCAACAACACATCTACAACCTTAGAGATTTCTGTCACTTCCCTTAGATTAAATAGAGGCATGAACCCACTATCGAGCATAAATACCCCTCTTGGAGTCACTAGCAACTACTTGGCCAAGATATCTACTAACAACGGAGAGCATGCAAGATCACAAACAACACATACATGATAGAATCAATAAGACAAAACCATTAATCAATCTGACATAGTATTCTCAATATCCATTGGATCCCTGCAAACACAACATGCATGATTACAAATAGATGAGATCTTGATCATGAATGGAGCTCACAGAATCTAGACATGAAAGCACAAAGGAGAAGATACAACCATCTAGCTACTACATGGACCCGTAGTCCAAGGTGGAACTACTCACGCTTCATACCAGAGGCTGGCATGATGAAGAAGAAGGCCTCCGAGATGATCTACCTTCCGGTAGGGTGCCGAGAAAAGCTTCAGATCCCCCGATCTAGGGACGATGGTGGCGGCGACTATAAACGGTTTCGTGGAATATTGATCGGGTACTTAGGGTTTAGGCATCAAGGGCTTCTTATAGGCGAAGAGGCGAGGCAGGGGGCGGCCAGGGGGCCCACACCTGGCCCAGGCGTGGCCTAGGGTGGGCCCATGCCTGGGGGGTGCGGCCGCCCTATGGCTTACCTCTGGACTCCGTGTTCTACTCGGTGAAATATTAACTTTGACTTTTGTCCCGTCCAATTCCAAAAATATTTCCTTACTAGCTTTTCTGAAACCAAAAACAACAAAAAACAGGCAACTCGCACTATGGCATCTTTTTAATAGGTTAGTACCAGAAAACATATAAAAACACCTCAAAGTGTAGACAAAGCAAAGCAAAGTAGATACTAAACAAGCATGGAACATCAAAAATTATAGATACGTTTCCAACGTATCAAGCATCCCCAAGCTTAACTTCTGCTTGTCCTCGAGTAGGTAAGTGATAAAAGAATAACTTTTGAGGTGACATGCACCATCAAAATCAAGATCAAACCATTTGCAAGCATTGAAAGATGGGATCAAAGAACTCTAAACATGTGCATGAAAGATGGATTTCTAACAATAAGACAAAGTAACTATGCATGCAACATGAAAGGCTACAAACAAAGATCATGAATAACATGCATTGAAAAACGTTTGTTTGTTTCACATACAGAAAACATGGCATAGTGGCAATCAGCTATTCCCTCATAGAGTAGCAAATAGATGCATAGGACACCTTCAAAGTTCATAAGTGTGACTATATACAAATAGCACAAGAACAAGCAATATCAATAGTATGCATCAATCAATAAGTTTTGGGACAATGCACATAGAATTAAGAATGGCAACTATGCTCTCTTAACTGGTGTGTAAAGGTAGAAGGTGGATACTCAATATAATAGTGTAAGAAAGTCCCTTCATAAAGGTAAGCAGGGATTTCAAGTTTCAAAAGAGCTTCCAAAAATTATGGTACTTGTTAGCTTTCAACTCTCATTGCCCCTATCATAAGCATCTTGAAGTGATTAAGGTTAAAGTGAACAAACTATGGAGTATATGCTTGACAAAGTATAAGTTGGCAATCTCATGTCCCTTGAATATGAGGGTGACACCGCATGCTACTCAACTTTAGTCACCTATAAGTTCTTGTCATAGTAAGTACATGTGTATCATAGAGAACCGACAACGGGGTACCCCTTGCACATGGTACAAGAGCTATCCCATAACCAAAATGACAAGGCAAGCAGACAATGAGGATCTCAACAATCTTCTTATTTACCTTGGGAATATGGTGCTTTTTTCTCTCTTTCCTCTTTTCTCAATATGTCTCTTTTTCTCAATCTCTTTTTTATAAGAAGAATGCTTCATAGATGTCACTATGGTTAGGCATGGCTTAGGCTAGCGGCCCAGGCATTTCTCTAACACACATACATAACTCCATGTACTTACAAGCTACCCTTTCATTTCACACCGATGACATCCATATACAAAATATCATGATATCAACTGTGTACAAAGTACAAGTGCAATGTTGAAAGCGTTCCCCATGACAACATGGTTCTGCTAATTCCAACATATAAGTGCAATCATATACAATGTATATGACACAATGGTTCAAGTTTATTAGGGGCAAGAAATATACAGTGTGCCATCAAGTTCGTGGAAGCTTTAATCACTAAGTTTTCACATAACAAAATACTTTTTAATTGGAAGATAGATGAAAACAAGAATATACTTGGAATGGTGTGACACCATGCATAGGAATTTATAGTGGACACTTTGGAATAATTTGGTTTCTTGGGAGTTGGAAGCATGAGTAGAGCTTACTCATACAAGTGGAGGCTAGCAAAAGACTAGGAGCGACCAACTAAGAGAGCAATAATGGCCATAATCATGGAGAGCGACAAAACATTACTAATCAAATCATAGAGTGGTACTACAAGTCAAAGACTAAATGATCATAGAGGCTATGGTGACTTGTTCAAAGTCATAACATGGTGTGAGCATGTGCCAAGTCAACCCAGACAAAGCATCAAAGGAGAATACCACAATACTATGCTTTTGTATGTTAAAACAACGCATGATTCCTTCAAGAGACACTAAGCAATCCCAATTGTTTGTAACAAGTCATGATATAGCAATAGTCACTAAGCATAAGGTAAAAACAAAACCTAGCATGAAATGCTAAATTCTAAGTCACAGTCAAAGCAAGCTCCTCTTGCACTATTTTAGACAAGAACTTTCTACTCCTTTCCAACACCAATCAACTTATTTCAAACAACACAACGAGAACGGGGGT
This sequence comes from Avena insularis, assembly GCA_023614405.1. Classification (NCBI taxonomy): domain Eukaryota; kingdom Viridiplantae; phylum Streptophyta; class Magnoliopsida; order Poales; family Poaceae; genus Avena; species Avena insularis. Next base: position 335,200,225 of record CM042689.1, on the reverse strand, counting down.
CCAAACTACTTTATTCAAGAAAACTAAGAAAACTAAGTAAAGCAAATGAAAACTAAGACTCTCCAAGAACAACACAACCAGTGCATGAAATAATAAAAACGAAGTGTCTAGAAAGACCTGAGCTTTTTATTGATGAAGAAGGGGATGCCTTGGGTATCCCCAAGCTTTGAAGCTTGTACCTCTTAAATATTTCTTGGGGTGATACGGGGTGGCATCCCTAAGCTTGAGCTTTTATCCATTCTTCATCTCATTACATCATTCTCTCTCTACACCTGAAAATTTTCCTTCATACAAAACTTCACACAATCTTCATTAGCAACATTAGTGTATTCAAAAGATAATAGACCTTTGGGTTTAGCTTTGGAAAAACAAAACTTTCACTAAAAACACAAGCTACTATAGAAATTCCCTCAAAAATCTCAATTTCCCAAAAAGAACCCAAAAATGAATCAATAAGAAGCAAATGCAAATAATGGCAGAAACCTGTCAAAACAGACCAGCAGGTAAAAACCGATTTTTTCGAAGACCTTATGTTGCTCCAATCAAAAGGTGTTAAACTAACGAAAGTTAGATAACATACTGGGGGATGTATTCATAAATTATCAGCTAAATCCGACTTACAAAGATTCCTCACCAATTTTTATGGTGGAGCACAAAAATCTCTTTCGGGACAGCCACTCCCCAAATCTTATGTCCCTCTAATTAGAGGTCATTCTGAAGGGAATATGCCCGAGAGGCAATAATAAAGTGGTTATTATCGTATTCCTTGTTTATGATAAATGTTTATTTTACATGCTACTCCCTCCGTTTTAGGGCTTAAGGCGTCCTTGTTTTGCGTGTTTTTTCTTTGACCAAGAATTACTTTAAATACGTATAGAGTTTTGGTATAAAACTAGTATCACTGGAAAGTATTTTTCAATATGAATCCAACCATACTAATTATATACAATATAATCAAGATTTTGTTACTCAATTCTTTTGGTCAAACTTTACTTTGGAAAGCGGGTGTCACATCCCAAGATTTTCCAAATCTTGTAATGTGAAAATAAATGGATAAGAATAAAACTTTGTTTGATTTTCAGAGCCAGAAGAAACTTTTTGAATTCAATTAGAACTTCAAACCAATTTGGATCAAAGAAATTCCTGAAGAGATTTGAAAAGATAAACATTTAAATAGAGGAAAATAAAATATTTTGGAAATACTATTTTAAATCATTTAGATAAAAGGATTTAGTTTCCAAAAGAAAAGGAAAGATTTTAAAATAAGAAATTATTTTATAGAGCCAAATTAAACCTTGGCCAAGCTTTTGAAATAAAACGTTTTGTTTTGATAAAAATAGTAAAGGTTTAATTAAAATAAATTAATAAGGATTTAATATCCAAGTTTTGTTAATAAAGGTTTTACTATTTCCAAAACATCAAAACTTGTTTATTTATTTAAAATAGGTTTTCCCAAGTATTTAGTGTTGTCAAATAAAACCTACTGAATTGGTTGTGAAAATAATTGGATTTCAAATAGAAATTTTATTAATTAAAATCAAACCCTATTGGAATAATAAACCATGGTCCATATTATTTAATAAATAAATGGAACCTAAAAAGATTTAAATATTAGTTTGGTTGGAATTTGGTTTATACTACTGAACAGAACCAAATTCAAAGTCACAAAGCTTGGTAATTGTTTGAACCAATTTGAATGTGGTTTGGTTGTTTGAAATTTCAAAATAGAATTGGAAAATAGAAAAAGGAAAAGGTTCAGGAAAGAAAAAAATAGAACCTGGACCAGCCCAGCCGGCCAAGCCCACAAGGCCTAGAACCAGCCCAGTTTTTCCTCCCCGAAGAAAACGATTCGCACTCAGATTCTAACCTAAACATACACCGACTGGTGGACCCTCCCCTCCTTTCTTTTTCCACTACCAGGTAGACCCCACTCCTCCTGTTCTTCCTTCTCACCCGCGCGACTCCTTCTCCCTCCCCTCGACACCGTTCCTGCCGATGATTTCGCAGCCTTAATTCGCCTTAACGCGACCACCGTTACCCGCTTTGATCACGCAGGCTTAAACGCTCATGTCTCCTCTCCATTTCCCCTCTGTCGCCCCATCTCAACGCGCTCCCAGACGCCCCAATTCTTTCCCAAGCTCCTCTGTCTCCGACGACCTTCCTCGTCGAATTCCAGCCGAACTTCGCCGCCCCTTGCCTCCCTGAGCATGCTAGCAGATTCCCCACTCCCAGACACATCTCCCTGTGCTCTTCGTTCGACCGCGGGCGCCCCAGAGCAACGTCTGCAACAAGCTCCGAACGACGCCGTCGTCCGCTCCGACTCCGACGAGCCCCATAGGTAGTTTCCGGCCGCCCCTCTTCTTCTCGTTCACGCACACAGCATCTCCGTAATCTCCTGCGTCTAACCATGCTTCTGGTTTGCCTTCTCGTGACCGTAGCATCGTCTTCGACCTCGACCAGAACCAACCGCCGCCAGACCAAACTCCGGTGAGGAATTCCTCCTGCCCTCGTGCGCCCCTTGCCCCGTCGACCACACGACGAGCTTCCCCAGCCTCCTACGATCTCGGTGAGCCTGCTCCCTCCATCTCCCGCTTCCTGTTTCGCCCGCGCCGCCACTGTCTGACCGTCGCCACCGCTAGCCGTCGTCGGCGCCGCTCGCATATGGTCAAGCACGCTAGCACCATAGGATCTTGATCCGACGTTTGCGAGAGATCACTTAAGCCGCGAAGGGGTACGCGTCCTGTGCCGCACGATTTGATTAGATCCAATGGTTGCAGCGCGTGATCCGGCCGAACCGGTACCGTCCAGTTAGACAGCGCCGCGTGTCGCCAGTCTGTTTAAAACTGAATTTGAAAACAGATTTGTTTGTGATTTTAAAACCTTTGTAACTTTCGATCCACACGTCCAAAATTTACAAGTTTGGTACCGTTGGAATCAGTGAGACAAGCCCTAGCCAACCATGCCCTTGGTTTAGCAAATAGTATCCATTAGAGTGTTTGTTTCTACAGATACTTTTGAATGCTTGTTTAGATTAGAAAAATGATTCAAAATGTTTTTAGGGATAAAACCTTTGCAAAATGGTTTGTTGTGAACTTACTGACCCTAGGAACCAACCCACGGTCTTAGAAATGGATTTGGTAAAATTTAGGATGGATTATTTGACTTAGCCCACTTCTAGCCAAATGAAAATAATGGTTTTAATATAAAAATGTTTTTGGAGTAAAAACTTTGGGAAAATGTTTTGAAACAAACCTACTGACCCAAAACACCAAGTTTTGCAGTAGCAACTCATTTGGTGAACAACTTAAAATTGTTACTTTGATAAAAATATTTTCCACTACATAAAATGATGATTGGATTTAAAAATGGATTTTGGACAAAACCCTTTTGCAAATGACTTTGCCACTTTGGAAAATGACCAATTTGGAACTTACAAAGTTTAGAAGCCTGGTGAAGACCATCTTTGCAGATAGAACCATCACTTGCATGCTTACATGCATGACTTAGATCCCATTGTTTTGTGTGTGTGAATTGTTGAATGATTATTGGTTTGGAATGCTACTTGATACTATGCTTGCTTGATTGATTGTAGTGGAATTAGAAAAGTGTGAGACTAGCAAGATCAAGGAGTGAACCATCATTTCCTTACCAAAAAGGCAAGTTACATTATCATCTAAAGTCCTACTATTTTCATTATACTTAGTGGATTTTGAAACATGCATGAAAACAAATTTTATACTTATGCTATGCTAAATCCTAATAGGATTCCCTATACATTCCTTAGTGAAAATATTGTAGTTGTTACATGCTTAGCCATGCTATATTTTGAAAAGAGACACATGTTGAGATTTTACAAAGGTTGAGAAAAGGACTTGTGTTTTACATAATAAAACAAGGACTCAATGAACCACCTAGGTGGAGGATACTTTAAGTTTTGGAGAAGGTGGCAACAAAAGGAACCATGTCTATGGGAATCACTTTGTGTTGTGCTCCAAAAGAAAACCACCTAGGAAACTTAGAGATTGAACATGTTTCTCCAATTGTGGCTTTCGTGTGCAACCACATGCTATTATGGCTCTGGCTTAGTCAACTACAATGGGAAGACCCATGCACTGTCTTCAGTTAACTGGACATGGGGACCTGGAATCCTACATGGGTGCTGAAGGCAAGCTAGCAATGGTGTATGGGAGGACCCTTTGGAAAGACTTCGTCACATTCTCAATCTGCCAGTACTCCATATTGGCGAGCATTAATCCAGTAGGCCACTGGTGGCAAAAGGATGGGATTGTGACATGTGGGTAAAGTGTACTCCTTCTGCAAAAGATAATAAAATCTAAGTACTTAGCCGTGTCCCCGGTTATGGACAATACTGAGCAACTAAATTTTGAAGCTATGGGAGATCTCGACATTCTAATTTCTAAAAGAAAACTTTTAAGGACTTGATGCACTTGGGGTTACCAAGGAGCTCAAGAGACTTTGACAAAACTTGATGTACTTGGGGGTACCAAGGAACTCAAGGGATTTTGTTGAAAACATGAACACTTGGGGTTACCAAGGAACTCATGAGTTTTTATAAAACTTGATGCACTTGGGGTTACCAAGGTGCTCAAGGTATTTTTGACAAGGACTTGAACACTTGAGTTTCCACCAAGGAGTTCAAGGAACTTGGAAAAAGGAGATTTGATAAAGGACCAAAACCAATTTAAAAAGATAGGAAAAATTATTGCTTTATGCAAATGAGCCTAAAACTCTACCTAGCCAAATATGCATGTGATGATAGGATCCACTTATAATCTACATAGTAGTGAAACTTGCCAATACAATTCAAATGTATTGACCCTTGTGGCTGTAACTTGTAATGTTGCAGGTTTGATTGATTTTAGTGAAGATTGATTGATTAGGATTACAAAGTCTACAACATCACTGTGGCACTTTGAAGATGAAGGACTCCATGCTTATAGTTATTCCGCTGCAATGTAATGTAATAGCCAAATGAGCTATGTATTGATGTAATAAAATTATGTTATTCCTGGTTATAAAGTTATATTATGACCTTTGTTTCTTGATATTACATCTAAACTGTGGATGCTAGCTATTGATCCAGGGACTAGCATTGTAAACACAGGGGACACCACCTTATGATATTTAAAGGTTGGGCCACTCCCTCTACAGCGGGTGCGCCTTAAGCCTTGAAACAGAGGTAGTATAATTGTATTAATACGGAAACATTAATACATGTGTGTTTTAATAAACAAACAGAAAGTTCCTAGTTATGCCTCTCTCATAAACTAGCTCGTTGATTAACAAGATGATCAAGGTTTCCTGATCATGGACATTGGATGTTGTTAATAACGAGGTCACAACATTAGTATAATGGTGTGATGAACATTCATCCGAAGTATAACATTACGATCAAAGTCATTGAGTTTATATTGCTATAACAACTTACGAAGTGATCCTAATCCTTAGACCATGAGATCATGTCAATCAATAACACCGAAAGAGTTTCTTGATAACATCAAACGTCACACTGTAACTGGGTGATTATAAAGATGGGTTCAGAACTACTAAAGTGTTATGTTGAGGCCCATGGATCTAGAATGGAATTTGTTCATCCCGATGACGGATAGATATGCTCTGGGCCCTCCCGATGATATCACATTGATTAGCTTGCAAGCAAGTGATTTGATCACTAGAATGTTATATCACGGGAACGAGAAAAGAGTGCATGTCGGTAACGAGATCAAACTAGTTATGGAGATACCGGTGATCGAATCTTAGACATGTAATATATCGCGAAACAAAGGGATTAAGATACTAGTGTAAAAGGTTCCGATGATCACAAGAAAGTCATCGTTGAATGTGTGGGAGTCAGTATGGGTCTCCAGATCCCGCTTCTGATTATTGATCCGAGAGGGTCTCGATCATGTCCGCATTATTCGCGAACCGTAGGGTGGCACACTTAAGAGACACCGACATCCAATTGGAGCAAAAGTTTCATGCTGGAAAGAATAACAAGCACAGGAATTTATTTCACTAGATACCGAAACGGGTTTTTGGGTGAAATTGCAAAAAGTGTTTTTGCATGTGAAATGAAATACTAGCAAGGGGTTATATGAGAATGTTTGTCATTAAAGTAATTGACAAAATTCTGAATAAATAAAAGGAGTTTTATTTAATGAGAGTTTGCATTAAATTTGGTGGAAATTTAATGGGAATTTGAGTGGAGGGAACTGAAAGGCATTTGAGTGAGTGGAGTGTCCACCCACATAAATGTGGAAGAGGTGGGGGAAGCCCCCATGGCTGGGATCCATGCCCCTTGGGTTCCCCCCTATCCCCTATAAAAGGCCTCCCTCTCATCCTCTCAAAGCACACCTCCTCGTGAAGGATCTCTCTCCCCCTCTAGATTTATCCCCCATGGTCTCGGACTAGCGAGATACATATTCCCGGTGGCTATTCGGCAAGAAAGAGTTGTGCTTCCATTGCATCACTGGAGCGAGGAGGCGGAGGTTGCTCGGTGTCTCGTACGTGTGTGCGAGCATAGATGCGCCGCTATTTTGCGGCTCTAGGACTTCCTCTCGATCTTGAGATCGGCAAGAGATCATCTACATCAACCAAGATTTTGAACTCGTTAAGCTTTGTCGGTCTTCAAGGGTATGTTCTCTACGAATATACATCCGCCCGTTGCTTGTATCTAGTAGATAGATCTTGGTACATAGTTGTTCCCATCGTAGGATATTTTTTGTTTTCTATGTTGTGATCCCTACAGTGGTATCAGAGCCGGATCTATGCGTAGATGCTTTGCACGGGTAGTACACATATGAGTATGTGGGCGATGATGATCATTTTATTGCTTCTTAGTTGTACTGTGGATATTGGTGGCATAGTGGGATGAAGCGGCCCGGACAAACTTTACATGTCCTCGCACATGATACATGTTCCACGCTTGACATGCAACTAGTTTTGCATAAGTGGCTAGCAGGTGTCTGTCTCTCCTACTATAGTCAATATCTAATTTGCAACGAGTTGTCAACAATTTGATTATCCTCGTTGTGGTTCATGTTCGTAGGTAAGAACGGTTCTATCTTCGAAAGCCCTAAGCCACGTAAAACTTGCAATGGATAAATTACAGGCGTCTAGTTTGGATTGTTGTTGGGCTAGTGTTATGATATGGTGATGTTGTAAGTAGAAGTATGAGATGATACTATTACAACACACATAATGTGTAGGTTCCATAGACCTTGGCCTTACACATAGAGGTATGATAGAGATCATGCCACGGTGCACATGATGGAGATCATATGCGGGAACCATGTCATTTCACTTACAAATATGTGATGTTTGATTGCATCTTATATTGCTTGTTTGGCATTTTATTAGCATAATAAGATGATACCCCATTTAGATATCAAGATAAGAATGTGTTCTTCCTTAAGTATGCACCGATTATGTTTCGTCGCTCCAAGAAATCACGTGATGATCGGGTGTTCTTAGATCCACGACCATATTACGGGTGTAAGACAGTTACACACACGAATACTAAGGTTCTTACTTGGAGAGCCTAGCATGTACAGACATGTCCTCGGAACACGGACCGAAAGGTTAAGCATGAGTCATATGGTATATATGATGCCCATTTTATGCTCGCCTTTGAAGCTACACCGACTCACGTGATGATCGGACTTGGTGTAGTGGATTTGGTTCATGTAATCACTAAAAAGACACGAGTGATGTCGTTTTTGAGTGGGAGTTCAATTCTAATTTGGATTAGTAGAACTCAATTTATCATAAATTAAATCAATCGAATTTGCACAATTTGTTGTAGTCATTGGCATTCGTTCACCACCTTATGATTAGTTGTAATTGAGATAATAGAACTATAGAATTATGGATATCTACTTTATGAACTAGTATCGTATTGTGTTGAGTGTCAATCTAAAGTTTAAAGTCCTATTGCAAACTTTTAGCAAACTCTGTTTACTCTGTGAAATTTAATAATTGGTATTAAATCGAGAGTAACAATTCCAGTGTTAGTATCTTAAGTATCATGTTTGCCTCCATGATTCGTGATTGTTTTAATATCAAGTTTATCTAGGAGCTAAAAAAATTGTTTCACAAACCATCATGTGTGACAGATATAACGATATCTGAAACAATGTTTTTGGTTGCAATATGATAAAGTATAATGTATGTTCTCATATTGGATGAGAATTTACAAAGGTTGGAGATGCTAGACATCCCAATCATCCAAAAGGGTTTTGGAAAGTAACATTATACTCACGATTCATCTTTATAAGCTACATTAGCTTGATCATGAAAGTCGTCATGATAAGGATGAATAGAAGATGTATGTAAAGTGTTTACTACACTAAAATATTACTAAAGAATGGATTTTGAAAGAATGCCGATCATTTTGATGATGGTGATCTACTTCAAAGTGCAAGTCCAAAGGTATTATTATTTGAATATACACGCTTTGGACTATGTGTCATGTGTATGGCGCCACTTTTGATGTTGATAGATTCTTTTAAAAAGGAAAAGAAAATGCTGAAAGAGAATCTATAAAATATACTTGGCAGAAAAGAAAAGACTGGAAATATCCAGTTTAGGTATATAGATGATATACATGTTATGGTTGTATTCTTTGCTTGTTAAACAATGTGGTTCTTGGGTATTGGATACCGAATTGGTTGGTATGAAATTTCATATGGAACGACCCAATTCATAAACCACAATGGCCTAAGTAACTAGCAAGAGAATATGTGATGATATTCATCGAAAACAAACAAACCGTTGTTTGTATTTCTCGTTGACATCAAAGCTTGACTTCAAGATTTGTTTTAATAATTGTTATTTAAATCAGGTATTATGAGAACAAAGGTTGTTCAAATAATTACCATATTCCATATAAGATGGATGATTTACAAATCTAGTTGGAGAAATCACATCCATAAAAACTAATGCTAAAATGTTGCAAGACAAATGATTGGAAGATCACTTACAAAGTGACATCGCCGTTTAAATTATATTAGAAAGAAAACATGAAGAATCTCCATATTCATGGATTTTTGGAGTCTTTGATTTGATCAAGTGACACTTGTGAGACTTTCCTCGGGATAATTGAAACTTCGTTCAAAGGCCAAAGAAGAACGAACGACTAAAATATTGGAATTTATACATATCGATGTATGTAGTCCATTGTGTATAGTCGTAAGCGATGGATTTCAAATTCATATGCTTTCTCCGGAAATTTGAGTGAATGTTCACTTAATGAGAAAGAAGTATGAAATATTTGAAAACGTTCAAAGACTTTCAAGATGAAGTGGAAAATCATTGTAATAAGAAAATAAATGATTTATGATTTTATCATAAAGGGATTTATTTGAGTTGCAAGTGTAACAAGAAAATAAATAATTTATGATTTTATCATAAAAGGATTTATTTGAGTTGCAGGTTTAGCAAAACACCTAGATTTGCATCTCCCGAAACACCATAGGAATATGGAGTGTTTGAGATTTGTAATGAAACCTTGTTTGACATGGTTGGATCAAAGGTGCTATTTATAAAACTGCCATTATGTTTTAAAAGATTAAAAGCTTTAGAGACTACCGCTTTTACACTGAAAAGAGCTCCATCTTGATCCGTTGAAATGACACCATGGAAGTTATGGTTTGGGGTAAAAACCCAAATTGTCATTTCTTAAATTTTGGTATGCTAAGCATAAGTAATATGTTTACAACCAAAGTCGGATGAGCATGTCTTTGTAGGTTCTTTCGAATAACCATTGGGTATTCCTCCATAACACCAAGGAAAAAGGGTTTGTCGCTTGAAACATGAAGTTTCGTGAAAAAGAAGTTTTTCATAAAAGGTTAAGTTGGAGGACAATAGAACTTTAATAATGTTAACGAACCTTAGCTATATGTGCTGAGTTGTGCACGCCAGAAAAAGTTCCATAGGAAGCCAGGATGCTCATGGCTCACGTGCCTCAAAGGTTGTGGTCACGAAGGTCTAAGTTCCTACTGAACCAAGTAGGTCGAATAAACAATCAAATGTTGAGATTTGAGAGTAAATCATTATTGTTTGACAATGATGAACCGACTACATGCAAAGAAGCGATGATGGGACCTAACTCTGTCAAATGGCTTGAAGCCATAAAACCCGTGATAGTTCCATACACGAGAAATCAAGTTTTGAACTTGGAAGACCCTCCGGAAAGGTGTAAAAACCTATCGGTCGTTTTTGGATCTATAAAGAAACAGACATGGATGTTTCACATCTATGAAATAGTTGACATGTCGTAAAGTATTTTATGACAATGTTCAAGGAGTTTACTATGACAAGATTGGATCTTTCATAGCGATATTTAGTATGGACGGATTAATGTAGCAACCACTACATATAATTTGGTATATGGTAGAAGAATAAACAAAACAAAGTTCTTATAATAGAATGGTTACCTAGGACGTGTGCATGACATGGTCCAAAGGGTTTTGTTAATTCAAAGGATTCTAAAAGGGCATGCAAACTTCAATGGTTCAAGTAAGCATCGTAGAGTTGGAATCTTCACCGTGATGAAACTATTAAAGAAGTTTAATTTTATCAGGAGACGACGAAGATGCTTGCATTTGCAAGAAATTAAGTAGGAGCGCTGAGACATATTTCTAATATATTATGTGGAGGACATCTTGTTGATTAGAAATGATGTATCTTTTATTGACAAAGGTTAAGAATTTCATTTTGATGAAAGACTTAGGAAAACTCGAATATTAAGCATGAATGTCTATAGTGGATAGACTGTGATGCTAATATGGTTATGCCAAACATACATATATGAGATATTGAAGGAGTTCAATATAGAAATGACAAGAAAATGTTTTTGTCGCATGGAAAAGAATTGAATCAAGATTCAAGTGTATTGACACTTGATAAGTGAAACAAGATTCAAGTGCTTTGATACTTTATGAGTGAAATCACAAGAATATTTTGATCAATCATACCATGATATGTACACATCCAGATATATCCTATGCTCTAAGTGTTATGAGCATATACCAGAATGAATCATAAAATTATCATTGGACGATAGTGAGGATATTCTTATGATCTTTTGGAAGAACTAAGAATATATTTGTGTAGAGGTGACAAACAATTACAAATAGTTCATTGTAAAGCGTTACATTGATACTAGTTTTGTCACAAGATACAAATTAAGTTTATCTCAATTTAAACTATGGGTGGCACAATGTAATGGAAAGGAGATTCCATGATGGATTTGGATGAATTCCAAAGTTAAGACATTGTGACGGATACTACAACAAAAGGCTAAGTATATGACTACTATAGTAGCAGCAAAGGAGGGAATTTGTGTCAAGTAGTTTGTTATCAAACTAAGGTGTGGTTCGCAATGGGCTAACACTAAATATATATTGTATGACAATAGTATCAACATGATTTAACCCCAAGGAACTAAAGGTCCCACCAAAAGACCAAATTTATACAATGCCATCTCATTGGAGAATGAGTGATGCGTGAAGACGCAAAGATATGCAAATACACACGAACCTGAAAGAGTCAGATCTGTAGATTATGTTAACCACTTGCAATCGTGTATATGGAACACCAGAAAGCCATAGGTGTTCAATACACAAAGTTTTCAAACTAGATTATTGTCTCTAGTGCAAGTGGGAGACTGAAGGGAATATGCCCGAGAGGCAATAATAAAGTGGTTATTATCGTATTACTTGTTTATGATAAATGTTTATTTTACATGCTATAATTGTATTAATACGGAAACGTTAATACATGTGTGTTTAATAAACAAACAAAAAGTTCCTAGTTATGCCTCTCTCATAAACTAGCTCATTGATTAACAAGATGATCAAGGTTTCCTGATCATGGACATTGGATGTTGTTAATAACGAGGTCACAACATTAGTGTAATGGTGTGATGAACATTCATCCAAAGTATAGCATTACGATCAAAGTCATTGAGTTTATATTGCTATAACAACTTACGAAGTGATCCTAATCCTTAGACCATGAGATCATGTCAATCACTAACACCGGAAGAGTTTCTTGATAACATCAAACGTCCCACCGTAACTGGGTGATTATAAAGATGGGTTCAGAACTACTAAACTGTTATGTTGAGGCCCATGGATCGAGAATGGAATTTTTTCATCCTGATGACAGATAGATATGATCTGGGCCCTCTCGGTTATATCACATTGATTAGCTTGCAAGCAGGTGATTTGATCACTAGAATGTTATATCACGGGAACGAGAAAAGAGTGCATGTCAGTAAAAAGATCAAACTAGGTATGGAGATACTGATGATCAAATCTCGAACATGTAACATATCACGAAACAAAGGGATTAAGATACTAGTGTAAAAGGTTCCGACGATCACAAGAAAGTCATCGTTGAATGTGTGGGAGTCAGTATGGGTCTCCAGATCCCGCTTCTGATTATTGATCCGAGAGGGCCTCGATCATGTCCGCATTATTCGCGAACCGTAGGGTGGCACACTTTAGAGACACCGACATCCAATTGGATCAAAAGTTTCATGCCGGAAAGAATAACAAACACAGGAATTTATTTCACTAGATACTGAAACGGGTTTTCGGGTGAAATTGCAGAAAGTGTTTTTGCATGTGAAATGAAATACTAGCAAGGGGTTATATGAGAATGTTTGTCATTAAAGTAATTGACAAAATTCTGAATAAATAAAAGGAGTTTTATTTAATGAGAGTTTGTATTAAATTTGGTGGAAATTTAATGGGAATTTGAGTGGGTTTTTGAGTGGAGGGAATTGAAAGGCATTTGAGTGAGTGGAGTGTCCACCCAAATGAATGTGGAAGATGTGGGGGAAGCTCCCATGGCTGGGATCCATGCCCCTTGGGTGCCCCCTCCCCTATAAAAGGCCCCCCTCTCATCCTCTCAAAGCACACCTCCTCGTGGAGGATCTCTCTCCCCCTCTAGAATTTATCCCCCATGGTCTCGGACTAGCGAGATACATGTTCCCGGTGGCTATTCGGCAAGAAAGAGTTGTGCTTCCGCTGCATCGCTGGAGCGAGGAGGCGGAGGTTGCTCGGTGTCTCGTACGTGTGTGCGAGCACGGATGCGCCGCTATTTTGCGGCGCTAGGACTTCCTCTCGATCTTGAGATCGGCAAGATATCGTCTACATCAACCACGAGTTTGAACTCGTTAAGATTTGTCGGTCTTCAAGGGTATGTTCTCTATGGATATACATCCGCATGTTGCTTGTATCTAGTAGATAGATCTTGGTACATAGTTTTTCCCATCGTAGGAATTTTTTTGTTTTCTATGCTGCGATCCCTACACATTCTTGGCACAAAAAACAAACAAAAAGAATAAGGAGAGGTCATTACTGAAGTAATAACTTCCAAGACTCAATAAAAATCTTGGGTTATCTCCCAATAAGTACTTTTTTTAATGCCTTTAAGTTAGGCACAAGAAGCAAGAATCAAGTATTTTCAAATGAAGAAGCATTAACATGAACTTTCTTGCTCCTACCTTTCTTACCTTTCTTCTTATCTTTAGGGAATATATGATTACTTACGAGAGGAGCAAAATGCATAATGCCTTTTCCCACATCTATTATTGCTCCAAGGTGTTTTAGCAGGGATCTTTCGAGTGTAATATGTCCTTTTCCTACACATTCAATAACAAGATAATCAGTAGACACCGTTTTCCCTGAGATTTTTGTAAACAAACCTTCAACTATTCCAATGGGTAATAAAGTTGCATTATTGGTAAGAGATATTTCTTCTCCTCCTTTACAAAGTCCCCAAAGACTCAAAGACTCATAGATATCTTTAGGCATAAGGAAAAATTCAGACATGATATCACAGCGAGCATCAAAAGTTGCACTATTTATAGAAACTTTTATTGTAGGAAACCACTTTGAAGGCTCAGAATTTATTGGAACATAACAATGGTGCTCTCTAAGTGTGTGATAGAAACTGTTCAAAGCAGTAGTACTGGACTCAAGAGTGTTCAACCTAGCATAAATGTCTATAAAAGAAGAATCAGACTTGCCAGGCATATTCTAAATTACAATCAACCTCTTTATAGCATCTAAAGCTTCGTCCGCAGTACAACGAAAAATATCTTTCTCAGCTACAGCATCCAAAGCATATCTATAACAAAGAGCAATACCGTGGTAGAAACTATTAATAACCAATCTAAGACTCATCTTAGGCTCAGTTTCCCTTTGTAAAGCAGAGATTCTAGACAAGGCTTCTTTGAAACTCTCTTCACTTCCTTGCTTGAAAGTAAATATCCTTTCCATAGGTCAAGCGATGCTTCTTGTTCCTAACCTGCAAAATAGGAGAACTAACAATGTAATAGGGTTAGTGTCATTTTTCCGAGATCTTGAACTCTTCTGCCTCTGCGGACAATGTAGATCTAAATGAGCGAGTAGTAGAACGAGGGGCAAGGGCGACCAGCCATCTGCGGTGCGAGATGAGGGCAAATACACAGGGTTAGGATCTTGAGCATCACTCTCTTCTCTCTCTCTTTCTCTATGCGTGATCTTATTGGGACACGAAACCCGCATGATTTCCGAGGCATGAGGCTCCTCTGAGGTGACCGTTGGTCGGCCTCCGGCCTTCGCTGGCCTCTCTCCGGCGTGGGATCTGCATGGATTCCTCTAGTGGTTGTTGGAAGATCACCTACTCTAGTGTGAATAAGGGTAGTAAGTTTCTCGAGGGATCGCTTGTTCTCTCGGCTGATTCTTGGATGGTTCTTCTCAATGCCAAAGGCTCTCCTCTTGAGGGCAGATGTTTGGAAAATGGGGAGAAGATTTCTATTGGATCTGTTTTGAGGCTCCCCTCTCATCTCTCTCGTGTCAATGATCTTTTGGTCCCCTCATCTGGATTTCTTGGTAGATCTCCTACCATCTCTGGATCAGACGAAGACACTGGGTTTAAATGGCATGCTCTTTGCTCCTCTTTACCAACCGATGATCTGGTGCAGACTAAAGGGTTCTTGATGATTTTTCCTAGTGCCAAAAGATTGGTTCTTCTCAATCATAATGAGTTGATTATTGATGCTAGGTATTTGATCCAAGATGAATTGGTGGCGTCTGGTGTGACTATTGATCTTAATGTTAAAAGGGTCGTTGTGGGTGCTCAAATCTTGCCAAGCTCTTCTGTCTTGGATAAACTGTCCAAACCTAATTTGATCATGCCAAAGGTCATGGACTTCTCTAATGCTCCTTCTAAATATGCTGCTCATGCTGATCAGTCAGTTAAGCACCCTGCCCTGGATTTCTCTTTAGGGCAGGAATTTGAGAAAACTCTCTATAAGAAATTCAAGCATCAAGTTAATTTCCTTGGAGGTTTCAGAAGGAAACCTTTCTTTTTGGTCTGTTCTTTTGGAAGGGCAAATTTTAAGCTGGACATTCATATTGTTGGCATTGAACTTCAAGCTTCTTTTCGAGGATTGGCATCAAAATTCCAAGTGACATCCCTTCAAGACAGAACTTTTCGATTTTTGGTTGCTTCGAGGGATGTGGGTTTTGAAATATACAATATTTCAAAATTTTCTTGTGAATCATTTGTGATGCATATTAACCTTTGGGGTAATGGAGGCCCAAATTGGATTTTTGAAGAGAAGGAATTTTACAAGGAATCTGATAAAGATTGGAAAATTGTCACGTACAAAAAGAAAAGTCCGAAAAAATCTCCTTTGATCAAGTATGTGAAAAAGGTGTAGTCGGTCTTCCAGCGACTTGAATTTCCGGTTGCAGTTGAGGATTCCTCGCCTGGCACAGTTGGACAAAATAATTGTGGCATTAATTTGCCTAATCAAGGTCGGTCTTACGCTGAGGCTCTCGCTGATGGCGGTATTAAAACAGTTGTAATGCCTGTGAGGCCCAATGATGGCGAGAATCGTGCGGCAATTAAATTGCCTGGTCTTATTCCTTTTCTGAAATTTCCAACTTTCCCAAAATGAATGTGGCCCGACAATTCTTTCCTGGGGTGGTTCAATGCCCATCCCGTTTTGCCTAATTCCCGGCCTGCTGTGTACAACTTCTTCAGAGATTTCTCCATTTCTATGCAAAAAACAACTGCCAGAAATTCTGTCTCCTCAACTCCCTCGCCTGCAGAAACCCCAACTACTCTGCCACGCTCGTCACCGGCGAAGGCTGTGACAATGGCAAACATTCTAATTGACCCTGCGCCGTTTCTGCCAGAGGGCCTCTAGATTATGCAGGTTGAAGGAAGAACAAGAGTCAAGCGGGTGGTTGTTCCGCGCAGACCTAAGGCACATGAACAGTATGCTATCACCACCATTAATACCCTCCCTTCTGGTCAGGATCCCTTTGCAAATATTCGTGATGTTATGCTTGATTTCCTCAACAATGAGGCCCGTGTGGATTTTTGGGACATTCAGGCTTGTCCCTTTGGTGCTGCCTATGTTCAGTTCCACCATGTTAGTGTTGGCGATATGCCCAAGAGGCAATAATAAAGTGGTTATTATCATATCTTCATACTTATGATAAATGTTTATATACCATGCTATAATTGTATTAACAGGAAACATTAATACTTGTGTGATTTGTAAACATAAAAGAGTCCCTAGTAAAGCCTCTTGTTAAACTAGCTTGTTGGTTAATATATGATCATGGTTTCCTGATCATGAACATAGAGATGTTATTAACAACAGGGTCATATCATTAGGAGAATGATGTGATGGACATACTCCTATAGTTAAGCGTAGCATAAAGATCAAGTCATTT
Source organism: Avena insularis (assembly GCA_023614405.1). Taxonomy (NCBI): domain Eukaryota; kingdom Viridiplantae; phylum Streptophyta; class Magnoliopsida; order Poales; family Poaceae; genus Avena; species Avena insularis. The sequence continues at coordinate 335,183,456 of CM042689.1, read as the reverse complement.
AATATACTTCATTTGCTATATGCTTTTTGATACATAGTAACCTAATTCCTTCGACCATGAGATTATGCTAATCACCATCACCGGAAGGATGCTTTGATGACATCAAACACCACACTGTAACTGGTTGGCTATAAAGGTGTCATTGAGTGTTCGGAAAGTATGTGTTGAGGCACATGGATCAAGAGTGGGATTTGTCCATCCATATGACGGATAGATATACTCTGGGCCCTCTCGGTGGAATGTCATCCAATTAGCTTGCAAGCATGTGACTGGCTCACAAGGGATCACATATCACGGGAACGAGAAAAGAGTACTTATGAGTAACGAGGTTGAACTAGGTATGCAGAGATATCGACGATCAAAACCTTGGATAAGTAAACTATCGTGAGATAAAGGGAAATTGGTGTCGTATGTAAGTGGTTCATTCGATCGCAAAGTAATCATAGAAATATGTGGGAGCCATATGAATTTCCAGATTCCTCTATTGGTTATTGATCGGAGAAGTGTCTCGATCATGTCCGCATAATTCACGAACCGTAGGGAGACACACTTAAGGATTCGATGTTGTTGAGTAGTTATGGAATGATGAGTAAAGAGACTGAATGTTGTTTGGAGTCTCGGATGGGATCCGGGATATCACGAGGAGATCCGGAATGATCCGGAGAATAAGATTCATATAAGGAAAGTCCTGTTTCGGAGTTGGGGAATGATTCCGGTGTTTTCACCAGGAATGTTCTAGAAGGGTCCGGAAGGTCCGGCACTCCGGAGGGGAAGGGTACATGAATGTGTCATGACAATATGGAATGGTTGCATCATGTACTAGGTCACTTGTCTGGGCAAAACAAAGGGAGAAATCAAATCCTAGTTTGAAAGTCAAACGCCAATTTGAAAAAGTCAAACGGCAAGTTTGCTTGGTGAAGGGAGAGTACATGAATGTGTCATGAAAATATGGAATGGTTGCATCATGTACTAGGTCACTTGTCTGGGCAAAATAAAGGGAGAAATCAAATCCTAGTTTGAAAGTCAAACGCCAATTTGAAAAAGTCAAACGGCAAGTTTGCTTGGTGGAGGGAGAGTAGGAAACCTACTTGGGGACGATTTACCCTCCCTCCACCCGCCGGCCAAGGAGGCCGAGTTGGGGGAGGACTCCCTCCTCCCAACCGGACACCCTCCACCTATATAAGGAGGGGTAGGGCTCCCCTACCCCTCACACCCAAATCCTAGCCTCCAAGTCGCCGGCCACCTCCAAGCCGCCGCCTAGGGCCTCCTCTAGCTCGGCGAGTTAGGGTTTCCCTAAACCCTAGCCACCGGCCAAGCCCTCCCCTTGGTTCTATAGGGTTCGCAGCATAGAAAACAAAAATTTTCCTACGATGGGAACTATGTACCAAGATCTATCTACTAGATACAAACAACGGGCGGATGTATATCCGTAGAGAACATACCCTTGAAGACCGACAAAGCTTAACGAGTTCAACTCGTGGTTGATGTAGACGATCTCTTGCCGATCTCAAGATCGAGAGGAAGTCCTAGCGCCGCAAAGCAGCAGTGCATCCGTGCTCGCACACACGTACAGACACCATGCAACCTCCGCCTCCTCGCTCCAGGGATGCAGCGGAAGCACAACCCTTTCTTGCTGAATAGCCACCGGGAACATGTATCTCGCTAGCCCGAGACCATGGGGGATAAATTCTATAGGGGGAGAGAGATTCTTCACGAGGAGGTGTGAGAGACAAGTGAGAGGAGGGACTCCTTTTATAGGAGGAGGGGGGCACCCAAGGGGGTGGCCGCCGGCCATGGGGGCTGCCCCCTCCCCTCCTTCATTCATGTGGGTGGACACTCCACTCACAAAATGTCCCTTCAATTTTCTCCACTCAAAAGTCCACTCAAATTCCCATTAAATTTCCACCAAATTTAATGCAAACTCTCATTAAATAAAACTCTTTTATTTTATTCAGAATTTTTTCAATTACTTTAATGACAAACATTCACAAATAACCCCTTGCTAGAATTCCATTTCACATGCATAACCACTTTATGCAATTTCACCCGAAAACCTGTTTCGGTATCTAGTGAAATAAATTCCTGTGCTTGTTTATTCTTTCAGCATGAAACATTTGCTCCAACTGGATGCCAGTGTCCCTTAAGTGTGTCACCCTACGGTTCGCGAATAATGCGGACATGATCGAGACCCCTCTCGGATCAATAATCAGTAGCGGGACCTGGAGATCCATACTGACTCCCACACATTCAACGATGAGTTTTCCTGTGATCGTCGGAACCTTTTACGCTTGTATCTTAATCCCTTTGTTTCAAGATATATTACATGTCCAAGATTCGATCATCGGTATCTCCATACCTAGTTTGATCTCGTTACTGACATGCACTCTTTTCTCATTCCCGTGATATAACATTCTAGTGATCAAATCACTTGCTTGCAAGCTAACCAATGTGATATCACCGAGAGGGCCCAGAGCATATCTATCCGTCATCGGGATGAACAAATTCCACTCTTGATCCATGATTCTCAACATAACACTTTAGTAGCTTTGAAGCCATCTTTATAATCACCCGATTCACGGAGTGACGTTTGATGTCAACAAGAAACTCTTCCGGTGTTAGTGATTGGCATGATCTCATGGTCTAAGGATTAGGACTACTTTGTAGTTTGTTTATAGCAATATAAACTCAATGACTTTGATCGTAATGCTATACTTCAGATGAATGTTCATCACACCATTACACTAATGTTGTGATCTCGTTATTAACAACATCCAATGTCTATGATCAGGAAACTGTGATCATCTTGTTAATCAACGAACTAGTTTATGAGAGAGGCATAACTAGGAACTTTCTGTTTGTTTATTAAACACACATGTATTAACATTTCCGTATTAATACAATTGTAGCATGCAAAATAAACATCTATCATATACTTGGAATACACATAATAAACATTTTATTATTGCCTCTCAGGGCATATTCCCTTCAGTCTCCCACTTGCACTAGAGACAATAATCTAGTTACATTGTGATGTATCTAACACCCATGGAGTTCTGGTGTAGATCATGTTTTGCTCTAGGGAGAGTTTTAGTCAACGGATGCTACATTGAGATCCGTATGTACTTCTAAATCTTTATATCTCCATCCTTGACATGCTCGCGGATGGAGTGAAACCGGCGCTTAATATGCTTGGAATGCTTGTGAGACCTTGGCTCTTTGGCATTGGCAATGGCACCATTGTTGTCACAATAGATCACCATTGGGTCCAACGCGTTTGCAACCACACCTAGTTCGGATATGAACTCCTTCATCCAAACTGCTTCCTGAGCCGCTTCTGAAGCAACAACATATTCGGCCTCCGTTGTTGATCCCGCCACCACAGGTTGTTTGGAACTCCTCCAACTAACCGCTCCGCCATTCATGAGAAATACGTATCCGGATTGAGACTTAGAGTCATCCGGATCGGTGTCAAAGCTAGCGTGACATAACACTTAGCGACGAGCTCTTCTTCACCTCCGTATACAAGAAACATATCCTTAGTTCTTCGCAAGTACTTCAGGATATTCTTGACCGCTTTCCAGTGTTCTGAACCTAGATCCGATTGGTACCTACTAGTCAAACTAATAGCATGTGCCACATCCGGTCTTGTACATAGCATGGCGTACATTATAGAGCCTATGGCTGAAGCATAGGGGACCTTGTCCATTATCTCTCTTTCTTCCGCCGAAGCCGGACTTTGAGTCTTACTCAATGTCGTGCCTTGTGTCATAGGTAAGAACCCTTTCTTACTATCTTCCATTTTAAACTTCTTTAAAATCTTATCAAGGTATGTACTTTGCGATAGCCCTATTAGGCGCCTAGATCTATCTCTATAGATCTTTATGCCTAATATGTATGACGCTTCACCTAGGTCCTTCATTGAAAATTTGCTGTTTAGATAACTTTTAACACCATTTAAAAGATCTATATCATTTCCGATCAATAATATGTCATCCACATATAATATCAGAAATGCCACATTGCTCCCACTCACTTTCTTGTAAATACAAGCTTCTCCATAAGTTTGGACAAATCCAAACTCTTTGATCACCTCATCAAAGCGGAGATTCCAACTTCGTGATGCTTGCTTCAATCCATAGATGGATCGCTGAAGCTTGCACACCTTGTTAGCATCCTTAGGATTGACAAAACCCTTTGGTTGTATCATATACAACTCTTCTTCAATATTACCATTGAGAAACGCGGTTTTGACATCCATCTGCCAATCTCATAATCGAACATATGCAGCAATTGCTAACATAATCCTAACTGACTTTAGCATCACTACGGGAGAGAATGTCTCATCATAGTCAACTCCTTGAATTTGTCGAAACCCCTTTGCGACAAGTCGAGCTTTATAGACGGTTACATTACCATCAGCATCAGTTTTCTTTTTGAAAATCCATTTGTTCCCCACGGCCTTTCGGTCGTGAGGTAAGTCCACCAAGTTCCAAACTTCATTTTCATACATGGATTCCATCTCGGATTTCATGGCTTCTAACCATTTGTTGGAATCCGGGCTCATCATCGCTTCTTCATACGTCGCAGGGTCATCATTTTCATCAACCATGAAATTCATGACAGGATTTCCGTACAGCTCGTGAGCTGCACGCGTCCTGCTTGACCTGCGAGGTTCGGTAGTGCTCTCTTTCGGAGTTTCATGATCATTATCATTAGTTCCCTCTTCAACAGGTGGAGCCAACTCTGGAACAACTTTCGGCGCTGCGCTACTCGCCATACTTTGAAGAGAAGGTTAAATAACCTCTTCGAGTTCTACCTTCCGACTACTCACAACTTTCGCGAGAAACTCTTTCTCTAGAAAGGATCCATTCTTGGCAACAAAAACCTTGCCCTCGGATCTATGATAGAAGGAATACCCAATAGTTTCCTTAGGGTATCCTATGAAGACGCATTTTTCCCCTTTGGGTTCGAGTTTATCCGGTTGAAGTTTCTTCACATAAACATCGCATCCCCAAACTTTAAGAAATGACAGCTTAGGTTTGTTTCCAAACCACAATTCATACGGTGTCTTTTCAACGGATTTAGATGGTGCCCGATTTAAAGTGAATGCAGCAGATTCTAGTGCATAGCCCCAAAATGACAATGGCAAGTCCGTCAGAGACATCATAGATCGAACCATATCTAATAAAGTACGATTACGATGTTCCGACACACCATTTCGCTGTGGTGTTCCGGCAGGTGTGAGTTGTGAAACAATTCCACACTCTTTCATGTGAGTGCTAAACTCGTAACTTAGATACTCACCTCCACGGTCGGACCTTAGAAATTTGATCTTTCTATTACGATGATTTTCCACTTCATTTTGAAATTCCTTGAACTTTTCAAAGGTTTCAGACTTGTGTTTCATCAAGTACATATAACCGCATCTACTCAAATCATCCGTGAAAGTAACAAAATAACGATATCCACCTCGCGCCGACACACTCATTGGACCACATACATCAGAATGTATGATTTCCAATAAATCTGTCGCCCGTTCCATTGAACCGGAAAACGGCGTTCTAGTCCCCTTACTGTAAGGAGCACTCGGTATCAGATTTAGGTCCAACTCGGGGTTTCTTTTCAGGCACGGCAACAGGCTTGCCGCCCTTACTACCCTTCCGTTTTCCCTTCTTGTCTTTCTTGAAACCAGTGTTCCTATTGATCATCAACACTTGATGTTCCTTTTTGATCTCCACTTCTGCAGTTTTAAGCATTGTGAAGCTCGGGAGAGACTTCTTCATGCCTTGCATATTATAGTTCATCACGAAGCTCTTATAGCTAGGTGGCAGAGACTGCAGAACACGATGGATGCCTAAGTCAATGGGAATCGATATTCCCAAGGACACAAGCTTATCGGCGTAACCCGACATCTTGAGTACATGCTCACTAACGGAGTTGTGCTCTTCCATCATGCAGCTAAAGAACTTTTCTGAAGCGTTGTAGCTCTCTACAGCAGCATGTGTGTCGAAAATCATTTTCAACTCACCCATTGTATCAAAAGCATTGCCATTTTCGAAACGCTTTCGAAGTTCCGGCTCTAGCCCATATAATATGCCGCAATGAACTAAGTTGTGGTCCTCTTGACGAGTCTGATAGACATTCTTCTCCTCGTTAGGGGCATCATCTAAAGGTGAGGGGCCTAACGGCGCTTCTAGCACATATTGCTTTTGTGTAGCAGAGAGGAGAATCCTCAAATTCATGGCCCATTCGGTAAAGTTGCTACCGTTCGTTGCAAGTTTCTCTTTCTCCATGAACACATTGAAATTAAAAGCAGGTGGTGCCATCTACAACAGAATTTGTAAAGTTTATACTAAGTGTATGATAGATTGAGTTCAACTAATCCATATTACGAATGAACTCCCACTCAAAAACGACATCCCTCATGCCTTTTTGGTGATTACATGAACCAAATCCACTACACCAAGTCCGATCATCACGTGAGTCGGTGTAGCTTCAAAGGCGAGCATCAAATGGGCATCATATCAACTATATGACTCATGCTTAACCTTTCGGTCCGTGTTCCGAGGCCATGTCTGTACATGCTAGGCTCGCCAAGTTAGAACCTTAGTATTCGCGTGTGTAACTGTTTTACACCCGAAATATGGTCGTGGATCCAAGAACACCCGATCATCACGTGATGTCTTGGAGCGACAAAAACATAATCGGTGCATACTAAAGGAAGAACACATTCTTATCTTGATATTTAAAATAGGGATCAACTTATTATGCTAACAAAGCGCTAAACAAGCAATATAAGATGCTATCAAACATCACATGTTTATTAGTGAAATGATATGGTTCCCGCATATGATCTCTATCATGTGCACCGTGGTATGATCACTATCATACCTATATGTGTAAGTCCAAGGTCTATGGAGATTACACGTTATGTATGTTGTAAGAGTATCATCTCATACTTCTACTTACAACATCACCATATCATAACACTAGCCCAGCAACAATCTAAACTAGACGCTTCTAATTTATCCATTGCAAGTTTTACGTGGCTTAGGGCTTTCGAGATAGAACCGTTCTTACCTACGAACATGAACCACAACGAGGATAACCAAATTGTTGACAATTCGTTGCAAAATAGATATTGACTATAGTAGGAGAGACAGACACCCGCTAGCCACTTATGTAAACTAGTTGCATGTCAAGCGTGGAACAAGTCTCATGTGCGAGGACATGTAAAGTTTGTCCGGGCCGCTTCATCCCACTATGCTACCAATATCCAAAATTACAACAAAGGAGCAACAACATGATCATCATCGCCCACATACTCATATGTGTACTACCCGTGTAAAGCATCTACGCATAGATCCGGCTCTGATACCACTAAAGGGTTCGCAGCATAGAAGACAAAAATTTTCCTACGATGGGAACTATGTACCAAGATCTATCTACTAGATACAAACAACGGACGGATGTATATCCGTAGAGAACATACCCTTGAAGACCGACAAAGCTTAACGAGTTCAACTCGTGGTTGATGTAGACGATCTCTTGCCGATCTCAAGATCGAGAGGAAGTCCTAGCGCCGCAAAGCAGCAGCGCATCCGTGCTCGCACACACGTACAAGACACCGTGCAACCTCCGCCTCCTCGCTCCAGCGATGCAGCGGAAGCACAACCCTTTCTTGCCGAATAGCCACCGGGAACATGTATCTCGCTAGTCCGAGACCATTGGGGATAAATTCTAGAGGGGGAGAGAGATCCTTCACGAGGAGGTGTGAGAGACAAGTGAGAGGAGGGGATCCTTTTATAGGAGGAGGCGGGCACCCAAGGGGGTGGCCGCCGGCCATGGGGGCTGCCCCTCCCCTCCATCATTCATGTGGGTGGACACTCCACTCACAAAATGTCCCTTCAATTTTCTCCACTCAAAAGTCCACTCAAATTCCCATTAAATTTCCACCAAATTTAATGCAAACTCTCATTAAATAAAACTCTTTTATTTTATTCAGAATTTTGTCAATTACTTTAATGACAAACATTCACAAATAACCCCTTGCTAGAATTCCATTTCACATGCCTAACCACTTTATGCAATTTCACCCGAAAATATGTTTCGGTATCTAGTGAAATAAATTCATGCGCTTGTTATTCTTTTCGGCATGAAACTTTTGCTCCAAATGGATGTCGGTGTCTCTTAAGTGTGTCACCCTACGGTTCGCGAATAATGCGGACATGATCGAGACCCCTCTCGGATCAATAATCAGAAGCGGGATCTGGAGACCCATACTGACTCCCACACATTCAACGATGACTTTCTTGTGATCGTCGGAACCTTTTACGCTAGTATATTAATCCTTTTGTTTCACGATATATTACATGTCCGAGATTCGATCATCGGTATCTCCATACCTAGTTTGATCTCATTACTGACATGCACTCTTTTCTCATTCCCGTGATATAACATTCTAGTGATCAAATCACTTGCTTGCAAGCTAACCAATGTGGTATCACCGAGAGGGCCCAGAGTATATCTATCCGTCATCGGGATGAACAAATTCCACTCTCGATCCATGGGCCTCAACATAACACTTTATTAGTTCTGAATCCATCTTTATAATCACCCTGTTACGGAGTGATGTTTGATGTCAACAAGAAACTCTTCCGGTGTTAGTGATTGGCATGATCTCATGGTCTAAGGATTAGGACTACTTCGTAGTTTGTTTATAGCAATATAAACTCAATGACTTTGATCGTAATGCTATACTTCGGATGAATGTTCATCACACCATTACACTAATGTTGTGATCTCGTTATTAACAACATCCAATGTCTATGATCAGGAAACCGTGATCATCTTGTTAATCAACGAACTAGTTTATGAGAGAGGCATAACTAGGAACTTTCTGTTTGTTTATTAAACACACATGTATTAACGTTTCCGTATTAATACAATTGTAGCATGCAAAATAAACATCTATCATATACTTGGAATACACATAATAAACATTTTATTATTGCCTCTCAGGGCATATTCCCTTCAGGTGCCCTCTAAACCCTAGATCACCAAGGCTTCTCTCATACTCCACCATACTCGCTCCGGCTTAAGGAGAAGCCCTGCGAGATCTCCCCTCTACTTCCGACACCATGCCGTCATGCTGCCGGAATCACGAGGAGAGTGCTACAACCTCCGCTGCCTGCTGGAACAAGGGAGAGGAAGGTCTTCATCGAGTACCGAACGTGTGACCGACTGCGGGAGCGCTGCCGAAACGCAACGTCGGAAGGATCGTCTACGCGATCTTGAGATCGGCAAGAGTACGACTACATCACCCACGAGAATCTGCTCTCGTTAACCGCTTTGGATCTTCGAGGGTTAGTATTCTATCGACTCGTTGCTACAATCTAGTAGATAGATCTTGGCTTGATCATAGATTAGATCTTTATTGTGTGTTCATGCGGTAGAAAATTTTTGTTTTCCATGCTACGAACCCCTACAGTGGTATCAGAGCTGTGTCTATATGTAGATCGGTTGCACGAGTAGAACACAATGGTCATTGTGGGTGTTGATGCTTTTGTTGTCGATTGCTTCTTGTGTACTTTGCATCTTGCGGGATGGTGGGATGAAGCGGCCCGGGCTAACCTTACATGACATCGTTCATGAGACTTGCTCCACGCTTTACATGCAACTTGTATTACATAAGTGGCTTTGCGGGTGCCTGTTTCTCCCAACATAGTTAAGATTCAATTTACAACGGGTGATTGAAAATACTAGTATCAATGTTGTGGTTCTTGTTCGTAAGTTAGAACAACACTTATTGAAAGCCCCAAACCACGTAAAACATGCAAAGAAAATTAGAGGCGTCTAACTTTGTTTTGCAGGGGTGTGCTGTGATGTGATATGGCCATGATTGTGATTATATATGATGTATGCAATGTTCCTTATTGTAAGTCGGCAACCGGCAGGAGCCATATGGTTGTCTTTTAAATCCGTTAAGTCCTTCGTGACTATTATTCAAGATAGTTGTAATAGTTGATGCTAGTGGACGACAACCATGAAGCGGCGCTAGTGACCTTGACGCCACACCGGTGATGATGGAGATCATGTTCGTGCTTGAAGATGGAGATCGGAAGCACAAGAATAAAGGCCATATCATATCACATATTATGAATTGCATGTGATGTTAATCCTTTTATGCATCTTGTATTGCTTAGTTCACGACGGTAGCATTATAAGATGATCCCTCAAGCACACAATTTCAAGTTTTAAAGTGTTCATCCTTAGTAAGCACCGTTGCTAAAGCTCGTTGTTTCGAAGCATCACATGATGATCGGGTGTGTTAGATTCTGCGAGTGTATACAACGTGAGCAAGCCAGATTTTCTCATGCGGAAGCTAAGGTTTGATCTTGACGAGCCTAGCATGTACAGACATGGTCTCGGAACACGGGTCACCGAAAGGTAAAGCATGAGTCATATAGTAGATATGATGAACATGTTGATTGTTCGCCATTGAAGCTACATCAAATCTCGTGATGATCGGTTTTGATGTGGTGGATTTGGTTCGTGTGATCACTAAAACAATGTGAGGGATATTTTTTTGAGTGGGAGTTCAACAGCAATATGATTAAAAGTTGAACACTATTTATCATAAATTAAATCAAAGTGAATTTGCATAGTTGTTGTAGTCATTGGCATCCGTTTACCATCGTGCGCTTAGTTATAATTGAGATGAAAGAACTATAGAATTCTGGTTAGTTACTTTACAAACTCGTATCGTATTGTTTTGAAGTGTTAATCTAAAGTTTAAAAGTCCCATTGTAAACTTTCAGTAAGTTCCGGTTACTCCATGAAGTTTAATAATTGGTATTAAATCAAGAGTGACAATTCCAAGTGTTAGTGTATGAGTATCATGTTTGTCTCCATGATTCTTGATATTTTTTTGAGGGTAAAACAGTAGGGTAAAGCACCCCACTGCAATTTTTTTTATATAGCATAGAGAGTTACAAAAAAGTATTTACAAGTTCAGGCCACCTCAAAAGAGGGATAACATTCTAAGCAGCTATCTCCTGTCTAAATTATTCTCAATCCAATCTTTGAGGCCCTGATAATTCTTTTTCTTAATTCTATACAGGACCCATCTTAATTCTTGGGCGACAATAGCCCTCCATTCCTCAATCGAAGCATGCTTGTTGTTGAAGATTTCATTGTTTCTGCACATCCATATGCCCCAAGCTCCTAACATAATAATTTCCATTGCAAAAGGGACTTTAAGATCTTTTTTAATACTGGCTAAAGCTTCAAAAAGATTTTGATCAGCCACTTGGACATGTGAGATTTCAGCCCAGCAAGCTCTTGCAAAAGGACAGTCCCAAAATAAGTGTAATATGGTTTCTTCACTGATGCAACCATGAAACACACATTCATAAGAAGCCAGAGTAAAACATTTCCTTTTCAGAAGGTTTCTTGTGTTTAGCCTATCAAGAAGCAAGAGCCAGAAGAAGAATTTGTGCTTTTGTTGACAAGAGGACTTCCACAACCAGGAGAAATGTGGCTGTACAGGTTGGTAACCAGATAAAGAATAATAAGCCTTTTGGACTGAAAAATTACTGCCCCAAATGTAACTCCAGTTGTCAGCTTCCCCCTGCATGCCAATACTAAGAATTTGCTCAAGGTTTTGATATTCTTGGTAAGCTTGTTGTGACAGAGGGAGAAAAAAAAGATCTTGAATATTATCTGTCTACAGAAACTCATTGAGAGAGATGTGTGGGTTTTTTGCATAGGAAAGGAGATGAGGAAGCTTATGCTGCAGACATCCATCATTCCACATATCAGACCAGAGAAGGGTGGATTTTCCATCGCCCACCGAGCACTTTGCAATTCCTTTAAATATGTCAACCAATTTCAGATGAGCTTTCCACCAAAAGGATCCCTCCAGACTTCTTCCAGGAAGTTTACCATTACAGTAATAAGTGTTCCAGATAAGGTGAACCCATGGGATATCCTTGTGATTGTAAAATTTGTCCAAATTCTTCAAAAGAAGTGCAGAGTTTTGAACATTAAGGTCAAGCACCCCCAATCCCCCATGGTTCTTAGGTCGACAAACTTTCTTCCATGCAACAAGAGCTTGACCCCTAGCTTGAACATCAGATGTTTTCTTTCTCCACAGGCATTGTCTCATATACTTAATCAACTGATCTTTGATTCTTGATATTCAAAGGTTTGTCTTAATATCAAGGTTATCTAGGATCTGAAAGAGTTTTTTCAGAAACCATGATGTGTGGAAGATATTGTGATATCTGAAATGAAGTTTTGGTTACAACATGATAGAGTATAATATGGAAAAGTTTATGTTCTCATATTTGACGAGAATTTACAAAAGGTTGGAGACACTAGTTGTCCTAATCCTCCAACAGGTTTTGGAAAGCAACATTATACTCGCTATTCATCGTTATAAGCTAAAAGTAGCTTGATCATGGATAATTCCATGATAAGGGTGAATATTTGATGTAGGTAAAATGTTTACTACACTAAGAGATTACTAAAGAAAGGAATTTGAAAGAACACCAAACATTTGATGATGGTGATCTACTTCAAAGTGCAAGTCCAAAGACATTGGTATTTAACTATACATGCTTTGGACTATGTGTCATATGTATGGCTCCACTATTGATGTTGATAGATTCTTTCAAACAGAAAAGGAAATACTGAAAGAGAATCTCATAAATATATGGCAGAAAAGAAAAGACTAGAATTGTTCAGCTTAAGTATATAGATGATATACATGTTATGGCTATATTCTTTGCTTATTAAACAATGTTGTTCTTAAGTATTTGATACTGAATTTGTTGGTATGAATCGTCATACGAAACAACACAATTCATGAACTACAATGGCCTAAGTAACTAGCAAAAGAATATGTGATGATGTTCATCGAGAACAACTAAAGGGTTATTGTGCTGCTTGTTAAACATTAAAGCTTGCCTTCAAGATTTGTTTTATCAGGTATTATGAGAACAAAAGGGTTGTTCAAATAATTGCCGTAATCCATAAAAGATGATTCACAAATCTCGTTGGAGAAATCACATCCATAAAACTAGTGCTAAAAATGTCGAAAGACAAATTGATTGAAAGATCACTTAGGAAGTGAAATCGCCGTTTAAATTATATTGGAAATAAAACATGAAGAAACTCCATGTGGATGGAATTTTGGAGTCTTTTTGATTTTTGATCAAATGACGCTTGTGAAACTTTCCTAGAGATAATTAAAACTTCGTTCATAGGCCAAAAGGGAACGAATGACTAGCTTATTGGAACTTGTACATATTGTTGTATGAAGTCCATTATGTGTAGTCAAGAGCGATGGATTTCAACTTCATATGATTTCTCCGAAAATTTGAGTGAATATATGAATATTTACTTAATAAGGATGAAGTATGAAACATTTGAAAAGTTTAAAGATTTTCAAGATGAAGTGCAAAATCATTGTAACAAGAATATAAATAGTTTATGATAAGATCATAAAGGAAGATATTTGAGTTACAAGTTTACCATAATACCTAAGATTTAAGGAATCGTTCCGTGGATTTGCATTTCCCGAAACACCATAAGAGTATGGAGCATTCGAGATATGTAATTAAACCTTGTTTGACATGGTAAGATCAAAGGTGTAATTCATAAAACTGTCATTATATTTTAAATATTAAAAGATTTAGAGACTACCGTTTTTCCACTAAAAAGAGCTCCATCATAATCCGTTGAAATGACACCATATAAAGTTATGGTTTGGGATAAAACCCAAGTTGTCCTTTCTTAAACATTGGTATGCTATGCATAAGAAAGATGTTTGCAACCAAAGTCGGATGAACCTATTGTCGTGGTATTGCCGACGAGTACGCCATGGAGGGGTCCTCACAGTGCGTGTTTAGAGATGTGGGGTAAGGCGGACGGTTGACGGGTACGAGGTAACACAGCTTACCCAGGTTCAGATCCCACAACGGTGGCGGAATCCTACTCCTGCTATAAATCACTATAATGGCAACACGCCGAGTTACAGAGATAGGTTTGTTGTGCGAGGTGTATGTAAAACGATGCCTTAAAGGCTCCCATAGGCCCAACTTATATAGTCGCCATGTCCTAGGGTTACAGGGAAAAGTCCTAGCCGCACAGGTTACAGAGTTCTACACCGTCTATTACTAGTCTTGTGTATCTTGCACTCCAAGGCTCCGGGTACGCTGGTGACTCCACCGTAGCCTTCCTTTATCTGGCATGAGCCTCCCTTCTGAATCCACCTAACTGGGCCGCCCAGCAGGCCATACGCCATGCTACCGACTATGGGCCACCCGGGTTAGTCGGATAAGAGACATGCTATGAGGATACCCATATAGCATATCCCCAACAGTAGCCCCCGGAGAACTCCGAGATCTTGCGCCGTCTTGCCTCTTCCCGTGGAATGCTCCGTCTAGATGGATGTCGGCAAATCATCAAGCAATATCTTGTAGTCCTCCCAAAGAACCCTGCAAGGTTTTCTCCGTCTTCTATAAGTAAGTCGGAGAAACGCTGAATCTTCCATCGTACGCTCCCGTTGTCGGATTAAATCCGTCCATGCCGGAATCTTCGATGGGACGGCTCATCTACCATGTCAGTTATGACGACATAGACTGTAGGTCAGCGACGCCTCGTAACTCACACATGCAGAGAACGCAATCATATCCGATTTTCCCGCACGAGTGATACGAACCGTTGGCGGCGACGGTTGGAGACGTGGCGAAAGTACCGCGCACGTTCACGAACACGTCGTCTACGCGGCAACCGTCCGATTTGCTACACGAATCTTGACGCAGAGTAAGATAAATAGTGACCGTGGGACACTTGCCACTTTTTCACCCCATTCTCCCGCGTCATCGTCTTCTTCCTCCAGCCGCGCGCCTCCTCGAGCTCTCCGCGAAAACCTCGAGAAACCCTAGCTTCTCCCTCTGCACCAGTCGCGTCCTCTCCCTCCTCCATGGCTAGCAGCAGTTCATCCCCATCAATGGCGGCATCGAGCGAAGCCCCGGTGAAGCCGGCGAGCTCCATCGTCGTGCCCCCAGAGGGTCTGGTCATCTCCGCATCGGCGGTGATAGAAACCACCAGCGGCGACCACAATCTGGCGGCGCTGGAGCCCCTGGAAGAGGAGCCAGACTCGCACAAAGGCGACTGGCGCGGCTTGGACATCACCGGCCGCGACATCCAAGAGATGGTCGTTGAGGGTTATCTCCCTGCGACGGAGGGGCTCGAGTGGCGGGCGGCGCCGGCCGGCGAGGTGACCCCCTCTCCCCAAGCCGGAGAGAAAGTATACCTCAAGGCGCAATTGGTACGCGGCATTTCTCTGCCCATCTCCCACTTCTTCATGTCCGTCTTGAATCACTTCAAGGTCCAACCCCACAACCTTTACCCCAATAGTATCCTAGTTCTTAGCAACTTCGTGGCACTTTGCGAGGGTTGCCTAGGGATTAGGCCTAGGTTAGATCTGTTTGTCTACTTCTTCACCATCAAACGTGAAGCCGGCACAGTAAGGAGGAGCTTAGAAACTGCGGCACCATAAGCTTCAAGATCCGACCTGGCCGGCGGTTCCCCGACATCGTCGGCCACGAGTCGTGCAAGAATTGGCAGCGGACGTACTTCTACGGCCCCGACATTCCTTTGTCGGGCCGAGAAGTAACGTACTCGTACTTCGTGGATGGAGCCGCCGCCGAAGTTCCCACATGGCGATCCCATGCCTCCCTTCCCTCCGACCTCAACGCTTCTCACGCAATAAGGCGGATCAAGTGGTTTGTAGAGACGGGTCTGACCGGCTTGGACCTAGCCATGTGCTGGTTCATCAGGCGGATTCAACCTCTGCAGCACCGTACGAAGCTTATGCACGAGTACACCGGCGACCGAAGGGATACCCTCCAGATCTCCGAGGACAACTTCTGGAGCGACTCCGTCAAGTTCCGACTTAAGGACATCGTCAAGGTGAAGGACAAGAAGTGTGGCTTCACCCTTACCTACGACATGTTCCTAAACGGAAAGTGCCCAAAGGTAGGTATTTATTTTCCGTGAATGACATTGCTCCAGTTTCTCCGTCTTGCCAATATCATTTTGTCTAACACGATGATTTCTCACTTAACAGCTTAGCGATCTAGAGGAGGGCAACCTGGCCGCCCAAATCTATGATCCCAAGATGAAGGAAGTCATGGTCGTGTCCGACGATGATGCCCCATTGGCGCGAAAGCGGAAGAGCTCCACCTCTGACGCTGCCGACGGAGGCAAAAAAAAGAAGACGGAGGGTGGAGCCTCCAAAAAGAGTACTGCCGCCCTAGAGGCGGAAAAGAAGAAAGCCACCGGGATGTTTGCCAAAGCTCCCCCTAGTGTAAGCTTCTTATTCTCCGACATTGTATTGTTTATCTGTCTTATTCCTGTACTTATGCATTTTGCACGTTTCAGGAAGAAAGCCACAACCAGACTCAAGAAGTCCTCCAAGACTCTTGGGGCTTCTAGAAATATCAAAGATATGCTGCATCGCGACTCTTCCCCCGCCATTGCCCCTGCTACTCCTGCTGTCAAGCCCTCCTCTGCTCCGACAAGCTCCCAAGCCCAGGAGGCACCAGGCCCTTCCGCCATGGAAGTGGATTCTGGCACCTCTACCAAACTCGCAGTTGTCGGCGAGCAGGCGACGCAGGAGAGCGCTGCTCTTCAAATGGCTGAAGCTCCGGCTAAGGATGCCATCGGTAGCGGCAAGGCGGTGGTGGTTGCTGGTACATCTGCCGAAGGCGGCGCCTCTGCTCCCCAGAAACCCTTAGAATTGCCGAAGATTATCTTCCCGGTGCTTACGCCGGGTAGCATAACTACGGTTCCTGGAGGAGTGCCGTCATCTCCGACGTGCGGTCTTGAGGAGCTACTCCGCCAAGCGGACATCTTGCAAAGTAACAGCGTTTCCTTTGGCAAGCTGCTGGCCGAGAGTGCTACAAACCTCAAGATCATCGCACTTGTAAATTTTACTTTACCTTTTGCATTTCATATGAGTATCCCACTGTAGCCCCCGAGGATGTAGACGGAAAACCATTGGCTTTGCATCTATATGCTCTAAGAGTGACTAAGTTAGAAAAAACTCTCACTGTAGCCCCCAAGCATTTAGATGGAATGAATTATTCCGACTAGATGCTTTAAGAGTAGCATACGCAGTGTTCATAACTTTAAGTGTTGTAGCCCCCAAGCCTCTAGTTGTAACTGAATAAGTTCCGACTAGATACTCAAAGAAAAGCTAAGCATTTTCCGAGATAAAACTTTATACTGTAGCCCCCAAGCTTCTAGTTGAGAACTGAATTAGCTCCGACTAGATGCTTAAAGAAAATCTAAGCATATTACTAAGTTAAAAACTCTCGTTGTAACCCCCGAGCACCTAGATGGAAAATCTCCGACTAGGGGATCCAAGTAGACTAAACAACGACTTGACTTTGTATTTGTTTCCACAGAACGAGAATGCTCGGAGGGGCATGGCCAATGATAAGTACCAGAAGATGCGCGCGGACCTTGAAGCTAAAAGGGTAAAACCGCCATCTTGAAGGAACAGATCATCAAAAACAAGAGTCTGTTTTCTTTTTTGCGCATTTCCGTCTTACTTTTATGCCTTCCTTCTTCGAGTACTCACTGTGTACTTTGTTTTCTCCGACTTGCAGAGCATGCAGCCAAGGCCAAGGATATTGTCGAGCAGTCCAAGCACATCCAGCAGCTGGACAGCGAGAACAAGATCCTTAAGAAGGAGAGGGAACAAATGCTGAAGATGCACGAGGATTCCATGAAAGCCCTGCAGGACTCCGCTTCCGCCAAGATCAATCGCTTGAAGGAGGAGCTTGCGATCCTAAAGGATCAAAAGCAAGCTGCCTATGAGCAAAACCTTCGCCATAACGAGGCGTTTAAGCTCCTCCAACAAGAGAAAGAATCCTTGGCGGACGTCGTCTGGCAGGCTAAGGCCAGCATCTTCAGTAAGTATCCTCCGCCTTGTAGCTCTGTAGTTTGGATACTTATAATTTTTGAACTCATGCAATCGTTGTCGGAATTTTCAGCGCCCCTGGGCCTAACCCGCTCGCCTCCTTCGGACAAGGAATGCATGATTCTTACCGGAAACTTCATCAACACCGCCATCACCCAAGCCAAGGAGATCGCCCAGCCCCTCCAAATTTATATCAAAGGCTCTGACTCTGTTGTGAAGTACTCGGAGATTCTGCGTCGAGCCCCCGAGCGTGTCGCAAGCTGGAAAGCTTCATGTGCACGGGCTGGCGCTAGGATGGCATTGTCCATGGTTAAGGCACACTATGAAGGTGCCGACATCGACACAGTGACATCTAGTATCCCTGACGTGGATGATGACGGCAAGGAGATCGATCACGAAGCCATCCTGTCATCACTCGCGGGCTATGACACTAGGGTTGCCGAGTTGGTGGACGTCGACGTCTTCGTGCCCAGGAACTTTCTTGACAACGCCGACCCTGAATCCTCCGAGTCTCCTCACAGTGGTGACGCTGAGGGTGAATCTCCGGCTGGTGATGATGCGGCATCCAAGTCCCCTGCACCCAAGGAGTGAAAAACACTTTGTAATTCTTGTTTCACCTTTGTAGTGTGCATTTGAAAAAACTTGGTGATGTAATCTTAAGGCGAAAACAATGGTTGTCGTATCCTGCTACTTAAGAATTAGTGCCCAGTATGTATATATTTTTTAAGCAAGTGCTGGCTTATCCATTACTTTGGTTTTTATGCTTGACTTTTCGTGAGTCAGAAGACTCATTGTCGGAACCATGCGCTTAGGTAATGATGCCCAATGGCACCATCTATAACCTGAGCACAAAATCGCCGACAATAAGTGCCGAAAGTCACTACTCCAGAATCCACATAAAAACAACAAAGAACGTGTAGACCAGAAAACTTAAGCTAACGTCCGTAGGTGGAATTTTCACAAGTGCAATCGCAAAGCTTGTGCATAAAGGTTTATATGATCCAAAAATAAACATTAAAGGAGGTAAAAGACTCAGCAATATGAGTGAACCAAAGAGCTTTCTTTCATTGATCATATAAGAGGTACACAATTAGATAAAAAATGCTAAGTGTAGAAAGGACGTAGTTGTGCTATGTTCCATGGCCGATCAAGCTCCGGGTAGTCATCATCTGGGTCACGTCGCTTACGCTTATGATCCTCGTTGGGTCTATCCTTGAGCTCACGATTGTTGTCACATCCCAAGATTTTCCAAATCTTGTTATGTGAAAAATAAATGAATAAAATAAAACTTTGTTGATTTTTAGGGTAAGAAGAAACTTTTTGATTCCAATTGTAAACCTTCAAAACTATTTGATCAAACAAATCCTAAAGGGATTTGAAAAGATAAACAATTAATAAAGAAAATATTAAATATGTGAAAGTACTTTTTTGGATCCTTTAATAAAAAGATTTGGTTTTCAAATGAAAAGGTAGAAATATAAATAAGGATTATTTTATAGAGCCAAATTAAACCTTGGCCAACATTTTGAAATAAAATGTTTGCTTTGATTAAAAGAGTAAAGGTTTATTTAAATAAAATAATGAGAGTTTATAAATAAACCAATTTTATTAAAGTAAAGGTTTTTCCCATTTTAATTAAAAACATCAAAACTTGTTAAAATTATTTTAAACAAGTTTTCCAAGTATTCTATATTTTCAAATAAAACCTACTGATTTGGTTTTGATAATATTTAGATTTCAAATGGAGTTTTAAATAAATCAAATCCTATTTGATTTAATAACTAAGGACTATTTTATTTAATTAATAAATGGATCCTAAAAGAATAAAAATATTATTTTGTTTTGGACTTTGATTTGTGTTGTTAAATAGAACTAAACACAATACAAAGTGTGGTGGAAGTTTGAATGATTGGAATGTTTGAATTGTTTGATTGAATTTCAAAACAGAAAATGAAATGGAAAAAGGAAAAAGTTTCAGTACAAAAAAAAAGAGAAACAAACAATAAGCCCGACAAGCCGATGCTGAGTTTCCCCCCGCAAAACGTTTTCCACGAAAAAACCGACCCAGAGTCACTGACCTTCACCCCTCCTCTTCTCTCTCTCGCATACATTTACGCCAGCTCAGCATCGTCTTCCCCGCGTTGAACTCGCCGGCTGTTTCCTGCCGTTGATGCCGCGATTGAATTCGCTTCAATGCCGCGCTTAATCCTCGCCGTGACCCTGCGGTATTAATCGCCACACTCTCCTCTTCTTTTCCCCTCAGATCCCACTTGACCAGAGCCACTAGGCTGCCCAAATTGCAACCTCGACTTCCACTGTCCCCGACAAACTCCGGCGACGATTCCGGCGAACCACCGCCCTGCCTCCTCGAGCACACAACGTGATCTCCCCTCCAGTGCACCTGCCGTGTACTCCACTCGCGCTCGCTCAGAATAGTCGGCAACGACAACAACCTGAGCGCCACCGTCTGTTTGCTACTCCGGCGACTCTTCTGGTAAGCACCTGACCGCCCCTCTCCTTCCCGATGACGCTCCTGCACTCGCCACACTCGGCCGCATCTAACTGTGCCCTTGTTTT
This sequence comes from Avena insularis, assembly GCA_023614405.1. NCBI lineage: Eukaryota > Viridiplantae > Streptophyta > Magnoliopsida > Poales > Poaceae > Avena > Avena insularis. Next base: position 335,162,878 of record CM042689.1, on the reverse strand, counting down.
TCCTCGGGGTGAACCGCAGCGTCGCCCTCGACGACCTCCAAAGCCGCCCGACGCCACCACCTACTCCGGCGAGGAATCCCCGTCGTGTATGAGCGCCCCTTGCCAAGCTGACCACGCGTGCATCACCTCGACCTCGCGAGCACGGTGAGCATCTCCATTACCTTCCTCGCTTCCTCTAGCACCAGCTCCGCCGTAGCCAGACACACCGCCGCCGCAAGCCGCCGTCAGCGCCGCTCGTGTTTGGTCAAGTCGATTCGCACCGTTAGATCTCCATCTGGCGGCTTAGATAGATTCATTAAACGAAGAGGTACGGGTGCCTCTGCACCACACGATCACACTTAGATCCAACGATCCAGAGAGGCCGATCCGTGCGAACCGGTACGCGCCAGTAGGAACAAGACATGTGGCTTGTAGTTGATTTAAAAGATAGAAACATTTCTATTAGTGGTTTGAATTTGTAAATTGCATAACTTTTGATCCACACGTCCAAAATTTGAAAAATTTATATCAATGGATTCAGAAAAGCAAGCCCTAGCCAACCATGCCATTTGTTTAGTAAAAAGTTTCTGTTAAATTGTTTGTTTTTGTAGAAACTTGTGTATGCATGTTTAGAATATAAAATTTGTTCTAAAAAGATTTTGGGGATGAAATCTTTGCAAAATGGTTTGTTGTGAACCTACTGACCCTAGGAACCAACTCATGGATTTAAAAATGTATTTTGTGAAGATTAGGATTGAATAATTGAATTAGCTCATTTCTAGTCAAATAAAAATATTGATTTTGTTATAAAAATGATTTTTGAGAAAAACCTTTGGAAAATGTTCTAATTCAAAGCTACTGACCCTAAACACCAAGTTTTGTGAATTAACAACTTATTTGGTGAACAATATAAAATTGTTGCTTTGCTAAAAACCTTTTCCACCACATGAAATAATGATTTGATTTAAAATGGTTTATAGATAAGACCCTTTTGCAAATGGGTTTGACACTTTAGAAAAATGACCACTTTGAACCTTACAATGTTTAGAGCCTAGTAGAAACCACCTTTGCAAATAAAACTATCTTTTGCATGCTTGCATGCATGACTTTGTTTCTATTATTTTTATGTGTGATTAATTTGTTTGAATATTGGTTGGAATGCTAGTTGAATTTGTGTTTGCTTGATTGAATTGTAGTGGAATTAGAAGAGTGTGGTATTAGAAAGATCAAGAAGTGAACCAACATCCTCTACCAAAAAGGCAAGTGACACTATCATCCATGTCCTACTATTTTCATTACACTTAGTGGATTTTGAAACATGCATGATAAAGACTACTATATTTTGCTATGCTAAATCCTAATAGGATACCCTTATATATATTCCTTAGTGAAAACAATGTAGTTGTAAAATGCTTAGCCATGCTATATATATTGAGAAGAGATACATGTTGAGATTATATGAAGTTGAGAAAAGACTCATGTTTTATAATAAAACAAGTACTCAATGAACCACCTGGGTGGACAAGGATACTCAAGTTTTGGACAAGGTGGAAACAAAAGGAACCATGTTTATATGGCAATCTCTTTGCGTTGTGCACCAGAAGAAAGCCACCCAGGGACTTAGAGATTGAACATGTTTCTCGTACAGTGGCTTTCGTGTATAGCCACATGCTAAATGGGCACTGGCTTAGTCAACTACATTGGGAAGACCCATGCATTGGCCTCTTCAGGTTAACTGGAAATGAGGGAACTATGAACCCTACATTGGTGCCTGAAGACAAGCTAGCATTGTGTATTGGGAGGACCCTATGGAAAGACTTCGTCACATTCTCAATCTGCCAGTACTCCATCTTGGTGAGTACTTATCCAGCGGCCACTGGTGGCAACAAGATGAGATTGTGTCATGTGGATAAAGTATACAACTTCTGCAGAAGATAAAAATCTAAGTACTTAGTCGTGTCCCCGGTTATGGACAATACTGAGCAACTAAGGCCTGAAGCTATGGGAAATCTCGACATTCCAATTTCCAAAAGCAAAACTTGAAAATGACAACAAGAGACTGGAAGCACTTGGGGATTTACCAAGGAAACTTGAAGCACTTGGGGATTTACCAAGGAGTTCAGAAAGATTTGACAAAAGATCAAAACTATTTTGAAAAGATAGGATAAATTATTGCTTTCTGCAAATGAGCCTAAAACCCTACTTAGCCAAATATGCATGTAATGATAGGATCCACTTATTTCTACATAGTAGTGAAACTTGCCAATACAATTCAAATGTATTGACCCTTGTGGCTGTAACTTGTAATGTTGCAGGTTTGTTTGGTGTTAGTGAAGTTTATTGATTAGGATTACAAGTCTACAACCAACATGTTTGCCTGTGGCACTTTGAAGATGAAGGACCCCATGCTTATAGATATTCTGCTGCAATGTATTGTAATAGGCAAATGAGCTATGTAAGATGTAATGAATTATTTTATTCCTGGTTATAAAGTTGTATTATGACCTTTGTTTCTTGATATTACATCTTAACTGTGGATGCTAGCTATTGATCCAGGGACTAGCATTGTAAACACAGGGATCTCTACCTTATTAAAGGTTGGGACCTCTACAATTATCGACAAGGTAGTAAGACCCATTGAGCAGCGCCTTGCTTATGATGAACGGTCCTTCCCATGGCGGGGATAATTTGTGTGACTTCTTCTGCTTAAGTCGGAGCACCAAATCCCCCTCTTTAAACGAGCGATGACGGACGCGGCGACTATGGTAGCTCCGTAGCTTCTGCTGGTAGATGGCGGATCTTTGGCATGCCAAAACGCGCTCCTCCTCGAGAAGGTCCACATCTAGGCGTCTGGATTCTTCAGCATCATCTTCGTCGTAGGCGGCAACTCTTGGTGCATCGTGGAGGATGTCGGAAGGTAGGATGGCTTCTGCTCCATATACCATGAAATAGGGAGTGTAGCCGGTGGATCTGTTAGGTGTAGTTCGTAAACTCCACAACACAGATGGCAATTCTTCCGCCCAGGCTCCAGCTGCTCTATGTAGCGGTGCCTCAAGACGTGGCTTGATTCCCTGCAGAATTAATCCATTGGCTCGCTCAACTTGACCATTGGATTGTGGGTGTGCCATAGACGCGAGGTCAAGTCGGATGCCTTTGTCCCAGCAGTAGGCCTCCACTTCTCTGAGTTATAAGTTGCTTCCATTGTCGGTGATGATGCTATGTGGGAGACCAAATCTCACCACTAGATCCCGGACAAACCTGAGGGCAGTTGCCCCATAAATCTTTCTAATGGGTTTAGCTTCTATCCATTTGGTGAATTTGTCAACTGCTACAAGCAGATGCGTAAATCCACACGGTGTCGTTTGTAACGGTCCCACCATGTCTAGCCCCCAGACTGCGAACGGCCAAGTTATTGGTATTGTTCGCAATTCTTCAGCAGGAACATGTGGTTGTCGGGCATAATACTGGCATCCTGTGCACGTCTCAACCAGCTTGTCGGTGTCCATATACCAAGAGAATCCTTGCCGGAAGGCTTTCGCGACCAACGATCGAGGAGCGGCGTGATGCCCGCAATCTCCGAGATGGATTTCGCGTAGGATTTCCATACCTTCTAGCTGGCAAACACACTTTAGGTATACACCAGTAGTGCTCCTTTTGTAGAGTTGCCCATTGATTATGGTATAACCCTTTGCTCGTCGTACTATCTGCCGTCTTTCGACCTCGTCGTCAGGCAAAGTTCCGTGTTCGAGATATTCCATGAACGGTTTTGTCCAAGACGGAGGGGTCTTTGTCACCATGTTGACGAAAGAATCTGCTCTATCCGGGTTGTCGATGTCGGCGCCCTTCACAGATGGTGTGCGTAGATGCTCTAGGAAAACTCCTGGCAGAATTTGCTTGCGCCCTGATCCAAGTTTAGACAATAGATCAGCCGCCTCGTTTTGCTCCCTAGTCACATACTTGACCTCGTAGCCGAAGAAGCTCTTGGCTATCTCGTCCACTTCGTCACGATATGCCGCCATCATAGGGTTCCGTGCATTCCAGGTGCCAGCCACCTGCTGGGCAACCAAGTCAGAATCTCCACAGCAAACTATGCGCTTGATGCCAATATCCTTGGCTACACGTAGTCCGTGAATGAGTGCTTCATACTCCGCCATGTTGTTTGTAGCCTCGAAGTGGATCTGCAGAACGTAGTGTAGCTTGTCTCCTTTTGGTGACTGTAGCAATACACCAGCCCCCGAGCCGTTGAGAAGCTTTGATCCGTCAAAGTGCATCACCCAGTACTCTGGCTCCAGCAACGGAGTGGCATCCGGCATCTCTGTCCAATCTGCAATAAAATCTGCCAAGGCTTGTGACTTGATAGCGTCGCGTCTTTTGTAGGTGATCTCGAAGGCGGCAAGTTCAATGCCCCACTTCGCGACCCTTCCTGTAGCGTCGCTGTTGTTGATAATGTCGGACAGTGGAGTCTTGATCACTACTGTGATTGGGTGCTCCTGAAAGTAATGCCTCAGCTTCCGTGAAGCAAGGAATACTCCATAAGCTATCTTTTGGTAGTGCGGATAACGCTGCTTGGACTCCGTCAAGACCTCGCTTACATAGTAAACTGGTCGTTGAACTCCGTGCTCATAGCCTGGTTCCTTCCGTTCTACCACGACGACGATGCTGATAACCCGGTTGGTTGCCGCCATGTAAATTAACAGGGGCTCACCAGGCTCGGGTGCTGCAAGGATGGGCGCTGAGGAAAGAATCTCCTTGAGCTGCTTCAATGCTGCATCTGCCTCGTCCATCCATGTGAATTTGTCCGCCTTCTTCAGCAACTTGTACAGCGGCAGAGCCTTCTCTCCAAGTCGGCTGATGAACCGACTAACTGCTGCAACACAACCTGTTAGTAGTTGGATGTCCTTTAGGCATGTCGGACGGTTTATGTTTAAGATGGCCTTGATTTTCTCCGGGTTGACCTCGATTCCGCGTTGGGAAATGATGAAGCCCAACAGTTTGCCGGCTGGAACCCCGAAGACGCACTTCTTAGGGTTGAGCATCATGTTGTATTTCTGGAGATTATCGAAGGTTTCTTTTAAGTCGGAGATTAAGTCATTTGATTTTTTAGACATCACCATGATATCGTCCACATAGGCGTGAACGTTCCAACCAATTTGGTCGTGAAGACAACGTTGCATTGTCCGCTGGTAGGTAGCACCTGCGTTTTTCAGCCCAAAGGGCATCGTGACATAGCAAAACGTGTCGTATGGGGTAGTGAACGAAGTGGCCAATTGGTCCGACTTCCTCATCTTGATTTGGTGGTATCCTGAGTATGCATCGAGAAAACACAAAAGTTCTGACCCAGCCGTCGAGTCAATGACTTGGTCAATGCGAGGCAAAGCAAACGGATCTTTGGGACATGCTTTGTTCAAGCCCGTGTAATCAACGCACATTCTTAATTCATTGGTTCCCTTTTTGGGGACAAGTACAGGATTGGCCACCCATCGGGTGTGAAGGACTTCTCGGATAAACTCAGCCTTAAGTAACCTAGCTATCTCTTTGCCAATGGCGCGTCTCTTCTCATCTCCGAAGCATCGTAGAGGTTGTTTCACTGGTTTACATTTTGGATCTATGTTTAAGCTGTTCTCGGCAAGTTCCCTAGGTACACCTTTCATGTCGGCAGGTTGCCAGGCAAAGATGTCCCTGTTATCACGGAGGAACTCGACGAGCACGCTTTCCTATTTGGGATCCAGGTTCGTCCCAATGGCGACGGTCTTGGAGGCATCGCCTACCACAAGTTCCACCGGCTTGGTCTCGATGGCGGCCTTGAACGCAGGAGCGGAGTCGGAGATCTGCTTCTTCGACGCGGGCATCTCTGAGTCATTGACCTTGCTCTGGATCTCTTTGAATTCTTTGTTGTAGAGGACAGCTTCTGCAACGGCTGCTTCATTGATCTTGCAGTCCCTTGCCTTGGTAAAGCTTCCGGATACGGTGATGACACTGTTCGGTCCGGGTATCTTGAGATTGTTGTAGACGAAGCATGGCTTGGCCATGAACGTGTGGAATATGTCGCGGCCGAATATGACGTGGTACACGCTCTTGAAGGGGACCACCTCAAAGGTCATGCGCTCTTGGCGGTAATTATTAACGTCGCCAAAGGCTACCTGAAGTGTAATGCACCCAAGGGACCGAGCCTACTGTCCAGGAACTACGCCATGGAACACGGTGTTGGTCCGCCTTAGGTTTGCCTCCGTCAAGTTCATCTTTTGCAGTGTATCCAGGTACATGATGTTGATGCTTCTTCCACTATCCACCATGCACTTGGTGAACTCCACGCCGTCAATCAATGGGTTGATGACCATGGCGTACTGGTTCTCCGTGGGCACAAGGTCTGGGTGGTCCGTCCTGTCCCAAGTTATTGGAATCTCCGACCAGCGCAGGTATTGGGGAACTGGGGGAGAGTGGCCATCAGGATCCTCAGAGAGGTCTTCTGTTGTCGGACGGTGGGGGTGCCAAGGAAAGTGTGGTAGACTGGGGCCTTCTTTGTGAAGGGGTTCTTGCCCTTGTCGTCGCTCTTGGCGGTGTGCTTGGGGTCAACGTCCTCGTCCATGTCACTTGAATCCTTGGAATCCTCATCCTTCTTCTTCCCCTTGCCCTTGCCTCGCGGTCTGTTCTTTCGACTTTGCTTATAGCCGGACTCCGGGTCTTCCTTAAGGTCGTTGACGAACTTGCAGTGTCAATTGGTATGGGTGGCCTTGCCGTTGGCGTCGAGGTGTACGAGGCACGGCATATCGCGGTACTCTTCATAGGTTTGGGGAACGCGGAGCAGCGCCGAGTTGGTTTCACTTCCTCGCCGCCACGCTGCCCCTTCCTCGGCCACGTTGTCCGCCCTCGCCTCGTCCTGCAAAAGTCATGGCGACCATGTCAATAGATTGCTTTTCTTCTGGAGCGGTTTTCCGCTTTGTACTGCTATTCCTCCGAGCTTGGGTTGGAATGGCCGTTGCCGGCAAAGAGCCACGAGCATCGTCATCGGCAGTTGCGAACTCACTAGCTAACTGAATCATCTGATTCAAGTCAAGCTGATGATTGTCCTACAAGCGCTTTAGCTTATGCCGGAGTAACGTGCCCCTTTCCAATCCATCGATGAAGGCGGCCATGGCGGTCTGGGCGTGCACTCCTGCGCAGGAATTCTTCATATCCAGCCAGCGAGAGAGGTAGGCGCGAGATGTCTCATCTTTCTCTTGCACGCACCGTTGTAGATCGCCCACCGTGTAGGGACGCTTGTATGTACCCTCAAAGTTCTTGGTGAACGCTTCTTGCATGTCCAGCCAGTTGTAGATAGATTTCTCCGGCAAGTCGTCGATCCATTGATGGGCCGTGTCTGCCAACATTAACGGGAGGTACTTGACGGCGACGTTGGGGTTGCCTCCGGCAATCTCCACCGCGTTGCCGTAGTCCTGCAACCATGTGGCAGGCTTGGCGGTGCCGTCATAGGGCTTGATGGTCTTGTCAATCCGGAATCCTTTGGGGTAAGTTGCGGACCGTATTGCAGGTCCAAAGCAACGTGGTCCCAGGTATGGTCCTTCCCGGGCCTCGTGGATCTTGTCGATCCGCGAACGTGCATCGTACGGCTCTGGGTTCTTCTTCTTTTTGTCAACAGGGGATGGGCTGCGTGAACGACGCGGGCCTCTTCCATCATGGTGACTGCTTGGCGGCGATGGAGGCAGAGGTGGCGGTGGGTTAGCTTTCCTGCTGTTACCCTCCTGCGATGCTTCACGCCTGTCGTGGTTGCTTGTCGGACGCGGAGGGTCATGGCGCGACCTGCTCTTATGTCCTTCGTTGTGCTTTCCGTCATGACGGGTCTGCTCCGCGTTGTCGCGGATGACGATGCCGCACTGCTTTGGTGGGGGCATATCAGTATGATGGTGAGCCTTGTAGTCTTGCTAACGTCGGGGGGATCGGGGCAGTGGCGATGGGCGGCGAGGTTGGGCTCTTTCTCCGTTGTCGGAGGATATGGGGATAGCATCCTTCCTATTGCGCGCATCCCTCCGTCTTCGTTCTGATGAACCCGTCCGCGATCCGACATCCTGAGGAGATCTGTCCCTTGGCGGTTTGTACTGGCTAGATCGGCAGAGCGCTGGGTCAGACTCAAGCCTCTGAGAGGTGGCCTTTTCCTGCTGCTTCACCGCCTTGGCCACTAGGTCATAGACCTGTTCCACTGCCTCAGGCGATCTATCCTTCTCCAGAAGGGTCTTGGCGACGGCGAGGTTAAGGAGTGGGGTGGGCATCACCTGCTTGCCTTCACTGTCAATGTATGGCTTGGCCTGTGCCGGCTTCGAGGGAGCCCATCCTAGGTTGCGCCATACACCAGGATCGTTGATGACGCGAGCCAGAGCTTTCTTAGCTTTGCGTTGCAGAGTCTTGTACTCGGCCTCCATTGCTCTTGCTTTCTCTATGGACTTCTGCGTGTTGACCAGATCTCGATCTAGTTTAGCGCCTTGTTCCGCGATGGCTTGCGCCTCCTCCAGCAGTTGCTGGCGCTTCTCGTCAAGCTGAGTCATGTTCCGGATATGATCAACAGTTAGTGGCTCAACGAGGAGATTGCCGTACATCACTCTATCAGCTGGAGTAACATGGGCTGTTGCCGACGTGGATGCTGGAGGCGGCAAGTTCGCGGTGTTGTTGTTACTCGGACCGGTGCCGAGTTCCTGCGGCTGCTGCACTGGTTTAGGCGGAGGAGGCATGACTCTTGCGCGATCATCGTCAGCAGCAATACGTGGCCCCTTCCCCTTATCCAGCGCCGTAGGTGGAACTTGCCCGGGCTGGTCTTCATCCATCGCTGTCCCGATGGTGACGAACACCCCTCGAGACATGACGGTGTTATTAGTTTGCTCATCGCGCGAGTAGTCCTCCTCCATCTCCTGCATGGCGGAGTCTAGCTCTTCTGGACTAAAGTCTATCTCCTCGGAATCTGCACTGAAATCAGCATAAAGCGCGTCAATGACAGAGTCGAAGGGTGCCAGGACTTCCTTGATGACGGGCGGTGGAGGTGCAACGGCCTCGACGATGACTAGAGGTGGTGGCGCTGCTGCGACGATGGCGGCTGGAGGCGGTGGTGGTGGCTGAATCGGAGGTGCTCCGTCAATGAGTGCAAGCGCTGTCTGAGCTGCCGCTTGAGCCTCCGCATAGTTGTTGACGGTGTTCACCATGCCTTCGAAGGTGAGGCGTCCTGACGCCTGTTGCTGTCTTAGAGAATGTCGGAGAAGCGTGCCGTGGTCCAGTCCTTCCACAAAGTGATAGATGGCATCATCATTGCGGTAATTGGCCAGGTCGGCCTGTATACGGACACACCTGGCGAAGTAGTCGCGGGGGTTTTCGCCCTCTCTCTGAATGCAGCGTGCCAGATCGAAGATGGTAACCACGCCGACGAACTTGGACCTCTGCTGTCCAGACGCATGGGCGTAAGCGGTTTGACGATGATCTTCCACCTTTATATCTCCGCAGGCGGTTTGGGTGGGCCTTGAATTTTTCCGATCTTTGCCGGCAAACTCCAAGGAGAGATCCGACATCGATCCTTCCGCAAACGTATCCTGCCCGTAGGCGGTCCGTGCGGGTCTTGATGCTCCTCCGACTCCCAGGGAACTAGTGCCCGAGTCGGTTTCGCCAATGAAGAGGTGGATGTCTCTGATAGGAACGATCAAACACCGCGTAGGGTTTGTCTTCGCCGGGATCCAGAACTCGTCGGGAGGGACGATCGGAACGTTTCCAGAGAAGAGAACGCGACCGATGGCTACGGTTTCGCCGATTCCCGCGAAGATCTTGGTCCTCGCCCGCTGAAGAGCCTGAAGCGCCTCTTGACCCACGGTGGGCGCCAACTGTCGTGGTATTGCCGACGAGTACGCCATGGAGGGGTCCTCACAGTGCGTGTTTAGAGACGTGGGGTAAGGCGGACGGTTGACGGTTACGAGGTAACACAGCTTACCCAGGTTTAGATCCCACAACGGTGGCGGAATCCTATTCCTACTATAAATCACTATAATGGCAATACGCCGAGTTACAGAGATAGGTTCGCTGTGCGAGGTGTATGTAAAACGATGCCCTAAAGGCTCCCATAGGCCCGACTTATATAGTCGCCAGGTCCTAGGGTTACAGGGAAAAGTCCTAGCCGCACATGTTACAGAGTTCTACACCGTCTATTACTAGTCTTGTGTATCTTGCACTCCAAGGCTCCGGGTACGCTGGTGACTCCATCGTAGCCTTCCTTTATCCGGCATGGGTCTCCTTCCGATCCACCTAATCGGGCCGCCCAAAGAAATATACGCCATGCTACCGACTATGGGCCACCCGGGTTAGTCGGATAAGAGACATGCTATGAGGATACCCATATAGCATATCCCCAACACCTGTCTTTGTATGTTATTTCGAATAACTATTCCTCCATAACATCGGAGACAAAAGTGTTTGTCCCTTAGAACGTCAAGTTTCTTTGAGAAGGAATTTTTCATGAAAAGATAAGTGGGAGGACAATAGAACTTTGATAAGGTTAAAATAACCTTAGCTATATGTGCAAAGTTGCGCAGCGCCGAAAAGTGTTCCGGAGGCAGCAACAATGCTCATGGCTCACGTGCCTCAAAGGTTGTGGAATCATTATTTGACAATAATGATCCGACTACATGCAAAGAAGCGATGATGGGCCCTAACTCCGTCAAATGGCTTGAAGCCATGAAATCCGTGATAGTTCCATATGCGAGAGATCAAGCTTTGAACTTGAAGGACCCTCTGGAAAGGTACAAGACCTTATAGTCGTATTTGGATCTATAAAGAAATAGACATGGATGTTTCACATCTATGAAATTGTCGACATGTTGGGAAAGAGTTCACAAATGTTCAAAGGTTGTATATGACAAGATTTGATCTTTCATAGCGATATTTAGTCTAGACGGATTAATGTAGCAACCACTACATATAATTTTGTTATGTGGTAGTTGAATAAACAAAACAAATTCTTCTAATAGAATTGTTACCTAGGACGTGTGCATAACACGGTCCAAAGGGTTTTGTTAATTCAATGGATGCTTAAAAACATATGCAAACTTCAATGGTTGAAGTGAGCATCGCGGAGTTGGAATCTTCACCATGATGAAATTGTTAAAAGAGTTTAAATTCATCAGAGATGTTAAAGATGCTTGTATTTGCAAGAAATTAAGTGGGAGCGCTAAGACATATTTCTAATACATTATGTGGAAGACATATTGTGGATTGGAAATGATGTATCTTTTATTAACACATATTAAGAATTTCATCCCGATGAAAGACTTAGGCAAAACCCAAATATTTGGCATCAATAGACGCTAATATGGTTGTGCCGAAAGTACATAGATGATATATTGAATGAGTTCAATATAGAAACTACAAGAAAGGTTCTTGTCGCACAGAAAGGATTGAATGAGTTCAATATTGATGATATATTCAAGTGTATTGACACTTGGTAAGTGAAACAAATATTCAAGTATAGATTGATACTTGATGTATGAAATCACAAAGAGTATTTATATCAATCATGCTGTGATATGTACAAATCCAGATATGTCCTATGCTCTAAATGATGTGAGCATATACTAGAATGATTCATAAGATGATCATTGGACAATAGTAAGGATATTCTTATGATCTTTTGGAAGAACTAAGATTATATTGTTTTGTAGAAGTGACAAATAGATGGTTAGTTCATTGTAAAAGTACTACATTGATACTAGTTTTGTCACAAAGTACAAATTAAGTTTATCTCAATCTAAACTAAGGGTGGCACAATATGATGGAAAGTAAGTTCCATAATGGATTTGGATGAGTTCCAAAGTTAAGACATTGTGACAGATACTACAACGAAAGGCTAAGTATATGACTGCTATTATAGCAGCTAAAGAGGGCATTTGTGTCAAGTAGTTTGTTATCAAACTAGGTGTGGTTCACAGCGGGATAGTGCTATGAATATATATTGTACGACAATATTATCAACATGTTTTGACCCCAAAGAACTAAAGGTCTCACCAAAGGACCAAATTTATACAAAGCCAGCTCATTAGAGAATGAGTGATGCGTAGAGACGCAAAGACATGCAATTACACACAGACCTGGAAGTGTCAGATCCGGAGATCAGTTGACCACTAGCAATCGTGTACATACAACACCGGAAAGCCATAGGTGTTGAATACACAAAGGTTTGAAACTAGATTATTGACTCTAATGCAAGTGGGAGACTATTGGAGATATGCCCAAGAGGCAATAATAAAGTGGTTATTATCATATCTTCATACTTATGATAAATGTTTACATACCATGCTATAATTTTATTAACAGGAAACATTAATACTTGCGTGATTTGTAAACATAAAAGAGTCCCTAGTAAAACCTCTTGTTAAACTAGCTTGTTGGTTAATATATGATCATGAACATAGAGATGTTATTAACAACAGGGTCATATCATTAGGAGAATGATGTGATGGACATACTCCTATAGTTAAGCGTAGCATAAAGATCAAGTCATTTAATATAGTTCATTTGTTATATGCTTTCTGATACATAGTAACCTAATTCCTTCAACCATGAGATCATGCTAATTACCATCACCGGAAGGATGCTTTGATGACATCAAACACCACACCGTAACTGGGTGGCTATAAAGGTGGCATTGAGTGTTCGGAAAGTATGTGTTGAGGCACATGGATCAAGAGTGGGATTTGTCCATCCATATGACGGATAGATATACTCTGGGCCCTCTCGGTGGAATGCCATCCAATTAGCTTGCAAGCATGTGACTGGATCACAAGGGATCACATATCACGGGAACGAGAAAAGAGTACTTATCAGTAATGAGGTTGAACTAGGTATGTAGAGATATCGACGATCAAAACCTCGGATAAGTAAACTATCATGAGACAAAGGGAAATTGGTGTCATATGTAAGTGGTTCATTCGATCGCAAAGTAATCGTAGAAATATGTGGGAGCCATATGAATTTCCAGATTCCTCTATTGGTTATTGATCGGAGAAGTGTCTCGATCATGTCCGTATAATTCACGAACCGTAGGGAGACACACTTAAGGATTCGATGTTGTTGAGTAGTTATGGAATGATGAGTAAAGAGACCGAATGTTGTTCGAAGTCTAGGATGGGATCCGGGATATCACGAGGAGATCCGGAATGATCCGGAGAATAAGATTCATATAAGGAAAGTCCTGTTTCGGAGTTGGGGAATGATTCCGGTGTTTTCACCAGGAATGTTCTAGAAGGGTCCGGAAGGTCCGGCACTCTAGAGGGGAAGGGTACATGAATGTGTCATGACAATATGGAATGGTTGCATCATGTACTAGGTCACTTGGCTGGGCAAAATAAAGGGAGAAATCAAATCCTAGTTTGGAAGTCAAATGCCAATTTGAAAAAGGCAAACGACAAGTTTGCTTGGTGGAGGGAGAGTAGGAAACCTACTTGGGGAGGAGTTCCCCTCCCTCCACCCGCCGGCCAAGGAGGCCGAGTTGGGGGAGGACTCCCTCATCCCAACCGGCCACCCTCCACCTATATAACGAGGGGTAGGGCGCCCCCTACCCCTCACACCCAAATCATAGGCTCCAAGTCGCCGACCACCTCCAAGCCGCCGCCTAGGGCCTCCTCTAACTCGGCGAGTTAGGGTTTCCCCAAACCCTAGCCGCCGGCCAAGCCCTCCCCTTGGTGCCCTCTAAACCCTAGATCACCAAGGCCTCTCTCATACTCCACCATACTCGTTCCGGCTTAAGGCGAAGCCCTGCGAGATCTCCCCTCTACTTCTAACACCACACCGTCGTGCTGTCGGAATCACGAGGAGAGTGCTACCACCTCCGCTGCCTGCTGGAACAAGGGAGAGGAAGGTCTTCATCGAGTACCGAACGTGTGACCGACTACGGGAGCGCTGCCGGAACGCAGCGCCGGAAGGATCGTCTACGCGATCTTGAGATCGGCAAGAGTACGACTACATCACCCACGAGAATCTGCTCTCGTTAACCGCTTTAGATCTTCGAGGGTTAGTATTCTATCGACTCGTTGCTACAATCTAGTAGATAGATCTTGGCTTGATCATAGATTAGATCTTGATTGTGTGTTCATGCGGTAGAAATTTTTTGTTTTCCATGCTACGAACCCCTACAGTTAGTGATAGGGACCGGCTCATTGCGGCCAACCCTATCCCTTTCCAAGATGTCCATGTTTCTTTCGTTAAGCATAATGAGGGGGGAAACTGGAGGAGGACACAATTCAACAATGAGTGCTGGGTCATGCTTGTTGGGCCGCCTCTGGACCACTGGCACACTGAAGACCTGAATTCTATTTTTGCTGATATTGGAAAGGTGCTCTTGTGGGAGAGGGACCCTGGTCACAAAGGAAGAATTCTGGCAAAAGTTAGGGTCACTGATCTTGTGGAAATCCCAAAAAGTGTGAGGTTTACGATTGGTGATTTGGTGGAAATCGAGTCCTGGACTTTTTCTATGGAAGTGCTGCATAGCAACCTGCTTGGTGGTGGCCCACCTGATGAAGATCCCTTACCTGATGACAATGTGGACCCACACCCCCTGCCTGACCTTGGACCCAGGTGCCCCCTCCACCCCCTCCCCCAGCACCTGCTGGTGGGGCTGGTGGTTGGGGCCAATGGCTGGCTCCACCAACACCACCTGTTGGGGGTAATGATGGATGGGATCAATGGGAGGCTGTTGCTGCTGCTCTTGTGCAGGGGCCTGTCATTGCTCCTGGTGAAGACATGCCTGTTGACAACCTCAATTTACCTCAGGATTCCAACAGTGTTGTCACTGGCGATGTACTTGTTAAAGATTGGGACTCTGATGATGATGTTTCTGTCAATGTTGAGCCTCTTCATGTTGAGGAGCAGGTGGTCAATGTTGATGTTCAGGGGGTTGGCATAGGAGAAGGTTTACAGAGCATCCTTTAGAATTACCTGGAAGATGAAGATGATGTGAATCCTATGGAGCTTGGTGCTGATTCTGGGTAGAACAATGACTGGATGATGGAAGATCACCATATTTTGTCTCCCAATGAATATCATCTTCAGATTGGCATGGAAAGAGCATTTGTTGCAATTCCAGATGTCCATGCTGCAAAGCAGGCTTTTTCTTAGCAAGGGCTTGAGTTATGGGAAAGTCATTTTGCTCCTCACCTGCACAGGGCTTCATCATCAAAGGGATCTTTTAAATGTGACATTCATGTAAGTTGGTTCAATTTCATTACCCTCATGCTTGCTACTCCTGAAAAGTTCAATTGGGCCAAAAAATTTCTTATTTCTCCTCTCTGGGAAATTATAAAGGAGCCTATTTCTGAGGAGAATACCATATCTTTCATCATTCCTAATGAAAGATTTTCTCAGATGGCTCCTCCTTGCCTGGGTATGGATACTTTGAAGTCTGCTGGTACTCCTACTCCCTCCAAGAAGAGAAAAGGAAAGGAACCCCTGGTTGAATCTGAGGTGATAAGGAGTCCTAGAATTGTGGAATTAAATGGGGGGCTTCAAGAGTCATATTAATTGCACTATTTCAGACTGTCTTACTTGTAATGCTGCTACTCCATGCTTAAATCCTAAGGTGGTTAAAAACCTTGCTGCTTCTTTCTACAAGGTCAAGGAAGGAGAGCTGGACAAACGGCTGCTCAAGAAGGGAAAAGTCACTGAGATGGCCATTAAGGCCCCTGCCAAGGGCACCAATAAAGGAAATGGCGCCTCAAGTCTAAGCCTGGGGGGGCAAGAAGAAGCCTGGGGCTGCTGGTACATGTGGACATCAAGCCAAGAAAAAGTCTCCCAAATAGGTGTCAAACGTGTCACACAACTTATTTTGTTAGGACCTTATTGGTTCCCTATTTATGGCCATGTAATAGAATTTCTATGGTTAGACTGCTGCAAGTTGTGACTTTTGGTGTGTACCTTGACTTTGTGATTGACTTCTGGAGTTTCATCTGGTTATATCTTTTTCGTCAATGCTGCTGGGTTGTTTCCTTCGTTGTGCCACCCCAAAATCAATCCTGCTTTGTGGTTTTTTATGGATAACAAAAGAAAATGGAAGATTTTGAATTGGAATATTAGGGGCATAAATTCTGAAAAAATGGGTGGCCCTCCGAAATAAGATTGATGTATCTGAATGTGACATTATTTGTCTTCAAGAAACTAAAAGGGAGGATTTTGATATTGCTTACCTCAGAAAATTCCGCCCTTCAAAATTTGACAAATTTGAATTCCTACCTTCCAATGGAGCTTCTGGGGGGTATGATCATCATTTGGAATAGCTCACTATTCTCTGGACAAATATCTTTTCAAAATGAATTTTCCATTTCCATAACTTTGACTTCTCTTCTGTCAAAGGATGTTTGGATCCTTACCAATGTTTATGGTCCTTGTCAGCCTGAGAGAAAGGCAGATTTCTTGGAATGGTTTGCCAATATTGATATGACTGATGATATGGATTGGCTCATTGTGGGGTATTTTAACTTCAAAAGAAAGCCCTCTGATAGAAATAGGTAGGGTGGGGATGTTAATGATATGATCCTCTTTAATGAGGCAATTGAGCTACCCCTTAAATGAAGAAAATTTACCTGGAGCAACATGCAAAAGGAGCCTCTCTAGAGAGATTGGATTGGTCCTTTACCTCTGCCTCCTGGACACAGAAATATCCTTCATCTTTTGTCTTTACCCTCTCCAAACCAACCTCTGATCATTTGCCCTGTGTTATCTCTATTGGCACAAATATTCCAAAAGCATAGATCTTCAGATTTGAGAATTACTGGATGCAGCATAGTGATTCTAAAGCAATTGTTCAAAATGCTTTGAACATTCCAGTTGGTTTCAGTGACTCTTCTAAGAAAATCAATGCTAAACTCAAAAATGTCAGAAGGGGACTGAAGCTTTGGGCAAAGAATTTGCCTTGTCTAAAATCACAAATTAGCAATGTTAATGCAACTATTGAGCTTTTAGATATCCTGGAAGAAATGAGAACTCTTACTATTCTGGAGTGGAACCTGAGAGACTTGCTGAAAACTCATGTAATTTCCTTGCTTCAAGATCAGAATGCTTATTGGGATCAGAGAGGAAAAGTTAAGTGGGTCAAACTTGGAGATGAAAATACCAAATTCTTTCATTCAAAAGCCACCATCAGGTTTAGGCATAATTATATCTCAATGATTAAAAATGAAAGTAATGAGGAAGTTCAGGATCACTCTAACAAAGGTGATCTTCTTTGGCATGCCTTTAAAGAAAGAATGTGCACTTGTGATAAACTTGACATGCATTTTAACCTGAATGAACTTTTTGGTGGAGGTATGACTTCTGAAGATAGAGATATTTTGGAATAGCCTTTCTCTGACAAAGAGATTGAAGATGTGATCAGGGACCTCCCCAATGACAAATCTCCTGGTTCTGATGGTTTTAATAATGAATTCATCAAGCTCTGTTGGCCTATTATTAAAGAGGATGTTAAGCAGCTTATTGTGGAGTTCTATGAAGGCAGGATTTCTTTGGAAAGCATTAATGCCTCTTTTGTCACTCTAATTCCAAAAAATGATAATCCTATGACACCTACAGATTTCAGGCCTATTTCTCTGTTAAACAGTGTGTTCAAGATTATCACCAAAATTCTAGCCAGCAGACTTTAGAAATTTATCCTTAAGCTTGTTCAAAAAAACCAATATGGCTTCTTAAAGAAAAGATCTATTCAGGACTGCTTAGGATGGGCCTTTGAGTTTCTCTATCAGTGTCATAAATCCAAAGAAGGAATTATAATCTTGAAATTGGATTTTGAAAAAGCTTTTGATAAGATTGAGCACTCTACTATCATTAGTATTCTTAGAGCTAAAGGCTTTGGTGAGAAATGGATTAATTGGATTCAACTGATCTTTGGCTCAGCATCCTCTACTGTCCTCCTAAATGGAGTGCCCGGGAAAAAATTCTACTGTCGAAGATGGGTCAGGCAAGGGGACCCCTTATCCCCCCTTCTGTTTGTTCTTGCTGCTGATCTTCTTCAGTCCATTCTCAACAAAGCAATGCACCAAGGGTTGCTGTTTCCACCTTTAGGAGGTGCTTTCTGTCCCGACTTACCTGTTATTCAATATGCTGATGACACTTTGTTGGTTCTCAAAGCTGACTTTGGCCAACTACTCTGTAAGCCTTGCTTCATACTTTTGCTATGTCCACTGGTCTCAAAGTAAATTATTCCAAATCGAGTATGATGCCAATTAATTTGGATTCTGACAGGCTTAGCCATTTTGCCAATACAATATCCTGTCAGGCAGGATCCCTACCTTTCACATATCTTGGCTTGCCTTTAAGCATTAACAAGCCTACTGTGGAGCAATTTTTGCCTATTGTGCAGCAAGTTGAGAGATGACTCTGTGGTATTGCTAATTTTCTTAATTATGGAGGAAAGTTGCAACTTGTGAAATCTGTCTTATCCTCTCTCCCCATTTATTACATGAGTTATTTTGAGCTTCATGTTTCTATTAAGGATCAGCTGATCAAATACATGAGACACTGCTTGTGAAGGAAAAAGACTATTGATGTCCAAGCTAGAGGGCAAGCTTTAGTGGCCTGGAATAAAGTTTGCAGACCAAAGACTCAAGGTGGTTTGGGAGTTCTTGACCTTAACATTCAAAATTCTGCTCTCCTTTTGAAGAACCTGGACAAATTCTTCAATCATAATGACATCCCTTGTGTGCATCTTGTTTGGAGCACTTACTATAATGATGGAAAGTTACCAGGAAGATGTATGGAGGGGTCTTTTTGGTGGAAATCACACCTAAAGTTAATTGACATCTTTAAAGGAATTGCAAAATGCTTAGTGGGGGATGGTAAAACCACTCTTTTCTGGTCTGATATGTGGAGGCAAGAATGTCTGCAGCATAAATTTCCTCACCTGCTTTCCTTTGCAAAAAATTCAAGTATTTATGTCAAGGAGTTCATCCAGATCCCCAATATTCAGGACCATTTCTTTCTACCTCTTTCTCAGCAGGCATACTTTGATTTTCTATGCCTACAGCAGATTTGCAAAAACATCAGCAGTTCTGGGCAGCAGGGAGAACCAGATAAGTGGAGCTACATTTGGGGAAGTGAATCATTCTCAGTCAAAAGGCATATTCTATTCTCTCTGGGCATATTACTGTTCCACCTCACTTCTCTTGGTTATGGGAGTCTTCTTGTCAGCAAAAACACAAGTTATTTTTCTCGCTGCTCCTTCTAGACATGCTAAATACTAGGAACTTCTGAAGAGAAAAAAGTTTTCACTGCCTTCTTATAATTGTGTGACTTCTGATTGCCCTGCTAAGGAATCTCTGGATCATCTGTTCTGGGATTACCCTTTTGCTAAAGCATGCTGGGACGAAATTGTCCATCCAGGAATATCGATATCTCTCTAAATGAGGCCTTTACAGACATAAAACGCAAGTTGAATGTTCCTTTTGCAATGTAGATTATTATTTTGGGAGCCTGGGCATCTGGATTTGCAGAAATAATGTGATCTTCAATAACAAGCATGCTTCTCTGGAAGAATGGAAGGCCTTAGATTCCCAGGAATTGAGATGCGTGCTGTTTAGAATTAAGAAAAAATACAACCAGGATTTGAAAGCCTGGATCAACCTCCATTTAGATTGGAGATAGCTAGCTTTGCTGTGTAATCCCTCAATGAGGTGGTCTTGGACTTGTAAATATGTACACAAATATCCCTTTATAATTATATAAAAATTGCAGTGGGGGCTTTCCCTACTATTTCACCCTAAAAAAAGTGAAACAAGGATTGGACCAAAACCAGACATGGTAGCAACTAGAGCAGGAACTAATTTTTTTGTGTTTTTGATAAGGGAAAGCAAACAAAACTAAACTATTTTTTTGGAGTTTTTGATAAAAAGAGGCAAACAAAACCAAGCAAAAGAAACTAAGCAAAACAAAAACAAAGTAAAGAGAAAGGTTGAGAAGGACTCCCCTTGTGAAGATGACCTTAGCCTCCCCGGAAACGGCGCTAGAAAAGGCTTGTTGGCACTCTAGTGACGTGGGAGCGCTTCGTCAGGAAACCCCAAGAGCAAGGTGTGAAGAGCACAGCAGCGAGTTTTCCCTCAGTAAGAAACTGAGGTTATCGAACCAGTAGGAGGAAGGAAACGTCTCAAAGGTGTTGCAAGCAACTTGGAAACCTGCACAACACAAACTCAAGACTTTGCCCCAACAAACAATGAGGTTGTCAATCTCATCGGTTGTTGTAACAAAGGATTAACTGTATGGTGTGGAAGGTAATAGTGGTTTGCAGAAAGTAAACAGTAACAATGGAAGATGTATCAATGGTAAAGATTGGACCGGAGTCCATAGTTCACTTGAGGTGTTCTCCTTAGATAAACAAACATGGCATGCTGGGTAAACAAATTACAGCGGGGCAATTGACAGGACTGAGCAAGGCATAACAATGCAATACTAGACATCAATATCCTATGAGATTTGACTGGGAAATACAATAAGATACATAGACCGCCATCCAACCTCATCTATGACTAGAAGTCCACCTTTGGGTTATCATCCGAACCCCCTCCAGTATTAAGTTGCAAGCAACAGACAACTGCTTTAAGCAAAGTGTGTAAGGTAAACAATCCACTTGTTACATGAACAAGAGACCGTTGTTTTCTCCCTAGTGGCAACAACACATCTACAACCTTAGAGATTTCTGTCACTTCCCTTAGATTAAATAGAGGCATGAACCCACTATCGAGCATAAATACCCCCTCTTGGAGTCACTAGCAACTACGTTTCCAAGATAGCTACTAACAACGGAGGGCATGCAAGATCACAAACAACACAGACATGATAGAATCATTAAGACAAAATAATTAGTCAATCTGACATAGTAATCTCAATATCCATCTGATCCCCGCAAACACAACATGCATGATTACAAATAGATGAGATCTTGATCATGAACGAAGCTCACAAGATCTAGACATGAAAGCACAAAGGAGGAGATACAACCATCTAGCTACTACATGGACCCGTAGTCCAAGGTGGAACTACTCACGCTTCATACCGGAGGCTAGCATGATGAAGAAGAAGGCCTCTAGGATGATCTCCCTTCCGGCAGGGTGCCGGGAAGAGCTTCAGATCCCCCGATCTAGGGACGATGATGGCGGCGGCTACAGACGTTTTCGTGGAATATTGATCGGGTACTTAGGGTTTAGGCATCGGGGGATTCTTATAGGCAAAGAGGCGAGGCAAGGGGGCGGCCAGGGGGGCCACACCCTGCCTAGGAACGGCCTAGGGTGGGCCCGTGCCTAGGGGGTGTGGCCACCCTGTGGCTCCCCTCCGTCTCTTCTCTGGACTTCGTGTTCTCCTCGGTGAAATATTAACTTTGGCTTTTGTCCCGTCCAATTCCGAGAATATTTCCTTACTAGATTTTCTGAAACCAAAAACACCAGAAAACAGGTAACTGGCACTGCGGCATCTTGTTAATAGGTTAGTACCAAAAAACATATAAAAACACCTCAAAGTGTAGACAAAGCAAAGTAGATACTAAACAAGTATGCAACATCAAAAATTATAGATATGTTTCCGATGTATCATTCATCGTGTTAACACATGATGATGTATATGAAGAAGTAGTATATCTAGGAAAGGAATTACTTAATTAGAAGTCAAGAATTATGAAGTATGGAAGATAGGAATTCTTGGTAAACACTCAACCTTAAATCTATAATCAAGCTCAATATCTATCTCATATGTTTGATCAATCATCTTATTTCCACAATGGATTGTAGTAATATTTTTCTATAACAAATCGCTTAAGCATAGCTTTCCACTTCAAAACATTAAAAATATATGTGCCTAGAAACTATAATTATCAATTCTATCTCTTAATCCATCCTAGAGAACAACCCCCCTATTTTATCTTGGATGGTGATACCATTCATGAACACAAGCATGAAAACAATATGTCTTAACCCTTACTCTTGTAGGGTTCGCAGCATAGAAAACAAAAATTTTCCTACGATGGGAACTATGTACCAAGATCTATCTACTAGATACAAACAACGGGCGGATGTATATCCGTAGAGAACATACCCTTGAAGACCGACAAAGCTTAACGAGTTCAACTCGTGGTTGATGTAGACGATCTCTTGCCGATCTCAAGATCGAGAGGAAGTTCTAGCGCCGCAAAGCAGCAGCGCATCCGTGCTCGCACACACGTACAAGACACCGGGCAACCTCCGCCTCCTCGCTCCAGCGATGCAGCGAAAGCACAACCCTTTCTTGCCGAATAGCCACCGGGAACATGTATCTCGCTAGTCCGAGACCATGGGGAATAAATTCTAGAGGGGGACAGAGATCCTTCATGGGGAGGTGTGAGAGATAAGTGAGGAGGGGGGCTCCTTTTATAGGAGGAGGGGGGAACCCCAAGGGGGTGGCCGGCACATGGGGGCTGCCCCCTTGCCCTCCCCTCTTCATGTGGGTGGACACTCCACTCACAAAATTCCTTTAAATTCCCTCCACTCAAAAGTCCACTCAAATTCCCATTAAATTTCCACCAAATTTAATGCAAACTCTCATTAAATAAAACTCTTTTATTTTATTCAGAATTTTGTCAATTACTTTAATGACAAACATTCACAAATAACCCCTTGCTAGAATTCCATTTCACATGCATAACCACTTTATGCAATTTCACCCGAAAACCTGTTTCGGTATCTAGTGAAATAAATTCTTGCGCTTGTTTATTCTTTCGGCATGAAACATTTGCTCCAACTGGATGCTAGTGTCCCTTAAGTGTGTCACCCTATGGTTCACGAATAATGCGGACATGATCGATACCCTTCTCCGATCAATAATCAGTAGCGGGACCTGGAGATCCATACTGACTCCCACACATTCAACGATGACTTTTCCTGTGATCGTCGGAACCTTTTACGCTTGTATCTTAATCCCTTTGTTTCACGATATATTACATGTCCGAGATTCGATCATCGGTATCTCCATACCTAGTTTGATCTCATTCGACATGCACTCTTTTCTCGGTCCCGTGATATAACATTCTAGTGATCAAATCACTTGCTTGCAAGCTAACCAATGTGATATCACCGAGAGGGCCCAGAGCATATCTATCCGTCATCGGGATGAACAAATTCCACTCTTGATCCATGATTCTCAACATAACACTTTAGTAGCTTTGAAGCCATCTTTATAATCACCCAGTTACGGAGTGACGTTTGATGTCAACAAGAAACTCTTCCGGTGTTAGTGATTGGCATGATCTCATGGTCTAAGGATTAGGACTAGTTCGTAGTTTGTTTATAGCAATATAAACTCAATGACTTTGATCGTAATGCTATACTTCAGATGAATGTTCATCACACCATTACACTAATGTTGTGATCTCGTTATTAACAACATCCAATGTCTATGATCAGGAAACCGTGATCATCTTGTTAATCAACGAACTAGTTTATGAGAGAGGCATAACTAGGAACTTTCTGTTTGTTTATTAAACACACATGTATTAACGTTTCCGTATTAATACAATTGTAGCATGCAAAATAAACATCTATCATATACTTGGAATACACATAATAAACATTTTATTATTGCCTCTCAGGGCATATTCCCTTCAGTCTCCCACTTGCACTAGAGACAATAATCTAGTTACGTTGTGATGTATCTAACACCCATGGAGTTCTGGTGTAGATCATGTTTTGCTCTAGGGAGAGTTTTAGTCAACGGATCTGCTACATTGAGATCCGTATGTACTTTACAAATCTTTATATCTCCATCCTTGACATGCTCGCGGATGGAGTGAAACCGGCGCTTAATATGCTTGGAATGCTTGTGAGACCTTGGCTCTTTGGCATTGGCAATGGCACCATTGTTGTCACAATAGATCACCATTGGGTCCAACACGTTTGCAACCACACCTAGTTTGGATATGAACTCCTTCATCCAAACTGCTTCCTGAGCCGCTTCTGAAGCAGCAACATATTCGGCCTCCGTTGTTGATCCCGCCACCACAGGTTGTTTGGAGCTCCTCCAACTAACCGCTCCGCCATTCATGAGAAAAACGTATCCGGATTGAGACTTAGAGTCATCCGGATCGGTGTCAAAGCTAGCGTCGACATAACACTTAGCGACGAGCTCTTCTTCACCTCCGTATGCAAGAAACATATCCTTAGTTCTTCGCAAGTACTTAAGGATATTCTTGACCGCTTTCCAGTGTTCTGAACCTAGATCCGATTGGTACCTACTAGTCAAACTAATAGCATGTGCCACATCCGATCTTGTACATAGCATGGCGTACATTATAGAGCCTATGGCTGAAGCATAGGGGACCTTGTCCATTATCTCTCTTTCTTCCGCCGAAGCCGGACTTTGAGTCTTACTCAATGTCGTGCCTTGTGTCATAGGTAAGAACCCCTTCTTACTATTTTCCATTTTAAACTTCTTTAAAATCTTATCAAGGTATGTACTTTGTGATAACCCTATTAGGCGCCTAGATCTATCTCTGTAGATCTTTATGCCTAATATGTATGACGCTTCACCTAGGTCCTTCATTGAAAATTTGCTGTTTAGATAACTTTTAACACCGTTTAAAAGATCTATATCATTTCCAATCAATAATATGTCATCCACATATAATATCAGAAATGCCACATTGCTCCCACTCACTTTCTTGTAAATACAAGCTTCTCCATAAGTTTGGACAAATCCAAACTCTTTGATAACCTCATCAAAGCGGAGATTCCAACTTCGTGATGCTTGCTTCAATCCATATATGGATTGCTGAAGCTTCAAAACCTTGTTAGCATCCTTAGGATCGACAAAACCCTTTGGTTGTATCATATACAACTCTTCTTCAATATTACCATTGAGAAACGCGGTTTTGACATCCATCTGCCATATCTCATAATCGAAATATGCAGCAATTGCTAACATAATACTAACTGACTTTAGCATCGCTACGGGAGAGAATGTCTCATCGTAGTCAACTCCTTGAATTTGTCGAAACCCCTTTGCGACAAGTCGAGCTTTATAGACGGTTATATTACCATCGGCATCAGTTTTCCTTTTGAAAATCCATTTGTTCTCCACGGCCTTTCGATCGTGAGGTAAGTCCACCAAGTTCCAAACTTGATTTTCATACATGGATTCCATCTCGGATTTCATGGCTTCTAACCATTTGTTGGAATCTGGCTCATCATCCCTTCTTCATACGTCAGTGGTCATCATTTTCATCAACCATGAAATTCATGATAGATTTCGTGCATTTCAGAGCTGCACGTGTCCTGCTTGACCTGCGAGGTTCGATAGTGCTCTCTTTCGGAGTTTCATGATCATTATCATTAGTTCCCTCTTCAACAGGTGGAGCCAACTCCGGAACAACTTCCGGCGCTGCGCTACTCGCCATACTTTGAAGAGAAGGTTCAATAACCTCTTCGAGTTCTACCTTCCGACTACTCACACCTTTCGCGAGAAACTCTTTCTCTAGAAAGGATCCATTCTTGGCAACAAAAACCTTGCCCTCGGATCTGTGATAGAAGGAATACCCAATAGTTTCCTTAGGGTATCCTATGAAGACACATTTTTCCGCTTGGGGTTCGAGTTTATCCGATTGAAGTTTCTTCACATAAACATCGCATCCCCAAACTTTAAGAAATGACAGCTTAGGTTTGTTTCCAAACCACAATTCATACGATGTCTTTTCAACAGATTTAGATGGTGCCCGATTTAAAGTGAATGCAGCAGTTTCTAGTGCATAGCCCCAAAATGACAATGGCAAGTCCGTCAGAGACATCATAGATCGAACCATATCTAATAAAGTACGATTACGACGTTCCGACACACCATTTCGCTGTGGTGTTCCGGCAGGTGTGAGTTGTGAAACAATTCCACACTCTTTCATGTGAGTGCTAAACTCGTAACTTAGATACTCACCTCCACAGTCGGACCGTAGAAATTTGATCTTTCTATTACGATGATTTTCCACTTCATTCTGAAATTCCTTGAACTTTTCAAAGGTTTCAGACTTGTGTTTCATCAAGTAGATATAACCGTATCTACTCAAATCATCTATGAAAGTAACAAAATAACGATATCCACCTCGCGCCGACACACTCATTGGACCGCATACATCAGAATGTATGATTTCCAATAAATCACGCCTGCTCCATTGAACCGGAAAACGGCGTTCTAGTCATCTTGCCCATAAGGCATGGCTCACATGTATCAAATGATTCATAATCAAGTGATTCCAAAAGTCCATCCGAATGGAGCTTCTTCATGCGTTTAACGCCAATATGACCTATACGGCAGTGCCACATATATGCGGATATATCATCATTTAGTTTAATCCTTTTAGCATCAACATTATGAATATGTGTAACATTATTATCGAGATCCAAAAGAAATAAACCATTCATCATCGGTGCATGACCATAAAAGATTTCATTCATATAAATGGAACAACCATTGTTCTCGGATTTAAATGAATAACCACTTCGCATTAAACACGATCCAGATACAATGTTCATGCTCAGCAGCACCATAACAATTATTCAAGTTTATAACTAATCCCGATGGCAAGTGGAGAGCCAGCGTTCCGACGGCGATCACATCAACGCTTGATCCATTGCCGACACGCATCTTGACCTCACCCCTTGCTAGCGGTCACTTGTTCCGCAGCCCCTGATTCGAGTTACAAATATTAGCAACTGAACTGGTATCAAATACCCAGGTGCTACTGCGAGCACTAATCAAGTACACATCAATAACATGTATCTCATATATACCTTTGTTTGCCTTGCCGGCTTTCTTGTCTGCCAAATACTTGGGGCGCTTGCCGAGGGCTCCCTTACAATAGTAGCACTTTTCATCGACTTAGGTTCAACTCGGGTTTCTTTTCAGCACGACAACAAGCTTGCCGCCTTACTTCCTTCCGCTTTTCCCTTCTTGTCTTTCTTGAAACCAGTGTTCCTATTGATCATCAACACTTGATGTTCCTTTTGATCTCCACTTCGCAGTTTTAAGCATCGATGTAAGCTCGGGAGAGACTTCTTCATGCCTTGCATATTATAGTTCATCACGAAGCTCTTATAGCTAGGTGGCGTAGACCGCAGAACACGATGGATGCCTAAGTCAATGGGAATCGATATTCCCAAGGACACAAGCTTATCGGCGTAACCCGACATCTTGAGTACATGCTCACTAACGGAGTTGTGCTCTTCCATCATGCAGCTAAAGAACTTTTCTGAAGAGTTGTAGCTCTCTACAGTAGCATGTGTGTCGAAAATCATTTTCAACTCACCCATTGTATCAAAAGCATTGCCATTTTCGAAACGCTTTTGAAGTTCCGGCTCTAGCCCATACAATATGCCGCAATGAACTAAGTTGTGGTCCTCCTGACGAGTCTGATAGACATTCTTCTCCTCGTCAGGGGCATCATCTAAAGGTGGGGGGCCTAACGGCGCTTCTAGCACATATTGCTTTTGTGCAGCAGAGAGGAGAATCCTCAAATTCATGGCCCATTCGGTAAAGTTGCTACCGTTCATTGCAAGTTTCTCTTTCTCCATGAACACATTGAAATTAAAAGCAGGTGGTGCCATCTACAACAGAATTTGTAAAGTTTAGACTAAGTGTATGATAGACTGAGTTCAACTAATCCATATTACGAATGAACTCCCACTCAAAAATGACATCCCTCGTGCCTTTTTGGTGATTACATGAACCAAATCCACTACACCAAGTCTGATCATCACGTGAGTCGGTGTAGCTTCAAAGGCGAGCATCAAATGGGCATCATATCAACTATATGACTCATGCTTAACCTTTCGGTCCGTGTTCCGAGGCCATGTCTGTACATGCTAGGCTCGCCAAGTTAGAACCTTAGTATTCGCGTGTGTAACTGTTTTACACCCAAAATATGGTCGTGGATCCAAGAACACCCGATCATCACGTGATGTCTTGGAGAGACAAAAAACATAATCGGTGCATACTAAAGGAAGAACACATTCTTATCTTGATATTTAAAAGAGGGATCATCTTATTATGCTAACAAAGCGCTAAACAAGCAATATAAGATGCTATCAAACATCACATGTTTATTAGTGAAATGATATGGTTCCCACATATGATCTCATCATGTGCACCGTGGTATGATCACTATCATACCTATATGTGTAAGTGATGGGGATATGCCTACCGGGGTATACCCAGCAGGACGTTTCTGACTGGCCCAGGAACTGGCGAGTGGGCCTGCAAGACGGCGACTGGATCAAGGCCCGGTGTGGATCCAAGCGACTGGAAGCTGAAGGCCCAGGCAAGTAGATAGGCCCAGTCGGATTAGGTTAAGCGGTTACCGAAGCCTTAACTGATTTGGTTGAGATATGTAAACCCTAGGGGAGGTAAGACTATATAAACCTCCCTACAGGGCGTGTAGAGATACGTTCCATCATACACCCACGCGACTCGCCGCCTAGCCGCCGAGCTCGCCCATTGTACCACCATCATAATACAATCTAGCAGGAGTAGGTCTTTACCCTCCGGGGGGGCGAACCTGGGTAAAACCTTGTGTCTCCGCCCTCATCTTGCACCGCAGATGACTGGCCGCCCTTGCCCCTCGTTCTACTACTCGCTGCCGATTGCAACATCTGTCGTGACCATTCCCACGGCTAAAGGCGCCCACCGGGCCTGCCGGTCCGCCGGTGTTCTCGCGAGATCCAATCTACCCATCAACGAGACGGCCGCCACCGCCGCATGATAGCGATCGGCGAGATGCTCCAGATCTTGCCGAGCAGCTACGCCCCGCGGCGCGCCGTCACACACAACATGATCCGCCGGTCGGCACGATCAGCCTTCGTCGGCCTCACCGACGCCATCGCCTCGGAGGATTCGCTCGCATCCGCGAAGTCGCCGCCACGGATCGCCTCCGAGAGCCAGGTCTCATGATCCATCGCCGCCCAAGTACAACTCGCTCACAAAGAACGTGGCTGAAAACTCATGCCGCGGAAGACGCGCCCTCAACGACGACGCCGACCGGGCGACCCGGCCGCCGGAGACATCACCGCGGCTTCACCCGCGGGCTCCATCACCCAGGTCTCCAACGTGGGAGACTTCGAGGATCCCTCCATCCTTGGGATCTTCGACTTCGACTCTGGGTCGGACAATTCCGCCGACCTCCGCTACGGGACCGGTCGCCACGCCGCGACCTACATGGCGACCGGCACCGATCCGCCGGAGGATCCCTTCTCCACCCCGATCCCTCCTAACGCCACGGCAACGAAGGTCGAGGAACTCACCGCTGGCGGAGGCAGTCCGCAAGGAACAAGCCGAGCGCGAAAAATTTCGCCTCGAGCAGGTGACGGCGCAGGAGCTATCACGCTACCACCAGCAGCGAATCAGGTCGCGCCTGAACCCCACCGTTCAGGGGCGCGCCCTGAACTTCGACGACGAAAACGACCCGGCCCGCGCGGCCGAGCGCGCGATTTGCGAGAACGCGCCACCAGGAGGAAGCGCCCGGCCCCCGCCAGGGTCGACGGCGATGGGCGCCCCACCTCCACCCAACCGCACACCCCCCAGGGATCAGCCGCGGATAGTAGTCTCCTCACGGGAGCGAGACGCGAACGGCCTCCCATCGTTTCTCCACCCCGATGGACAACCTCGTGGCGGGCCGAAAGCAAGCCGACAACATAACGGCCACCGGCGCCTACAGATCCAAGAGATGTCAGGCCCGCCGCAAAGGCCGTCGAGCAGCAAAACGCAGGCGCCGACTCGCAGGGTCGAGTGTACTCGCGCTCTTCGGGAAGCAGAGCGGCCTCAAGTGGCCTCCCAATGGTGGCAAACACCCTCAACTGCCCGCCACCAGAGCCATTGCAGCTCCAACACCGACCCGCGAACGCGGCACTCTCCACCAACGACCCCAGGTCAGCGACCAACTTCGTCGCCGCCAACGGTCAACCCATCGACGCCCGCACCCACATCATCAACAACCAAAGCTAGTGCGCACGCCAGCCCGACGACCTGCGACACACCCTAACCAATCACCACGACGGCGAGCCGATGGGGTCGCTAAGTCGACTCGGTCCCAGGTGCTTCGGACCGATGATCCGAGGCGAGAAGTACCCGGCGAACTTCAAAGCGCCGAAGGAGATAGAAAAGTACGACCCTTCGTACGACCCCTCCGTGTGGCTCGATACGTACCTCATGGCGATGGGAATCGCGGGCCACACCGACCTGCTAGCCGCCCGTTACCTCCCCTTGATGATGGAGGGACGCAGGTGAAGGATTAACACCTCCCGTGATAGCATCGACTCCTGGGAGGAGATGCGCGACGCCTTCGTCAGGCACTTCGAGGGCTCCTACACCCGCGCCACCACCATCGAGGACCTGGAGCGATGCGTCCAGGGACCCCGCGAGTCGACCCGCAACTGGGTCCAGCGGTGGCAAGAACTCTGGTACAATGCGGTCGGCATCCACCCGGACACCGCGATCCATTGCTTCAAGACCTCGTGCTGCTACGAGCCCTTGGTCGCCAAGCTCAAGCGACATTCTCGCACACTCGACAACATACCGGACCACCTCGAGATCGTCAAACGCTACGCGGAGGAAGATCCAAACAAGGAAACCGACGACGAGTCGGGAGGCCAACGCCGCACGAGCGACAATGACAACGGACGACGGTCCGACCTACGCTACAGCAACACTCGCCACCGCAACGCCAAGCGACGGGCGAGTCGACTTCGTCGCCAACGCCGGGCACGCGCAACACGAGCCCAAGAGCTTCTGCCGCGACGGAGGACAACGCCGCGACGGTGGCAACTACAAGGCCAAGCCAAGGTTCGACCCCGCGACCCTCCTTAACCAACCTTGTGAGTTTCATAGCAGGGAAGGCAAACCCGCAACACACACGACCGCCGACTGCCACACCCTCAGGGAGATTGAGAAGGCACGGCGAGCACGGGAGGACCCCGACAACAACCCGCCAAACGACGGAAAATTCGGCAACGTGGCCGGCTCGCCCATACCTTCACAGCTTCAACACGGCGAGAAGAAGGTCATCACCCGCGTTGCCGCCACAATGCGGTGGCCAGTGGACGCTTCCCCGCCTCAACTGGTCGGAGCAGCCCATCACCGAGCCGCCAGACCACTCGCGCCAAGACGAGTACCCAGGCCGAGTCGCCCGGTGGTCAAGCCAAAGGTGGCGACCATCGCTTCCCAAGACATTGATGGACGGTGGCAGCTCCATCAACATCCTGCACAGACACCTTCAGCAGCCGGCTCCCGCAATGATGATCGAGACAACCCACACCACGCTCCACGGCATCGCCCCCCGGCCGAAGGCGACCCGATCGGCAAGGTCACGCCGCCACCTTCGCACACCAGCAAACTTCCGCACCGAGCGGATCGCCTTCGAGCTGGTACCTTCGACAGCTCCTACCATCGCCCCTGGGCACCAGCGCTCGCCAAGTTCATAGCAGCGCCACACTACGCGTACAACGCGATGAAGCTCCCCGGGCCGTGCGGCGTCATCACCATCAACGGTGACCCCGACATGGCCGCCGAGTGCGAGGCCAAAGGAGCCGAACTCGCCGATGCCATCATCGTGGCAGAGGCCAACCACGCTGACGAGCTCGCCAAGTACGCGAGCGGGGTGAACAATGACGACCCCACCATACTCAAGAAGCCCAATTCGGAGGGCGCAAACACCTCAGCCTTCGAGGCAACGACGCACACCCGCACCGTCGAGCTGGTCCCAGGCGACTCCAGCCAGACGGCGACGATCGGAACAGGGATGAGCTCGGCCTAGGAAGGCGCGCTCATTGAGTTCCTCCGTGAGAACAGGGACATATTCGCATGGAAGCCCTCTGACATGCCTGGTGTCCCTAGGGAGCTCGCTGAGCACAAACTAAACGCCGACCCCAAAGTGCGCACATCAAACAGGCGCCGCGCCTTCAATGAAGAGCGTCGCCGAGCCATCGCCGAGGAGGTGCAGCGTCTACTCGCTGCAGGCTTCATCCGGCCAATCAAGTACTCCAAGTGGCTGGCAAACCCAGTCCTGGTCGAGAAGAAGAACAGGACCTGGAGGATGTGTATCTACTACACAAACTTGAACAGCGCCTGCCCGAAGGAGCAGTTCGTCCTCCCGCGGATCGACCAAATAATCGACTCCACTGCGGGCTCGGAGTCGCTGTGTTTCCTCAACGCCTACTCTGGGTACAACCAGATCAAAATGGCTGTTGAGGACGAGGAGAAGACGGTGTTCATCACGCCATTCGGAGCCTTCTGCTACACCGCCATGACCTTCGGTCTCAAGAACGCAGGGGCGACCTACCAACGGTGCATGCAGGAGTGCCTCGCGAGCCAAATTGGCCGCAACATCCACGTCTACATCGACGACGTGGTCGTGAAATCCGCTCGCCAGGGCGATCTACTCGCCGACCTGGCGGAAACATTCTCCAACCTGCAGAAGTACAAGATAAAACTCAACCCAAGCAAATGCACCTTCGGTGTACCAGCAGGCAACCATCGGGTACGCTGCTCCAAGCCGGATCGAGGCGAACCCCACGAAGATCGACACGATCGCTCGACTCGGAAAACCCGAGTGCCTGCGCGACATCCAGAAGCTTGCAGGGCGAGTAGCGGCTCTCAGTCGCTTCATCCCCCGCCTGGGTGAAAAGGCAATGCCTCTATACCGCCTGATGCGCAAGAACCCCACTTTCCAGTGGGACAAGGATGCGGACGACGCACTCCACGACCTCAAGAAGGTGCTACTCGCAGCACCATTACTCGCTGCCCCCATCGACAAAGAACCCATGCTGGTCTACGTCGCGGCTTTCGAGCGTGTCGTCAGCGTCGTCATGGTCGTCGAGCGACCAGAGGAAGGAAAGGAGCGCCCGGTATAGCGACCGGTGTACTACATCAGCGAGGTCCTCACCGAATCGCGCCAACGACACCTGCAGTACCAGAAACTGGTATACGCGGTCTTCAGAGCACAGCGGCGCCTGCTGCACTACTTCCAGGAGCACCCGATCACGGTCGTCTCCTCAGCACCGTTGCAGGACATCATCCGCAACCGTGAGGCGACTGGGCGAGTCGCTAAGTGGGCCGTCGAAATCGGCGTCCATAATATCAAGTACGAGCCACGAAAAGCGATCAAGTCGCAGGCTCTAGCAGACTTCATCGCTGACTTGGAAGAGGCCCAGCAGCCAGAAAAGCTGCCATACCTCCATTACTGGAGCCTGCACTTCGACGGCTCCAAGAACGCTGACGGCGCAGGAGCAGGGATCGTGCTGACTTCACCGAAGGGCGACAAGATCCGCTTCGCCCTTCCGCCGACTTCACCCCCGCACCAACAACATGGCCGAGCACGAGGCACTACTCCACGGCATGCGAGCTGCCAAGGAGATGAACGCCAACCGCTTCTCGCACGGAGACTCGACCTGCCGTTGGGCAAGTCGCTGGCACCTGCGACGCCGTCTCCCCCACCATGGCGGCATACCACCGAGCAGTGGACAAGCTGGGCGGACACTTCGCAGGCTACTCCGTCGAGTGGATTGACAGGCGGAAGAATGAGGAGGTCGACGCACTCTCTCGCATTGGGTCGGCTCGACTTGCACCACCCGCCAGCGTCTTCCTCGACACGATCACCAAGCCATCAGTCTCTCCCCCAAGGGAGATCGACATCGGAGTCCCCCTGCAGCCAGAGGCAGCCCTGGTCGCACTCGTCACCGAGCCAGATGATTGGACCAAGCCACGCCGCTTACCGAGGTCGGCACCTTGCCGGCAGACGAGACGGACGCCCGGATGATCGCACGCCGATGCAAATCCTTCACCATCATCGACGGCGAGCTCCACAAGCGCAGCGTCACCTGCGTGTTCCAACGCTGCGTCCAACCCGCCAAAGGACGCAAGATCCTCCACGACATCCACTCTGGCGACTGCGGCCACCACGCCGGCGCCCGCTCTCTGGTCGCCAAGGCCATGCGGCATTGCTTCTACTGGCCCACCGCACACGCCGATGCCATCGACATTGTCCAGCGGTGCGCCGGCTGCCAGAAGTACGCCAACCAGACGCATGTGCCGAGCTCCGCGCTCAAGACAATCCCCATCACCTGGCCATTTGCCGTGTGGGGTATGGACATGGTAGGCTCCCTCTGGCTACACCCACCTCCTGGTCGCGGTCGACAAATTCACAAAGTGGGTGGAGGCCAAACCAGTCCGCAAATGCGACGGGAAGACCGCCACTAAATTCCTACGCGAGCTCATATATTTCTACGGGTTCCCGAACAGCATCATCACGGACAACGGCACCAATTTCGCCAAAGGAGCCATGGCCGAGTTCTGCGAGGAACACCACATACGGCTCGACCTCGCGTCAATCGCCCACCCGGAATCCAACGGCCAGGCGGAACGGGCCAACCAGAGCATCCTCCACGGCCTGAAGCCGCGGCTCCAAGTGCCACTCGAGCGCACTGTCGGGTGCTGGGTCGAGGAGCTACCCTCCGTCATCTGGGGCATCCGCACCTCGGTCAACAGGGTTCACCCCCTTCTTCATGGTGTACGGCGCCGAGGCAGTCATGCCCACCGACCTCGAGCACGACTCGCCACGGGTCGTCCACTACACGGAGGCTGCAAACGAACTCGCCCGCCAGGATGGAGTCGATCAACTTGACCAGGCACGTGACCTCGCTCGATCACGCACCGCCATCTACCAACAAGGACTTCGCCGCTATCACAGCCGGCGGGTGAAAACTCGCACCTTCCAAGAAGGCGACCTGGTGCTGCGCCTCATCCAGGACAAGAAGGGCATGCACAAGCTTTCCCCTCCGTGGCAGGGACCATTCGCCATCGGGCGCTGCGCAACGATGCCTACTACCTCATCGACGTCTGCTGGGACGGCAAACTAGACGCTGTTGACCGTGGAATGTAAACCTCCCACGGAAGTTCTATTCCTAGAACCCTCATATGTACCCCCACCGCTATGAAATAAAAAAGAATTGGTTACCGCAAATTGCGCCTACTCTCGTGTCTTGTGCCACTCGACCGTAATAACAGCCAAGCTAAACGCAAAGTCAACCTTTGGTACAGCGATCGCACGGCCAAGTAGTGCGGTGCAAGAGCACCTGGTCACCTCAGTCTTGCAACGCCCACGAAAACGCCTACCTGAGCCCCATTGAGTCGCTTAGACCGACTGGTTCTACGAGCCAAGACAATCGCCTTCGCTTCACAGCCGACCATGATCCTCCGCATCCTCGACATAGCGACTGAACGCCCAAGTACCACGCCGGGATCGACGATTCCAGCGCGAGCGTTAGGGAAAACGCCAAGTATGAGAGCATGCCCAGACTCGCCATGCGATCGACCCAACGGGCCAGGCAGGAGCGATGCGCCAAACTAACGCGCCAAGTCCTCACCCACCTCGAGTCGCGCTTAGAACAACCAAGTACCACACTCGGGACTCGCCACCCGACCTCGTTTCGCAAGGGAAAACGTGAAGTACAGAGCGCTAAGGAGTCGCCTTGCGATCGCTCTCCGAGTCCGGCGAAGTCGACCACAATAACAAAACATTCAAAAACCGCAAACACATAACAAACGAGGTAAACCCCATAAAAAGGGCGACGCCGGGACTCGTTCAACCCTCAATCGAAAAACACACGACAAATCACAAAACAACACGATATCTCATTAATATCATGTCGCAATCATCACAAATTACAAAATATCCCCAACGGCAGAACTGCTACTAACGCCCCAGGGCAAACTATTCTACTCCGCAGGCTTCGACGACGACTCGCCAGCACCCTTGCGACTGCGAATGAAGGGCGTGTACGGGTTTGACGGGTACGTCATCAGCTCACCCGCCATCGCCGCACGGAAGGGTTGCTCGACCTTGAAGTCCCGGTGCTGCGGCTCGGTCGCGGTGCGACGACCGCCTCCTCGGTAAGGAAGGAGGTCGCCATCGCCTGCACGTGCCGGAGTACACCGCACGATCCGTCAACTTGAGCACCTCAGATCTCCACCGAGCTACCGACGACGGGTAGCCACTCACGCCGCCCGTGTCGAAGTCCTCCGGGAAGTGGGCGAGCCCAAGGCTAAGCGTCGTCGCTGCTCCACGTCAGAATGCCGATCGCGTCATAAACTCGACGACCGACGGCGCCTTCTCCAAGTACCGCCACACCTCAATGAGGTTGCTGGCAATTACTTCCGTGGGCGACATCTCCTGGAGGTAGGCCCAGATGCATGTCGCCGACAACGTCGCCGAGTCGACGAGCGTGGCCACACATTGCCGCGCGTCGAACGAGCTCGCCTCTTACGCGCTATCAAGGATGCGACCTGTGGATAGAAGATAACAGTGAGTACATCGGATATTACAAAAAGGCACATGCAATAGGCAGGGGCAGACACACTCACCAATCAAGGGACGGGAGAGATCCGTGATGAAGCTCTGAAGAGAAGTGTAATCATCCTGAAGCCCAGCAACAAAGGCGTCAGAAACTTTACGTTCTTCCGCGGCGGCCGTAACGGCGGCCTTGGATCGACCATCCGCCGAACTCGCTTCCTCTTTCGCCTCCCTCAGCTCGCACTCGAGGTCGACGATCTGCTTCTCAGCCGAGCTCAACGCCGATTGAGCCGTTGCCAACTCACTCGTTGGGACAAGTCCCTGGCGGGCCTCCTCTGCCTTCGCGGCAATTGCTCAAGCCCTTATTCGCCTCTTGACGGGTGCCAGTTCCTTCTGGGCGTGTCGCAAGGCAAGCGGTGACTCACGTTGCACGCACACAATTCAAACAGTTAACCAAAGCGGATCAGTGCCCACCGCTGAAATTCAGCGAGTGCACTCGGGACCGCAATCAAAAAAAAATCTAAGTGCCCACCCGCTGAAATTCAGCGAGTGCGCACTCGGGGACTGGCAATCAAAAATCCTAAGTGCCCACCCGCTGAAATTCAGCGAGTGCGCACTCGAGGACTGGACGCGAAAAATAACAACAAGACTCTAAAAGAATCAGACCGCTGCAACACACCGGCATGATCCTCGGGGACTGGACATACCTGGATGGCTGCGCCAAGCATGCCATGAAGTTGTATCGCATCCACGGACGCGAGGAGAGCCGGCGTGTGCCCGCGACGCTGCTCGACCTCCGTATCGGCGACCCTAGGTGCATGGCTCGAGGGCGAGGTACCACTCGCTGTAGCCGCTTTGGCCATGAAGCGCGGGAACGTTGCGATGGAGGCACCAGCACCAAAGGAGGCCGGCTCGGCTGCCCCAGGCGAGGGAGCACCCTCCTTGGCAGGTAAGGCCGCCTCCGCTACGGGTTCACTCGGCGCGATCGCCGTGTCGACGGATACTGTGACGACTTCGTTGCCCTTGGCCTTCTTGGCGCTATCCGCGGG
Source organism: Avena insularis (assembly GCA_023614405.1). Taxonomy (NCBI): domain Eukaryota; kingdom Viridiplantae; phylum Streptophyta; class Magnoliopsida; order Poales; family Poaceae; genus Avena; species Avena insularis. Next base: position 335,125,513 of record CM042689.1, on the reverse strand, counting down.
GACGACGACCTCGTCCGCCTTCCTCTTCCGGGAGGGATCCTCCTCGCATCGATGGGTGGCACCTTAGCCACGGTCGGATGGCCTATCTTCTTTGCTCCGGTCCTACAAATTGATCGCGTGAGCAAGATAATCCAAGTACAATGAAAGACAAAAGTAGGTGAGCAAACTCACTTGGCGACTGGAATGAAGCGTAGCCCCGTGCGGATGCCGACCGGCTTCTCCAGTTCGGGGCCCAGTCGGCGACTGAGGCCCATCTCCAGGACGTCGCATGCCCAAGACACGGATGGTTTCTTTGTTGTCGAGGCTGCGGCCGGAGCCTCCGAAACATCTTCGGCAGGAGCACCCTTGGGCGGCGAAGCTACCACGACTGGAGCGGTCCCCGACCCAGAGATTGGGGCAAGTGGCGGAGGCATCGAGGCCAGAGGCACCTCGTTCAGGACGGTTGTGGTATCTGGTGCCGTCGCCACCTGTGGGGCTTTGCCCCGGCCAGGCTGGTGGCATCAGAGCTGCTAGGCGAGTGAGGCGGAGACGCCTGTTTCGCTGGCTTCGTATTCTTCTTTGGAGGGGCCTTAACCTCCTTCTCCTTATTATTCTTCTTCTTCTTCGATGGAGTGGCCTCGCGACGCGAGGTGTGCTCGGGGAGCTCATCGTCATCATCGTCATGACGCTCGAGGCTTCTGCTTGCCTCAAGCTTACGTTGCCGCTGCCCGCGCGTTTTCCGGACTAGCGGGGCGACCTCTTCTTCGGATTCGTCGTCGTCGCCACTCCCGTCGCTCTCGACGCCTCCCCTCGCTGGAGGCAATTCGTCCACCTCTCGGACGGACGAACTCAAAATCTCGTCGTCCGCGGGCGGGATCCACCCTTCAACTACTTGAAATAGTTGCAATAGGCATAAACAACATTAGTATGACCGCGACTGCATTTAACTGCGACTGCGAATGACGAAAGGATGACTTACCGTTGGGGCTGGATGCTTCGCGGTGTAGGGGGCGACCCCGGCCTTCGCGTCGAGGTATGTCGCCTGGGTAATATTCTTCAACGCCAGGAGGTAATCCTCGAGTTGTCACTCGTCAAGGCAGGACTTCGTCGAGTCCTCCCGGCCCGCGTACTCGTACATATAGTGGTCGCGGCGGGCCAGGGGGACGAGCCGCCGCCCGAGCCAACAGTTGTACAGATTGATGGCCAGGAGACCCCGCTTCTTCAGGCCGCGAATGGTCTGAAGCATTTCGTCCACGACCATTCGCTGGTCTGTTGGAAGCTTGCCGACTTGAAGTCGGCGTGGTTCAGGCCGGTCGGCGGAGTATCGTGGGATCGCCACCTCGCCGTCTGGAGTCGCCTCGGTGACGTAGAACCAAGAGTTCTCCATTGGCTTGCCGCCTTGGCGGGTAGCATCAGATCGAAGAAAGAAGCCTTCGATTTCAGCCGAACGCCAGCGCCACATGCAGCATTGGGCCACCCGCTTCCTCGCGACTGATCCGCCCGTGGAATAGATCTTGCCACAGGGGGAAGTAGGGCATGCAACCCAGATAGCACTCACAGAACGCCACGAAAATGGCGAGCTGCTCGATGCTATGCGGGCCCATGTCCGACGGTTGGATCCCGTAGAAGGCGCAGAAGCGCCAGAAGAAGAGAGATGTTGGGAATCCCAGCCCCCGCTCTAGGTGGCTGGTGAAGCAGATGAACTCTCCCTCGCGCGGGTTCGGGGTCACCTCTCCGCTGGGATGCGCCACCGCCGGCGCCAGCAGATCCCGACCTCCTCGAAGGACGCTGGCATGCCTTGTACACTTAGATCTACCCCAAGGCTCGGTGGAGGGGCCATTGGCGGAAGGATTCGTGGGGTCGGGATTTCGGTCGGCTGGATCGCGATCGGAGGAAGGCAAAGTGCGCGCAATCGAGGAAATGACGAGGAGGTGGTTCTTCGATCGCCGCCATTCCCTTATATAGCGTTGTTACCCGCCAAATCAGGGAGCCACGTTACGCCGGTGATTACGCTTAAAAGTTACCGTTGATTACCCCAACGACTAGTTTGACCACGCTTAACGGCCCAACTTCAGCCACTGCTCGCCGACGATCACTACGACGAAGGATCGAGTATTTCGCCGACTCGACTCGCCAAAGCTGCGATCGTAATAACTAGTTTCCTCCTTTATTCAGGAGCCCGTCGACGATTCGACCGATGACCGCTTAAAGCCGATACTCCGATCGCCAAAGAACCACCGCGCCAATCGACGACGGCCTCGGGACTATCGATGGGGATATGCCTACCGGTATACCCAGCAGACGCTTCCCCGCCCAGAATCGGCGAGTGGGCCTGCAAGACGGCGATCGGATCAAGGCCCGTGGATCCAAGCGATCGAAGCTGAAGGCCCAAAGTAGATAGGCCCAATGGATTAGGTTAAGCGTTCAAGCCTTAACTGATTCGTTGAGATATGTAAACCCTAGGAGGTAAGACTATATAAACCTCCCTACTGTATGTAGAGATACGCCCATCATACACCCAAGCGACTCAGCCTAGCCACGAGCTCGCCCATTGTACCACCATCATAATACAATCTAGCAGGAGTAGGTCTTTACCCTCCGGGGGGGCGAACCTGGGTAAAACCTTGTGTCTCCGCCCTCATCTCGCACCGCAGATGGCTGGTCGCCCTTGCCCCTCGTTCTACTACTCGCTGCCGATTGCAGCATCTGCTGTGACCATTCCCACGACAGTAAGTCCAAGGTCTATGGAGATTACATGTTATGTATGTTGTAAGAGTATCATCTCATACTTCTACTTACAACATCACCATATCATAACACTAGCCCAGCAACAATCTAAACTAGACGCTTCTAATTTATCCATTATAAGTTTTACGTGGCTTAGGGCTTTCGAGATAGAACCGTTCTTACCTACGAACATGAACCACAACGAGGATAACCAAATTGTTGACAACTCGCTTGCAAAATAGATATTGACTATAGTAGGAGAGACAGACACCCGCTAGCCACTTATGCAAACTAGTTGCATGTCAAGCGTGGAACAGGTCTCATGTGCGAGGACATGTAAAGTTTGTCCGGGCCGCTTCATCCCACTATGCCACCAATATCCAAAATTACAACAAAGGAGCAACAACTGAAGGGAATATGCCCGAGAGGCAATAATAAAGTGGTTATTATCGTATTCCTTGTTTATGATAAATGTTTATTTTGCATGTTATAATTGTATTAATACGGAAACGTTAATACATGTGTGTTTAATAAACAAACAGAAAGTTCCTAGTTATGCCTCTCTCATAAACTAGCTCGTTGATTAACAAGATGATCAAGGTTTCCTGATCATGGACATTGGATGTTGTTAATAACGGGATCACAACATTAGTGTAATGGTGTGATGAACATTCATCCGAAGTATAGCATTATGATCAAAGTCATTGAGTTTATATTGCTATAACAACTTACGAAGTGATCCCAATCCTTAGACCATGAGATCATGTCAATCACTAACACCGGAAGAGTTTCTTGATAACATCAAACGTCACACCGTAACAGGGTGATTATAAAGATGGATTCAGAACTAATAAAGTGTTATGTTGAGGCCCATGGATCGAGAGTGGAATTTGTTCATCCCGATGACGGATAGATATACTCTGGGCCCTCTCGGTGATACCACATTGGTTAGCTTGCAAGCAAGTGATTTGATCACTAGAACGTTATATCACGGGAATGAGAAAAGAGTGCATGTCAGTAACGAGATCAAACTAGGTATGGAGATACCGATGATCGAATCTCGGACATGTAATATATCGCGAAACAAAAGGATTAAGATACGAGCATAAAAGGTTCCGACGATCACAAGAAAGTCATCGTTGAATGTGGAGTCGAGATGGGTCTCCGATCCCGCTTCGATTATTGATCCGAGAGGGTCTCGATCATGTCCGCATTATTCGCGAACCGTAGGGTGACACACTTAAGAGACACCGACATCCATTTGGAGCAAAAGTTTCAAAAGAATAACAAGCGCAGGAATTTATTTCACTAGATACCAAAACGGGTTTTCGGGTGAAATTGCAGAAAGTGTTTCTGCATGTGAAATGAAATACTAGCAAGGGGTTATATGTGAATGTTTGTCATTAAAGTAATTTACAAAATTCTGAATAAATAAAAGGAGTTTTATTTAATGAGAGCTTGCATTAAATTTGGTGGAAATTTAATGGGAATTTGAGTGGGTTTTTGAGTGGAGGGAATTGAAAGGCATTTGAGTGAGTGGAGTGTCCACCCACATGAATGTGGAAGAGGTGGGGGCAGCCCCATGGCTGGGCGCATGGCCCCTTGGGTGCCCCCCCTCTCCCTATAAAAGGATCCCCCTCCCTCTCTCTCACTCACACCTCCTCGTGAAGGATCTCTCTCCCTCTCTAGAATTTATCCCCCATGGTCTCGGACTAGCGAGATACATGTTCCCGGTGGCTATTCGGCAATGAAGAGTTGTGCTTCCGCTGCATCGCTGGAGCGAGGAGGCGGAGGTTGCTCGGTGCCTCGAACGTGTGTGCGAGCACGGATCTGTGCTGTTTTGCGGCGCTTAGGACTTCCTCTCGATCTTGAGATCGGCAAGAGATCGTCTACATCAACCACGAGTTTGGACTCGTTAAGCTTTGTCGGTCTTCAAGGGTATGTTCTCTACGGATATACATCCTGCTGTTTGTATCTAGTAGATAGATCTTGGTACATAGTTGTTCCCATCGTAGGAAAATTTTGTTTTCTATGTCCGAACCCTACAAAGGGTATCGAGCGGATCTATGCGTAGATACTTTACACGGTTAGTACACATATGAGTATGTATGGCGATGATCATGTTGTTGCTCCTTTGTTGTAATTTTGGATATTGGTGGCATAGTGGGATGAAGCGGCCCGGACAAACTTTACATGTCCTCGCACATGAGACCTGTTCCACGCTTGACATGCAACTAGTTTGCATAAGTGGCTAGCGGGTGTCTGTCTCTCCTACTATAGTCAATATCTATTTTGCAAACGAGATGTCAACAATTTGGTTATCCTCGTTGTGGTTCATGTTCGTAGGTAATAACGGTTCTATCTCGAAAGCCCTAAGCCACGTAAAACTTGCAATGGATAAATTAGAGGCGTCTAGTTTAGATTGTTGTCAGCTAGTGTTATGATATGGTAGTGTTGTAAGTAGAAGTATGAGATGATACTCTTACAACACACATAGTGTGTAAACTCCATAGACCTTGGATTTACACATATAGGTATGATAGTGATCATACCACGATGCACATGATAGAGATCATCTGCGAGAACCATATCATTTCACTAATAAACATGTGATGTTTGATAGCATCTTATATTGCTTGTTTAGCGCTTTGTTAGCATAATAAGATGATCCCTCATTTAAATATCAAGATAAGAATGTGTTCTTCCTTTAGTATGCACTGATTATGTTCTCGTCGCTCCAAGACATCACGTGATGATCGGGTGTTTTTGGATCCACGACCATATTTCGGGTGTAAGACAGTTACACACGTGAATACTAAGGTTCTAACTTGGCAAGCCTAGCATGTACAGACATGGTCTCGGAACACGGACCGAAAGGTTAAGCATGAGTCATATAGTTGATATGATGCCATTTGATGCTCGCCTTTGAAGCTATACCGACTCACGTGATGATCGGACTTGGTATAGTGGATTTGGTTCATGTAATCACCAAAAAGACACGAAGGATGTCGTTTTTGAGTGGGAGTTCATTTCTAATTTGGATTAGTAGAACTCAATTTATCATAAATTAAATCAAAGTGAATTTGCATAATTTGTTGTAGTCATTGGCATTCATTCACCACCTTATGCATAGTTGTAATTGAGATAATAGAACTATAGAATTCTGGATATATACTTTACGAACTGGTATCGTATTGTGTTGAGTGTCAATCTAAAGTTTAAAGTCCTATTGCAAACTTTCAGCAAACTCTATTTACTCCGTGAAATTTAATAGTTGGTATTAAATCGAGAGTAACAATTCTAGTGTTAGTATCTTAAGTATCATGTTTGCCTCCATGATTCTTGATTGTTTTAAATATCGAGATTATCTAGGAGCTGAAAGAATTGTTTCAGAAACCATCATGTGTGGCAGATATAACGATATCCGAAACAATGTTTTGGTTGCAATATGATAGAGTATAATATATGTTCTCATATTGGATGAGAATTTACAAAGGTTGGAGATGCTAGACATCCTAATCATCCAAAAGGGTTTTGGAAAGTAATGTTATACTCACGATTTGCCTTTATAAGCTAAAGTAGCTTGATCATGAAAGTCGTCATGATAAGGGTGAATAGAAAATGTATGTAAAATTTTTACTACACTAAAATATTACTAAAGAATGGATTTTGAAAGAATACCGATCATTTTGATGATGGTGATCTACTTCAAAGTGCAAGTCCAAAGGTATTATTATTTGAATATACACACTTTGGACTATGTGTCATGTATATGGCGCCACTATTGATGTTGATAGATTCTTTTAAAAAGGAAAAGGAAATGCTAAAAGAGAATCTATAAAATATATTTGGCAGAAAATGAAAGTTTGGAAATATCCAATTTAGGTATATAAATGATATACATGTTATGGTTGTATTCTTTGCTTGTTAAACAATGTGGTTCTTGGGTATTGGATACCGAATTGGTTGGTATGAAATTTCATACGGAACAACGCAATTCATGAACCACAATGGCCTAAGTAACCAGCAAGAGAATATGTGATGATGTTCATCGAAAACAAACAAACCGTTGTTTGTATTTCTCGTTGACATCAAAGCTTGACTTCAAGATTTGTTTTAATAATTGGTATTTAAATCAGGTATTATGAGAACAAAGGTTGTTAAAATAATTACCGTATTCCATATAAGATGGATGATTTACAAATCTAGTTGGAGAAATCACATCCATAAAACCTAATGCTAAAATGTCGCAAGACAAATGATTGAAAGATCACTTACAAAGTGACATCGCCGTTTAAATTATATTGGAAAGAAAACATGAAGAATCTCCATATTCATGGATTTTTGGAGTCCTTGATTTGATCAAGTGACGCTTGTGAGACTTTCCTCGGGATAATTAAAAACTTCGTTCAAAGGCCAAAGAAGAACGAACGACTAAAATATTGGAATTTATACATATCGATGTATGTAGTCCATTATTTATAGTCGTAAGCGATGGGTTTCAACTTCATATACTTTCTCCGGAAAATTTGAGTGAATGTTCACTTAATGAGAATGAAGTATGAAATATTTGAAAATGTTTCAAAGACTTTCAAGATGAAGTGAAAATCATTGTGACAAGAAAATAAATGGTTTATGATTTTATCATAAGGGATTTATTTGAGTTACAAGTGTAATAAGAAAATAAATGAATTATGATTTTATCATAAAGGGATTTATTTGAGTTACAATTTTAGCAAAACACTTAGATTTACATCTCCCAAAACACCATAGGAATATGGATTGTTTTGAGATTTGTAATGAAACCTTGTTTGACATGGTTGAATCAAAGGTGTTATTTATAAAACTGCCATTATGTTTTACAAAGATTAAAGCTTTAGAGACTTCCGCTTTTACACTGAAAAGAGATCCATCTTGATCCGTTGAAATGACACCATGGAAGTTATGGTTTGGGGTAAAACCCAAGTTGTCATTTCTTAAATTTTGGTATGCTAAACATAAGTAAGATGTTTACAACCGAAGTCGGATGAGCATGTCTTTGTAGGTTATTTCGAATAACAATTGGTTATTCCTCAATAACACCAAGGACAAAAGGGTTTGTCGCTTTAAACATGAAGTTTCTTTAAGAAGGAATTTTTCATAAATGTTAAGTGGGAGGACAATAGAACTTTGATAAGGTTAATGAACCTTAGCTAAATGTGCTGAGTTGCGCAGCGCCGGAAATCGTTCCGGAGGCTGCCATAATGCTCATAGCTTATGTGCCTCAAAGGTTGTGGTCACGGAGATCTAAGTTCTTATTGAACCAAGTCGGTCGAATAAATAATCAAATACTAAGATTTGAGAGTAAATCATTATTGTTTGACAATGATGAACCGACAATATGCAAAGAAGTGATGATGGGCCCTGACTCCGTCAAATGGCTTGAAGCCATAAAATCCGTGATAGTTCCATACACGAGAAACCAAGTTTTGAACTTGGAAGACCCTCTGGAAAGGTGTAAAAACCTATCGGTCGTATTTGGATCTATAAATAAACAGACATGGATGTTTCACATCTATGAAATAGTCAACATGTCGTAAAGTATTTTATGACAATGTTCAAGGAGTTGACTATGACAAGATTTGATCTTTCATAGCGATATTTAGTCTGGACGGATTAAAGTAGCAACCACTATATATAATTTGTTATATGGTAGATGAATAAACAAAACAAAGTTCTTCTAATAGAATGGTTACCTAGGACGTGTACATGACACGATCCAAAGGGTTTTGTTAATTCAAAGGATGCTAAAAAGGGCATGCAAACTTCAATGGTTGAAGTAAGCATCGCGGAGTTGGAATCTTCACTGTGATGAAAAAGAGTTTTCATCAGGAGACGATGAAGATGCTTGCATTTGCAAGAAATTAAGTGGGAGCGCTAAGACATATTTCTAATACATCATGTGGAGGACATCTTGTTGATTAGAAATGATGTAATTTTTATTGACAAAGGTTAAGAATTTCATTTTGATGAAAAACTTAGGCAAAACCCGAATATTTAGCATGAATGTCTATAGTGGATAGACTGTGACGCTAATATGGTTGTGGCAAACGTACATATATGAGATATTGAAGGAGTTCAATATAGAAACAACAAGAAACGGTTCTTGTCGCATGGAAAGAAATTGAAACAAGATTCAAGTGTATCAACACTTGATAAGTGAAACAAGATTCAAGTGCTTTGACACTTGATGAGTGAAATCACGAGAATGTTTTGATCAATCATACCATGATATGTACACATCCAGATATGTCCTATGCTCTAAGTGTTATGAGCATATACCAGAATGAATCATAAAATGATCATTGGACGATAGTAAGGATATTCTTATGATCTTTTGGAAGAACTAAGAATATATTTGTGTAGAGATGACAAACAATTACAAATAGTTCATTGTAAAGCATTACATTGATACTAGTTTTGTCACAAGATACAAATTAAGTTTATCTCAATTTAAACTATGGGTGGCACAATGAAATGGAAAGAAAGTTTCCATGATGGATTTGGAAGAGTTCCAAAGTTAAGACATTATGACGAATACTACAACAAAAGGCTAAGTATATGACTGCTATAGTAGCAGCAAAGGAGGGAATTTGTGTCAAGTAGTTTGTTATCAAACTAAGGTGTGGTTCACAACGGGCTAACACTAAAGATATATTGTATGACAATAGTATCGACATGTTTTAACCCCAAGGAACTAAAGGTCTCACCAAAAGTCCAAATTTATACAATGTCATCTCATTGGAGAATGAGTGATGCGTGAAGACGCAAAGACATGCAAATACACACGGACCTAAAGCGTCAGATCCGTAGATTATGTTAACCACTTGCAATTGCGTATATGGAACACCAGAAAGCCATAGGTGTTCAATACGCAAATTTTTTTAAACTAGATTATTGTCTCTAGTGCAAGTGGGAGACTGAAGGGAATATGCCCGAGAGGCAATAATAAAGTGGTTATTATCATATTCGTTGTTTATGATAAATGTTTATTTTGCATGCTATAATTGTATTAATACGGAAACGTTAATACATGTGTGTTTAATAAACAAACAGAAAGTTCCTAGTTATGCCTCTCTCATAAACTAGCTCGTTGATTAACAAGATGATCAAGGTTTCCTGGTCATGGACATAAGATGTTGTTAATAACGGGATCACAACATTAGTGTAATGGTGTGATGAACATTCATCCGAAGTATAGCATTACGATCAAAGTCATTGAGTTTATATTGCTATAACAACTTACGAAGTGATCCTAATCCTTAGACCATGAGATCATGTCAATCATTAACACCGGAAGAGTTTCTTGATAACATCAAACGTCACACCGTAACAGGGTGATTATAAAGATGGATTCAAAACTAATAAAGTGTTATGTTGAGGCCCATGGATCGAGAGTGGAATTTTTTCATCCCGATGACGGATAGATATACTCTGGGCCCTCTCGGTGATATCACATTGGTTAGCTTGCAAGCAAGTGATTTGATCACTAGAATGTTATATCACGGGAACGAGAAAAGAGTGCATGTTAGTAACGAGATCAAACTAGGTATTGAGATACTGATGATCGAATCTCGGACATGTAATATATCGCGAAACAAAAGGATTAAGATACTAGCGTAAAAGGTTCCGACGATCACAAGAAAGTCATCATTGACTGTGTGGGAGTCTGTATGGGTCTCCAGATCCCGCTTCTGATTATTGATCCGAGAGGGGTCTCGATCATGTCCGGATTATTCACGAACCGTAGGGTGACACACTTAAGAGACACCGACATCCATTTGGAGCAAAAGTTTCATGCCGAAAAGAATAACAAGCGCAGGAATTTATTTCACTAGATACCGAAACGGGTTTTCGGGTGAAATTAAAGTGTTTGCATGTGAAATGAAATACTAGCAAGGGGTTATATGTGAATGTTTGTCATTAAAGTAATTGACAAAATTCTGAATAAATAAAAGGAGTTTTATTTAATGAGAGCTTGCATTAAATTTGGTGGAAATTTAATGGGAATTTGAGTGGGTTTTTGAGTGGAGGGAATTGAAAGGCATTTGAGTGAGTGGAGTGTCCACCCACATGAATGTGGAAGAGGTGGGGGCAGCCCCATGGATGGGCGCATGGCCCCTTGGGTGCCCCACCTCTCCCTATAAAAGGAGCCCCCCTCCCTCTCTCTCACTCACACCTCCTCGTGAAGGATCTCTCTCCCCCTCTAGAATTTATCCCCCATGGTCTCGGACTAGCGAGATACATGTTCCCGGTGGCTATTCGGCAAGAAAGAGTTGTGCTTCCGCTGCATGAGGCGAGAGGCGGAGGTTGCTCGATGCCTCGAGCGTGTGTGCGAGACGGATGCGCTTTGTTTTGCGGCGCTAGGACTTCCTCTCGATCTTGAGATCGGCAAGAGATCGTCTACATCAACCACGAGTTTGGACTCGTTAAGCTTTGTCGGTCTTCAAGGGTATGTTCTCTACGGATATACATCCGCCTGTTGTTTGTATCTAGTAGATAGATCTTGGTACATAGTTGTTCCCATCGTAGGAAATTTTTTGTTTTCTATGCTACGAACCCTACAACAACATGATCATCATCGCCCACATACTCATATGTGTACTACCCGTGTAAAGTATCTACGCATAGATCCGGCTCTGATACCACTGTAGGGTTCGCAGCATAGAAAACAAAAATTTTCCTACGATGGGAACTATGTACCAAGATCTATCTACTAGATACAAACAATGGGCGGATGTATATCCGTAGAGAACATACCCTTGAAGACCGACAAAGCTTAACGAGCTCAACTCGTGGTTGATGTAGACGATCTCTTGCCGATCTCAAGATCGAGAGGAAGTCCTAGCGCCAAGTAGCTCGCACACACATAAGACACTGCAACCTCCGCCTCCTCGCTCCAGCGATGCAGCAGAAGCACAACCCTTTCTTGCCAATAGCCACCGGTAACATGTATCTCGCTAGTCCGAGACCATGGGGAATAAATTCTAGAGGGGGAGGGACATCCTTCATGAGGAGGTGTGAGAGACAAGTGAGGAGGGGGGCTCCTTTTATAGGAGTAGGGGGGAACCCCAAGGGGGTGGCGTAGCAAGCTTCCCTTTCCTCCCTCTTCATGTGGGTGGACACTCTCCACAAAATTCTTTTAAATTCCCTCCACTCAAAAGTACACTCAAATTCCCATTAAATTTCCACCAAATTTAATGCAAACTCTCATTAAATAAAACTCTTTTATTTTATTCAGAATTTTGTCAATTACTTTAATGACAAACATTCACAAATAACCCCTTGCTAGAATTCCATTTCACATGCATAACCACTTTATGCAATTTCACCAAACCTGTCTAGTGAAATAAATTCTGCGCTTTGTTTATTCTTTCAGCATGAAACATTTGCTCCAACTGGATGCCGTTGTCCCTTAGTGTGTCACCCTACGGTTCGCGAATAATGCGGACATGATCGAGACCCTTCTCCGATCAATAATCATGCGGGACTGAGATCCATCGCCTCCCACACATTCAACGATGACTTTTCCTGTGATCGTCGGAACCTTTTACGCTTGTATCTTAATCCCTTTGTTTCACGATATATTACATGTACGAGATTAGATCATCGGTATCTCCATACCTAGTTTTATATCGTTACTGACATACACTCTTTTCTCGTTCCCGTGATATAACATTCTAGTGATCAAATCACTTGCTTGCAAGCTAACCAATGTGATATCACCGAGAGGGCCCATAGCATATCTATCCGCGATTAACAAATTCCACTCTTGATCCATGATTCTCAACATAACACTTTAGCTTTGAAGCCATCTTTATAATCACCCAGTTGCCATTTGATGTCAACAAGAAACTCTTCCAGTGTTAGTGATTGACATGATCTCATGGTCTAAGGATTAGGACTAGTTCGTAGTTTGTTTATAGCAATATAAACTCAATGACTTTGATCGTAATACTATACTTCGGATGAATGTTCATCACACCATTACACTAATGTTGTGATCTCGTTATTAACAACATCCAATGATCGAAACCGTGATCATCTTGTTAATCAACGAACTAGTTTATGAGAGAGGCATAACTAGGAACTTTCTGTTTGTTTATTAAACACACATGTATTAACATTTCCGTATTAATACAATTGTAGCATGCAAAATAAACATCTATCATATACTTGGAATACACATAATAAACATTTTATTATTGCCTCTCAGGGCATATCCCTTCAACTCTTTATTCACATCTATAAAAAACATAAGTATATTAAATCTCCTAAAACTCATGGTAAACATTTATAATTTTAAACCCTAACTTCTATGCAAGTTATAACAAAACATATACCTTCATATCACCCAAGCTCATGTGATTAATATTAATCATATTAATTCCTTAGAATATCATGCATCAAATAATGATGTAGGATTACTATATAAAAGTTCCCTTAAAAACTATAAGTTAATGAGAATCAAGTTTTATGAATAAGTAGTAATACCCTTTAATAAATTCATGGTATATTATGTAAATAAATTCATAACAAAGGTCTCTACAAAATATTAAAAGGAAAAGTACTTATATAAAGAAAATAAAGAAACTATAACATTATGTAATAAAAGCTCACGAAATGATTCTAAATACACTTTATTATTGCTGCAAGTATGTAGCAAATAAATTTCTAGGGGAAAATTCAAATCAAATGTGAAAATACAAATCAAAAAAACAGAAAACAGAAAATGTAAAAAGGAAAAGAGAAAACCAGTAGTACCAGCCACGACCCACCTTCTCTTCGTGTTATCCATCGCTCGCGTGCGTGCCTTGCAACATCTCGCTCACTGCGTCGAAGCCCAACAATGGCCCAGTCCCACATAACCCTTTGTCCATTCTATCGTCCACCTCGCGCAGCCACCAAAGCAGTTATGTGGCACGAGCGCCATTGCTCGCCGGCGTCAAGATGCTCGTCGTCGTCTGCTGGGAGGATAAGAACGCCACCGTGATGTCCTTCCGTCCTCATCCTCTCATTCGTTCGCCCGCACTCTCTGTGTCTCCTCTCAGATGTCAAAACCCTAGCCGGTCAGAGCTGACCACCATAGTCAGTAGATGTTCTCCCGAAGACCTTGGAGTAGTCGAGGAGAAGCGCCTCGCCGTCCTTGTCGCTTGAGGGGTAGTAGTGAAGCAAGGGCGCTCGGAATCATGGTGATTTTGTCGTTCCCTTTTGTCATTGATCGTCGAAGTCCATGAAGGTTAGGACGTGCCGGAGCACCATCGTCGTCATCAACCATCGCAACAACATCAAGGTGAGCTACCGGTACCTATGGACCTCTCCAATCTCTACCTCTCGCTCTAGAACGTCATCGCACCATGTACCACCGTTAGCCGCCATAGAATCTCGTTGCTGGTGCACTTCTGGTGCCCAATAGGTAGCGGCGCCACCACTATTAGGTTCGCCTTGGCCTCCTTGTTCCAACACAACCCTCCCGCGGCCCCAGCCTTGTCAATCGATCAGTGACCTAGGGTAGGTATGGCCTCGGTGTAAAAAGGTATTTGCTTATTTAAATTTTAATAAGAAAATGGATAAACATTAATAATTCAATATCTTTTGTTTTATAATTCTAAAAAATGTGTTTAATATATAAAAATATTCAGAAAAATAAAATATATAACTTAGTTTTATTAACAAACATTATTATGTTAACAATTTAAATAATTAATATTTAATAGAGATTTTATAAGTAATAAAACTTTGAAAAATCATATTTTAATATTGGTAAATAAGAAAAATATAAATAATATACCAAAAATCTTAAAAAAATAAGAACTATAATTTAAAAATATAATCATGTATTATTATTTCACTTAAAGAAATATCTATTATTTATTACGTATTTATAAAGTAATAAATCTTATAAACATCATATATTAATATTTAAAAATCACAAAAAATATATATAATATACCAAAATGATCACAAAAATAATCTATACATGTTAAAAATATAACATTACACTTTTGAAGTAAGTACAAATTTATTACCCTAATAAATTCAATTCAAACTTATTTCTTTAGTTGATAATTCATAAAATAAGTATAAAACTGCTAATACCTCTAGTATTGTTCATTTGAGGTTTATAAATATTATTTGTCTTAAATATAGTTAGTATGAAGTTCAAATAGTCCAAAAACATCTTTGATACAATTTTATTAAATTATCATTCACAAATAGGTGAATATTACTTTCCAAAAGGAGTTATCAAATATTAAATCTTCAAGATTATTATTTTTACTTAATCAAACTTCTTACCAGTGTTTCACTCACAACTTTATAAAACGATTCAAATCTAAAGATATTTTATAAGTAGTTAAATACTATTATTTCTATATTTATAAATTATAACCACTCATTTGTAAGAAGTATAAATGATTATATACAATCATAAAGTTGATAAACCACTACTGAAATAGAAATAATACCACTCTTAATTAACCTTAAAGAAATATCATGAAGTGAACAAATTATAATAGCATTTAATGACCAAGATATGAAGTGAACAAATTATAATACCATTCAAATGAAGTAAATCTTTATTCCTTAAGAACTATAGCTTGTAATATAACCTAAGAATGTTAACTTAAAGTTTAAATACTTTTTTAGTTAAGTAAGATTTTCTTCAAAAGTTATTCTTTTAAGATACATTATAAAGCAAGACATAAGTATTTCTATGAAGGCTCTAAATGAAGAACAACCCTTATATACACACTCTTTAGATACATTCCACACTTGAGTATTCTATTATTGTGTGTACTTTATTATACTTACATGTTGCTTCTCACACACACACACACTCACAAGCCTTAATAAGAAGCACAAGTGTGAAACTTAATCTAAAAGGGCAACACATTCTAAATGAACCATCTCCAATTCCCAAACCCTAGATCAACGATGTTTATTCCGGGAATTCGAGTTTACTAAATTGCATTACATTACTTATGCATAATAACATCTTGCTTCTTTAAACATTAGTCCTTACTGGACTAATGATGTTGTTTTTAGATATCAGATCTTATATTGTATCGAAGATCGTGAGTGCATAATCTTGCAATCACAAAAGGCAAGTTCACACTTTCTCATGTCTTTGATTATTTTCTGTAAAGTATTTTCCAAATCCAGTATTGTAATCACCTGCATTTCAAAAAGGTCGGGAAACAATATTTTCGTAATAATATGATTATAGGTTATTTACCATGAGGAATAACCTACTATAAAAGTTCCAGTGATAAAGGAACATATTACCTAGGAGTTAACAACCAATGTCGCTAGTGATTCTTGCGCCGTATATCACGCGTTGACCATGAGATTTGGAATGGGACAGAGAAGTCAGTTGTATCATTTTCCTTATGTATGTATGTCAAGACGACCTTAACGTGACGCTGTGTTTCCTTGCGATAATCCAGCATATGGGTGGGCACCCTTAGGCCCCACGATTTTGGTGTCTAGATTATCTATGAGTGGCTGTTAGTGGTATAGTTAGCCCTATATGGAACTTGCCAGGGAATCACCTGCTCATAGAGTCTTCGGGAACTCATCATGGTTATAGCTTACCCGGGAGGGGGCTTAGCGTAGGTGTAGTCAGCCCTAGAGGATCGTGCAGACATGCGGGGTCGTGGAGAGGGCAGTGATTGGCTTGGATCTTAGGTTGGGCCTCAAACCATGGAAGTTTGAACGAGGACATACTCCCGGCTCTGCAACAAAGATTAGGATCTCTCATGGGTAAAGTAACGCACCTCTGCAGAGTGTAAGAACTATAACTCGTTACTCTCTGTTATGGGAAGGAGCTACGAACACGGCAGGAAAGGAACTCCATGAAAGTTCTCATGGGTAAACCTGTGAAAGCAAACTTTAAAGAAATGTTTATAAAAACCTACATTGCCTACGACCTATGGTCTGTGGCTATAGATATAGTGCATGAAACAGTCCTTTTAGTGAACTTGTCGAGTATGCTCGTACTTAACGTATCTTCTTAACCCTTGCTAGATTTTGAAGTCAATACATACGACATCTACATCAACTTATGCTCCAGGAATCATCATAAAAAGCTCAAGATCTTCAACAAAGTCAAGTAAGTCAACATATACAACACCTAAAGTGAAGACAGAGTTGTTGATTAGATAGAAGTATAATCTCTAGCCATAGAACCTAATTCTGTAGAGTATTGCAATAGCATCAATGCAAGCCCAATAGTTTAAAAACTAATCTATTAGTATGATAGTGATGAGTTGATTATTTCTAATTCTTATTTGTAAATAAGTTTCTTTATCTCTCTTTAACCTAGAGTGTTCTCTAGATCTTTTGTAAAAAGTCGAGTTGTAACCTATAGTCATGTCTTGGACCTGTTGTGTTTCTGTTGTACCACTCTGAGGGATGTAATACTGGTGAACGGTGTTTCATTGGTATTATGTCAACGACTATTGACATGGATATACCCTACGGGTGCATAACATTGGTATACCCGATCCATCCCAAGGAAGGACCACGTGAAGACTTGCAGCCCAGGAAGATTTCGGGTGGTCCAAGCCCATGGTGAATTCGACTCCTTGGAGGACAAGTCTAGATTAGATAGAATTTCAAAGGGTTTAAACCCTAATCTGTAACCGACTCGACCTATCCCGGGACCTGTCCTATCTATATAAAGGCTAGGAAGGTGCGGCGAGGAGGATATCAACACCTCATACACACACCTCCATGCCAGATTGCATCTGCGCAGCCCTGTAACCTTTGGTTCTGCCGTAATCAAGAACAAACAAGCAGGAGTAGGGTTTTACCTCCGGGGGCATGAACCTGGGTAAACCTTGTGTCCTCGCGTTGCTTGCCTGTTAACCGTCTCATGACTTCCAGCATCCCCATCTTCTCCAAAACTCAAGTCCATAACAATGGGCATTGACAAGTTGAACCCTCGTCAATTGGCGCCGTTTGTGGGAAGCGCATACTGATTGTGAGGTCGTGACGGTTCCATCTGGAGCGATCTATGATTCATCGGCAACTTAGAATGATACGTCAGAAACATATCAATAATTTTTTATGTTCCATGCTTGTTTAGTATCTACTTTGCTTTGCTTTGTCCACACTTTGAGGTGCTTTTTATATGTTTTCTGGTACTAACCTATTAACAAGTTGCTATAGTGCTAGTTGCCTATTTTCTGTTGTTTTTGGTTCTAGAAAAGCTAGTAAGGAAATATTCTTGGAATTGGACGGGACAAAAGCCAAAGTCAATATTTCACCGAGGAGAACACGGAGTCCATAGGAGAGACGGAGGGGCGCCATAGGGCGGCCACCCCAGCACTGGCCCACCACAGGCGGCACCAGGCGGTGTGGCCTTGGCCGCCTTCTCCCCTCGCCTCTTCGCCTATAAGAAGCCCCCGATGCCTAAACCCTAAGGACCCGATCAATATTCCACGAAACCATCTGTAGCCACCGCCACCATCGTCCCTAGATCGGGGGATCTAAAGCTCTTCCCGGCACCCTGCCGGAGGGGAGATCACCCTGGAGGCCTTCTTCTTCATCATCATGCCAGCCTCCAGTATGAAGCGTGAGTAGTTCCACCTTAGACTACGGGTCCATGTAGTAGCTAGATGGTTGTATCTCCTCCTTGTGCTTTCATGTCTAGATCTTGTGAGCTCCGTTCATGATCAAGATCTCACCTATTTGTAATCATGCATGTTGTGTTTGTGGGGATCCGATGGATATTGAGATTACTATGTCAGATTGATTAATGGTTTTGTCTTATTGATTCTATCATGTCTGTGTTGTTTGTGATCTTGCATGCTCTCCGTTGTTAATAGCTATCTTGGTCAAGTAGTTTCTAGTGACTCCAAGAGGGGGTATTTATGCTTGATAGTGGGTTCATGCCTCTATTTAATCAAGGGAAGGGACAGAAATCTCTAAGATTGTAGATGTGTTGTTGCCACTAGGGGGAAAACAACGGTCTCTTGTTCATGGAACAAGTGGATTGTTTACCTTACACACTTTGCTTAAATTAGTTGCCTGTTGCTTGCAACTTAATACTGGAGGGGGTTCAGATGATAACCCAAAGGTGGACTTCTAGTCATAGATGCAGTTGGATGGCGATCTATGTATCTTGTTGTATTGCCCAATCGAATCTCATAGGATCTTTATGTCTAGTATTGCATTGTTAATGCCTTGCTCAGTCCTGTCAATTGCCCTGCTGTAATTTGTTTACCCAGCATGCCATGTTTGTTTATCTAAGGAGAACACCTCTAGTGAACTATGGACCCCGGTCCAATCTTTACCATTGATACATCTTCCACTATTACTGTTTACTTGTTGCAAACCACTTTTACCTTCCACACCATACAATTAATCCTTTTTTACAGCAACCGGTAAGATTGACAACCTCACTGTTAGTTGGGGCAAAGTCTTGAGTTTGTGTTGTGCAGGTTTCCACGTTGCTTGCAACACCTTTGAGATGTTTCCTTCCTCCTATTGGTTCGATAACCTCGGTTTCTTACTGAGGGAAAACTTGTTGATGTGCTACATCATACCTTTCTCTTGGGGTTTCCCGATGAAGCGCTCCACGTTGATGCAGCGCCATTAGAGAATCACCTCCTCTTCGGTGCTTTCGACTTCAACCCCACTCGCCGGCCACCCGCAAAGATTTCGAGACCGTAGGCAATGGAATCGAGATGATGTTCGGAGCTTTTGCTTCCAGGTGGGGCAGACCGGAACTCTCCACCTCCTAGAGTGGGTGCCACTTCCATCCATCAAGCCCGCTTCGTGGGTCACACCCATCGACGCCCTGCGTACGTCGACGCTGACGGGCAATTCAGATGACAGCAGCAACTGCAACTCCGATCTATGTGATCCCCCCTCGGATGAAGGAACCTATGGTTCCAACTCTGAGAGCTGCGGCAGCAGCGACCCACTCCGTGAGCGTTACCTGTGCACCGTCATCCACGATGGCGACGTCAACAACGGACTCTCTTTCTTCATTAATTATCATGCCATGTCACCAATTTGCCTAGTTGGCATTGCATGTACATGCATGTTACTAGCTAAGTTACTCCCACTATGAGTAGCCTCATGAGAACTTGAAACATGCGGAAGTTGTTGTTCGACTCTAGAAAATTGTTTGGACATTCTAGAGTATTAACAAATTTCTGGTCACCAATGCATGTCCACCCGCCCCTTTTGCGGCATTCACTTCGGTGCCAGCTGAACCCCAACCTGTGACCAACATGACAGCAACAGGAAAGCAATACTAGGAATATATGCATGGGGCTCGCCCCTTCCCGCACGAAACGAGAGGCAACTTCTGAGAGCTCTTATGTGCTTTCCTGGCTCCTTCCCCCTTCCTGCTCCGGTGGCCTCGCCGGCCGGAGGGGAGGGGGAGGATCCTTGCCTGTAGATAGGGTGTGTAGCGAGCTATCATGTTTGGGCTCGATGCCCGTAGAGAGAAGCTCCGCCTGGAGTTTGAGCAGCCAGATCTGGGGCAACGTAGGGGTCTTTCCCTTCTTCCTTCTTCTGCTCGGGTGAGTGGGCTATGACGGAGGAGACCATAGCTTCTTCCAATAAAGTTGTTTATGTCGGCAGGGATGGTTTGCTGCAGGCCAAGTGCTCTCTTCTGCTGGCCGGCCATGGTGGCGGGGGAGGGGGCGTGGAGAGGACGACGACATGCGACAAGTCCATCTGCTGCTGCCGAGTTACTTCTGGACGCGCTAGAGCAGCACCCGGAGTTTGCTATGCAGGCCCTTGTTCGACGCTCATATGGTGGGAGCCGGTGGCAGGTGGGTTGGCGTATGCATCTCGGAGGATCTGCTCGTGGTTCACCGGCGGAACAACAAGAGCAGATCCCTTCTTTGGCTCGCGGCCGGTTGTGGAGGCGAGGGCGGGAGAAGGGGTGGAGTTGGGAAGGTGATTCTGGTTGGTGATGCTCTTGGCCCGGCTACCCCGAGCGACTCTGCTTCTTCTCCGGCGCTTTACCAGCGGAGCCCTAGATGGGTATCTACTATCTTAGGCCAAGTTTCAGGCCAAGCCGGGATCGATGGCCATGTTGGCCAGATCTTCTTCAACCTCCATCATGGGAGGCCTTTTCTCTCCCGCTGTCCGACGTTCGTCGCTGCTGCAGGCCCAAGTGGTGCCGTCCCCGGTGCTAGCAGTGGTGGACGGATCCAGAGGCGAGCCTTCAGCGGCGTCCTTGGACTCGATCGCGTTTCTATGGTTGATTGTTGGGTGTTAGGTGTAAAAGTCTTGGACCATGGTGTTTTTTTCTTATTTCCTAGGGTCCTCTTTGTAATTTGTACACCCCTTGGTGCTTAAGGGTGTGTTTAGTTGCTGTCACCAAGTGGAACGTAATGGAACTGTTCCGCACCCAACACCTATCCTTGCGTTCGGTTGAGAGAAGGAACAGAATAGAGCCGTTTCTCAAAACCGAATATTCGCTCCAGATGCGGAATACGCTCGTACCACCGAATCGGTGGAATCGACTCGTTCCCTCACTGCTAATCGCCCACACAGAAAAAAAAAGACCCAAACTCACCCTCACCGAACCCTATCCCATACCCCCTCGTCTCACTCCCCCGCTCCCTCACCCATCGCCCCTGCCCTTTCTCTCCTGGCGGCGCACACAAGCAAGCGGCGGCGCCGCATAAACAAGCGGCGTGATCGAACAGCAGTGGCGGGGGCAAAAAGTTCAGATCGATTTTGTTTTGTTTTGCAAGCACGTCTCTGTCCAGATCCATTTTTTGCAAGGTGAGAATGGTTCCTGTTTTGTGTTTTGTTTTGCAGCTATTGCATGTCCAAATCGATTTTTATTTGCATGTATTGAGTATGTGAGTTTGATTTCTGTGGAGGAAAGCAAAAAGTTGGTCTGAAATTGTAGTTTGTTCTTGAAGTATGTGGTGTTATATGCTGCAGTTTTGTGTATTAGCCATGCAACTGGTCTCTGCATATTTGTATTGTTTTTATTTATGATTGCATACATGGATTGTAGGTGGGCAAAAGGATGGATAAAAGGAAAAAAATGATTAGGGGAGCTGCTGTGTATGTCGCTCTTGCCGTGGTGGTTGTACTTGTTCGATCTATTGTAAGGAAGAGAAGACCACACATAACTTATGGCCCCATGCATGAAAGAGATAGTTAGAGAATTGACTATCTAAACAATAAAATTTGGCAATATGATGTGACTTGTAGAAATATGTTAAGGTTTGAAAGAGCACCTTTCTTTCGGCTATGTGATATATTGAGAGATCGTGAGTTGCTATAAAACGGTCCACATTTGTGCGTGGAGCAACAAGTTGCGATGTTCTTGCATACTATTGGACATAACCTTCGGAATAGGGTTGTGGCAACCAATTTTACAAGATCATTTGCGACAATTAGCATCTATTTTAGACGGGTCCTGCACGCCATAGGTGAGCTACGTAATGAATATATCAGGCCACCTTCTTTGGAGACCCCAACAAAAATTGCAGGGAATCATCGGTTTGACCCATATTTTAAGGTATTTCCTCAAATTATTCCTTAGCTATGTAGGATGGAAATTCATGTCAATTAATATTATTCACAATATAGGACTGCATTGGAGCTATCGATGGTACACATGTGCGAGCATCTATTACCAAAGATGTGGAACATTCTTTTCGTGGTAGATAGGCTTTTGCTACTCAAAATGTGATGGCGGCGGTAGATTTTGACCTCCGGTTCATATATGTGTTGGCTGGTTGGGAGGGGACTGCACATGATGCCCTTGTTTTAGCTGATGCAATAGAGCGCGAGAGAGGCCTATAAGTACCACAAGGTAAGAGATAGCCCAAGACAGAGTTATCCATATATTGTGCAAACCAATGTCAACCATTTTTGTTCTTTTTGTTTAGGAAAATTCTACCTAGTTGATGGTGGTTATGGAGCCAAGCCTGGTTTTTTACCACCTTTTCGGCAAACAAGATACAATTTGAACGAGTGGGGCAGCAACCCAGTCCAAAATGAAAAGGAGCTATTCAACCTTAGGCACTCGTCTCTACGGGTGACGGTAGAGCGAGCTTTTGGATCCCTCAAGAGGAGGTTCAAATTTTTGGATGATTCCAAACCATTCTTTCATTTTCCGGTGCAAGTTGACATTGTTGTGGTTTGTTGCATTCTTCATAACTATTCACTATCTCAAGGGATTGATGCATTTATTACACCGGAGGTTACTTGGACAACCCAACCAAATGTGGGTGAGTCTTCCTCCAAAGTACCACCAAAAAAGAAGGCTAAGGTTGTGAAAATTGAAGATGATCCACTACTGACCACTCTCAAAGATGGATTCAAAATGATGGCTGAAGCTCTTGTGAAGTCTGGTGGAGACGATGATGCTGTGCCGGATGGCTTGTGGGATGTTTTGGTTGCAATTTAAGGATTCGACGAGGCTCATATTGCTCACTACTATGCTCATCTGGTTGACACTCCGAAGACAACAAAAGCATTCATGACGCTTAGCCTTGCCAACAAGTTGGTTTGTGTTACTAGGTATGTGGAGAAGACCTTCGGAGTGCTCTATAATCTGAATTGATTAGATGAACTTGACATGGCTACTATGTTATGAACTTGATATGGTTAATGGATTGTAAGTCTGTAAACATATCTGAACTATGTTCTTTTGGATGGCTTGTATGCCATTAGACGTATATTACTTGACTGTAATGTATTGCAACTGTTTGGTGTTCGTATGGTTCTATGAATTTAAAACTGAGTTGTGCTTGCTGTCATTTTTGCTATGACTGTGATTGAATATTTAATATTGTATATTGTCCAAAATATAAACGGAATGTTGCCAAAATTTAGATTTGTGAACAACATATTTTGCATATGCGGAGGTAATCTCACCATGCATGTGAAAGAGGTGAACTCAATCAAAATCATGCTATTCTGTTCTACTTCTTTTGTCTAAACCAAACACTGGGCGAAACCATTTCATTCCATTTTTTGTCTTAACTAAACATAAGAATAGAACTAAGCCATTCTAATATAACACAACCATTTAATTAAGTTCCACTTCGTTTAGGAATGCAGAGTCTCGGCCTTTTGGGGCTTTTCCCGTTAAAAAAAACACGACAGCAGCAGAGATCAGCGGAGAACGGAATTTTTTCATATTTTTCATACCTTTTATCTGAAATTTGTATATTTACCACATGACCACTACGTATCAGTGATACAGAAAATAACAAATATACAAAGTGCAAAGAAAAGTGTGGCAAATATGCAAATCGCCGCGGAGAACACGCCCTCACCGGCCAACACCACGGCTCGCTGCCCCACCTTCCTCTTTCTTCCCGCCCTTGTCCCTTGCCTCCCCCAATGGCGTGATTCCAGCGCCGACCTGCTGCACAAAACCCTAGCCACCGCCCCATATCCCCACCCACACCCTCCAGTCCTTCTCCTTCCCCACCTTGCATGCTCGTCCGCTCCCTCTTCTCCCGAAACCGCAGCCTCGTGCTCCTCCCCGGCGCTCTTCGCATCGTCCGCGCTACAATGTCGACCTCGCCGACGGCGTCCGCCGCCAAGGAGACCGTCTCCGTCGAGTACGCCAAGTCCGCTCGCTCCGTCTGCAAGGGCTGCAGCGTCACCATCGCGAAGGGAGCGCTCCGCCTCGGCACCCATGCCCACGACCCCCGTGGCTTCGACAGCACCAAGTGGTACCACATCGCCTGCTTCCCCACCTCCTCGCACTCGCTTGGCCCAGTCGAGAATCTCCCGGGATTCGACACCATTAAGGTCTGGGGGTTTTTGTTCCATCGTATTTTGTTCTGTTCTGTTCTGTTTTGTCCTTTGGGGATATAAACTCCCAGGTTTTGGGGGTGTCTGCAGGATGACGACCGTGAGGAGTTGCGAGGGCTTGAGAAGGTAACGCACTCATCACTTGTTGAAATGCTTGTTCTATTAGTTGTGTTCCTGCTATACCATGTATTGAATATTTCTGCCTACTAGATGGAAATTTCGAGTAATGTAGAACGACGTTACATTGCAAGCTGGAAAGTTTGTGTATCATTCAGTAGAAATGATAAATTTTATGACGAGCAAATGAATACTTGATATAGCTTTGTTTCCCCCAATATATTGTAGTTTTGCTCCGTAAAAGATATGTACAGTTCCATGAAACTGAGAAATCCACTATTTTCAGAACAATAAGAGAGACCAGACTGCAGTCAGTCCATTGGAAGAGCCGAGTCTGAAGAAAGCAACGGCGGATCTATCTTCGCCTGAAGCGGAGGTGGCAGAAAATGGAACTGTCTCTGTTCAATACGCCAAGTCTGCCCGTTCCACCTGCAAGGGCTGCAACGAAAACATCGCGAAGGGCACACTTCGCCTTGGTGTATCAGCTCATGACCCCCGTGGCTGGGACAGCACCAAGTGGTACCACATCACCTGCTTCCCCATCTCGTCACATCCGCTGGGTCCTGTTGAGAAGCTCGACGGCTTCGACTCCATTAAGGTTTGGGCTCTGTGAGGCTTCATTTCATTCATATTTAGTGTTGCTCTGTTTTTTCCCTGGGGGCTAAACTCTAGACTTTGTGAGGGTCTTCAGGATGACGATCGCGTGGAGTTACAGGAGCTAGAGAAGGTAACACATTCCCTACTTGTTGAATTGCCTATTCTGCTTGGTAGTGTTTCTGCTGCCGTATGCTGAATACTTTTGACTACTAAATTCCAAATTTTGCTTAGTTTTGTAGAAGCGTGTGTAGGTCCATAAAATGTACTCACTTTTCAGAATAATAAGAGAGATTTCAGTAGAAATGATAAATTTTATGACGAGCAAATGAATACTTGATATAGCTTTGTTTCCCCAATATATTGTAGTTTTGCTCCGTAAAAGATATGTACAGTTCCATGAAACTGAAAAATCCACTATTTTCAGAACAACACTAAGAGAGACCGGACTGCAGCGGTTCCATTGGAGGAGCCGAGTCCGAAGAAAGCAAAGGCAGATCTATCTTCGCCTGAAGCAGAGGTGGCAGAAAAGGAAACAGTCTCTGTTCAGTATGCCAAGTCTGCCCGTTCCACCTGCAAGGGCTGCAACGTAAGCATCGAGAAGGGCACACTTCGACTCGGTATATCAGCCCACGACCCCCGTGGCTGGGACAGCACCAAGTGGTACCATGTCGCCTGCTTCCCCACCTCATCACATCCGCTGGGTCCTGTTGAGAAGCTCAACGGGTTCGACTCCATTAAGGTTTGGGCTCTGTGAGGCTTCATTTAATTCATATTTAGTGTTGACCTTAGTGTTATTCTGTGTTTTCCTTTGGGGGCTAAACTCCTGACTTTGTGAGGGCCTTCAGGATGACGATCGCGTGGAGTTACAGGAGCTAGAGAAGGTAACACATTCCCCACTTGTTGAATCGCCTATTCTGCTTGGTGTTGTAAATCCGCATGCTGAATATTTTTGACTACTAAATTCCAAATTTTGCTAGTTTTCTAGAAGTAAGTGTATGTCCATAAAATTTACTCACTTTTCAGAATAATAAGAGAGACCAAGCTGCAACCGGTCCACTGGAAGTGTCAAGTCCAAAGAAAGCAAATGCCCATATATCTTTGCCTGAAGTGTCAGTGGCCGAAAAGGCAAGTCATGTCATCTGAAGTACCTGTCTAAGATCCCAAAGGTTCCTCTGAAGAACAATAAGCAATGGATCATACCCTGCAGCGAGTTGCCATCTTTGTGAATCTCAACTTGTCACCTCCATTTTGAAGGATGGTTCTATTTTATTGTGCCCGTCTCTAGTTATACTCTGTAGTACATGTAGCTGCGGTGTGCTGATCTTTTTAGGAAGTGGAGCCATGCCAGCTGAAAACTGTTGATCTTAATTTTTATTTATTTTCCAACTTTCAGCATTGCTACTCTTTCCTTTGAGCCACAAATATTATGGTATTATCAATTTATCATTGCTCTAGTGCCTAGTGAACTTTGTGATAGTATTGCCTAGTGGTTAATCCACTGTTGATGCTAGCTGAGTTCTCATATATCTCTTTCATGGGCATTGATAGTGTTTCATTTGGTTACCACAAATATGACAAACTTGATACATTTGTACCAAAAACTTGTGGACGCAAAAGTAATTTCAGCAGTGGTGTCCTCTATTGTGGACGCTCTCTAAAGTTCTAAGCTTCACAAATGTGTTAGTCGTCCTGCACAAAGATTATATGTTGTCTTAGCATTTCAATCCATGGCTAGTTTACAATGGTCGAACATTATCTCACCAGTCAAGTCAAGTTTGTAAATGGATTAAGCTTAGATGAATTCATGTACTATACTTATTAATTGCATCTCCCAGGTCCTTATAATGTTACTTATTGTATCTGAAACACTAATCTATTTGGATATGCCTATGGAACACTAATATATTTTGGTATGCCTAGGTTGCAGACTTTATAGACGTCATTGTCCTGACCATTTTCTTTTGCTTTTATCTGAGCTTGTGAGTTGAAGTTGATCTGTTCTGTTATCTGCGTGGTCACTATGAACATCCTATGTCTCTATATGATGTGGCTGAAAAATTGCATTTTTGTAATCTGAGTTCAGTATCGTGTCTTCTTTGACAGTTGAGTTCAGCATCGTCTCTGTTCATCTGCTTCACTATGACTGCTCTTCTCTGAAACCTGCCTTTTCGATTATCTGTTCATTTCTTAAATGAGACTTTCTTCTGTAGGGTAGAATCATGAGAACAAGAAGCATGCTAAATGTTATGCAATGCTGGTCAATTGGTTGAAGATGTTGTTCAACGGTGCTGTGTTAGCTTCTGAAAACTGTTTGGACATTTCAGAATAATCGGTGTGTTCGCTTTGTGCCTAAATTTTACCTACAGTAGCAAGATATTTGCAAGCCCTTCAGCTTTTCGACTTTGTTTGTTTTGTTACCAAATTAATTAATGGTTGCCAATGCGTGTCCACACACTCCTCTCCTAGGTGAGAGCAGGGAATTCCTTGACCAAAAGATTGGCAAAGCCAATTCTTGTCCAACTTTGCTATGGTAGTCTGGGCATGAACTAAGCACACTTTTTTGGTGGGCAAAGGTAGGCTACCTTCTGGACTTGTGCAGAGCATGCGAAACAGCATACCCGGTGCCTACAATTTGGTCATCATGTTATGTGTATCTTGTAGCCTGTTCAGTTTGATGTCAATTTGCTTACATAGTAGAATTTCTTGCTGAGTATGGCGGAAACATGGAGATAACAACTTGATGGCTAAGTTTCAGCCAGGCACCAATGCGAAACCGTCGGGACATGGCAAAAACTCGGCGGAGCTACTTCGGCAGACATTCACTGTGGTTCGATCTACAGGGCCAGATCCCGCGATCATCAGTTCTCCCTGGACATCGAGCAACATAACTCAGCAGATTCATATCGGTCGTGTGTTATGCAGGACTGTCGATCAACACAAGGATTGGTAATGGCGATATCCAAATGTCCCTGGAGCCCTGGAGGGGAGTCTTCAGCATCTCTTACAACGGCAGCAGAAGCACCACGGCGTGTACTTCGGCGCCAGCGGGCAGTGGTGAGTGGTGATGGTCTTTGAACTTACTATGGGCATTTTTCACCGATATCAAAATGTCCCGAATCAAAAAATCCCGAATGAAATTTTCCACAAACGTGCGTATGTCGAGCGGGGGCTTTGCAAAGTGGAGTATATCGTCTTCCTTGGAGCATGCCAAACCGCCTGGCGTTTCGTCTTGTCCGTTGGTGACTGGGTTGGACGCTCTTTTTTTTTTTGTTGCCAAAACATCAAATTTGTTTTTTGAGGGGCGTCAAATTCCTAGCCAGTTGCCTCTGGGTTGGATTTGCTCTTAGTGGGCCGGGTCCAACAAGGAGCAGGGTACCTCGAACGGGCAAGCAGGAATCGCTGGAGCAGCCGACCCCGCAACATGTGACCCGAGGGCTGAAAATGGTAAAATCCGTTTTCAAAGAAAAATAAATAAATAGAGAGTAAAAAAGAAATAAAACCGGCATTTTACAGAAAAATAACGCAAATAGAATATTCTAACAAAAACGAAAAAGGAAACCAGAGAGCCATTTTCAGCGAAACAGAAACGATAAAAAAATACTGGTTAAACAAATACAGAAAGTTTTCGAAAATATAACCAACTAGACCCCCAATGTACGAAATAGTACTTCACGATAATGATTTTCCTTACTCTTGTTGGGTTATAGAATATATACGGGGTCTATATAATATATACGACCGTCGACCAGTCCAGTCTACATATTAATCAAGGACATGTGAAATTATTTATATAAACTTATGTGCTTGTCAAATTGTTAAATTAAGTGTGTTACTTTATGTTTAATTGTTGCTTGTCGAAGTTGTAAGCTATTTTTTGTCTGCTACCATATGTTTATTTTGATATATACCAGACGTTTTCGTATCATATCCGTTCCGTCGTATCTGTTTCATATTCTTCTTAGATGATTTTCGATTTCATATTTGTTTCCGTAATTTTCCGTTTTATTTCTGATTCGGATGACACATGAGTAAACGAAAATCACGTTCATCTCCGATTTCACGTTTACGTTCCATTTTCAACCAGTGTGACCAGCAGGCAACAACGCCCCTCTCAAAAAAAAAAAAAAAAAAAAGGCAACAACGACGGCAGCAGCGGTCGTCGGAGACCACGCCCTCACCCCTCAGAGGCCCAGAACAGCAGGGCTCGCTCGCTGCCCCACCTTCCTCTTTCTTCCCGCCCTCGCCTCTCTCTCCCCACGGCGTGATTCCAGCGCCGACCGCCTGCACAAAACCCTAGCCACCGCCCCATCCCAACCCCACCCTCTCCTCTCCTCCAGTCCATCCCCACCTCGCATGCTCCTCCGCCCCCTCTTCTCCCGAAACCCCAGCCTCGTGTTCCTCCCCGCTGCCCTTCGCATCGCCCGCGCTACAATGTCGGCCTCGCCGGCGGCGTCCGCCGCCAAGTCGACCGTCACCGTCGAGTACGCCAAGTCCGCTCGTGCCTCCTGCAAGGGCTGCAGCGCGGCCATCGCGAAGGGAGCGGTCCGCCTCGGCGCCCATGCCCACGACCCCCGTGGTTGGGACAGCACCAAGTGGTACCACGTCGCCTGCTTCCCCGCCTCCTCACACCCACTTGGCCCCGTCGAGAAGGTCCCGGGCTTCGATTCGCTTAAGGTTTGTGGGGGTTTGGGTGGTTTTTGTTCCACTTGTATTTCGTTCTATTCTGTTTCAGTGTCTTGTTTCGTCCGTCCTTTGAGGCGCCGCTGAACTCCGGGTTTATTGGGTGTGTGCAGGACGACGAACGCGAGGAGTTGCGAGAGCTTGAGAAGGTCTTCAGCACATTACTCACTTGTTGAAATGCGAATGCCTGTTCTTTTAGTAGCGTTCCTGCTACCCCTCTGCTGAACATTTCTGCCTACTAGATGTCACTTTTCAGTAATGTGGAATGATATTGCAAAATTGACAAGTTTCCAATGTTTGGGTAGCTTTCAATAGAATAAAATAGAGTTTATGACGAGCAAATGAATACTGGATATTCCTTATAAAATGAAGCTTTGCTCCTTGAAAGATTATGTACAGTTCTATGACATTGAGAAATCCACCATTTTTCAGAATAATAAGAGAGACCCGAGTGCACTCGGTCCATCGGAAGAGCCGAGTCCGAAGAAAGCAAAGGCTGATCTATCGGAGGTGGCAGAAAAGGGAACTGTCTCTGTTCAATACGCCAAGTCTGCCCGCTCCACCTGCAAGGGTTGCAACGTAAGCATCGCGAAGGGCGCACTTCGCCTCGGTGTCGAAGCCCACGACCCCCGTGGCTGGGACAGCACCAAGTGGTACCATGTCGCCTGCTTCCCCATCTCGTCACATCCGCTGGGTCCTGTTGAGAAGCTCGACGGCTTCGACTCCATTAAGGTTTGGGCTCTGTGAGGCTTCATTTCATTCATATTTAGTGTTGCTCTGTTTTTTCCCTGGGGGCTAAACTCTAGACTTTGTGAGGGCCTTCAGGATGACGATCGCGTGGAGTTACAGGAGCTAGAGAAGGTAACACATACATTCCCCACTTTGTTGAATTGCCTATTCTGCTTTGTGGTGTTTCTGCTACCCTACGCTGAATATTCCAAATTCCAAATTTTGTAATAATTCTGTAGAATTACGTGCAAGTCCATAAAATTTACTCATTTTCAGAATAATAAGGGTGACGAGGCTGCAGTCGGTCCACTGGAAGAGCCAAGTCCAAACAAGGCAAATGCCTATATATCTATGCCTGAAGTGGAGGTGGCAGAAAAGGTAACACATTACCCACTTGTTGAAATGCCTATTATGCTTGGTGGTGTTTCTGCTACCATACCCTGAATATTTCTGACCACTAAATTTCAAAAGTTTGCAATAGTTTGTAGAAGTATGTGTAGGTCCATAAAATTTACTCACTTTTCACAATACTAAGAGAGACCAGGTTGCAGTCGGTCCACTGGAAGTGTCATGTGCAAACAAAACAAATGCGCTGGCTGAAAAGGCAAATGTGTTTTACCATGCCGAGTATTTACTGCAGAAAACTTTGAGGTTTTGATTCTTAAAAATGTTAGGTTTAGTTTATTGCAATTGTTTGGTTTTTTATTTGGTGGGATTTACAGAATTACAGAATCAGGAAATTAACAGTTTGGCCACTCATAGAGCTAGTTTAAACAGAGTGCCACTGTCGCTACTTGGATCTTTCTGCATATTAATAACTGGCGCAGTTATGATCTTCTTCAGAAGGTGTGGCATGTCATTTCTTGTATGATCATTTGTTTAGTTTGGATGTTAGTTTGATTCACCACGTGTAGAGTTTTTTTTCTCGAGAAAACGCAGAGACTTTGCATTTATTTTCATTGAACAAATAGAGTTAATGTTACCTTGTGTAGAGGTAATTTGTTAAGCCTACTTTCAAATCCCTCTACTTGTCTATCATACTATTTGGAGGCAATAGTCGTTTGGCATTTACAGTTCCAAGTTTTCCTGGAACCTTCCTGATAGGCTGTATTAATAAGCCAGACGTAGCATCAAATGTTAGCCTATGATAATTTGCACTTTATTGCAAAATTTTATGTTCTTATACCAATGCTGCGAGGTGGTGAATGTGGGCCCTTTTATTTTGGGAGTGCTTCTGATAGGAGCTACGGTCCTACCAGGCCTAGGGCGCAGGTTGGCATGACCAAGAACTCGAAGTGGCCGTGATGTGTCTGGAATGCCGTCTTCGCGATGTCATCCGGATGCATCCGCACCTGATGATAGCCGGAGCGCAGGTCGAGCTTGGTGGAGAAGCGCGCCCCATGTAGCTCATCCAAGAGCTCGTCCACGACGGGGATGGGGAATTTGTCCTTGGACGTCACGGCTTTAAGGGCGCGATAGTCGATGCAGAAGCACCACGTGCCGTCGGCCTTGCGCACCAGAAGCACCGGCGCAGAGAACGGTGATGTTGAAATCCGGATGATGCCCTGCGCGAGCATGACCACCACCTGGCGCTCGAGCTCGTCCTTCTGCAGCTGGGGGTAGCGGTACGGCCGTACGGTGACAGGCGCCGTATCCGGTAGCAGGTGGATGTGGTGGTCACAGGGTCGCGCCGGCGGGAGGCCCTGTGGCTCGTCGAAGATGTCGTTGTGCTGCTGCAGGAGGTCGGCCAGGAGGGGTGCGCCTCGTCGAGCGCGGCCGCCATCAGCTGAAGCTGAGGGTTCGCGGGCCCTGAAGCGCCGATGCCCGTCCACTGGACACGGCGACCTCCCTCGCGCCAGAAGATGAGGGACAACACGGCGAAGTCCCAAAGGATGGGGCCTAGTGTGGACAGGAAGTCGACGCCGAGGATGAAGTCGTAGCAGCCCAAGTTGATGCCGACGCAGTTGATGGAGAAGTGCTCGTCGCCGATGAGGATGGGAACCTGCCGAGCCACGCCTTGGCAAGCAAGGCGGTCCCCGTTGGCGACGGTGACGCTGAACTGCTCGGGTCCCGACGGCTGCAGCGCTAGACGACGCATGGTGTCCCCGGACAGGAAGTTGTGCGTCGAGCCCGTGTCCACGAGCGCGGTGAGGCGCTCACCGTTGATCGTCACCGGAAGCAGCATGTGTTGGGGCTGGCCTCGGCGACACACGCCGAACCAGCCCTCCGGCGACAAACGCCGCTGTCCTCTCTCTCTCTCGCACAGACGAAGGTAGAAGAAGTGGAGACAGCAGATTTTTCTGGGCCGGTGCACGAACGCCGCCGCGGGCGCACCAACACCCTAATCTCTTTTTTGTTTCAGCCGTGCTCAGTTTACATCAACGATCATTAGGGGTTATATACACAGGCAAGGCACATACGCACGTACGCACTTGCCCACCTTGCTAGCGCACACATCCCAGCCCACGATCCGCTCGCTCTGCGCGCTCCTACGCGCACAGGACGTGGTCATCAACTAACTGAAACACGATGAACCCCCTAAACTCGCTAACAACTCAGAACGCGGCCATGTACCGGTGTTGAACCTAAACCAGACCTCTGACACGCACACACACTCGTCACGGTTTATTTTCCTAACATTCTCCCCCTAAACCGTGACCTCGCCGCCCATCCTGACGTACAGGACACCGGCTCCTCGTCGATGTGGGGAACGCCACTTCTTTCCCGGCGACACACGTCGAGCTCCTCGGCGATGAACGCAGTTCCCCAGCCGCTGCGCCATGCCGCTCCTCCATGGCCTCCGTGCTCATCGCACGTACGACAGCACAGCCGGCCACCACGCAGGTCCTCCACGGCCTCCTCGCCTCGCCGCCGCGCATCGCCTGCGCGGCCTTCATGCTCGTCGCATGTACGACGCCGCCACGGACTCGACCTGGCGCACATACGCCGGTCACCACCGTCATGGACTCGACCTGGCGCACACACGCCGGTCCTCCTTCACCTCGGACGACAAACGCCGAGCTCCTCCGCCAGCGACCACGCCAGACGTTCCGGCCGCACTCGGACACGACCTTCCTAGCCATGTCGTCGGCGCACCTCTGCATCCACCGCGCTCGCCGCGGACTCACCGCTTGCCACGACTCCGAACCATGAGGCTCTGATACCACATGTTGGGGCTGGCCTCGGCGACACACGCCGAACCAGCCCTCCGGCGACAAACGCAGTGGATACAAGTATGAATACGAGAGCTTTTCTGGCAACACACGTCTGTCGTTCTTCTGTTCTCTCTTTTCTCTTAACAAACTGATTACATAAGGGACATTTAAAAGGAAAAGAGCAGGCACGGTCAAGCCATAACCAGCTGATCCGTATACTACGCTCCACTACACACGCACACACTTTGAGTCGCCGCCAAGTTAGCAGATGAGGAGTTAGTCCACAACGTGCATCCGTACTTCTAGCTCCACACTGCATCTGCTAGCTGACTTGGCTTTGCTAATCCACACCACACGTGCATGTAAACCACTAATTCTCTAAACTAATTCCTAGCAAAATATACATGCACGCACTCAACTTATGGCTGCCGATCGGACCGCTTCTCAGCACAACGCTATCTCTCTGTGCGAGTCTCTTTACCGATTTTATCTCTGTGCCACGACGCCTTGCATGTACCTAGCCAGAACTAAGCCGACCACTTGAAACTAAAAGTATGTAACAAGAAATAAACATGGAACTAGACCTATATAACAAGGTTAACTCCACCCTCTTCTTCCCTGCCTCTTGCAGCTCACGGACTTAAGGTAGAAGAAGAAGTGGAGACAGCAGATTTTTCCGGGCCGGCGCACGAACGCCGCCGCGGGCGCACCAACACCCTAATCTCTTTTTTGTTTCAGCCGTGCTCAGTTTACATCAACAATCTGTAGGGGTTATATACACAGGCAAGGCACAGACGCACGTACGCACTTCCCCACCTTGCTAGCGTACGCACACATCCCAGCCCACGATCCGCTCGCTCTGCGTGCTCCTACGCGCACAGGACGCGGTCATCAACTAACTGAAACACGATGAACCCCCTAAACTCGCTAACAACTCAGAACGCGGCCACGTACCGGTGTCGAACCTAAACCAGACCTCTGACACGCACACACGCGTCACGGTTTATTTTCCTAACAGCATGGTCTTTGCCGTCTTGATGCCCGCCATCGCGTGTAGGGAGACGACGAAGGCGGTCGCGTCGACCGCCCCGTAGGTCGTGACGCCGGCCTCGGAGAGTGTCGTGGCGTCGAGCTCGGCGGTGAGGGCCTCCACCTTCCCGTCATCGACGGTCTCCAAGTAGAAGAGGCGGGCGCACACGTGACCCGGCGCATATGTCTCGTCGCAGTTGAAGCATGGACCCCTGTGGCGCCGCTCAAGCTGCTCGGCCGAGGTTAGGCGACGGAAGGGACGCGTCGGCGCCGGCGGGGCCGCGGGTGCGGCCGGCAGGGCGGGGTCGCGCGCCTCGGCCCTGGAAGGACTGCTGCATGGCTAGGGCGCGCTGCTCATAAGCGCGTGCGTAGTACATGGCCGTCTGCAGGTCCTGTGGGTCGTGCATATCCACGTCGACGTGGATGTGGTCGGGCAGGCCGCCGACGAAGAGCTCGGCGCGCTGGCGAGCCATGATGCCCGGCGCATGGCACGCTAACGTCTGGAAGCAGTCGGCGAAGTCTTGCACCGAGGAGGTGAAGGGGAGGCGACCGAGCTCAGCCAGCCGGCTCCCGCGTATCGGGGGCCGAATCAAAGGAGGCAAAGGTCGCGGAAGCACTCCCACGGAGGCATCCCGCCCTCGTCCTGCTCGAGGGCGTAGTACCACGTCTGGGCGGTGCCGCGGAGGTGGTAGGAGGCGATCCACGTGCGGTCGGATGCCAGTGTCCGCTGCCCCTGAAAAACTGTTCGCACTGGTTGAGCCAGTTCAGGGGGTCGACGGTGCCGTCGTAGGTGGCGAACTCCAGTTTGGTGAAGCGGGGCGGCTGCTGGACGTGCGGAGCGGCGGTGTAGGCTCCCTCGTGACGGCCCATCGCGGCGGGGGGCGAGCTGTGTGGCACCAGGGACCCCCTGGCGTAAGCGTCGGCGTACCCGCCGAATCCACCGAAGGCGGCGGTCGAAGGCGACGCGGACGGCTGCAGCAACGTCGGCTGGGCGGGCGCCGTCGTGAAGACGGGCGCGTCGAGCCACGCCGGTAGCAGGGACGGCGAGGGCGGGAACCTGATCTGGGTGATCGGGATCCCACGGGAAAGCGGTGGCAGCGGTGACGTGGTCTGGCCGCGGCAGCCGGTGATGACGACGCGGCGGGCCCCTGGCTCGGCGGTGGCGGCACGCAGGGTACCTGGAGGAAGGTCCGGAGGTTCGAGACCGCTAGGGTCAGATCGCGGATAGCCGTCGACATCTCCGCCGGAGAGAGGACGGGGTCCGGGTCGAGTGCCGGCGCCAAGGTGATGGAGGTGGCCGGTCCCGAGGTGATCGGCGGTGCCCCCGTGGTGGCGGCTGGCGCGCCGGTGGTGGCGGCGACTGAGGTGATGGGAAGGCAAGAAGACATCGTCGATCTTGAGCAATCTGATACCAAATTGATAGGAGCTACGGTCCTACCAGGCCTAGGGCGCAGGTTGTAGGGGTGAAAGGAAGGGTGGCAAGGCTGGAGGCGCGGCTGCCGGCGTGTCGGCGCCGTGGCCGCAAGGAAGAGGGAAGGCAGCGGCTCGGCTGGAGGCGGTGGCTAGGGTTAGGGATTCCGTCTCCTGAGGGAGACGGCAACAAATATGTTTTATTGCTTAATTGATATGGAGAGATTACATGAGTTTATATAATAGTTCAACTACTCGAAACCGTATATAAATTGGTCTAGGCCCTAAACCGGCCCACTAGTGGACCTCTTCCGGTTATAGTGCAAACCGGTCATAATAGCTTCCTAAGGAATGACTATAATATATGCCTTTGTATCTTATACATTTTCGAAGAAAATTCCTACCCTTCACTGAATCGAATACATAAGCAAGGTTATGAGGTGGCAAAATGTTGAGAGAACTACCGAGTCACTGTTTGTGCTGTATCCACCTCATTGTTTTTTCCTTTTCTTAACTTCATCTTAGGCTCAACTGCATGGTTATTAATTTGATTCATAATGCTTGTTCTGTTTCTCATAACAGTCGTCCCCAGGAAACAAAGGAGTTGGTACTGTAATATCCTTTTCAGCTTCTCATGTCAAGAAAAAATACGAGGTTTTGTAATTCTAGCAATTCTCACTACGGTGTTTCTGAATTTGTGCTGTTGATAAGCATTTTATTGTACTGAATTACTATGCACACCTTCTTGTCTTTGATGCAGGATGCCATCCTTCCCGCTCACTGGAAAGCTTTTGAGACAGTTATTTTCCGTGAGCAGGTCTGTTGAAAAAAGAATAACAACCCTCGAGGATTATTCTATACTTCAATACTTCATTCTAGCAATTTTTGCAACATGACGTCATGTAAAATTGTCAGGAGGTAACCTTTTGCAATTCTTATGCTCAGGATGATGGCCTTCATGCTTCAGCTAAGATTGCTGCTTTCGATTTCGACGGGTGCCTTGCCAAAACCTCAGTGAAGATGTATTATATTATATTAATTCCCTTTAAAGTATGTTACGTAATATCATTTCATGCAAGTGTTTGACATGCTTCTTCTGTGAGTACGTATTCATCAATTTATAATGTGGACACATTTTAGTTAACTTGCTAAAGGAAAGATTTGCATACAGTTGAATACTATAGGCAATGTTGCTCTGGTTGGGCAGTCATATAATGTAAATTATATGTATAACTGTTGGCCATCATGTCCTACATCCTGTTATAACTAGAGGCAAAGCGAAAAATGACATGTCTATGAAAATCCAAATGGCTTATTGCTCTAATATGGAGAATTAATTAGAAAAAGTTTAATTCATGCATGCATGATGTGGGCTGTACTTAGGGTGCTCAATATCGTATATTGGTTAGAACCTGTAGACTATGATATGCTAATCTTAACGAGTCTTGAAACCTAGGAAATCACAACTTATCATCATTAACCATCCTTCTGCCTTAGCGTCCTTGACCCAAGCAGTATCCTTTTTTACAAACAGTTGTTTCTTTTTACAAATAGTTGTCTCAGCTAACCATCTCCTAAGAAAAATATTTGGTATCTAGATCAACTAGAGTTGTGAAAAAAAATTTGCTTGTCCTTTTGATGGTCGTGAGTATAGTTTTTAGTGCTCTCCTAAGATTATGCTATGTTACAAATGGAGTTTAATGCTTCTCTTCTAAGTGCTGTTGCTATACTTAAAAGACAGTAAATAACTTTTGACCTACTGCAAATGCAGCACTGGTGCAGACAAATGGTCTTTGCAGCATAAATCAATTCCTGACAAGTTGCAAAGCCTGTACAATGATGGTTACAAGTTGGTTAGTTATGTTCTTGTTTTGTTCCCATCACTGTACTCTTCTCTTGGATCTATGCACTTTGTTTCAAGATAAGTATACACATGGTATGTTTATACAAAATCATGTTGTATGGTGTTGACAGGTCATATTCACCAACGAGTCAAACATTCAGCGTTGGAAGAATAAGCGGCAACAAGCTGTGGACTCGAAAGTTGGACGCCTTGACAATTTTATTGAGTGTGTTAAAGTCCCTATTCAGGTATTTTGCAAACCTATCTTCTTTTCTCTAATATTTTTGTTAATAATTATCTGCTGAGTTTCTGATCGATCCCCTGAATATTCATAATAATAGAACTTTAGCACTTATTTGTTTGTCTCATATTGAACAGAGCAAGTAGTTATTATCAGTCTATTGCCTGATCAACCAGATTTTTTTTCCAGTCTGCTACTGTTCATGACATTCAGAACATCACATCTTGCTTACTGAACATCACCTAGTTATTTCTTGTACTAGTCAGTAAGTTAATAGTCAGAAACACATGGCTTGTGTTTTCCTGCAGGTTTTCATTGCATGTGGTATAGGGAAAGGAAAAGCAACACCAGACGATCAATTTCGCAAACCAAATTCGGGAATGTGGTGGTTGATGGCAGAGCATTTCAATTCTGGAATTGCCATCGACATGGATCAGTAATCATTCTATTCCAGACTTTGTTTTTCGATCACCATTTCAAATTGATTAGTTTCATAATGACTTAAGCTAAACTCATTTTCTTCATTATAGTTTATTATCTCTGTGCATGTATGGTTTTATGGGCAAGCAGGTGACATACTTCATTTGTTTTGCAATATTTGTATTGCCCCTGCTTTAAGGCATGCATTCATTCAGGACCATTGCTTCTTACCAATCTCCCTGTTGATGACTTGTATACTCCCTCTGTTCCTTCTTATAAGCTGTATTAGTTTTTTGAAAAGTCAAACTACGCTAACTTTGACCAAGTTCCTGGAAAAAACTATCAACCTCATTAATACTCCCTCTGTTCCAAATTATAAGATGTTTTAGCCTTTTTCTATAATGCATGTATCTAGATGTCTTTTATTGTGTAGGATTGGAGCAAATTGAGTGAACCACTGAACCTACACACTAAAAGGTGTCTAGATATATGTGTTCAGAGAAAAGCTAAACCATCTTATATTTTGGAAAGGAGGGAGTACTAAACAAGTACAATATGAAAATATTTTTTATGAGGAATCTAATGATACCAATATATTATTGTAGAGGCTGCTAGTTTTTTTTTAAAAAGCTTCGTCAAATTTAGCGTAGTTTGACTTTGTCAAAAACTTATACACCTTATAAGAAGGAACGGAGGGAGTATCTGTTAATAGCACTCACAAGACTGTCTTGTGATGATACATATGAAGGTACTGTTGTTATATTTGTAAAATTGACCACCTATCCTATCTTTGGCCGACTGATTGGCACATGGAGTTCCTGATTATAGTGCCTGTTGTTCTTAGTTGCTGCTAAATCCAAACAAAGAATAAGGGATCCACATCACTGTGTGCATAACTGATATCAGGGTTGATCAAGCTTAAAAATGAGTTGTGCTGTTCTGCAGTAACTAATATTGCCCACCGTGTCCTTATAGCTTAAGTTTTTGGGCCAGTTCAGTATGTTGATGGATGAACAAATACCCCATCTTTCCCCCTTAAGATCTGTTCATACAACAGGCTCCCCTTCTGAGATTTGCCATGATTTTTCAGATCTTTCTATGTTGGTGATGCTGCTGGGAGAGAGAACGATCACAGTGATGCAGATTTAGAATTTGCTAAGGTATGGCAAGCATCTATCCCTTGAGCTACAGTGCACTAGCATTTCTCTATTTCAATTAAAACATTCAGCAACTCGAAATGCCCCTTACAGTTTCACTTGTCATTTATAGAAATACCAACAACCTGGTTTACTGATATATATTTACTTAGAATCCGATAAGTGAGCACACCATACAGCAGCATTTGAACTTGTGGTATCCATTTGGAAATTATTGTCATGAATTTGCTTTTCAACTGATTCATGGACAGTTTAGCAAGTAGCATCCCAGCCTTTAGCTAGCTATGCAACCGATTAAGGAGATGCTATTAGGAAAAATGAGAGGACTAGGCGCTGGCCTGGTGGCTGATACTCCGGGTGTGGAGACCAGCCCGCCCGGGTTCAAGTCCCAGCTGAGGCATGCTCGAATAAACCGGGTGTCTCACCTACCTAACAATGTATAACCAAGGGAGGGATCATTCCCCCGTTGGCAACGTTTTTTCTATTAGGAAAAATGACAATAGTTAATAGTTAGATACAATATAGATCTTTTAGCGTCCGCTGAGTGAGTGTTTCGCCTCCGCCTTTTCCTTTTCTGGAGGATTAAAACGCTAAGCGCAATTAAACGCTAGGCGTTTTTCCTCTGCGCGCTTAAGCGTGCGCTTAGTAGTGCTTAATTTAACACTGCTTCTAATAGGAACCATCAGTTTTAACGCCTTAGAATCCATGATATAACTATGGATTTGTCAGCCCATCTTTGTGTGTTAGGAGAACATGTGAGTTGGATATCTCTAAGCCGAGGTCTGAAGGATTTACTCTGAAATTTGCCGAGTCTATGTGAATCAACTATTTAAACGTCCTTTCATGATAATAAAAAGCCAATCATATAGAACTCCGTGCGCTTGCAATTTTTTCCCGAGAAAACGCGAAGGACCTTTGTGTTTCATTTTCATTGAAAAGATAGACAGTTTGCTACAAGCCTACAAGGCCCTCCTAAGAAGTAGAGATTACATTTGCTGGGCATGGCTGGTAACAGGTGCAGATTGAAGTAGGTTTTAGAATTGCCTTTTGTTTAGTGATGATACCTGTTCTAGTTTAATCACCATTTTGACTACCTCACGCGGCATTTTCCTTGCATGGTTTTAAGACCCTACTCGCTTGCTGAGGCAGCATGTTATAGTGATACAAGAAAATCTCAGATACCCATTTTGGTAGCCATTTTACTAATCACAAATGTAATAGACCATAGTTGAACTTCATTTGAGTGTGAAGAATGCTGTCTCCATCTAAAATAATTTAGTTACGTTAAAAAAAAATGTCCAAAGAAAACTGGGCTATCTCAAATTCTACCCATCAGGTTTATGTACTTCTGTGTGGTAACCTTGTCTCGCTACCCTATATTATTTGTCCCATCAAAAGCTGTCAACTTCTTTATGTTTTTGTTTGCTATGTTACTTC
The DNA here is from genome assembly GCA_023614405.1 of Avena insularis. Taxonomy (NCBI): domain Eukaryota; kingdom Viridiplantae; phylum Streptophyta; class Magnoliopsida; order Poales; family Poaceae; genus Avena; species Avena insularis. Next base: position 335,084,188 of record CM042689.1, on the reverse strand, counting down.
ATCGATAATGTTAACTGGTGAAATTTTAATTGCTATATATATTGTCTGATTCCCCAGTTCTGACGTTCTGTTATTTTTCTATTGTAGGCCATCGGTCTGAAGTTTCATGTTCCTGAAGAGTTCTTTGGTCCCTAGGGGTTCATTGTGAAAATAAGATGGTTTACCAATTACCCTAGGTTGGTGTCTCGTGTCCGGAAACTAAGAATAGTGCTCGGCACAGTTATTCTGACATGGAAATCTAGCTCTAGCACAAAGATTGTTCAAATTCCCCAGAGTATTCCTGAATGCACTGTTTGCAGCCGTTCTATCTTAAAATATTGTGCTGTCAATGGTTTTACAGTCCTAAGTAGTATAGTCCGGACTACCGAGACATTCACTGGCTTCTGAGTGAGCAATAGACGTCTCCCTGTTTGCCACCGAGGATCGGTGTCTTACAGTTGGGACTGAATCAATGCCACACCGGTGAACTGTTGGGATTTGAATCAACGGAGAAAATTGCAGGCAACACCATGCTTTGTGGCATCCGTTGCACAGAACACTGTTGCAGCTAGCATAGCTTTGTGTCTAAATTGTTGCAGCTTTGTGGACCGCCTTGACGTCGAGTGGCGCTCCTCCCTGTACACGCTGCCGGGCCCTATCATGCTGCTGCAGGTCTGCGTCGGCTGCCGCTGCCTCGCCTTCCAGATCCTCCGCGCCGACTACTCCCCGGACTCCCTATTTGACTTCTTCGCCAACGGTCGTTTCGTTGGCGTCGGGGTTCGCGGAGGCTCAGCGTGCGTTAAGGCATAGAGGTGGCGAACGCTGTGGACCTGTGGTACCTCGCCGCGGATGTGCTGCAGGGGTCCTGGGGTTGTGTGGCAGGTGATGGGCGTGTGGCCGGGGAAGCCGCACCACGTGCAGGTCAGCGCCTGGGACACGCCGTGCCTGTCGTTGGAACAGCTGCAGTATGCCTGCGCCGACGCCTTCGCGTCCTTCGAGGTCGGCCGGAGGCTTTTTGACGGCGATTACCACACCTCTAGTACTCCCTCCGTTTTAAAATATAAGATGTTTTAGGTTTGTGAAAATAATGAATCTAGACTTCTTTTAGTGTGTAGATTCATGCCAAAGTTGAATGAACTTACATACTAAAATAAGTTTAGATTCATTTCCTTCACAAACCTAAAACGTCTTATATTTTAAAACGGAGGGAGTACTCTTTTTTTGCTACGCATAACGCTCTAGTAGCGAGACCAGAGCATTCTCACTTTTCCTTTCTCTCTCGTTGCTACAGTACCTATCCCCTTGAGAGTCGCTTTTCTCTACCGATCTCTCCTCCAACTCAAATCCGGTGGCGCTGCCGTTTGGAGGAGAGAAGGATGGAATGCTCGGCTTGTTCTTAGTAGCAGTAGATGTCTTGGCTACATGCCGGATTTAGGCCTTATGCCAGATTTCCCTGGTTAGATCTGGAGCTTTAGGTTTTTTCCTCTTTGCCTTCTTGCTTCTATGGTTGGAGCTGGAGGTAGACGGGAGAGGCACCGTTCCCTTTAATAAGGCCGTGGTCTGTTGCCATGACTTGAAGTGGAGTTGGGACGCCGGTAAGCATCCTCTGGCCAGCCTCGGTGGCGAGGGAAGGAGGCGGACGTATGTGTCTCGCTCTGCAACAGGAAGATGACAAGGTTCTTTCTACAGGTGTTTGCTGCAAGGTGGAGTTCTTGCGCGACAGCTATTCACTGCTGTGATTCTAGGCCGGTGAGGCAGCCGCTCCACATCAATCTTGGGAGTGATTCATCGGCTGCTCTGCTTCAGGCGTCGACTCTGATGGCCGAAAGGCGGCTACTCCCGTCTTGGTTGCCGGCATATGGTGAGCGTCATCTGACCTCTGTTCCCCGGTGCAAGGTGTTGTTCAACCTCCTGGCTCTTATGACTTTATGGAGGCCCTTCGTCTTCGTTGCGGTGTGCTCCTGCTGTAGCTCCCCAAGTGGCCATGTCCCCGGCGGCGCTGTGGTCGACCATGCTCTGAAGATTCGTCAAGGTTTCGGTGGAAATGGAGCTGGAAGAGAACCTGGGCTTGATCGCGTTTTCAAAATTTGCTCTAGGGTCTTCAGTGCAAAAATTTTGGGCCATGTTGTATTTTATTTTTCATTAGAGGTCCTTCTTGTAATTGGTGCTCCACGGACGATGTTATGAATGCAGTATCGGGGTCCTTCGAGACCCCTCTTCCATTTCAAAAAAAATAAACCTAATTACTTGTGGCCGGGCGCTCGTTCGGCGCTCGATGCGCTCTGAAGCAGTGAGGCGGCACGCCGCGCACGCGGTTATATGAGACGTCGTCCAGCGTGGCAACTGGGGTAACGGGCCCAGGTTATTTTTTGTATATTTCTTCCCCACTCCGTGCATCACGCGCATTAACTCCCTTCCGTCTCTCTCGCGCTCGACCTGCTCTCTCTCGCTTCCTCGCTCCAAACCGCAGTGCGGGGGCGGTTCCCTCCCGTCTCTTCGGTGATTGGAGGCGGTGGTGGAGCCGTTCCGGCGAGGGGGAACTGGCCGCAGCAGGGGGAGGTCTACATCAGCGAGTGAAGGCGGTGGAGGCGTTGATTTTCTCGGTGATTCTCGGCGGAATCTGACGATTGACGTTGGGCGAGCACATTTTCGGCACATTTCGAGCACCACGACAGATTAGGTACCTTCTGATTCCATGAATCCCCGTGATTTTTGTCTCCTCTATGTGTTTTTTTCACGCGATTTGTGTGGTTCTCTCGGGGTGGATTGGCGCCAGGGGGTTCGCCTGTGATGTTGCGTGGTTCTCTATGGTTTCGATTTTCATGGTGGATTGCTCTGTAAGGGTTATATGAAGCGCATTCATGCTTTTGTAGGGGGTGGATTAGCACATTAAGCAAGGGGATCTGGGGGGGGTGATGCGCACTGTTACCAGAGGAATAGGATATGATTTTGGGCGATTAGTTTGCTTTTTTGTTTGATTAGTTGCTTTTGTTTTCAAAAAAGTTTCCGGTACAAACATCGTTTGTTTCATACATGACAATATTAGTTGCTAGTAGAAGTTGTTATTTCGTAGTCTGTGATAAGGATCATGATTAAGTCTGTGATAATACAAGTTGCTTGTCTTACACTATTAGTTGCTCAACCTGTAATGTTTATTGGCTAGATGATAATAGAAGTTGCTTGTCTCACTCTATTAGTTGCTCAACTTGTAATGTTTATTGGCTAGATGATAATAGAAGTTGCTTGTCTTATACTATTAGTTGCTCAACCTGTAATGTTTGTTGGCTAGATGATAATAGAAGTTGCTTGTCTCACACTATTAGTTGCTCAACCTGTAATGTTTGTTGGCTAGATAATAATAGAAGTTGCTTATCTCACACTATTAGTTGCTCACACTACTAGTTGATTTAGTAGTTGAGTAGTTGTTTTTTCTGTTGATTAATTTCTTTTGTTGACAAATAAGTTGTCAGTTCAAACATCGTTTGTTTCATACATGAAAGTACTAGTTGCTAGTATAAGTTGTTGTTTTGTAGTCTGTGACAAGGATCATGATTTAGTTTGTGATAATAGAAGTTGTTTGTCTCACACTTTTTAGTTGCTCAACCTGGCAAGTTTGTTGGCTACATGATAATAGAAGTTGCTTGTCTCACACTATTAGTTGTTTGTCTCACACTATTAGTTGCTCAATCTGACAGTTTGTGTCTGACATTTTATTAGTTGCTGAACCTGACATTATTTGTTGCCTGCATGGCAATAAAAGTTGGTTGCCAGCCATTTAGTAGGTGCTACGACACAAGTAATCGGTTTGCCAAACATGTTTGTTACCTATATTGGACTAGCAGTTGCACGGTTTTTATTACCATGGTGCCTATAAGTACCGTTTTTCATGTCATGAGCAGTTTTGCTCAACCAGATCTGTCTGTTTTCTTATTTGACATAAGTAGTTGCTAAAGACAACATGTTTGTTTCATACATCCAAGAAGAAGTTGCTAGTTAAAGTTTTAAAACTTTTTATGTGTTTCCATGTTATTGGTTAAGCAGGTTTGCATGATGGATGGGTCTGATCCATCAGCAGGTGGGGGCTCATCTTCAGGGAGCCAACAAACTAAGGTTCCACCTACAAATGAACATACTAAGCAAAAGAAAATGAAGGCTCTGGCTAATCATGGACCGCCTCCTGCAAAACAGTCTAAAAAGACAATTGCAAAGAAACATGTTGGTGATATTGTTGAAATGGCAGAGAATCCAAAAAATAAGGGGGAAAAGGTTGCAACCAGAAAAACAGCGGACAACTCTGATGTAAGTTCTACCCATGCTATCTACATTGTACTCATGCTAAATCTTATTACTTGTCATTTTTTATCTTTTAGTAAGTAGTTGCTTCTCTGCAGTAGGTAGTTGCTTCTCTACAGTAGGTAGCTGCTTCTCTGCAGTATGAAGTTTCTACTCTACACTAGGTAGTTGTTTAATTTCAGTATGAAGTTGCTTCCCTATAGTGGATAGTTGCTATTTTTTTGCCATATTTTAAGCCTATATGGAAACCATCTAATACATCTTTTTTTGCATGCTTGAATTATAGGCTCGGGAAATTGGGGAAATCAGAACCAGGTCATCGCCTTCGTGTTTTGTCGCACTAAACAAACAACTGACAGGTGCACATAAGATTGCACTGATCGAGAAGAAGTTTGGTGGCATGTTGAACATCGAGGCATGCACCATGCCTCTTGAAATCAGTCAGTGGGTTATGAAGTGCTATGACCCCGACACCTATCATTTGATCATACCTGACCACGGAAAAATACCGGTCGATGCAGAAAGTGCGCACAGGATCTGGGGGCTGCCCAACTCAGGCTTAAAAGTGTTCTACGAGATGAATGCTGATATTACGCGACAAATGATGGAGGATTACGGTTTCCCGCCAAATGGCAATCCCGATCTTACCAGCTGGTGCAAGATGATTGAGGAGATGGGCGGGAAATCAGACAATATGTTTGTTCGAGTTTGGGATATAATGGCCTACAACTTTTTAGCTCCCACAACTGGTCTAAAAGTTAGTCCACGCTGTTATCCTACTGTATATGACGTTGACCTAATTCCCTACACGAACATCTGTCAGTTTGTTGTCGACCAGATCAGGCTTGCTTTTAGTTTACTGAAAAACAAGAAGTCTGTGTGTTGTTGTGTTTATCACTTGATGGTAAGTGCATAGTTTTGTTTTTAATCATAGACAGATGTTCTATGTAGTTGCTTTTATGACTCATCTAGTTGCTCAACACAGGCTATTTGTTGCTTATATACAAATAAAAGTTGCTAGAACATGTTCTTTGTAGCACCTCTGAAGCATGTTTATCTCTTTTGTGTAGTTCTTTTTTACTGTCATATTAAGTTTTGCTTAAAACAAACCTGCTTTTGTTGCATATATGTAACTAGAAGTTTCTAGCTAAACACAAAGTTGCTCAAACCATCATGTTAGTTGCATATATGATACCATGAATTGCTAATAACCATGTTTTCATTGCAGCCCCTTATAGAATATGTTTTGCATTTAATTCATATTTATTCCCCTGTTTTTTCCTGTCACTCAGTTACTGTACCTAGATTTCGTAGAGGTTGACGAACTCATCAGTCAGTGTTACCCTCGAGTAGACGCTTGCGACATCGCCTTGATAAATAAGGTCAAGAAGAAAGACATGATCAAACCAGGGGGTTTTGGGAAACTGCAAGTAAGCGTGATGTGTTTGTTTTTTTATATTTTACTCTCCTTCTATGCCTACGTTCCTATATCAATCTAGTTTGAGTAACCTACTTTGTCAAAAAACAGCTCAACAAAAAATATAGAGACACACAACATGGAGGACTTTTCGGCGAATTACTAAAGGCTGAACAGTTCGTCACCGCAAATTTGCCGCCAAATTACGACCAGTGTGTGAGTACCTCAATTTTTAGTTGCTCAACTTGACAAGTTTGTTGCCTGCATGACAATATAAGTTGCTTGTCTTATACTATTAGTTGCTCAGCATGACAACTAACTTGTGTTCTTATTCATTCTTAATACTCCCGAGCCTATAATTCAAGCATGCAAAAAAAGATGCTGGGAACAGATTGTGTTCAAGACTATGCAAAAATGACTTTGTTGGATTTGTGCAAGATGAACGTCGGGAAGAAGAAGTTGCCAGAAATTCATCTCATCGAAGAACCCGCCATCTTTGAAATGAATTCACAAAGTGAGTTGAAGTCTATTTTGCAAGAAGAGATGAAAAAATCAGGTGACTCACGAGACACTAGTTTGGAATGGATTGATGGTGGCGTACAATATAGTCCAGGGACTTTCAAGGGGTATCTTTATTCAGTTGACATGGAAAAGAAGACGAATATGCAATCCAGCAAAGGGAAGCCTGCGAAATTGAAGGAACCAGCAAGTTCAGGGGTTCCTTAGGCAACTTCTGCACATGAACAGACAACTTCTTTGCCTCAAGCAACTAGAGTGCATATCCAACCAGAGAGAATTCTTGTGAAACAAGCAACTTCAAAGAATAAGCAAGCAACTTCTGCTGTTCTGCAGGCAAGTTCTCCAGCTCTGCAGGCAACTTCTCTAGCTATACAGACAACCAAAGGTATGCACTAAGGCAACTACAAGGCACCCAAAAGGCACAAGACAGGAAAACAACCAACAATGACAAAGAATGACAAAAAAGAGTGCACTTTAGCCCACCACCAAATATACAAACTTTCCCGCCACCATCACCCATACGAGGGAAAAAAGCAAACAAGTTGCCCGATCCCCAAGTGCAGGAATATCACACATACAAGATGTCGCTTCCAAGGGCCAGGTCTGCTATCGATATGGATTGCCCATCTTTCAGCCTAGGTCCAGATTTTGATGATGACGATGGTATAGAAGTTGATGATGACGATGATGAAGTTGCTCAGAAAGTTCGAGCTGTTGAATCTGTTGAGCTCGATGTTTTAGCGAACATCGATCCTGAAGAGATTGAGAGAGTGTGTGTTGAAGCAGAAATCTCTCGGAGGGCAGTGGCTCAGGCAGCAAACATTGGAGACAATGAAGAATCACATGGCGTGTTGCAAACGCCCGACAAAGCCCCTACCCCCGCAACACCAGATGCAGGCACTGATGGTTCAGGCAGCTCCACAACTCCTCAACAGTATGTGAGAAGGTTAATCAAGCCTCCCCCTTGCCAACTATCGTTGTACGTCAATGTAGACAGCAAGAAACATTTCACAAGCACGGAAAGTGCTAACAAGCTATACGCAAAAGTAATTCAGCACGGAGGAAGCATCAGAACAAACCAGCAGAAAATTAACGAAAGGTGGTCTTTCTTTTTTTCCACTATTTTTTTACAAACTTCTCTTCATCGCTTTTTAGTTATAGTACAAGTTGCTTATACAGTATGCATAGTTTCTTACTGATAGAAAAAGTGTAGGGGTTCGTAGCATGGAAAACAAAAAATTTCTACCGCATGAACACACAATCAAGATCTAATCTATGATCAAGCCAAGATCTATCTACTAGATCGGTGCAACAAGTTGATAGAGTACTAACCCTCGAAGATCCAAAGCGGTTAACGAGAGCAGATTCGCGTGGGTGATGTAGTCGTTCACTTGACGATCTCAAGATCACGTAGACGATCCTTCCGGCGCCGCGTTCCGGGAGCGCTCCCGCAGTCGGTCACACGTACGGTACTCGATGAAGACCTTCATCTCCCTTGTTCCAGCAGGCAGCGGAGGTTGTATCTCTCTCCTCGCAATTCCGGCAGCATGACGACGTGGTGTCGAAAGTAGAGGGAAGATCCCGCAGGGCTTCGCCTAAGCCGGAGCGAGTATGGTGGAGTAGAGAGAGGGCCTCGACGATCTAGGGTTTAGAGGTCCGAGGGGTTTAGAGCAACCGGCAGCTATGGTTTAGCTAGACGGCGGTTTAGAGGAGATCTAGGGCAGCCGCATCTAGAAGGGGGGCGGCGGCGGCTAGCCTAGGGTTTAGCTGGGGGGACGCTGGCTAAGGGGCAAGGTGTAGGGAGAGGGGGCACCCCCTCCCTTTCTTTTATAGGTGGGAGGGGCGGCTAGGGCTAGCCGAGTCCTCCCCCAACTCCCTTGCTGGCTGGCGGTTTGGAGGAGGGAAGGGAAACCTTCTCTCCCCAGGTTTCCCTCTCTTCCTCCACTTGGAAACTAATGTCCCGGTTTGACTTTTTCAAACTGGACTTTTTTACTTTCAAACTAGAGTTTGATTTCTCTCTTCCAAGTGTCCAGCCAAGTGACCTAGGACATGATGCAACCATTCCACTTTGTCATGACACATCCATGTGAACCTTCTAGACCCTTCTAGAACATTTCGATGAAAACACCGGAACCATTCCCGAACTCCGAATTTGGACTTTCCTTATATGAATCTTATTCTCCAGATTATTCCGGATCTCCTCGTGATATCCCGGATCCCATCCGAGACTCTGAACAACATTCGGTCTCTTTACTCACTTTCCATATCTACTAAACAACATCGAATCCTTAAGTGTGTCTCCCTACGGTTTGTGAATTATGCATACATGATCGAGACTCTTCTCCGATCAATAACCAATAGAGGAATCTGGAAATTCATATGGCTCCCACATATTTCTATGATTATTTCATGATCGAATGAACCATTTACATACGATACCAATTTCCCTTTGTCTCACGATACTTTACTTATCCGAGGTTTGATCGTCGGTATCTCTGCATACCTAGTTCAACCTCGTTACCAATAAGTACTCTTTTCTTGTTCCCGTGATATGTGATCCCTTGTGAGCCAGTCACATGCTTGCAAGCTAATTGGATGACATTCCACCGAGAGGGCCCAGAGTATATCTATCTGTCATATGGATGGACAAATCCCACTCTTGATCCATGTGCCTCAACACATACCTTCCCAACACTCAATGCCACCTTTATAACCACCCAGTTGTGAAGTGGTGTTTGATGTCATCAAAGCATCCATCCGGTGATGGTGATTAGCATGACCTCATGGTCGAAGGAATTAGGTTACTATGTATCAGAAAGCTTATAGCAAATGAACTATATTAAATGACTTGATCTTTATGCTACTCTTAACCATAGGATTATGTCCATCACATCATTCTCCTAATGATATGACCCTGTTGTTAATAACATTTCTATGTTCATGATCAGGAAACCATGATCATATATTAACCAACAAGCTAGTTTAACAAGAGGCTTTACTAGGGACTCTTTTATGTTTACAAATCACACAAGTATCAATGTTTCCGATTAATACAATTATAGCATAGTATGTAAACATTTATCATAAGCATTAAGATATGATAATAACCACTTTATTATTGCCTCTTGGGCATATCTCCAACAGTCTCCCACTTGCACTAGAGTCAATAATCTAGTTTCAAACCTTTGTGCATTCAACACCTATGGCTTTCCAGTGTTGTATTTACACGATTGCTAGTGGTCAACTGATCTCCGGATCCGACACTTCCAGGTCCGTGTGTAATTTCATGTCTTTGCGTCTCTACGCATCACTCATTCTCTAATGAGATGGCTTTGTACAAATTTGGTCCTTTGGTGAGAACTTTAGTTCCTTGGGGTTAAAACATGTTGATAATATTGTCGTACAATATATCTTCATAGTACTATCCCTCTGTGAACTACATCTAGTTTGATAACAAACTACTTGACATAAATGCCCTCTTTTGCTGCTATAATAGCAGTCATATACTTAGCCTTTTGTTGTAGTATCTGTCACAATGTCTTAATTTTGGAACTCATCCAAATCCATTATGGAACTTACTTTCCATCATATTGTGCCACCCTTAGTTTAGATTGAGATAAACTTAATGTGTACTTTGTGACAAAACTAGTATCAATGTAATACTTTTACAATGAACTAACCATCTATTTGTCACATCTACAAAATAATATATTCTTAGTTATTCTAACAGATCATAAGAATATCTTTACTATCGTTAAATAATCATCTTATGAATCATTCTGGTATACGCTCATAACATTTAGAGCATAGGACATATCTGGATTTGTACATATCACAACATGATTGATAATATACTCTTTGTGATTTTATCTATCAAGTATCAAAAATACTTAAATCTTTATTCAATCCTTCCTGTGCAACAAGAACCTTTCTTGTAGTTTCTATATTGAACTCATTCAATATCTCATCTATGTACTTCTGGCACAACCATATTGTCGTCACAATTTATCCATATAGACATTGATGCCAAATATTCGGGTTCTGCCTAAGCCTTTCATCGAGATGAAATTCTTAACCTGTGTCAATAAAAAGATACATCATTTCCAATCAACAATATGTCTTCCACATAATGTATTAGAAACATGTCTTAGCGCTCCCACTTAATTTCTTGCAATGCAAGCATCTTCATCGTCTCCGATGAAATTAAACTCTTTTAATAGTTTCATCATAGTGAAGATTCCAACTCCACGATGCTTACTTTAACCATTGAAGTTTGCATATGCTTTTAGCATCCTTTGAATTAACAAAACCCTTTGGACCGTCTCATGCACACGTCTTAGGTAACCATTCTATTAGAAGAACTTGTTTTGTTTATTCAACTACCACATAACAAAAATTATATGTAGTGGTTGCTACATTAATCCGTCTAGACTAAATATCGCTTAATGAAAGATTAGATCTTGTCATAGTCAACTATTTGAATATTGTCGTGAACTCTTTCCCGACATGTCGATAATTTCATAGATGTGAAACATCCATGTCTATTTCTTTATAGATCCAAATACGACTGTAGGGTCTTGGACCTTTTCAGAGGGTCTTTCAAGTTCAAAGCTTGATCTCTCGTATATGGAACTATCACGGATTTTATGGCTTAAAACCATTTGAAAGAGTCAGGGCCCATCATCGCTTCTTTGCATGTAGTCGGATCATTATTGTCAAATAATGATTTAACTCTCAAATCTTGGTATTTGATTGTTTACCCGACCTACTTGGTTCAATAGGAACTTAGACCTCCATGAGCACAACCTTTGAGGCACGTGAGGCATGAGCATTGTTGCTTCCTCCAGAACACTTTTTGGTGCTGCGCAACTTTGCACATATAGCTAAGGTTCTTTTAACCTTATCAAAGTTCTATTGTCCTCCCACTTAACTTTTCACGAAAAATTCCTTTCTCTAAGAAACTTGACGTTCTAAGTGACAAACATTTTTGTCTTTGGTGTTATGGAGAAATACTCAACTATTATTCAAAATTACATACAAAGATATGTTCATCCGATTTTGGTTGCAAACATCTTTCTTATGCATAGCATACCAATGTTTCAAGAAAGGACAACTTGGGTTTTATCCCAAACCATAACTTTATATGGTGTCATTTCAACGGATCATGATGGAACTCTTTTTAGTGAAAAAGCGATAGTCTCTAAAGCTTTTAATCTTTAAAATATAATGACAGTTTTATGAATTACACCTTTGATCTTACCATGTCAAACAAGGTTTCATTGCATATCTCGATTATTCCATACTCATATGGTGTTTCGGGAAATGCAAATCCATGGAACGATTTCTCAAATCTTAGGTGTTATGCTAAACTTGTAACTCAAATATCTCCCTTTATGATCCTATCATAAATTCTTTATTTTCTTGTTACATTGATTTTGCACTTCATCTTGAAAGTCTTCAAACTTTTCTAATGTTTCACACTTCATCCTTATTAAGTAAATATTCATATATTCACTCAAATTTTTGAAGAAAGCATATGAAGTTGAAATCCATCGCTCTTGACTACACATAATGGGCTTTATACATCTCTATGTACAATTTCAATAAGCTAGTCATTCGTTCACTTTTGGCCTATGAACGGAGTTTTAATTATCTCTAGGAAAGTTTCGCAAGCGTCATTTGATCAAAAATCAAAAGACTCCAAAATTCCATCCACATGGAGTTTCTTCATGCTTTCTTTCCAATATAATTTAAATAGCGATGTCACTTCCTAAGTGATCTTTTAATCAATTTGTCTTTAGACATTTTTAGCACTAGTTTTATGGATGTGATTTCTCCAACGATATTTGTAAATCATCCATCTTTTATGGATTACGACAATTATTTGAACAACCCTTTTGTTCTCATAATACATGATCGAAATAACAATTATTGAAAACAAATCTTCAAGGTAAGTTTTGATTTCAACGAGCAACACAATAACCCTTTATTTGTTCTCGATGAGCATCATCACATATTCTTTTGCTAGTTACTTTAGTCCATTGTAGTTCATGAATTGTGTTGTTCCATATGACGATTCACAACAACAAATTCAGTATCCAATACTCAAGAACTACATTGTTTAACAAGCAAAGAATACAACCATAACATGTATATCCTCTATATATCTAAGATGAACAATTCTAGTATTTTCTCTTCTGCCAAATATTTCTTAGATTTCTCTTTCAGTATTTCTTTTTTCCTTTCAAAAGAATCTATCAACATCAACAGTGGCACCATACTTATGACACATAGTCCAAAACATGTATAGTTAAATACCAATGTCTTTGGACTTGCACTTTGAAGTAGATCACCATAATCAAATGTTTGGTGTTCTTTCAAATTCCATTCTTTAGTAATCTTTTAGTGTAGTGAACATTTTAGCTACATTAAATATTCATCCTTATCATGGAACTATTCATGATCAAGCTACTTTAGCTTATAACGGTGAATTACGAGTATAATGTTGCTCTCCAAAACCTTTTGGAGGATTAGGAAGACAAGCGTCTCCAACCTTTTTAAAATTCTCATCAAATATGAGAACATAAACTTTGCCATATTATACTCTCTCATGTTGCAACCAAAACATTATTTCAGATATCACAATATCTTCCACACATCATGGTTTCTGAAACAACTCTTTCAGATCCTAGATAACCTTGATATTAAAACAATCTTTTGAATATCAAGAATCATGGAGACAAACATGATATACTTATATACTAACACTGGAATTGTCACTCTTGATTTAATACCAATTATTAAACTTCATGGAGTAACCGGAACTTACTGAAAGTTTGCAATAGGACTTTTAAACTTTAGATTAACACTTCAAAACAATACGATACCAGTTCATAAAGTAACTAACCAGAATTCTATAGTTCTATTATCTCAACTATAACTAAGCGCAAGGTGGTAAACGGATGCCAATGACTACAACAACTATGCAAATTTACTTTGATTTAATTTATGATAAATAGTGTTCAACTTTTAATCATATTGCTATTGAACTCCCACTCCAAACAATATCCCTCACATTGTTTTAGTGATCACACAAACCAAATTCACTACACCAAGTCCGATCATCACGTGACATGATATAGTTTCAAAGGCGAACAATCATCATGTTCATCATATCATATATATGACTCATGCTTTACCTTTCGGTATTTCGTGTTCTGAGACCATGTCTGTACATGCTAGGCTCATCAAGATCAAACCTTAGCTTCCGCATGAGAAAATCTAGCTTGCTCCCGTTGTATACACTCGCAGAATCTAACACACCCGATCATCATGTGGTGCTTCAAAACAACGAGTTTTAGCAATGGTGCTTACTAAGGATGAACACTTTATAACTTGAAATTTTGTGCTAGAGGGATCATCTTATAATGCTACCGTCGCGAAATAAGCAATACAAGATGCATAAAATGATTAACATCACATGCAATTCAAAATATGTGATATGATATGGCCTTTCTTCTTGTGCTTCCGATCTCCATCTTCAAGCACGAACATGATCTCCATCATCACCGGCATGGCGTCAAGGTCAATGGCGTCGCTTCATGGTTGTCGTCCACCAGCATCAACTATTACAACTACTTTGAATAATAGACACGGAATTTTAAAAGACAACCATATGACTCCTGTCGGTTGCCGACTTACAATAAGGAACATTGCATACATCATATATAATCACAATTATGGCCATATCACATCACTGCACACCCCTGCAAAACAAAGTTAGACGCCTCTAATTTTCTTTGCATGTTTTACGTGGTTTGGGGCTTTCAATAAGTGTCGTTCTAACTTATGAACAAGAACCACAACATTGATGCTTGAACTATCAAGTGCCCGTTGTAAATTGAATCTTTACTATGATGGGAGAGACAGACACCCGCAAAGCCACTTATGCAATACAAGTTGCATGTCGAACGTTGAGCAAGTCTCATGAACGATGTCATGTAAGGTTAGCCCGGGCCGCTTCATCCCACCATACCGCAAGATGCAAAGTACACAAGAAGCAATTGATAATAAAAGCACCACCGCCCACAATGACCATTGTGTTCTACTCGTGCAACAGATCTACATATAGACACGGCTCTGATACCACTGTAGGGGTTCATAGCATGGAAAACAAAAAAATTCTACTGCATGAACACACAATCAAGATCTAATCTATGATCAAGCCAAGATCTATCTACTAGATCGGTGCAACAAGTTGATAGAGTACTAACCCTCAAATATCCAAAGTGGTTAACGAGAGCATATTCTCGTGGGTGATGTAGTCGTTCACTTGCCGATCTCAAGATCGCGTAGACGATCCTTCCGGCGCCGCGTTCCGGCAGTGTTCCCGTAGTCGGTCACATGTACGGTACTCGATGAAGACCTTCCTCTCCCTTGTTCCAGCAGGCAGCGGAGATTGTAGCTCTCTCCTCGCAATTCCGGCAGCACGCCGGCGTGGTGTCGGAAGTAGAGGGGAGATCCCGCAGGGCTTTGCCTAAGCCGGAGCGAGTATGGTGGAGTAGAGAGAGGGCCTCAGCGATCTAGGGTTTAGAGGGCCGAGGGGTTTAGAGCAACCGGCAGCTAGGGTTTAGCTAGACGACGGTTTAGAGGAGATGTAGGGCAACTGCATCTAGAAGGGGGGCAGCGGCTGGCCTAGGGTTTAGCTGGGGGGCGCCGGCTAAGGGGCAAGGTGTAGGGAGAGGGGGCGCCCCCTCCCTTTCTTTTATAGGTGGGAGGGGCGGCTAGGGCTAGCCGAGTCCTCCCCCAACTCCCTTGTTGGCCGGCGGTTTGGAGGAGGGAAGGGAAACCTTCTCTCCCTAGGTTTCCTTCTCTTCCTCCACTTGGAAACTAATGTCCCGGTTTGACTTTTTCAAACGGGACTTTTTACTTTCAAACTAGAGTTTGATTTCTCTCTTCCAAGTGTCCGGACAAGTGACCTAGGACATGATGCAACCATTCCACTTTGTCATGAAACATCCATGTACCTTTCCCCTTCCGGATCGGTGAACCTTCTAGACCCTTCTAGAACATTCCGATGAAAACACCGGAACCATTCCCGAACTCTGGATTTGGACTTTCCTTATATGAATCTTATTCTCCGGATCATTCCGAATCTCCTCGTGATATCCTTGATCCCATCCGAGACTCCGAACAACATTTGGTCTCTTTACTCACTTTCCATATCTACTAAATAACATCGAATCCTTAAGTGTGTCTCCCTACGGTTCGTGAATTATGCATACATGATCGAGACTCTTCTCCGATCAATAACCAATAGAGGAATCTAGAAATTCATATGGCTCCCACATTTTCTATGATTACTTTGTGATCGAATGAACCATTTACATACGATACCAATTTCTCTTTGTCTCACGATACTTTACTTATCCGAGGTTTGATCGTCGGTATCTCTGCATACCTAGTTCAACCTCGTTACCAATAAGTACTCTTTTCTCGTTCCCATGATATGTGATCCCTTGTGAGCCAGTCACATGCTTGCAGGCTAATTGGATGACATTCCACCGAGAGGGCCCAGAGTATATCTATCCGTCATATGGATGGACAAATCGCACTCTTGATCCATGTGCCTCAACACATACCTTACGAACACTCAATGCCACCTTTATAACCACCCAATTACAAAGTGGTGTTTGATGTCATCAAAGCATCCATCCGGTGATGGTGATTAGCATGACCTCATGATCGAAGGAATTAGGTTACTATGTATCAGAAAGCTTATAGCAAATGAACTATATTAAATGACTTGATCTTTATGCTACGCTTAAATATAGGAGTATGTCCATCACATCATTCTCCTAATGATATGACCCTGTTGTTAATAACATCTCTATGTTCATGATCAGGAAACCATGATCATATATTAATCAACAAGCTAGTTTAACAAGAGACTTTACTAGGGACTCTTTTATGTTTACAAATCACACAAGTATCAATGTTTTCGATTAATACAATTATAGCATGGTATGTAAACATTTATCATACGCATGAAGATATGATAGTAACCACTTTATTATTGCCTCTTAGGCATATCTCCAACAAAAAGTTGTTAGAATACATGTGTTTTGTTGGCAACATGACTATGTGTCTCATGAAAACTACTTTGTGCAGCCCGGTAGTCGTCAAATCTGGCACCTACCATGTTACAACATGGGAGCTTGCAACTTTTATGAAACCAGGAGGATGGCTCCACACTTCGGTCATGGAAATTGGAATCATGGCGATTGCGAAAAACATTCCTAAATCTGCAAAGAAGATAGTTATGCCTTTGAGGATATCTGTAAGTGAAATCATGGATCAAACCAACCTTGTTTACTTTTTTTGAACCAAACTTGTTTCGTTAATCACAATCACTACTTTTTTGCTATTTTTTCCAAAGAGTGGCTGCAGGATTTAGAGTTTTATTGGAAAGAACTGAAGGTACTGTTCAGCAATTCAAGGTGTTTGGATCGCAAGATATGGTACGTACACTTTCCCACATGAACAGAACACCCAACACCCCCCACACCACTGCTTACTACTTGCTTTGTTTTTTTAAGCCTCTACTTGCTTAGTTCATCTTACTTGTTGCTTTTCACTATGTGAAAGGATAGAGATGTCGCCTAGAGGGGGGGGGGGTGAATAGGCAATTTAAAAACTATTACGGTTTTGGCTTGATAGAATGCGGAATTAAACTAACGTTTATTTTACAAGCACAAAACCTAAATACACTAGACTCAACTAAGTGCACCAACAACAAATTAAGCTAAGCAAGATATCACAAGATAAATATACCACAAGTGATAAGTAAGATATAAGTACTTCAAGCTCGATGGCTATCACAAGGAAAGTAAGCTCGGATATAGAGATAACCGAGGCACGCGGAGACGAAGATGTATTCCCGTGTTCACCACCTTTGGGAAGGGGGATACGTCACGTTGGGGAGGTGTGAGGTTCCACGAAGGATTCCTCACGCGCCACAAAGGCTCACCTTCTTCTCCGAGTCTATCCCACGAAGGAATAGGCCCTTTCCTTATGGCTAGCTTTTCCTCCACTCCGAAGATGGCAAGCTCCACAACCACTTCACAAGCTCCACGAAGGAGAATCCCGGGTCTCTTCAGAATCTTCCACGAAGAGAACACCGCGGCACCAACCGCCAAGCCAACTATGAGGTCACCCTCCAAGAGTAACAAGCTCACGGTCTCTCACTCGAACAAATCGTAATGGAGAGATCAACACTTATGCAAGAATGCAAAGCAAGACCACCAAGGGTGCTCAAATCCTTCACTCTCAAATCCCACCAAAGCAACAAGTGCTAGGGAGGAATTAGAGAGGAAGAACAATGGTGGAAGTCAATCAATGACTCCAAGATCTAGATCCAATGGGTTCCCCTCACTTAGAGGAGGAATTGACTGGTCGGGATTGTAGATCTAGATCTCCTCTTCCAAAGCCCTCAAAAAGATGCAAGAATCATAGGAGGGAAGGGGGAGG
Source organism: Avena insularis (assembly GCA_023614405.1). Lineage (NCBI taxonomy): Eukaryota > Viridiplantae > Streptophyta > Magnoliopsida > Poales > Poaceae > Avena > Avena insularis. The sequence continues at coordinate 335,066,451 of CM042689.1, read as the reverse complement.
AAGCAAGCTCAAGAGGTTCAACAATGGAGGTCAATTTCGTGGTCAAGAACACTCTAAAACGTTGGGAGAAGAACCCCCTTTTATAGTGGAAAGCAAATATGGCCGTTGGGAGAAAACTGTGCGAATCCGGTTGAAAGTTTGGTTGGACCGGCTCCAGAACCGGATGGTTTGGTTCCTGGACCGGAAAACCGGATCTCAACCGGGATAAGGGTCAGTACACAGTCTCGGATAGACTCGGTATAGAAAAACCGAAAATCCCGGTTGAATCTCGGTTGAAACCCGGTTGAATCTCGGTTTTCCGGTCTTGCACCACCACGTCTGGGAGCCGGTTGAACCGGATCCACAACCGGGATGAAACTGACTTCACAGAAAACGCAATAACTTTTGCATCCGGACTCCGATTTCGATGATCTTGGGCTTGTTTTGACGAGGACAACAAGCTTTACAAGATTGTGCAGAGAAACATCATAGCCCAACAAAGGAGGATAGAACCAAATGAATAAAGGTAAGAAGCCTCCCTAAATAAGAACCGATAAAACCTTCAAACTCAAAAACGCCATAGAAGATGCATACGAATTCCGTTTTCGATGAACTTGGGCTTGTTGAAGAGCTAGCAACAAGATCAAGAACCTCACATGGAGAAACACCAAGAAGCAACAAAATAGGAAGATGCAAAGGATTGAGCTCCCTATGACGATGTGATCAAGTTACACAACCGAAAGCCCCTCTTGATAGTGCGGCTATCTATCCTATAACCCGGTCTCCCAACAACCACCTTGAGACCGGTAAAAGGAAAACCTAGCAAGGCCATACCTTTGCCTTGCGCATACCGCTTGATCTTGATGACAACGCTTCAAGCTCCACCCAAGCCGGAATGCAACACTTGATCATTGTTGCTTTGTGAAGACTCCTAATTTGCTCCCCGTACACCACTATGGGATAGCTTCATTAATACATGTCTTCACATGTACATTATCACCAATATGGACGGCAAGCTTCAAGAAAATGATCTTCTCGAGATGCTTATCTTGAACTTGCCCTTCTCAACCTTGATGACGATCACCACTTGATGTCATCCTCTCATGGTCTATATAATATCTTCATTTTGAAGCATGCACATGGAAAGGTACCTGTCCCATATAGAAAACACAAAGGAAAATATATAATTGGTTAGTTCATGATGCATAATTGACAAGGCTTACCATACCACAATACCATGTGGTATATTCTTTATGCTTCATGTGTTGACCAACTTGAAATCACTCTTCACTCTTTGTATTGGCCAACCAAGTATCTTCCCGTGCTCCATCTTAATATCTTGAGGTACATAAGGAATTCTTCATTTGATTACATTCTCTAAATCTTAGTCAACCATAGCTCAACTAATGAGGCTATCATGACACTGACTTAGAGCCATATCTTGAATTCTTCTATTGAGATCACACTCTCAAGATCTTGATCATATCATATTCTTCTCTTCAACTCGATGATTTTGATGCCAATACTCAAGGTATATCTTTATCTTCATGGCATCCATACTTGAATCCAACACATGGACTACAAGCATGACCTATGGAATATACCTTCATATAAAACTCAGTGAAAACATCAGTCCATAGGGATTGTCATTAATCACCAAAACCACACATAGGGGCAATTACCCTTTCAATCTCCCCCATTTTGGTAATTGATGACAATCACAACAAGAGGGTTTATATAATGAATATTAGAAACAAGTACGCAACTTATCCAAGAATAAGTTGTATACAAGAGGTTGTATTTGATATGGTTAAGTAACACAAAGATACTAGCCCATATCAAAACCGATTCTACTCACATAAACTACAACTAATGCAGGAAATGTGAGTAGAACCAACATATATAGAGCAAACTCCCCCACAATATATGCACGTGTGATGATCTTGAATTTCATTGCATACATTGTCAAGTATAACCTTTGAGAGAGTTTCCACTATATATACAACCATGCAAAACATAATAAAGATGAGATGCATGAAAGGAAAACACTTAAGAACAAACCAATCTTAAGTAGAAAACCATTTCCCTTAAAACCCTCTAAACTTCTCCCCCATTGACAACAAGTGCCAAAATGGATAATAAGGTTAGAAGGACAATATAGTATGAGTTCCTACACAAGGTGTGCATTACTCGTAATATGAGTGAAATCACATGCACATAACCAATGACGAACAAGGGAAAAAACATGAGAATAATCCACAAAGAAACATCCACACATAAGAGGTTAATAAAAATAATACATGATATCCAAGCAGAAGTCATGAGATATACCAAAAAGTATACTTTGCTTAAGTGCATATATAGCCCATGGCTCTATTTTATCTTATGGTATATCAATGAACTTCACCAAAGAATTAACAAAAAATCTCAAAACCATCACAACTAACACTAAGGGAATTAATGCTAGTTGGGATACTTTGAGAAAGGCAACAAGTATCAAAAGGAATGATTCAATGCAATTTCAACAATATTGCGCATGAGAGTACCTTGAGGAGTTGATATGCAATAAATTGCTAGAAGGCATATTTGGAATTGGTGAATCATGAACATGATTTTATATACTCCCCATTATATGCATCATCTCAAATTACTCACATAAGAAATAAGGATACAGAAGTCTTTCAAAGATAATTGCAAGAATCGAACATTTACAACCAAATAAATTCATGCCAAGATGCAACCTACAAGAGATTGGATGGAAGAATAGTATACATGAATAAGATACTTGTTACCAAGATAGTAATGGTATGATGTAGTAGATAAGAATTTTTAGATCATCCTAGCTTGGCTCCAATTATCATGTGGTGACAACTTTCTTTATAGACGAGACAAGCATCCATTGCATCTTCAGTGTACCTAAAACAACATTCAAGTACATCTTGGTCCCCAAACTTATTGGGTCCAAAGTGGTTAGAATAACCACAACACATAGGATACACTCCATAAAAATATGTGCATATTTAGAGATGAAATTTGAATTTCATGCACATCTTAGCCGTTTAAGGATTTGATGGAGTATACCCTATATATTGGATCAAAGAAAGCAAAACATGACATAAGATATACATTTATTAAACATGCATGCGCGAGAATTTCAAGATCCAACGAAGATATACTTTGGACAAATCACCAAAAATATTCAAGAAGGCATACAAGGTGTGACAAAACACATTTGTTGTCCAAACTATATCAAAGAATCAAATCAACACAAGATTTGTTCAACAAAGTTCAACAAATGAACCGAGCAAAAACTATTAAGCATGAAAGATGAATTAAAAACACAAATGCTCAAAGATTTATCTCATTCAATAAAATAAAATAGAGAATAAAGAATGAGATAGCAAACTCCCAGAGCAAGGTTTCAACAAATAAACCAAACCTTTAACAATTTTCACAATGGCACAAGGTTCCGAGAAGAAAAGGCTTGTCTTCCACTAAAACACATTTGATAATAATCAAAAACATCATCAGAGATATGTTCAAAAGCCAAGGAAGACAATGGGAGCCACACAACTTTTTTTTGGAAAGAAAGTAAGGCAATAAGAGGTTAACTCCAAAGGGAAGATGATCCACAAATGCTACCACACACAAGTATATCAATTGTCGAAGACAATGATTGTATTGGAATAGATTTTCGGTGGTATATTGCACGGATATTAAAGATAAATCTTCACAATAAAAGGCATAGGATAGAAATAAAAAGATTAAGCACTATGCAAAGATAGAGATTCTTGATAGCTTCAACTAGTCACACAATCATGCAAAACAATGATTAGAATAACTTGAAGCAAATGGTATCCCAAATAAGATATAGAGATATGTATTTCAGAAAGACCGCACCAAGAATTTCTTACTCAAACAAAGACCGAAAAGACGAGCAACAAAAGTTTCTAACAAAAATAGGACCATGTTTGAGCCAACATTCCACCTAGAAACAAGATAATCAACTATATCGACCCTAAGTGGCACTACATCATATGTTCACATTTCCTAGGATTGTGATATGCAAAAGAAGCATATCACTCCCCCATAATGTGATATTCATTTTTTTATAAGAGGCAAAACAATCTCAACTAGAGATAATTAATGGACATTTAGAATTTGAATTTCTCATGAGTATGATACACCACATAGTGACTAGATAAGCTTGCAATATCAATACTAAGTGGTAGTACTCATGTACACATATTTTAAGGTTTGAGAGATGCGCGAGGCATGTCACTTCCCCAAAATGGTATGTTCCATTAACCACTCTAAAAGAGCCAAATAAGATATCATCAAGATGCATTAGAGGCTCAAAAAACACACGAGTAAATGATGTGCCAATCACCTAGACATACTTGAATACACAAAATAATCAAGCATGAGGCACACCAAATACAAACACATACTTGGTACAAAACCAAAACATGTAAAGGGTCAAGTAACTTACAATATAAATGAGTTAAGTATAAGTTACCGCGAAGAGGCACATTGGATATAAGATAGGAAAATAATAATCCTTATAACTTGGCTTGATCAAATATAATATATGAAGATCCCTTAATTCTTCAAGAGTTAGCCAAGTCTCCAATGCCCTCCATAAACACCTATTGATCAAGTTTGAGCTAGTTGGTACCCAACCAAGTTGGGTCCTAAGAGGTTAGTCACAATAGGCTTGGCAACCGAAATGGTTCTTTTCTTGACACCACTTTGAGTTCCAACAAACTTGGCAAACACATTGCCATCCTTATCCTTCCTAAGATAATAATCATCATCAACAATGATAGGGTTAGATAAGGTACCGTTTGAACATGAAGAGGCAAAGTGCCCCTTCACACGACATATGTAGCAAGTGCTCCCCTTTCTCTTCTTCATTGATTTCTTGGCTTGGGGAGCATTATCCTGATTTTTCTTCGGAAGTGTCCTAACTTCAACTTGGGCTTGAACATGAACTTGTGGCCGCTTACCTTGTTGCTTCTCACTCAAGTGCTTTTTCTTCAATGGACAAGATCTTACATGATGTCCTTCAACCTTGCACTTGAAGCAAATAATCTTGGCCGAATTCTTGACTTGGTTTTGGCCCTTCTTCTTGTTTATATTGGACTTGTTCTTGTTATTGGAGTTGAATCCAAGTCCACTTTTATCATTAGGGGATTTTTGCACACTCAAGATATTATCGAGTGTGGATTTCCCTTCATGACTCTTTTCCGAGTGTCGTGGTGGTGGCACGGCAGATGCCATGGGTAGGCTAAAGTTTGGGGCCAATGGATGCTAGTGGGATCTGGGGAGGAAAGATGTAGTGGATTCTACACACAGAAAGATAACGCAAAGATCTGTATTTCTCCTTCCTTGGGTTACAAGTGCTCCTTGAGCTGTATACAAGGAGAAAGAGAGAACTTTACCAGCCTAACGGTACCAAGAATCAGTCTCCCCCTCCCTTAGGGTACAAGCCTACCCTTATAAAGGAGAGCCTTGGGTTCCTTTAGGGCTGATGTGGCAAGCATATTCGAGGAATATGCTTGTCCCAATATAGTAGTTCGGCGCCCCCCTTTCCCTGTCGCTCCCCTAATGACGACAAGGTTCCAGAGGGACCCTCCTGTGTGCCTCGGGCTTGGAGGCCACCTCCATGACCTCCTTCTGTCTCTCTGTCGCTCTGCGCCTTTGTCCCTAGTGCTTGGCTTCGCTCAGATTCTCCCTAGCCTGCTACTAGAGTTTGACTTTGGGCTTCTCCTTCTCCTGCAAGTTTCGTATCATTCGGCCCTGCCTCGCGTAACTCGGCTTATCCTTCACCTGCATCAAGATTACTTGGGCTAACCCGGCCGACTTACGCAGTATCTCGGCTGGGTAATGCCTTGCCATTACTATAAGGGTCCTGCCCTTTCCTATCTCGGCCGACCTCTACAGGATTCAGCCGACTCAGACTGTAACTCGGAAACCAGACGAGGAACATCCTTTCATCTTTCCCCGTCTTTACCCTATCCGGGGTTACCTCCCCGACATTAGTCCCCGAAGCTGGTATGGCCCCGCCGATAACCTCGGCCGGGTCATATCAGTTTCACGACACTCGTTACGTATTGTTTCCGAGTTATCTTGTCGTGGTGATAACACCGTATTTAGTAGTGCACGCCTCGTCCCTCGTGTCATCCTCATCATTGTTTCTCTAGTTTTTTGTTCCTCTCTGCGTTCTTGACAAGCTACGATTCTTGTCGGCGCTTTGTCGTGCCGTTCGCTGCGGCGCCGTTTCTCGCTTGGGATCGTGAGCTCCTTGGTCAATCGTGTGGCCTTGATGCAGTTCCGCTCAGCGGCGTGTGGTGGTCTTTGCACACGATCCGCGCTGTCAACTGCCACACCCACGATCCCACCACCTTGCTTGCGGCTAGGTTATAAAGAGGGGCGCGGCGCTTGGGAGTTTCTTTTTCCCCTTCTCGCTCGCCCGCACCCTTCTTCTTCCTCGCGCTTCTGCGCTCGTTCGTGGTTCCGCCGCCGCACGCTCAGCTGGTTCTGCGACGAGGAGGACTCGCCATGCTCCGTCGCCTCGTCACGCTTACTTGTTCGGCGTAAATGCCGGTGAGTTCTTTTCGGTCTTGCCGCCTAGGCTTTCCTCTAGATCTCTTCGTTTCCTCTTTGTTCGTGCGCTGCGGTTCTGTCGTCGTTCCGCCGCCGTTTTTGCGTAGAATTGCGACGGGGCCTCGTAGCTCTAAGTTTTCCTCCGCCGCGAGTTGTTCCTCCGGCGATCTTTCCGGCGAAATCATGTCTAGTTCCTTTAGCGGTGCCCTGGTAGAGGATGATGATGCTGGCTCTGGGCCTGAGCGGGGCTCGTGGCGCTCCTCGATTACCGGCGGGAGATTGAGTGGCTCATCCGAACCCGGAGGATTCCCGCCGAGGTCTCTTGTCGTTTACCCGGCAACGAGTTATCTCCAGAAATTAGGGAGGGCGAGTATGTAGTTTTTATGTCACATTTTTTCGCGCGGCTTCGGTCTCCCTCTTAGCGATTTTGCAAGAGAATTTCTCGACTACTTCGGCCTTCAGCCGCATCATCTTCCTGCGAACGCCATCGCTTCTCTTTCTGCATTCATCTCCGCCTCGGAGGGATACTTCGGCCTATGGCCGTCCGTGCACGTCTGGGCGAAGTTCTTCCAGATTCGTTCTAATGTAGTCCCTGACAAGTCTCTGCACCCTTCCGAGAAACTGCTTACTCAGTGCGGGGCGGCGTCCATTACACCTCGGAGGAAGTCTGTATTTCCTCGTGTCACCGGGTTAGAGTCGTGCAAGAAGTGGCACAAATCCTTCTTTTACGTCAAGAACAGAGGAACAGAAGACAAGATTCGGCTCCCTGCCTTCTCCATTGGTCCGCCTTCCAAGGTAAATTGGACTTACAATCCGAGGAGGAGCCACGTCTTGGCCGAGCTTTTCGAGACTCGGCTCAAAGAACTGATCCGGGCCGGGTTACGCGGCGAGGACTTGATGGCTACCTTCATCAGTAGCCGAATTTGCCCATTCCAGAAAAGGACGCACAAACTTTGCTACATGAGTGGTCCACTTGATCCCAACCGAGTCTCGACCGTCGAGCTGGACAACTACCTTGTCTTCAAGCGCGTCCGAGCTATATTTAAGACGGAGATGCCTGAAGATTGGACCTGGGGATTGAAACCGTTTACCCGCGAGCGTCCTCCTCCCGCAGTAAGTTTAACCATCAATGCTTTGATTTTCTATTGTTTTCATAGCTGTTTTCCCTAACCTTCCTTCTTTTTCGCCTCACAGAGGTTCGCAGAGCAAAAGGACGAGGACGCCGAGGTTTTGTCGCTTCCGTGGACTGCGGATCGGAATACCCCGGACGTTGGGGAGCCGGACTCCGAAGAATTCGTCCCTAAGTCGGATCCTCTCGGCTCGGCCGTGGCAAGACTTGGTCCATGAGGAGGAAGGTGATTCGGACGAGGTCCAAGCTCTTGAGGTAGTTGCCGCAATGCCTATTTCTTATGCATTTCCGGCTTCTACTTTCCCAGCTAATCCGGCCGGTCAGGTTCACGACGCCGAGCCTATTGCATCCCGGCCCCCAGTTACCTCGGGGAAACGCGGGGCTCCTGCTAGTGCTTCAGAGGCGGCCCCCAAGAAACGAATGAAGAAGTCTGCTCCGAACCCTCCCAGGCGCAAGACCATGCCTGGGGTCACAGGGTAAGTTCGTTTTGCTCGTATTTCTTGTTTCCCTGTTTCTGTTTTTCATCCTGACACCCTTTTTTCTTTCTTATTTTCGTAGTGCTCCGCTTTCCGTTAAGCCTGGCGGTCCTAGCATGACTAGCCGCCCGATTCGGCAGCCGTCTCCTCCGCCCGTTGAAGATACTAGGATTCCTAGTCCTGCTCGTGCTACGTCTCCTCCAGCTCCACATATGTCACCCCCTCGTCATGATGCGCCTGATACTCGCGTCTCCGAGATTTCTACCGAACCCATTGCCCCTCCATTGAATCCGAGCATATCCACCGAGCCTCTTTCTACCTCGGTAGCTCCTACTGTAACCTCAGCCGCAGCCGTGGTCGTTAATACCCCGGCGCCCTCTGCGCCTGTGATCCCTCCTGCTTCTGAGGGTACTGTTCCCATTGCCGAGGTATCGGCTTCTGCTGGTGCCTCCTCTACAGTAAGAAAACCTGTTGCCACCAAGGCTCCCACTTCCCAAAAAGGTTTGGCCGGCTCTTCTCAGCCGAGTATTGCCGACGTGCTGTGTAAAGGGATTGCTCCCGCCAAAGCCTCTACTACTCCGGCCGCCGGTACCCAGCTTGCTCTTCATACGAGCCCTGCTGCCTTGGTAATTACACAGCATGTCCGGGGTAAAGTCCTTACTCGGACGGCCAGTGGGAATAGCCTCGGCTCGCTGGTGGAATATGCTCATAACTGGAATGCTGCTGATCAGCTTGAAGGCAATCAAGCGATCGGCCGTTTCAACTCTCCGACATCGCAAGACCGTTTGGATCAAGCTGCCAAGATTATTCTGGATAGCAACAAGATGAACGAGGTAATTGCTACTTCTCGGGGTTTAGATTGATTCTCCATATGCTATTATATATACATTAGTCCCCGAAACTTGCAAACGAGTAATTTGTTATTCGCTTGGAAGTTTTTATAGTGCTATACTTAACTCGACTTAATTTAGGGTTCGAGCCTATATCCGAGTAGATCTATCTTAAACTTTGCTTAAATTTTATCTAGCCGTTCTTTGAATGTCTAGCCACATAGGTGCAGGTTAAGCTTTAACTCGAATCTACTTTTGGCTTTGAATATCCAGCCACCTAGATCTGGGTTAATTTTTCGCTTAACTCGGATCTGTTTTGGCTTTGAATATCCAGCCACCTAGGTCCGGGTTAAGTTTTCGCTTAAATCGAATCTGTTTTGGCTTTGAATATCCAGCCACCTAGGTCCGGGTTTAGTTTTCGCTTAACTCGGATCTGTTTTGGCTTTGAATATCCAGCCACCTAGATCTGGGTTAAGTTTTCGCTTAACTCGGATCTGTTTTGGCTTTGAATATCCAGCCACCTAGGTCCGGGTTAAGTTTGCGCTTAACTCGGATCTGTTTTGGCTTTGAATATCCAGCCACCTAGGTCCGGGTTAAGTTTTCGCTTAACTCGGATCTGTTTTGGCTTTGAAATATCCAGCCACCTAGATCTGGGTTAAGTTTTCGCTTAACTCGGATCTGTTTTGGCTTTGAATATACAACTACCTAGGTTCGGGTTAAGTTTTTGCTTAACTCAGATCTGTTTCGGCTTTGAATATCCACTCATCGTTTGTTCTATTGCTCAGGTTGCACATGACCGGCGGACTGCTGAATTTCAAAGACTGCTTTTCTCGCACAAGAAGTTGGAAGAAAAATATGAAAAAGTTATTCCTGTGGTGAAAAAAGCAGGTAAGTCGATCATTTTCCTTGTCATCTCTAATATTGTCATTGTTTTGTCTGCGGGATGCCGGCTTACTTTGTGGGTTAACAGGTAACATCAATAATCTCAATATTCGTCTTGAGAAGAAAGTCAAGAGCTTGGAAGGTTAGTTTTCCATTTACCTCGTACTTTTCCCTTTCTAAGACATGCATTAAGTTTCTTTTACTTTGTTTGGCTTTGGTAAAGCCGAGATATGAACCTTTGCATCATCTCACCAAGATTGTACGCCCATGCCTGGTGTAATGCTGCATTTTTTAGAACAAGGCGCCACTCATTCGGCGCAGCTAAAAGAAAAGGATGACGAGATAGCTCGCCTAAGCGCCGAGGTGGAGGCCCTTAAGCTTTCTCAGAAATCCGAGCTAGAAAAGGTCGATCAGGAGTTCTCCGAGGAGAAGAACCGGCTGGCTTTGGAATTGCAAAAGAATAAAGAGCTCTTTGAGGCTGCCGAGCTGAAAACTCGAGGAATGAGCGAGGAAATTGCTCGCTTTGAGAAGAACAAGATTGACTGGGCGAAGGACCTTCAGATGATGATGAGTTACATTCATCGTAAGCATCTTAACACAGCCGGATTATCTTTCTTCCTTCTGCTGCCCTCTGACGCCTCCCTTTTTTGCGCAGGTCATTTTCCTAAAGCTAAGCCCGTGAGCTCTAAAGCGGTCCTTGCTGCTCGTGCGCGCCGAGGTCTCCCTGTTGACGTGAATTTTGAATATTCAATAGAAGATTTCTTGGTTTCTGTCGGCGCTGCCCTTGGTCCGATGAAAATCATGGGCAGGGACTTGGTGCTGGCAGCTATTCGAGCCCACCGTGCTCTCTGGCCGAATACCTCTGGGACTCCTAACATCAGCGAGATCGAATTGCTGGTGACTAGATTGAATGCCTCTGAAAAACAACTAAGTCTTTGGAGGGAATCTGCTGGGCGAGCTGGCGCGGATATGGCCCTCACCGTTATCATGTCATGGTACGAAGACATCTCTCTTGATATCTTGAGAAATCTGCGCACTGGTTCTCGTTGGGTTGAGGACCCCACTTTCGTCGCTCTCCGGCAAGCTCGCGCCTTTCAACTCGTCGAGTATGCCGACGTGCACACCTGGAATGAAGGGCAGAGTTTCCTTCCAAACCCGGACGAGGAGGTCGTAGTCGAGGATGCATCAGATGACGATTCAGCTGAGCAAGGGGGAGGTGAAGATGACTCGGCCACTTCTGGCGACTCCAGTTCGAGCTCGGATGACAACGGCGACGCGCAATCCTCCTCCAAGGGTACCGGGCATTCCACTGCGCAAATTGATGCTCCTCAGCAGCCGCAGGCTTCGGCCGAGGTTGCACCTAGGTCTGCGGAGGGCGAGGTAACATCGGCCGAAGCTCCTCCTACCTCGGAATCCCCAGCCCCTGACCAAGTTGCCGCCTCTCCACCTAAGAACGTTTAAGTCATTTCCTATCCCTGGTATGCCGGGCGTACGATGTAGGTGAAACGTTCATCTGTCCTTTGTATGGAATGAATTTCTTTTGCCGTGTGCTGCTGAGACACATGTTTGTAATTGTTATCACTTTGTCCAAGTGGTCTTGTTTGTCCGAATTTTTTGCTGTGTTGGGCAGCGATTTCTCAATTTGGGGACATATCTATCTTTGTATTCGTAGTTTACCCACTTAACCCAGGTGTGTGCTTTGTATATTATATTTGTTTGGACTGTTGTTACTTTCAAAGTCGAAGTTCGATACTTTCCTTGTATCAAAGGCTAGCCAGGACTTCGGAACAAAATATAGCAGTCCGCGAGTTAATGCCTATGGCGCCGAAATCTAGTGTATAGACCGAACTGCGGAAATAACATAAGGCGGTTGGCGAGTCGCTGCTCAAGGTGCCGCGGTTTAGTGCACAGAAATTGTAATATCATATGGCAGCCCCCAAGTTACTGCTTTGGATGCTGAGGTTTAACATACAACATGAAATTGAAATGACCTATGGCAGTCCCCGAGTTACCGTGCTGGACGCCTAGGTTTGATTCATAAGATGAAATTGAAATATCATATGGCAGTCCCCGAGTCACTGCTCTGGACGCCGAGGTTTAATACATAAGATGAAATTGAAATAGCACACGGCAGTCCCCGAGTCACTGCTCTGGACGCCGAGGTTTTAATACATAACCTGAAATTTAAATAACATATTGCAGTCCCCGAGTCACTGCTCTGGATGCCGAGGTTTAATACATCATTGGTCCTTGACCTTGAAATACTATGCTATGAGTAAAATGGACGAAGCAAGGCTACATTCCATGGCCGCTTCGTTTCTTCGCCAGCTTTGTCTGCCTTGTTCCTTCCGGGGGATTGAGCGTCAATTAGATAATAGGCATCGTTATGTAATGCTTTGCTCACGATGAATGGTCCCTCCCATGGAGGTGACAGCTTGTGCATGCCGGCCGTGCGTTGCACCAGTCGAAGGACTAAATCTCCTTCTTTGAATACCCTTGGATTCACCTTCTTGCTGTGATATCGTCGCAAGTTCTGCTGATAAATAGCTGATCGTGATAGTGCCAGTTCTCTGGCTTCTTCAAGCAGGTCTACCGTATCTTGCCGAGCTATTTCGTTTACCTCTGAGGTTGTATACTGAGTAACTCTTGGCGAGTCATGTATTATGTCGGATGGAAGCACGGCCTCTGCCCCGTATACCAGAAAAAAATGGTGTATAGCCTGTTGATCTATTCGGAGTAGTCCTGAGGCTCCATAATACAGCTGGGAGTTCCTCAATCCAACATCCTGCCGACCTTTGCAGCGGTTCAACAAGTCGTGGTTTTATTCCTGACAATACTAGTCTGTTAGACCTCTCTACTTGCCCATTAGACGCTGGGTGAGCCACAGAGGCAACATATAGTCTTATATGTTTCTCTCTGCAAAATCTGGCGAAGGCTCCTTCTGCAAAATTTGTGCCATTATCCGTAATAATACTGTGCGGATACCCATATCTTAAAATAATATCTTTGAGAAATTTCACTGCTGTGGGCCCATCGCATTTTTTTATTGGTTTCACCTCAATCCATTTCGTGAACTTGTCCACCATAACCAATATGTGGGTCATTCCCCCTCGGGCCGGCTTAAATGGTCCCACCATATCTAAGCCCCACACAGAAAATGGCCAAGTGATGGGTATTGTTTTTAACTCGGCCGATGGCATACGTATCCTGGTTGCATATCTCTGACAACCATTGCATTTTTCCACCAACTCTTTGGCTTCTTTCAACGCCGTCGGCCAATAAAATCCATGCCTGAATGCTTTGGCTACCAAGGCACGAGATGAGGCATGGTGTCCACACTCTCCTTGATGTATATCCAGGAGGATCTCCTGGCCTTCTGCCGAACTCACACATTTCTGCAATACGCTTGTGACACTTCTTTTATACAGCTCATTGTTTATGATTGTATAAGCTTTTGCTCTCCTTATAGTTTGTCTAGCTAATACTTCATTATCCGGCAATATTGACTCTTTAAGGTAAGAGAATATGGGTTGCGCCCATGGCGGTGTGACTTTTTCTGGCGCACTCTCATTGTCTATTTCCATGTTTTCTGCCGACATATCCGTCTCGGCTTTCTTTATGATTGTGCTTACTTCTGCTCTCCTCCTTTTGGGGGATTCTGAGTTATATTGCTGGTCTACTTCCATCGGCACATTGTCTGCTGCCGAATTAGCCGGAATAAAGATTGATTCGGATTCTAGTGAAGGGATTATTGATGGTTTTCTGAGGTGTTCCAGGGCTATACCCGGTGGGATTGACTACCGGGTTGATCCGAGCTTTGACAACGTGTCTGCGGCATCATTTTCTGCCCGAGGTATGTGGTGAAATTCACATCCTTCAAAGTATCCACTGATCTTTTGCACATGAAATCTGTATAAAGACATATTAGTATCTAATGCATCCCAACTACCTAAGACTTGCTGTACTACTAAGTCCGAGTCCCCATAGCATAAGATTCGGCGTATGCCGATCTCTTTTTCTACTTTCAATCCATGGACCAGTGCTTCATATTCGGCTACGTTGTTGGATGCTGCAAAATGTATTTGTAGCACATATTTTAGCTGATCTTTTTTAGGCGAGGTTAACACTATTCCCGCCCCCAAACCATTTCTTAGTTTGGAACCATCGAAATGCATCGTCCAATAATTTGGATCTGGTAATGGTGGCTCGTATTGTACTTCGGCCCAATCTAAGAAGTCAACATCGCTTGAGATTTGATTGCATCTCTCCTATCAAATTGTGGAGCGTATGGTGACAACTCGATTGCCCACTTTGCTATTCGGCCACTTGCATCTTTGTTGCTCAATATGTCGGCTATGGGCGCTTCACAGATCACTCTGATGGGATGTTCTTCGAAGTAATGTTTAAGCTTTTTTGCCGACATATATACTCCATAAGCCATCTTCTGATAATGTGGGTAATTCTGTTTTGAAGTGGATAATACCTCACTTAAATAATACACCGGCCTTTGTACGGATTTATCATCTTCAAGTCGTTCTACTACGACTACAGCACTCACTACTCTGTTGGTAGCCGCTATATAGAGTAACATAGGCTCTTTTGATAATGGAGAAGCTAAAACGGGTGCTGTGACTAACATTTTTTTCAACTCATGAAATGCACCGTTGTCAAATGGGTCCAAATGAATTTATCTGATTTCTTCATCAGCTGATATAGTGGTAGCGCCTTTTTTCCCAGCCAACATACAAACCGGCTGAGCGAGGCTAGACAACCTGTGAATTTTTGTACATCATTTAAGCATCTCGGCAATTCCATTCTTTCTACTGCTTTTATCTTTGTTGGGTTGGCTTCTATACCTCGGCTAGATACAAGAAAACCGAGCAATTTTCCTGCCGGCACGCCAAACGTGCACTTTTCCGGATTAAGTTTCATTCGGAATCTTCTCAAGTTTTCAAAAGTTTGCGATATCTTCCAAAGAAGGTTTTGTTTTCCTTGGTTTTGATGACCACATCATCTACATATACTTGTACATTTTTCCTATTTGATCGTGTAGACATTTTTGCATGCATCTCGATATGTTGCTCCTGCATTTCGCAGTCAATGGCATTGTGCGATAGCAATAAGCCCGTCACGGGTAATAAATGCGCCTTTAGTGGATCGGCCGGATTTAACGGTATCTGGTGGAAACCAGAGTACGCGTCTACAAATGATAATAACTCACAACCAGCGGTCGAATCAATGACTTGGTCTATTCTAGGCAATGGAAAAGGATCTTTTGGACACGCCTTGTTCAGGTTCGTGTAATCGATACACATTCGCCATACAATGGCTACATTGGGATCATCTTTCTTCTTTTCTACTAGCACCGGATTCGACAACCAATCTGGGTACAGCACCTCCATGATGAACCCGCGAGGAGCCGAGCTATTTCATCCCCTATTATTTTTCTCCGTCTTCGCGAAGCGGCGGAGAGGTTGCTTCACCGGCCTTGCTCCGGCCTTACATTCAAAGAGTGCTCATTAACTCCTCGGAACACCTTGCGATCCTGAGTTGACCATGCAAATATGTCCCGATTCTCACGGAGGAAGTTGGTGAGCTCGCTTCCTATTTAGCGTCCGGCCTGCACCAATAGTAACAAAGACGCGGAATTGCTCATCTATTTGAAACTTCTTCGTTTCTTTAGTCGGCTGAAAAGAGACACTGCCATGCGGGTTGGCTAGTGCCGGCATGTTCAGCTGCGCCGACTGAGCGAGGGCTGCTACCTCCTGAATCCTTCTTTTTTCTCTTGCTATAACCAATGACTCGCCAAATTTGACCCGCTGAAGCACACTCCATTGACTTTGTAATCCCAATCGTTATCACTCCTTGTGGTCCGGGTAGCTTCATTTTCAGATAACTTACATGACAGCTGCCCATGAATTTGGCCAACGCTGGCCGTCCGAGTAAAGCATGATAACAACTCTCTAGATCCACCACCTCAAACTCTAAGTTTTCTGCTCTGCAGTTATCTCTTGTGCCGAATAACACATCGACTCGGACCTTACCAATGGGTTCACATGAAAGCCCTGGCACTATCCCATGGAAAGTGGTCCTCGTGGACTGCAACATGTTCTGCGATATTCCAAGCTTATGCATGGTATCTTTGTACATGATGTTGATACTACTTCCATTGTCAATGAGTACCTTTGAGAATTTCACATTGATGCTTGGTCCAACAAATGTCGGATCCAACACGAGTGCATATGATCCAGGATTCGGCATTATCTTGGGATGATCCTTTATGCTCCAAGTTACTTCCTGATCAGACCAAGGCACATATCTCGGTATCACCGGCATAACTGCATTTACTTCCATATGCCGGCGTTGCACACTCTGTTTGTCTTGCTATTCCGTTGTGAACACACAATAAGACTGATGATGTTCTTCAATCATTGCGTCCGTATTCGCCGGTTTGTTCTTCCATCCGGACTTGGTTCATCACTTGATGCACCGTCTCTCGATCCGAAGTTATCGCATTCGGGAGGGGCGGTAACATCAGTTGCTGTGCATTTGCTCCAGTCAACTGTGGTTGACGCTGTTGATGTACTTGATGGGGTGCCTGAACCGCTGCGGGGTTACCCATTGCATTTTTCATCCATGCACATTGGCGGGTTGTATGGTTGGCTGGTCTGGATGGGTTTGACGTGTGAAATTTGCACGGCTGATCTAACATGGATTCGAACGTGTACTTTGGCCTCTCCTGCCACTGTTTCTTTTGTTCGGGGGTCCATTGCCTTTTTCCTTCATTCCTTGGTGTCCACTGCTGAGGACCATTCTTTTGCCGTTTGGTCCGTGACTTCGGCTGATCTTGCGCCATCGCTGCTACTTGGGCGAATTATATCTATAATCCGGTCTTTCCTCTTCTTCTTCCTCGAATCACCGCTACCGATGACCCGCCAAATCTCTTGCATAATGGTCCTGTTTCGCGGTGATCCGCCGACATTAATTCTGGTTGCGTCGGATCTCCTAATGCGAGGAGTCCGCTATTCTAATAGTTTACGCCAAAGGTGGTCGGCATATCTCTTTGTAGACGCCACAAGATGCGCTGCCATAACGGCATCCTTGTGCGAACCAAGCTATTGCTTGCGATTCTATGACTCCTTCACATGAGTTTCTCAGATTGCACCACCGAGTTAAAACTCTATCTGTTTATTCGGCCTCGCTTGCACATGGCTAATTGTTGTGGCCTGTTTGGCCTCTTGTATGTGCTAGTAAAGTTGACAAACATTTTCAAAATCCAGCCAACAGCTTGATACCGCCGGTAGATTATTCAGCCATACCCTAGTTGGTCCTTCCAGCATTTGTGGTACATACCGTACTGCCCATCGTAAGTTTCCACCCGCTATTTTTACAGCAGTGGCATAGTCAATCAACCAGTCTTGTGGTTTGGTACTCCCATTATATGTTTTGGTGCCCCTTGCTAGCTGAAAATTCGGCACAGGTGGCTCGCCCATGATACGTGGTCCAAAGCATGTCGGCCCTGGTGGAGCCTGTTCTTCCAATAATTCGGACCTGTATAGCCGGTCTAGCTTCACTCTTGCATCATTTGATGGCAAATCCCTGTACAGAACTCTGTCTTGTATTCCATAATGGTTGTTTCCGCCATGGATCGCATATTCCATTTCGGAATAACCATCATTGTATCTCTCATTAATTTGATTGTGGCGAGCTGGCCTCGTTTCTCTTTCCTACCGGGGTTCATGCCTCGGTTGCGGGTTGAGTGGCAGTTCTCTCCTTACTTCGACCGGGGTATTGTTCTCATGATTGCCTCTCGCGGGTTCTCCTCTGTCGAGGTCTCTGTTGCCTCGGCTTCCGCCATCTTTCTCCACACGGCCGTGGTTTCTCTCCCCACTGTTACCTCGGCTTGCATTGCCTCTGTTCTCATTTGCCTTTCCGGCCATTGCCGGATCATATGGGACAATCTGCTTGTTCCTCTTTCCCGAGGTTACTGCTTTGTCTCTTCGAGCATTATTTCCGGGTGAGGATGCTGCTGCCACGGACAAGGCAGGTGCTGCTCCTGCCGAATGAACCATTCGCGAGGCCCCCGGCCTCGCCGGGTTTGTTCTGAGTATTTCCTCATTTTGCTGGTTCGCGATGCGAACCAGCTCGTTTACTCTTTCTTGTTGTTTCTGCCGGGCCTCACCGGTCAACCCCTCTAACTCTAATGCTGTGGCATTTGCCGCTCTTAGGTTCCTTGCCGGGGTACTGTACCTCGGCAAGCCCAAATCCTCTGATTCTGTTTTATGAGCATCATGCTCTTTGTTGATGTCATCCATGAGGTTTTTCCCTCTCAATCTTAGCTCGTCCACCCGTTCTTGCGCGACGTCAAGCTTATTTGCTTTGGCATATTCTCGCAGGGTCCTGTTTAAGGACTCCCGCAAGGCCGACACCTTTTTTTGCCTCTATCAGCACCTTTTGCCTGGTTTCCTCTAACTCTGCCTGAGCATTTGCCGGATTAAGTATCGGCGCTACAGGTGTAGTCAAGCTTTCTATGGTCGCCTGAAGAATATTCTCTGGCCTTTCCAGAGGTGGCCCTCTTACTCTTGGTGCCTTTGGGGTGGTGTCCTGCACCTCGGTCGGGTTGGTCGCTGGCGGGATTACCTCGGTGGGCATTGGTGATGTCTGCCTGTGCGCTGCAGACACCGATGGCGGTTCTTCGTCGACCCGGTAGCTGCTACTCCAGTTTGCACCCCGGCCGCGACCATCACCTCGACGCTGCCTGCAGTATGCGCTCCGGGCAGACGACTTGCAGCGTGAAGAGGTGGATTTCCTGCAACAACAACTTTGTGAGGATAAACACTGGAGGTGTCGACGCCGACGTAAACCTCGTGATCGCCCAGGCTGATGAAGACGCCATTACGCGGTGGAGTTTTCCCCCTGAAGCTCCCTGCATTATCGCTGACATAGTCACAGAGACCAAATCTCTGGACCAAGCCAGAAACAACGCGCTCGCCAGTCTTGATGAAGCTTCCCGTCCGGATCATAACTCCAGCTAGCACCGCTACTGGCCCCACGGTGGGCGCCAACTGTCGTGGTGGTGGCACGGCAGATGCCATGGGTAGGCTAAAGTTTGGGGCCAATGGATGCTAGTGGGATTTGGGGAGGGAAGATGTAGTGGATTCTACACACAGAAAGATAACGCAAAGATCTGTATTTCTCCTTCCTTGGGTTACAAGTGCTCCTTGAGCTGTATACAAGGAGAAAGAGAGAACTTTACCAGCCTAACGGTACCAAGAATCAGTCTCCCCCTCCCTTAGGGTCCAAGCCTACCCTTATAAAGGAGAGCCTTGGGTTCCTTTAGGGCTGATGTGGCAAGCATATTCGAGGAATATGCTTGTCCCAATATAGTAGTTCGGCGCCCCCCTTTCCCTGTCGCTCCCCTAATGACGGCAAGGTTCCAGAGGGACCCTCCTGTGTGCCTCGGGCTTCAGGACTGTCACCTCCGTGACCTCCTTCTGTCTCTCTGTCGCTCTGCGCCTTTGTCCCTAGTGCTTGGCTTCGCTCAGATTCTCCCTAGCCTGCTACTAGAGTTTGACTTTGGGCTTCTCCTTCTCCTGCAAGTTTCAGATCATTTCGCCTCGCGTAACTCGGCTTATCCTTCACCTGCATCAAGATTACTTGGGCTAACCCGGCCGACTTACGCAGTATCTCGGCTGGGTAATGCCTTGCCATTACTATAAGGGTCCTGCCCTTTCCTATCTCGGCCGACCTCTATAGGATTCGGCCGACTCAGACTGTAACTCGGAAACTAGACGGGGAACATCCTTTCGTCTTTCCCCGTCTTTACCCTATCCGGGGTTACCTCCCCGACACCAAGTCATTCCTCAAGGAAGTGACTTGAGCCTTGAGCTCTTTGATTTCCTCTACATGGTTAGTATAAATACAAGTACTAGAGGAAGTAGAAGCTTCATTGTTAGAGCAACAAGGCAAAGCAATTAATCCAACACAAGGTTTATCAATAGTATGGCTAGATGAATTACTAGGACTAGCACATGGCAAAATAGCATTTTGAGTAGAATTTGTGCTAATGTCCAAAAGAGGCTCACAAGATGTTACCTTAGTAATACTTGCCTCATGAGCTAACTTTATCCCATCATAAGAGATTAGAAGATCATTATGAGAGCCCGAGAGCTTTTCGTGACTTTCTTCCAATTTCCTATACTTGTTAGTTAGCAACTCAAGTTGAGCCCTTAGCTCAACATACTCCTTTAGGATAGATGCTTCACAAGAAGTAGAGTTAGTAGCACAAGCATCATTAATGGAATTTTCCTTTTCATGCTCATAAGATTCAATTTTTTGTGTGAGGAGACAATTAGTGTGCTTCTCCTTGGCAAGCTCTTGCTTAAGGAGATTGAATCTCTGACTCACATCATCAAGTTGGAAATCCAACTCCTCTATGGTTCCCGTTTGTTTAGTTATGGTGTCCATAACGTGTTTGAGACAAGTAACGGCCTTATTATTACCACGAAGAGAGGTACACAAAAAAGTCAACTCAAGCAAGAGAGCACTAGTATCCTCATCAATGTCATCATCACTATCATCATTATCATTGCTATTATCTTTACAAGATATATTGGGATCCAAAGTAGGAGATACCTTTGATCCTCTTGCCATAAGGCACATGTGAGCATGGGAGAATGAAGATGAGGATATTCTTGAATCTTCATTCATGATCATGTCTTGCTTCATAGAATGTTTGATTTCCTCTACATTGTTAGATAAACAACTAGAGGAAATAGAAGCATTTTGTTCATGGTAACAAGGCAAATCAAGCGTATCATCTACACTAGTACTCAAATAATTTCTAGATGATATACAAGGACTAGCAACACAAGGGGATATAGCATTATTGTTGCAAGAAGTGCTTAAGTCCAAAGAAGAAACATTGCAATGGGATAGAGATGAAGGATCATCATTAGCGAGCACAATATCAACATTGCAATTCCCAACACCACTCACCATATCTTTACCTTGTGTCTTGCAACACATTGGTGAAGTGGGTGAAGATGAGAACTCATCGCGGCCGGAGGTGGAAGCAACTTGGAGCTCTTCATGATGTGAAGGAAAAGAGATCTCCTCGGAGAAACCACCGAAAATATTAGAAATGGAACCACCAAATATTTCTTTAAGCTTGGTCCACTTCTCATGAGACGACTTGCGCTTTACAATCGTCAAGAACAAATTAACTGTGGGGCTCAAAGAGAAAATAAGCTCATTGGATACTTGAGCTTCAATGTCAACACCCGGATTTTTCAATCCTAGATGCCTGTTATGCCATACATCGCAATCCCAGGATTACCATTTTTGCGAGACATAACAGAATTGGATACCATAGTACTTCATCCATTACAACGATACATAAGTTCTTACACAAATAGGGATCTCATGATTCCGTTCTTAATACAACATCAAGCAGCGAAATACGTAATAATAACGGTAGCGTAGGCGAAGCTCCATCTTCGGGGTCACAGGCAATGCTGATGATGGGAGATGATCCTAGTTGTCGTAACCTTCCTGGGGTCCATCTTCCAGGTACTCCTCTTCATAGTCTGGCCATGGGAATAGCCAGGGACAAAGCCATGAGTACTCTTTAAGTACTCGCAAACTAATACTAGCAAGTAAGGGGTTTTTGGAGAATAGGACTCTAGGCTCTAGGGTTGTTTTGCAAAAAGCCAGGTTTATCTCTACTAAGTTCCAAAGCTAGTCACAAATTTTATAACTCCTAAGTGGGATCTTGTAATTCAGGTCACAACTCTGTCGTGGTCAAGTCAAAGTCTCACTTCAGTTCACAAGTCATTTTGAAAAGTCTGACGGGGGAACAGTATGGCCACTCCAACTGTCCATAACCGCAGACGCGGCTATTCGAATAGTTTGACACTCTGCAGAGATTGTACACTTTCACCACAACATTCGATACATTCGTCAGGAACAAATCCTGAATTCACCATACTCAGTATGCGGATAATCAATCCTAACCTTTCAATTACACTCCCTAGTATCAGCACCTCTCCTGTGAGTTTGGCCTCCCAACCATGACCACTGTCATCTTGGGTACTGCACAGGTGGACAATCTTCACAAGGTAGCCTTAGCTCAGACCTTGGCCGTGAGGGAACTAATACTAAGGTATATAAGTTTCCAGTCAAGCCCTACCCAATATTCGGCTATTGTGGTTGTACGATAAAATTGGAATGGTATCGCATCCAAACAACCATCAGTTTTATAAAGGGCTAAGGCTCATGCCTCAACATTTTCATCACCAAAATCATTAAGTGTTTGGAAACACATGTCCAAAACATTTCAATAGAATGATCCATCATTCCAAGGTTTTCATAACCATTTTTCCACCAAGTATTCCCATCTAAGGTTGATCAAGTTTTATGCTTAGCACTAGCATCTACAGGTGGGGGTAATAATGATGAGGGGTGGTACTAGTGGAGTTTCACTAAGTCTAACCTTATACCTTAGGCTGAGATCAGGGCTCTAGCTTAGGCCAAATTTTATGCTCTTTAGGCAACCTTGAGCACAACTGTCTAATATCTACCAAACTCTTAGGTAGACTCTAAGTAAGCTTTGATAAAGAAAAAAAAAGAAGCTTGCCATAAAACTAGGATTGGTTTAGCAAGTAGGTATGATCACATATGCTTAAGGCATATAGTATTCATATCACAAGTATGGGCTTGTGGCAAAAATATGGTATCTTGCAAGTGGTAGCTTGCATTGGTCAACTTGATTAGTAAAGCTTGCCTTGTGCAGAGCAGTGGTTGAAGTTCTCCTCAGCTTCCTCTTCGTAGTATCCTCCTTCCTCCTCGTAGTATCCTTGGTCGGTACTAGCGTCTATGAATAAATACGAGGTACACAATCACCAAACAATACTTAACTACTTGCAATAATTACACACAAGGGTCCTATAGATGATCTAGCATCATCTCTAACATTACAAGGTTAAGGATTGGTTTAAACCCTTTTATTTTAGAAAAGTAATTTCTACTCATTGAAAAACTACTTAAGATTTAATATTCTCCAAACTAAACATGGGATCATGTTGACACATGTCATCACCACATATTATAGTCCATGGGAATGTGATTTAAAGTGGTGTCACAATTTAATAAGGTTTTACCCTTTTATTTTAATTGATTAAAGTGGCTAGAAATTCTTATGTAGCATTCTTTTATTCCTTGAACAATATTTCTGCAAGTAAACCTATATAATTTTATATATTCTGAAAGGTATGGTTAAATGTGATTTTTGAGAGTTGTAATCAACTCAAAAGCTTTTATGGTTTAAATTTGAAAAATGTTTGAATGCAGAAAAGCTTCTGCCTTGTTATTTTTACTAAGGGTGATCTACAGATCCAAATGACTTGAATCCAACGGGCTTGGATTAAGCATTCACAGACCTTTCCAAAAAAATTGGTTTCATCCAATTTGGTGCACTGAATCGATCTGGGTTGATTTTTGAAGTTGGGTACAGAAGTGTGTTTGAATTTAAAAAGAAAAGGTTTAATTTGAATTGCTTGGCTCAAGGAAATTCTAACGGGTCGGCCTGCTAAGCGCAGTGCTCCCGGGCTGCGTAAGTGGGTGTCCCCACTCCGCTGACACGGGCTGGGCGGCGGTATGGGCAACGTGGGTCGTTCGATCTAGTTCTAATCCAACGGTGAGGGTCATCGTCGACGCGAGACAGCTCCGTGAGAACAAAACCTAGCGCCAGCTGGGGGGTGCTGGGGCTCACCGAATGCAGGCGAGGGTCGGCGAGGCGGGCGAACGACGAAGTCGACGACGGCGATCCTCCTGGTACCGGTGGCTTCTCCTGGGGCGGCTCCAATCGCTGGCTCCCTTCTTCTCCAGAGGCGGCGGGCTCCGGTGAAATTCTGGCGAGGTGGTGCTCGCCTTGCTCTGAGAATGGTGTGGCACGGTCAGTGGGGAGAGGGGAGTGAGATGGTGTGAAGAATTTGTGCGGGGGTGGCCTCTATTTATAGTCGAGCGAGGGGACCGTCGGGGCGCAAGGTGAGCTCATCGGGGGTGACGTTACATGCAGCTAATGGCATGGGCAAGGGTAGGGGACGGTGCTGTGTCTCCTGGCGATGCTCAACGACATGATCGCGAGGCATGGGGCGGTGTGGTTTGGTCTGGAACGGGCGGCGCTCTGCGCGGCAGAGGCGGCGTCTTCGACGGCGGGCGGTGGCTGTATGGCACGGGGCGGCAAACGGGGGTGTCTGGCGGTGTCCTGGGTCGGTGGTGATCGTGTGTGCGCGCGGTGAGGGCGGCGTACGGTCTGTGGACGCTGGTCGCGGGTGGCGTTCTGGCGCACGCCGCATGGTCTGGGCGTGTCTCGTGCGCGTGGTCGAGGCTTGGCAACGCCGGTTGGGACAGTGCGATGGCGGTGGAGGGTGGCCTCCCGGACATGCTTGGCTAGGCTTGCTGCTGCTCCTAGCTTGCTGTCCACAATGGGGTGACATGGGGGTGCTCGGCTGTTCACCATTAATGGCAATGGCAAGCTCACAGGGGTGCTAGTGTTGGGCTAATCTTTCTAGATGATCTACTGGGTTGTGTGTGAGCTAACTAGGGAACAAGTTAGGCTCAAAACACTGCACACTATAGTGTTTGTGGTTTTGTTTGATTTGTGTCTGCAACCTGTTTGATGAAATGGCCGCATGAACTCAAGTTTTGAATTTTGAAATGAATTTTGGTGAGTTTGCTAGATTGGTTCTGGTGAGTCTGCAGATGCTTGGGTTTTGAAAGTTGAGCTTGTTTGAGTGGGTTTTGAAAAAGTGGGATCTTCCCATATGAAGAAGATTCAATTTTGAATTGTCATTTAAACTATGCATTTGAAAGTTTCTGGATGATCACAAAGTGGGCCTTGATACTCTGTTATGAGTACATTCAATGGGTGCAAAGATCCGAAAAGTTTCATTAGGTTTTGAAAGTTTGAGACAGCCAAAGTAGGCATGTGAGTTAAATTGGCCAAAATGACCATTCACTTAATATATTTGTTTTGATTTACTTGTCTTTAGGAAAAGTGTGGGGAATGTTTTAGATGATGTTATTTTCACCTAAGAAACATTTTACAAGCAATGGTTCACACAAACAAGGTGGTTTTTAAAGAAATTCAAAATTCATGCATACACATATACATGCATTCATGAATTCATTTAGAAAAGTTTTTGTTAACCCTAAACTTGATGATTAGTGTTTTGATGATCTAAGTTTGATATTTTTGGGATGTTACAAACCTGCCCCCCTTAAACAAAATCTCGTCCCGAGATTTGAAAAAGGACGAAAAGATTACCTAGGATTTGAAGAGATATGGAAACTCCGTTCTGATGTGATCTTCGCGTTCCCAGGTAGCCTCCTCTTCATTGTGGTTGCTCCACTGAATCTTGAGAAACTTGATGCTCCGGGTTCTGGTGGTTCGAAAGGCTTCCTCCAATATACGGATGGGTACTTCGGAATAGGTTAGGTCATCGTTGATCTCTATGGTCTGGTGATCGATATTCTTGAACACTTCGGTCTTCTCGGGGACTTCGAGACACTTGCGAAGTAACGAGATATGGAACACATTGTGCACAGCTGACATCTCTTCAGGTAGTTCCAGTTGATACGATACTTCTCCTCGACGGTTCAAAATTTTGAAAGGTCCGATATATCTGGGGGCTAACTTTCCTTTGAGTTGGAAACGTTGCATTCCCTTGGCGACACTTTCAGATAAACAAAATCTCCGATGTTGAAGGCGAGATCTCGACGTCTCTTGTCGGCGTAACTCTTTTGTCGGGATTGGGCTGTCTTGAGGTGTTCACGAATCTTGTGAACCTTCTCTTCTGCTTCTCGTAGGATGTCGGGTCCGAAAATCTGACTCTCTCCTACTTCCGACCAGTTCAAAGGGGTGCGACACTTTCTTCCGTACATAAATTCAAATGGGGCCATTTGCAAACTGGCTTGGTAACTATTGTTGTATGAAAATTCTGCAAACGGCAGACAGTCTTCCCATTTGGATCCATATTCTAACACACATGCTCTAAGCATATCTTCGAGTATTTGGTTTACTCGCTCCGTTTTTCCATCGGTCTGAGGGTGATACGCGGTACTGAAATCTAGGCGGGTTCCTAAACCTTCTTGGACTTTCTTCCAGAATCTCGAGGTAAACTGAGTTCCTCGATCCGAGACTATGTTCTTGGGGACTCCTTGCAAACTAACGATCCTAGCGATGTATAATTCCGCTAGCTTCGAACTCTGATAGGTGGTTTTGACGGGCAATAAATGGGCGACTTTGGACAATCTGTCCACTATGACCCAAATAGAGTCATTTCCCCTACTAGAAGTAGGTAGTCCAGTGATAAAGTCCATTCCTACAGAATCCCATTTCCATTCCGGAATTTGCAAAGGTTGCAACAATCTAGCGGGTCTTTGATGTCCTGCTTTGACTCGCTGACATATGTCACACTTGGCGATATAGCTTCCGATTTCTCTCTTCATCTTATGCCACCAAAATTGCTCTTTCAAATCTTGATACATCTTAGTTCCTCCGGGATGGATAGAATAAAGAGTATCATGAGCCTCCTTCAAGATAACTTCTTTCAATTCCGAATCTGCTGGTACACAAAGGCGTCCTTTGTACCACAAAACTCCTTCTTCGTCCTCGGTGAATCCGGGTACTTTGCTCACCGACACGACGCTTGATTCCGTCGACATCGGCATTTTCCTTCCGCCTCTTTAACTGACCGATCAAAGTGGGCTGAAGTTCGATGCTAGCCAAAATCCTTCACTTACTAATTCCATTCAAAATCTTCCATCTCTTTGTGCAAACTTGGTTGCTCCTTTAAAATCATGGAGTTCAAGCACGGCAATGCTAAGGGCATCGGCTACCACATTGGCTTTTCCAGGTGATAGTGAATGTCCGTGTCGTAATCCTTGATTAGCTCAATCCATCTTCTTCGCCTCATATTCAGCTCCTTCTGAGTGAATATATACTTTAGGCTCTTGTGATCTGAATAAATCTCACAACGGTTTCCCATCAGGTAATGTCTCCATGTCTTTAGGGCTAGAACTACGGCTGCGAGTTCGAGGTCATGGGTTGGGTAATTTTGTTCATGTTGCTTCAATTGTCGCGATAGATAAGATATAACTTTGCCTTTTTGCATTAGCACACATCCGAGACCAATCTTGGATGCGTCACAATACACATCGAAGGGCTTCATGATATCCGACATGATCAAGATTGGGGCTGAAATCAATCTCCTCTTGAGTTCTTGAAAACTCGCTTCGCACTTGTCTGTCCATTCAAACTTCTTGTCCTTCTTCAGCAATTGGGTCATGGGTCGGTCTATACTTGTGTATCCTTCTACGTATTTGGTGTATTATCCCGCCTATCCGTGAAAAGCACGATCTTGGGTTTGTGTGGTTGGGGATTGCCATTCTTCTACATCTTTCACTTTGGTGGTCAACGGCAATTCCTCCGGCTGATACAATGTGACCGAGGAATCCTACTTCCTGTAACCAGAATTCACATTTGCTAAACTTTGCATACAGCTGATGCTCTCTAAGGGTTCCAAGAATGGTCCTTAGGTGTAGCTCATGTTCTTATTCTGATTTGGAATAAATCAGAATGTCATCGATGAAAACAACGACAAACTTATCCAGGAAGTCCATAAAAATCTTATTCATGAGATTCATGAAATAAGCGGGGGCATTGGTTAATCCAAAAGACATGACTGTATACTCATACAATCCATATCTGGTGGTGAAAGCAGTCTTTGGTATATCCTCTGCACGAATTTTGAGTTGATGATAGCCGGTTCTAAGATCAATCTTAGAAAACACCTGGGCACCGGTCAACTGATCAAACAAATCTTCTATCTTGGGCAAAGGGTACTTGTTCTTGATGGTGACATCATTCAACTTCCGATAATCCGTACATAAACGGTTACCTCCATCCTTCTTGTCCACAGACAAGACAGGTGATCTCCATGGGGACGCACTTGGTTGAATCAATCCGATTTCCAACATGGAATCCAGTTGCTTCTTCAGTTCTTCTAGTTCTGACGGGTTCATACTATAGGGTCTCTGGGCTATGGGTCCTGTTCCGGGGATTAGTTCGATGATAAACTCGATATCCCGATCTGGGGGCATACCGGCAAAACATCTGAAATACATCGGGTATTCGCAGACTATCCGAACTTGGTCAATGGTAGGTTGGGCTAGACTCTTGTTACATTTGAATTGACGAGGTAAGGTTTCGATATATGTTCGATCGATATTCGGTGGTCGGTCATGGTAATGGCTTTCTTGGCACAGTCAATCAATCCTTTATGTTTGGACATCCAATCCATTCCTAGTACTACTTCCAAACCTTTAGTTCCGAGTACTATTAGATTAGCATAAAAATCTATGCCATGGATTCGGATAGGGACGACTTTGCAAATTTGCCTAGCCTTGGTGGTTGATCCGGGAATTTGCACAATCATCACATGCTTCAATTTGGTTGGTTGAATTTTACTGGTGCAGGCAAATTCTTCGGTGACAAATGAATGCGGTGCACCAGAATCAAACAACACTCTTGCAAGTACTGAATTAACAGAAAACATACCCAGCACGACGTCTGGCGCTTCCTGAGCTTCTTCAGCATGCATGAGAAAAAGACGGCCATTGCGGTTGAGTGAATTCCCTGGGGCAAATCTTCTCCTGGTGGACATGATGCTGCTGAGCTGGGACATTACGTTGGGGGTGGCACTCTTCTTGTTGGGGCACTCATTGGAATAGTGGCCTTTATTTCCACATCATAACAGGTCACTGTGACTTGTCCTTAGCTGCGATAGGCACAACATTGCTTCCATCCTTGGGGCGATGTTGGGGTTGGTGGTAGTATTGTTGGTGTTGAACTTGGGTGGGCACGGTGAAATTGCTAGAGTTGCTAGGGTTGTTGTGATTTCCTCCGGTCTAGGGTTTCCACGGTTGGGATAGGTCGGACGGGTCATAGGGGTCTGTTGGTTCTTGGGGCAAATCACGGAGATGGGTTAGCGATACTTTGGGGTCCGATGGGTTCTGGTTGATGCATCATGCGACGCTTGCAGTTCTCATTGGCTTGGTTGATCTTTCCTTCCATTTGGATAGCGAGTCGACAAGGGCTTCAATATCCACAAAGGGGATATTGATTAACACCGCTGCATCTCGTCATGCGCACCATTCAGAATCTTTCTTTCTTCTTGGCTTCGTGTCTATCTCGTCCGGCATACCTAGCTAATGACAAAATTTTGTCATGGTATTTCACTGATCATCCTTCCTTTTTCAACTCTCTGAACTCGTCTCTCATTCTCTTGATTAAACCTGGTGGCACATGGGTTACGCTAAACTTGACCTTGAATTCCTCCTGTGTCATCATCCGCCTCCGGTCATTGCACGAACACTGTTCCACCATGACCTGGCATCTCCGACTAGATAATGGGTGGCGAACAAGACTTTCTCGTTGGCTTCCACTCCGTCTACTTCTAAGTTATTTTCCATGGTTTGCAGCCAATCATCGGCGTCTAGGGGTTCTTCCGACTTGGTGAAAACGGGTGGGTTGGTATTCTGGAAATTCTTGAGCTTAGATCCGTGGTTGTCCTGATTTCCATGGCCTTGGTTGTTATGGGCTAGCTGGGCTATCTGTTGCAGAGTGGCTAGGTTGGCTTGACGTTCCGCTCTTTCAGCTTCATGTCGAAGTCAACATTTGCAGGATCTGCAACATCGGGTCCGGGGCTGAACCACTTCCTCCACGTGGCATCTGAAGATTTAGATAGATCATGAGAAAAGAGGGAAATTGCTAAGGGTTTGGGTTTTTGAAAAGTTTTTTTGGAGTTTGACTCAAGTTTTCTAGCAACTGGCTTTTTCATTCAATCACTCATAGCACACAGTACAACACACACCACAACAAGGAAAAACAGATGGTTTTAAGAACCATTCTGGAATCTACGATACAGTGGGACCGACTACTACTCACTACGCTAGTGCTTAGTGCTACTACTCCTTGGAGTCTGTGGCTTCATCATCTTCAGGATCATCGATGAAGGCAAAATCATCCTCATCAGTGAAGAAGTCCATGGCCTGATCCTCCAGAAAATCATCGTCATCGCTGAGATAGGAGTAAGGGTCTCCACGAAGATCTTCTCCGGCATTCTCCCTTTCCTCCAACTGCATGTCTCTCTCGTGGATGGTCTCTTCCAGAGATGAGATGCGGTGGCGAAGACGGGCAATAATGCGCTCCTTCTTGTCGAGTTAACGGCGACGAGACTTGCGATCCTTTGCTAGCATGGCTATGGTCTGATCCTTCGTCTTGATGATGGCAGACTTGTGGTTGCAATAGTCACGGCAGTTGTCCAACTCCTGCTGACGGTCATACATCATGAAGCTGAGGTGGTCCAATTGAGTCTTCAGCTCGGGGTGGTATGGTGCTTCCAGTGGTTGTCCATTTGCATCACGTCTTGGGAAAAACTCAAAGCGAGTACCCTTGATCTGATTGATGCTCTGCCCACACAGACGGGAAAGATATTCCTGCATTGCTCTGGCAAGTCCATCGAGCCAGTCGTTTTCCCTCAAGGTAAACTGAATTCCCTCCGCTGTGGGAGGTTCAATCTTTCCTCGGAGACTTGCAACAATTAGCCACTGCAAATCTTCTCCTCCTTGATCATTGAGCTGAGCTCCGAAGAACTCGGGGTGTGGACGTTCCAGAAGTTCCGAAAGCTGATCTAGATCCCTCTCAAAGATAAGGTCTCCCCCATTTCCGAGTTGATAAAACTTGCTGTACTTCATGTCCATCTATAAAAATAGAGGATGAGTAGATTAGCAGAGTGATCAAGTGGGTCAAAATTTTATCTATTTTGCAAGAGTGTTTGAGGAACATGAGGTTTTATGAAAGAATTAAAGAGATAAGAATGAGAATAGGTTTTTGTAAATATTTGTTTGCTTTGGTTTTTGAAACTAAGTTTTTTTTTGTTCAACGTCCAACCTAACTAGGGTCTCCTATGGTCAGGATGGCTCTGATACCAACTTGTCAACACCCGGATTTTTCAATCCTAGATGCCTGTTATGCCATACATCGCAATCCCAGGATTACCATTTTTGCGAGACATAACAGAATTGGATACCATAGTACTTCATCCATTACAACGATACATAAGTTCTTACACAAATAGGGATCTCATGATCCAGTTCTTAATACAACATCAAGAAGCGGAATACGTAATAATAACGGTAGCGTAGGCGAAGCTCCATCTTCGGGGTCACAGGCAATGCTGACAATGGGAGATGATCCTAGTTGTCATAACCTTCCTAGGGTCCATCTTCCAGGTACTCCTCTTCATAGTCTGGCCATGGTAATAGCCAGGGACAAAGCCATGAGTACTCTTTAAGTACTCGCAAACTAATACTAGCAAGTAAGGGGTTTTTGGAGAATAGGACTCTAGGCTCTAGGGTTGTTTTGCAAAAAGCCAGGTTTATCTCTACTAAGTTCCAAAGCTA
Organism: Avena insularis; assembly: GCA_023614405.1. Taxonomy (NCBI): domain Eukaryota; kingdom Viridiplantae; phylum Streptophyta; class Magnoliopsida; order Poales; family Poaceae; genus Avena; species Avena insularis. The sequence continues at coordinate 335,035,018 of CM042689.1, read as the reverse complement.
GTCACAAATTTTATAACTCCTAAGTGGGATCTTGTAATTCAGGTCACAACTCTGTCATGGTCAAGTCAAAGTCTCACTTCAGTTCACAAGTCATTTTGAAAAGTCTGACGGGGGAACAGTATGGCCACTCAATCGTCCATAATCATGACGCTGCTATTCGAATAGTTTGACACTGCAGAGATTGTACACTTTCACCACAACATTCGATACATCCGTCAGAACAAATCCTGAATTCACCATACTCAAGATGCGATAATCAATCCTAACCTTTCAATTACACTCCCTAGTATCAGCACCTCTCCTGTGAGTTTGGCCTCCCAACCATAACCACTGTCATCTTGGGTACTGCACAGGTGGACAATCTTCACAAGGTAGCCTCAGCTCAGACCTTGGCCGTGAGGGAACTAATACTAAGGTATATAAGTTTCCAGTCAATCCCTACGCAATATTCGGGTATTGTGGTTGTACGATAAAATTGGAATGGTATCGCATCCAGACAACCATCAGTTTTATAAAGGGCTAAGGCTCATGCCTCAACATTTTCATCACCAAAATCATTAAGTGTTTGGAAACACAGGTCCAAAACATTTCAATAGAATGATCCATCATTCCAAGGTTTTCATAACCATTTTTCCACCAAGTATTCCCATCTAAGGTTGATCAAGTTTTATGCTTAGCACTAGCATCTACAGGTGGGGGTAATAATGATGAGGGGTGGTACTAGTGGAGTTTCACTAAGTCTAACCTTATACCTTAGGCTGAGATCAGGGCTCTAGCTTAGGCCAAATTTTATGCTCTTTAGGCAACCTTGAGCACAACTGTCTAATATCTACCAAACTCTTAGGTAGACTCTAAGTAAGCTTTGATAAAGAAAAAAAAGAAGCTTGCCATAAAACTAGGATTGGTTTAGCAAGTAGGTATGATCACATATGCTTAAGGCATATAGTATTCATATCACAAGTATGGGTTTGTGGCAACAATATGGTATCTTGCAAGTGGTAGCTTGCATTGTTCAACTTGATTAGTAAAGCTTGCCTTGTGCAGAGCAGTGGTTGAAGTTCTCCTCGGCTTCCTCTTCGTAGTATCCTCCTTCCTCCTCGTAGTATCCTTGGTCGGTACTAGCGTCTATGAATAAATACGAGGTACACAATCACCAAACAATACTTAACTACTTGCAATCATTACACACAAGGGTCCTATAGATGATCTAGCATCATCTCTAACATTACAAGGTTAAGGATTGGTTTAAACCCTTTTATTTTAGAAAAGTAATTTCTACTCATTGAAAAACTACTTAAGATTTAATATTCTCCAAACTAAACATGGAATCATGTTGACACATGTCATCACCACATATTATAGTCCATGGGAATGTGATTTAAAGTGGTGTCACAATTTAATAAGGTTTTACCCTTTTATTTTAATTGATTAAAGTGGCTAGAAATTCTTATGTAGCATTCTTTTATTCCTTGAACAATATTTCTACAAGTAAACCTATATATTTTTATATATTCTGAAAGGTATGGTTAAATGTGATTTTTGAGAGTTGTAATCAACTCAAAAGCTTTTATGGTTTAAATTTGAAAAATGTTTGAATGCAGAAAAGCTTCTGCCTTGTTATTTTTACTAAGGGTGATCTACAGATCCAAATGACTTGAATCCAACGGGCTTGGATTAAGCATTCACAGACCTTTCCAACAAAATTGGTTTCATCCAATTTGGTGCACTGAATCGATCTGGGTTGATTTTTGAAGTTGGGTACAGAAGTGTGTTTGAATTTAAAAAGAAAAGGTTTAATTTGAATTGCTGGGCTCAATAGGAAATTTAACGGGCCGGCCTGCTAAGCGCAGTGCTCCCGCGGGCTGCGTAAGTGGGTGTCCCCACTCGTCAGTGACACGGGGCTGGGCGAAGCGGTATGGGGCAACGTGGGTCGTTCGATCTAGTTCTAATCCAACGGCTGAGGGTCATCGTCGACGCGAGACAGCTCCGGCGAGAACAAAACCTAGCGCGGCCAGTGGGGGGTGCTGGGGGCTCACCGGGGTACGGGCGAGGGTCGGCGAGGCGGGCGAACGACGAAGTCGACGACGACGATCCTCCTGGTACCGGTGGCTTCTCCTGGGGCGGCTCCAATCGCTGGCTCCCTTCTTCTCCAGAGGCGGCAGGCTCCGGTGAAATTCCGGCGAGGTGGTGCTCGCCTTGCTCTGAGAATGGTGTGGCACGGTCAGTGGGGAGAGGGGAGTGAGATGGTGTGAAGAATTCATGCGGGGGTGGCCTCTATTTATAGTCGAGCGAGGTGAGCTCGTCGAGGCGAGCGCTACAGAGCAGCTAATGGCATGGGAAAGGGTAGGGGACGGTGCTGTGTCTCCTGGCGATGCTCAACGACATGATCGCGAGGCATGGGGCGGTGTGGTTTGGTCTGGAACGGGCGGTGCTCTGCGCGGCAGAGGCGGCGTCTTCGACGGCGGGCGGTGGCTGTATGGCACGGGGCGGCAAACGGGGGTGTCTGGCGGTGTCCTGGGTCGGTGGTGATCGTGTGTGCGCGCGGTGAGGGCGGCGCGCGGTCTGTGGACGTTGGTCGCGGGTGGCGCTCTGGCGCACGCTCGGCATGGTCTGGGCGTGTCTCGTGCGTGTGGTCTAGGGCTTGGCAACGCTCGCGGCTGGGACAGGCAGTGGCGGTGGATTTGCTGCCTCCCATACATCTGGCTAGGCTTGCTGCTCCTAGCTTGCTGTCCACAATGGGGTGACATGGGGGTGCTCGGCTGTTCACCATTAATGGCAATGGCAAGCTCACAGGGGTGCTAGTGTTGGGCTAATCTTTCTAGATGATCTACTGGGTTGTGTGTGAGCTAACTAGGGAACAAGTTAGGCTCAAAACACTGCACACTATAGTGTTTGTGGTTTTGTTTGATTTGTGTCTGCAACCTGTTTGATGAAATGGCCGCCAAAGTAGGCATGTGAGTTAAATTGGCCAAAATGACCATTCACTTAATATATTTGTTATGATTTACTTGTCTTTAGGAAAAGTGTGGGGAATGTTTTAGATGATGTTATTTTCACCTAAGAAACATTTTACAAGCAATGATTCACACAAACAAGGTGGTTTTTAAAGAAATTCAAAATTCATGCATACACATATACATGCATTCATGAATTCATTTAGAAAAGTTTTTGTTAACCCTAAACTTGATGATTAGTGTTTTGATGATCTAAGTTTGATATTTTTGGGATGTTACATTCAAGATGTAAATTTTTATCATCCTCTAAAGATAGATTTTGAGGATCCATAGGAGGAGAAAAACCTACATCTAGAAATCACTCAATATTTGGACACAAGGTCCGAAGATTACAAAGCAAGCAATTTCTCCACAAAGCATAATTTGTGCCATCAAAGATAATTGTGTCATTGTGCACTATACTACTAGCCGACATCTTTACACTCTAGGCGGTGAAGCCTAAACAAGGAGAGACCTTGCTCTGATACCAATTGAAAGGATAGAGATGTCGCCCAGAGGGGAAGGGGTGAATAGGCAATTTCAAAACTATTACGGTTTTGGCTTGATAGAATGCGGAATTAAACTAACGTTTATTTTACAAGCACAAAACCTAAATACACTAGGCTCAACTAAGTGCACCAACAACAAATTAAGCTAAGCAAGATAGCATAAGATAAATATACCACAAGTGATAAGCAAGATATAAGTACTTCAAGATCGATGGCTATCACAAGGAAAGTAAGCTCGGATATAGAGATAACCGAGGCACGCGGAGACGAAGATGTATTCCCGTGTTCACCACCTTTGGGAAGGGGGCTACGTCACGTTGGAGAGGTGTGAGGTTCCACGAAGGATTCCTCACGCGCCACAAAGGCTCACCTTCTTCTCCGAGTCTATCCCACGAAGGAATAGGCCCTTTCCTTATGGCTAGCTTTTCCTCCACTCCGAAGATGCCAAGCTCCACAACCACTTCACAAGCTCCACGAAGGAGAATCCCGGGTCTCTTCAGAATCTTCCACGAAGAGAACACCGTGGCACCAACCGCCAAGCCAACTAGGAGGTCACCCTCCAAGAGTAACAAGCTCACGGTCTCTCACTCGAACAAATCGTAATGGAGAGATCAACACTTATGCAAGAATGCAAAGCAAGACCACCAAGGGTGCTCAAATCCTTCACTCTCAAATCCCACCAAAACAACAAGTGCTAGGGAGGAATTAGAGAGGAAGAACAATGGTGGAAGTCAATCAATGACTCCAAGATCTAGATCCAATGGGTTCCCCTCACTTATAGGAGGAATTGATTGGTGGGGATTGTAGATCTAGATCTCCTCTTCCAAAGCCCTCAAAAAGATGCAAGAATCATAGGAGGGAAGGGGGAGGAAGCAAGCTCAAGAGGTTCAACAATGGAGGTCAATTTCATGGTCAAGAACACTCTAAAACGTTGGGAGAAGAACCCCCTTTTATAGTGGAAAGCAAATATGGCTGTTGGGAGAAAACTGTGCGAATCTGGTTGAAAGTTCGGTTGGACCGGCTCCAGAATCGGATGGTTCGGTTCCTGGACCGGAAAACCGGATCTCAACCGGGATAAGGGTCAGTACACAGTCTCGGATAGACTCGGTATAGAAAAACCGAAAATCCCGGTTGCATCTCGGTTGAAACCCGGTTGAATCTCGGTTTTTCGGTGCTGGCACCGGACCACCCGGTCTGGGAGCCGGTTGAACCGGATCCACAACCGGGATGAAACTGACTTCACGGAAAACACAATAACTTTTGCATCCGGACTCCGATTTCGATGATATTGGGCTTGTTTTGACGAGGACAACAAGCTTTACAAGATTGTGCAGAGAAACATCATATCCCAACAAAGGAGGATAGAACCAAATGAAGAAAGGTAAGAAGCCTCCCTAAATAAGAACCGATAAAACCTTCAAACTCGAAAACGCCATAGAAGATGCATACGAATTCCGTTTTCGATGAACTTGGGCTTGTTGAAGAGCTAGCAACAAGATCAAGAACCTCACATGGAGAAACACCAAGAAGCAACAAAATAGGAAGATGCAAAGGATTGAGCTCCCTATGACGATGTGATCAAGTTACACAACCGAAAGCCCCTCTTGATAGTGCGGCTATATATCCTATAACCCGGTCTCCCAACAACCACCTTGAGACCGGTAAAAGGAAAACCTAGCAAGGCCATACCTTTACCTTGCGCATACTGCTTGATCTTGATGACAACGCTTCAAGCTCCACCCAAGCCGGAATGCAACACTTGATCATTGTTGCTTTGTGAAGACTCCTAATTTGCTCCCCATACACCACTATGGGATAGCTTCATTAATACATGTCTTCACATGTCCATTATCACCAATATGGACGGCAAGCTTCAAGAAAATGATCTTCTCGAGATGCTTATCTTGAACTTGCCCTTCTCAACCTTGATGACGATCACCACTTGATGTCATCCTCTCATGGTCTATATAATATCTTCATTTTGAAGCATGCACATGGAAAGATACCTGTCCCATATAGAAAACACAAAGGAAAATATATAATGGGTTAGTTCATGATGCATAATTGACAAGGCTTACCATACCACAATACCATGTGGTACATTCTTTATGCTTCATGTGTTGACCAACTTGAAATCACTCTTCACTCTTTGTATTGGTCAACCAAGTATCTTCCCGTGCTCCATCTTAATATCTTGAGGTACATAAGGAACTCTTCATTTGATTACATTCTCTAAATCTTAGTCAACCATAGCTCAACTAATGAGGCTATCATGACACCGACTTAGAGCCATATCTTGAATTCTTCTATTGAGATCACACTCTCAAGATCTTGATCATATCATATTCTTCTCTTCAACTCGATGATTTTGATGCCAATACTCAAGGTATATCTTTATCTTCATGGCATCCATACTTGAATCCAACACATGGACTACAAGCATGACCTATGTAATATACCTTCATATAAAACTCAATGAAAACATCAGTCCATAGGGATTGTCATTAATCACCAAAACCACACATAGGGGCAATTACCCTTTCACTATGACACTAGTTGCCTAACCAGAAATAAAAGTTGCCTCAATGAGTTTTTTACTATGTAGCATTTGAAAATTTACTCCCACTATCTCAGTAGTTGCTTTATATATGTTAGTACTTGCTTCTGACTATACCACAACTTGTCTAGCTATAGCTTTTTTCCTACAAAAAAATAAGGAATACTATCTATGTCGGTCTATTTTCTAGTTGCTTCATCAAGATCACTAGTTTCCTGCACAATGTAAATAGTTGCTTCCCTGCAGATAACTAATTGCCTAACTACATAGGTTATGTTCCCAATTATCCAAGCCCTCAACCCAAAAGCAAAGGATGTTGTCAACCATTATTGGTTGTTCAACTTAAACATCAAAGACAAGCAATTTCAGATCCTTGACTCGTGGAGGACAATTGAGGATAAGCTTCTGCAGTAATGTTACCAAGCCATCATCACATCTCTACGCATTCACTAGGATAATAACTATGGTGCATCCAAAGTCAAACTTGACAATTTTCGTGTTCAAGAAACCCAAGTTCCAAAGCAGAAAAAGAAGTAAGCAATCTCGGCGAGCAACTTTCCCACATGCATACTTTTTTCCTATTCAATGTTAGTTGCTCAACCTATTAGTTGCTTGCCTCACACTATTAGTTGCTAAACCAACATGTTAGTTGCTTGTCTGATAATGTTAGTTGCTCAAACCAGCCTGTTAGTTACCCCTCGCACCAGGAGTTTTTTGACACTAGGATTTTGTTTACCCTGTCATGCTGTTTTTGACTGAAAGTTGCTTTTGACTAGCATTTATTAATTCTGGGACTTGACATTTTGTTGCCTACACAACACTAGAAGTTACATGCATAAGTAGTTGGTTTGCCCAACATGTTTGTTGCCTATGTTTGTTAGAATACAGCCATACTGAATTTTTTCTTGTGTTTTATAGCGATGACTGCGGGGTTTTCACCTTAATGAACATCAATTGGGATGGTAGAGCATCTCAGAACTACTTAGCAAAGGATATCCCAGACATCAGGAAGATAATGACAAACGGGTGGGTGACATCGGAGGACAACAAAGCGGACTGGAAGAAAGTCCTCAAGCTTTAAGCAATGAAGGCATGGCCCGCACAAACTCTGATCTCCATTTATCTTTTTATTGTTCATATCAAATGTCTATAGTTGCTCAAGATTACATACAAATTGAAGTTGCTTTTCATAGTCACAGAGTTGCCAGAGAAAAAGAAGTTGCTTATCTAATAAAACTTGCTAGGAATAATGGTACTAGTTGCCAGAACTACAATAAAAAGATAAAGAAGATAACAAGACAAAGTTGCCACAAAACTAATAAAAGTTGCCTAGCCTAAAAAATGTGTTCCTGCCTACACCAGCCTCTTTGCACATGTTGCAGAACTGTGCTCAAATGAACCACACGTCCTGCACTAGTTTTTCTGTTTTGGATGAAGTTCAAGGGCAGATTTTGTCTAATGTGCCTTCGTTCGCCCTTTCGTAGTTGACTTTGGTGGGTCCCTATGAATAGTAGGATCAACAGGGGCGCTTGCCGATGGTTCAACAGTAGCAGGTTTCTTCTTTTTATTTCGTGACTTGTTCAGTTGAGTGATTTCCGTCGCTGCAACACGCATGTGTTTATTCACAATCCCAGTAGCTTCATCCGTTGTGCAAGCCACACGAGCAATTTTCTGAAACAACATGTTTAGGTTTGCATGTCGCACTTGCTGCTGTGACTCTGGTGGCGTCACATCTGGCTGCTCCACAACTTCGTCTTCCTGTCCACCCTGCTTGTGGCATCCACCTTTTTAGGATGTACCTATCGGGTATCACGTCAACACCAAATGTGGGTGAAAACCTTCAATATGTGGCAACAAAGCATGCCATCCCTATCAAACTTTGAACACTCGCATGAGTAGATGCCTTCATCCTTGTTAGTTGTAACCATGTAGGTCCTCGACCCATACTTGGCACACCATGTCCTATTTGGCTCAAGCCTGTAGTACAAACCACCAAAGTGACTCACATTGTACCTTGCAATAAGCTCAAACTCATGCCGAAACTTCAAATATATGTCTCTGCAGTACACATTGAACGCCTGTTCCTCAATAGGATATGGCGACCATCTCTGGACCTCAAGAAATTCTGTACGGTAGTCGTTGCCACCCTCCTTCACAAGCACATGCACCTGGATCTTCTCATACCGTTTCACAAAGTTTAATAGTGACTTGTGTGGGTTCACATAGTGTTTCAGCACCGCATTAAACCCCTCACTGCGTTGCGTGGACTGGAGGAAAGGGAAAAACCGGTGCAGGAAGTAGCAAGGAACCCACTTGTTCCTAATGCCATACAGCTCCCTAAAGTGCGAGTGTCCAGCAGTAGCAGGCCACTTTCCTAAAAACATAGCCCATTTCTCTTCAGACTCCTCTGGGGAAAAGGTGAAGTCTATGCAGGCGTTGAAATCTTCTGCTAGACCAGGGTTTCTGCCCATAACAATACCATACTTAGTCTGTGCTTTCTGCATGATGTGCCAGCGGCGAAAATGGTGGATAGTTGCTAGGAAAATCCTGTCAATTGACATCTTCATAGCAACGTCTTGGTTAGTGATCATGTTGTCCGGTGCTCGACCATTCATCGCGATAAGGAAACTCTCAAACAACCAATCAAAGTTGGTTGCCAACTCTTTCCTCACAAACCCACAGCCCAACATGATAGATTGCCCATGCTTGTTGATCCTGATGAACGGTGCAAAGGGCATATTGTACTTGTTCGTCAAGTACGTGCTGTCAAAGGATATGCAGTCATTGTAAGCCTCAGCATATGCTCTCCTAGCAGACTCATCAACCCAAAAGATGTTTTTCACCTTGTCCTCCTCATCACAATCTAATCTGAAGTAAAAATCAGAATCCTTCTCTTTTTGCTCTTGAAAATGGTTGATCACTTCGGTCATGTCACCATCTTTTGTTTCTTCTGCAGTCAAAGTTGCACAGTAGTTGGTGATAGTTTGGGCAATGTATGGGGCTAGCAACTCTAAGCCATAGAACTCTGACATTATATCCATCATCCTCTCTGCAAAAAAAAGAAATTATAGAAAGCAAACGAGTGAGGAAAACTTTATTTTTATAGTAGCTACTAGCAACTAACATACTGATTTCTGCCAAGGTTTATATTACTAGCTAGCAACTAATACATACTCTTCTGGCAACTTTTCCCTGATTAATTTTTTGAAAATACAGCAACTTTAAGGAGGCACCTAGTAATGCACTAACATACAACTAGTTATCACTACCAAGCAACTTTTTGTTTCCTTCAAACCATAAGATAGTTAGCAATCGCAAATAATCATACAGTACTAGCAACTTAATCTTTTACACCAGCAACTATGTACACTGCAACTAGCAACTTCATCTGGTCTTCCAGCAACTATGGGTACAGCTAAAAAACATAGGAATAGATATAGTAACATACCAGCTGTTAGGTTTGTGTTGTGCAAATTCTTCACGAAATCTTTTTCCTCTGCCGGTATACCTTGGTGTGACCTAAGATACTTGTTTAGTGATGGCTTGTGCACAAGAGGATGATTATGCTCCGCTGTAAAAGCAATAACTTCCCATCTACCATCCTTTAGCTTCACCACCATCTCCGCCTTGCAATTAGTTGGTATTATTGTCTCCCTTTTCCGCTTCTTAGGATTCTTTTTTTGCCCTTTTTGCTTAGCAATCCCAGCAACAACAGATGCAAGTTATGCGTTCTGCCGGTCCTCCTCATCCGATGATTCTAAGGATGGTGCTGACCTTCTGTTCCTATTGACCTTGATTGAAAATCCATTCCTAGCAGCATATGCGTTGTAGTGTTCCTTAGCACCCTGCAGCGTGTCATAACGCATTCCAATATGTGGGTCCACTGGCTGAGATGAAGCCTCGTTATCGTCTGCATCGTCTTGGGCAAGCGATGTTGTGTTTGTACCAGCAACAAACGCTCTAGTTTCATTGTCAGTTGGTACTGTATGTACATCAAAAGCGAGGGCGCCAGTGTCAACTTGCAACTATGGAGTCTCGTCAATAGCTTCTTCCATCAGAAGATGCGTGAAGTAATTAGGCGATAGTAAACCAGCCTACTCATTGAGGTCAAACGACTCCTCATTAAGGTCAAGGATACCCATTGGCTGCACAACAAAAATGAATCAAAAAACAAACAAGGGAAAAAGGCAACTTTCAAAGTATATATAGGAAACAAAATATGCATTGTTGGCTAAATAGTACTTTTAATTCTATTTTTAGCCTCACAAATTCTCACATTTTTATTGCTATTTTTGACATGTAGGTACTAGACAAGAGCTTCTTCATGTGGGAAAAGAGGAAGCGATGACCATATGCAAAGAAATGATGGCAAAAAATATTTCAAGTCATGTGTTACATGTGTTGTAATTGGGATTAGTATGTTGCAAACTCTGTTATAGTCTTCTGTTTTTTTGGTGCAAGTATCTACTGTTTGATGATACCAAGTTGTATGACAATTGTGCGAAACTAAGTTTCCTACTTATGTAAGAAAGTTGCCTACAGATGCTACCAAGTTGTCTACTTATGTCAATTAGTTTCCTACTGTTCACATGATGGTTCTATGAATTCAAAAATTAATGTTGGTACTCTCTGTTCACATGATGATTCTGTGCATAAAAAAATAAGCATATTTTTTACATGTTGGTACTCTATATAGTTGCCATGAATAAAAGTTGCCTCAGACACAAAAGTTGGCTCAACTAAAATGCAAGTTGCAAAATTTGCCTCAGAAACTAAAGTTGCAAAGTTGCCTGCGATGTGATAGAAGTTGCTAGAAAATAGGGACTAATTGAAAGTTGCTACGAAACAGGAAAAAATTGCATCCACCATTAGAAATAGTTGCTAAGAAACATGAAAAATTTGCCCCCAACCTCATAAAAGTTGCTACGTAAAAACATGAAAAGTTGCAATTTTCTCCATCTGAACTGCAATCTACGAAAAGAAGTTGCCTGGGATATGATAGAAGTTGCTACAAAACAGGGAAAAGTTGCTAAAAACATCACAAAAGTTGCAACTTTCATCTGAATTGCAAGAAACAGAAGGACATGGCAACATAGGTTGTCTAGGAGCTGGGAAAGTTATTAAGGAGCATAGCCAAGTTGCTTGTGTTTGGAACAAAGTTAACTCCAACAAAAAAGAAATCAACAAGAGAAATAGCAGAGAGAAAAAGATGGATGAGTTCTTGTGTTGAATCTGAGAGAGCAATTCCAGATGCAGGTGCGTTCCTCAAGCTGCTCTCCGCATGAAACATGTTCGTATGGTTGAGTATCGGGAGGTTGTCATGTTTTGGTGGCTCATGGAGCCAGAAAAGAGGAAGCAATGGCGGCTAGGGCTGGGGGAAGAAGACGATCTAGTGGATGAGATCTGGGGGCGGTAGGGTTAGAGAGAGGATAGAAGGATGGACAGGCTGGCGCGGGACATGAGGGATCACGGGCTGGGCGCAGTGGGGGGGCGCCAAATAAAGTTAAACGAGCGCACCCCCTCGCAGGAACCGATGAAAAGCAGTCAAAAGCGGACCAGGGGAACTTTCCAAAAATGGAGTTGCCCAGCTGGCAAACCTGGCACGCCCAACTCGTTCGTTTGGCGCCCGGGCGCTCGCTAGACACGTCTAAAAATAAAAAAATAACGCCTCTAGTAGTATGCCTGCTAGCATACAATAATACAACAAACGTACAACATGCATTGCAAAAAAATTTGTAGTCTTCTACACAAGCCATTACCCGTGCAAACAAGAGATGCAAAACTTTTGCCTATTTGGTTCTACAGAATAGAGTTTGGACGGCGGATAGATTAGAGCGAAAAGGGTGGCAAAATTGTGGACTATGCAAGCTTTGCAACAATGTCCAAGAGTCGTCCGTTCATCTCCTTTTTCAATGTCGCTTTACGATGCGTGTTTGGTGTTTGATAAAGAATTGGTTTAGCCTCCCCGATGTTGACCCAATGGATTGACAAGATATGCACACCGTCAAGGAATGGTGGAAGGAGAAGATCCACAAAAACGGCCAGTCTAGGAAAGTGATGGACTCCCTCATCATGTTAGACTCATGGGAGATATGGAAGGAGAGGGACGCACGATGTCTTTCGCAACCAAGCCTCAACATCCATCATGGTGATCAAGAAAATCAAAGGCGAGGTGACTCTATGGAGCATCGCTGGCACCAAAACGCTTTGTAATCTAATGCCATGAGAGTAGGGCTATCGATTTTGTCGTGTTTTGTCTTGGCCTTTTTTTGGGACCAAGGTGTGGTTTGTTTGCTACCTATGAACTTCTCCTTAATTAATAAAAATGGTAAGTCTTTTGCCTAGTTTAAAAAAAATAGTCAACCAATGTCGGCAAGAGTACATCACCTTTATTTCAGGAGAGATGAACCGAACAGTGAGGTTGATATTGCTGGGAGCTACCGAGACTACGAATCACCATTATTAAGGATGCAATAGTCAGGAATAGATACTGCGAACACAAACCTCCTCACAGCAACCATCATGAAATTTTATCTTCCAATACTATCATTGGACGTCGGGACGAAGCTCTTATTGAACATGTTGCCTTCTCCATCGACACGGTGGCCAAGAAGAAGACCACCAAGCTCGAAACTAATCTTCTGAAAAAACTAATTTTATTGAAAACCTCCACTCATAGATCAGGTCTCCCGTCCCTCCCAAGACCGATGGATGGAGTTTCTGGAGGAGACGGCAGCTAGGGTTTCTTTCTGGGAATACTCAAAACAAAAAAAAAATCCTAATCTTTGGAAAAGAGTAACATTATTCTAGCGTCTTCGTAGCTTTCCTATCCAACATCCAGAGGACGAGAGAAACTCCAGCCAACCAGGCTCTCATCGTGCACGTACCCATTCTGAATCAGTCATACACATTTATGTTGTTCCAAATAAAAAGTCATACACATTTATGTGGTTCAAATGCCTGCTAGCATACAATGATACAGCAAACGGACACATGCATTGCAAAAATATTTGTAGTCTTTTACAAAAGCCCTTACCCGTGCAAACAGGAGAAGTGCCATAGACTGCCCTAGCTATCTGTAACTGTGATTGTAAATGTCTACATTTCATCATTCTCCTGAAAAGAACTCATGGGCATCATCGTATTTGTCTAGTACAACATTGTAGAGTGGGTGAATCGGCTCTAGCAAGTTCGAGTATGGGCCAAGCATGTGCTGAGGCAAGGGGCATGAGTCGGAACCGGTCATTGCGCTGTGCTGACTAACCGAGAGTCCACTGAGGCAGTAGCATGAGTGGTAGTGATCTCTGTTCTTTCCAGGTTTATCCCTCAATCCGCCCTCCAGCACCTGTGTTACAGCAGTAGTGTAGTTTCAGTTACCGTATGAAATTTCACATCTAGAGAATTATAGCTCGTCACAAAATGAATGTCCAGAAATTTTAAGTTCTGAAAATAGGAACTCAAGATATCCATATATGCAAGAGTAAGATGTTTTTTTCACCTGTGCACAAAGCAGGATGTATTGCTGCAGGGCAATGTTGTGGAACAGTGGGCCTATTTGGTTGCTCTGCTTCACGAAATCAAATCCAAACTTCGCATAGTCCACTGCTTCAGAACAAAGTAAAAAACAATGGTGTAACTTAATATCAGACCCAATACCTTATATCTGAAAGCAGTCAACACTAGTATGTAACATAGGTTAATGAAGTACTGGAAATTTTGTTTAAAGTTAGCAAATTGTGTCAAAGGTAGACATCAAGGAAACGAGATGACAGTAGTGCAGTTATACACGTTAATAATGGTCCTGATGGACTAAAACTGCAAAACTCGAGAACAACATTAACTATGGCATATCGAATTGCCAAACCCCAGATTAACACAATTCCAAAAGAGAAACACAACAGCTTCCTTCAATGTGTTACTTTATAGCTTACAAACCCACCAAACAAGACATATAAGCATGGTATTTAATGTACATATAACAAGGAATCTCGGTCGAATATTTATTTCACTAGATATTTGAAGCAGAAATATGATTTGATAGAGAAAAGCACACTTGCCCCAGAAGATGATTTTCCATAAGAAAATACTGACCACTAGAAGATTTTTCTGAAGCCAACGCAGATGAGCTGGTCCCACAAGCATCATCTACTGAAGGTAATTTGCTGGAATATGATGGTTTAGATTGTTCATCAACAACTGTCATCAGCTTTTGTGCTAGAGCAATAGCAGCTCCCTGGACATACGCAAGACATCTGTCATATATGGAGCAGAACATGTGGCTAAGAAAAGCAAATATAGTAGCAGTATTTACCTGCCAAAAGGAGTAGCAACCATCAACCAATTTATTAGTCCGTCCTTGGAATCCGCATTCCACTCCTTGACGAAATGCCACCCAACCCTAAGTGGGGAGCCCTTGTTAGTGTTGCAACAAACAATGCTGTGATGATAAATTACATATGTGGCTGCAAAGTAAGACTTCATATATTTCCGAGCAAAATGTCCACTTTTCAATCTGGAACTTCTGCAAAACTCCACTTCCAACTCTAAACTACCACAAAAGTCAACTTTTCAACTTTGAACTCTAAAACAATCTGAGTAGTAACCATGAAATAATCAAACCGGCTGCTTTACAAACCTTGGCTGGTTTCACAAGTGGTTTCGGGTGACATCGATATCATATGCCAGTTGACGCATTCTCAAACAAACTAGTTTATGTTGATTACATGGGTAAGGTTTCAGCTAAACCACACTGGGCTCTCACTACTGGTCATGCCGTATCTCACTGTGTCTTCACTTTGTTCTCTCTCTCTCTCTCTCTCTCTCTCTCTCTCTCTCTCTCTCTCTCCACCCTCTGCTGGTCTGTCCGATGACATGGTAATGATATGGTGAACACATGGCACCCAAGCCAGGCAAAAAACACTTGCAAAACCACACAACGTTGTGAAGTGGACGAATTTAGGACACTAGAGGTTGCAACTTGGACAGTTTTAGAGTCAAAGGTTGAGAAGTGGACCTTTTTCTATTTCCTAACAATAACTATAGCAGTAGATATTAAATAAATATCTGATACATTTCTGCACTCATATAATTGAACACCAGAGTACAAGTTCAACTAATTGAACAAAAGCTAAATACTCCCTCCGTTCCTTGATATAAGGTGTATAGTTTTCTATAAAAAATTCCAGAATATAAGGTATATGGTGGGATCGTGGGATTTTTTTTACATAATTTAGGAGTCAAACTGATTTAGAGAGATGAGATACCGAGATTTCCCTATTTTCCTCTATTTTCACATCGGTCACCTACATGTACTAACATCTAGAAGTATCCTATGCGTTAATATTCGTGCAAGAAAACTATACACCTTATATCAAGGAACGGAGGGAGTAAGCTATGAATATAAGGGTGCCAGTCACTGAAATAAATAAAAAGCCAGAAATAGCACCAACACACTCTAACAGAAGGAAAAGTGAATAAAGTAATAGGGGCTGACTTACAATCAAGCTAGGCAAATCGAGTTTCTCCACTTCATTAAGCAAGACCATTGCAGCCAGCCCACAATAAGTGTACCTTATCAAAGCGACTTTTATTTAAAGTTCTCAACAGATACATCCAGAAAATTATCACATGTCATCCTTAGAAACGTACCCACCATGAGCTTCAGCATAAGGTTCCCCCGCAATCCCACCTTCATAAGTTTGACAACTGGGGGTATACAGTTTATGAATTAGCCAATCGTTCCATAGAAAAAGGAGACCTGAACAAACTAGCAGAGTATTTTGCAAATGCAAAATTGACAATCACATTAACCAAAGCAAACCTTGCTATGTAGTCTCCAACACCTTTTGCCAGATCAGCATCAAGAATGTTCAAAAGGCTGGCAACCTAATCTCAACAAACGAAATATTAGATAATGGCAACAAAAAGTTAAGACCTGAAAGAAACTCACCGATATTGCAGTATAGCAAGCACGAACATCAATTTCACCACCATTGTGCATTCTGGTTGAAGGATAGTCAATGGAGTAATAGACGTTAGGTGGAAGGAACTTGGTACGGAAAGAGTATTTTCCTTGCCCTATGTACGATCGAGAAAATGCACACCTGAAAGCACCTGATTTGTCCTTCATTTGAAGCATAAACTTGTAGAGATTATCCCTGATTAAAAACAAAGAACCGTTAACAAAATGATTCAGGTGTAAATCACATCTTTCTCTAAGAGCAGACACAGAGTTACCTTTTTATAGATGATAGTGCTCTTTCACTCCCTATGGTTACAAGCGTATTTACAGCAGCATACGATGTAGCAAGATGAGGTAACTGCCAAGGAAAAGGCGAGCAAAAGGATGAAGTTCAAAACTGGCTAGTAGAAATTTTCATCTTAAATGAGTATGGTAGCATGAATTCAAAATCGGTACATCAAATAACAAACAAGATTAAAGCTGTCTCTGAACTTTCAAAAGGTTGGGGAAACAAAACTACTACAAAAGCTAGCTTTCCAACTACAGCAGGCCTTCAGTTATACGAACACAATAGGTCATTGAATACCAAACAAATAGGTATGCATTTCATATAGAACAGATCTCCCAAGTTTTGATCATGCTTAACTGATTGGTCGAAGCTATTTTGTATATTCGTGTGAACATGTCAAGTAGCCTAGAACGGTCTAAGCCCTCATTTTGAACCAAACATTTAATGTAAATGTCAGGCTCAGTATCTCTACACCCTAGCATTCACATGACCTGTTCCAGGTTCCATGGTTGCCTAAAATTGCATTTCAAGAATAAATGGAAAAGATTAACCAATCCAAAGCTATCACCGAAGCTAAATGTACGTAACTTAAAATAGTTTGAGATTAGAGCGAACCTGCCCAGGTCCACCACCATGTCCACCATGTTTGTCCTGAAACAATTATAATACAAAGCCAGCATAAGAGCCAAATGGCAATGAAATATTCAGAAATCACTGTATGTGCAAATAAGTGCCTTCATAGTTATGTATAATAAATATCAGTTTTCCTCAGTAAAAATAAACAAATTCATATTGTTTGAAAAACTTTTAAGGGTCAACATGAAGTAACCAAGCAGCACAAAATAAATTAAAGCATATTTATCCTGTACCATCCTTCTTTGGAAGAAACATTATTCAACTGAAGCATGACGCTATATAGTTTATTAGATTTAAAGATTTAGTGTTATGTGCAAACAGAATCTATTACCTCGCAATTTGTTTATTAGTGTTCAGTATGTGCACGCAAAAATCCACGTGGATTGAGAGATATATTCATCTAGCGCCGCCATCTTAAGAAGTTAAGCAAGGCTGTTTGGCCATTCAATCTTGTTCTTATGTAATCAAAGGAGAGCGAAAGTGTGATAATCATTCTGCTTATGAAGTTATCGATAAATACATCTTTAAGCATATAAATTCAGAAAATGAACAGAAAACTTTACCGACGTATGAAACAACTATATCATAGCAGATCCAAACCTGGCATCGAGATAAGAAGTCCACAATATCGTTCTCGAGGTCATCATCAAGCGTTTCGTCCAGCAATGCAAGTCCATGAACCATCCAATAGCACAACCAAGGTCGGCTGGAACAACCAGAAGACAATTTTATGGGCAAAATATAAAGCAGGGACGCTTTGCAAGTTAATTTAACACTGGAGAAGAATCATTACTTGGCATCAAGCACATGGAAGCTAGGTGCAAGATGTCTTAGTCCTTTCGTCAAATACTCGACATGTTGGTCACGCCACAGCTCTAGCCTGCAGCAGCAGAAGAAGAAAAAAAAACACGATCAAAGCTCGGTATAAGCAGGTGGAGAACATCATAACCTCAAGTCAGTGTTGCAAAAGCTCAAAGGCACACTCCTACTGTCCTACAACACCTAATTGGCGGCACTAAAGCTTCTATGAGGATAATTGTTTGTACCAAAATCAAGCAATCCTTCCCCACCATCTGCTAAATAGGTGAATTTTATCAGTGAACTTCCAATTCCGAGCAGAAGGCAAGCAATACCATCTGATATCCGCACCAACCAAGCCCATCTCTCGCGCGAAAAACAGCACTCCCAAACACTGCGAATAGCGGGCCAGCAACTGAAGAGAAGCAAATAACAAGCGTGCTCGAGGTCCCTTACATGACGGACTTGGTGCTGGGCGGGGCGTCGAAGAAGACGCGGTAGATGTCGCCTACCCGCGCCTCCACCTTCATCTGCTCCACCTGCGTCACGGTGAGCCGGGGCAGCTCAGAGGCCGCGCCGTCCTCCGACGGGTCGCCCCCGGTGGGAGGCGGCGGCGGCGCCGGCGACGACGAAGATTCCATAGGGGCGGCGGGCGCAGGCGGAGGGGGAGCAAGAGTGATGCCTCTTGGCTGCGTGCCGCGGCTGCGAGCTCTGTATCTTTGCGGCCGCGCGGATCTCAGCGAAAGGCGAACCATGTGTGTGAGCTTTGCCCTCGGTTTTTCTTTTTTGACTCCGCACAGGACAGGAGTACAGCTTCAATCAATGCCAATAAATAAAGAAGTGGAAGTAAAAAAGCCCAGCCCAATATGCAGTGAGACCCAATGGACCGGGCCATCTTCCCTGGCGAGGCCATGCTATACCTGTCCGGCCCGGGCCCGAGCGAATCATTCCCACCACCGCACCGCGCACACACACGGCCGCGCCACCGCCGCCGCCGCCGCACCGTAGGGCAGAATCTCTTTCCGCTCGGCGGCCGGGGCTCTCCGCCTTCGCGAGGGTTTTAGTGGCACACGGAACAGCAGCAGCAGGAGGGAGGAAGCACGCCGCTCTGAGAGGTTGAGGGGGATGGCTGCCATGGTCGGAGCGCGCAGGGCTCTCTTCGCCGCCCGCTACTCCCCTCGAGGCGAGCTCGCGGCCGCGCTCGTCTCTCCCGCCCGGTGCGTCGATTCGTTGCCCAGGTACCGCCCGCCCCTCTGGTAAGTGGTAACTCCTCAAGTCCCACGACGAGTCTTTCTCCGCCTTACCAATCTAAGTTTAGTTTGTGGCGTTCGTATGATTTCATCCATCCAGTGGTTTAGTCCTCTCCGTGAACTTCGCGATTTGTTGAAATAAAACCACATGTGTTACAGGCTCATGGTTCCAGTTGGACCTTGAAATGGCCAATATTACGAAACACAGACGCCCACCCATGACACCTTAGAGGAACCTCTGCAGTTCCTGAAACTAGCTTGCCACTTCAATCCCGAATATATATGTTTCTTGCCTGGATATTCACGTGCTTCGTTTCGTTTGCTATTCTGTTTCAGTCTTCCAGCTAGAGGAGGATGTATGCGCTTTTTGGCTCCATGTCGAGGCGCTGGCAGTATGGCATCCGAACAAGTTGATGGGGACTACAACCGCGAGTGGGGAGTGCAGAACAGAGGAAACTACAGAGAATCCCGCTCGAATCACGCAGCTGATCATCTCAGCCGCCCCCTGCAGAGGGATCCCTCTTCAGCTCATTCTTCAGAAGGTGCTGACAGAAATGAAGGTGTGCATGTTGGTGGCTCTGTCAGTTCACATTATGGACGCAATTCTGAGCAGCATTACCAAAGTGGGGGATCATATGGCTTACCAAATAGTCGCCAGCCATATTCTGGTGGAAGAGTGAATAATGAGACACCTGGATATAGTATCAGGCAACCGTATGGGGACAGTAGCGCATACAGTTACCATAATCCCAGTGGCAATCATCCAAGTGCTCATCAGCAGCACAATGGCACAAAAGCTAATAATGGCCTTTCTGCAGATGGTAACGGCCAAATGAATCGCGATCGTACTGGATATGACACATACAACTATGGATACAACACCCAAAGTAACCAGCAGAGGTATACTGGTGGGCAGTATGGATACGGTCCATCAGCATATCAGAACTCAACTGAGAATGTTCATCAAGTCTTTCAGCAACAGAAAGTTGATCAAACATCTGGTGGTAACTACACAAATAGACCTGGCGATTCTGCCTCGCAGTATCCAAACCCAAGCAGTTCCTATAAGGAGCACGTTGCCGGATATCAACAAGGTCGAAATGGTGATTTTGCATATAGTACCAGGCAACCTGATCAGGCCAGTAGCACATATAATCACCAAAGTCCTAGGGGCGGTCCACCAAATACTCATCAACAGCATGATGGCACTGGATATGGCACACAGAGTGTAGGTTACAACATCCAAGGTAACCAGCATAGCTATGCTAGTAGGCAGAATGGATACGGTCCTTCAGGACAATCATATCAAAACTCAGCTGGAAATGTTCAGCGAGTCTTTCAGCAACAGAATGATGATCAAAGTAGTCATTATACAAATAGGCCTGGAAATTCTGCCTCACAGTATACAAATCCTAGCAGTTTCCATAAGGAGCACATTGCAGGAGTTCAGCAAAGCCATGCTTCACAAGCCTATCAGAGTCCTTATACCACTAACAGAGTTGACATACATAGAAATCATCCAGGGCATTACATGAATGTAAACCCAGATGTGCAGCGCAACCCTAATGGAATTTATCAAGAAAAACATTTGGATGTTCGACCTGTCACACTAGCTGAGAACAACTTGAGCAGTACACCATATCAAGATAGCATGTACCAGCATTCACTACCTGGCAGCCAGGCAAATGATGGATCACCTTCTGAAGTATCTGATGAAACCAGTGGCATACCCAAAGGCACTATTGAAGAACTGGATAAGTTATGTGAAGATGGGAAAGTAAAAGAAGCTCTGGAAGTTTTACCAGTGCTGCAACAAAAAGGCATTATACTGCATGCTCCTCAATACTTTAAATTGATGCAAGCATGTGCTGATGCGTCTGCTCTTGCAGAGGCTAGAGAAATACATCATCAAATATCTCAATCAGATCTAGCTGCTGATACAGATGTTAACAACAAAATTTTGGACATGTATGCTAAATGTGCCTCGATGGAAGATGCAAAGAAACTGTTCAGTACTATGGCTCAGCGTGATTTGACATCTTGGAGCACTATGATCTCAGGGTTTGTGCACAATGGTCTTGGTGAAGAGGCAACTGATTTTTTTGATCAGTTTAAGCAGACTGGAGGAAAACCAGATCCTGGCATGTTCACGCATGTTTTCTTGGCCTGTGGAATTTTAGGATCTGTCGATGAGGGCATGTTGCATTTTGAATCAATGCAGAGGGATTTTGGTATAACTCCTGCCATGGATCATTATGTCAGCATTGTTAATATGCTTGGCCAGTCTGGCTATCTTGATGAAGCTCGTGAATTTGTTGAACGGATGCCAATGGAACCGAGCATTGATGTGTGGGAAAGTTTGATGAATATGTGTCGACTTAACGGATCTTTGGAGCTGGGGGATCGTTGTGCTCAGATTATAGAACGCCTGGATCCTTCAAGGCTGAATGAGCAGTCTAAAATGGGTCTTTTCCCTGTAAATGCTTCAGACCTTGCAAAGGAGAAAGAAAGGAAAAAGGCTAATTCTGTTGAAGCTAGAAGCAAAGTTCATGAATACAGAGCAGGGGATCGAACCCATCCTGATACCTTGAAGATCTATGAAGAGCTGAGGTACTTGGCTGCTCATATGAAGGAAGCAGGCTATGTTGCAGATACACGATTTGTGCTTCATGATGTTGATCCAGAAACTAAAGAGGATGCCTTGCTAGCTCATAGTGAGAGACTAGCTGTTAGCTACGGTCTTATAACTAGCGCTGCACGTGCGCCTATTCGGGTCATAAAGAATCTTCGCTCCTGTGGAGATTGTCACACGGCTTTGAAGATAATCTCTAAGCTTGTTGGCCGTCAGATCATTGCAAGGGACGCAAAGAGGTTCCACCATTTTGAAAATGGCGTGTGCTCTTGCAAAGACTATTGGTGAACGGAATGCAACAAGTCTACATTTATATCGAATTTAATAGGTACAAAACCACAGTAGCTTGTGTAAATCCTGAAGGTATGCTGTAGCCTATGAAACTTGTAGTTGACAACAAGTTTCATGTCAAGGACATTTTGTATCCTTTCTTCTATGTAACCCTTTTTCTTAGTATTCTACTCTGGAATTTAAGATTGGAGCATTCTTTGCCAGATGATGCCCCTTTACGAAGCTAGACCTAGCCAAAAAATGCCTCGAGGAAAATTTTCTTGTGTATGTCGCAACTGTTGCATTCACCTAATTCTTAAAGAAAATTACTGACTTTCTTGTGTGATACAACTAAAGAACTTGCATTTTGGTGTTTCTAGTGTACAATTGTCACGAGATCCAGTTCACGTTCATCGTTTGATTGATAGAATTGCACTCCCCATCCTATGTGTGTTTTGTACACTTTATGAGGAAAGACTAGTATGTGTGTGTTGATTTGATGCACGTGTTGTTTTGCTAGCTATCTCATCCCCTTTTTCCTGTATTGCGGTGTGGATTTGGAAGCATTAGGCTATACCTATGTTGCTAGGGTTGCCTCTGTTTTTTGTCTTAGAAATTGCAGTCTTGCACATCACTGTCTGTAATCAGGATATGAGCCTTTTGAAGTCAAGACTAAAATCTTTTTAATGTTCGAAACTAAAGACAGAATCTGAGATGACTCTTGGGATTATGTAATTTCTTACAAGTACTTTTTCAGTATGCTAACATTAGCTTGGTCTAAAATGTCCTACGCTGCATACATACTAATGACAACGTGTTGTTTATGTCAATTAATATTTGGTCTTCTCTGATTGGCTTATAGATGGTGTTATCTCTTGCATTTGAACAGTCTAGTGTAGGGTCTAAAGATTTTAAAGCAGTTCTGGTCAAATTTACTCCCTCCGTTTCAAAATATAAGATGTTTTAGGTTTGTGAAGAAAATGAATCTAGACTTTTTTTAGTGTGTAGATTCATTCCAAAGTTGAGTGAACCTACATACTAAAACAAGTCTAGATTCATCTTCTTCACAAACCTAAAACATCTTATATTTTAAAACGGAGGGAGTAGATGGTTGGCTTACTTGGCTTAGGGAAAAACCTTGGACTTACTTAAGCTTAGGCAAGAAAAAACTCAGACTTACTTAACTTAGGCAAGAAAAAAAATCAGACTTACTTAACTTGGGCAAGAAAAAAAACTTGGACTTACCTTCAGTTTCATGCTGCAGTTATACACGCAACTTTCATTGACACTGCCATTTTGATGTTCAGCTCTTCCAAGCACAAGTAATAAGCTTGATAAACTCCAAACTGTAACGAGTCAAATGTGCACAACTGCAATGCTGTAGAATGTCTTCATTCTTGTGTTCAGGTCATACTTTGTTTTTATCACAGGTTATTCAGGGTGAGCACACAAAGAATCTATAGATTGCTTGGTTTCACATAGTGCTGGCAACAAAATGTTCTACGAGTAGTAAACTTGCTTTCTTTGGCTGGTGATGGTAGCTCGCGGTTAATATTGGCTTTTTATATGTGTGTGATTTGCAGCACTAAGGATGTGCACCTGGATATCAGAAAGATTTTGTCCGAGCTGTGGTTTTTGAAGAATGTGAAGGACCTTATTTACAAGAGGGTTGAGGTTTTTTTTGTGTGACAAGGATCCCTTCCCATTTACCATGAAAGAAACGTCAAGCTTCCTCATGCCACTCAAGCTCAAGTGTCCAGACAGGAGGCTGCAGATCAAGAAGAAGCCCATCAAGGTGGGCGGCCACACATGCAACCATGGGGATCAATGAACTAATCAAGAAGCTGAACTGAGGCAGTCTCTAGTCATAGTCCGCAAACACACGATGGATCCGTTACCTTGTCTGTTTTGTAATAGGAATGTACCTTTGTTTTTGAAACCGTACACGAGAGTTTGGGATCACATCATGAAATAGCATAAACTGTTCTCACCCCTGTGGTGCTTTACTGAATCTAGCCACTTACAATGTTAACTTGCACACTGACATATTGGCTTGAGAGTCTGAGATGTGAAATTTGATGATATTGCAACAAAAATGATTTCATCTGGGTTGTCTCTGGTTGCTCCCTACTGTGTTTCTGGTGCCAGATTTGACAACACTATTTGTTTTGACATATATTCTCTCATGCTGCATTACTGCATCTGTAGCATAGTATATTGTGTCAAGTATACTGTAATCAGCAACTGTTGGTTGCCATTGGCGGCCGCGCTGCACGACCGACGAGACACCTGAGCAGTTGTTAGTATACTTATTTATTTTTACTTTATTATTATAGTCCAACAAAAACAAGGATTTATTACCGGTGTTATTGCATGAACTTACACTATGATGCTAATCATGTGCAAGATACTTCAAGATGAGCTATATATACATCAAGAATGACCGATCAATTGGCTGATCAGAAGTGTTAATTTCCATATCTATACAATACAAGTGCATGTGGTGAACATGTTCACAGATTCAGTCATATGCCTAATGAACTGCAGCAGTTGGATACATTTGCTATTTCTGTAAGGGATGTGAGAATCCTTCTAAGCTAAGGCAGTGATGGCATCTCCTAGGTAAGAAAGTGACTTGTTAATATTCCGAGCCTCCTCCAATCTGCCACCCTTGACTTTTGACTTGTCAACCCTCTCACTTCCCTGCAAGATCTACCAAATGCATACAGTACAGCTCCAGCTTACATGCTCTTCCCATTTACATGGACAGTCAAGATACTGAAAGAAAACGAAAATCAGATGCAGCAATGCAAACACGGCATATTTTCTACGTAGCTTCATTTGGATCATCTGGAACAAGGTAACTCGTCTGAACAGTCTACTTGCGAGGCGGCAGGGTGAGCCCAGCCATAGAGCTGATGAAGAGCACGGCTGGGCGGACGGGTGCGCGGCCTTAAATCCCCAACCAGGGTAAAACTTGTAAAAATAAAAATATATACTCTCTCTATTCCATTATTAATATCATGGTTTGTAGGTACCGGAAATTGAGTTTAGAGGACAGGCTCCATGAAGCCCTTTTTGAATTTCGTTCAAATTAATATTTTAAAGTTCCAAAAAATTGCAAAAAAAAATTTGTTGATGTTGAAAATGACTTTTTCTATGGCCATGCAAAACTTCAGCGCAAAATTCTTTGTATCCCGGCCTACACAAAAATGAAAAATTCTGAAAAACCTAAAAACTTCCAAATTTGGCACCGTTCACCGTCTCAGATCTAGAAATTTGTCATTTTTACACGGACTAAAATATGGAATATCTAGCATTGCATGCAGGTAGAAGTCATCATTATCTACACCAAAGAGTTTTTTTTAGAAATTTTTGATTTTTCAAAAAAGTCCTCCATGGAGGACGAGCTCCATATTGACGCACTCTTGATGTTACTCCCTATTTTATATTCTAAGTTTTAAAACTTGGCCCCGGTGTAAAGTCATTTCTAAGGCAAATTGACCATTTGATGATTTTAAATAGATCTATGGAATTTCAAAAAAAATTGATTCCAAAAATCGGCTCTAATCTATTTCGCTTTGACGCATGTCCAAATGGAGAATTCATATAGACATGGTCCACGTCCACCGTACGTTACACACCATTTCTTGCCAAGTCGCATAGACCGCGTCCACCGAAGCCGAGCCCTCGGTCACTCGGGTCTCACAGGCCGCCCTTGGCGTCCAAAGTCCAAACTGTAAAAGAAGCCCAGAGAGGGCAAGGGTGAGGGTTTTAGAGCCCATCCACATCAGCCATGGCGACGGCGGCTGGCGGCGCGCGGCGAGCCCTCGCGGGGCTGCGCTCCGCTTCCCCATCTACTCTCTCCAGAGCGTTTTCCCGGCCAGCGGTGGCTCAGTCTCCGGGGGCGGCAACCTCCGCTCTGCCCCGCGCCGCCTCGCGCCGGCGCCTCGCGATCTCGAGGTAACCACGCTGTTTCTTTTCCTCCAATTGGTCGTGTTTGGACAGTATGGTTTGCTCAGATTCGGGGGGTTTTCGTCGTGTGCAGGGTCCCGGTGGCGGCGCTAGGCGGCGTGCAGGGTCTGATGCCGCTGCACAGCGCGACGGCGTCGGCGCTGCTCACCTCCATGCTCGGGCTTAAACCCGGGTCCTGGGGTTGGCTCTCGGAAGGTAAACAAACTTAACTTGGTATGTCTCATCTACGTGCCATCGATTTACGCTTGTGGAAATGCTAAAAGTTGGGAAGTCTAGGTAGAATGATTGTGGTAGGAAGTCAGTGGATAGTGTGCTCAATAGGTAGAACTTTACATCTAAGTGTTTGATTTGCTGGAGAGTTTCAATCTGATTTGGGTTTAGTTTCTCCTCCTTTTAGTTGAATGGATCACATTCACTACTTTAACATTGTTGCTGGCTAGCTTTCTGGATTAGGATAATCAAAGTCGTCCATAATGCATGCCTCTATGCTAGTAAAATTAGGCTGAGCAAATGCATATTACCTTCAACTGAATTTTATTGTTTCTGTTGGACATTTGCTACTTTAACATCATTGGGCATTGTTTGTGTTGGACATTTAATTAGGTACGGACCTTGAAATCCTATAAGGCTGTGTTTGGATGTTTGCTTTGGGCCTTGGCATTGGGTATTCGGGTGGTGTGAGCCCCGAATTCCACAATTGAGGCTGTTTGGTTGGTCTAGGTATTCGGTCTGTGTATTTGAGCTGAATATTGAGGTTCCAATCTTTTGCCTCACGGCCTGGTCCCGAATGTTTACCCCTGGAGCTCGACATTTCCGTGTGTTCGTACAAAGGGTATGGCTCTCGTCTGTTCGGCTCGACGCCATCGAATATTACAGACTGCATGCATGCAGCTGATCAATGTTGTGTGCAATGAAAACTAGCTAGCAAGCTCATTTACACGTACACCTTTCAAGCCTTTGGAAAATCATATCTTACAAATATTTTATCAAAATTGTAAGCTGTTTGCACCATTGTAATGCAGATAATGAACTCTGTAAATGAGTCCAATATCATATATATATATATACTCTTCCACAAGTATTTTACCTCTCATGGGACCCACGTGTCATAGGCATGAGCTGCCCTAATTTATATTTAATTATATGAATTTTTGGTACTTCATCAAATATTGATGTTGCGGGTACTACAATGTTGTGGCTGCTGTGTACAATACAATTTTTACACGTATAGAACAATTTAATGATCGAAGTGTCATACACCTGCAATGTCACACTTTTGACCATCCAAACAACATTTGGCATTTGATCTCAATATTTAGTTCTCTTCCAAATATCTAGCACATCCAAACAGAAATATTGTCATTTCGGGGCAATATCAATATCCTAGGTATTGGGTATTCATCCCAATATAATGTCTAGCCTCTCAATGCAAACATCCAAACGAAGCCTAATTGTTATGTTCTTTACTCGAGTAATTTCCTTTTAGCAATCAGATTAGCAGAACTTAAATATTGCTTGTCGGTTTTCTGTCTATGAGCATTTCGTTAACTGTCAGTGCCTTCTCTTTTCGAGTAACTGCTATGTATTCTCCCATTTCTACCTTTTCCTTGCTGATTTCAGCTTTTCTGAAAACTCAGATCTGGCAAAGTAGGTTGATCAACCGTTAATGTTCTTTACTGTAGTACCATGACAAAGCACGTAGTTACAGGGCTTATACTTTATACACACTGAGATCCCGAAAGACGATCAACATAGGGCATGTTAAACCAAGGAGTTGAAGCCAAGGTGTATGCAGTACTAAACACCAAAATAGCTGTTAATTTCTCAGACTGTCACATATATTGTTGGATTACTGGGTCACTTGATGAATTTCTTCCCTTACCAAATAGATCTACTACCTCTGATCCAAATTAGCTGTCGCAGGTTCATTGAACCTAGACAGATTTTTGGCAATATGTTGCCTAAATCTGTGACAATTAATTTACATCGGAGGGAGTACTGCATTGTGGTAATTAAGCCTGGCATATTGTATTGATCATGTTATGATATGGTGCATCTCGATACTATCTCTGCTGCCTAGGGATTTATGAATCTTTATGTGTATGTACACAACTCAATACCTTCCATCAAACACCATTATTAACCACTGTACTCCTTTAGTAGTTGGTTGGCACCTGCCTTGGTGGCCTTCTGTAATGTGATAGTGGTACTTTCACGTCCTCTTTGTTTTGTCATATTGTTTTTGTTCTGACCTATTGTTTTTTCTTGTTTGCACCTCCAGGGTTTGCAACACCTCTATAACAAGAATGGGGTTTCAGTCACCATACAAGAGTCTTCATCTTCAGTTTAGCCTTCCCTTGGCAGATCGCAATAACACTAGCTACATGGCCTGTGGACTGTACCCTTGAAATTTTGCTGGTGGAATCTGTAGTTTCACTGCTTAAAATTTATGATCTTGTGCCACTTATCTTATTGCCCAGTGAAAGTTTTCATGGCAAATTTTAAGTAACCATATTTTGTGTTACCTGTTTCCGTTAATTTGATGGAATTCTTCATCCCAGAGTGTGTCACGGAATTATCATGAAACTGCTATGCACCAGATAGCTGCTATGCAAAGTGATTACAGGAACAGATACGGACTGCGTTTCAACAACTAGGGTTCTATTTCCCAGTAAGGCCTTGTATACTTCTCTGGTATTTTTATCCCCAAAAGACGCAGGGATATGCGGGGATTTGGTGTTCGCCCTCAAATCCTCTCAAATAGCCTTCACCAAAAAATACTCTATTATGATGGAGAGTTTTTAATCTAGTAAAAAATACACTAGTGTGGAGGGGATTTATGGGAATATTCCAGGCTTATTCCCTCAAAACCTGGCCTAGTAAACGACCTATTGGAAAATTTTAGGATACAAAATAATTCCCTCCCATTCCTAAAGTACCCTAGAAGTAAACAAGGCCTAAGTATAGAAATGGTACAGGCAAAACACACTTTCTAATGTGATTTGAAATCGATATTTTTTGGTAGAAAAATCTGGTGTACCATCTCTTGAATCATACAGGCAGACACCATAGAAGCGTAATATATTAATAATACGGAGTACCATGTATAAGTCTGGTTGATGTAACATTCAGTCAAAATAAATTTACACTGAGCTATATGTGCAACAAGGATCATCTGCTCAGCACTACAGAGTACCGTATTAAAAGTCTGGTTGCTGTAACATTTAGTCAAAATAAATATACACTGAGCTATATGTGCAACAAGGATCATCTGCTCAGCACTACAGCACCCTTTAGTCACCATACAAGGATCATTCACAAATTTCTCCCAACATGCAAGCCTTAAGGGGAAATCCATTTTTACATTTATAAGAGATAATAGTCACGGTTCTAACCTCATCCTTGTCATCATTCCCAGAGTGATAACCGGGATGTGACACTGACTCTGAATTCCAATCATTGACTTGGGAGTGTTCTGAAATACATCAAATAGAAGAGCTCACATTAGTTCCCGCAGGCCCGAACTTTCTTCAGGATTGAACCATTTGCGTCCAAACTAAAACACCAATAAGAGCATGATAGTCCAGACTGGTTGTGCTTATTTATGCCTTTTTGGTTTTGACTTATAAACCACAAAAGCACCTAAATATGTGATTTTTATTTTAGCTTTTGGCTTATATCATTATACTACTATGTCTAGTTAAAAGCCAAAAGCCAAAGTCAAAAACACCTACTTCGGTGCTTTTGTGACTTATAAGCCAAACTTCAAAAGCTAGATTTAAGCCCAACCAAACAGACCCTTAGGCTGAGCAAATGTATATTACCTTCAACTGCATTTTGTTTGTTTGTGTTGGGCATTTAATTATAGGTACAAACCTTGAAATTCTCTAATTGTTATGTTCTTTACTGAAGTGCCTTCCTCTTAGCAAGCAGATTAGCAGAACTAAAATATTGCTTGTCCATCTTCGGTTTGCGAGCATTTTGTTAACTGCCTACTCTTTTCGAACAACTGCTATGTATTCTCCCATTTCTACCTCTTCCTTGCTGAGTTCAGCTTTTCTGAAAACTCGGATCTTGTAAAATAGGTTTATCATCCAGTAATGTTCTTTACAGTACCATGAGAAGGCACATAGTTGTAGGCCATATACTTCATACACACTGAGATCCCAAAAGACGGTCAACATAGCGCATATAAAACCAAGGAGTTGAAGCCAATGTGTATGCAATACGAAATACTACCAAAGTACGAAGTAGCAGTTAATTTGTCGGTCTTTCACAAGTGTTGCCTGTTGCTTATGTTGTTGGATTACTGGATCATTTGATGAATTTCTTCCCTTACCAAATGGATGTACTACATTGGTAATTAAGCCTGTCATATTCTATTGATCATATAATTATATGGGGCATCTCGATACTCCTATCTTTGCTTCCTAGAGATTTATGAATCTTTATGCGTGTGTACACAAGTCAATACCTTTCATTAAACACCAGCATTAACCACTTTACTCCTTTGGTAGTTGGTTGGCCTTCTGTAATGTGATAGTGGTGCTTTCACGTGCTCTTTGTTATGTCGCATTGTTTTTGTTCTAACCTACTCCCTGCGTTTCAAAATATAAGATGGTTTAGCTTTGTGAAGCAAATGCATCTAGACTACTTTTAGTATGTAGGTTCGCTCAGGTTTGTAGTGAATCTAGACACTAAAAGAAGTTTAGATACATTTTCTTTATAAACCTAAAACATCTTATATTTTGAAACGGAAGGAGTATTGTTTTTTCTTGTTTGCAACTCCAGGATTCGCAACACCTCTATAACAAGAATGGGGTTTCAGTCACCATACAAGAGTCTTTTCGTCTTCAATTTAGACTTCCCTTGGCAATTTTTCTGGTGGAAACCGTAGTTTCGCTGCTTAAAACTTAAGATCTTGTTGTGCCAGTAATCTTATTGTCCAGTGAATTCATGGGAAGTTTTAAGTAACCTTGATTTGTGATACTTGTTTCCATTAATTTGACAGAATTTTGTGGTGTCACGGAATTAGCATAAAACCTTTTTTTCATGAAAATTCAAAAGCCTTGCGTTTCGATTCATTGATAGAAAAAAAGAGAGTTTTGTACAAAGTATACACAGGCACCAAAGGGTGCACACCTGACACACTCAAGACAGTACATGGCCAAGACCGCTAGGCGAACATTACAACCGACGTCACCACCAAACAAACCCTAGCCTAGATGTGCACACTAAACACGAGCCACGCCATAGGAGGGAGAATCCAATACGCAAAGAAGGGTAAAGTTGGGCCACCCCTGCTTTGGAGTAGATGTTCAGGAAGTAGCACCACTGCCCACCACCGCATCCTCCGTCGTCGTTGAGACATAAGCCAGCAGCCGTCAGCCACCCCTATCGAGTGAAACCATGCGACTGAAACACCGCAACAAAGGATCCTTATCGGTCCACAATCCTTGCCAAAAGGATAGCCGAGCTGGCGTGACCTCGAAGCTCCAAGGATATGCTCGCCAGAGTCAAAGCATGTACCAACACCATGCCTATCACCCAAGGCCGTACCACCAAGAACAACGCCTCCAAAGAGGGAGCGACATCGTCGTCATCCGATCCAGCAAGCCAGATCTAGGTTTTCACAAGGGGACTTGAGCCACAAGGGATAGGGTGAACCGATGCTCCTCGACAACGTCCCCAAGAGGGTGACGACACCTCACGGCGCCGTCATCGTCAGCAGCAACAAAGGTTGAGCAGAGCTTTCGCCCGGAGCGCCACGATCACCACCCACGCATCGGCGCAACCTCTGATACCCGAAAGATCTTGTTGCCGACGACTTCGCAACAGTCTGGAACCCGGTTGGCCCGCCAACCTACCAGCGAAGGCCACCACATGTAAGATGACGTTCTCGGCATCCTTGCCGATGATCGAAGCTGGCCAATGCACGGGTGCTCATGCGACGAGGTTACCTCAGTGATTACAGGAACAGATACAAGCTGTGTTTCAACAACCAGGGATCTATTTCCCACTAAGTACAGAAATTGTACAGACAAAACAGACATCTTAATTTGATTTGAAATCAATATTTTTTTGGTAGAAAAATCTGTTGTACTAGCGCTTGAATCATACAGACAGACACCATAGAGAACATACTAACAATACGGAGCACAATATATTTAAAAGTCTGGTTGCTGTAACATTCAGTGAAACTAAATTTACACTGAGCTATATGTGCAACAAGGATCAGCTGCTCGGCACTACAGAGTACCATATATTTAGAAGTCTGGTTGCTGTAACATTCAGTCAAAATAAATTTACGCTGAGCTATATGTGCAACAAGGATCATCTGCTCAGCACTGCAGCCCCCTTTTGTCACCATACAAGGATCATTCACAATTGTCTCCCAGGTTCATCATCCCCGACACAACACTGTGACCTTTAGTCTTGGCTATACCATCGCCCAACACAAACATGCAGCCTTAAGGGGCGATGCTGGTGGTTATCCTCATATGCAAAACTGCAGCATGATCTTTGTGTTGCATGACACCGTTCATCCATTTTTACATTTAAGAGATAATAGTCACAGTTCTAACCTCATCCTTGTCATCATTTCCAGAGTCATCACCGGGATGTGACACTGACTCTGAATTCCGATCATTGAGCAGAGTGTTCTTAAATACATCAAATAGAAGAGCTCGCATTCGTTCCCGCATGCCCGAAGTTTCTTCAGGATTGAACCATTTGCGTCCAAACTACAACACCAGCAAGAGCATGATAGTCAAGACTCCTGATTGTTACTGAAAAATAATGTAGCAAATTGATTCATACCTTGCAAAGGCGCTCTCTTGTCATTCTGTCTGGTGCCTCTTGAATAAATTTCTCAATGTAGTAAAGCATAAAGATACCACAGTCATAATCATTTTGCTGGCGAGGCACCTTGCAAGTGGAAATGAAAGGTAGCTTAAGAAAATTGGCACAAAAAATGATAAAGGAAGAGTTACTGTAACGCCATAACAACCTCTTGACTCTTGAGAACTACCATTAGAACACTAAGGTTCTTACCTCAACTTTTTCCTTGCGTATATATCTTGAAAGGCGTCTCCATATCGTGCCTGAAAAGGGAATACCATAAGAAGTGTCCTTCTGTAGATAGCTCCATTCTTCTCTGAGGTAGCTGCAACAACAATTTTCATATTGATGGACACGACTAAAGTAGATTAAAGGTAGGTTTTTCAGAATGACAAGTTATCCTACAGGGGCACATAGCCCTCTAGTACTGGATTGTAAATGCTTGGGATCAAGAGCAAATATTCGCGTATATCACGAAACATACCTCTCAATCACACCAAAAATCTTGTCACTGGAATGCACTCCTAGGGAGTCCAAGTGAAACACTGTTGGCCCTGATTCTTTCTCTTTTGCGGGCATGGAGATAATAACCAAGCTCCAGTGCATCCTAATTTATAAGACATGAGGTGATCACCATATTATATGTATATGATAACAAGATACTCTAGAAAGTTATCTGCCAGCCATCAAACACACCCTCGTGCCAAATATTACCAAACTAATCATATACTCCCTCCGTCTCGAAATAGATGTCGGAGACTTGTCTAGATTCGTATGTATCTAGACGCATTAGACAAATCTCCAACATCTATTTCGAGACGTGAGTACATGCTTCAAGGAGCACATAAACATGTCTGAGATTTCATCTTGAGTGTTATCCAGAGACGAAAAAACTTACTCTCCATGTATAGGCAAAAGGACATATGGTGTCTTAAAAATATCTACATTTCTCCACCATTTCCTTAACTTGCAAAACTGTGAGTCGCAATTACCCTACAAAGAATGAACAAGTCAATCAGCAGTTCTCAAAATTAGCTTTGAGGGTGGCGAACAGATAATCCCAACATGCAAAAAAAAAAGAGTAATGATGAAGTATTATTTTCCAGAGAAAAAGATATGCACCGGCATTTTGGAACATATCATGTTCAAAACCGAATAACCATGCAATATTTGCAGTTTATGCATTAAACAAACAAAGGCCGCAAAGGTTTTATAAAGTTTCCTGGAACTTAAAGTCGGAATATCCTTTTGCAATTTGGAAAACTATGTCTCAAGGAGAAGAGCAGAGAAGTAGAATTTTCCATTTACATGCATACACAGCTCCATATTTTTTACTAATTGCATCAACAAGGTGATCTAAACTAAAACAAAGCTCTGAAAGATCAATAGTATGATTTAATTGAATTGAATGACACAAACACACAAGGGTGTTGTTAAGTATGCAATTTAGGAACACACCCCACTGTAGGAAAATTGTCACTAGTGTTTTCTATAGCATCGCCATATGGGAACAATGAACCTTCCACATCAAGCCAACTAATCCACTAACTAGAGCATAACTTCAAACCATGGAATTGCAAGTGATTTTAAATGTTGTAAATTATTAAATATAACACAGAAGGATCAAGAGCATACCATCCCGGATAATGCCTCTTCAAGTTTGCTATAGAAATATGTATTGAAGATGTACAAGTCGTCAGAAGGCCGGGATTGTTTTAGGTACCTGACATGGTCATAGCCAGAACGGACAGGCAGCATAGAAAAACTAGACAGCATATTGTTTAATTTGATGTTTATTCAGCTAAATCATCCAAACGAGAGAAAAAATAGAGCTGACATTTCCATCTTGAAGGGAACACAATACAGTAAATATGAGAGATGTTTAGTCGTTTATACACATCAAATATGTCTTTCAAACATGGCATTCATTAAATAGTTTGTACTTTGCAGGTACTGATTATTCCCTGTAGTAGCTCAGTGATAAAGTGACTAGGAGACCTACTTTTCTATTTCAACATAACATTTGGTAGTCATCTAAATTACTACAAATAAAAATAGCTGGACAAACACATATAGACTAAATGCAGTTCAGAGTTCAGTCATATACCCATCAAGACTTTCTAACAGCTGCATATGCAAGCACTTGAACGTTGAACTTACTAACAGAAGAAAGAGGAAGATGAAAAGAGAATAGAGTACTTACTGGATATAGAAATTTATAACAGGTGATTTTAAAAATTCTGCGGGTTTAAGACATTCTATGTCAGAATATGTGAGCCCAACACTGTCCGGATCAGTTCTGTAGAGTAGTAGACATTAGTTTCAGAGGAGATTCTCTCGGTCAATACCTCGGTAACTTTACATGATTCTCACCTTGATGGATAGTAGATCTCTAATCCAACACTTGCTTTAGTTTCTGTTTGTGGTGACATAAGTCCCTCCCTACAACTCTTGAATTAAGAATTCTCACAATAACAGGGTCTACTCGATGTGAATTAGAAGTCAATGCAACTTTAGCAAAAAACAAAACAAAAATCATTTATTTATTTTATTATTTTATGAATTTAGGATCCAGAAGAAGACTTTTTGTCCCTACAGAAGTGAGATTTGATTACTGAAACATCTACGATTGGTAACTGATATTACAATATACAGTGATGAAATATAAACCAACAGACACATTATCTCTATTGTGTTATGAAATTACCATTTATTAGCCATCTCAACATCAACTAATTTAGCAGATTCTGTATCTTCGTCATCCAAGAGAACTACTTCCTGAAAAATATAAGAGCATGATTGGAATACATATGAAGAAGTCTTATTGATGTCAAATGTTTGCCGCTAAGATCAATGGCAATAATAGTGAAGTATGAAAGCATCAATGACGATCTTCTCAGTGAATCAAATACAAACATCATACATGATTGATACTCAGTAAATACAAACACCATGCATGATTGATACCCAATTTTTGGCAGATCTAGGCTTTCATTTTGTTTTATTATAAACAAAATAACTTCTGCAATTGAAGCTCAGTAGATTTTTTATTCAGAAAACATAGAGATGGATGAAATAACAAAAAGGAAACTTTTGTACTTGTACCCATAATGTTACACCATGGTAAGTAATGATGCTAGATGCACAGAGCAATTTTAGCTTTGACAACAGATTTCAGTTTCACAAGAGTGAAAGGGAAAAAATATCACAGAACAATGTAAGAAAAAGGTGAAATAGTTGTCAACATATTCACCTTCTTTCCGTTTCTTTTATTTAACATCTCGTATTGGGAGGTCTGATTCTTAGAATTTCCCCTCCTGCACATCAGATTTATTTATCAGCAAAACATAATGAACACATGGGCAAATACCAACACAAGCCCAAACCCACAGGAAGTGCGGCTGCAGCAACATTGGGAAAGACAGCAACCTCTAATTGGTTACATTTGGGTTTGCTACTTCACTTCACGAGGTTAGATCTATTCCAAGTTGTTAAGTCTGCTAAGCCCACTAAGGTGATGCTTCCACCGAGGAGTCCTGTACAATGAATCAACTATATAATATATTTTCCCATTCTATTGCCCTGCTCTAACACCCACGCTCTGGGGAGTTGCCGCTACAAGACCTGGCCTCCATCGAGCACAACTACAATCTATCCTCAGGATTCACAGTTCATACCACAAAAAGTGGTTTTAAAGACAGATATTACTAGCAAGAACTATTAAGATGAAACTATGTTACTCCTGTAAATTGGAAAAAATAGGATGAGCTTATTCCAACATGGAGCTTTCATCAGGTTCATCCAAATAGGTGGCCATGAGGTCACTTGAGTCGTATATGCAAGTTATAAGCCCAATGGTTCACGAAAGTATAGCAATGAAGATAATGTACTTAGCACACCCATAGGTGCAATAACAAGAACTGTATAGTCTTTGAAGTCCCTAGTGACAATGACAAAGGTATAGGCATCTACAAAATCAGAACATAAAACATGACCATGGAACTGAATTTGATACGGTTGTAAGACATAGCAAGGTAGTTAATAAGAATAACAGTGCTGCAAACACTGTCAGTAATTACTACTAGATGAAAAGTGAAACACCAGAGTTACAAGAGAGAAATGGTCAACAAATGGTGACAGCAAGGACAGAGTGAAAAGTCTGGGATGTATATACGTGAAACAGGTGAACTGCTAAAGAAGAGATAGCATAGCTCAGCTTGATAGAACTACCAGAAGTAAAACACTAAATGAATTGGGTCAGCAAATAGGAGGGAATACCTCTTGGAATTAATCTCAAAAGCATCATCCTCCGTATGTCGTTTATTGGACATACCCATTGACCCAACATTGTTATTTTTCTGTCGATTTTTGGTACAGATCTTCAAACCTGGCCTCTTACCATCCATATCTGGAAATTTATTAGTAGTATTTTGAAAAACTGTACGACTTTTTGTTTCATGATTCACTTGTTTTCTTGCTGTTCCTCCAAGTTTAAAATAGCCTAGCTCATCAGAGAATGCAGTTCTATCAACCTACATATAATAAGGAAAGTTGTCAAAACAAGTGTATTGTGATAAAATCTATCATATAAAATTAGGAGTGAGAACACTAAAGTACACACCTTGCCATTCTTTGTATGTGGAGCATAATATGATTCCAGATGGCCTTTGCCACCAAGGTTGCTGCAGTTGTGCTCAAGCTCATCATCATTATCTGCAAGAAAAATGCATGATACGTTGGTGACTGGTAGAATATATGTTACATCCTTTAGACAGTTGAAGGCAAGAAACAGAAGGTGTTAGAGCAGCCAGCATGGAAACGCCTTCCATGAAAACCACCAAAAGACCTAGTTAATGAACCCTAATTCGTACAGATCAGATGCATTACTATGGAGAAATTTTTTTTTTTTAATGATGTGGAGCTTATACTTAATATCGATAATAAAAAATGATTCTGCTGAAAAACTGTGGTCCTGTTGACCTTGTATAACTGACTGTCTAGAGTCTGAAATATCTATACTCTCCACTGAAAAGGGAAACATACATATGTTGTGAAGCCAATTTTACATGAGCTAAACAATGACTCTTGGGTAGTATATAAGATAATGAGATCAAATGACCACCACTATCCAGTATAAAAACTTCCTTTTTCCTACAAAAGTAGGGTTCAGCTACTTTTCTGTTGAGCTTGGGCATATCTGGTAGGTGACTTGCTTTTTCTCTCATGCATCTTCAGTCATTCACCCTAGGGGTGTTCAAACCTGGTTTGGATACAAACAGTGAACCTGGTTTGATATAGTTCGGTTTTCTTCATTAGCTCTAATCACCCTGGCAAAACTAATAAAAATTGGACCTAAGGTGTTCATGGTTTCAACTCAAACCGGTTGTGAACACCCTGATTCACCCACTGGTCACTTTGTTATCCCAGTTGGCAGCTTATGCTACGAGAAGAACGGGTGTTCAATTACACTTTTGTATGGTTATTTAATTGCATAATCATCAGTATATAATTATAACAATACATAATAATTCATTCTTTTAAGATGTCAAAATTTAAGAAGTTACAGATAGTAATTCGTAGGTAATACATTTAGCTCACTATGTTAAATATCAATACATAATAATTCCTGCTTTTCGGATGTCAAAATGTATCAAGTTACATACAGTTCAAAATGAATACTATTTAGCTCACTATGACTCTAAATAGAACTTTGTGCAAAAAGTCTAAATCAAATTCAAATTGAAGCTATATGCTGGCTACAATATTTTTGCATTCGAGGTTTTGAGGCCATGAGCCATTCAGCAACAATCAAGTTTCAAACTATTTGACAGTATTTTGTAGTGGACTAGTGGTACTGCACTCATGCGCTAGGCCGTTATAACATTAGTTGGAAAGTAGAGATAATAATTAGTTTCTTTATTAGTTGTGTTTACTTAATCACCCTCAAGCCATGCATCTGACCTTCTTCGACATGGAAATTATTGGTATGGGTTTCGGCTAGCCATCAGATGGGTACAAGAAAAAAACAGCATATGTATCTGACATTACTAGCGATGTGCATTGGATAAATAACAACATCATGCATGAAGCTTACTGAAGGCGAAGGGATCAACCCTACTGGGTGTGTTCACCGCCAGTCTCCGACCCGTGTCAATCTACAATAATTAATGGAAAACATTAACTCACTTCATGGATGAAATATGCTGACAAATTGTTTGAAAGAAAAAAATACGCTGAAAAATAGGAATATATTTGAATTTCCCAATGATACAACTAGAACATAGCAAAAGTAAATTGTTCTGAAAAATTATTTAGTTGTAATGATTGTGGAGAAAAGATATCTCATTCACCTGTCCATAACACCAAAAACGAAACGCTGCATGTAAAGACAAATATTTGGCTGCTTATGTGCCAACTTAATCATTCAATTACAAGTTTATGATCATGACTTGGAACTTACAATATCTCATTGTCAGCAACAAAGAAAATATATGCTTTTTGTAACTGAATACAAAAGGGAGGAGCATGAATCTGCAGTTAATCAAGAGAACAAGGTTACTGACAGTGGAGCGCCAAGTAGTTAACCATGAACCTAGATTTGAAAACTTGTACCAAATTACCGATCCTAATGTCATTCATGAGCACTAACGGGAAACAAATGAATATGTTTGACATGAAATTACATGCACCTGGATCGCTATCCGACATTCCAAATCAAACATCATGGAAAGGGAGATGTTTGCTTCTTATGTGGCAACTTGATTGCAAGTTTAATCAAGAAAATGAGGCCACTGATAGTGACAAAGTGAGTGGTGGCCTGTTGGTAAGGCTCAAGGCGGTGCAGCCTGTTCACCCTGGTCGAACCCATGGATTGAGCGTCCATGCATCACACTATTGCACATGTGCGCTTTCAGTGGTAAAGTGTGTGCCCCGTGATCCATGATTATAGGAGAAAATCGTAGACATCGGAGGGACCTCCGATCCAGACCTAGCATGTGTTTAGGTTAGGACGCAGACACGTGTGAGTGGGTGTGGCTGCGCGAATGCGGTGTGTGTGAGTGTGCATCCTTGTAAAAAAGAAGAAGGCTATTGGCAGTGGAGCGCCAAGTAGTAAACCACGAGCCTGAATTTGGCAACCCTGTACCAACCCATCAATCCCGATGTCATTCATATCTTTGACTGAACTTATGTGACCTGAATGGCTACCAGGCATTCTAAATCACATCACCTAGAGGCTAAACTACTAGCCAGTGGCTACAAATTCATTACTGAAAACAAAATAAGCTCCATGTCGACAAAAGATAGAATATGGCTGTCTGCTAAGATTCACCTTTTGGTCACCTGCAATGTTATCATTTTCAGAAAAAAAAAAACATCTACGAAGGACGCGTGGCACAATGCTTAGCAATCATTTGAGCTTATGATAAGGAGATCTAGAATATGTTGTAACATGGAAGTCGTACGCCTTCAAACAAACAAAAAACATATCTACCCACCATTCAGTTCAATTTCCTTTTTTATGGAACTATTAATTGTAATTTCGAAAGCTGAAAGCGACTGAAGATCTATCATGTTTTACCCAGCTGCCCACACTATTAAACCCAAAAGGCAAAGCCAGAAACCCCTCTAAAAACAATGACAAAAGACAACAAACCCTTAACACCCCAACTTCCCAATCCAACTGTCCATAATCCTCGCAAGGACGAATCCAGATTGGGGGAAAGCACGCAGTTCCAAGAACTTCCCCCAAAATCGATTGCGCACAAAGTACATTTTGCTCACCTTACACGGCCCGGCAGAGCGGCGGCGATCAAGCTCCTTCTCCAGCCGGCGGACGAACTTCCGCAACTTCTCGCCGCCGTCAGGTGCTTTACCATAGAGACTGCGCGAGCGCGCGATCTTCGCATGGAGTTCCTTATCGGTGAGTCTCTTGAACTCGTCCGGGTCCCCCTCACCGCCGTCGGAGGCGTCATCGCCGTCCGCCTGTATTCGAGCAGGTGGCCGCGGCGTCACGCGCGAAGTGGAGGAGGATATGATCTCCAACTCCGCCGGCGGAGAGCCGAGGGACATTTGTGCCCGGTCGATGACTATCGGAGTGTGCGCCATGGTCAGTGCCGCCGCCAGGCGGCGGACGGACGGGGGTGGGGGCTCCGCCAATCGAACGGGCGGAGGAAGGGTTTTATGACGGGACAGACCAGCGGGTGCGGGGCGACCGGGCGAGGAAAGGGGAAAATGAGATTTCGAAAAGCTAAAAGGAATTTCGGATTGATATATACGCTGCCGCTTCAATTCCAATCCAATGCAGTAATTAGTGGTACCTCCCTGGCGCCTGCTCAATTTTTGCACATGATATCTCCTCTGTCCATCGAACTTGGCTTTTGACAAAACATTTTGGTCGATTAATAATGTTTTCATTGTTCTAGATTTCTATGGTTCGAAAAAAATTGTTCTAGTTTTCTCACAAGATTACTGTTGCCAAGTGGAAAACAAATGAGGGTCATCTTTGTAAATTTCCAAGTCCTTTATGGACTATTTTGGCGCGAAAAGGAGCCGAAGCACTTCGCGCTTAACCGTTGAGCCGAGTCAGCATGCCACGTCGGCAGAAAAACCGGGCTGGTTTCCTACTAAAATGCTAAAAAAAACATAGTTATTTGACCATCTTGTAACACCGTTAGTTGATCAAAATGACAAGTTTACGGTTTTACCTCACAACTAATTACCGGCATAGTCTTGTTCTTCTAAAACTCTATAACTATTCACAGATGTTCTGCAAAGAAACTAATTACCGGCATAGTCTTGTTCTTCAAAACTCGATAACTGTTCACAAATGTTCTGCAAAGAAGTCATTTGATTTTTCATTCAAGTGACTCGTATTGATCATTGACATGCAATGCACCACCGACCAAATCATTAAGAGAATAGCATAGTTTCACAGAACATAATCCTCAAAGGTTTACCTTATTGATTGATTACTACTACTATTATGTATCTTAGTGGCCCCGAAGTAGTGTCGTTTGAGGAGACGGGGAATGAAAAGGCACGAGGTGATGGAGAGAAATAGAAGATATGAAGGTAGTGTTTGTGCGATCTTAATGTGGCAGATAAAATCAAATAAAAGAACAAAACATTATTTTTTAATCATTTTGTGGTATTAATTGCAATGCTTATTTAGGTTTATTTACAATGATGATAATTAAAATAAAACTATCAATTGCTAGAAAACATTCACTTCTTTCCAAAATATGATGATTAGTATCCCTACACATATTTTGTGCCTTTTTAGCAGTATAGACATAGTTTTTTGTAGGGATTTATAGAGTTTGTAGACAACTAATGAAGAATCAGTTCTCACATGTGTTTTATGAACTGCGTGCATGCTTTTGTTGGATATGCATCTTACACCATATAGTTAATAGATGGTGAATGTTCTAAGAGGAAAAAGGGTAGGTAGGCAAGAAAGAGTCGCAACTAAGTGACAACAACTAAGTGTACACATCAGTAATAGCATACATTTAACACCACAGGGTAATGCAGGGAAGTATAAATGTACAACATTACAATTCGACATTTATATGATTGGGAGGAGTAGATGAGTAGCATAAAAGGTGTTGTATATGGAAACCATAGGTGAGTGGAGAAACTGGTGGCACTCTAACGAATCATGCTTGCAAGGTACCTATAAGGTCTAAGGGCAACTCTAACGACGACGACCATTTTGAATACATAAAGTGTCCAATTTGGTCTGTTTCCGAACAGGAAGGACATGCTACTGACCCTTGTCCGGCCAACCGTGGCTAGGGCACCCAACGGCGCCTCGTCCCCCTTTTTGTCCATGGCTAGGTCTTTTAAATTTTGCACCATTTTGTACATTTTAACACAACAAATAGTAGCAAAATAATGAAAATGGTAGCAAATTAATTACCGTCTTGTAATAGTTGAACGAAGTCTCGCCGGCATACCTCAAAGAACCAAAATAATGGCAAAACAACACACATAGTTCTTAAAAAATACAGAAATAATCACGCATCTCGATCATGGATCATCTTTTTCTTTTTCTCTAACCATGCCCTATGGATAGGGTCCATATCGGTCATGTCGGTCGTCCTGATCCAGGCCTCCTCAGCTAGTGGGGAAACCTCTATCTCTTTTTGTCTGAGATCTATTTCCTTGGCTCTTGACCGGGCATTTATCTCTTTTATTTCAAGATTT
Source organism: Avena insularis (assembly GCA_023614405.1). Taxonomy (NCBI): domain Eukaryota; kingdom Viridiplantae; phylum Streptophyta; class Magnoliopsida; order Poales; family Poaceae; genus Avena; species Avena insularis. Next base: position 334,992,099 of record CM042689.1, on the reverse strand, counting down.
TTGTTTTGCATCTCATAGGAGCTCTTGGCAGTGTCCTTCCTCTATTCCCTATTCTCATTTGATACCTCCTTCCCAGATATCAACTTATTCAACATCACTTGCAATGAAAGTGACGAAGCCTAGCGCTTTGCATCTAGCTTGGAGTTAGTCCTTCCCCAAGTCGAACAACACGAGAACCCCCACTTTGGGTGGCCGCATCAAGATCGATGATTGGGGTGCCTCCGGTCCCTTGGGTTGAAGCGGTGCCTATGAATAATTCCATATGTTCATACAATTTATAGCTAACATATGGGTACATAGATAAGTGAGAGTATGAAATCATATCGGGATGCATGGCTTCATGGGCGACATTTCATAGTGCAAGTTGGGGGGCGCGGGCATGTTGTCAACGAGCACCACTTGGGGGTATTGCTATTTTAAAAGGAACCACCGGCCACAGTGCGGCGCTCAGGTCAAGGATGGGAACCACCGGCATGGTTAGGAAGGACTCGCCGATCTCCGGTGAGGTGTCGCGTGAGCTAGAGAACCGGGATGATGTCGGAGCATGACCAGCCAATAACATGTAGACCACAACGTCGGCCCGAGGTGGTTTATTCGTGGATGAGCCGGAGCTCGCCTTGTCGGCTAGGGCATTGGTCAACTCTTGCTCCTTAAACATGAACACAACATGAGCGGTTATGGCCTCGGCGTTCGCCTTGGCTTGAATGGCGGAGGCGTGTTCTAGGGGTAGAGCACTTTCTTGGGTGGCTTGGAGCGGCTAGTCGGTTCTTGGAGTCGTCTCTCAGACCGTACCACTTCTTCATCTCCAGCGCCCTCAGCTCCGGCGTCATTTCCTTCTTCGGCTTCAGCAGGACACTACGAGAGCCATGCCTCGGAAGGCGACACGTCGTCCATGGTTTGCAAGGGCTTGGGTGACTAGGTGAGAGAGAGAGAGGTATAATGTGGTATGTGTGGTCGGCGAGGTCCCCAGGTCATACGAGAGGAGCCACAATGCGGACGCTGTCCGTTGGACCTCATATCCAACTCAAATTTGGGGGATGCATCAAAACATACTGGTCTAGGGTACACGGGTCGTTTGCGGTATGCCTTTGGGCCTTGTCCCTCTTTCTGGACGGACAGGAACATACACGCTCAGTCCGTTTGGGAGTCGATGTTTGAGATGCCCTAAGGAGGATGGCATATGTAAGGAAACAATATTAAATTTTTCTACTGATGTTAGCATTTCGTCGGGCATATTTTTCATTTAACAAAACATAATGTTCATATCACACAAATTATACATAAAATGTTCATATGCCATAGACTGTAATATGCAAGATACAATTTGTTTCACTAAGACAAGGCATTGGCTAATGTTTACTCCGTGACCAAAATCGATATCATCATATCCTTACCCAAAGTATAAACATTTTTTCACACAAGCGCATATTAATAGAGTAGCATTAGTCTAAGCCATATCTTTGTGAAACAAAGGTCGTCTTAGACTGTAGCATGCTCCTAGATTCGTAGATTAAGCAACAAGATTATGCAATCAATATTTTTGGAACTCTTGGCACTTTTAGGAACTCTTAGCACTTTTAATATTATTTAATCTACAATTTTCCACTTGAGCTAAAATCTGCATTTTCAGAAAACTAACTAATGTAACAAAGTTTTACTCCGATGTAATTGCTTTTCTAGAAAGCAAACTTTATAGCAAATGTTAGTTATAATTGTTGCCAATGGAATAGAAATTTGTTTCCACCAACAATAAAACATTTTCGACTATTATAGAAAGGGGATTTGCTTCCAATGAAATGGAAATATGGTTTCAAGTAAATGGCAACTTGTTGCACGTATAACAGTGTATTGGGAAAAAATCTGGGACAAGTCTATGGTCGCTTCCCATTGTTGATGACTCATATAACCTTGGAGGAGATAGTCAGATTAAGTAATTTAGATAGCTTGATCTTAGAGGCTTTGATTTTTGCTAATTTTCTACAACGTTCAGGTGTCCTCTATCCTTTTTTTGCCCAAAAAGCATTTATTTCTTTATGGGAAAGTAAACATGAGTTAACGAGTAGAGAACTTAATAAAACTAGGTGAAAATGCGCACTTCGCCGCGCTACCTTCATTTTGTTCCAACGCAATGTGGCCGGCGCGGTAGAAATATACATATTTTATTATGTTTAGGCCGGTACTTTGGACAATCGCTTTCCTCATCACCACAATGGGAGGCTAGAACAACGGATATGTAGCTCCAAGGAGAGGGTGTCGTCTGCGGTGCTCTAAGGTAGTGGGCCAACGGCAGTGTACTTATCGTTCCTAGGTTAAGAGAAAGATAAAAAAACTTACAACATGTAGAATAAAAACAACCATTGTGTCCGAGTCTAAGTTCTATTTAGTAAGACATCTCCGGTGAAACAAAGACCTTTCCTCCCGTAACTTGAGAGACTCACCTTGCAGTAACAAAAAAAAAATGGTTACCCATGATCCCATGGCCCAAAAAGCTGCCAGCGGGGGAACTGACGAGGAGGCTTGCATGCCACCAGGATTAAGCTATAGAAGAATTCCCACAGAGGGTGGGGGGACTCTACCAAGAATTTTGAGCAATTAGATGTCACTAGCGTCGAAGAACAACATGATCATACTGAAAATGTAGCTGAGTCTCATAAGGGTGCTATATGAATAAAGCCATAAACACCGGTGTAGGTGAGTAGGTGCTCACCTACAACTTTTCCTACTCACATATGTTGTTTCATTTGAGAGAAACAAAAAAGAAAAATTGCTACATAGTGAAAATAGTGAGCTAGCACAGATGTTGATGCAGGATTGGAAAACACAGATAGGGGTGTGTGGCCGAGTCCTGCTGAGAAACAACCCTTCTCTTTTCATTAGCATCAAATATCTCGTAAGTTTTCTTGCTTCTGTTCTAAACCAAGTACTGTATCATAGATGTATCCATTCATCGTTAGCATGCTATATTGCTATTCATACGACCATCCATCATCACAGGCGAATGACCACATCATAGATGTATCCACGCATCAAATTTATGCGTGGAAAAGAGAGGAAGCAGAAAGAAAGATTTTGACGTGTAATGACTCATCCAAAAATCACACACACATAGTGTAAAGGACACAGTAAAGAGCTAGAATGTCAACCTTAATCAGTGAAAAAAAAATTGTAGCAGCACGCAGGTATTTAACTACTGTCAAAAAATATTGCATCTGGAAACGATAAAGTAGTCACAAATAGATCCCCAGATCAAGTGGCGGCCTGAGTCATTTAGAACTTATTATTATGTCCCTGCATCACTGCTCAAACAGGTTCTGAATTTTAGAACTGCAAATGGGGATCCTCTTGTCAGCAGAACGGGTCAAGTTTAGCAAGCAGAAATACAACATGAGCTGACGGGTTGTCATGGACCTATATTTCAAGTTTAGCGGCGACACTTCTGAAGAGGTCTTCCTGAGCTGTAAAGTCTTCATTTCCCTACCCCCGCATTGGCATCTGGTACTGCAGCTAGACGTTGGCTGAATTACAATAAACAGTGATGAAATTTAGCAACCGTTTCAGATTACAACAGTTTTAGTAAACTATTCCTCAGGCTAAAACTATTTCTGTACATGCCTTTTCAAGCACTAGCAGATTAGAATAAAAATACTCCCAACAAGACTACGAGCATACTTTTTTTTTGGGCGTAATTAGCTAGATATACTTTATTGTACTAGGGACAACTGATGTGTACAATAGATCAATATATAATTAATGTTGGGCATAATTAGCTAGATTTATATTATTGTACTAGGATACAACCTGGACTTTATTGTATTATAAATATTTACAATATGATAAATAATATACGAGGGTCTAACCATGTGCATCAAGCGACCCCAGGGGTGCTCTCCACGCCGGCTGCCGAGCACCCCTCCATTCAGGCCCTCCAGCCGCTGCCGTCGCTGGCCTCCTCCACGGCGGTGGCGGCCCTCCCTCCGCTACCGAAGGTGGTCGGGGCCCCCTGCTCTCGCGTGGTGGAGACTGGCCCGTGGGGGCGGCGGCGGTCGGGAGTGAGGAAGCCGAGCCGGTGGGCTCGTGCCAGGGCGGTGGTTGCGTCGGCTCGCCGCTGCCTGCAGCGTGCTTGGTGCTGGCAGAGGTCCTGCTCCGCTCGGGGCAGCAGGGCGCCCGTGGTGCGGGGCTATGCAGCAAGATCTAGTGCGCGCGCGGGCCTGTGGTCACTCGGCTCGCAGGCGTGCAATGGTCTGGCGGTGCCCCCGACCTGTGGTGGTCCTCCCCAAGGTCGATCTCGCGGCGGTGGTCTTCGGGAGGTCGGCGGGGGCTTGGGAGGCGGCGGATCTGGTGCTTGTTGCCCAGGTCTGTCCATGGTTGTTTCCGGCGGTTGCGGCCCTACAGGTGGAGGTTGGGTGCCGGCGAGGTGTGGTGCTCACACGTGCGGGTGCGGTGGTGCTGCTCTTCCACGGCGGTGGCTTCAGGCCTTGGAAGCCGGGGCGGCGGTCCCGGGATGTGGCGGCAGTCGCGTTGGCTCCCTGGCCGTGTGGGCGGTAGGGGACGGCGCACGTGGTGTGTCGGCAGCTCGCCGGCACGGCGGCCCCGGAGACGCGGTGGTCGCGTGGAGGCCGCAGATTTCAGCCCCACGCCATATTTGTCGGAGGTGGGGTGCCGCGACGGGTCAACGTGGGTGGCAGTCTGGCTAGGGCACGACGGCCCTGGCCGAAACCTGCAACTCTATGGTAGAGGTGTACCATGGAGATCGGACGGCGGCGCGGCGACGGCGCTTGGGATGGGTGAGGCGTCGGACCCGGCGTCTCGTGGTCGGTGGCAGATCGGCATGAGGTGCTGGACTGCTGCGCGTGAAGGCCGGAGCGGCGGCTCTGGATCGAGATGGTGGTTATGCTATGCCTTTGGCCGCGCGGGCGGCGGGGCATGGCTCCGTGGGCGGGGGCGTTGTCTCTTTTGCCGGCGATCTTGCTCGTCTGGTGGCACGGATCGTCTGGATGATAGTCCGTTGGAGGGGTTGGTCAGGGTCTCCGGACGAAAGTCTAGCCTGACTTAGTCAGTGCCGACAGCGGCGGCACTTGAGGGCGCCGTTCTCCCTCTTGAGGGTGTTGTCGTGGAGCCCGACACCCCTCCGTCCATCATTCTGGGGTGAAAGCCTAAATCTGGCTTGCTGGATTGGATGACGGCGGCGTCTTTTGGACGTCGTTACCTCCTTGGAGGCGTCATTTTTTCGGAGTGGGCGGAGCCATTCTCGGGATGCTAGTGATGCCGATTGAGTCAACGTCTTCAGGCCCTGTCGACGTGCGAGTACCGCTGGCGAGTTCCCTACGGCCTGCCTCTCGCCATGAAGCCTGTGAGGCCTAGCCGTTTCCTTCAGCTCCGACTTCCTCTCCGGGGACGTGGACCAGGCTTTTCGTAGCGCCCGTTGTTGCCGTTGTGCTGGTGTCGTTCGGCGGTGCTCCAGACCTAGACATGCTAGGTTGTGTGGCCTCGTGCGGTTTTGCCGGTTTTTCCTTAAAATTGTGGCGCTTGGGGTCTTTTTTTTGGCCCGGTTCCCCTTTTAACCGGACCCGTGTGTATATACGTCTGTTGCCGGTTTCCCTTCGAAACCGGTCAATTCTATTCTTCTAATAGAAAAGGCAGAGCACGTGCTGGTTGCTCCAAAAAAAATCATATACAAGTAGATATCAATAACAATAACACAGAGTAGATATAAAAAAAACAATAACGCAGAGCTGAAATGCGATGAGCTAGCCTGATTTGAGTTATTTAAGCTCCAAAATTTTACTACTGGCAAATATAATAAAAATGAATAGCTGAATTATCTACAAGTCTACAAGACAATAACGACTATTCCCCAGTCCTAACAAAAACAGATTAGCAAATAGCATCTACACCAACATAGGTGCATTGTGCATATAAAAAATTCAGGGCAACAAATGAGTTTATTGCCAAAGGAGATCAGTAGAAGTAAAAGCAGATTACAAGCTGAATTAAAATACTGAACTACCAAAGTGGGTGGTTCAGCTCACTTTTTCCAATGATTTGCCATGACAACCCCAAGAAGATACTTTTGTTGGGGACCCAATTATTATGACAAATCTACAGCTGGATATGAATTTCGAGGCATGGAAATTATATTAGGACGGTTAAAAGAAGGGATTCAGTGTAGCATACCTAAGCATAAATTTCACTTTTCAACCATATGAGCCGGACACTTGCACTCTTCGTCGTCATAAAAATTTCACGGTTCAGCCCACATTTGAAGAGTTTTAATCTCTTCGCCTTCTCCATATCAGTGAGCTCTTCAATTGCCTCCAACAGAACCACACACTTCTCAATTGTGAATCTATCCTCCTGCTTGGGTCTCTCCTTAACTTCTCCCACCAATTTTTGCATTTGATTCATCTTGAATTCCAGGTAGTTCTCAAGTGCCCCGATGGTCTGACTCTGCTTGTCCTTTTTTCCAGTATCCTCTCCTTTCTGTCCTGAGCATGTGGATGTTGTGGGTTCAACCTTTTCAGCCCCTAGGTTAGTACTTGTTGCCCCTTGTCCCTCCAGATTAGTAGAGGCAAAAAGGTTTAAGCCACCATCAGTAGCCTTGCTGTCAATGAGCGGAGCATGGTTACTTGTGTTCTCCACTTGCGGTACTGCGGTGCAAAGTGAATTTGAAAAAATCCTTAAAAAATCTCGAATATAGCATCACAAGACTGTCTAGAAAAGTAAACATCGTTATATTGTGTAGCGAAAATTTTATATGAGATCCACAGTGAGTTTTGGGTTGAATTTAAGATAACTAGACCAGAGGACCACCACTATCCAGTATAAGAACATCCCATTTCCTAGAAAGTAGAGTTGAGCTACTTTCATGCTTGAGGCTTGGGCATATCTAGGGTTGTGTAGCGGACAACCCGCATATAGGTATATCAAAAGTCAAACTTGTGTTAGTCTCAAATAAAAATTGCACTAGGTTGACCTTTAGAGCACCTATTCGCGGGTTTATGCAGGCTCTTACTCGCAACCCTAGGCATATATGACAGGTGACTCACTTTCCCCCTCATGCGTCTTCGGTCTTTCACCCAGTGGTTGGTTTGTTATCCCAGTTGGCAGCTGGTACCACTAGAATATGTATATCCAGTTACGCTTTTCTATGGTTTTATAAATGCATAACAATCAGTGCAGCTAACTAAATTGATACATTAACATTTTGTCAAGATTTACCGAGTTACAGATAAATTAAAAATAATAATATAAGACGTTTTAGCAAACTAAGTAAAAAACAAGCAGAAATAACAGTACAAAAAGAACGAGTTAAATGATACTCCCTCCATTCACTAATATAAGACGTTTTACGAGTTAAATGATACTCCCTCCGTTCACTAATATAAGACGTACTATTATTTTTGCTTGTTCTTTTTCTTCTTTTTTGTGGCTTCGTTTTTTTGTTTAGTATAGGCTTTGGCTGTAACACTTTGTGTCATTTTGGGTCTTCTTCTAATACAAATGACAGACATTTAAATGTGTTTGAGAATAAGATATAGTTCATGTATTAGAGATGCATTTCCTTAGAGATAGATACAATTTCCAAGAGATCACATCAAGAAATTCCTATGCAAGGTATAGCATGTATTCTTTTCGAGAACATGGGATAGCAGGGATTTATTATCCATAGAGAAATAATAACGAACTAGCCTATAGTTAACACCCCCTGCAACGCCCATATCACTTTCAAGCCATGTCTTCTGGCCTGCTTCTACATGACAGTTATTCCTATTGATTTGATCTGGCATTCAGATAGGTACAAGAAAAAAACATATGTGTGTGACATTACTAATGACGTGCATTGCATAAACAAAAATAAATAAATGCATAAAACTTACCGAAGGCATAGGGATCATCCACACCGGGACTGGGTATCTGCACCGCCTGTCTCCGACCCGTCTCAACCTAAAATGATTAAAAACCATTAATTCAGGACATGGATGAAATATGGTGACAAGTACAAGTATATAAGGATGACCCAGTGATAACATTCTAGAACATACTAAAAGTAAAATTTTCTAGAAAATTATTTATTTTCTTGTCAGTTGTCCTGATTGTTGAGACAAAGTATCTCCTTGACCTGTCCATAACACAGCACAAAATAATTGATGGGTCGAGCACATTCCAGATATAAATGAAACATCATGAAAAGTAAGATGTTTGGCATAAGCTGTTTATTTGCCAACTTAGTTATTTGATTGCAGATCTATAATCATAGTTTGGGACTTCCATGAACAAACAGAATTATATACTTTCTTAATACAAAAGGGAGAGCATAAATCTGAAGTTAATCAAGAGAATAAGGCTATTGACAGTTGCGCTTCAGATAGTAAACCATGAATCTAGATAATAAGGCTATTGGCAGTGGCACTTCAGATAGTAAACCATGAATTTAGATTTAATGAAAAGAATAAGGCTATTGACTCTGGATGGTGGCAGAGATTAGTTGGGGCCAAGGGGGCCCATGCCCCCCCCCCCCCCCTCCATCAAAGAATTTTCTCTCAATACTAATATATGTTTAGCATCAACTCTCTTTCAAATAGTTTGGCCTCTTCTATGATGATGGTGCAGCTCTGCCACTGACTCTAGAGTGCATCAAGTAGTGCCATTCATGAGCACTAATTGTCACAAATAGATATCTTAAACATTAAACCAATCGTGTATCAAAAAATCTAAACCCGCATCACCTAAGGCAAAACTACTAGCTAGTACCTAGATATTCACCTACTGAAAACAAAATAGACTTTCTGTCAAGAAAAGATAAGTCAGCTTCTAAAATACTCCCTTTGGTCACCCACAAGTTTATCCTTTTCAACATAAACATCTACAAAGAAACATGTAAGAATGGTTACCAATCATCTCAGCTTTATGATCAGGATTTGTAGAATATATGATGTAACATGGAAGTCGTGCGCTTCCAAACAAAATTAACATATTTATTCACTATTAAATGCAATTACATCTTTGGTGAACTATTCAATGCGTCTAGCGTGACGGTAAGACCTCCAGGAGTGGGGCTACCGACAAGGTTTCCAACCCTGGTTATCACCAAAAAAAGGCCCCTTAAGGTGTATGGGGTATTATTTAGAGTTGGCTTCTATTCCACTCGGTCTTGCTAATGACTTCCCCATTAGGATTGGTGAACTTTGAACATGGAAGGCAATGACAAGTTGCAGTGCTTGGATTTTGGAGAGGCTGAATTTGATAACCCTGTACCAACCCATCAATCCCGATATCATTCATATCTTTGACTGAACTTATGTGACCTGAATGGTTACCAGGCATTCTAAATCAACATCACCTAAAGGCTAAACTACTAGCCAGTGGCTACAAATTCATTACTGAAAACAAAATAAGCTCCATGACAACAAAAGATAGAACATGGCTGTCTGCTAAGATTCACCTTTTGGTCACCTGCAATGTTATCCTTTTCAGAAAAAAAAATATCTACGAAGGAAGCGTGGCACAATGCTTAGCAATCATTTGAGCTTATGATAAGGAAATCTAGAATATGTTGTAACATGGAAGTCGTACGCTTCCAAACAAACAAAAAACATATCTACCCACCATTCAGTTAAATTTCCTTTTTTATGGAACTATTAATTGTAATTTCGAAAGCTGAAAGCGACTGAAGATCTATCATTTTCGACCCACCTGCCCACACTATAAATCCAAAAGGCAAAGCCAGAAACCCCTCTAAAAACATTGACAAAAGACAACAAACCCTTAACTCCCCAACTTCCCAATCCAACTGTCCATAATCCTCGTAAGGACGAATCCAGATTGGGGGAAAGCACGCAGTTCCAAGAACTTCCCCCAAAATCGATTGCGCACAAAGTACATTTTGCTAACCTTACTCGGCCCGGCAGAGCGGCGGCGATCAAGCTCCTTCTCCAGCCGGCGGACAAACTTCCGCAACTTCTCGCCGCCGTCGGGTGCTATACCATAGAGACTGCGCGAGCGCACGATCTTCGCATGGAGTTCCTTATCGGTGAGTCTCTTGAACTCGCCCGGGTCCCCCTCACCACCGCCGGAGGCGTCATCACCGTCCGTCTGTATTCGCGCAGGTGGCCGCGGCGTCAAGCGCGAAGAGGAGGAGGAGGAGGATATGATCTCCAACTCCGTCGGCGGAGAGCCGAGGGACATGTGTGCCCGTTCGATGGCTATCGGAGTGTTCGCCATGGTCAGTGCCGCCGCCAGCGGCGGACGGGGGTGGGGGTTCCGCCAATCGAACGGGCGGAGGAAGGGTTTATGACGAGACAGACGAGCGAGTGCGGGGCGACCGGGCGAGGAAAGGGGAAAATGAGATTTCGAAAAGCTAAAAGGAATTTCGGATTGATATATACTCTGCCGCTTCAATTGCAATCCAATGCAGTAATTAGTGTACTCGTTGGGCGAACCTAGAAGGAAATCTGGATTAAACTTTGGTTAGATGAAACAAGTTTTTTGGTCAGTTTCCGAGACGCCCGTTTTCGCTCAAATTCGGCTCAAATTTGATTCAAGTTCGTCCAGATTTCGGCATAGCTCGGCATACCATGAAGACAGAACATTTTATGGCGAAAGTTCGGCGAAATTTTAAACATAGTTCGGCGTAAATGTAAATATAGTTCGGCCTGCAGAGAAAATACAATGTATTTCGGCCAAGTTCGGTAAGTTCATGCTCGACATCTACGTGTTGCCCCTGCGTATCCATAGGTGCTCAACAAGATCATCCTGCAGCTGTTGATGCACCGCCGGATCTCAGATCTCCTGACGCATGGCGATGAATGCAGCCTAGGTTGGAGGCACCTGATGATCAGGCTCGGCAAGAGGACTCTGTCTGTAGTATGGCTCGTTCTGCTCGAGCAAACTCAGTTGATACTTTCTCTCATCCTCAATGAGCATGTTGTGCAAGACCACATAACAGTTTATCACTTCCCACATCTGATCTTTCGACCAGGTCATAGCAGGGAACCGGACAACTGCAAACCTCTGCTGGAGCATACCGAATGCCCGCTCCACGTCCTTCCTGCAAGCTTCCTGTTCCTTGGCAAAGTGAAAATGCTTGGGGGCCATTGGGTTTGAGATAGTCATCACAAATTTTGACCATCTTGGATAGATGTCATCTGCTAGATAGTATCCCTTGTTGTAGTGGTGCCCGCTGATCTCAAATTTCACAGGGGGGGCATGGCCCTCAACAAGCTTGGAAAAGATAGTTGAGGAGTTAAGGACGTTGATGTCGTTGTTCGATCCTGCCATGCCAAAGAAGGAGTGCCAGATCCAAAGATCATGTGTAGATACTGCCTAAAGTATCACAGTGCAACCTCCTTTGTGGCCTTTGTACATTCCTTGTCATGCAAATGGACAGTTCTTCCACTTCCGATGCATGAAATCTATGCTTCCAAGCATACCAGCAAATCCTCTACTTTCATTGACTGCGATGATCCGAGCAGTGTCTTCAGCAGTGGGTGATCTCTCAATCATTGCCGAACACTGCAATCACGCCTCGTAACTGTACAAGCAATCAATGGCGATGGACTCGGCCATGCGGAGATAGTCATCGGCACTGTTAGCCGACGCTCCATATGCAAGCAACCTCATCGTCACAGTGCACTTCTGAAGTGAGAAAAACCCAACCAAGCTGGTGTAGTCCTTCTTGCAAACGAAATAGGGGTCGAACTCGCGGATGGAATACACGATCTTGAGGAAGAGCTTCCGGCTCATCCTTTAGTCGGCGTACAACAAGCAGTAGCCCTCTATCCTTTGCCTCGCCTTGCACTTCCGGCGACCCGGCGCCGAACCACTGCAAGGCTTCGCGTCTGCGGGGCGAAGTTGGAGGCGAGGATTTCCATGTGCTCTTCACCTTCAGCGATCTCGGCGCTCTCCTCCTCCAGCAGTAGGGCGATTATCTCCTTATTGTCGAAGTCCATGGCGAGTATATCCTCGTCGTCGGAGTCCATGTCCGAACAGGCCAAATGCCAAACACTTGGCGGGCGTGGTGGTGGGAGCACGCAGCGAAGCAGAGCTACGGCGAAGTTCGAGCGGCGAAAGCTGCGGCGGAATGGGCGGCGGAGTGGGCGACAACTACGGCGAGCATATCTAGAGGCGTGGGCATGTCTCGGTGTGGAGGAGCTCCGCCGGCGAAGTCATGGCGACAGAGGCGCTGTGAGCTCTTCACCGCAGTCTAGGTGAGTGGAGTGGGTGGGAATGGGACTGTCTTGCCGACAAACTTGGCCCACGCCCATTTTCACTGCGTCTGACGTCCCTAGGGCGTACCCGAGAACCTGGGTACGGCGTGGGAAGCCCGGGCCAAAGTTCGCCCAAATTCGGACAAAAACAGGTTCTTGGATACGCGACTGGGCCGATTTTTGGCGTCCTGACCTAAATTCAGCGTCCGGATCAGCGTCCTGGGTAGGCGAGTAGAGATGCTCTTATCTCCTCTGTCCATCGAATCGTGGCTTTTGGCAGAACATTTTGGTCCATTATCAGATTTGTTTTCATTGTTCTAGTTTTCTCACAAGATTATTGTTGCCAAGTGGAAAACAGATGTGGGTCATCTTTGTGCATTTCCAAGTCCTTTACAGACTATTTTGGCGCGAAAAGTGTTGGAGATATGCCCAAGAGGCAATAATAAAGTGGTTATTATCATATCTTCATATATATGATAAATGTTTACATACCATGCTATAATTGTATTAACAGGAAACATTAATACTTGTATGATTTGTAAACATAAAAGAGTCCCTAGTAAAGCCTCTTGTTAAACTAGCTTGTTGGTTAATATATGATCATGGTTTCCTGGTCATGAACATAGAGATGTTATTAACAACAGGGTCATATCATTAGGAGAATGATGTGATGGACATACTCCTATAGTTAAGCATAGCATAAAGATCAAGTCATTTAATATAGTTCATTTGCTATAAGCTTTCTGATACATAGTAACCTAATTCCTTCGACCATGAGATCATGTTAATCATCATCACCAGAAGGATGCTTTGATGACATCAAACACCACACCGTAACTGGGTGGCTATAAAGGTGGCATTGAGTGTTCGGAAAGTATGGGTTGAGGCACATGGATCAAGAGTGGGATTTGTCCATCCATATGACGGATAGATATACTCTGGGCCCTCTCGGTGGAATGTCATCCAATTAGATTGCAAGCATGTGACTGGCTCACAAGGGATCACATATCACGGGAACGAGAAAAGAGTACTTATCGGTAACGAGGTTGAACTAGGTATGTAGAGATACTGACGATCAAAACCTCGGATAAGTAAACTGTCGTGAGACAAAGGGAAATTGGTATCGTATGTAAGTGGTTCATTCGATCGCAAATTAATCGTAGAAATATGTGGGAGCCATATGAATTTCCAGATTCCTCTATTGGTTATTGATCGGAGAAGTGTCTTGGTCATGTCCGCATAATTCACGAACCGTAGGGAGACACACTTAAGGATTCGATGTTGTTGAGTAGTTATGGAATGATGAGTAAGAGACTGAATGTTGTTCGGAGTCTCGGATGGGATCCGGGATATCACGAGGAGATCCGGAATGGTCCAGAGAATAAGATTCATATAAGGAAAGTCCTGTTTCGGAGTTGGGGAATAATTCCGGTGTTTTCATCGTGAATGTTCTAGAAGGGTCCGGAAGGTCCGACACTCCGGAGGGGAAGGGTACATGAATGTGTCATAACAAGTTGGAATGATTGCATCATGTACTAGGTATCATGGTTGGGCAAATAAAGGAAGAAATCAAATCCTAGTTTGAAAAGTCAAACGCCAATTTGAAAAGTCAAACGGCAAGATTGCTTGGTGGAGGGAGAGTAGGAAACCTACTTGGGGAGGAAGTCCTCCTCCCTCCACCCGCCGGCCAAGGAGGCTGAGTTGGGGGAGGACTCCCTCCTCCCAATCGATGCCCTCCCACCTATAAAAGAAGGGGCAGGGGTGCCCCCTCTACCTACACCTCTCACACCAAAAACCCTAGCCTCTAAGTCGCCGGCCACCTCCAAGCCGCCGCTGCCTAGGGCCTCCTCTAAACTCGGTGAGTTAGGGTTTCCCCAAACCCTAGCCGCCGACCAATCCCTCCCCTTGGTGCCCGCTAAACCATAGATCGCCAAGGCCTCTCTCATACTCCACCATACTCGCTCCGGCTTGAGGAGAAGCCCTGCGAGATCTCCCCTCTACTTCCGGTACCACGCCGTCGTGCTGCCGGAATCGCGAGGAGAGTGCTACAACCTCCACTGCCTGCTGGAACAAGGGAGAGAAAGGTCTTCATCGAGTACCGAACGTGTGACCGACTGCGGAAGCGCTGCCGGAACGCAACGCCGGAAGGATCGTCTACGCGGTCTTGAGATCGGAAGTATACGACTACATCACCCACGAGAATCTGCTCTCGTTAACCGCTTTGGATCTTCGAGGGTTAGTATTATATCGACTCGTTGCTACAATCTAGTAGATAGATCTTGGCTTGATCATAGATTAGATCTTGATTGTGTGTTCATGTGGTAGAATTTTTTTGTTTTCCATGCTACGAACCCCTACAGTGGTATCAGAGCCGTGTCTATATGTAGATCTGTTGCACGAGTAGAATACAATGGTCACTGTGGGCGTTGATGCTTCTGTTGTCGATTGCTTCTTGTGTACTTTGCATCTTGCGGGATGGTGGGATGAAGCGGCCCGGGCTAACCTTACATGACATCGTTCATGAGACTTGCTCCACGCTTGACATGCAACTTGTATTGCATAAGTGGCTTTGCGGGTGCCTGTTTCTCCCAACATAGTTAAGATTCAATTTACAACGGGTGATTGACAATACTAGTATCAATGTTGTGGTTCTTGTTCGTAAGTTAGAACGACACTTATTGAAAGCCCCAAACCACCTAAAACATGCAAAGAAAATTAGAGGCGTCTAACTTTGTTTTGCAGGGGTGTGATGTGATCTGATATGGCCATGATTGTGATTATATATGATATATGCAATGTCCCTTATTGTAAGTTGGCAACCGGCAGGAGCCAAATGGTTGTCTTTTAAATTCCGTTAAGACCTGCATGTCTATTCAAAGAAGTTGTAATAGTTGATGCTAGTGGACGATAACCATGAAGCGGCGCCATTGACCTTGACGCCACACTGGTGATGATGGAGATCATGTTCGTGCTTGAAGATGGAGATCGGAAGCACAAGAAGAAAGGCCATATCATATCACATATTATGAATTGCATGTGATGTTAATCCTTTTATGCATCTTGTATTGCTTAGTTCATGACGGTAGCATTATTAGATGATCCCTCAAGCACACAATTTCAAGTTTTAAAGTGTTCATCCTTAGTAAGCACCGTTGCTAAAGCTCGTTGTTTCGAAGCACCACGTGATGATCGGGTGTGTTAGATTCTGCGAGTGTATACAACGTGGGCAAGCCAGATTTGCTCATGCGGAATCTAAGGTTTGATCTTGACGAGCCTAGCATGTACAGACATGGTCTCGGAACACGGATCACCGAAAGGTAAAGCATGAGTCATATAGTAGATATGATGAACATGTTGATTGTTCGCCATTGAAGCTACATCAACTCTCGTGATGATCGGTTTTGATGTGGTGGATTTGGTTCGTGTGATCACTAAAACAATGTGAGGGATATTGTTTTGAGTGGGAGTTCAACGGCAATATGATTAAAAGTTGAACACTATTTATCATAAATTAAATCAAAATGAATTTGCATAGTTGTTGTAGTCATTGGCATCCGTTTTCCACCTTGCGCTTGGTTTTAATTGAGATGATAAAACTATAGAATTCTGGTTAGTTACTTTACGAACTGGTATCGTATTGTTTTGAAGTGTTAATCTAAAGTTTAAAAGTCCTATTGCAAACTTTCAGTAAGTTCCGGTTACTCCATGAAGTTTAATAATTGGTATTAAATCAAGAGTGACAATTCCAAGTGTTAGTGTATGAGTATCATGTTTGTCTCCATGATTCTTGATATTCAAAGGATTGTCTTAATGTCAAGGTCATCTAGGATCTGAAAGAGTTGTTTCAGAAACCATGATGTGTGGAAGATATTGTGATATCTGAAACGGAGTTTTGGTTGCAACATGATAGAGTATAATATGGCAAAGGTCATGTTCTCATATTTGATGAGAATTTGCAAAAGGTTGGAGACACTAGTTGTCCTAATCCACCAAAAGGTTTTGGAGAGCAACATTATACTCGCGATTCATCGTTATAAGCTAAAAGTAGGTTGATCATGGATAATTCCATGATAAGGGTGAATATTTGATGTAGGTAAAATGTTTACTACACCAAGATATTACTAAAGAAAGGAATTTGAAAGAACACCAAACATTTGATGATGGTGATCTACTTCAAAGTGCAAGTCCAAAGACATTGGTATTTAACTATACATGCTTTGGACTATGTGTCATGTATATGGCTCCACTATTGATGTTGATAGATTCTTTAAAACAGAAAAGGAAATACTGAAAGAGAATCTCATAAATATATGGCAGAAAAGAAATTGTTCAGCTTAAGTATATAGATGATATACATGTTATGGCTATATTCTTTGCTTATTAAACAATGTAGTTCTTAAGTATTTGATACTGAATTTGTTGGTGTGAATCGTCATACGAAACAACACAATTCATGAACTACAATGGCCTAAGTAACTAGCAAAATAATATGTGATGATGTTCATCGACAACAAATAAAGGGTTATTGTGCTGCTTGTTAAACATCAAAGCTTGCCTTCAAGATTTGTTTTATCAGGTATTATGAGAACAAAAGGGTTGTTCAAATAATTGTCGTAATCCATAAAAGATGGATGATTCACAAATCTCGTTGGAGAAATCACATCCATAAAACTAGTGCTAAAAATGTCGAAAGACAAATTGATTGAAAGATCACTTAGGAAGTGACATCGCCGTTTAAATTATATTGGAAAGAAAACATGAAGAAACTCCATGTGGATGGAATTTTGGAGTCCTTTTGATTTTGATCAAATGACGCTTGTGAAACTTTCCTAGAGATAATTAAAACTTCGTTCATAGGCCAAAAGGGAACGAATGACTAGCTTATTGGAACTTGTACATATTGTTGTATGAAGTCCATTATGTGTAGTCAAGAGCGATGGATTTCAACTTCATATGTTTTCTCCGAATTTGAGTGAATATATGAATATTTACTTAATAAGGATGAAGTATGAAACATTTGAAAGGTTCAAAGACTTTCAAGATGAAGTGCAAAATCATTATAACAAGAATATAAATAGTTTATGATAAGATCATAAAGGAAGATATTTGAGTTACAAGTTTAGCATAATACCTAAGATTTAAGGAATCGTTCCATGGATTTGCATTTTTCCAAACACCATAAGAGTATGGAGCGTTCGAGATATGTAATTAAACCTTGTTTGACATGGTAAGATCAAAGGTGTAATTCATAAAATTGCCATTATATTTTAAAGATTAAAAGCTTTAGAGACTACCGTTTTTCCACTGAAAAGAGCTCCATCATAATCCGTTGAAATGACACCATATAAAGTTATGGTTTGGGATAAAACCCAAGTTGTCCTTTCTTAAAAATTGGTATGCTATGCATAAGAAAGATGTTTGCAACCAAAATCGGATGAACATATCTTTGTATGTTATTTTGAATAATAGTTAAGTATTCCTCCATAACACCAAAGACAAAAATGTTTGTCGCTTAGAACATCAAGTTTATTTGAGAAGGAATTTTTCGTGAAAAGTTAAGTAGGAGGACAATAGAACTTTGATAAGGTTAAAAGAACCTTAGCTATATGTGCAGAGTTGCGCAGCGCTGAAAAGTGTTCCGGAGGCAGCAACAATGCTCATGGCTCACGTGCCTCAAAGGTTATGGTTACAGAGGTCAAAGTTTCTATTGAACCAAGTATTTCGAGTAAACAATCAAATACCAAGATTTGAGGGTTGAATCATTATTTGAGAATAATGAAAGGACTACATACAAAGAAGCGATGATGGGCCCTAACTCCATAAAATGGCTTGAAGCCATAAAATCCGTGATAGTTCCATACATGAGAAATCAAGTTTTGAACTTGAAGGACCCTCGAGAAAGGTGTAAGACCTTACAGTTGTGTTTGGATCTATAAAGAAATAGACATGGATGTTTCACATCTATGAAATAGTCGACATGTTGGGAAAGAGTTCACAACAATGTCCAAAGGTTGACTATGATAAGATTTGATCTTTCATAGCGATATTTAGTCTAGACGGATTAATGTAGCAACCAGTACATATGATTTTGTTATGTGGTAGTTGAATAAACAAAACAAGTTCTTCTAATAGAATTGTTATCTAGGACGTGTGCATAACACGGTCCAAAGGGTTTTGTTAATTCAAAGGATGCTAAAAGCATATGCAAACTTCAATGGTTGAAGTAAGCATCGCGGAGTTGGAATCTTCACAATGATGAAATTGTTAAAAGAGTTTAAATTCATCAGAGACGATGAAGATGCTTGCATTTGCAAGAAATTAAGTGGGAGCGCTAAGACATGTTTCTAATACATTATGTAGAAGACATATTGTTGATTGGAAATGATGTGTCTTTTAT
Source organism: Avena insularis (assembly GCA_023614405.1). NCBI lineage: Eukaryota > Viridiplantae > Streptophyta > Magnoliopsida > Poales > Poaceae > Avena > Avena insularis. The sequence continues at coordinate 334,973,496 of CM042689.1, read as the reverse complement.
TAACACATATTTCATCCCGATGAAAGATTTAGGCAAAACCCAAATATTTGGCATCTATATCTATATAGATAGATTAAGACACTAATATGGTTGTGCCGAAAGTACATAGATGATGTATTAAATGAGTTCAATATAGAAACTACAAGAAAGGTTCTTGTCGCACAGAAAGGATTGAATGAGTTCAATATTGGTGATATATTCAAGTGTATTGACACTTGGTAAGTGAAACAAAGATTCAAGTATAGATTGATACTTGATGTATGAAATCACAAAGAGTATTTTTATCAATCATACTGTGATATGTACAAATCCAGATATGTCCTATGCTCTAAATGTTATGAGAATATACCAGAATGATTCATAATATGATCATTGGACGATAGTAAGGATATTCTTATGATCTTGTAAAAGAACTAAGAATATATTATTTTGTAGAAGTGGCAAATAGATGGTTAGTTCATTGTAAAAGTACTACATTGATACTAGTTTTGTCACAAAGTACAAATTAAGTTTATCTCAATCTAAACTAAGGGTGTCACAATATAATGGAAAGTAAGTTCCATAATGGATTTGGATGAGTTCCAAAGTTAAGACATTATGACAGATACTATAACAAAAGGCTAAGTATATGACTGCTATTATAGCAGCTAAAGAGGGCATTTGTGTCAAGTAGTTTGTTATCAAACTAGGTGTAGTTCACAGCGGGATAATACCATGAAGATATATTGTACGACAATATTATCAACATGTTTTAACCCCGAAGAACTAAAGGTCTCACCAAAGGACCAAATTTATACAAAGCCATCTCATTAGAGAATGAGTAATGCGTAGAGACGCAAAGACATGCAATTACACACGGACTTGGAAGTGTCAGATCTGGAGATCAGTTGACCACTAGCAATCGTGTACATACAACACCGGAAAGCCATAGGTGTTGAATACACAAAGGTTTGAAACTAGATTATTGACTCTAGTGCAAGTGGGAGACTGTTGGAGATATGCCCAAGAGGCAATAATAAAGTGGTTATTATCTTATCTTCATATATATGATAAATGTTTACATACCATGCTTTAATTGTATTAACAGGAAACATTAATACTTGTGTGATTTGTAAACATAAAAGAGTCCCTAGTAAAGCCTCTTGTTAAACTAGCTTGTTGGTTAATATATGATCATGGTTTCCTGATCATGAACATAGAGATGTTATTAACAACAGGGTCATATCATTAGGAGAATGATGTGATGGACATACTCCTATAGTTAAGCATAGCATAAAGATCAAGTCATTTAATATAGTTCATTTGCTATAAGCTTTCTGATACATAGTAACCTAATTCCTTCGACCATGAGATCATGTTAATCACCATCACCAGAAGGATGCTTTGATGACATCAAACACCACACCGTAACTAGGTGGCTATAAAGGTGGCATTGAGTGTTCGGAAAGTATGGGTTGGGACACATGGATCAAGAGTGGGATTTGTCCATCCATATGACGGATAGATATACTCTGGGCCCTCTCGGTGGAATGTCATCCAATTAGCTTGCAAGCATGTGACTGGCTCACAAGGGATCACATATCACGGGAACGAGAAAAGAGTACTTATCGGTAACGAGGTTGAACTAGGTATGCAGAGATACCGACGATCAAAACCTCGGATAAGTAAACTGTCGTGAGACAAAGGGAAATTGGTATCGTATGTAAGTGGTTCATTCGATCGCAAATTAATCGTAGAAATATGTGGGAGCCATATGAATTTCCAGATTCCTCTATTGGTTATTGATCGGAGAAGTGTCTCGGTCATGTCCGCATAATTGACGAACCGTAGGGAGACACACTTAAGGATTCGATGTTGTTGAGTAGTTATGGAATGATGAGTAAGAGACCGAATGTTGTTCGGAGTCTCGGATGGGATCCGGGATATCACGAGGAGATCCGGAATGGTCCGGAGAATAAGATTCATATAAGGAAAGTCCTGTTTCAGAGTTGGGGAATGATTCCGGTGTTTTCATCGTGAATGTTCTAGAAGGGTCCGGAAGGTCCGACACTCCGGAGGGGAAGGGTACATGAATGTGTCATAACAAGTTGGAATGATTGCATCATGTACTATGTATCATGGCTGGGCAAAATAAAGGAAGAAATCAAATCCTAGTTTGAAAAGTCAAACGCCAATTTGAAAAGTCAAACGGCAAGATTGCTTGGTGGAGGGAGAGTAGGAAACCTACTTGGGGAGGAAGTCCTCCTCCCTCCACCCGCCGGCCAAGGAGGCTGAGTTGGGGGAGGACTCCCTCCTCCCAACCGGCGCCCTCCCACCTATAAAAGAAGGGGCAGGGGTTCCCCCTCTACCTACACCTCTCACACCAAAAACCCTAGCCTCTAAGTCGCCGGCCACCTCCAAGCCGCGGCTGCCTAGGGCCTCCTCTAAACTCGGCGAGTTAGGGTTTCCCCAAACCCTAGCCGCTGACCAAGCCCTCCCCTTGGTGCCCGCTAAACCGTAGATCACCAAGGCCTCTCTCATACTCCACCATAGTCGCTCCGGCTTGAGGCGAAGCCCTGCGAGATCTCCCCTCTACTTCCGGTACCACGCCGTCGTGCTGCCGGAATCGCGAGGAGAGTGCTACAACCTCCGCTGCCTGCTGGAACAAGGGAGAGGAAGGTCTTCATCGAGTACCGAATGTGTGACCGACTGCGGAAGCGCTGTCGGAAGGATCGTCTACGCGGTCTTGAGATCGGAAGTGTACGACTACATCACCCACGAGAATCTGCTCTCGTTAACCGCTTTGGATCTTCGAGGGTTAGTATTATATCGACTCGTTGCTACAATCTAGTAGATAGGTTTTGGCTTGATCATAGATTAGATCTTTATTGTGTGTTCATGCGGTAGAAATTTTTTGTTTTCCATGCTACGAACCCCTACAAAAAGAAGCTGAAACACTCCCGCGCTTAATTGTTAAGCCAAGTCAGTACGCCGTGTCGGCAGAAAAAACGGCCTGGTATCCAACCAAAATGCTAAAAATATAACATAGTTATTGACCATATTGTGACGCCGTTAGTTGATCAAATTGTAAGTTTGCGGTTTTACCACAAAACTAATTACCAGCATAGCCTTGTTCTTTCAAAACTCTGATAATGTTCATGGGATGTTCCGCAAAGAAGTCATTTGATTTTTCATTCAAGTGAGTTGTATTGATCATTGACATGCAATGCACCACCGACCAAATCATTAAGAGAATAGCTTAGTTTCATAGAACATAATCCTTAAAAGTTACCTTATTGATTGATTACTACTACTATTATGTATCTTTAGTGGCCCCGAAGTAGTATTGTTTGAGGAGACGGGGAAGGAAAGAGCACGAGGCGATGGAGAGAAATAAAAGATACGAAGGTAGCGTTTGTGCGGTCTTAATGTTGGCAGATAAAATCAAATAAGAGCACAAAACATTATTTTTTATCATTTTGTGGTATTAATTGCACTTCTTAATTAGGTTTATTTACAATAATGATAATTAAATTAAATTATCAATTGCTAGAAAACATTCACTTCTTTCCAAAATATGATGATTAGTATCCCTACACATATTTTGTGATTTTGAGCAGTATAGACATAGTTTTTTAGGGATTTATAGAGTTGGTAGCCAAGAAATGAAGAATCGGTTCTCGCATGTTGTGTTTTGTGAACTGCGTACATGGTTTTGTTGGATATGCATCTTACACCATATGGTCAATAGATGGTGAATGTTCTAAGAGGAAAAAGGGTAGATAGGCAAGGAAGACTCACTGACTAAGTGACAATAACTAACTACACACATCAGTAATAGCATACATTTAACACCACAGGGTGATGCATGAAAGCACAAATGTACAACATTACAATTTGACATTTATATGATTGGGAGGAGTAAATGAGTAGCATAAAAGGTGTTGTACATGGCGACCATAGGTGAGTGGAGAAAATGGTGGCACTCTAACGAATCATGCTTGCAAGGTACAAGGTCTAAGGGAAACTCTAACGACAATGCCCATTTTGGATACATAAAGTGTCCAGTTTGGTTTGTCTCCAGACCGGGAGGACATGCTACTGACCCTTGTTCAGCCAACTATGGCTAGGGCACCCAACGACGCCACGTCCCCTTTTTTCCTGTGGCTAGGACTTTTTAAAATTTTGCACCATTTTGTAACATCCCAAAAATATTTATCAAGATTATTAAGTTCTAATCACCCAAGTTTAGAGTTAACAAAAACTTTTGTTATTAAAATTAATATGAATTCATGTGTGTGTGATGAATGCATGAATGCTTTCAATGCCATGTTTGATTGCTATGAATGGCAAGGATTGGTTTAAAGATGAAAACAATACCGTCTAGATCATTTCCAAGCAGAATCAAATAAAGAGAAAATCAAATATAAACAATATAAGAAAATGGTCATTTTGACCAAAATTAACCACTAGACCACTTTGAGTGTTCCTAGTACAAGTTTTCTAACAGAAACAAATCCAATTATTTTCACCCCTTGCTAGACCAAGTAAAAGTGAACCCAAGCCCACTTTACAAACCAACAGAAATAAACTCCAAATCTATTCAAATGACAATTCAAAATTAAATCTTTAATAGGTACTAAGATCACCATTTCTCAAAACCCAACCAAACCAGTTCACCTTGACAAACCCAAGCAACCTCAGACTGCCAAGCATGTGACTAGTGCACTCACCAAAATTCACCAAAAATTCAAATTCAAACTTCATGCGGCCATTGAGAATAGATCAACACTGCCTAACTTCTACTATTTTGAGCAGTGTTTGATCAAACCATTATCCCCAACTTACTCCCCTTGTCTCCCCAGTGACCACACTCGCATTGAACAAGCTAGCCTTCTACCCTTTGCACCAGTTCCATGCCACCCGAAGCCACCATTGCCGGCCGATAGTGGAAAACACGCAGGAGGCAGCGCCATGCCCGTCCCTGATGTCCAGGAGGCAGGCCACCGTCCATCGCCACCCCCTGTCCAACCCTCGAGCATAGCTAGGCCTTGGACCACCCAGAACAGCCGCGCCCATTTCTTTGCAACCATGCCGAGAGCACGCCAGAGCGCCACAGCCAACACACGCGCACACGCCACGCCTCACCCTCGCCGCGCATCACTGCATGCGCCATGACCCTAGCTACCCCTCAGACATGCCCGTTCACCGCCGCGTGACCAGTAGCCCATGCGCGTCGTCTAAAACGCCGTCGGTGACGCGCAGAGCGTCGACCTATTCCAACCGTTCTCGACCTCCCCGTGCCACGCCATTAAGCCAGCGACGATTGCTAGGAGACACCGCACCGGCCTACGCCCTTTGCCATGTCGTTAGCTCACTGCACCGTCGTCACCGACGAGCTCAGCCCATGCCGCACTACCCCTCTCGCCGGTGTATAAATAGAGGGGCCCTCTGCCTCAATTCACCACACCATCTCACTCCCCACTCCTCTCAAAACCTCCCACACCCTTCCCCGGAGCAAGGTGAGCACTAGGCCGCCGGAATTTCACCGGAGTCCGCCGCTGCAGAGGAGGAGCGGAGCCGTTGATTGGAGCCACCCCAGGAGGCGCCGCGACCACCATTCGAACCACCATCGTCGACAACGTCGTTCGCCCCCATCGCCGACCCTAGCTGGAGCCCTGGTAAGCCGCCATGTACCCCCACCGTCGTTGTTAGGGTTCGGTCTCGTTGGAGATGTTCGACGGAGATGACGAATGTGAGCCATAGATCTTATTCTAATCGTAGGGCTCAGATTGAAAAGTACCGATTCGCTTAGACCGAGCCACTGACGCGTGGGACCGCTCTGTTAGCAGCCTGATGCGCGTGCGCTATGCAGCTGGGCCGGCCCAGTAACATACCCGCGCTCAGCCCAGAGATTCAAATAGAGTTTTTCCATTTTATTCAAAACCTAGTTCTGTCAGTAGATTCAAAAATCAATTTAAGGAGATTTACTAAACCAAATTGCATGAAACCAATTTTGTTAGAAAGGTATTGAAATTATCAATCCAAGCCCGTTGGATTCAAACCATTTGAAATTATAGATCACCTATAGTAAAAATAACAATATAGAGACTTTTTCACATTCAAACATTTTTCAAAAATCAACCATAAATGATTTTGAGTTGATTCCAACTCTCAAAAATCACATTTGACAAGATCTTTATGAATATGTAAAAATATTTAGGTTTACATGCAGTGATCTTGGACAAGTACTAAAAGAATGCTAAATAGACATTTCTAGTCACTTTAATTATTTAAAATAGTAATTTTAACTTATTAAATTGTGACACCACTTTAAATCACATTCCCAAGTATTAAAATATATGGTGATGACATGTGTCAACATGATCCCATAATTTAATTGCAGAGTATTAAATCGTAAGTATTTTTCAATGAGTAGAAATTACTTCTCCAAAATAAAATAAATAAGACTAGGTCTTTATTTCATGTGATGATTGTGATGATGCTAGATCGTCTAGTATGAGCCTTTGTGTGCTAAATAGAAGTAGTTAAGTATTGTTTGGTGATTGTGTACCTCGTATTCATTTATAGATGCTAGTACCGACCAAGGCTACAAGGAGGAGGAGGAGTACGAAGAAGAAGAAAACTTCAACCACTGCACCAATCAAGGCAAGCTATACTATGAAAGCTACCACTTTAAAGTTTCTTAACCATGCAAGCTAAGCTAAACCATGCAAGCTAACACTTGCAACCTTGCAAGCCAACCTATGCAATGCATTAGGCATGCTTTGGTTATGCAACCTTGATTATACTAATTCCTAGTTTTACTTGCAAGCTTTATTCTTTTATTTTTACCAAAGTTCTTTACCTTTACTTAGTGACTTGTGAGTTTTTGGAAAAATATCATAGGTAGCATAAAGAGCATAAAACTTGGCCTAAGTTAGTTAGAACTAGATGTCATACTGAGGCATGAGACCTAGATTGGGATAGTCACACTTGATTAGCACCCCTCATTAGTGATTACCCTCAATTTTAATGGCTAGTGCTAAGCATAAAAGTTGATCACTTTAGATGGGAATACTTGGTGAAAAAGGATTATGAAAACCTTGGAATGAAGATTCATTCTGTTGAAATGTTTTGACATGTGTTATGAACACAAGATGATTTTAATGAAAATGTTGAGGCATGAGCCTTAGCCCTTTATAAAAGCTGATGGTTGGGTTCGGATGCAATACCATTCTAATTTTACCATACAACCACAATACCCGAATTTGGGTAGGGCTTGACTGGAAGTTTATATATCTTAGTATGGATTCCCTTGCGGAAGAGGTTTGAGATGAGTCTACCTAGGGGTGGGCATTCGGTTTTTTCGGTTAATTCGGTTCGGTTTTTCAGGTTTTTCTATAATTCGGTTTCTACAAAATAGGCGCCGAAATTATTTCGGTTTTCTAATTAATCAATAGTTCGATTAGTGGACAATTCGGTTCGGTGTTCGGTTTTTAACCGAACTTATGGAAATAACAACACTGTGCCATAATTTATGTAGATCCATACGAGCTAAACCACTCACCGGCGCACCGGAAGCAACCTCTAGGTCGGCGAGTACCTGAAGCAATACATGGCTAGCTGATGTCTTAAACGCATGTGTAGAAAAATAACATAATAAGCATGATGTCTATCTTGCTCGTTCAAAAAAATGATGTCTATCTTCCAAGCCGTATACATTCAACAAATTGTATGTGTTGAGAGTTCAGCTAAAATACATGATTATATCCGAAACAGAAAAACAATTGAAAGACTTCCAACAAAATTTATAAACACAATTGACAGTTAAACGGCGAATATATACGTGAATGTGACTGAAGACATACGTACATGCATGAGCTGTTAAACCACGAACATGTACGTGTATGTGGCTGGAGACATACGTACATGCATGGGCTGCCTGGCAGCTTTTGTATGCATGTTTTTTTGTCGCATGAACTAGTATCTACATAAGTAATGGACGCCTGAGACAGAATCACAAATATATTTAGCTCTGTCATGTATATTTTTCGGTTTATACGGTTATTTCGGTTAATAGAGAGTCAAAACCGAATTAATATTTATAAATTCGGTTAATCATATTTACTAACCGAAATTAGTTTCGGCTAATTCGGGTTCGGTGCATTCGGTTTCGGTTCCGGTTAATTCGGTTTCGGTGTTCGGTTTCGGTTTTTTATGCCCACCCCTAAGTCTACCTCATGATGAATGTCCACCTGTGTAGTTCCCAAGATGACAGATGGTCATGGTTAGGAGGCCAAACTCATAGGGGATGTTCCTATACTAGGGTGTGTAATTGAAAGGTTAGGATTAATTATCCGCATACTAAGTATGATGATTCAGGATTATTCCTGACGGATGTATCGAATGTTGTGTTAAAGTGTACCACCTCTGCAGAGTGTCAAACTATTCGAATAGCCACATCCGCGGTTATGGACAGTTGGAGTGGCCATACTGTTCCATCATCAGATGTTTTCAAAATGACTTGTGAAATGAACTATGACTTTGACTTCACCACAATAGGGCTGTGAACATGAAAACTAAGTTCCCACTTAGGTGTTGTAGAATATTAAACTAGTTTTCTTTACTTCTAAACTCGGTTAGAGATAAACCTGCATTTTTGCAAATAAACCTAGAGCTTAGGATTCCTAATCGAACTACCTTACTTGTTAGTATTAGTTTGTGAGTACTTAAAGAGTACTCATGGCTTTGTCCCTGGCTATTCCCGTGGCCAGACTATGAGGAGGACTACCAGGATGATGGACAGCAGAAAGTCTATGACAACTAGGATCATCTCCCATAGTCAGTATTGCCTGTGACCCTGAATTTGGAGCTTTGACCATGCTACCCTTATTATATTATTCCGCTGCATTGATTGTATTAAGACTAGATAATGAGATCCTTTATTTGTAAGACCTTTATTAGGGTTTGTAATGGATGATGAACTATGGTACCAATCTGTTATGTCTCGCAAAAATGGTAATCCTGGGATTGTGATGTATGGCATAACAGGCATCTGGGATTAAAAATCCGGGTGTTGACAAGTTGGTATCAGAGCCATCCTGACCATAGGAGACCCTAGTTAGAATGGACGCTTGAATCAAAAACTTTGTTTCAAAACAAAATAAGTGAGTATTTATGAAAACCTATTCTCATTCTTATCATGAAGACTCTTTCAAAAAAAATCATGTTCCTCAAAAATTCTTGCAATCTTACATATAATTTGACACACTTGATCACCTCACTAACCTACTCATCTTACATTCTTATATATGGAAGTCAAGTATAACAAGTTCTACCAGTTGGGCAACGTAGGAGAGCTCATCTTTGAGCGAGATTTACACCAACTCTAGGAACTTCTTGAGCACCCGCACCCCGAGTTCTTCGGAGCACAGCTCAATAATCAGCAAGGAGGAGAACTATAATGGCTGATTGTTGCCAATCTCAGAGGAAAGATGGAGGCACCCACCTCAGAGGGGATCCAATTCAGCTTGAGGGAGAACAACTAGCTAGACGGACTCGCTAGGGATATGCAGGAGGCTCTTGCCCGTCTGTGTGGGCAAAGAATCAACCAGATCAAGGGCACTCGCTTTGAGTACTACGCAAGGCGTGAGGCTATGGGACAGCCATTGGAGGTACCAGGACATTCGGAGCTGAAGCATCAAGTGGATCATCTTGACTTCATGTTGTATGACAGGCAGAAGGAGTTGGACAACGCCCGCGCCTATGCCAACCACAATTATGCCATTGCTGTTAAGAAGGACCAAACCCTCGCTATCCTTGCAAAGGAGCGCAAGTCATTTCGCCATATGTGTGACAAGAAGGATCGCATCATTGCTCGGCTTCGTCACAAAGTGTCAGACATGGAGGAGACCATCCATGAGCGGGACATGCATCTTGAGGAGAGGGAGAATGCAGGGGAAGATATCCATGGAGATCGCTACTACTACCTCAGTGATGATGATGACTACCTGGAGGACCAAGCCATGGACTTCCACACCGATGATGATGATTCCGCCTTCATTGATGATGATGAAGCCACCGATTCTGATGAGTAGTAGCACTTGAGCACTATCGTAGGTGTGAGTTGTATCTGGTCTCATGATACGTCGGAAACATATCTATAATTTTTGATGATCCATACTTGTTTAGTATCTACTTTGCTTTACCTGTCCACACTTTGAAGTGCTTTTTACATATTTTCTGGTACTAACCTACTAACAAGTTGCAACAGTGCCAGATGCATATTTTCTGCTGTTTTTGGTTTCAGAAAAGTTAGTAAAGAAATATTCTTGGAATTGGATGGGACAAATGTCAAAGTCAATTACTTTACGTGGGGAACAAGAAGTCCAGAGGAGAGCCGGAGGGGCCGGCCAGGGTGGCCAAACCCACCCTAGGCACGGGTGGGCCCCACCCTGTGCCTGGCTAGGGTTTGGCGCCCCTGGCCACCGCCTCGGCCTCCCTCTTTGCCTATAAGAAGCCCCCGATGCAAAAACCCTAAGCACCCGATCGAATCTCCATGAAACCGTCTATAGTCGCCGCCACCATCCTCCCTAGATCGGGGGGATATGAAGTTCTTCCCAGCACCCTTTCGGAGGGGAGATCATCCCGGAGGCCTTCTCTCCAGTATGATGCGTGAGTAGTTCCACCTTGGACTATGGGTCCATGTAGTAGCTAGATGGTTGTATCTCCTCCTTTGTGCTTTCATGTATAGATCTTGTGAGCTCCGTTCATGATCAAGATCTAATCTATTTGTAATCATGCATGTTGTGTTTGCGGGGATCCGATGGATATTGAGATTATTATGTTGGTTTGATTAATGGTTTTGTCTTTATGATTCTATCATGTCTGTGTTGTTTGTGATCTTGGATGCTCTTTGTTGTTAGTAGCTATCTTGGCCAAGTAGTTGCTAGTGACTCCAAGAGGGGGTATTTATGCTCGATAGTGGGTTCATGCCTCTAGTTTCCAAGGGAAGTGACATAAATCTCTTCGGTTGTAGATGTGATGTTGCCACTAGGGAGAAAACAACAGTCTCTTGTTCATGGAACATGTGGACTGTTTACCTTACACACTTTGCTTAAAGCAGTTGTCTGTTTCTTGCAACTTAATACTAGAGGGGGTTCGGATGATAACCTGAAGGTGGACTTCTAGTCATAGATGCAGTTGGATGGCGGTCTATGTATCTTGTTGTATTTCCCAATCGAATCTCATAGGATCTTTCTAACTAATAATTGCATTGTTATGCCTTGCTCAGTTCCTGTAAATTGCCCTGTTGTAATTTGTTTACCCTTCATGCCATGTTGTTTATCTAAGGAGAGCACCTCTAGTGAACTATGGACCCCGGTCCAATCTTTACCATTGATACATCTTCCACTGTTACTTGTTTACTTGTTGTAAACCACCATTACCTTCCACACCATACGTTTAATCCTTTGTTATAGCAAACCGGTGAGCTTGACAACCTCACTGATTCGTTGGGGCAAAGTCTTGAGTTTGTGTTGTGCAGGTCTCCGTGTTGCTTACAACACCTGTGTGACGTTTCCTTCCTCCTACTGGCTTGATAACCTCAATTTCTTACTGAGGGAAAAATTGTTGGTGTGCTGCTTCACACCTTCCTCTTGGGGATCCCAACGAAGCGCTCCTACATCAACTTAGCGCTGCATCATCTCATTGTATCGTAGTTTCACAGAATGGTTCCTAAAACCATCTGTTACCTTAGTATGTGATACGTCCAATTTGCATCACCATTATATATAATAATTTGCCTCTATTCATTGATATATTTCATATTAAGAGGTGTTACATATGTCTTTTCATCTGTTTTTGCATGTTGGATGATTCTTGGAGGATGAACTGCCGGAGTCAGGATTCTGATGGAAAAAGAGGTGTTTTGATGCAATTTCGCGAAGATCAGAAAAATACTAGAAAAACTACGGAAAATCCTATTTTCCTAGAAGACGAAGAATGCCAGAAGGGGAGGCGGAGATGGGCCAGAGAGGGCCCACACCCCCCAGGTGCGGGCCACCTCTAGGTTGCGCCTACAGGAGGTGTGGCCCACCTGGCCCACCTCTAGCTCCACCCTCTCGCCTATATCTTTTCCTCGAAACCCTAATACACGGGGGAGCGACCACAGAAAGATTCCGCCGCCTCTGCGGGGCGGAAAACACCGAGAGAGAAAGAGCTCTCCGGTAGACAGATTTCTGCCAGGGAAATTCCTTCCCGGAGAGGGGAGATCATCGCCATCAACACCATCATCAAGCTAGACTTCATCGGGATCATCATCATCATACACACCATCATCTCCACCAGCACCATCATCACCACTCCATCCCGCTGTAACAATCGTGTTGAATACTTGCATAGTTCTTAGGGGAAACTTTCCCGGTATTGATTACTATTGTAGTTGATGCTTGTGAGTGGAACCATTGGATTATTGTTTATGTTCAGATTGTTATTCATCACCATATCATCTCTGATCTTGATCCATATGATGTCTCGTGAGTAGTTTGTTTAGTTCTTGAGGACATGGGAGAGTTCATGTTGTTAGTAGTGGATTTGTGTTGAGATATTATTTAATGGTTTAGTATTTGAATTATGGTGCTATTCTTCTGGTGGTGTCATGTTAACATCGACTACATGATACTTCACCATTTATGGGCCTAGGGGAATGCATTGTGTATTTGGCTAATAATTGTGGGGTTGCCGGAGTGACAGAAACCTGAACCCCCGTTAGGAAACCTTTGCACAAGGGAGCGTAGGATCTCAGAGTTTAAGGCTCTGGTTAGGTTTATACCTTAATTGATTTCTTGTAATTGTGGATGCTTGCAAGGGGTTTAATCACAAGTATGTATTAGTCCAAGTAAGGTCGGTACATTAGCACAGGTTCACCCACACAACACTTACAAAACCAAATAAGACTACTCAGCTATTTGAAGCGAAAGAACTTGACAGAATTCCCATGTGTCCTCGAGAACGTTTGGTCCTCATAATTATTTCCACCGGCTTGTCCTTTGATAAGAAAGGATGGGGCCACTTGCTGCAATTGTTCGTTGTCTTTATTACTCACAATTTATTTCCTTCCTTTATTAGAAAACCCCTAAAAATCCATTTGCTAAGTATTTACAGAGATTTCCTGCTCCATACCACTAGTCAACACCTTCTGCTCCTCGTTGGGATCGACACTCCTATTTATTGAAAGTACTACGATACAACCCCTATACTTTTGGGTCATCAAGAATATTTTCTGGCGCCGTTGCTGGGGAGTGAAGCGCTATTGAAGAGTGGAACTGGTAAAGGAAACATCTACTGTGAGTATTGCTTTTTATTTCTGTTTGTTACTTTGTTTCCAATATGGATAACCCAATTGGTTTTTTGTTTGGCAAAACTACTACCACTGTTAGGGTAGTAGATGAACCACCGCCTATTGAGATAGATCCTTTTAAGATACCTACAAGTATTATTGATCGTGTTATGGATAATTATTATTTAGGGGATGGAACTGTCCATTCTGGTGATCACTTGCTTTTTATCCATGAATATGTGGGTTGTTTAAGTGTGCAGGTATCACAACTGAACAGGTGAAGAAGAAGTTACTCTCTATATCATTGAAAGGAAGAGCTGAAGAATGGTATAAGTTGATTAAGAATGGACAATTCATGGATTGGGAGGAAATAGTACCTCTCTTTTACTCTAAATTCTATGCTCCCAGTGAGATTCATAAGGATAGGAATCTAATATATAACTTTTGGCCTCGTGATGGAGAGATTATATCTCAATCTTGGGGGAGACAGAAGTTACTAGTGCTTAAATGTCCTATTCATGAACTCCCTAACAATATTATTATCAATAACTTTTATGCTAGGATTTCTCTTCATGATAAAGATTTACTAGATGCTTCTTGTGCTGGATCATTCACACGTATGAAGGAAGAAGCTAAATGGGATCTCCTAGACCATATTCAAGAGAACACTGAAGCATGGGAGAATGACAAAGGAAGAAAATTAGGTATAAATTATGATTATGAATGCATTAAATCCTTTATGGAAACCGATGACTTCCGTGATATTAGTATTGAGTATGGTCTTGATTCTCAAAGTATTGCCAATTGTTTTAAGGCCTTTGCCTCTTACATAGAAATTCCTAAAAAGAAGTGGAATAAATACCATGCACCTTATAAAGATGTTGTTAATCATGTTCCTATTAGAAATACCAAAGTTTGTACTACTAATCATATTGTGCGTGAACCTTATGTTGAGGAAACACCTTTCCCAGCTAAGTTAAAGGAGTATTCTATGATAATTAGTGCGAATAACAAAGGTACAGAGAAAGCTGTGGAACCTGATGAGAAAATAAATAATGAACCTATGGTAGCTATTGTGAAAGATCTTGTCACTAAAAATATAGAGGATGAGCACATTGTCTTCTATAAAGACGCTTCTAATATTATATCTCATCCTAGTAAAGCTAGAAAAGCTAGTGTCCCTGTGCTTTCTGTTAAAATTGGTGATCATTGCTATTATGGTTTATGTGATATTGGTGCTAGTTCTAGTGTTATTCCTTATGAGCTTTATAGGGAAATTATGCATGAAATTGGTCCTTGTGAGCTTGAGGACATTGATGTGGTTATTCACCTTGCTAATAAGGAAACCATTTGCCCTATTGGTATTGTAAGATATGTGGAAGTACTTTGCGGTAAGATTAAGTATCCTGCTGATTTTCTAGTACTTGGTTCTGAAGCTAGTAAAACCTATCCTATCATTTTTGGTAGACCTTTCTTGAACACTTGTGGAGCTATTATAGATTGTAAGAAGGAGAAAGTTTTGACTAAGTTTGATGGAGAGTCTTATGAGTTTAATTTTTCCAAATTTGCTAAAGCTCCTTGTGAAATTAACTTGCCTAATGAAGATTTCAGGATGGAACAACTTGCTTCTATTGATCCAGTTTATGACCTTGGACCTCTTTTTGATGATTGTAAGTATGCTCATTCTGATGATAAAGTTGTTTCTTGTGATAGTTATATTGTCAACTTTATTCAAAGTGCTACTGAAAGTTATTATGAGAGAGGGAAACACGGTTTTATGCATCTCAATAATATTAAGTTTCCCCATTTTATGTTGAAAGCTTTGAAGTTGCATTTGCTTTGTCTTCCTATGCTAGTGGCTTTTTGCTCCAATAATTTGTTTTCTCATGATACCCCCTTGCATAGGAAGTGGGCTATACTCAAATGTGTTGGATATTTGCTTCTTGATGCTCTGTTTCACCTCAAATATATATCTCCTATGTGAGCATCTTTGAAATTATCAAGCCTAACTTAAAGGCATTAAAGAAAAGTACTTCTTGGGAGATAACCCAATAGTTTTTTTGAGTCTTGGAAGTTATTACCTCAGTAATAACCGCTCCTTATCCTTTTTGTTTTGGTTTTTGTGTCAAGATCAACTACTTTTGAGAAGTAGAGGAGTTGTGAAAAGTGGTTGTCCTAAGACAGATTTTTGTGTTGCATTGTGCAAATTCGTGAAGGAGCTTAGTACTTCGGATGGAGTTGTAATTTGTTGTGCTTGTTCTACAAGTTGTTATCCAACTTTCATTAGTTTTGCACTTTTTTATTTGAGCAACAAAAGTTTTTCGAAAAAATCAATCTTTACCTACTGGTCTGTTTTGACAGATTTCTGCCTTCATTTGCATTTGCTTCTTATATTGATTCCCTTTCAGATTCTTTTTGGGCTTTTGGAAAGGAGTTGCTTTAGTAGCTTTTGTTTTGATGGATTTCAGTTGAAGTTTGAACCTAAAGGTTTATTGTTTTTGCATGCACTAATGTTGCCATTGAGGTTTGTGTAAGGCCTTGTATGAAAGGAATTTCCAAGAGAGGGAGAAAAGGAATCTGCAGAGTCCGTCTTTGAGTAGGTAAAAAGTGGTGAAAACAAAAGGTTCGTGAAAGCCTATTTTTTTAATAATTTTGATGTTCTTATTACATACGGAAGGTTACGAGACGAAACAGAAGAGGAAACGGAGGCCAGGGTGGCCACACCCACCCTAGGCACGGCCCCCCAGCTGGTCGTGCCGATCCTCAAAACCCCAAGGAGGAGGAGATCTTGGTGGAGGATGGAGAAGACATGGAGGAGGAAGAGCATCCGGATACCCGTGCTACCGTCGCAAGCATTAGAGTGGTGGAAAATCCTACCAACCTTAGGAGGACAGCACAGATGTCTACAGTAGGGAGAACTCCACGTCATGTCCTTGCTCCACGGTCACCTCCTTCACACACCAAGAAACCTTTCCATACTCTCTTAATTGAGCGACAATACCAATAAGTGCCCAAAGGGAACTTGCCCTCGATGTGGGATATGCCTCGTTCTAACCATACAAGGAAGGAACACACTAAGAAGGAAGAGTGTGGAAAGAATAACAAGGACTTGGATTCTTGGACTAACATGATCATGAACCGCATTGAGCATAATTCAGAGTTGATTCGTACTCTAACCTTCGAGATTGAGGATTTGAGGGAACTAATTGAAGATCTTATCAAGAGAACACCACCACCACCAAAGGAGTAATTCGTCATCAGGTTTGGCATCCCCTTGGCTTGTTCCAAGCTTGGGGGAGTGCCGCGGTATCACCACCATTATCTTTTATCTTTTACCTTTTTAGTGGATTCATATCTTTGCTAGAGGTGTTATCTTATAGTTTGGTTTGCATGAGGAAGTATCTCTCCTTTAGTTGGTTATCTATGTATCCCTTGGTGTGAGTGTCTTTATTGGAATATTAATGAGAAGTTTCATCTTTTACCTTTTTGCACTTCTTATTTTAGTTTGCAATCTCTATTATATGATGGATCGTGTTGATTAGTATTGGAATCACTTTGGGATCATCAAGTGGATCTAAATTGGTTTTGGCAAACTGAGTTCTGGTCAGTAGCAACACTTTTTGAGGTTTGAAAGAAAAAGATAAAAAGCTTACATGTATTTTGTATCATTTATTTTCCTTCTTGATTGGCTCATAAGCTTAGTATTCTTTATTTATGATCTTTTGTGTCTTCAAGGAAGATTGCATGTTTGGCTTTATCACTTGTAGGTTTGCTTGTTTCTTTCAACTCTTTTGCTTGCTACCCAGCCTTGCTAGGCAAAAACCTGTTTTGACAAGGAGTACTTTTCATGCATCCAATCCCTTTGAACCAAAACCTGTGCCATTTGTGTCCACTATATCTACCTATTAGCATTATTGCTATTCCAAGCAAATTCTCAAGCTTCATCTATCTTTCGAATTAAAAACTATTTTGTTATGTGAAAACTAGTTAGTAAAGCTCTCACGAACTTGATGGTACACCTTATTTTCTTGCCCCTAATAAACTTGAACCATTGTGTCATCTAAGTTGTATATGCTTGCATCTATACGTTGGGATTATCAGAACCGTGTTGTCACGGGGAACACTTTCAACACTTATGGATACATATCCAGTTGATATCATGCTCTTTTGTTTGCGGATGTCGTCGGTGTGAAACAAAGGGGAGCTTGTAAGTCCATGGAGTTATGTATGTGTGTTAGAGAAATGCCTGGGCCGCTAGCCTAAGCCATGCCTAATCATAGTGGAAACTTGCAGCATAACCATAGTGAGCAATATGTGAAGCATCCTCAATAAAAACCTATGCAAATAGCAAATAAAAAGATCGCTGAGATGCTCAGTGTCTGCTGATACGTTGCGGTGACCAAGCATACCACTGTATGATATAGTACACTATAGTCGTTGACATAACACCAATGAAATACCGTTCACTAGTATTACATCCCTCAGAGTAGTACAACAGAAACATAGCAGGTCCAAGACATGACTATAGGTTACAACTCAACTCTTTACACAAGATCCAGAGAGCACTCTAGGTTAAAGAGAGAGAAAGAAACTTCTTACGAAGAAGAATCAATAATAAATAACTCATAGCTACCATACTTATAAAACTAGTAGCTGAACTACTGGCTTGCATTGCTGCTATTGCAATACTCTACAGAAGTAGGTTCTATGGTTAGAAACTCTATTCTTATCTAATCAACAACTTAGTATTCACTTGAGTTGATGTATATGCTGACTTCCTTGACTCCATTGAAGAGCGTTAGCTTTTGATGATGATTCCTGGTGCATAACTTGATGTAGACGTCGTCTGTACTGGCTTTAGAACCTAGCAAGGGTTAAGAAGATACTTTGAGTCTGACGCGTACTCGAAGTCCACTAGAAAAGGAGTGTTTGATGCACTATATCTATAGCCACAGACCATAGGTCGTAGGCAATGCAAGTTTTCATAAACATTTCTTCAAAGTTTGCTTTTATTCTGAAAAGCTATGTCCATCAGCCTTCACGGGTTTACCAGAACTTTCATGGAGTTCCTTTCCCGCCGCGTTCGCAGCTCCTTCCCGGAACAGGGGGTAACAAGTTACAGTTCTTACACTCTGCAAAGGTGCGTCACTTTACCCATGAGAGATCTTAGCTTTGTTGCACATCCGAATTGCAGGTTCGTTCACACTTCCTTGGTGTGAGGCCTAGACTAAGATCCAAGCCAATCACTGCTTTCTCCGAGACCCCGCATGTCTCTTTGGTGTACGCCAGCCCACCTATTGAATTACGGCAATGGCAGTACAGACTGTTCAGATGCCGGAACTATCGTGGGACGTTGAGGGCTCCCACCCATATGCTGCATATCCTCTACGAATTACCATAAATAATATGCATGCTACGAGTGATAACAGCCATGACCCGCACATCCAGCTCCATGCGAGAGGGAAAAGATACAGTTGACTTCTCCGTCCCATTCCAAATCTCATGGTCAACGCGTGATACACGGCGCAAGAATCACTGGCGACATTGGTTGTTAAGTCCTAGGTAATATATTCCTTTACCACCGGAACTCTTATAGTAGGTTATTACCTCATGGTAAATAACCTATAATCACATTATTATGAAAATAGTGTTTTCTATCCTTTTTCAAATGCAGGTGATGACAACACTATATTTGTAAAATACTTTACAGAAAATAATCAAAGGACATGAGCAAGTGTGAACTTGCCTTTTGTGATTGCAAGATTATGCATTCACGGTCTTCAAGACAATATAAGATCTAATAGCTGAAATCTGCATCATTGGTCCGGTAAGGACTAATGTTTAAAGAAGCAATATGCTTTTATGCATAAGTAATGTATTGCAAGTTGATAAACGCGAATCCCGAGGATAACGTTGTTCTAGGGTTTGGATACTGGAAAGGGTTTCCTTGGAATGTGTTGCCCTTTTAGATTAAGTTTCACACATGTGCTTCTTATTAAGGCTTGTGAGTGTGTGGAAAACAACATGTATTTATACAACAACAAAATACATAGTACGGAATGCTACTCAAGGTTGAATACATATTAATTGTTTGTTTTCCAGTTTTACTTTACAAGTAATCTCACTTATAAAGAATTTAAGTATTAACAATCTTATTATACAAGTAAGGTATAAAGTAAGGTGTTTACTATTAATTGTTATATTTTGATTGAAGTGGCAAAATGAATAACTTTTGAAGAAAATCTTACTGAACTAAGCAGAAGCATTTAAGTTTTTAAGTTAACCTTATGAGGTGTTCTTTCTAGTTATAGTATTTAAGTCAGAAAGAATTGCCTTTACTAGAATAATGATATTAGTAGTATTTGAGACTTATCTATCTTGGTTTTTAACTGGGTTGGTTTGGTATTAAGATGCTTTATAACTTAATTATAACAGACCAAAGTTAACTATAAAGCATATAATAAAGTCTTTAGCATTATACTTAAAGATTGGTAACTTTAAGTAACTTTTAAGAATGTAGATAGACTTAGGATGTATTACTTATGATACTTGTATCTTGTTCACTTTATATTGTTTCCTTAGAGTAACTTAAGAATGGAATTACTTCTATGGGAGTAGTGGTTTCTTTACAATATAATTGTATAAAGGAATTTATCTCCCTATAAGGGTGTGGTTAATGTTTGTGAATAAGTAAACAATATTATGTACTACTTATGAACTCATTTATAGTGTTTTGATTTGTTTATAAACTTGTGGTTAAAGTAAAGAAATGGTTTTTATTTTATTATAATTAATCTTGGAGATTTTAGATTAGGTAAGGGTTCTTTTG
This sequence comes from Avena insularis, assembly GCA_023614405.1. Classification (NCBI taxonomy): domain Eukaryota; kingdom Viridiplantae; phylum Streptophyta; class Magnoliopsida; order Poales; family Poaceae; genus Avena; species Avena insularis. Next base: position 334,953,346 of record CM042689.1, on the reverse strand, counting down.
TAAAATAATCTATATTAATGGTTGAGAGATAATTTAATAAAATTTTATCTAAACGGTGTTAAATCATATTGACCTCATAATGTTAGTATTTAAGATTAATACTATTTATTACATTTAATTGGTTAATTTAAGAAATATTAACAAATTTTATTTGTCATTTTATGAATTATTAACTAAAGAAATAGGTTTAAATTCAAGTTATGAAGATGTTTAACTTTTTATTTAACTCAAAAGTGGAATATCACATTTTTAACATGTAGGTATTATTTTTGTGATCATTTTGGTATATTACATTTATTTTTGTGATTTATAAATAATAGGATATCATTTTAATAAACTTTATTACTATATAAATACTTTATAAATAATAAATATTTAATTAAGAGGAATAATAATGCATGATTATAATTTTAAAGTGTAATTCTTATTTTTCTAAGATTTTTAGTATTTTATTTATATTTTTAATATTTACCATTATTAAAATATTAATTATCAAAGTTTTATTACTTATAAAACTTTTATTAAATAATATTTATTTAAATAATAATCATAATAATATTTGATAATAGTTTTAAATTGTAGATTTTATTTTTCCAAACATTTTCATATATTATATGCATTTTTCTAATTTATAAAACAAAAGTTATTAATGAAACAAGATTTAATCATTATATTATATTTCAGGAAATATTCATATTAAATCTGATAATGTTTTTATCTATTTCCTAAACAGAAATTACATTTTACACCTGAGCTAACCTAGACTAAGTCACTGACTAGTGGGCCATCAGCCACATCACCCCTCAAATTAGTGAATTCATTTGTTACTGGCCCAACTTCTACGCACAGCCAATGACAGGTGGGCTAGGGACCACGTCACCTGCCACCTAGGCAAGGAACAGTCAAAGGGCTGACCCGGTCAAGGGTGACATCACCCTGTCATCGCGATGACATCACCTCGCCGGAATCCTCCCCGGTCGAGCACGGTCACGGTGAGCTAGCGCGGGTGAGGCTGCCTGGCTACGCGCATAGGATGCGGGGGCGTGTACTCAACGATAAACGGGCGGCGCCGCTGGTTATTGGCTATCGGAGAAGCTACGACGGCGAGTTCGTGCGGCGGCTATGGGCGGCGCACGTCGAGGAAAGTAAGAGCACTGGGAGGCTCAGTGGCTTACCAGGAATCTTGTGGAGGCTATGGCGAGGGGAGGCGAGCTCGGACAATGTCGCCATGGTCGACAGCGAGCGGCGGTCATAGAAGGTGGATGCACGCGATTATGGCCTCCTAGCTCGATTCCTTCCGCACATAGACAGTGTCCACCCCGGCGGAGCTTGCTGCATCATCAGTTGGTCTCGGGGAGGTCTCTGACGACGACGGTGAACAACTCCGGCGGCTAGGGTTCAGTCAAAGAGGGAAAGAAATTGGGAGAACTGAGAGAGAGCACGCGTGGAATGACCAAGATGAGGATTAGGGCGTCGCCGTGTCGATCTTATCCCCGTGAAGGCCTCGGTGGCGGCGTGACGTCGATGGCGGCATCAGGTGGTCGGCGACTCTCCAGCGAGCAGCTTACCAGAGGAGGAAGATGACGGATTAGAGTTCCAAAAGGTTACGCGGGCCTAGGCCATTGTTGGGCTGCAGCGAAGTGAGCGGAGAAGATTGACTGCGACCAGTGGGCGTTAAATAGAGAGAAGAGAATATGGGTCGTGGGCCAGATTTAGTGTTTCCTCTGTTTTTTCCTAGTTTTTATTCCTTTTTATTTACTGTTTGTTTTCAGGTTTGTATTTTTAGATTTGGTTTGAACTTTTCTTTTTGGAATTTTGTTTGCTGAATACTTGCAGCAACAATAAAGTTATTAAAAATCCATTTGTGAATTTTTATTATGTATTGTAATATTTTCTTTATTTCCTTTATATGTATATCCTTTTTATATTTTATTTGTGAGGGCCTTTAATATGAATTTAATTTGACAAAAAATCATAAACTTATCATAGAATGTATTACTACTAACTAAGGAGATTTTATTTCCATTAATATATAATATTAGGGCAACTTTTATATTTATTGGTACTTCATTATTATTTGATACATAAAGTTTTGAGTACTTAATAGGGTTACTATTATTCTCATAATTTAGGAAATGGCAATGTATATATTTATTATTATTATTAACAAAAGAGTTAAAGTTTAAATTGAAAATGCTTACCATAAGTTCTTAGAAAGTTTCATATTCTCATATTTATTTTATTGATGTGAATAAAGATTAATGGTTAATCATATTGTCTTAATGTTTATAATTTTTAATGTTATCACCCTTTGAAGTAAAATAGTGCAACTATTTTTCTAGGATAACTTATGAGAAACAATTAATAAAGATAGTTCCATAAGCACCTATGATAATGATGATTGAAAATGACAAAGATGTGCTCAGGTGATTTGATATAGTAAATATTTCTATGAAGCTTTATGTAAATAAGATGATAGATCAATTAGATGAAATGGATAATATGTTTGGTAAATATTTAGGGTCTAGTGTTTAACAAGGATTCCTATATTCCATACTCCATAATTCTAGACTTCTGATTAAGGAATTCCTTTCCTAGATATACTACTTCTTCCAATCCATCATCATGTGTTAACATGATGAGCTTTATCTCACAAGAATATTCTTATCCACCTTTTATGCTTCTAATGCCATTTATAAATCCAATGAACTTGACACTAAAGCTTTCATAATCTTCTTATACTCTTCCTTAATAATCCTTCACTAATATTACTTCAATAGATGTATTCATCAAATCCTACTTCACCTCAAGTGCTTAGTATTTCCAAAGAGGAAAATACTACTTCTTTAATCCAATGTTACTCTAGCATCATCTTATTCATACTATCTTGTCTCTTCTTAACTCCAGTATCTAATATTCCAACTTCACATTATATTAATGTGACATGTAATGACTAATCTAGGATAATATATCTAGACTATGGTTCAATCATGTTTTATCCACCAATGTCACTTATACATGGTATAAGCATTCAATATTGGTGAGTAAGGTATGATCATTATGATCCTTTGATCCTTTATAATTCAGGTTTCCAATTGGCTAAACAAGGCTTCATCAATACAACATTATAGTTGTATTATAATTATCTTATGTTTAGCTCTATTGGATTAAGAGATATAATTCATTGACTATACCTACTTGATCAAATAGGACTACTCCTGGTAACTATCTTCAGACTTCATCCTTGTAATCTCCTTTGTTACCATATTGATTTGATTTCCTCCAATCACTCCCATCCTATAGATGAAATCTAAAACTAGCATCACTATTTACCTCTTCTGACTTCTTTCTTTATAAGCCTTAAGTGAATGATATAATAAGTATAAGAGTTGATAGGTCAAGAATTGATAGGCTAATAATTGGTGAATCAATAGTTGATTACTCAGCATTGATGAACAACAATTATAAGGATAGGATTCAATAGAGATAATAAAGATTGATATGGAAAGAAAGATATATGGTGAATGACCTTAACTTTGGTTTCTTTCCTACTCAATCTCACTAGAGAGTTAAAGTTAGGTATTTCCATGATACTCATGGTATAAGTAGATGAGATTAAGATAGATCAAGATCTAGTTGTTGCATTCCTATTACTTATGTTATGGTTATAACTTGGTATTCATGAGTTGCATATTGAATACTAGGATATGATCACTTAAAGATCAAATATAAATCATTAAGTAATGTATTAGGGTGTAACTCTTATTACATTTGATGTACCCTTAGATCAAATCATGTTTACCCAAAATAAGGTTTTAGCAAAGGTCATATTGAAACTTATCGCAGTCAACTTGATGATCTACTTCAATTCCATCAAGTTGAGAGAAGCTTCAATCACTTTGACAAGTTTTTATTTAAAAGCGCGAAAATTATTCAGATTTTCTATGCATGGATGCAATGCACACATCTATGTTCAGCTTATTTCTAAGCTCTAATGCTGGGATGTTACATACTTCCAATTTGCATCACCATTCTATATCATAATTTGCCTCTATTCATTGATATATGTCTTATTATGAGGTATTACTTATGTCTTTTCCACTGTTTTTGCATGTTGGATGATTCTTGGAGGATGGACTGCCGGAGTCTGGATTCTGATGGAAAAAGAGGTGTTTTGATGCAATTTCGCGAAGATGAGAAAAATACCAGAAAAATATGGCAAAATTATATTTTCCTGGAAGACGAAGGAAGCCAGAAGGGGAGGCATAGAAGGGCCACAGGGGGCCCACACATCCCCTAGGCACGGGTCCCCCCTAGTCTACGCCTAGGGCAGGTGTGGCCCACCTGCTCGGCCTCCGACTCCGCCCTATCGCCTATATATTCCTCACGGAACCCTAACACCAGGGTAGCGACCACATATAGATTTCCGCTGCCTCTACAGGGCGGAAAACACCGAGAGAGAAAGATCTCTCCGGCAGACAGATTTCTACCGGGGAAATTCCTTCCCGGAGAGGGGAGATCGTCGCCATCAACACCGTCATCAATCTAGGCTTCATCGGGATCATCATAATCATCCACACCATCATCTCCACCAGCACCATCATCACCACTCCATCCCGCTATAACAATTGTGTTGAATATTGCTTTAGTTCTTAGGGGAAACTTTCCCGGTGTTAATTACTATTGTAGTTGATGCTTGTGAGTGGAACCATTGGATTATTGTTTATGTTCAGATTGTTATTCATCACCATATCATCTTTGATCTTGATCCATATGATGTCTTGTGAGTAGTTTGTTTAGTTCTTGAGGACATGGGAGAAGTCATGTTGTTAATAGTGGAAATGTGTTGAGTTATTATTCAATGGTTTAGTATTTAAGTTGTGGTGCTATTCTTCTAGTGGTGTCATGTGAACATCGACTACATGATACTTCACCATTTATGGGCCTAGGGGAATGCATTGTGTATTTGGCTACTAATTGTGGGGTTGCCGGAGTGATAGAAACATGAACCCCCGTTAGGACACCATTGCATAAGGGAGCGTAGGATCTCAGAGTTTAAGGCTGTGGTTAGTTTTATATCTTAATTACTTTCCTATAGTTGCGGATGCTTGCAGGGGGTTTAATCACAAGTACTTATTAGTCCAAGTAAGGTCGGTACATTAGCACAGGTTCACCCACACAACACTTACAACACCAAATAAGAGTACTTAGCTATTTGAAACGAAAGCACTTGACAGAATTCCCATGTGTCCTCGAGAAAGTTTGGTCCTTATAAGTATTTCCACCGGCTTGTCCTTTGCTAAGAAAGGATTGGGCCACTTGCGACGTTTGTTCTTTGTCTTTATTCCCTTCACTTTGTTTTGTTGCTTAATCAAAAAAAACCTAAAAATCCGTTTGCTACGTATTTATAGAGAGTTCCTGCTCCATACCACTAGTCAACACCTTCTGCTTCTCGTTGGGATCGACACTCCTATTTATAGAAAGTACTGCAATACACCCCCTATACTTGTGGGTCATCAAGACTATTTTCTAGCGCCGTTGCCGGGGAGTGAAGCGCTATTGAAGAGTGGAACTGGTAAAGGAAACTTCTACTATGAGTATTGCTTTTTGTTACTGCTTGTTACTTTGTTTCCAATATGGATAACCCACTTGGTTTTCTGTTTGGGAAAACTACTACCACTGCTAGGGTAGTAGATGAACCACCACCTGTTGAGATAGATCCTTTAAGATACCTACAAGTATTGTTGATCATGTTATGGATAATTATTATTTTGGGGATGGAACTGTCCATCCTGGTGATCATTTGCTTTTTATCCATGAATTATGCAGGTTGTTTAAGTGTGAAGGTATCACAACTGAACATGTGAAGAAGAAGTTACTCTCTATATCCTTGAAAGGGAGAGCTGAAGAATGGTATAAGCTGCTGAAGAATGGACAAACCATGGAATGGGAGGAAATGGCATCTCTCTTTTATTCTAAATTCTATCTTCCCAGTGAGATTCATAAGGATAGAAATCTGATATATAACTTTTGGCCTCGTGATGGAGAGAGTACAACTCAAGCTTGGCGGAGATTGAAGTACTGATGCTTAAATTTCCTATTCATGAACTCCCTAACAATATCATTATCAATAACTTCTATGCTAGGCTTTCTCTTCATGATAAAGATTTACTAGATGCTTCTTGTGCTAGATCATTCACACGTATGAAGGAAGAAGCTAAATGGGATATACTAGACCGTATTCAAGAGAACACTGAAGCTTGGGAGAATGACAAAGGAAGAAAGTCAGGTATAAACTATGATTACGAATGCATTAAATCTTTTATGGGAACTGATGACTTTCTTGATATTAGTAATAAGTTTGGTATGGATTCCCAAAGTATTGCCAACTGTTTTAAAGCCTTTGCCTCTTATATACAAATTACCAAGAAAAAGCGGAATAAGTACCATGCACCTTATAAAGGTGTTGTTAGTCATGTTCCTGTTAGAAGCACTAAAGTTTGTACTACTAATCATATTGTGCCTGAACCTTATGTTGAGAAAATACCTTTACCAACTAAGGTAAAGGAGTATTCTATGATGATTAGTGCAGATAATAAAGGTACTAAGAAAACTATCGAGCCTGATGAGCAATTGAATATTGAGCCTGTGGTGGCTATTGTGAAAGACCCTGTCACTAGAAATATAGAGGATGAACATATTGTCTTCTGTGAAGATGCTTCTAATATTGTCTCTCATCCTGGTAAACTTAGAAAATCTAGTGTTCCTGTGCTTTCTGTTAAAATTGGTGATCATTGCTATTATGGTTTATGTGATATTGGTGCTAGTTCTAGTGCTATTCCTTATGAGCTTTACAGGAAAAATTATGCATGAAACTGGTCCTTGTGAGCTTGAGGACATTGATGTGGTTATTCACCTTGCAAATAAGGAAACCATTTGCCCTATTGGTATTGTAAGAGATGTGGAGGTTCTTTGTGGTAAGGTTAAGTATCCTGCCGATTTTCTAGTGCTTAATTCAGCAACTAGTAAAACTTGTCCTATCATTTTTGATAGACCTTTCTTGAACACTTGTGGAGCTATTATAGATTGTAAGAAGGAGAAAGTTTTAACTAAGTTTGATTGAGATTATTATGAGTTTAACTTTTCCAAATTTGCTAAAGCGCCTTGTGAAAATAGCTTGCCTAATAAAGATTTCAGGATGGAACAACTTGCTTCTATTGATCCAGTTTATGACCTTGGACCTCTTTTTGGTGTTTGTAAGTATGCCTATTCTTGTTATAGAGTTATTTCCTTTGATGGTTATATTATCAACTCAAAGTGCTACTGAAAGTTATTTTGAGAGAGGGAAACATGATTTTATGCTTCTCAATAATGTTAAGTTTCCCCGTTTTATGTTGAAAGATTTGAAGTTGCATTTGTTTTGTCTTCCTATACTGGCGGCTTTTTGTTTCAACAATTTGTTTTCTCATGATACCCCCATGCATAGGAAGTGGGTTAGACTCAAATGTGTTGGTTATTTACTTCTTGATGCTCTTTTCACTTGAAAGATTTATCTCCTTTGTGAGCATCTTTGAAAGTTTCAAACCTAACTTAAAGGCATTAAAGAAAAGTACTTGTTGGGAGATAAACCAAGAGTTTGGTTGAGTCTTGGAAGTTATTACCTCTATAATAACCACTCCTTATCCTTTTTTGTTTTGTTTTTTGTGTCAAGTTTAACTACTTTTGAGAAGTGCAGGAGTTGTGAAAAGTGGCTGTCCTAGGACAGATTTTTGTGATCCATTATAAAAATACGCGAGGGAGCTCAATACATCAGATGGAGCTGTATTTTTCTGAGATTGTTCTCCAAGTTGTTACCCAACACTCATTAGTTCTGCACTTTTTGATCTGAGTGACAGAAGGTTTTCGAAAAAATCAATCTTTACCTGCTGGTCTGTTTTGACATATTTCTGCTATCATTTGCATTTGCCTCTTATAGAAGCCTTTTGATGGATTTCAGTTGAAGTGTGTACCTAAAGGTTTATTATTTTTTCTTACACTAATGTTGCCATTAAGGTTTGTGTGAGACCTTGTACGAAAGGAAATTCCAGGAGAAGGAGAAAAGGAGTCTACAGAGTTTGTCTTTGAATAGGTAAAAGTGGTGAAAATAGAAGGTTCGTGAAATCCAGATCTGTTTATATTTTTGGTGTTTTTAATACATAAGGGAAGTTACGAGACCGAACAGAGGAGGAACCGGAGGCCGGGATGGCCAAACCCACCCTAGGCGCGGGCCCCAGCTGGCCGCACCTGGAGGGGGTGAGACCACCCCGAACTCCGACTACGCCTTGTTTTCGTATCAAAACCTTCCTTATGCATTGAAACTTCGTAATATATAACCCCCCGAATCCCCCGAGGTTCGTGCATCGTTTTTTCGTTTCGATCTGTTTCTTTCAGGAAATCTTCTCAAGTTTAGAGCGCCATGGTCTCCTCCAACAACAAAGGCAAGAAGCCCGAGGAAGATGATCCTCACAAACCCAAGGAGGATATTTTGGTAGGTGATGAATAAGACATGGAGGAGGACAAGCAACCGGACACCCGCGCTACCGTCACAAGCATTGGAGTGGTGGCAAAACCTACCAAGCTTAGGCGGACAGCACAGATGTCTACAGGAGGGAAACCTCCACGTCTTATCTACAATCCACGGTCATCTCCTCCACGTACCAAGAGACCCTTCCATACTCTTATACATGAGCATCAATACCAATATGTGCCCAAAGGGAACTTGCCCTCGATGTGGGATATGCCTCGTTCTAACCATGCAGGGGAGGAACACACTAAGAAGGAAGAGTGGGGAAGAATAACAAGGACTGGAATTCTCAGCCCGACATGATCATGAACCGCATTGAGGAGAATTCAGAGTTGATTCGTACTCTGACCTTTGAGATTGAGGAGTTGAGGAAGCTGATTGAGGACCTTATCAATAGAACACCATCACCATCGAAGTAGTAATTCGTCATCAGGTTTGGCATCCCATTGGCTTGTTCCAAGCTTGGGGGAGTGCCGCGGTATCACCACCATTATCTTTTATCTTTTACCTTTTTAGTGGATTCATATCTTTGCTAGAGGTGTTATCTTATAGTTTGGTTTGCATGAGGAAGTATCTCTCCTTTAGTTGGTTATCTATGTATCCCTTGGTGTGAGTGTCTTTATTGGAATATTAATGAGAAGTTTCATCTTTTACCTTTTTGCACTTCTTATTTTAGTTTGCAATCTCTATTATATGATGGATCGTGTTGATTAGTATTGGAATCACTTTGGGATCATCAAGTGGATCTAAATTGGTTTTGGCAAACTGAGTTCTGGTCAGTAGCAACACTTTTTGAGGTTTGAAAGAAAAAGATAAAAAGCTTACATGTATTTTGTATCATTTATTTTCTTTCTTGTTGGCTCATAAGCTTAGTATTCCTTATTTAAGATCTTTTGTGCCTTCAAGGAAAATTGCATGTTTGGCTTTATCACTTGTAGGTTTTCTTGTTTCTTTCAACTCTCTTGCTTGCTACCCAGCCTTGCTAGCCAAAAATTTATTTTAAGAAGGCATACTTCTCATGTTTCCAATCCCTTTGAACCAAAACCTTTGCCATTTGTGTCCACCATATCTACCTATTAGCATTATTGCTATTCCAAGCAAATTCTCAAGCTTCATCTATCTTTCGAATTAAAAAGTATTTTGTTATGTGAAAACTAGTTAGTAAAGCTCTCACGAACTTGATGGCACATCTTATTTCCTTGCCCCTAATAGACTTGAACCATTGTGTCATCAAAGTTGTATATGATTGCATATATACGTTGGAATTAGCAGAACCGTGTTGTCACGGAGAACGCTTTCAACATTGCACTTGTAAGTTGTACACAATTGATATCATGCTCTTTTGTTTGCGGATGTCGACGATGTGAAATAAAGAGGGAACTTGTAAGTCCATGGAGTATGTATTTTGTGTTAGAGAAACGCTTGGGACACTAGCCTAAGCCATGCCTAATCATGGTGGAAACTTGCAGCATCACTATAGTGAGCATTCTATGAAGCATCCTCAATAAAAAGCTATGCGCATAGTAAATAAAAAGATCGCTAAGATGCTCATTGTCTGCTTGCCTTGTCATTTTGGTTATGGGATAGATCATGTACCATGTGCAAGGGGTACCCTGTTGGCGGTTCTCTATGATATGCATGTACTTACAATGACAAGAACTTACCGGTGACTAGAGTTGAGTAGCATGAGGAGCGACCCTCGTACTCAAGGGATATGAGATTGCCAACTTATATTTCGTCAAGCATATACTCCATCCCTGTTCACTTTAACCTTAATCATCTCAAGATGCTTATGATAGGGGCAATGAGGGCTCAAAGCTAGTAAGTACCATAATCTTTTGGAAGCTCTTTATGACTTGAAATACCTGCTACCCTCTATAAAGGGACCTTTCTTCTATTTTCTGAGATGAGTCAGTAAACCTACGTCCTCTTTATCTCCAGCAAGCATTTGAGTTGTTGTGTTGCAAGCATTCATATGGTGATTTATTCAATCATGTTCTCTATCTTCCTTGTTTGCACAAGACTTTTATCTATTGAGTATTACTTTGAAAGCCTTTATTGTGAAAAACCTTTTTGAGCAAAGAGTGCTCCTGTTTTAAAAACTTCTACAAAAAGCTTTTTGTGAAACTGTTTGCCAGTTGTTCTCTGACAGGTAACAAGAGTTTGCCAATTCCAATTATGATTTATCTTTATGCATCTCTATTGTGACTCATGTACTTGTTGCAATCTAAGTTGTATAATGGTGAGTTGCTTTCTTCTATGAGTTGTGTAATGGTAAGTGTGATGCTTCTTGTCCGTATTCTTTTATCGACACTTCACTCCATAAACCTATGGATATGTTTACTGAGCTCAGTTTTCGCTTGGGGACAAGCGAAGGTCTAAGCTTGGGGGGAGTTGATACGTCCAATTTGCATCACCATTCTATATCATAATTTGCCTCTATTCATTGATATATGTCTAAGCTTGGGGGGAGTTGGATGATTCTTGGAGGATGGACTGCCGGAGTCTGGATTCTGATGGAAAAAGAGGTGTTTTGATGCAATTTTGCGAAGATCGGAAAAATACCAGAAAAATATGGGAAAATTATATTTTCCCGGAAGACGAAGGAAGCCAGAAGGGGAGGCGTAGAAGGGCCACAAGGGGCCCACACTCCCCTAGGCGCAGGTCCCCCTAGGCCACGCCTAGGGCAGGTGTGGCCTACCTTCTCGGCCTCCGACTCTGCCCTCTCGCCTATATCTTCCTCACGGAACACTAACACCTGGGAAGCGACCACAAATAGATTTTCGCCGCCTCTGCGGGGCGGAAAACACCGAGAGAGAAAGATCTCTCCGGCAGACAGATTTCTGCCGGGGAAATTCCTTCCCGGAGAGGGGAGATCGTCGCCATCAACACTGTCATCAAGGTAGGCTTCATCGGGATCATCATCATCATCATCATCCACACCATCATCTCCACCAGCACCATCATCACCACTCCATCCCGCTGTACCAATTGTGTTGGATATTGCTTTAGTTCTTAGGGGAAACTTTCCCGGTGTTAATTACTATTGTAGTTGATGCTTATGAGTGGAATCATTGGATTATTGTTTATGTTCAGATTGTTATTCATCACCATATCATCTTTGATCTTGATCCATATGATGTCTTATGAGTAGTTCGTTTAGTTCTTGAGGACATGGGAGAAGTCATGTTGTTAGTAGTGGAAATGTGTTGAGTTATTATTCAATGGTTTAGTATTTAAGTTGTGGTGCTATTCTTCTAGTGGTGTCATGTGAATGTCGACTACATGATACTTCACCATTTATGGGCCAAGGGGAATGCATTGTGTATTTGACTACTAATTGTGGGGTTGCCGGAGTGACAGAAACCTGAACCCCCGTTAGGACACCATTGCATAAGGGAGCGTAGGATCTCAGAGTTTAAGGCTGTGGTTAGGTTTATATCTTAATTACTTTCATATAGTTGCGGATGCTTGCAGGGGGTTTAATCACAAGTATGTATTAGTCCAAGTAAGGTCGGTACATTAGCACTGGTTCACCCACACAACACTTACAACACCAAAGAAGAGTACTTAGCTATTTGAAACGAAAGCACTTGATAGAATTCCCATGCGTCCTCGAGAACGTTTGGTCCTTATAAGTATTTCCACCGGCTTGTCCTTTGCTAAGAAAGGATTGGGCCACTTGCTGCGTTTGTTCTTTGTCTTTATTACTTGTACTTTGTTTTATTGCTTAATCAGAAAACCCCTAAAAATCCCATAGAGAGAGAGAACTTAATATATATTCATGAGTTATATTTGTAGTTGGATGTCTTTATAAAATTGTGGTGTTTGTTGGAACCATCTAGCGCTCAAGGTGACAGTGTGGGGTTATCTAGATAGGGAAGGCGGACTTTGAGGTGTGCTTTTGTAGGCCTACCATGGATTAGAGTGTTCAACCAGAGAGTAGTTAAGAGTAGTATCATGAAGAGAAGATATTTATATGAGAGAGTGTTCACTAGTGAAAGTATGATCCCTAGGCCTTGTTTCTAAACATTGAAACACCGTTTGCATCTAGATCTGTTGCATGTTTGCTTGCTTCCATATTTTTGCCTTTAGTCTTTATCTCACCGTCAAGCTCTTTTCTGGCACCGTTACCACTTGTATTTCACTATCTCTTCGCCGAACTAGTGCACCTATACACCTGACAAGTGTATTGGGTGTGTTGGGGACATAAGAGACTTCTTGTATCTTGATTGCAGGGTTGCTTCAGAGGAATAACTTTGACCACTTCCTCCCTGAGTTTGATAAACCTTGGGTAATCCACTTAAGGGAAACTTGCTGCTGTTCTACAAACCTCTGCACTTGGAGGCCCAACAACTATCTACAAGAATAGAAGTGCATAGACATCATGCGCAAAAAGGAATGCTAGTATCGACGGAATCAAATGTCGTATCGGTACAGGGAAGGTACCCGGATTCACCGAAGATGAAGAAGGAGTTTTGTGGTATAAAGGACGTATCTGTGTACCAACAGATTCAGAGTTGAAACAAGCTATTTTGCAAGAAGTCCATGATACTCTTTATTCTATCCACCCTAGAGGAACGAAGATGTATTAGGATTTGAAGGAGAAATTTTGGTGGCATAAGATGAAGAGGGAAATCCGCAGCTACATAGCCAAATGTGATATCTGTCAGAGAGTCAAAGCGGGACATCAGAGACCCGCCAGACTTTTGCAACCTTTGCAGATTCCAGAATGGAAATGTGATTCAGTAGGAATGGATTTTATCACCGGTTTGCCTACACCTAGTAGGGGAAATGACTCTACTTGGTTCATAGTGGATAGACTGTCCAAAGTCGCTCATTTCTTACCAGTCAAGACCACTTATCAGAGTTCAAAGCTAGCAGAATTGTACATTGCTAGGATAGTCAGTTTGCATGGAGCCCCCAAGAACATTGTGTCGGATCGAGGAACCCAGTTTACCTCGAGATTTTGCAAGAAAGTCCAAGAAGGATTAGGAAGAAGACTGGATTCCACACAGCTTATCACCCTCAGACTGATGGACAAACGGAGCGAGTAAACCAGATACTCGAAGATATGTTGAGAGCTTGTGTGTTGGAATATGGATCAAAATGGGAAGATTTTCTGCCTTTCGCAGAATTCTCATACAACAACAGTTACCAAGCCAGTTTGCAAATGGCCCCATTTGAGTTTATGTATGGAAGGAAGTGTCGTACCCCATTGAATTGGTCGGAAGTAGGAGAGAGTCAGATTTTCGGACCCGACATCCTAAGAGAAGCCGAAGAGAAAGTTCACAAGATCTGTGAGCACCTTAAGACCGCCCAATCCCGACAGAAGAGTTATGCTAACAAGAGACATCGAGATCTAGCCTTTGCTATCGGAGATTTTGTGTATCTGAAAGTATCACCCTTGAAAGGAATGCAATGTTTCCAACTCAAAGGAAAGCTTGCCCCAGATATATTGGACCCTTCAAGATTTTTAATTGCCGAGGAGAATTATCATATCAACTGGAACTGCCGAAGGAGATGTCAGCAGTGCATGATGTGTTCCATATCTCGTTACTTCACAAATGCCTAGAAGTCCCGGAGAAGACTGAAGTTCTCAAGAATATCGATCACCAGACCATAGAGCTCAACGATGACCTAACTTATCGCGAAGCACCCATTCGTATTTTGTAAGAAGCCTTCAGAACCACCAGAACCCGGAGTATCAAGTTTCTCAAGATCCAGTGGAGTAACCATACTGAAGAAGCTACTTGGGAACGAGAAGATTACATTAGGACCGAGTTTCCAGATCTCTTTAGTTCCTAGTTTTGTTTTCTTAAATCTCGGGAAAAGATTTTTGTTATGGAGGGAAGGTTTGTAACATCCCAAAAATATTAATCAAGATAATTAAGTTCTAATCACCCAAGTTTAGGGTTAACAAAAACTTTTGTTATTAAAATTAGTATGAATGCATGTGTGTGTGATGAATGCATGGATGCTTACAATGCCATATTTGATTGCTATGAATGGCAAGGATTGGTTTAAAAATGAAAAAATATCATCTAGATCATTTCCAAGCACAATCAAATGAAGAGAAAATCAAATATAAACAATATTAGCAAATGGTCATTTTGACCAAAATTAACCACTAGACCACTTTGAGTGTTCCTAGTCCAAGTTTTCTAACAGAAACAAATCCAATTCTTTTCACCCCTTGCTAGACCAAGTAAAAGTGAACCCAAGCCCACTTTACAAACCAACAGAAACAAATTCCAAATCTATTCAAATGACAATTCAAAACTGAATCTTTAATAGGTACTAAGATCACCATTTCTCAAAACCCAACCAAACCAGTTCACCTTGACAAACCCAAGCAACCTCAGACTGCCAAGCATGTGACCAGTGCACTCACCAAAATTCAGCCAAAAATTAAATTCAAACTCCATGTGGCCATTTCATCAAACACTTGGTGAGCACAAAACAACATTGCCTAACTTCTACTGTTTTGAGCAGTGTTTGATCAAACCATTGTCCCCAACTTACTCCCCTTGTCTCCTCTAGTGACCACACTCACATTGAACAAGCTAGCCCTCTATCCTTTGCACCAGTGCCATGCCACCCAAAGCCATCATTGTTGGCCGACAGTGGAAAGCACGCAGGAGGCAGCACCGCGCCCGTCCCTGATGTCCAGGAGGTAGACCACCGTCCATCGCCACCCCCTATCCAACCCTCGAGCGCAGCCAGGCCCTGGACCACCGAGAACAGCCGCGCCCATTTCTCTGCAACCATGTCGAGAGCGCGCCAGAGCGCCGCAGCCGACACGCACGCACACACCGTGCCTCGCCCTCGTCGCGCATCACTGCATGCCCCATGACCCTAGCTACCCCTCAGACATGCCCGTTTGCTGCCGCGCGACCAGTAGCCCCTGTGCGTCGTCTAAAACGCCGTTGGTGCCACGCAGAGTGTCGATCTGTTCCGACCGTTCTCGACAGCCCCGTGCCACGCCATTAAGCCAACGACGATCGCCAGGAGACACTGCACCGGCCTACGCCCTTCGCCATGTCGTTAGCTCACTGCACCATCGTCACCGACGAGCTTAGCTCATGCCGCACTGCCCCTCTCGCCGATGTATAAATAGAGGCCCCCTGCCCCTCAATTCACCACACCATCTCACTCCCCACTCCTCTCAGAACCTCCCAAACCATTCCCTAGAGCAAGGCGAGCACCAGGCCACTGGAATTTCATCGGAGTCCGACGCTGTAGAGGAGGAGCGGAGCCGTTGATTGGAGCCACCCCAGGAGCCTCCACGACCACCATTCGAACCGCCATCGTCGACAACATCGTTTGCCCACATCGCCGACCCTAGCTGGAGCCCTGGTAAGCCGCCACGTACCCCCACCATCGCCGTTAGGGTTCGGTCTCGTCGGAGCTATTCGACGGAGATGACGAACGTGAGCCGTAGATCTTGTTCTAATTGTAGGGCTTAGATTGAAAGGTACCGCTTCGCTTAGACCTAGCCGCTGACGCATGGGACCACTGTTAGTAAGTAACTGAGCTGACCGTGTTTAGTGCGGCTAGGCAGCTACTAACATTCGATAACCCAGAGATTCAAATAGAGATTTTCCATTTTATTCAAAACCTAGTTCTGTCAGTAGATTCAAAAATCAATTCAAGGATATTTACTAAACCAAATTGCATGAAACCAATTTTGTTAGAAAGGTATTGAAATTATCAATCCAAGCCGTTGGATTCAAACCATTTGAAATTATAGATCACCTATAGTAAAAATAATAAGACATAGACTTTTTCACATTTAAATATTTTCCAAAAATCAACCATAAATGCTTTTGAGTTGATTACAACTCTCAAAAATCACATTTGACAAGATCTTTCTGAATATGTAAAAAATTTAGGTTTACATGCAGTGATCTTGGACAAGTACTAAAAGAATGCTAAATAGGCATTTCTAGTCACTTTAATTATTTAAAACAGTAATTTTAAACTTATTAAATTGTGACACCACTTTAAATCACATTCCCAAGTATTAAAATATGTGGTGATGACATGTGTCAACATAATCCCATATTTTAATTGGAGAGTATTAAATCATAAGTAGTTTTCAGTGAGTAGAAATTACTTCTCCAAAATAAAATAAATAAGACTAGGTCTTTATTTCATGTGATGATTGTGATGATGCTAGATCATCTAGTGTGAGCCTTTATGTGCTAAATAGAAGTAGTTAAGTATTGTTTGGTGATTGTGTACCTCGTATTCATTTATAGACGCTAGTAAGGACTAAGGCTACGAGGAGGAGGAGTACGAAGAAGAAGAAAACTTCAACCACCGCACCAATCAAGGCAAGCTATACTATGCAAGCTACCACTTGCAAGTTTCTTAACCATGAAAGCTAAGCTAAACCATGCAAGCTAACACTTGCAACCTTGCAAGCCAACCTATGCAATGCATTAGGCATGCTTTGGTTATGCAACCTTGATTATACCAATTCCCAGTTTTACTTGCAAGCTTTATTATTTTATCTTTACCAAAGTTATTTACCTTTACTTAGTGACTTGTGAGTTTTTGGAAAAATATTATAGGTAGCATAAAACTTGGCCTAAGTTAGTTAGAACTAGATGTCATACTGAGGAATGAGATCTAGATTGGGATAGTCACACTTGATTAGCACCCCTCATTAGTGATTACCCTCAATTTTAGTGGCTAGTGCTAAGCATAAAAGTTGATCACTTTAGATGGGAATACTTGGTGAAAAAGGATTATGAAAACCTTGGAATGAAGATTCATTCTATTGAAATGTTTTGACATGTGTTATGAATACAAGATGATTTGATGATGAAAATGTTGAGGCATGAGCCTTAGCCCTTTATAAAAGCTGATGGTTGGGTTCAGATGCGATACCATTCCAATTTTACCATACAACCACAATACCCGAATTTGGGTAGGGCTTGACTGGAAGTTTATATATCTTAGTATGGGTTCCCTCGCGGAAGAGGTTTGAGCTGAGGCTACCTCATGATGAATGTCCACCTGTGTAGTTCCCAAGATGACAGATGGTCATGGTTGGGAGGCCAAACTCATAGGGGAGGTGACTATACTAGGGTGTGTAATTGAAAGGTTAGGATTGATTATCCGCATACTAAGTATGATGATTCAGGATTGTTCCTAACGGATGTATTGAATGTTGTGGTAAAAGTATACCACCTCTACAGAGTGTCAAACTATTCGAATAGCTGCGTCCGTAGTTATGGACAGTTGGAGTGGCCATACTGTTCCGTCATCAGATGTTTTCAAAATGACTTGTGAAATGAACTATGACTTTGACTTGACCACAACTGGGTTGTGAACATGAAAACTAAGTTCCCACTTAGGTGTTGTAGAGCATTAAATTAGTTTTCTTTACTTCTAAACTCATTTAGAGATAAACCTGGCTATTTACAAATAAACCTAGAGCTTAGTGTCCTTTTTAGGGACCATCATGGTGTTGGCAAGCCATTCGCTTTCCTTGATCTCCCTGATGAAATTAGCGTCGAGCAGTTTGTTGACTTCGACTCCAATGGCTTGGGCTCGTGGCCCGGACAATCGTCGGATGGACTGTTTGATGGGCTTGGTATCTGGGAACACATTGAGTGCATGCTCGGCGAATTCCCTGGGAACTCCTGGCATGTCCGCAGGACACCAGGCAAAGATTTCCCAGCGCTCACGGAGGAATTCGACGAGCGCGCTTTCCTATGCGGGGCTGAGGTCGTTGGCGATCAGCACCATCTTGGAGGCGTCCGTTGGGTGGACCTGCACCTTTTTCGTGTTGACTGTTGAGTCGTCATTTACATGTCGGGTGCGTTTGCCTCGAGGACCGGGGTGCCCGTTGTCTGTCACCTCTCGGAGCCTTATAAGCTCCTCCTGCATGCCGAATGACTGGGAGATTCTGTTGAAGTCCCTGTCGCAGTGATCCGATCGGGTGAAGCTTCCGTGGACCGTGATGATGCCCCTAGGTCCTGGCATCTTGAGTAGCAGGTACGCGTAATACGGTACCGCCAAGAACTGTGTGAATGCCACGCGCCCGAGGATGACGTGGTATTGTGATGGCCAATCCACCACTTCGAACTCGAGTCGCTCACACCAAAAGTTATCGGGCTTGCCAAAGATGACGTCGAGCCATATCTTTCCCAGGGGGAATATGCCCTTCCCTGGGACGATGCCATGGAACGTTGTGTCCGATTGTTCCAGGCTGCACAGCGGGATCCGCATTGCTGCTAAGGTGCTAGCGAACATCAGATTGATGTTGTTGCCGCCGTCCATGAAGAAGCGGCTCATATCGAACCCTCCGATCTGCGCCTCGAGCACCAGGGCAGCATGACCTGGGCGAGGGATCTGGCGGGGTTGATCCGAACGGCTGAATGTGATGCAGGACTCCGAACCGCTGAGGTACTCAGGGATGGAGGGCGGAGCAGTGACAGCCAAACTGACCTGGCGGGTGATTTTATTTTGCACCCTGTTTGTTGGGCGCGCCTTTTGGATCATCAATGACCCTTTCGGCGCGGGGTACCCGTTTCCACCATTGTTCTGTGCGGGTGCAATTGGGTGATTCGAGGGTCCCACGGGTGGTGGTGGAGGAGCCCCGTGGGCGATGTCACCTGATGCGGGTGCGTGTCCGTACCCAGGGTCCGGGGCTTGCTGCCTCATCTGGGACATGCTCTCGCTGAGTTTCTGGAACTCGCGACAGTCTTTGAGCATGTGGCTTGCCTTCTTTTTGCCATCCTGCTTGTCGATGTAGAAGTGGATGGTGCATGGGCCCGACAACTTGTCGTATGCCGAGGGCTCATCATCGCGGCTGTGCTGTTGCCACGATTGCACTGGGCGTCCTCCATCGCGGAAGTTGTTTCCGTGGTATCCGTCGCTGCTGCAGTTGCCTTCGTTGTGGCGGTCGGCGTAGCCAGCCGCGACCATGTCGGGTCCGTCGCAATTGTCATTGGCGCACGATCTTTGTTTGCTACAGCGCTCGCGTCGGCGGCCGTAGTCATCTTCCTCCTCCGAATGTGCTCGGTGGACGGAGTCCTCACCATATGCCCACCTGCTAGCGATGTCCATGAGGTGGTCGAGTGTCTTGGGCTTGACGCGCCCAAGTTCTTCCTTGAAGTCCTGGCGTTTGACGTCATCCTTGAAGGCGTCGATTGTTCTCTCCTCTGAGATGTGTGCCGTGGAGTTCTTGATGTTTGACCAACGTAGTATATACGAGCGAATGGATTCGCCCGTTCGTTGGGTGCAGCCCCTCAGCTTTTGATCGAGGCTGGACGCTTGCTGGTGCCCTTGAAATTTCGAATGAAACTGTACGCTAGTTCCTCCCAGCTTCGGATGGATCCCAAGGATAGGCTGCTAAGCCAGATCCGGGCTGCGCCTGTCAGCTGTAGCTGAAGGCATTGCAAGGCGGTGTTTTTGTTTCCGCCGTGTAACTTGACGGATGACAGGTGGTCGCTGATCCACGCCTTAGGGTCCTGCGTGCCGTCAAACTTCGGAGTATCCGAAGGAAGCTTGAAGTTACACGGCATCCGCGTCCACCGGACGGATCAGATGAAGCATCGAGCTCCGCAGAGTTCTCCTTCATCATCATCCTCTTCGGATTCAGATGAGCACACGCGCTTGGCGCGTGCCTTGTCGATCTTCGTTGGGTGAGCTCGCTTCGAGCTTCATAGTCGCGGCTGCGACGTCGTGAGATTTTGTGCCGTCGAGGCAGGTCATGCTCTTCTTCGTCGGATGAGGGTGTGGGACTGCGGTTGAATCTAACCCCAGCCTTCTTCTTTGGCTCCTCAGGAGCTTCCCCGTGGAGCGCAACTCCAACGAGTCCGAGTCCGGCTAATGCGGAATTGTGCATGGCCCTCTTCGGGTCCCCCACCAGAGGTGGATGGGACGCGAGGTATGTGGTGGCTGCCATGATCGCAGCTTGCGGCGTCTTTGGGATGACGTTGCTGTTGGCATCCATCTCCATGAAGGATGTGTTGAGGGTTCGGGTCACCTCACGACGTGCGACGGGGTCCATGTTCTCTACACGAGAACGATGCTTGTTGGCGTGGTTACCGTGCGAGCTGGAGCCACCAACGGCAGAGAGCACAGATCACTGTGCGCTGGACTCCGATGCCGCTTGCTTGCGCTTGTCAAGCACCTCTTGCATCTTCACCTGCTTTTTGTGCTCTTCGATGAGGTGCAGGTGGTATGCCATCAGTAGGTCCCGTGAGGCACCTACATGCAGGATCTTGTTCCCCGCCATGGCTTCGCATGCTTGGTTCCATCCTTCCTCGCAGAGGTGGATTAGCCGACTAGCGTCAGGGTCGTCCTCGTTGGGCGGGGGGATTGGTTTCTCCTGTTTTCGCCGTTCCTGCTGCGAGTTGGCTGGCGGGTTGGGTGCTTGCTGATCCATGTCGCTCTGGATGACCACGGCGCATTGGTAGAGTCCGTAGGTGGATCACTGCTGCCGCAGCTTTCGGATCCGGAACCATAGGTCCCTTCATCCGACGGCGGATCGCACAGATCTGAGTTGCAGCTGCTGCTGTCGTATGACTCATCTGTCGATGGTGATGTGCGTAGCATGGGATGCGGGGCCCATGCGGCGGGCCTGATCGATGGCATAGGCACTCGCTTTGGGAGGCGGAGAGTGCCGGTCTGCCCCACCTGGAAGCAGAAGCTCCCGAACAGGATCTCGAGCCTGTCGCCAACGGGCTCGAAGTCTTTCAGGGTGGCTGGCGAGTGGGCGGTGAAGTCGAAAGAGCCGAAGAGGAGATGGCTCTCCGTCGCCGAGGAGTTGTAGATCGCTTTGGTCGGATCGTCACGATCGCACGATCGGCGACCCCGATTCCCACAGACGGTACCAATTGACGAGGTTTAATCTCGTCAATGCCCATTGTTATGAGCTTGGGTTTTGGAGAAGATGGGGGTGCTGGAGATCACGGAACGGTTAACAGACAAGAAACAAGGGAACGCGAGATTTACCCAGGTTCAGGCCCCCCAGAGGGAAAACCCTACTCCTGCTTGTCTGCTCTTGATTACGGCGGAAGCGAAAGTTATAGGGGTGCGCAGATGCAATCTGGCGTGGAGGTGTGTATGCGTATGAGAGGTGCCCTCCCTATCGTGCCCTCCTAGCCTTTATATAGAGGTAGGCAGGTCCCGGGCATAGATCGAGTCGGTTACAGGTTTTAGGGTTTGCCTCTTTGAATATTCTATCTGTTCTAGTCTTGTTCTCCAAGGATCCGAAGACGTCATGGGCTTGGTCCACCCAAAAGTCTCCGTGGGCCACGTATATTCTCGTGGGCCTTTCTTGGGCTGGACCAGGTATGCCAAAGTCGTGTACCCATAGGGTATAACCATGTCACTTAGGATTCCTAATCGAACTACCTTACTTGTTAGTATTAGTTTGCGAGTACTTAAAGAGTACTCATGGATTTGTCCCTGGCTATTCCCGTGGATAGACTATGAGGAGGACTACCGGGATGATGGATGATATGTCCAAAACGTATCTACTTTCTTGAACACTTTGCTATTGTTTATTCTCTAAACTTGCGTGATTTGGATACAACTAACACGGACTGACGCTGTTTTCAGCAGAATTACCTTGGTGTCTTGTTTTTGTACAGAAAATCAACTATCAGGAAAAATCCCGGAAAATATGCCAAAAACTATTTCTCACCAGAAGATCCACGGGCGGAAGGGAGAGAGAGGAGGCCTGGGGGCAACCCATCGACCCCACGCTGGGAGGTCTGCCACCCAGGCGGCTCGGCTCCCTCCGCACCTATAAGTTGCCTTCTGACCTAAAAATAGAGGGGGTTTCGATATTTTTCCAGAAAGAGTTTCGATCCGCCGCCACGAGAAACCAAGATTCGGATCCAGAAACTCCGTTCTGGCACCCTGCCGGGACGGGGAATTTGGAGAGGATCATCGCCATCGTCATCACCAACGCATCTCCATCAACCACCGATGTTTCCCTCATCCATGAGTGAGTAATCCCCCGCTGTAGGCTTGGGGATGGTAGGGATTGGATGAGTTCTATCATGTATTCGAATAAGATCTGTTAGGGGCATAGTGCCTAGTATCTCTATTAGTGCTATTTGACTTTGTTGCAACTTGTTGTGCTTAATACTTGTCACTAGGGCCCGAGTGCCATGATCTCAGATCTGAACTTATTATTGAATCATTATGATAGTATTGTTTGTGATCTTATCTGCAAGTTATGTACACATATCATTGTCCGGATCCAAAGGCCCCAAAGTGACAATAATTGGGATAACCGGAGGGGATGGCTGTGGTGTGAGGATCACATATGTTCACGGAGTGTTAATGTTTTGCTCCGGTGCTCTATTAAAAGGAGCACCTTAATTGCTAGTAGTTCCCTAGAGGCCTCGCTACCACGGGCTGGCTGGACAGAAGATGTTGTGCAAGTTCTCATTGCGAGCACGTATGACTATATTTGGAGCGCATGCCTAGGATTGTTTAGTACTTGGATACTTGTTATTATTTATCTGCAATGCCCTAGATCTTAAAGTTACGTGTTTAGACTCGTCCATGCAATGCCCGTCCATCCATCCCTATGCCTACCGCACTTGAATTTTATCATACTGCTATCACATTATTGCTCATGTTTCATCTTTGTCATATCGCTGTTGCTACTACAAATTGTTGCTACTGATAAAATTCTGTGAGCAAGAACTATTTCCAGGTACAGCTGAACTGACAACTCAGTTATTAAGGCTTGCAAGTATTCTTTGGCTCCCCTTGTGTCGAATCAATAAATTGGGTAATACTACCCGCGAAGACTGTTGCGATACCCTATACTTGTGGGTCATCAATGGACAGCAGGAAGTCTATGACAACTAGGATCATCTCCCATCGTCAGCATTTCCTGTGACCCTGAAGATGGAGCTTCGACCACGCTACCCTTATTATATTATTTCGCTGCATTGATTGTATTAAGACTGGATCATTAGATCTTTTATTTATAAGACCTTTATTAAGGTTTGTAATGGATGATAAACTATGGTACCAATCTGTTATGTCTCGCAAAAATGGTAATCCTAGGATTGCGATGTATGGCATAACAAGCATCTGCGATTAAAAATCCGGGTGTTGACACATTTTAACACAAAAAATAGTCACACAATAATGAAAATGGTAGCAAATTAATTACCACTTTGTAGTAGTTGAACGAAGTCTCTCTGGCATACCTCAAAGTACCAAAATAATGGCAAAATAATACACATATTTCTTTAAAAAATACACAAATTGAGATAAAGATCGAGTAATCGCGCATCTTGATCATGGATCATCTTCTTCTTTTTCTCTAACCATGCCCTATGGATGCGGTCCAGATCAGTCATGTCGGCCATCATGATCCATGCCTCCTTGGCTAGTAAGGCAACCTCTATCTCCTTTTTGTTTGAGATATATTTCATTGGCTATTGACCAAGCATTTATCTCTTTTATTTCGAGATTTTTGTTTTGGATCTCATAGGAGCTCTTGGCAGTGTCCTTCCCCTCTTCCCTATGCTCACTTGATACCTCCTTCTCAGATATCAACTTATTCAACGTCTCTTGCAATGAAAGTGACAAAGTCTAGCACTTTGCATCTAGCTTGGAGTTAGTCCTTCCCTCAACCGAACAACACGAGAAGCCCCACTTTGGGTGGTTGCATCAAGATCGATGACTCCAGTGCCTCCGGCCCTTGGGTTGAAATGGTGCCTATGAATAATTCTATATGTTCACACAATTTATAGCTAACATACAAGTACATAGATGAGTGGGAGTTTGAAATCATACTGGGATAGATGGCTTCATGGGCGGCATTTTATAGTGCAAGTTGCGGGCATAGGCATGTTGTCGACGAGCACCACTTGTGGGGTCTTGCTATTTTAAGAGGAACTACCGACCACAGGTGTGGCGTTCAGGTCAAGGATGGAAACCACTGGCACAGTCAGGAAGGACTCACCGATCTCTAGTGAGGTGTCGCGTGAGCTAGTGAACAAGGATGATGTCAGAGCATGACCGGCCAAAATAACACATAGACCACTGTGTCGGCCCGAGGTGGTTTATTCGTGGATGAGTCGGAGCTCGCCGTATCGGCTAGGGCATTGGTCGACTCTTGCTCCTTCAACATGAACAAAACATGAGGGGTGACGGCCTCAGCGTTCGCCTTGGCTTGAATGGTGGAGGCGTGTTCCAGGGGTTGGGCCCTTTCTTGGGTGGCCTGGGGTGGCTAGTTGGTTCTGGCGTCGTCTCTCAGACCACCCCGCTTCTTCATCTCCAATGCCCTCTGCTCCGACGTCATTTCCTTCTTCGGCTTCAGCAGGACACTACGAGAGCCATGCCAGGAGGCACGGCGGGGGGTACGAAAGGCGACACGTCGTCCATGGTTTTCTAGGGCTCGGGCGATTGGGTGAGAGAGAGGGAGAATATAGTCCGTGTGGTCGGCAGGAGGTCCTAGGTCATATGAGAGGAGCCACGACGCAGATGTTGTCTGTTGGACCTCAAATCCAACTCAAATTTGGGGGATGCACCAAAACATACTGGTCTAGGGCATGCAGTTCGTTTGCAGTATGCCTTTGGGCCTTGTCCCTCTTTCTGGCCGGACAGGAACAGACGCGCCCGGTCCATTTGAGAGCCGATGTCGGAGATACCCTAAGGAGGATGACATATGTAAGGAAACTATATTAAATTTCTCTACTGATGTTAGCATTTGGTCGAGCATCTTTTCCATTTAACAAAACATAATGTTCATATCACACAAATTGTACATGAAATGTTCATATGCCATAGACTGTAATATGCAAGATACAATTTGTTTCACTAAGACAAGACAATGGCTATGTTTACTCCGTGACCAAAATCGATTTCATCAGACCCATACTCAAAAGTATACATATTTTCACACAAGCGCATATTAATAGAGTAGCATTAGTCTAAGCCATATCTTTCTGAAATAAAGGTCGTCTTAGACTGTAGCATGCTCCTAGATTCGTAGATTAAGCAACAAGATTATGCAACGAATGTTTTTGGAACTCTTGGCACTTTTAGTAACTCTTAGCACTTTTAACATTATTTAATCTACAATTTTCCACTTGAGCTAAAATCTGTTTTTTCAGAAAACTAACTAATGTAACAAAGTTTTAGTCCGGTGTAATTGCTTTTCTAGAAAGCAAACTTTATATCAAATATTACTGCTAATTGTTGCCAATGGAATAGAAATTTGCTTCCGCCAACAATACAACATTTTCGACTATTATAGAAAGGGGATTTGCTTTCAATGAAATGGAAATATGGTTTCAAGTAAATGGCAACTTGTTGCACGTAACAGTGTATTGGGAGAAATCTGGGACACGTCTATGGTCCCTTCCCATTGTTGATGACTCACATAACCTTGGAGGAGATAGTCAGATTCAGTAATTCAGATAGCTTGATCTTAGAGGCTTTGATTTTTGCCAATTCTCTACAACGTTAAGGTGTCCTCTGTCCTTTTCGTGTACAGTAAACATGTTGCCCAAAAAGCATATATTTCTTTGTGGGAAAGTAAACAAGAGTAAACGAGTAGAGAACTTAATTGAATCCCAGAGAGAGAGAGAGAGAGGGGGGGGGACACTACCGAGAATTCTTAGCAATTACTCCCTTTGGAAATATAAGATGTTTTAGGTTTGTGAAAAAAATGTATCTAGACATTTTTTAGTGTATACGTTCAAATGAATCTAGACACTAAAAGGTGTCTAGATACATCTCCTTCACAAACCTAAAACATCTTATATTTCTAAACGGAGGGAGTAGATGTCACTAGTGTCGAAGAACAACCTGATCATACTGAAAATGTAGTTGAGTCTCATAAGGGTGCTATGAATAAAGCCATAAACACCGGTGTAAGTGAGTAGGTGCTCACCTACAACTTTTCCTACTCACATATGTTGTTTCATTTGAGAGAAACAAAAAAGAAAAATTGCTACATAGTCAGCCAGCACGGATGTTGGTGCAGGATTGGAAAACACGGATAGGGTTGTGTAGCTGAGTCCTGCTGAGAAACACCCTTCTCTTTTCATTAGCATCAAATATCTTTTTTTGCGTGGACATTAGCATCAAATATCTCATAAGTTTTCTTGCTTCTGTTCTAAACCAAGTACTGTATCATAGATGTATCCATGCAACATTAGCATGCTATTCATACGACCATCCATCATCACGGGCGACTGACCATATCATAGATGTATCCATGCATCATTAGAAAATAATACAGATTTATGCGTGGAAAAGAGAGGAAGCAGAAAGAAAGATTTTGACGTGTGTAATGACGCATCCAGAAACCACACACACTATCATAAAGGACACAGTAACGAGCTAGAGTGTCACCTTAATCAATGAAAAAGAAATTTTAGCAGCACACACTTATTTAGCTAGTGTGAAAAAATATTGCATCTGGAAACGATGAAGTAGTCACAAATAGATCCCCAGATCAAGTGGCGGCCTGAATCATTTTCATTGCTAGAAAAGGAGCAATCATCAGAACTTATGTCGCTGCATCACTGCTCAATCATGTTCTCAATTTTAGAACTACAAGGCCAACGCAAATGGGATCCTCTTGTCAGCAGAACTGGTCAAGTTTAGCAAGCAGAATACAACAACAGCTGAAGGGTTGTCATGGACCTATATTTCAATGTAAAATGTCCTGAATTCTCATGTCGTCGTTTCAGAGGCGGCGACACTTCTGAAGATGTGAGCTGTAAGACTTCATTCAGAACTCATGCTCTCGTCTTCCCCTACTCCACATTGGCATCTGGTACTGCAGCTAGACGTTGGCTGAATTACAATAAACAGTGAAGAAATTTAGCAACAGTTTCAGAGTACAACAGTTTCAGTAAACTATTCCTCAGGCTAAAACTATTTCTGTACATGCTTTTTCAAGCACTAGCAGATTAGAATAAAATACTGCCAACAAGACTACCAGCATATATTTTTGGGTGTAATTAGCTAGATATACTTTATTGTACTAGGGACAACTGATGTGTACAATACATCAATATAATTAATGTTGGGCGTAATTAGCTAGATTTAAATTATTGTACTAGGATACAACCTGGACTTTATTGTATTAAAAATATTTACAATATGATAAATCATATACGAGTAGATATCAATAACAGTAACACAAAGTTGATCTAAAAAAAAACAGTAACGCGGAGCTGAAATGCGATGAGCTAGCCTGATTTGAGTTATTTAAGCTCCAAATTATAAAAATGAATAGCTGAATTATCTACAAGTCTACAAGACTATAACGACTATTCCCCAGTCCTAACAAAAACAGATTAGCAAATAGCATCTACACCAACATATGTGCATTGTGCATAATAAATTCAGGGCAACAAATATGAGTTTCTTGCCAAAGGAGATCAGTAGAAGTAAAAGCAGATTACGAGCTGAATTAAAATACCGAACTACCAAAGTGGGTGGTTCAGCTCACTTTTTGCATTGATTTGCCATGACAACCCCAAGAAGATACTTTTATTGGGGACCCAATTATTATGACAAATCTGCAACTGGATATGAATTTGGAGGCATGAAAATTATATTAGGATTCAGTAGAGCATACCTAAGCATAAATTTCACTTTTCAACCATATGAGACGGACACTTGCACTCTTCGTCGTCATAAAAATTTCACGGTTCAGCCCACATTTGAAGAGTTTTAACGCCTTCGCCTTCTCCATATCAGTGAGCTCTTCAATTGCCTCCAACAGAGCCACACACTTCTCAATTGTGAATCTATCCTCCTGCTTGGGCCTCTCCTTAACTTCTCCCACAAATTTTTGCATTTGATTCATCTTGAATTCCAGGAAGTTCTCAAGTGCCCCGATGGTCTGATTCTGCTTGTCCTTTTTTCCAGCATCCTCTCCTTTCTGTCCTGAGGATGTGGATGTTGTGGGTTCAACCTTTCCATCCCCTAGGTTAGTACTTGTTGGCCCTTGTCCCTCCAGATTAGTAGAGGCAAAAGGGTTTAAGCCACCATCAGTAGCCTCTCTGTCAACGAGCGGAGCATGGTTACTTGTGTTCTCCACTTGCGGCACTGCGGTGCAAAGTGAATTTGAAAAATTCCTTAAAAAATCTCGAATATAACATCACAAGACTGTCTAGAAAAGGAAACATCGTTATATTGTGTAGCGAAAATTTTATATGAGATCCACAGTGAGTTTTGGGTTGAATATAAGATAACTAGACCAGAGGACCACCACTATCCAGTATAAGAACTTCCTTTTTCCTAGAAAGTAGAGTTGAGCTACTTTCATGCTTGAGGCTTGGGCATATCTAGGGTTGTGAAGCGGACAACCCGCATATAGGTATATCAAAAGTCAAACTTGTGTTAATCTCAAATAAAAATTGCACTAGGTTGACCTTTAGAACACCTATTCGCAGGTTTATGCAGGCTCTTACTCGCAACCCTAGGCATATCTGATAGGTGACTCACTTTCCCCCTCACGCGTCGTTGGTCTTTCACCCAGTGGTTAGTTTGTTACCCCAGTTGGCAGCTGGTGCCACTAGAATATGTGTATCCAGTTATGCTTTTCTATGGTTTTATAAATGCATAACAATCAGTGCAGCTAACTGAATTAATACATTAACATTTTGTCAAGATTTACCGAGTTACAGATAAATTAAAAATAATACTTCCTCCATTCACCAATATAAGACATATTAGTGAACGGAGGGAGTATCATTTATTAACTCGTTCTTTTTGTACTGTTATTTCTGCTTGTTCTTTTTCTTCTTTTTGGTGGCTTCGTTTTTTGTTTAGTATAGGCTTTGGCTGTAACACTTTGTGTCATGTTGGGTATTCTTCTAATACAAATGACACACATTTAAATGTGTTTGAGAATAAGATATAGTCCATGTATTAGAGATGCATTCCTTAGAGATAGATATAATTTCCAAGAGATCACATCAAGAAATTCCTATGCAAGGGATAGCATGTATTCTTTTCAAGAACATGGGATAGCACAGTATTTATTATCTATAGAGAAATAATAACGAACTAGCCTATAGTTAACAGCCCCTGCAACGCCCGTATTACTTTCAAGCCATGTCTTCTGGCATCCTTCTACATGACAGTTATTCCTATTGGTTTGATCTGGCATTCAGATAGGTACAAGAAAAAAACATATGTGTGTGACATTACTAATGACGTGCATTGCATAAAAAAAATGCATAAAACTTACCGAAGGCATAGGGATCATCCACACTGGGTATCTGCACCGCCTGTCTCCGACCCGTCTCAACCTAAAATGATTAAAAACCATTAATTCAGGACATGGACGAAATATGGTGACAAGTACAATATATAAGGATGACACAGTGATAACATTCTAGAACATACTAAAAGTAAAATTTTCTAGAAAATTATTTATTTTCTTGTCAATTGTCCTGATTGTGGAGACAAAGTATCTCCTTGACCTGTCCATAACACAGCACAAAATAATTGATGCGTCGAGCACATTCCAGATATAAATGAAACATCATGAAAATAAATGTTTGGCACAAGCTGTTTATTTGCCAACTTAGTTATTGATTGCAGATCTATAAGAATAGCTTGGGAGTCTGGACTTCCATGAACAAACAGAATTATATATTTTCCTTAATACCAAGGGAGAGCATAAATCTGAAGTTAATCATGATAATAAGGCTATTGACGGTGGCGCTTCAGATAGTAAACCATGAATCTAGATAATAAGGCTATTGGCAGTGGCACTTCAGATAGTAAACCAGGAATTTAGATTTAATGAAAATAATAAGGCTATTGAATCTGGACGGTGGCAGAGATTAGTTGGGGCCAAGGGGGCCCATGCCCCCCCCCCCCCCCAATCAAAGAAAATTTTCTCAATACTAATATATGTTTAGCATCAACTCTCTTTCAAATAGTTTGGCCTCTTCTATGATGATGGTGCAGTTCTGCCACTGACTCTAGAGTGCGTCAGGTAGTGTCATTCATGAGCACTACTTGTCACAAATAGATATCTTAAACATGAAACCAATCCTGTATCGAAAATTCTAAACCCGCAGCACCTAAGGTTAAACTAGTAGCTAGATATTCACCTACTGAAAACAAAATAGACTTCCTGTCAAGAAAAGATAAGTCAACTTCTAAAATACTCCCTTTGGTCACCCACAAGTTTATCCTTTTCAACATAAACATCTACAAAGAAACATGTAAGAATGGTTACCAATCATCTCAGCTTTATGATCAGGATTTCTAGAATATATGATGTAACATGGAAGTCGTACGCTTCCAAACAAAATTAACTTATTTATTCACTATTAAACGTGATTACATTTTTGGTGAACTATTCAATGCGTCTAGCGTGACGGTAAGACCTGCAGGAGTGTGGCTACCGACAAGGTTTCCAACCCTCGTTATCACCAAAAAAAGGCCCCTTGAGGTGTATGGGGTATTATTTAGTGTTGGCTTCTATTCCTCTCGGTCTTGCTAATGACTTTCCCATTAGGATTGGTGGTGAGAACCAAGCGCTGGCTTGGTGGCAAAGCTAATGAGTGCGCAGCTAGCCCACCCGGGTTCAAGTCCCCATGGGGACCGAATTAAACAGGGTTTTATTCGAGCGCGTACAATCCGCTGCTGGAGAGGTCTCATCTACCTAACAACGTATAGCACGCGAGGAATCATTCCCGAGGGTCAACATTTATTAGGATTGGTGGAACTTTGAACATGGAAGACAATGACAAGTTGCACTGCTTGGATTTTGGAGAGGCCAATATAGTGTATGGAAGGTGCAGAACAGCCGGATATTCAATGGGAACTGAATTTATGTTTCTTGAGATGGTTTATCTCGCCCATGAGGATACTGTCCCAAGGCGGTTGACTTTTTGTATACAAGATGTTATCGTTATCTTTTCTTTTCCCTCGCTTCTTCTTTCCTCTATTTTTACTCTTTTCTTCTTGGTCATCGTGTAAATAACTGTTATGTTCTTTTATTTTTTTCGATCTTAAGGAAATGGCCAAAGCGTCTCGCCTTTCTCATAAAAAAAGTGGCTCCTTGTTGTGTGTTGTACCTGTGTGTGTCACACTGCCTAGTGCCCGGCCGTGGCTGGTGGGGCTGGTCTTGGGGGCCTTTCTTGACCTAAAAAAGATCCTCCAGCCTTCCTCCCCTAAGGCTAGAGTTTTTTTTATTCAGTTTTATTTCAATACTGAAAGCAACTGAATATCCACTTTTTTTAACTCATAACCTCTTCCTAAACCCTCATAAGGTATATCCAAAAACCCTCTCAAAATGATGCGCGGAAATTCTGCATTTTGCTCACCCCGGCAGCGTGGCAATCAAGCTCCTTCTCCACCCGGCATACGGATTTCCGCAACTTCTTGCCGCCATCGGGTCTACCCCCATTGAGAGCGTGCAACCGCTCGGTCTTCAACCGCAGATCCTTATCAGTGGAATTCTTGAGTTCCTCCGCGTCCCCCTCACCCTATTCAACACAATTTCCATTTTAGTGAACCATTCAGTGCAGTTTCAATAGCTGGAAGCAACTTAAAATTCATTGCTTAACCCTGAACCTCAAACTGGATCCAGAAAACCATCTAGGGAAAGAAACCCATGATATAAAACAACAGATCCCTAACTTCCCAGATCCCAATCCAACTACGGACAACCTTCGCGTGCACAAATAAGGAAACCAGCAAAATCCAGATTTTGCTCACCTTGGTCAGCCCGGCAGCGCGGCGGCGATCAAGTTCCTTCTCCACCCGGTAGACCATTCTCCGCAATTTCTCGCCGCCGTCGGGTGTATGGTTATAGAGAGCGCGCAAGCGAGTGATCTTCGACTGCAGTTGCTTATCGGTGAATTCCTTGAACTCATCCGGGTGCCCCTCGCCGCCGTCGGCATGAATCGCCGGAGGGGGCTGCGACGTCACGCGCGAAGAAGAGGAGAGCTTCACCGCCACCGCCGGACAGTGAGCTGTGGGCATTCCTGCCGCCGCCTGGCGGCTGACGGGAGAGGGCATCTGCCGATAGAACGGGCGGAGGAGGGTTTTGGAGGGACGAGACGGGAAAATGGGATTTCGTGAAGTTAAAATGAGATTCTGATTGATATGCTACCCCGGCCCGTTTATACGGCATAATATGATGGGCTGATGGCCCTCTGTCGAGTGTCGATGCATTGGACGCGGCTTACTTTCGGTAATGGTGAGGGTCAAATTGCTTCACTTTTTTTTCGACAAGGTTTTTTGTTTTTGAGAATTTTTTCGACAAGGCAGTGATGTACTGATGTATTAATACCTCAGGATAAACAAGTTCTTACAAGAGTTTCTAACAATCACCCTCGACCAGACTCGACACAGGTCAAATTTGCTTCACTGTACTTAATGTTCTATTTTTTTCACAAGTTTGGTTGACAAGTGCTCCTACAAACAAATCACCGGTCGATACTTGCTCTTTCAAAATTCGATAAATGCTCCCTAATGTTTCCGCTTAATAATATTTGACTTCATCACTAGCTAGTAAACCACGAGAAAGAAATACACATCCGTTTTACAACAAAAATCATTTCCTCAAGAATCACCCTTATTACTCCGTTTAGGTATACAAGGCCACTCTCTTTTGTCTTAAACCAAACCTGGTTGTGTTTGACCAAGCTTAATAAGATGGCAACATCTACAATACCCCGTTGAATGTATTATGGATACATGGTATGTTGATAACTGTGTACTTTCCCTGTCCCAAAATATAAGGCGCCTAAGGTTTAGTCAAAAGTCAACGTTTTCTAACTTTGATCAAGATTATACACAAAAATATAAATATTTATAATATTAAATCAATATCAATAGATTTATCACCAAGTATATTTTCTTAATGTGTCCATTCCATAATGTAGATATACATATTTTTTCCTAAATATTTGATCAAAATTAGTAAGATTTGACTTTTAACCAGTCCTTAGGTGACTTATATTTTGGGACGGAGGTAGTACATAATCTTGGTCAAACGTAAACTTGTTCGACCTAAGACAAGACTAATTGGCTTTGTAGAAATGAATGGAGTGATTATTATTATTTTGACACTGAAACTAGAGTTGGTCGTTGAGGAGGCAAGGAAGGTAGATACGTGGATAAAGGGTGACAATGGCTTAGATGCGGTGTTTGTGTGATTTAGTTATATGAAATCAATATACAAGTTGATGATCGTGTGGAGTTTCCTCAAGTCAACTCGGTCACAATAAGAAAAGAAAAGGAATATTAGTTCAGTTACATAACTCAATGATCTCTGGTTGCAGCAAATGAATACAACTGAAACATAATTATCAATTTTCATCAAAGTATCACTTTTCTACAACCATTGACCAAGTTTAATGAAGAAATGAATTTATCAATATCCCAGACACATCTAATAAATCTTTTAGTAACGTAGATTTTTTTAGGGATATTGTAGTCAATTAGTCTAAATTTGGCTTCAAGTGTTATGTTTTATTACATTGATTTTTGCCGGATATGCAACTTCTACTCTACTGTTAAAGTAAATACAGGTTCTCAAATGTTGGTATAAATCAGGTCAGAATTATTATAGATTCAATCCACATAGATCGGTATGTTGGAGAGCCTTTATCCAGAACAAAGATCACAAACACCTGAAGAACAATGTCCCATATCAATAGGAACTCATATAACATGGCCAAAATCAGCATAAAACGTTTATCCCCTATTGTGCAGATTAGTTCTCTGATGTCTTCGCCATAAGATTCCAAACATGGTGGACTCAAAATGCTACAAGTAGGACAGGAAGGCACAATACAACGACAACCAAAAAGATAATAAACATTCAAGTATGCAAGAATCATTTATTTGGTGTTGGATTTCTACAACGACCAACAAGTACTGATGGTTATCTGAATTGATCTACCAAATGAATTCAAGAGAGTTTTTTTTTTTCATTTTTGACTGAACGTGGTTCTTTTGATTTTAGCAGAACTAAATCAGAGGAAGCAGGGACCATATGCCAGCAAAGTATACGTTTCTGAACATGACCATATACTCCTACATATATTTTATCTCACTGCCACTATGTACAGAAACGAAACTGATCGAGGCATCCACTGCAAACAACTGGATAGTCTCACATCAAAGAAAGCAGAGACTATGAACAACTAACACAATCAGATAAAGGAACTAGATTTCAAACTGAAAAAAATCCATTGGTAGGAAGGCTAGCAAATTTCATAAATTCTCAAGCAGCAAGACATAGGTCACTACGGCCAATATGTCGTTTACTTCTGTGATTGCAACACCATCACTGAAACATGGCATGTACAGAATGCAAACTGAGCTGCAGGGAACAGTCTATCATGTCATCAACATTGGAGTAGATAAATTTGGCCCTTCAAGTTAGCTATACAATCAACCTGCTAATAGAACGGGCGGAGGAGGGTTTTGGAGGGACGAGACGGGAAAATGGGATTTCGTGAAGTTAAAATGAGATTCTGATTGATATGCTACCCCGGCCCGTTTATATGGCATAATATGATGGGCTGATGGCCCTCTGTCGATCCATTGGACGCGGCTTACTTTCGATCCATTGGTCAAATCGCTTCACTTTTTTTTGTTGATGTATTACCGCAGGATAAACAAGTTTTTACAATCACCCTCGATCAGACTCGACACATGTCAAATTTGCCTCACTGTACTGTGTTCTAGTTTTTCAGAAGTTTGTTTGCTAAGTACTCCTACAAACAAATCACCAATCGACACTTGGTCTTTCAAAGTTCGATAAATGTTTCCTCTCAGTAATTATTTGACTTCGCTAGCTAGTAGACCATGAGACAGAATTTACACATCCGCTTGACAACAAAAATCGTTTCCTCAAAAATCACCCTTATTAATCCATCCAGGTGTACAAGGCCACTCTCTTTTGTCTTAAAGCAAACCTGCCTGTGTTTGGCCAAGCTTATAGATTTTTTCTTAATAACAACAGGAGAGCTGCTGTGTTTCATTGCAATGGGCGGAGAGCTTACAAACTGCTAGGTAAGTCAAAAGCTTACCTAAGGAGATCTACCAAATGAATTCAAGAGAGGTTTTTCTCACCCAACAAGTACTGATGGTTATCTGAATGATCTACCAAATGAATTCAAGAGAGGTTTTTATTTTTATTTTTTGACTGAATGTGGTTCTTTTGATTTTAGCAGAACTAAACCAGAGAAAACAGGGACCATATGCCAGCAAAATATACGTTTCTGAACATGACAATATACTCCTATATCCAATTTATCTCACTTCCACTATGTACAGAAACGAAACTGATCGAGGCATCCAGTGCAAACACTGGATAGTCTCACATCAGAGAAAGCAGAGACTACGAACAGCTAACACAATCAGATAAATGAACTAGATTTCAAACTGAAAAAACTCTATCAGTAGGAAGACTAGCAAATGTCAGAAGTTTTCAAGTAGAAATACATTGTTTACTTCTGTGATTGCAACACCATCACTGAAACATGGCATGTATAGAATGCAAACTGCTACTATGATGCATCACTGAAACATGGCATGTATACTTCTGTGATTGCAGGGAATAGTCTACCATGTCATCAACATTGGCCCTTCAAGTAAGCTATACAATCAATCTGCTACTTAACTCGGATAGTTTTGGTCACAATTGAAACATTCCATCTGTTATGATGCCACCTGATTCATTTGCATAGAGAAATAACATAGATCACCCAACGCACAGAATATCACCTACAGAAAAATATTCAGATCAAGCTGTTGCAGAATCTCATGAAGTGCATAGTTTGTGTGCATCTGTAGTTTATTGACAGCTAAAACATTCTGAAGAAAGCAAGTACAATTATCTTCAGACATTATCGGGGTTGCTCGTGCACCAACTTGGCACTACCAAGTCATGCAATTGCAGTTCTTTGCAACTGGCACGGCAGCTCTGAAAGGACGTTACAAATACCAACATCAGGAAATACAATGAAAAAACAGTATACTATCCTTCTGAATTCTGAAGCACTCTATTCTTCAGTATTTGATTCACTCTTCAGCAGAGAGGCAGTGGCTCGCCGTTCCACTCCTTGAGGCACTCGAGCAGCGCGTCGATGTGCTTGCCCTGGTTCATGGCAACAAACACCTTGTCCACCTCTTCGCCGGGAGACCTCGTCTTCTCTCCGGTCAAGTACTGGGTTCCGAGCTCCTTGCGCACGAAGCGGTAGATCGGGTACGACCGGCACTCGGCGATGCGGTTCTGCTGCGCGGCGGTGCCATTCTCCACAGCACGCCGGGCTGACTCGACCTCCCCTGGAAGCACCGCACGGAGCTCCTGCTCGAAGGCGGCGAGCTTGGCGAAGACCGACGTCTGCACGTCACGCTCGGCTTCACCGTTGGCCAGGGCATGCTCCACGAGAACCGCGCGCATCTTCTGCATCAGCGGGTAGTTGGCGCTGCAAGGGTCGTCCGCGTACGCGAACACCGCCTCACGGTCGATCGTCAGGAGCAGGTCCTTCTCGCAGAAGCGTGCGCTGTGGAGATGGCTGTTGTCGTTGGTGCTCAGGGTCTTCCTAGCCACCGTCTTCACGCAGTTCTTGACGGCATTTTTGACATTCTCTTCCAGGTGGCGGAGGTCGATAGCTTGGCACAGCGCGACCATGAACGTCGAGGACATGAGCTTCAGGATGTCGATGGCCTCGGCAGTCTTCCTGGCAGAGATGAGACCCAGCGAGTTGACGTCTTGGTTGTGCTGCTCCGCGCTCTGCACATGGTTAGTCACGGGGTTGCCCAAGAACTGGAGCTCGGAGCAGTACGAGGCCATGGCAATCTCAGCACCCTTGAAGCCATAGTCCAAGCTCGGGTTGCGCCCGCCGGAGAGATTGGAAGGCAGACCGTTGTTGTACAAGTCGTTCACTAGCTCCGAGAACTGGGCGAACATGAGCTTGCCGATCGCGGCAATGGCAAGCCTGGTGTTGTCCATGGACACGCCGATGGGCGTGCCCTGGAAGTT
Source organism: Avena insularis (assembly GCA_023614405.1). NCBI lineage: Eukaryota > Viridiplantae > Streptophyta > Magnoliopsida > Poales > Poaceae > Avena > Avena insularis. Next base: position 334,915,787 of record CM042689.1, on the reverse strand, counting down.
GCCACCGTGGACCGCCTTGCCCCGGGACACGTCGATGAGCGGGTTGTCGTTGACGGAGTTGATCTCGCGCTCGATGGACTTGGTGGCGGCACGGATGACCTCAATCTGAGGGCCAAGCCACTGTGGCGATGTCCGGAGGGCATACCTGTCTTGCTTGGGCTTCATCAGTGGGTCGAGCTCGCCGAGCTTCTTCGCGAGCATCATGTAGGAGCTGCCTTCGAGGATGTGTTCCATGATAGCAGCAGCCTCGATCTGACCGGGGTGATGCTTCAGCTTATGCGTGAGGTGGTCGGTGTACTCGGGTTTGCCGTTCATGACCTCACAGAACACGGCCGACAGAACCTCGGCGAGGACGCCAAGAACGTTAGCGTCGAAGAGCACCATGGACGCCAGTCCAGAGCCTACCGCGGTGCCGTTGACCATGGCGAGGCCTTCCTTGGGCTGCAGCTCAAAGAAACCGTGCTGGATGCCGGCGATCCTGAACGCCTCTGCGGCGTTAACCTTGGTGCCATCCGAAGCGGTCGCCACGGAGTTGGGGCGACCGGTGACAAGGCCCGCGATGTAGGAGAGCGGGACGAGGTCGCCGGACGCGGTGATGGTGCCCCGGAGCGGCAGGCACGGAGTGACGTTGGCGTTGAGAAGCGTGGCGATGGTCTCGAGGATCTCGAAGCGGATGCCAGAGTAGCCCTGGAGCAGGGTGTTGACGCGGACGAGCATAGCCGCCCTGGTGGTCGCGGCGGGCAAGACATGGCCATCGCTGCCGGTGCCGAAGGCTCCCGCGTTGAGGAACCGGATGAGCTCTCTCTGGAGGGCGCCGCCCTCCTTTGTCCTGCGGTGTGAGGTGGCGCCGAAGCCGGTGGTTACGCCGTAGCTGTCGGTGCCGTTGGCCATGCTGTTCATGACCCAGTCGCTGCTCTCCTTGACGCGCCCGCGGGCGGACTCGTCGAGCTCCACCCTGGTGTCGGCGCCGGCGGCCACCGCGGCGACCATGGCGATGGTTAGGCTGGCGCCCTCCATGGTCACCACGGGCCGGCGGTACTCCTCCACCATCCTCTTGACGGCGTCCAAGTGGCTCCCCGATAGCTCCTCGGCAGCTTTTCCCCAGTTCAGAGGGTCGGCCCGCGCCACGCACAGGCCATTGCCGTTCGCGGTAAAGTTCTCGCACTCCATGGAGATTTGCAAAGAAGTGGTAAAGCAAGCAAGCTAGCTAGTTAGGAACTGCTAGGTGTGTATGTGTATCTGGATTGTGAAAGTGTCGATGGATTGATCGTTGCTTCGAGGACGGGTGGACTTGTGCTGCTGAAGAGGAGCTCGAGTTGCAGAGGCTCTTCTTGGAGCTGAATGGAGGCATGGCAGGGATTAAATAGGCAGCGCAGCTGAGGCTGAGACTGAGCAGGGTAGGTGCGCGTGTGGGGTTGGTGAGGACTGTGGACCTGAAAGGAAGGCGAGGTTGACCACGAGCCATGACTGGGCGCCTACGGACCGGGTGGAGGCTACGTAGATGGGCGCGTTGGCGTCTTCGTGGAAACCGGACTCGGCCTGCCGGGGTTGGTGCGGTGCGCGGGGACTTGGAGAGGCGAGGGCGCTGCTGACTTGGTCGAATGCCAGGCGCTCGTTGTCTTAAGGACGAAGAGGCGCTGCTGTGGGTTCCTCATCCTCGTCCACACTAACCATGCATCATCATATTTTGGACGTGTGCAGCTGCAGCATGGGACACTGCTAGACTCACTCTAACAAATTTGTTAGACTCGGGTCTAAGATATGACACCTGTTCGTTTAGAACATGTAAGATTCCCACCAAATAAAAAATAAAAAGAAACAATAAAAAGTGTTTACCATAAACTGACAAGCCAAACGTCTGCCATTTGATTCACTTAGACTAGTACTAGACTCGAGTCTAGGAAAAATTTAGACCATGTTTGAAACACAGGAATTCAAAACATAAAATAGGAAAATACAGGAATTGAGATGTCATGTATGCTGGATTTCTACAGGAACCAATACCACATAAAAATTTCAAAAAAAAAAAACATCGCTTGGATGTGACGTAGGAAAAACACAGGAGTTACAGACATGGGAAGATGAAAAAATGAGGTGAGACCCCATGTTTATTTTCCTCCAAAATTCCTATGAAATAGCCCTCCTCATAGGAATTTCAAACGAATTCAAGATTTCTATTCCTTTGTTCCGTCACCATAGGAATTTTACCTACAGGAATCCAATCCTCCAAGTTTCCCACGCTTTTCCTTTGTTTTAAACAGAGTCTTAGCTATATTCATCCCCTCCAATGTTTAGACATATATAGGTCTAAAATCAAAAAGATTCTCTTAGACAACATATTTTTTTTAAAGCTACACACACTCTTAGAAGCTTATATAGGTTTGTTAACAATCATTCTACTAGTACTAATCATATATCAAACGATGGTTAGTTGTTCAACACCGATCGCATGGGATGCACTCGATCGTGTATGCTATACCAAAGTCTCTTTACTCCCTTGTCGCTCCTACGGGGTGACCCAGGAGAACCCGCAACCCTCGCCATCGGGTCTTTGTCCCCCAGCGGCACGGCGGCGACGGCTCCTCTCCCAAAAGGAGAGGGTCGCGAGCGGGGCCTTTGAGCGGAGGGGCTTCGTGCTCTCCTCCATGGCACGGTTAAGTCAATGCGGCAGCATCGGGAACTACTGCACATCAATGGCGGCCTGCTCGGGCCACGAGGATGGCAGGGCGGCATCTGGCTGATGGTGGGCGTCTGACGGCAGGGATAGCTCCGGTGGAGGCCTACGCGATACGAGGGGTCCAGCAATGGAGAGAGGAGCAATGACCAGCAGTGAGGAGTGGTGCTCGGCTGCTGGCTCGGCGATGGTGGTGGTGCATGCAGCGTTCCCAGTCGCGCTCGGGATGGCAGGGCCAATAGGGCCCGTGAGTGAGTCGATGGGCTTTAGCAGGCCGGAGGATCTGGGCATGGCGATTTGCATAGTGGAGTTGACTTCAAGCGGGAGGGAGGCTGGGCACCGCAGTGGAGCGGCCGATAGCGCGGAGTTGGCATGGACCTACGACAGCTAGATCACTGGTGGTGATCACGATGGGATGTTGGCCAACGCCTTCCCATTCGCCGACGACGTATGGGTGGCCTCTCAGAGTGGTATACTCTTGTCTTCTTGGTTCCGCCCTATTCGATGGAGTTAACGGCTAGCGATTGGGCCGAGCAAAAGCTCCGCATTTTGTTGACAACGGTGACATTGCGGACGTGTCTCCTCCTTGGAGGTGTTGTCATGGTTTCAATCACGCTACCCTGGCACTAGCGTTAAAGGAAACCCTAGATTTGGCGTTCTGGATCATGTCGCTGTGGCACCATGGTGTCGTTCCCTCCTTGGAGACGTTGCATGGACTTCTCGTGGAGTCCCTAAGGGCAGGCAGAGTCGATGGTGGCCATTACTTTGAGCATGGGTCTTAGGGGGCGCAATGTACACCTTGCTGGCGTTACTGGGCGATGCCTTCCTCCAAGTTGGCCGGGTTCTGCTGGTCACTCGCTGACTTCTTCTTGGCGCTTAGGGGTGGATGGTACATTTATCCGTGTCATCTTAGTTTAGAGTCACGAGGCTGCCTGTCTTGACAGTCACACAGTTTTTTAGTCTATGTGCCTCGTCTCTTCATTTTTGCGACTGAAGGTTGGGTAAGGCAGGCCTTCGTTGTTTGGGAGTGTGTTGTAAGCCCTTTTGGCATGGTGAGAGGCTTGAAAGGATGTGTGTGGAGTGGTTGTTATTTGATGGTATTGTGTCGGACTCGTTCTTTCTATCTTAATACAGAAAACAATGTGTCTTGTGTGTTCTTTGAAGAAGTCTCTGCTATACCACCTGTGTTGCTGAAGGCGGCGTTACCTGATTATATCTGAACTTGGAGTTATGAACGTGCAAACCATGCTAATGTAACAATGTCCATTTTTGTCGAGAATGAAGAATTTAAAACAAGCGAGGGAATGCATATGCACAAGCCTACAAGAAACAAATCTTAAAAGCAAAAGGAGCTGGGTTTGTCTAGCCAAAGCTAGCATAGCAGGCAGGTCCTGCTACGGATGGACAACCGGAGTCGTTGTTATCTCTGCTAGTGCTCCATACTCTATTTGGGGTGTGAAGAACCCCACATAGGCAATTTAAATAAAAATAATCTATTTGTATAATAAATTTAAATAATAAACCTTCTGTCAAACTATTTCGCAACGTCTAATCCTTTTCTGCAACTCCAGCTCGCATGGCGCCGCACACACAGGTGCAACTCCAGCTCACACGGCGCCGCACATTTGCCACACTGGCAACCTTGAGGAGGTGTCGCGAGGACGTGGGCACAGACTCGAACGTGCAGCGCCAAGGTGGACGGAGCTACGTCCAAGCTTGCAGCGCCATGGCGGACGGCGCCACACACTTTGCCACACTAAGTCCCAGCCCGAAAGTGCGGTGCCCCGTGGGTTGGAGCCGCTTCACACCTTGCGACGCCGTGCGTGGTGGCGCCGCACGTTGGATGGCATTTGGCCGCGTGCGGCCTCCCAGTCCAAAATTTTGTCGTTGCATGCGCTAGGTGCGAGAACTTTTGGTCGTGACACTTCGTCTAGGTGAAGGGCGCCGCAGCTTAGTGGCACGCCAGCTTGGGGCAAATCAATGGCTGGTTTGACACTGACTTAGGCATAGCTGGTTGTTAGCCACGAAAACAAGAAAAAAGTTAGTTAGATGAAAAACGATTAGGAGAGCTTGATTATAGTACACCTCACTGCCGAGGTCTAGTGATCATCTCATCCCACGGCAACTGAACTCCTGCTTGACAGAATCTCTTCGCTAAAAAAAGGTCAGAACGCAATATGCACCATTGATCAAACATCAAAGATGATGATTTCGCGTCCACTTTTGAACAGGCCGCTCCCCTGTTCCTCGTCGTGGCGGCGCGGCTCCCTCACCGTGGGCTTCCAGTTCTTCCTTGGCATCGGCGTGCTCATCGCCAAACTCGTCAACTACGCAACAACACACATCTCCTAGGGCTAGCGCCTCTCCCTCGGCCTCGCGGGCGCACCCGCGGTGTTCATCTTCCTGGGCGCCCTCTTCCTCACCGACACGCCCAACAGCCTCGTCATGCGCAGCAGGGACGAGGACGCCCGCGGCACGCTCCTCGCCGTGCGCGGGGCCGACATGGACATGGACGCCGAGCTCAAGGACATCGCGCACACCGTGGAGTCGGCACGCGAGAGCGAGGATGGCGCGTTCCGGCGGATGGCCACGAGGCGCGAGTATCGCTCTCACCTGGTGCTCGTCGTGGTTGTGCCCATGTTCTTCCAGCTCACTGGCGTCATCGTGCTCTCCTTCTTCTCCCCGCTCGTGTTCCGCACTGTCGGGTTCGGCGCCACCAAACTGGGTGCCGTCATGCTCTCCACCCTCGTCATCGACCGCTACGGACGCAAGGTGTTGTTCATGGTCGGCGGCGTCCAGAGATCATTGCCCAGGTATATACTACTAGCAGTAGCTTCATACTCCTCTGTCCTAAAATACCTGCATTCTGGGTTTAGTCAAAGTCAAACTTTATAAAGTTTGATAGAATATATAGAAAAAACTATAAACATCTATAGCACCGAATGTATATATTATAAAAATATGGGAACGCCTACGTCTCAGGCGACTGTATTTCTCAGTCGGCTGACGTGGCTGGCTCAATCGAATGGAAACATGCATGGTTTACAAACAAAAAACTGCAACTAGATGGCTCAATCGAATCTTGAAACCAAAATCCAACGGTGAACAAGGCGCCTGAGAAATAGCAAAACCGTAAAAATATACCTTATGATGATTCTAATGGTACTTATGTTGTATTATAGGTGTATATAAATTTTTCAATATGTTTGGTCAAATTTTAAAAAGTTTGACCTTGACTAAACCCAGAATGTAGGGTATTTTAGGACAGAGGGAGTATGCGTACGTTAGGCACCCTAATGGTTGGATTTTCTCACGCGATTACTACCATCTCGGAGGCCGCACGCTGCCAAATGCCATCCAACGTGCGGCGCCACCACACACGACGTCGCAAGCTGTGAAGCGGCTCCAGCCCACGGGGCGCCGCACTTCCGGGTTAGGACCCAGTTCTGCATGCTGGCAAAGTGTATGGCTCCGTCCGTCATGGCGCTGCAAGCTTTGATGTAGCTCCTTCCACCTTGGCGCTGCACGTTCAAGTCTAGGCCCACGTACTCGTGACACGTCCTCAAGGCTGCCAGCGTGGCAAATGTCCAGCGCCATGGAAGTTGGAGTTGCACCTGTATGTGCAGCGCCGTGTGAGCGGGAGTTGCAAAAAAGGGTTAGACGTTGTGAAATAGTTTGATAGAAAGTTTATTATTTAAATTTATTATACAAATGGGTTATTTTTATTTAAATTGCCCCCCACATATTTTGTAGTACTAGTTTATACAGTAGTTTAGATTAAGCTAGGTAGCACACATATAGGGCCATGTGGGAGTTGAACTCGATCGTGACCTTGGCTATTTTCCTATATATTGCAGTACGTCTTTCCTGACTGACTGATCTGTGTATCAATTTCATTGCTGCTAAGAGCGGGCATCTCGTGTTTCACCAGCACTTCTGCTTAAAACGAGTCCGTCCAGCGATCAGGCAGGCAGGCAGGCAGGGCATCTCCACCCGTGATGGCTTTTGAATGTGGTCAGATCTGTTCGGCTAGCACGGCGCGATCCATTCGTCCTCTCCTGGCAAAACAGGAGACCATTTTTTCCAAATTCAAACATAGATAGATCGTACTAAAAACTAGTAAAATTTGCCGCAATATATATTTATAATTTAAAACAAAATTAAACTAGCTCTAACCCTAGCTACTGATCTTCGCGTGCCAACACCGCAGCGTTCATCTAGGGGTCGAGGTCGATGTGCTCCGACGGCGTACAGAGGTTGGGTGGTGGCAGGGTGCGAACGGGCGCGAACAGATCGATCACCTGCCTAGGCCATGCCGCCGCCGGCCCCGTGGGGTGGTGGAGGTGCGTCGGCTTCATACCCACCTCCTGAGTGATGCGCGACGTCCACCCTAGCAGCGGAGGCGGTGGAGGCAGCTGGACGTTCGCCTGCGCCACCAGACCGGTGAGCTGGACAACCTCTTAGTAGCTGTTCCACAAGATGTTCTTGTCTCGCGCGCTGGCCGCAATGGCCTACTCGGTGAAGGTGTCATCGTTGTAGCCCCGCACTAGGACCTCCCGGTACTCCGGGGACAGGTTCGCGACGGCGACCGCGACTGGGTACACCGCCTCCTGCTTGATGACGACGTCGTCGCTGCCGAGCTCGTCGTCGGATTGGTTGAAAGCGCCCTCGTCCTTCGAGTCGATGGTGGGGACGTTGTAGACCTACCACGGCTGCAGGACGGCGCGGATGGAGCTCACGTGCCGCGCCTTGTGCTTCCAGTCGAGAAACTTTATCTAGATGTCCTCTCTCTGGTAGCCCCTATTCCACCGCATTGCCGGCGGGAGGTTGCTGATGCGGCGGCGGATCTCCTCCTCCATCCCTTTGCCCTTCTTGAGAACGGGCGGCACTGGAACCCGGTCATGGTTGAGGTGCCATCCGGTGCAGGAGACATCGTGCTGGTTGATGTCCACACCCTCCCTCCATCGGCGCTCGCATTCCGCCACGCGGAAGTAGCGGCGGTCCTGGTAGGTAGTCTCCCACGAGGCGGTTCCTGAACTCCTTTGGCCGTGGCGAAGGTGACAAGGGTGTGCCGCGGAGAAAGGCCGGCAGGCGGGGGCGCTGGCTGCTAGAGCCGGAGCCGGTCGCCTCGTGGTCGTTCCTGCCCTTTTTGAGCCATGTCGGCGTCTTCATCGTTGGCGGCAGCGGCGGCGGTTGCTAGGGTTGAGATGGCGAGAGGTGGGGAGTGCGACACCGACGGGCGCAGGGTTAAATAGCCCCTTCGCCCGCGAACGCACGCAGGTTCTTGCTCCTAATGCCGGCACGGAAACGCAGACGGCGTCCAGTTAGTGAGGATGTCGTCCCGTCGCCATTGATGGCGCAGGATGCCGCCGTTCAGCCTTCCGCCCGCGCATCTGAATCGCTGCTGCGGTTGCGTCTGAAACAGTGTCGCGCGCGTCTGAATCAATACCGCGCTACGGATGGGCCAGTAGCACGCGTGAACATGACATGTCGTTGGTCCGTCCGCATCCAGGCCGACGCAACTGTTGCCTAGATTTGATGCACGGATGAGTTAAACTGGACGTGTCCGTTCGGATCGTGCCACTGAAATGCCACGCACGATGAGACGCGGTTCGGACGGCGCTCGGCGGGTTGAGTCAACCCTATAGAGATGCCCTCAGCCATAGGAGTCTTGGAGACCCGATTTTGTTGGCGTCGTCCGTCTTGGTCGTCTGTGCTATTTCCGTCTGCAAATGTGTAAATGACGAGCCATGTTCCGGTCTGAATGCTTAAAGCCATTATTCTGATGCAAACTTCCGGTCCGGTCCGGTCCTGCCACTCCTCCGATGTGTGTGCCTAGTTTTGTTCTCAGTGAACACTTGACTTGACGGACTTGACCGTGTTGAGCATATATTCTAGGATAATTCCTCACATATCTCTCGAGTTTCAGCTGTGCGGCTGCACTGCACCGAAGTAGCAGCAACAACCGAGGGCGAAAATGTAACATCTTGCTTTCTCATCAGTGATCGGTCGGCCGTTTTGTTGTATCTTCAGCTTTCGACTTTGACAGCACCACATGGGGAGCGAAACGAGCAAGGTGCTAGGGAATCCTCTCCTCTTGCGTCCGATCGGTTTCTTTCAGTTGAGTGGGCTGGTCTAGATTACTGCAGATGTGATTTACATCCGTGCTATAGTTAGTTCGTCAAAATTGCTACAGTTTGATATTTTCCTTGATTGAAAAACCGAATAGATTGTTCTTTTTTAACCATAGTTTGAAGCCAACATAAGAAATTCAAAAACGATCCAAATAATATATTTTTTTGCATGATGTCATATTATATATATAATTGCAAGAAAAAATATCAAATTTGGAATATTGTAATATCACAACAAAATCTTTTAAAAATGAGCTATCATGTTCGAGATTTCATGACTTTAAAGCAAAATGATCAATATTATAGCTAGAATAGCGGCATAGTTTATAATTGAAGGGAATATGCCCTGAGAGGCAATAATAAAATATTTATTATGTGTATTCCAAGTATATGATAGATGTTTATTTTGCATGCTATAATTGTATTAATACGGAAACGTTAATACATGTGTGTTTAATAAACAAACAGAAAGTTTCTAGTTATGCCTCTCTCATAAACTAGTTCATTGATTAACAAGATGATCACGGTTTCCTGATCATAGACATTGGATGTTGTTAATAACGAGATCACAACATTAGTGTAATGGTGTGATGAACATTCATCCGAAGTATAGCATTACGATCAAAGTCATTGAGTTTATATTGCTATAAACAAACTACGAAGTAATCCTAATCCTTAGACCATGAGATCATGCCAATCACTAACACCGGAAGAGTTTCTTGTTGACATCAAACGTCACTCCGTAACTGGGTGATTATAAAGATGGCTTCAAAGCTACTAAAGTGTTATGTTGAGAATCATGGATCAAGAGTGGAATTTGTTCATCCCGATGACGGATAGATATGCTCTGGGCCCTCTCGGTGATATCACATTGGTTAGCTTGCAAGCAAGTGATTTGATCACTAGAATGTTATATCACGGGAACGAGAAAAGAGTGTATGTCAGTAACGAGATCAAACTAGGTATGGAGATACCGATGATCGAATCTCGGACATGTAATATATCGTGAAACAAAGGGATTAAGATACAAGCGTAAAAGGTTCCGACGATCACAGGAAAAGTCATCGTTGAATGTGTGGGAGTCAGTATGGATCTCCAGGTCCCGCTACTGATTATTGATCGGAGAAGGGTCTCGATCATGTCCGCATTATTCGCGAACCGTAGGGTGACACACTTAAGGGACACTGGCATCCAGTTGGAGCAAATGTTTCATGCCGAAAGAATAAACAAGCGCAGGAATTTATTTCACTAGATACCGAAACAGGTTTTCGGGTGAAATTGCATAAAGTGGTTATGCATGTGAAATGGAATTCTAGCAAGGGGTTATTTGTGAATGTTTGTCATTAAAGTAATTGACAAAATTCTGAATAAAATAAATTTGGTGGAAATTTAATGGGAATTTGAGTGGACTTTTGAGTGGAGAAAATTGAAGGGCCATTTTGTGAGTGGAGTGTCCACCCACATGAATGAAGGAGGGGAGGGGGCAGCCCCCATGGCCGGCGGCCACCCCCTTGGGTGCCCCCCTCCTCCTATAAAAGGAGCCCCCCTCCTCACTTGTCTCTCACACCTCCTCGTGAAGGATCTCTCTCCCCCTCTAGAATTTATCCCCCATGGTCTCGGACTAGCGAGATACATGTTCCCGGTGGCTATTCGGCAAGAAAGGGTTGTGCTTCCGCTGCATCGCTGGAGCGAGGAGGCGGAGGTTGCCCGGTGTCTTGTACGTGTGTGCGAGCACGGATGCGCTGCTGCTTTGCGGCGCTAGGACTTCCTCTCAATCTTGAGATCGGCAAGAGATCGTCTACATCAACCACGAGTTGAACTCGTTAAGCTTTGTTGGTCTTCAAGGATATGTTCTCTACGGATATACATCCGCCCGTTGTTTGTATCTAGTAGATAGATCTTGGTACATAGTTCCCATCGTAGGAAATTTTTTGTTTTCTATGCTGCGAACCCTACAGTGGTATCAGAGGCAGATATGCGTAGATACTTTACACGGGTAGTACACATATGAGTATGTGGGCGATGATGATCATGTTGTTGCTCCTTTATTGTAATTTTGGATATTGGTGGCATAGTGGTATGAAGCGGCCCGGACAAACTGTACATGTCCTCGCACATGAGACCTGTTCCACGCTTGACATGCAACTAGTTTGCATAAGTGGCTAGCGGGTGTCTGTCTCTCCTACTATAGTCAATATCTATTTTGCAAGCGAGTTGTCAATAATTTGGTTATCCTCGTTGTGGTTCATATTCGTAGGTAAGAACGGTTCTATCTCGAAAGCCCTAAGCCACGTAAAACTTGCAATGGATAAATTAGAGGCGTCTAGTTTAGATTGTTGCTGGGCTAGTGTTATGATATGGTGATATTGTAAGTAGAAGTATAAGATGATACTTTTACAACATACATAACGTGTAATCTCCATAGACCTTGGACTTACACATATAGGTATGATAGTGATCATACCACGGTGCACATGATAGAGATCATATGCAGGAACCATATTATTTCACTAATAAACATGTGATGTTTGATAGCATCTTATATTGCTTGTTTAGCGCTTTGTTAGCATAATAAGATGATCCCTTTTTTAAATATCAAGATAAGAATGTGTTCTTACTTTAGTATGCACTGATTATGTTTTCGTCGCTCCAAGACATCACGTGATGATCGGATGTTCTTGGATCCACGACCATATTTCGGGTGTAAAACAGTTACACACGCGAATACTAAGGTTCTAACTTGGCGAGCCTAGCATGTACAGACATGGCCTCGGAACACGGACCGAAAGGTTAAGCATGAGTCATATAGTTGATATGATGCCCATTTGATGCTCGCCTTTGAAGCTACACCGACTCACGTGATGATCGGACTTGGTGTAGTGGATCTGGTTCATGTAATCACTAAAAAGGCACGAGGGATGTCGTTTTTGAGTGGGAGTTCATTCGTAATATGGATTAGTTGAACTCAATCTATCATACACTTAGTCTAAACTTTATAAATTCTATTGTAGATGGCACCACCTGCTTTTAATTTCAATATGTTCATGGAGAAAGAGAAACTAGCAACGAACGGTAGCAACTTTACCGAATGGGCTATGAATTTGAGGATTCTCCTCTCTGCTGCACAAAAGCAATATGTGCTAGAAGCGCCATTAGGCCCCCCACCTCTTGATGATGCCCCTAACGAGGAGAAGAATGTCTATCAGACTCGTCAGGAGGACCACAACTTAGTTCATTGCGGCATATTGTATGGGCTAGAGCCGGAACTTCGAAAGCATTTTGAAAATGGCAATGCATTTGATACAATGGGTGAGTTGAAAATGATTTTCGACACACATGCTGCTGTAGAGAGCTACAATGCTTCAGAAAAGTTCTTTAGCTGCATGATGGAAGAGCACAGCTCCGTTAGTCAGCATGTACTCAAGATGTCGGGTTACGCCGATAAGCTTGTGTCCTTGGGAATATCGATTCCCATTGACTTAGGAATCCATCGTGTTCTGCAGTCTCTGCCACCTAGCTATAAGAGCTTCGTGATGAACTATAATATGCAAGGCATGAAGAAGTCTCTCCCCGAGCTTCACAATGCTTAAAACTGCAGAAGTGGAGATCAAAAAGGAACATCAAGTGTTGATGATCAGTAGGAACACTGGTTTCAAGAAAGACAAGAAGGGAAAACGGAAGGGAAGTAAGGGCGGCAAGCCGGTTGCCGCGCCTGAAAAGAAACCCCGAGTTGGACCTAAGTCTGATACCGAGTGCTACTATTGTAAGGGACCGCCATCGAAGCGCAACTGCCCCAAGTATTTGGCAGACAAGAAAGCCGGCAAGGCAAACAAAGGTATATATGATATACATGTTATTGATGTGTACTTGACTAGTGCTCACAGTAGCACCTGGGTATTTGATACCGATTCAGTTGCTAATATTTGTAACTCGAATCAGGGGCTGCGGAACAAGCGACCGCTAGCAAGGGGTGAGGTCAAGATGCGTGTCGGCAATGGATCAAGCGTTGATGTGATCGCCGTTGGAACGCTGCCTCTCCACTTGCCGTCGGGATTAGTAATAAACTTGAATAATTGTTATCTGGTGCCTGCACTGAGCATGAACATTGTATCTGGATCGTGTTTGATGCGAAGTGGTTATTCATTTAAATCCGAGAACAATGGTTGTTCCATTTATATGAATAAAATCTTTTATAGTCATGCACCGATGATGAATGGTTTATTTCTTTTAGATCTCGATAATAATGTTACACATATTCATAATGTTGATGCTAAAAGGATTAAACTAAATGATGATATATCCGCATATATGTGGCACTGCCGTCTAGGTCATATTGGCGTTAAACGCATGAAGAAGCTCCATTAGGATGGACTTTTGGAATCACTTGATTATGAATCATTTGATACATGTGAGCCATGCCTTATGGGAAAGATGACTAGAACGCCGTTTTCCGGTTCAATGGAACGGGCGACAGATTTATTGGAAATCATACATTCTGATGTATGTGGTCCAATGAGTGTGTCGGCGCGAGGTGGATATCGTTATTTTGTTACTTTCACGGATGATTTGAGTAGATACGGTTATATCTACTTGATGAAACACAAGTCTGAAACCTTTGAAAAGTTTAAGGAATTTCAGAATGAAGTGGAAAATCATCGTAATAGAAAGATCAAATTTCTACGGTCCGACCATGGAGGTGAGTATCTAAGTTACGAGTTTAGCACTCACATGAAAGAGTGTGGAATTGTTTCACAACTCACACCTGCCGGAACACCACAGAGAAATGGTGTGTCGGAACGTCGTAATCGTACTTTATTAGATATGGTTCGATCTATGATGTCTCGACGGACTTGCGTTGTCATTTTGGGGTTATGCACTAGAAACCGCATTCACTTTAAATCGGGCACCATCTAAATCCATTGAAAAGACACCGTATGAATTGTGGTTTGGAAACAAACCTAAGCTGTCATTTCTTAAAGTTTGGGGATGCGATGTTTATGTGAAGAAACTTCAACCGGATAAACTCGAACCCAAAGCGGAAAAATGCGTCTTCATAGGATACCCTAAGGAAACTATTGGGTATTCCTTCTATCACAGATCCGAGGGCAAGGTTTTTGTTGCCAAGAATGGATCCTTTCTAGAGAAAGAGTTTCTTGCGAAAGGTGTGAGTAGTCGGAAGGTAGAACTCGAAGAGGTTATTGAACCTTCTCTTCAAAGTATGGCGAGTAGCGCAGTGCCGGAAGTTGTTCCGGAGTTGGCTCCACCTGTTTAAGAGGGAACTAATGATAATGATCATGAAACTCCGAAAGAGAGTTCTACCGAACCTCGCTCTTGAGAGGTCTTGCGGCAGCTCCCGAGCTATACGGAAATCCTGTCATGAATTTCATGGTTGATGAAAATGATGACCCCGCGACATATGAAGAAGCAATGATGAGCCCAGATTCCAACAAATGGTTAGAAGCCATGAAAATCTGAGATGGAATCCATGTATGAAAATCAAGTTTGGAACTTGGTGGACTTACCTCACGACCGAAAGGCCGTGGAGAACAAATGGATTTTCAAAAGGAAAACTGATGCTGATGGTAATGTGACCGTCTATAAAGCTCGACTTGTCGCAAAGGGGTTTCGACAAATTCAAGGAGTTGACCACGATGAGACATTCTCTCCCGTAGCGATGCTAAAGTCAGTTAGGATTATGTTAGCAATTGCTGCATATTTCGATTATGAGATATGGCAGATGGATGTTAAAACCGCGTTTCTCAATGGTAATATTGAGGAAGAGTTGTATATGATACAACCAAAGGGTTTTGTCGATCCTAAGGATGCTAACAAGGTGTGCAAGCTTCAGAGATCCATCTATGGATTGAAGCAAGCATCACGAAGTTGGAATCTCCGCTTTGATGAGGTGATCAAAGAGTTTGGATTTGTCCAAACTTATGGAGAAGCTTGTATTTACAAGAAAGTGAGTGGGAGCAATGTGGCATTTCTGATATTATATGTGGATGACATATTATTGATCGGAAATGATATAGAACTTTTAAACAGTGTTAAAAGTTATCTAAACAGCAAATTTTCAATGAAGGACCTATGTGAAGCGTCATACATATTAGGCATAAAGATCTATAGAGATAGATCTAAGCGCCTAATAGGGCTATCGCAAAGTACGTACCTTGATAAGATTTTAAAAAAGTTTAAAATGGAGGATAGTAAGAAGGGGTTCTTACCTATGACACAAGGCACGGCATTGAGTAAGACTCAAAGTCCGGCTTCGGCGGAAGAAAGAGAGATAATGGACAAGGTCCCCTATGCTTCAGCCATAGGCTCTATAATGTACGCCATGCTATGTACAAGACCGGATGTGGCACATGCTATTAGTTTGACTAGTAGGTACCAATCGGATCCAGGTTCAGAACACTAGAAAGCGGTCAAGAATTTCCTTAAGTACTTGCGAAGAACTAAGGATATGTTTCTTGTATACGGAGTTGAAGAAGAGCTCGTCGCTAAGTGTTATGTCGACGCTAGCTTTGACACCGATCCGGATGACTCTAAGTCTCAATCCGGATACGTATTTCTCATGAATGGCAGAGCGGTTAGTTGGAGGAGCTCCAAACAACCTGTGGTGGCAGGATCAACAACGGAGGCCGAATATGTTGCTGCTTCAGAAGCGGCTCAGGAAGCAGTTTGGATGAAGGAGTTCATATCCGAACTAGGTATGGTTGCAAACGCGTTGGACCCAATGGTGATCTATTGTGACAACAATGGTGCCATTGCCAATGCCAAAGAGCCAAGGTCTCACAAGCATTCCAAGCATATTAAGCGCCGGTTTCACTCCATCAGCGAGCATGTCAAGGATGGAGATATAAAGATTTGTAAAGTACATACGGATCTCAATGTAGCAGATCCGTTGACTAAAACTCTCCCTAGAGCAAAACATGATCTACACCAGAACTCCATGGGTGTTAGATACATCACAATGTAACTAGATTATTGTCTCTAGTGCAAGTGGGAGATGAAGGAATATGCCCTGAGAGGCAATAATAAAATGTTTATTATGTGTATTCCAAGTATATGATAGATGTTTATTTTGCATGCTATAATTGTATTAATACGGAAACATTAATACATGTGTGTTTAATAAACAAACAGGAAGTTCCTAGTTATGCCTCTCTCATAAACTAGTTCGTTGATTAACAAGATGATCACGGTTTCCTGGTCATAGACATTGGATGTTGTTAATAACGAGATCACAACATTAGTGTAATGGTGTGATAAACATTCATCCGAAGTATAGCATTATGATCAAAGTCATTGAGTTTATATTGCTATAAACAAACTACGAAGTAATCCTAATCCTTAGACCATGAGATCATGCCAATCACTAACACCGGAAGAGTTTCTTGTTGACATCAAACGTCACTCCGTAACTGGGTGATTATAAAGATGGCTCCAAAGCTACTAAAGTGTTATGTTGAGAATCATGGATCAAGAGTGGAATTTGTTCATCCCAATAACGGATAGATATGCTCTGGGCCCTCTCGGTGATATCACATTGGTTAGCTTGCAAGCAAGTGATTTGATCACTAGAATGTTATATCACGGGAACAAGAAAAGAGTGCATGTCAGTAATGAGATTAAACTAGGTATGGAGATACCGATGATCGAATCTCGGACATGTAATATATCGTGAAACAAAGACATTAAGATACAAGCGTAAAAGGTTCCGACGATCACAGAAAAAGTCATCGTTGAATGTGTGGAGTCGATGGATCTCGTGTCCCGCTACTGATTATTGATCGGAGAAGGGTCTCGATCATGTCCGCATTATTCGCGAACCGTAGGGTGACACACTTAAGGGACACTGGCATCCAGTTGGAGCAAATGTTTCATGCCGAAAGAATAAACAAGCGCAGGAATTTATTTCACTAGATACTGAAACAGGTTTTCGGGTGAAATTGCATAAAGTGGTTATGCATGTGAAATGGAATTCTAGCAAGGGGTTATTTGTGAATGTTTGTCATTAAAGTAATTGACAAAATTCTGAATAAAATAAAAGAGTTTTATTTAATGAGAGTTTGCATTAAATTTGGTGGAAATTTAATGGGAATTTGAGTGGACTTTTGAGTGGAGAAAATTGAAGGGCCATTTTGTGAGTGGAGTGTCCACCCACATGAATGAAGGAGGGGAGGGGGCAGCCCCCATGGCCGGCGGCCACCCCCTTGGGTGCCCCCCTCCTCCTATAAAAGGAGCCCCCTCCTCACTTGTCTCTCACACCTCCTCGTGAAGGATCTCTCTCCCCCTCTAGAATTTATCCCCCATGGTCTCGGACTAGCGAGATACATGTTCCCGGTGGCTATTCGGCAAGAAAGGGTTGTGCTTCCGCTGCATCGCTGGAGCGAGGAGGCGGAGGTTGCCCGGTGTCTTGTACGTGTGTGCGAGCACGGATGCGCTGCTGCTTTGCGGCGCTAGGACTTCCTCTCGATCTTGAGATCGGCAAGAGATCGTCTACATCAACCACGAGTTGAACTCGTTAAGCTTTGTCGGTCTTCAAGGATATGTTCTCTACGGATATACATCCGCTCGTTGTTTGTATCTAGTAGATAGATCTTGGTACATAGTTCCCATCGTAGGAAATTTTTTATTTTCTATGCTGCGAACCCTACAATAATAATATATCCATATTATGCATACATGTGCATCTTGAGATGGCTTACAAACTTGCAGGAGGAAGTTTTCAATTTTATCACACCAAAAAACAATTTTCCATTTTCTGAGTGCCAAAAACGAGATGTTTTGTGAAGTAACCATCAAATAAAAGTTTCACATTGATACTATCATATTTTTAAAAAATACTAGACCACCTTACATGGATAATTTCCCAACCAGAATATATTAAACCTTTCTATCCATCCCTCATAAAAAAATCCCGCCGAATCAGTAGGAAGTCGGTCAGAATTATTGACTACATGTACATGATTTAATGCTCATGATTTTTTGGAAAAATCATTTTTATGTTCACAATATGCTATTCCATCATAGATCCACTGCAAGTTTAGCGAGGCTCAGCCCTGGGCTAAGAACCTTCGTACCCGCCGTTTTAATCATAGTTTGAAACGGCCATAAGAAATTATGGCTAAAATCATGGCATAGTTTGTGATAAGATGATATGGATATCATATTTGGATTCCTCTCATTTTTATGATTGATTTAGACAATATTATTTGTTGAATTCCGATTTACGGATTTAAAGATATTAATTATTCCATGTTAAATAGAAAAATACAGAAAAATATTATATTTTTATTTGAATTCAATAATATTATTACTTACTCATTATTGTTTACTTAAATAATTATTTGTAATTTTAAAAATAAAACCGTGTGATATAATGATATAAGAGTTAATTAATATGATAGTATTGATAACAAGGTATAAATTGCTTCGCAAAAACTCATCTCGAAGGAACAAAGAAGTTAATCATGCTATGGATGGAGTAGTGTGAGGATGAGCGACCGACCGAAAAGTTCTACCAAGACTGTAATTTGATCAAAGATTAAGTGTAATTAGTGTTAAAAATGTTCCAAGTGAGAGATTAACGAGTCAAACAATTCAAAGATTAAAAAAATAGATTTTTTTTAAATTTTTTTAGCGTAGCCTATGCCGACGGCCAAAAGTGCCTGTGCTAACGAAGCGTTATTATTAGAGGCTACGCCGAGCGCTGTCCTCGACACAACCTGTGCCGACGACAATTTACGGCTGTGCAGAGGGCAGATGACCCTCGGCACACGGCCGTTTTCCTGAGAACCCAATATATTCTCTGCGAGTTTAGATTTTAAGCTAGCACACATATAGGGCCATGTGAAAGTTGAACTCGATGGTGACCTTGGCAATTTTCATATATATAGTATTGCATTACGACTCTTTCCTGACTGACTGATCCGTGTATCAATTTTTTTTTTGCTGCCAAGAGCGGTCCTGTCGTGTTTCACGAACACTTGTGCTTAGAAACGAGTCCGTCCACCGATCGATCAGTGAGGCAGTCAGTCAGTGAGGGGTCTTGGCAGCACTGATATTGGCGATAAACCAACCAACAGTGCGTTCATTGGAAGCTTCATTTCAAGACAGATGGAAAGTTGGAGACCCGCTTTTGTTGGTGTCGTCCGGTCTTGGTCGTCTCGTCTGGCCTGTTTCCATCTGCAAATGAGCAAGTGACGAGGCATGTTCCGGTTTGAATGTTTAAAGCCAATTCTGATGCAAACTTCCGCCGGTGTGTGTGTGTGAAGTTGTGTTCTTAGTGCACACTTGACTTGACGGACTTGACTTTCTCATCAGCGTTCGGTCCGCCGTTCTGTTGTATCTTCGGCCTTCGACTTTGCCAGTTCCACCACACGAGGAACCAGACGAGGAAGGAGCTGGGCATGCAATCGTCTCTGCTCTTGCGTCCGGTCGTCGGTCATCCGCGTGCACACTATATGAGACCGCGCATGCGAGAGACTGACTGAAGACGAAGTTTACTCTTCGATTGAGGTTCGGCCGATGGAAAAAAATTGCTGGTGGTGACCTCTATGTCGATTAGTATTTACGGTGCGAATGCGTTGCAGTTTTCTTAAGGTGAAATTGCATGGCCTTTTCGTCTAGTCAAGTTTGTGCAAAGGCACTTGCCGAGCGATAACGTGCTAATGCCTGCCGTCTTTGATCTCCACATATGCGCAGCCTTTTCCATCCGCAGTTTCTTGGCTGTAGAATTTATACCACCCGTCGCTCTAACAAAAAGACCGCCAGACCATGCATTACGAGTCGCCGGTTCCATGCAAAAGTTTGTCAAGTAATGAATCGACACTGTTTTGCTCCTCCTCCTCCTCCTCCTCCTCCTCGTTAAAACAGTCTTTCGCCTAGTTTTATAAATAAATCAACCAGGTAAAATCGCTGCTAGGTCAGACAATACACGTCCAAAAAAGAAGACACAACACGATATAACACTAGTGCAGAGCCCCCCCTTTAACTCCGGTTGGGAGGGCCCTCTAACAGCGGTTCCTCAACCGCTGTTGAGGGTTCGGTGTTAGAGGGGGGGGGGCCCTTTAACACCGGTTCTTATACGAACCGGTGTTAAAGGGTGGCGCACGTGGGGCCGCCGCAGGCCTCAGCCCCCCCCTTTAACACCGGTTCGGGGCTGGAACCAGTGTTAAAGGTTCTTCTGCCGCGGCAGAGATTTAGGCCGTTTTCCTGCCTCTGCCCCGGTGTTAAATCTCTGCCACGATAGACTTCTGCCTCTGCCCCGTTCTGGGCGTATTTCTGCGGGAGGGGGGGGGGGAGGGGGGGAGGGGGAATCGATCGGAAGCGGTATACACATAAATCGTCATCGGTACATACGAGTACATGAATAATTAAGCAACTATTATTATACACAAACATCGTCATCGGCACATACATCGTCATCGGCACATACATCGTCATCGTTCATTTTGGTGGATATCTAAAGAGTTCTCCAGCGTGACGACCTCATCAAGTATGAACCCCGCCAATTCCTCTTGAATGGCTCGTATGCGTTCAAATGGTAGGAGTTGGTCCCGCATCCGTTCGATCTGAATATATATGAAGAATGGGCCGTCAATATATATATAAGAATAAAAATCAACACAATTGATGGTAATAAAATAATATTGTGGACTTTGTTTACTTACTCTAAGTTGTTCTAGTGCGGCTTGGCCCGTCGCACATATCGTGTTGCGAATGAACTCGCAAACATAGTACCCACATAAGTTATTGCCGTGTCCCTGATGCGCGCACTTTACGAGAATAGAGAGTTCAATCAAAATAATAATCAATAAAGCATGATATAATGGAATTGGAAGCAGAATCAAAGAGATACGCAAACCTAGCTAGCTAGTATTACTTATATTTTGGTCTACAAATTTTAGTTCTTCTGACCATTCACCCACGGCCCTGTCCGTGAACCTTTTCCAAACCCTGTCCGGCAAAGAAAATGGATAAAGGAGTAATTAATTACTTGTTGTCACGAAAGTTGCCGATCTAGTGCGATAATATGATTGAAATTACCTCTGGAGTATCTCTCTAAAGTCTGCCCATATCTATTTTTCTTTTCGTAACGACCATGACAAGGACTTTTCCTGAGTCGGGTTGAATGACTAGCAGAATAAAGTGGAACCTACGCACGCATAACTCATCATCAGTTACACTTAACATCAAGTAAGCCGAAATAGAATGTGTATAAGAGAGAGGGTAACAGTACTCACGAGAAGTTGTAAGGCAATAGTATTTCCCTTTTGGTTTGTTGTCTCAGTAAAGACCTTAGCAAGTAATCTTCTGTTTGCCCGGGTTTGGTTCTTACCACTTCTTCATGAACTCTATTTGGGTCAACGAACCCAATGTCAAAAGGGCCTCCTTTCCTGCATTCCATAACCTTTTTCCTGCATAATAGTATATACATATATGGTGAGCATATATATATACATGCAATTAATGAAGTGAATGAGATGAGATATAAATTACAGAAATAGTACTTACACACAATAAAGGCTGATGGCAGCTTTGTCGAGTTCCTTCTGATTGAATAGAAAATGCAAGTCTTGAATGTTGAAGTCGATCCCGTCGTCTCCGCAGAAGAAAATCTCATCTCTTATATGCGCCGTGATCCATTCTTCTTTTCTCGTCTTGCAGAAATCAAGGTATCACTTGTGCAATTTTCGCATCTTTGTTGGTAGATTCTTGAGCTCCTCTTTCTTGACGAGATTCTTCCCATACTTCCATGGCTGTATGGGGTTGGCATCGCATTTGGGCAAGTTGTCTCCCATGACGTTCAAGTATGCAATGTAAGTCATCCCCATCTCATTGGTCTTTCTTTGTAGCTCTGCCTCGTAATCATTTACGGGAGGAGCGTCCCGTGTGTCGAACATTTGGAGCGGGGCGCATGATTGGTTTTCCTGCTCTCCGAGCATGGGAACTGTTTTCTGGGGTGCCTCACGACTGCTACTTTCAGTCTCCCTACGGCGCCTTGCATCCGCCTTCAAAATCCGGCGCTCGTAGTCCGGCACAAGTGGGGTTTCAGGTTTCAAAAGATTTTTATAAAACTTCTCCACCACCGCCGGATCTATTTTCTCCTTTGGCTCGGTCCGTCTAGGTGCAAAGAATTTCTTGACCTGTTCTTCCGAGATCCTATTGGTCTCCTCGTCGCTGCGATTCCACGGTAAAACCGGCAATGGCTTGGCGGAAGGCTGCGGGACGTAGTTGTTTGAACTCTTTGGCGTACGGTTTCCTGCGGATTTCTTTGTGGCGATTACTCGATGCTCTTCGTGGCGGTGCTCTTCCGCTTCTGCTGAGGAGATGGCTGAAGCACCGGAGATGGTGACGGGCGGAGATGGCTGCCTTGAGAGATGACCGAAAGCGCGGAGATGGCTGCAGCAGAGATAGCTGAAGCGGCTCAGACATCGACGCCTGGGAGACGGAGGCAAGTGCAGTGACCTCCAATTTGGAAGCACAATGTGTTCCTTCTTCCAAAGAATGGTTGTTTTCACTGCAAATTTGAGTTGAGTTTCCCCTTCACCTGTAGCATGGTCAAGCTGTGCTTCCTCATATTCCTTCACAACCTCATCCACCCTGACAATAACATAGCCATTTGGAATCGGTCGGCAGTTGTAAGTTCCACCAGCTACAGGAGGTAAGGCATAGCCGACAGCCACCTTAATGGATAAGCCCATTAATCTCACATGCAGCTCAGCGTGTTCGCTCTCCGTGATCTCATCCACGGGGTATCGAGGACCCACCATTTCAAGCGTGGGCTGCACGTTCTCCGTGGAAGCCCTGCTGCTTTTCTCGCGAGTCCTGGCGGCAGCTTCCAATGCAGGCTCTTCGTGCCGCTGAGATGGGCCGGTAGCTTGATGGCTCTGTTGTGCATTCACTTGCGCCTGCAGCACCGCAAGTGCATGTTCTATCTGTGTCATCCGCTCTGTACGCTCTTTTTCTTTTCTGCCGCGCCATCTGTAAGAGTCGCTCCAGTCGACAAACCCATCCTTCCACGTCATACCCCCTGTGCCTCGTGCATGTCCAGGGTGTTCTTTTTTACCGATGGCGCGTGTGAGCTGGTCATTCTCTCTGTCGGGATGGAAGGTCCTAGCGGATGTTTCCTCGTATGCCGTGATGAGTTTAGTGACGGGTTTGGCAAGGAGGATTGGGAAGATACACAATCCTGTTTCTGGGTCCAACCTTGCCCCGATTCCATAGAACCAAGTCTTTACACGTAGGTCCCACCCATCTGTCTGGGGTGTGATCCCTCTAGCCAAGAGGCCTTCTCAGCTTCCTCCCACTTAGGCCTCTCGAGATATGTAGCCACGACCCGCCCTTCCGTGATATTCCTTCTTGAGGCATTGCGTATTGGTTTCTGACCTCTTTTTAGCTATAGCACTTTTTTTATATGTCTCAAATTCGGGCCAGTGAGGTCTTATCTTCGCATAATATGCTTCTTCGAAATTTGGAGTCTCGCCAGATTTGACAAATTTGTTCAATTTTGTCTTCCAGTTGCGGAAAGTGTCAGCCATCTTCTTTAGAGTCCACTCTTTGACCTTTTCCTTTATAACCGGGTTGTTTTCATCCTCCTCTGGCGGAAGGGTGAAATTTACCAACAACGAATTTCAAAGCGTTTCTTTGGATCTGTCATCGACAAAGGTACCGTCGCCCTTCTTTGGCTTATTCCAATTTTCAATTATGATTGGGATTTGGTCCCTAACAAGAACTCCAGCCTGACGTACAAATTTGTCTGCGGCCTTCTTGGGCTCCATCGGCCTGCCATCAACACGGACTGCTTCGATCGTGAACTTTGCACGATCTTTCAACCGCTGGCTCGCGCCTCGCTTGCTCTTTTTGGTAGAAGAAAATGGTTGCTGGCTGGTCGATCCAGAGGGCTAAAAGAAGAAAGAAGCGTTAATTAATACATGTAGAAGAAGATTGTTGGTGGAAGTCAGCAGAGGCTTAATCAATGCATATACCTCGCCGAACTTTGTAACCACTAAATTGCGTTCACCGGAGTCTTCATCTTCTCCATGACTAGTACTTGAGCTGTCGTCATCATGTCCCTCCAAGTTCAGATATTGTGAGGTGTCCTCATCAATAATGTTCTCCATTATTTCTTCTTCTTCAAGGTTTCTACTAAGTGGATCCATAGTTTCTAAAACAATAATATTATCTAGAGTAAGAGTGTAAACATTCAAGTGGACTTGGATTCATACACAAATATACATATTATTCATACAAAAATACACAAATAAATACACAAATGAAATTAAAACCCTAAGGATGCTTGATCATTTTAAACGAGTTCCGAGGGGTTGAAACCCTAATCAGGATGAGTCAGAAGTCCAATTTGTATACAAGTTTTAATCTATGCATGTAGTACAATTTATATTAGCCGGTGAAACTATGTTGCCAGCGAACCCGCCCCGCTTGACACCCTATCTATACTACTACTCCCTCCATAATTACATGCCATCTTAGTTTCGAGTTTCCCTCCAACACTAAGTAAACAATATTATCGATGTTACAACATCAGAAACTTTACTCAAATATGAATACACGACTACATCTTTTATACATCACACATATTCCCCACATTGTTCACAGAGAGGACGCACGGACGCAGAGGCGTGGGACGGTCACGATTGACACATTGTTCACATTGTTCACATTGTGCCGCCAGCTTTGACACATTGTTCACATTGTGCCGCCAACGACTGCCGGACGCAGAGGCGTGGCGCCAGGGGCGGCTCCAAGGGCGAGGCTCACGGCGAGCGGCTCAAGGGCGGTGGCGGCGGCTCAGGCTCCAACGGCGAGGATGCATTATAAAATAATTGCATTTTAAATTATTTCATTTTAAATTATTTTTTGGAATATTATAAAACCATTTGCATTTTTGTAATTTACATAAACAATTTTCTTAATTAGAAAACATTTATGGAAATGTTTTTATCTCTTACCGATAGGGCCCACATGTCAGGTATTTTCTTCACTGAAATAATTACAAAAATAATAAAAGAAAAAGAAAACGAATATTGCATCACGCTGACGTCAGCAATGGAGCTCCTCTCAGGTCGATCTTGCTCCCGTCGATCTGCTACACGCGGGGACTTGTGGTTGGGCTGGTTGGAAAGAGGAGGTCGAGGCGGACCTAGTAGTGGCGACGCCTCCCCTTTTTGGTCGCCGGAGAACAGAGAACGAGGAGGAACTGCGGCGGTTGGCGGCGGTTACACGATGCGGAGGCGATATAGACCGTGAGGGAGGAAGAGAAGATGTGCCTGAGCACCAGAGGCTCACCAGGAAGCCGATGGTGGTTAACGGGCGGGAAATGCACCCACGGACTATTCCTCCCTCACTCCGAGGGCGGTGGAGACCGACGGTGGCTTCTCTCTGCTCCGATGGGCGGTGACGGTGGCGGCGCTTCTCTCTGCTCCGATGGCGCGCGCGCGGTGGCGGTGGCGGTTCGATCTGGCTCTGGGGGGAAGAAAGGAAGGGTAAGCGATTTATTACTTCTTTAACACCGGTTCGTGGGAACCGTGTTAAAGGGATTCCATTCAAGATGAGCCCTTTAACACCGGTTCCAGCCAGAACCGTGTTAAAGGGGTGTATAAACGAATAATCTTCTTTAACACCGTTCGTCCGAACCGTGTTAAAGGGGGCATTTATTTCATGCATTAAAGGGGCATTTTTAATTCAAAAAATATGATATGAATTTAGAAAATTCATATCTTTTTCATTTCAACTCAGAAAAATATGAATAATATATCATAATTTTCAGAAAAATAATATCTATCCATTCATGTAAATAATTTTATATTTACTTTACATGAAAATTTTCAAAATAATTAAAACACTTACATATAAATTTTGATTATTCAATTCAAACAAAAATAAATTGTTAAATCCTAAAACTTTGAACATAAGAAATATTAAGCATCTAAAAATAAATCTAACCCAATTTTATTAGATCAAATTATATTTTAATACCGCATCTTTTGTATTAACATTTTTGAATTGAGTGGATATTTAAATGTCGCATCTTTTATATACACTTGAATCTCACCAAGCCTCGCTCAACTTGCATTGTTTTTTTTGATAAAATAGCATATTGTGAACCTAAAAATGATTTTTGTAAAAAATCATGAGCATCGTATCATGTACCTGTAGTTCATATTCCACCCACTTCCTGCCGATTCGGTAGGAATTTGTCTTTTCACCGTAGGTGGATGTAAAGGTTTCAGATCCCCCTGTTGGTACATTGTGCATATAAGGTGGTCTAGTATTTTTGTAAAATGTGTTGGTGGTTTTTTGAATTAGCCATTTGGTGGTTGCTTAACAAAACCGTCCGTTTTTTATGCTCGGAAAATGGAAAATACCTTTTTGGTGCGATAAAAAGGAAAACTTCCTCTTGCAACATTGTTTGCCATGCCATGATGCACATGTATGCACAATATGGCCATATTATCACAAACTATGCCTTGATTCTAGCCATAACATTGGTCATTTGACCCGAAAGCCAAGAAACCTCGAATGAGATAGGTCATTTTGTGAAGTTTTTTTCGAGACATAATCAATATACCAAGTTTAAGATTTTTCCTTCTAACTATGTCACATAATATAACATCACGCGAAGGTTTCGCACTGTTTCGATCTTTTTTTATTTTTTTATCCCCGTTTTAAACTATCGACAAACTTTGTCGAACAACGGGCATGATGATTCTTAGCTCGGGGCCAAGCCTTGCTCAACTTGCATTGTTTTTTTGATAAAATAGCATATTGTCAACCTCGAATGAGAATGCAACTAATAGTAAGTTACATAAAGCCGAACTGGAACTGAAAATTAAGATACATAAAAGAACTGAAAATTAAGATACATGGCCAGATTAAGTAACAATCGGCCGAACTTGTTTCGGAATGTTGGAGTGATTCACCATGCTCCTGCCACACCTGTAATACTCGCCATCAGTAGTCGTCGACTGCCGCCGCCATCGTTGTCGCCGCTGGGTCGCCAGAATTGAACCTCTAGAGAGTACGCGTGGCTGGACTTGAGGGTAGCGCTGGGCTGGACTTGAGGGTAGCGCAGACGGGGTTAGAGTCGGCGGCGTGTCATAGGCCATGACGCTGGAGAGTCCGACCGCCACCATAGCCGACGGCCGCCTCGTTGAAGTTAGGAGGAGGTGGGCCCTCCTCGTGCTCGGGCGCGCCTCTCACGTCGATCCACGAAGGCTTCCCAAGGGGAAATAGTCGGGATGCCATCTCGATTCCTCCGCTGCTCAGCGTGAGCTCAAGTAGTAGTGGTTCGTGATGGCCATCCGCGTGCCACACCTAGAGGGACAGGAGGAACTGCACGCCTCGACGCCAAAGATCCAGCCGACGGGGACATAGTAGCCGGCGCAGGGGGTAGTTCGAGAAAGCACCTCCGCCTCCTGGTGGTTAGTGCTACGGTGGAAGCCATGGGAAAGAGTGATGAGGTTGCAGATATGAGTCTATAGATGTGCAATGACAATGGAGGCCAACCCTACATATATATATAGTGAACTAGCGGGAAGAACTGGAGGGAAGAACTGGAAGGACGAAAAATGGCGGGAAGAAGAACTGGCGGGAAGAAAAATGGCGGGAAAAAATGGCGGGAAAAAATGGCGGATGAACCTTTAGTCCTGGTTGGAGATTCAACCGGGACTAAAGATGAACCTTTAGTCCCGGTTGGAGACACCAACCGGGACTAAAGATGAACCTTTAGTCCCGGTTGCAACACTAATAATAGGGGTGAGTGTCGACATTATGTCGTGCGGCGTGTACCTTGTCCCGGATGGTGTCACCAACCAGGACTGGAGGGAAGAACTGGCGGGAAGAAAAATGGCGGGAAGAAGAACTGGCGGGAAGAAAAATGGCGGGAAAAAATGGCGGGATGAACCTTTAGTTCCGGTTGGAGACACCAACCGGACTAAAGATGAATTTTAGTCCCTTGGAGACACCAACCGACAAAACACGAGTCAAGACTAATAATAGGGGTGAGTGTCGGCATTATGTCGTGCGGCGTGTACCTTGTCCCGGATGGTGTCACCAACCGGGACTAAAGATGAACCTTTAGTCCCGGTTGGAGACACCAACCGGGACAAAACACGAGTCAGCACTAATAATAGGGGTGAGTGTCGACATTATTTCGTAAGTGTCGACACTATGTCGAGCTACTTGTACTATAAATAGGCATCCTTGTGAGTCCAGTCCTCCAGCCAGTTTGAGGCTATGCCTTACCTCCTTTCGAGAGAAGGGACACCACTACGACCAGTTTCAGGGAGATGCCGACGGAGCCCAGTCCTCCGGCATCTCCGAGAAACTGGTCATAGAGGCACTCCCTAATATGTGAAATTAGTTAGCTCCTGTGTATTGATCTAGTTAGAGAAGTTACAAAGCTGCAAGATGGTTTTCGAGAGCAGGACACCACTACGTTGCCTTCGAGGAGATGCCGAGAGCCTAGTCCTCCCATCTCCAAGAAACTGGTCATAGAGGCACTCCCTAATATGTGACCGCTGCTTGGAGATCAGATCTTAATGGTAAGTAATCGGGACAACTTCTTCTCATAGTCCCGGTCCATCCACAAAACATGACTAACACTCAAGACATGTATTAATATTAAAAACATGAACTAGAGTTACATAATATGAGCATGAACTTCTTGGCATATGTCCTTCCTTATGATCGCTTCAGACGTAACCATGGAGCATCTTCTTTACTTAACGGAATGCTTGGGTCAGTTTTCACTGTGAAGGGCGGAATTTCATCAAACTTATTATAATCTTCTGACATGTCCTGCCTTGTCCTCGATTCCCACGATGTTTCTTTTTCCCCGAAAGAACTATGTGACGCTTTGGCTCATCATATGATGTATTCGTTTGCATATTTTTATTTTTTTGGTCTGGAGGACATGTCCTTCACATAGAAAACCTGAGCCACATCATTGGCTAGGACGAATGGTTCGTCTAAGTTCTTGTCTACCTTCATAAGATTGTTGAGATCCACCATTGTCATTCCGTACTTCTTGTCTACCTCAACCCTCCTGTTAGCTTGACCCATTTGCATCGAAACAAGGGGACCTTAAAATTAGGTCCATAGTCAAGTTCCCATATCTCCTCTATGAACCCATAATACGTGGTCTTTTGCCCATTGTCTTCTGCTGCATCGAAGCGGACACCACTGTTTTGGTTGGTGCTCTTTTTATCTTGGCCTATCGTGTAAAATATATTCCCATTTATCTCGCACTTGGAAAGTACATACAAATAAGATGGTGTCCTGCCAACAAGTACAACTGATCCCCAACAAAGTGGTGTTATTCGTGAGAAGTCTTTGCAGCCAACCGCCAAAACTCGCCATGTGTTCACTTATAATCCATTCATCGACCGTCCGGTGTTTGAGGCGATTAAATTCTTGTGTTCATTGATATACGGGTAACCAATATAGATCTTTGTAAAACCGTAGTGTGCTTGATTGAGAGAATGCCCGTCCCTACATATCATTGCTTTACATCCTAGGGTGCCTTTTTCCACAGTCTCCCTCATGTCGTGATTCTCGGAACACCAATCGCCTTAAGGTCAGGAATAAAATCAACACGTAACTCAATGACCTCCTCTCATACATAGCCCTTGGAGATGCTTCCTTCCGCCTAGCACGGTTATGAACATATTTCTTTAAGACTCCATGTACCTCTCAAAGGGGAACATATTGTGTAGAAATACAGACCGAGAATGGCAATCTCTTCTACTAGGTGAACCAGAGATGCGTCATAATATTGAAGAAGGATGGTGGGAACACCAACTCAAAGTCGACAAGACATTGGGCCACATCTGCTTGTAACCTGGTAGGCTTTCGGATCGATTACCTTCGAGATATTGCATTGAGGAATGCACATAGCTTTACAATGGGTACTCGAACATTTTCGGTAGAAGCCCCTCAATGCAATCGGAAGCAATTGTGTCATAATCACGTGGCGTCATGAGACTTCAGGTTTTGGAATTTTTATCCGCCATATTTATTATTCCCTTTATATTCGACGAGAATCCAGACGGACCTTGATATCTGAGACATTCAAAAAGATTTCTCTGCTTTGGTAAGAGCATAGCTGCCGGGAGTTAAGTGGCATCGCTTACCCTTCTCGTTCTCGGGATGCATAGGCTCTTCAGGGCTTTCAGACGTTGCTGGTCCTGCGTGCTTCCGTGTATCTTTTGTCTTCCCATACACTCCTAGAAAGCCTAGCAGGTTCACGCAAACATTCTTCATCACGTGCATCACGCCGATTGAAGAGCGGACCTCTAAGACTTTCCAATAGGGTAGGTCCCAAAATATAGATTGCTTCTTCCACATGGGCGCGGTCCGCATCGTCATTCGAAATGTATAGACCGGGACCTTTTCCAAAGATTACTTCTAGGTCCTTGACCATACCAAAATACCTCCTCACCCGCACGGAGGACAGGCTTCCTCCGGTTACGCGCCAGACGCTTGAAATGCTTGCCTTTCTTTCATCGATGCGTGTTCTAAGAAATCGGCGATACCCTAGGTACACAACCTTCTTACATTTATCCAAATATACACTTTCAGATCATCTAAACAGTGTGCATGCATTGTATCCCTTGTTTGTCCTGTCTGAAATGTTACTAAGAGCAGCCAATCATTGATGGTTATGAAAACAATGCTCAGAGGTCAAATGGCTCCCTTTGTGCTCATCCCACATACACACCTGGTTTGGCCCACAGCTGTAAAAAGTTCTTCAACTAATGGCCTTAGGTACACATCAATGTCGTTGTCGGGTTTCCTCGGGCCTTGGATGAGCACTGCATCATAATGAACTTCCTCTTCATACACAACCAAGGAGGAAGGTTATAGATACATAGGGTCACAAAGGTGTCTTTGCAGCTCTGCTCACCAAAAGGATTCATGCCGTTTGTACTTAGACCAAACCTTAAGTTCCTTGCGTACGCGAAGTCCGGTACTCGCCGACTTTTCTCCACCGTGACCCATCGGGGTGTCTCAACATCGCGTCTTTCTTACGGTCTTCCATGTGCCATCGCAACAACTTGGCATGCTCTTTATTTCAAGAGACGTTTTAACCGTGGTATTATAGGAGCATACCACATAACCTTGGCGGAACCTTCTTCCTAGGGGCCTCGCCTCAACATCGCCAGGATCGCCCTCGTCGATCTTATACCGTAGTGCAAGGTATACCGGGCATGCATCCAAATTCTCGACTTCTCACCGTGGTAGAGGATGCGTCATTAATGCAGCATGTATCTTCCGCACGCCTAATCCTAGAGGGCGTACAACCTTCTTTTCTTGGTATGTATTCGGGCAACTCATTATTTCTTGGAAGAAGATTCTTCATTTTTACCAACAACTTTGAAAATGCGCCGGTCACACACCATTCTCTGCCTTCCATTGCAGCAAATCCAGTGTGGCACCTAGATTTTTGTGGCCATCTTCGCAAGTTGGATACAACAATGTTTTGTGATCCTTTAACATCTGCTCCAGCTTCTCCTTCTCCTTTTCAGTTTCACATTCTTCCTTTGCATCAGTAATGGCCCGACCAAGATCGTCATCAGCGGGCCCATCTGCTCCCTCTTGATCTCATTATCTACCCCCGTTGCATTATCATCATATTCAGGATACATATTATGATAGTTGTCATCATCCTCTTCTTCTTCGTTGTCTTCCATCACAACCCCTTTTTCTCCGTGCTTGGTCCAACAATTATAGCTGGGCATGAAACCGGATCGAAGCAGGTGGGCGTGAATGGTTCTGGTATTTGAGTAGTCATTCTTGTTCTGACAGTGAACACACGGACAACACATAAAACCATTGTGACCATGGTTTGCATTAGCCACAACGATGAAATTTTGGAGGCCCGTAATGTATTCGGAAGTGCGGTGGTCACCGTACATCCATTGCCGGTTCATCTGCATTAATATGTAGTATATATCAAAAAATAATAGGGAGATGACCATTTATATATATAGTACATCAATGACACATGAAAGGATAGTTGCCGACCTCGACCGAGATGGAAAGAGCAACAAGAAAACTTATTTTGAGCTCTCGGGCATTTCACCGAACACCTCTTGTGCATATGAAAAAGAAACTAGCACTCTTCACACCCTCTTGCTAGGCTCCAAAATGTGAAAGAATGGAAGAGTGGGGTGTGTGTGGGCTGGGGTGGTATCTTATATAGCCCCCCTTTAACACCGGTTCATGCCACGAACCGGTTAAGTTAAGACGGCCATCATAGAAGGTCCTTTAACACCGGTTCGTGGCATGAACCGTGTTAAAGGGCCTTTGTCATACGCCATCCCCTTTAACACCAGTTCGTAGAAGAACCGGTGTTAAAGCCCTTTTTCGGGATCAACAAAAGACCTCATTTCCACTAGTGTAAGATGCTGGGACAACAGCACACACATACCCGAACAAAAACAAAAAAAACAAAAAAATATAGAAACGGAGGCGGATTAACTAAACGAGGAAGACCGCAACCGTTGCACCCTCCGAAGAATTCCACCCCGCTCCTAGCCCGACTTGTCAAGCACCAAGCAATACCCTAGTAGCAACAACACATCTACAACCTTAGAGATTTCTGTCACTTCCCCAGATTTAATAGAGGCATGAACCCACTATCGAGCATAAATACTCCCTCTTGGAGTCACTAGCATCTACTTGCCAAGATAGCTACTAGAAACAGAGATCATGCAAGATCTCAAACAACACAGACATGATAGAATCATTAACCAATCTGACATAATAATCTCAATGTCCATCGAATCCCCGCAAACACAACATGCATGATTACATATAGATGATCTTGATCATGAACGAAGCTCACAAGATATAAACATGGTAGCACAAAGGAGGAGAAACAACCATCTAGCTACTACATAGACCCGTAGTCCAAGATGAAACTACTTACGCATCATACCGGAGGCTAGCATCGTGATGAATAAGGCCTCCGAGATGATCTCTCCCCTCCGACAGGGTGCCAGGAAGAGCTTCAGACCTCCCTCCTAATCTAGGGACGACGGTGGCGACGACTATGGACTGTTTCGTGGAAGATTGATTGGGTACTTAGGGTTTAGGTATCGGGGGCTTCTTATAGGCAAAGAGGGAGGCAGAGGGGGTGCCCGAGGCGGCTGCACCCCCAGGGGCGGGCTAGGCCAGGCCACGCGGCCAGGGGTGTGGCCCCCTCGAGGCCCTCCTCCGTCTCGTCTTCTGGCTCCGTGTTTTCCTCGGTAAAATAATGACTTTGACTTTTGTCCCGTCCAATTCCGAGAATATTCATTTTCTGACTTTTCTGGAACCAAAAACAACAGAAAACAGGCAAATAGCATTGTGGCATCTTGTTAATAGGTTAGTCCCAGAAAACATATAAAAATACGTCAAAGTGTAGACAAAACAAAGCAAAGTGGATACTAAACATGCATGGGACATCAAAAATTATAGATACATTTACGACGTATCAAGCATCCCCAAGGTTAACTCCTTCTCGTCCTCGAGTATGTAAGTGATAAAAAGAATAATTTTTTAGGTGACATGCACCATCAAAATCAAGATCAAACTATTTGCAAGCATTAAAAGATGGGATCAAAGTACTCTAAACATGAGCATGACAGAAGAAGTTCTAACAATAAGACAAAGCAACTATGCTGCAACATGAAAGGATACAAACAAAGATCATGAATAACAATGCATTGAAAGATGTTTGTTTGTTTCACATATAGAAAACATAGCATAGTGCCATTCAGCTTATCCCTCATGGAGTAGAAATAAATGCATAGGACACCTTTAAAGTTCATAAGAGTGATTAGATACAAATAGTTCAAGAACAAGCAATATCATTCTTCCTTTACACCTGAAAATTTTCCATCATACAAAACTTCACACAATCTTCATTAGCAACATTAGTGCATTCAAAAGATAATAGACCTTTGGGGTTTAGTTTTAAAACAACAAAACTTTCACTAAAGACACAAGCTACTGTAGTAATTCCCTTAAAAAGCTCAATTTCCCAAAAAGAACCCAAAAAGGAATCAATAAGAACAAATGCAAATAATGGCAGAAATCTATCAAAACAGACCAGCAGGTAGAAACCGATTTTTTTAAAGACCTTATGTTGATCAAATTAAAAAGTGTTGAACTAACTAAAGTTAGATAACAACCTGGGGGATTTATTCCAAAAATTACAGCTCAATCCGACTTACGAAGATTTTACACGAGTTTTTATAGTGGAGCATAAAAATCTGTTTCGGGACAGCAACTCTCCAAATCTTACTTCTCTCTCATTAGAGGTTATTCTTGGCACAAAAATCAAATAAAAAGGATAAGGAGAGATTATTACAGAAGTAATAACTTCCAAGACTCAAGAAAACTGTTGGATTATCTCCAAAGTACTTTTCTTTAACGCCTTTTTGTTAGGCACAGGAAGCAAGAATCAAGTATTTTCAAATAAAGAAGGATTAACATCAAACCTTGCTTTCAAAGGAGGAGTAAAAAGAAACTTCTCTCTCCTCATATGGAAGTGTTCAATACCTTTCTTGAATAGAAATTGATATTTAATGGTGCCTTCTTTCATATCAGTGATGGCTGATGGCGCATGGTAGCACTTCGTTGGGAGACCCCAAGAGCAAGGTGTGATGAGCACAGCAGCAAGTCTCCCCTCAGTAAGAAACCGAGGTTATCGAACCAGTAGGAGGAAGGAAACGACATAAAGGTGTTGCTAGCAACTTGGAGACCTTCACAACACAAACTCAAGACTTTGCCCCAAAGAACAGCGAGGTTGTCAATCTCACCGGTTGCTGTAACAAAGGATTATCTGTATGGTGTGGAAAGTAATGGTGGTTTGCAGAAAGTAAACAGTAATAGTGGAAGATGTATCAATGGTAAAGATTGGACCGGGGTCCATAGTTTACTAGAGTTGTTCTCCTTAATATAAACAAACATGGCATGCTGGGTAAACAAATTATAGGAGGGCAATTGACAGGACTGAGCAAGGCATAACAATGCAATTACTAGCCAGAAAGATCCTATGAGGTTGATTGGGCAATACAACAATATACATAGACCGTCATCCAACTGCATCTATGACTAGAAGTCTACCTTCAGGTTATCATCCGAACACCCTCCAGTATTAAGTTGCAAGCAACAAACAACTGCTTTAAGCAAAGTGTGTAAGGTAAACATTCCACATGTTCCATGAACAAGAGACCGTTGTTTTCTCCCTAGTAGCAACATCACATCTACAACCTTAGAGATTTCGGTCACTTCCGTTAGATTAAATAGAGGCATGAACCCACTATCAAGCATAAATACCCCCTCTTGGAGTCACTAGCATCTACTTGGCCAAGATAGCTACTAGAAATGGAGAGCATGCAAGATCACAAACAACACAGATATGATAGAATCAATAAGACAAAACCACTAATCAATCTGACATAGTAATCTCAATATCCATCGTATCCCCGCAAACACAACATGCATGATTACAAATAGATGATGTTGATCATGAACGGAGCTCACAAGATCTAAACATGGTAGCACAACGGAGGAGATACAACCATCTAGCTACTACATGCACCCCTTGTCCAAGGTGGAACTACTCACACTTCATACCAGAGGCTGGCATGATGAAGAAGAAGGCCTCTGGGATGATCTTCCCTCTAGAAGGGTGCCGAGAAGAGCTTCAGATCCCCCAATCTAGGGACGATGATGGCGGCGGCTACAAATAGTTTCGTGGAATATTGATCAGGTGCTTAGGGTTTCTGCATCGGGGGGTCTTTATAGGCGAAGAGGCGAGGCAGGGGGCGGCCAGGGTGGTCACCCCCTCCCAAACGCGACTAGGGCTAGCCCGCGCCGCCAGGGGGTGTGGCCCCCTGGTGCCTCCCCTCCGTCTCGTATTCTGGCTCCGTGTTCCCCACGGTAAAATATTGACTTTGGCTTTTGTCCCGTCCAATTCCGAGAATATTGATTTTCTGCCTTTCTGGAACCAAAAAACGGAAGAAAACAGACAACTGGCACTATGGCATCTTGTTAATAGGTTAGTACCAGAAAACATATAAAAACACCTCAAAGTGTAGACAAAGCAAAGCAAAGTTGATACTAAGCAAGCATGGAACATCAAAAATTATAGATACGTTTCTGACGTATCAAGCATCTCCAAGCTTAACTCCTGCTCGTCCTCGAGTAGGTAAGTGATAAAAAGAATAATTTTTAAGGTGACATTCACCATCAAAATCAAGATCAAACCATTTGCAAGCAATGAAAGCTGGGATCAAAGAACTCTAAACATGGGCATTCAAGATGGAGTTCTAACAGTAAGACAAAGTAACTATGCATGCAACATGAAAGGCTACAAACAAAGATCATGAATAACATGCATTGAAAAACGTTTGTTTGGTTCATATACAGAAAACATAGCATAGTGGCATTCAGCTTGTCCCTCATGGAGTAGCAAATAGATGCACATGACACCTTCAAAGTTCATAAGAGTGATTAGATACAAATAGCACAAGAACAAGTAATATCAATAATATGCATCAATCAATAAGTTTTGGGAAAATGCACATAGAACTAAGAATGGCAACTATGCTCTCTTAACTGGTACCTAAGGATAGAAGGTGGAGACACAATATTGAAGGGAATATGTCCTGAGAGGCAATAATAAAGTGTTTATTATGTGTATTCCAAGTATATGATAGATGTTTATTTTTGCATGCTATAATTGTATTAATACGGAAACGTTAATACATGTGTGTTTAATAAACAAACAAAAAGTTCCTAGTTATGCCTCTCTCATAAACTAGTTCGTTGATTAACAAGATGATCACAGTTTCCTGATCATAGACATTGGATGTTGTTAATAACGAGATCACAACATTAGTGTAATGGTGTGATCATCCGAAGTATAGCATTATTATCAAAGTCATTGAGTTTATATTGCTATAAACAACTTATGAAGTAATCCTAATCCTTAGACCATGAGATCATGCCAATCACTAACACTGGAAGAGTTTCTTGTTGACATCAAACGTCACACCATAACTGGGTGATTAAAAAGATGGCTTCAAAGCTACTAAAGTGTTATGTTGAGAATCATGGATCAAGAGTGGAATTTGTTCATCCCGATGACGGATAGATATACTCTGGGCCCTCTCAGTGATATCACATTGGTTAGCTTGCAAGCAAGTGATTTGATCACTAGAATGTTATATCACAGGAACGAGAAAAGAGTGCATGGCAGTAACGAGATCATACTAGGTATGGAGATACCGATGATCGAATCTAGGACATGTAATATATCGTGAAACAAAGGGATTAAGATACAAGCGTAAAGGGTTTCGATGATCACAGGAAAGTCATCATTGAATGTGTGGGAGTGAGTATGGATCTCCAGGTCCCGCTACTGATTATTGATCGGAGAAGGGTCTTGATCATGTCCGCATTATTCGCGAACCGTAGGGTGACACACTTAAGGGACACTGACATCCAGTTGGAGCAAATGTTTCATGCCGAAAGAATAAACAAGCGCAGGAATTTATTTCACTAGATACTGAAACAGGTTTTCGGGCGATATTGCATAAAGATGTTATGCATGTGAAATAGAATTCTAGCAAGGGGTTATTTGTGAATGTTTGTCATTAAAGTAATTGACAAAATTCTGAATAAAATAAAAGAGTTTTATTTAATGAGAGTTTGCATTAAATTTGGTGAAAATTTAATAGCAAGTTTGAGTGGGATTTTGAGTGGAGGGATTTGAATGGATTTTTGTGAGTGGAGTGTCCACCCACATGAAGAGGGAGGCAAGGGAAGCCCCATGCTGCCACCCCCTTGGGGTTCCCTCCCCCTCTCCTATAAAAGGCACCCCTCTCCTCACTTCTCACTCACACCTCCTCGTGAAGGATCTCTCTCCCCCTCTAGAATTTATCCCCCATGGTATCGGACTAGCGAGATACATGTTCCCGGTGGCTATTCGGCAAGAAAGGGTTGTGCTTCCGCTGTATCGCTGGAGCGAGGAGGTGGAGGTTGCTCGGTGTCTTGTACGTGTGTGCGAGCACGGATGCGCTGCTGCTTTGCGGCGCTAGGACTTCCTCTCGATCTTGAGATCGGCAAGAGATCGTCTACATCAACCACGAGTTGAACTCGTTAAGCTTTGTCGGTCTTCAAGGGTATGTTCTCTACGGATATACATCCGCCCGTTGTTTGTATCTAGTAGATAGATCTTGGTACATAGTTCCCATCGTAGGAATTTTTTTGTTTCTATGCTGCGAACCCTACAAATATAATAGTGGAAGAAAGGCCCTTAATAAGGGAAGCAGGGATTTCAAGTTTCATAAAGAGCTTCCAAAAAATATCATACTTGTTAGCTTTCATCTCTCAGTGCCCCTATCATAAGCATCTTGAAGTGATTAAGGTTAAAGTGAACAAACTATGGAGTATATTCTTGACAAAGTATAAGTTGGCAATCTCATGTCCCTTGAATACAAGGGCCGATGCTCATGCTACTCAACTTTAGTCACCTGTAAGTTCTTGTCATAGTAAGTACATGTGTATCATAGAGAACCGCCAACGGGGTACCCCTTCCACATGATACATGAGCTATCCCATAATCCAAATGACAAGGCAAGCAAACAATGAGCATATCAGCAATCTTCTTATTTACCATGGGAAAATGGTGCTTTTTCTCTCTCTTTCCTCTTTTCTCAATATGTCTCTTTTTTTATAAGAAGAAAGCTTCATAGATGTCATTATGGTGATGCTGCAAGTTTCCACCATGATTAGGCATGGCTTAGGCTAGCGGCCTAGGCATTTCTCTAACACGCATACATAACTCCATGGACTTACAAGCTCCCATTTCATTTCACACCGACAACATCCATAGACAAAAGAGCATGATATCAACTGTGTACAAAGTAAAAGTGCAATGTTGAAAGCGTTCTCCTTGATAACATGGTTCTGCTAATTCCAACATATAAGTGCAAGCATATACAACATAGATGACACAATAGTTCAAGTTTATTAGGGGAAAGTAAAATAAAGTGTGCCATCAAGTTTGTGAGAGCTTTAGTCATTCAGTTTTTACATAACAAAATACTTTTTAATTGGAAGATAGATGAAAACAAGAATATACTTGGAATGGTGTAACACACCATGCATAGGAATTTATAGTGGACACTTTGGAATAACTTGGTTTCTTGGGAGTTGGATGCATGAGTACTCATACAAGTGAGGCTAGGAAAAGACTGGGAGCAATCAACTAAGAGAGCAATAATGGCCATAATCATGCAGAGCAACAAAACATTACTAATCAAAGCATAAAGTGGTACTACAAGTCAAAGACTAAATGATCATAGAGGCTATGGTGACTTTTTCATAGTCATAACATGGTGTGAGCATGTGCCAAGTCAACCCAAACAAAGCATCAAAGGAGAATACCACAATACTATGCTTTTGTATGCTAAAACAACGCATGATTCCTTCAAGGCACACTAAACAATCCCAATTGTTTGGAACAAGTCATGCTACAGCAATAATCACTAAGCATAAAGTCAAAACAATATCTAGCATGACATGCTAAAGTCTAAGTCAGAGTCAAAGCAAGCTCCTCTTGTACTATTCAAGCAAAAACTTTCTACTCCTCTCAAACACTAATCAACTTATTTGAAACAGCACAACAAGAAGGGGGGTCCAAACTACTTTATTCAAGCAAACTAAACAAAAACTAAGACGCTCCAAGAACAACACAACTGTGCATGAAACAATAAAAACGAAGTGTCTAGAAAGACCTGAGCTTTTTATTGATGATGAAGGGGATGCCTTGGGCATCTCCAAGCTTTGACGCTTGTACCTTTTGAATATTTCTTGGGGTGACACGGGGTGGAATCCCCAAGCTTGAGCTTTTGTCTATTCTTCATCTCATTACATCATTCTCTCTCTACACCTGAAAATTTTCCTTCATACAAAACTTCACACAATCTTCATTAACAACATTAGTGTATTCAAAAGATAATAGACCCTTGGGTTTAGCTTTAGAATAGCAAAACTTTCACTAAAAACACAAGATACTGTAGCAATTCCCTCAAAAAGTTCAATTTTCCAAAAAGAACCCAAAAAGGAATCAATAAGAAGCAAATGCAAATAATGTCAGAAATCTGTCAAAACAGACCAGCTGGTAGAAACCGATTTTTTCGAAGACCTTCTGTTGCTCAAATCAAAAAGTGTTG
Organism: Avena insularis; assembly: GCA_023614405.1. Lineage (NCBI taxonomy): Eukaryota > Viridiplantae > Streptophyta > Magnoliopsida > Poales > Poaceae > Avena > Avena insularis. Next base: position 334,875,711 of record CM042689.1, on the reverse strand, counting down.
AAATAATGAAAGTTATCTAACATACTGGGGGATTTATTCATAAAATATCAGCTCAATCTGACTTACAGATATATTTCTCACGAATTTTTACGGTGGAGCTCAAAAATCTGTTTCGGGACAACAACTCCCCAAATTTTACTTCCCTCTCATTAGAGGTCATTCTTGGCACAAAAAGCAAATAAAAAGGATAAGGATAGGTCATTACTGAAGTAATAATTTCCAAGACTCAAGAAAACTTTTGGGTTATCTCCCAATAAGTAATTTTCTTTAACGCCTTTAAGTTAGGCACAACAAGCAAGAATCAAGTATTTTCAAATGAAGAAGAATTAACATCAAACCTTTCTTTCAAAGGAGGAGAAAAAAGCAACTTCTCTCTCCTCATAGGGAAGTGTTCAATACCTTTCTTGAATGGAAATTGATATTTAATGGTGCCTTCTTTCATATCAATAATGGCACCAACAATTCAAAGAAAAGGTCTTTCCAAAGTAATAGGACAAGAAGCATTGTATTCAACATCCAAAACATATAAATCAACAGGGACATAAGCATTGTTAACCATAATAATAACATCATTAACACTCCCCATGATTTTCTTCTTAGCATTATCATTAAGTGGGACATCCAAATAACAATCTTCCAAAGGTGGCAAATCACGAATTTCATAAATCTTTCTAGGCATAATAGAGACACTAGAACCAAGGTCACATGAAGCTTTGAGATCAAAGTCATTTACTTACATATTAATAATGGGTTCCCAACTATCTTCTACTTTCCTAGGAATAGAGGCTTTGTGTTTCAACTTCTCTTCCTTAATTTTAATAAGAGCATTTGTAATGTGTTTGGTAAAAGCCACATCATATCACTAGCATCAGGACTTCTAGCAAGCTTTTGTAGGAACATAATTACTTAAGAGATATTGCAACCATCAAGATCAAAATCAAACTTAGCATCACTAGTAGTAGACTCATTGGGTTTAGACATTGTGGTAGGAGGAATAGAGACTTCTTGTGGTTTAGTAGCATCCATATTGGTGGTGGTACTAGTGCACACACTACTGTTTCTAGCGATTTCGGCTTATCTTCCCCATTTAGCATGTAGTTGAGCTAATAGTCTAACATTTTAATCAATAGTAACTTGTATGACATGAGTACCAGCAAACGTATTTTCAAAGGTTTCAGGTTTATCAGCCATTTTATTAATCAAAGAGGACTGTGCTTCAGACAAAGAGGAAATACTTTCTCAGCACTCAAATTGTTTGACTGTAAACTAGGAATTTCCCTATTCAAATTCTCAAGTTGATGACTAATATTTTTCAAGATAACAGATTGTTCTTCCATAGTTTTAGTGAATATTTTCTTCTGCTCATATTGCATTTGCATGAAGTTTTTAGTAGATCTTTCAACTTCTAGAATCCTATCTTCACTAGGCATTCCAGATCTACCATGATAAGTATTGCCATTATTAGGAGGATAAGGCCTATAGTTATTACCATAAGTATTGTTGCCAAAATTATTATTCCTAATGAAGTTCACATCAACTAGCTCTTGTTGAGCAACCAAAGAGGCTAGAGGAACATTATTTGCATCTATATGAGCTTTTCCATTAACAAGCATAGCCATGATAACATCAATTTTATCCCTCAAAGAGGAGGCTTCTTCAACATAATTTACCTTCTTACCATGTGGAGCTCTCTCTGTGTGCCATTCAGAATAGTTGACCATCATATTATCAAGGAGCTTTGTTGCAGCACCCAAGGTAATGGTCATAAAGGTACCTCCAGCAGCTGAATCCAACAGATTTCTTGAAGAGAAGTTTAAACCTGCATAAAAATTCTGGATAATCATCCAAGTAGTCAGTCCATGAGTAGGACAATTCTTTACCAAGGATTTCATTCTTTCCCAAGCTTGAGCAATATGTTCATTATCAAGTTGTTTAAATTTTATTATTTCACTTTTCATAGATATAATCTTAGCAGGAGGATAATATTTTCCAATAAAAGCATCTTTGCACTTAATCCAAGAATCAATACAATTTCTAGGCAAGGATAACAACCATTCTTTAGCTTTTCCTCTCAAGGAGAAAGGAAACAATTTGAGCTTAATAATATCTCCATCTACATCCTTATATTTTTGCATCTCACAGAGTTTAACAAAGTTATTGAGGTGGGCAGCAGCATTATCAAAACTAGCACAAGAAAATTGCTCTTTCATCACAAGATTTAACAAAGCAGGCTTAATTTCATAAAAGGTAGCATCAGGAGCAGGTGGAGCAATAGGCGTACTCAGGAAATCATTGTTGTTTGTGCTAATGAAGTCACGCAACTTGGTGTTCTCAGCACAATTCATTTTTGCAAAAAGAGCAAACCAACAACAGTAACTAGAGTAGGAACTAATTTTTTGTGTTTTCGATAAGAAAAAGCAAACCAAACGAAACTAATTTTTTGGAATTTTTTATAAGAAGAAGCAAACTAAATAAGGCAAAAGAAACTAAGCAAAACAAAAACAAAGTAAAGGGAAAGGTTGTGAAGGACTCCCCTTGTGAAGCCGTCCTTAGCCTCTCCGACAACGACGCCAGAAAAAGCTTTGATTGCAGCTCAGATCACTGTAGAGCTTCGTTGGGAGACCCCAAAAGGAAGGTATGATGAGTACAACAATAAGTTTTTCCCTCAATAAGAAACCAAGGTTATCGAACCAGTAGGAGGAAGGAAACGACTCAAAGGTGTTGCTAGCAACTTGGAAACCTGCACAACCCAAACTCAAGACTTTGCCCCAACGAATAGTGAGGTTGTCAATCTCACCGGTTTGCTGAAAACAAAGGATTAACTGTATGGTGTGGAAGGTGATGATGGCTTGCAGAAAGTAAACAACAACAGTGGAAGATGTATCAATGGTAAAGATTGGATCGGGGTCCACAGTTCACTAGAGGTGTTCTCCTTAAGATAAACAACATAACGTGCTGGGTAAACAAATTACAGCGGGGCAATTGACAAGACAGAGCAAGGCATAACAATGCAATACTAGACATTCATGATCCTATAAAATTTGATTGGGCAATACAACAAGATACATAGACCGTCATCCAACTTCATCTATGACTAGTAATCTACCTTTAGGTTATCATCCGAACCCCCTCTAGTATTAAGTTGCAAGCAATGGATAACTGCTTTAAGCAAAGTGTGTAAAGTAAACAATACACTTGTTCCATAAACAAGAGATCGTTGTTTTCTCCCTAGTAGCAACAACACATCTACAACCTTAGAGATTTCTGTCACTTCCCCAGATTTAATAGAGGCATGAACCCACTATCGAGCATAAATACTCCCTCTTGGAGTCACTAGCATCTACTTGCCAAGATAGCTACTAGAAACGGAGAGCATGCAATATCTCAAACAACACAGACATGATAGAATCATTAACCAATCTGACATAGTAATCTCAATATCCATCGGATCCCCGCAAACACAACATGCATGATTACATATAGATGATCTTGATCATGAACGGAGCTCACAAGATCTAAACATGATAGCACAAAGGAGGAGAAATTACCATATAGCTACTGTATGGACCCATAGTCCAAGGTGGAACTACTCACGCATCATACCGGAGGCTGGCATGGTGATGAAGAAGGCCTCCAGGATGTTCTCTCCCCTCTGACAGGGTGTCAGGAAGAGCTTCAGATCCCCCCGATCTAGGGACGATGGCGACGGCGGCTACAGACTGTTTCGTGGAAGATTAATCGGGTACTTAGCGTTTAGGTATCGGGGGCTTCTTATAGACGAAGAGGGAGGACGAGGGGGTGCCCGAGGTGGCTGCACCCCCCAGGCATGGGCCAGGCCAGGCCGCACGGCCAGGGTGTGTGGCCCCCTCGAGGCCCTCCTCTGTCTCATCTTCTGGCTCTGTGTTCTCCTCGGTAAAATAATGACTTTGGATTTTGTCCCGTCCAATTTCGAGAATATTCATTTTTTGACGTTTTTGGAACCAAAAACAACAGAAAACATCCAACTGGCACTGTGACATCTTGTTAATAGGTTAGTTCCAGAAAACATATAAAAATACGTCAAAGTGTAGACAAAGCAAAGCAAAGTGGATACTAAACAAGCATGGAACATCAAAAATTATAGATACGTTTACGACGTATCAAGGGTACAACCTCCACCGCATTAGGCGGTAGTCGACTGGACGCAACCATAGACACACCAGTCCTCCATAGGTCCGGTCGGGCTTAGCGGACCCGTAAAGCCTCCGCGAAGGCATACCAGTCCCATGGCGATCCGGCTGGACGCCGACAAGCCCGTAAAGTCCGCAATCAAGCTGCAACAAGCCGGCCGAGGACACCGCGGATCCCCTCCACCCTACCTGCCCTGATCTGCAAAGCATCAAAAGACGAACCGGTTGTCCCGCCTTACCTAGATATGGACCCAAAGGGGCCCAATCTGGACAGCCATGGTGCAGCCAGCCATGAGCTCTGCCTGCTGCCGCTGCTCCGCGCTGCCTCGCCGCCCGCAACCGCGCCACCGCGCCGTCTTGCCCCCAGCCAACGCTGGCCCTCCGCTCCGTTAAGCGCCATGTCATGCCACCGTCGTCCAGCCACCGAAGCATGGGGAGGGCGTAGAGACCCGGTCCTGTCCGCCGTGCACGGCCCAGATTGGGCCCGGTTGGGCCTAGATCTGGGCCAAGAGGCCCGCGCCTCCATGGAACCGCCGCCCCCCGACGGCTGACCGCCATTCCTGAAGCAGTCGACCACCGCCGCCGGAGATGCTCCCCGCGTAGAACCTCCGGGAGAGTGGGTAAAGGGCCGCCACCAGAACCGCGCAGGCTTGGCCCAGTGGCACTCACCGATGGCGGTGGGTAGGGAAGAGGAAGGGGGCTCAGGATGGGAAAGGGACGGAGGTCGCCCCACCGCCTGCGGGGGCGAGCGGAGGAGAGTTTTTCCGCCCTCCTTTGCTACTATGTATGAACCGCATCATACTGTATCGACAGGGCCTAGCAGAAAAAAATGATTATTTTCTTCTGTACCATTTCACTTGGGCAGCCATCTTTCTATCACTTTGCTTCAGCAGAACAATAGTTGTTTATCGGTATGAATCGGACCAACTTGTTGCTTCGCAGAAGCCATGAATCGATGCTACACTATGTGCGAAACCGATTTCTAAAAGTCTTTGAACCGCTTTAAGCACAAATAGTGTATGGTCTCAAGATATACGTACAGTCATGTGGTTTCTTTTTAGCTGAGTGGGCCGGTCTAGATTAGTGCAGATGTGATTTACATCTGTGCTATAGTTAGTTCATCAAAATTACTACAACTTAATATTTTTCTTGATTGAAAAACCGAATAGCTAGTTTTTTCTTAACTACAGTTAACCGAAAGCTAGCTAACTCGAAAGCTTCAGTTGTTCGCTTAAATTAGGGTGAACATGAAAAGCACAGCTACAAGTCTAAAGTTATAGAAAAATTCAGCCTCGGAGGTTAACGATCTGGCAACCTATGAGCGAAAGCAGTTTTGCACACATCGGCATGCTAATTTTGACTTGACTTGTGTTGATATTTGACTTGTTTGCCCAGAATATTGATATTTGACTTGGTTTATGAGAATATAGATGTTTGACTTGTCCAATGAGTACCAAGAACAACCGTTGCCAAATCAATTTGTTAACTGTCTCCATTGCTCAAAAAGTTCAAAGCATTGAGATATTATTGTATACCGCTTTTATTAAGACGATGTTTTGCATGTATGAACAACTAAGAGGGTGGTTTTGTGCCTGGGAGGTTGACCACTGAAAATGCTTAGATTGCCTATGAGTGTTTGCACACGATTCGAAACCAGAATGCCAAGAAAACCCTTCTTTTCGCTGAAAATTTATTGAAAACATATGATAGATTAGAATGGAGTTATCTACATGGTTGTCTGTGCAAGCTTGGTTATGATACCTCTTGGATTCAATCGATGATGAGATGTATTACTTGTGTATGCTATGTCGCTCGTGTCAATGGCGATCTTCCAGAACTGGTTGTGCCATCCAAATGAATTCGCCAGGGCGATCCAATCAGTCCTTATTTGTTTCTTCTCTGCATTGAGGGTTTGTCAAATTTACTAAAACAAAAGGATGATCGAGGTGAGCTCCACGGTATTCGTAATGGTAGACTCGCCCCTACATCCCATTTATTGTTTGCAGATGACAACATCTTCATTGCAAGAGGTGATGATGGGAGTGTGGATGCTCTTAGGAATACTCTCCATATTTATTGTGAAGGCTCTGGTCAGAAAATAAATCTCGAGAAGTCATCGGTTTTCTTTGGTACCATTGCCATGAGCAGATGAAAGAATGTGTGAAGAGAAAGTTGGAGGTGCAAAGTGAAGTGCTCATCGATTTTTATCATGGGATGCCTACTTCTGTTGGCCGGTCCCCCCCCCATTCTACCTTCAACTTTCGGTATGATAAATTATGGAAATACATAAATGGAATATTGGGAAGACCGATGTCTAGGTTTGGTAAGTCTATTTAGGGTTCCGGGAAAAGGTTCAGAATATATTGGAGTCTATCTAGAATGTTCTAGAAGATTCCTAGGGGTCCACCTGCAATGTGGGGCCACATGGGCCTAAAGAGGGGGTGCCCTGGCCTCATTGGGCCAGGTCTCCACGGCCTCCTTAGGCCCATGCGGCTATAGGGAAGGCAAACCCTAAGGTGTAGGGAAGGGGGTTTCCCCCTCCCTCTTTGGATGCCGTCGCCCACCATATTGGAGGGGGCAAGCCAAATGGCTGCCCCCACGCCTATATTAGAGAGGGTAGGGGCTGGGGCACTACCACCCTTTGCTCTGGCCACTGCCTCCCTCTTATTCCTGAGATACTTTCCCTCCTCCCCGCAAAGACGTGGAGCGAAGCCCCCCCCTCTCTCTCTCTCTACCATAAACAAGCAACATCGTTGTGCTTCCGAAATCTCGTGGAGATCTTCTCTCTTGCTTGCGGAATCAAGGAGTAGGAGACGAACTCAAGCCGGGCGTGTGGATACCGCGGAGGTGCTGCCCATGCGCTGCTTCATTGGTTTGATACGATGTCGTGTACGACTACATCATTCACGATCTTTGATTGTTAACACTCGTATGGCTTCGAGGGTAAGTAGATCGGATCTCCCTCACTACTAGCTTCTCTTAGATCATATCTCTAGGTTTTCTTCTGCATATCTCGTAGGATTTTTTTTCCCATGTAACGAACCCACCATAAGACAAGGATCTCCTTTATCTCCTTATCTTTTTGTCCTAGCTATTAGTGAGTTATCCATATCCCTACAGGAATCCATGACTTGCTGGACCAAATGCCCTCCAATTCACTCTTTCCTTTCTGCAGGTGATCTTCTCATTTGCGGTTCAACAACTTCACATGAGGCCGGCTCAACATATGAAGCAAATCATCAACTCCTATCAATCCTTAGGACAATTACCTAACTAGTCAAAATTAGGTATTGCGTTCAGTAAGTATGTCGATCAAGCCGTCCAAATGCAATTAGATCAATTTTCCATGTTCCTATTATATTGATGAACCTTCACTCAACTAGGACACTAAGGCCTTCAATTTTATTATTGACAATTTCAGAACTAGGCTTTCCATTTGCAAATCAAACTCTCTTTCTCATGCAGCTAGAGTGGAGTTAATTAACTCAGTATTTGCTTACATCCCTGTTTACTACATGTCCAATATCATTTTTTCTAGGAAATTTATTGCTAAGATCACATATATATTATAAAGAAGTTCCAGTGGTCTGGTACTAACTCTGAACCTAGCACAAAACCTCTTTGTAAACCATGGGCTCATTCTTTCAGCAGCTTGGATGATTGCACAAAATCCCAATAGTCATCTCCACAAAATCCTTAAATCCAAATATTTCTAGGATAATTCAATCTGGACGCCTAAGTCTAACGTTACAAAGTCTTCTTTCTGGGCGTCTATCCTTAATTAAAGTCATTTCCATGATGCAGCAACACTCCTTTTATCATATACTCCCTCCGTTTCAAATTACTCTGCACGCACGCTTATCTAGATGGGCTAGTATTCTCTTATTTTTCGTTCAAAAAATTCCCGAGATTTTTGAAATAGCTAATACACATTTCATACTATCTAGTTCAAAAAATTTAGAATTTTTTTGGATAAAAAATGAGAAAGAACTAGCTAGCCCAGAATACTTGTGAGAATTGAAAGAAGAAAGAATATCTAATAAAGGGGACGTGTCACTCTGGAGTACACCCTGGTGTACAGACTGGATAAGAATGCACGATGATCTTATCATTCCACCAACATGTTTTATCTATCTAGCCAAGGTTAAGGTGCTTTGGAATCCTGGATGCAAGGAGTGGAATGAAAACTTGATTAACTCCCTGTTTTCGCAACCCTGAGAATATGACGATGGATGATTAATCTCATACTACTGTTGCCAATACCCAAGAGCAACTTAGATTAGTGTGGATGAGGAACGCACAGCAGCGCATCTGCCTGCTTAAGACGACGAGCTAGCGCCTGGCATTCGACCAAGTCAGCAGCGCCCCGCCTCTCCAAGTCCCCGTCCCCGCGCACCAACCCGGCAGGCGGCAGGCCGAGTCCGGTTGCCACGAAGACGCCAACGCGCACATCTACGTAGCCTCCACCCGGTCCGTAGGCGCGCAGTCAAGGCTCGTGGCCACCGGAGCCTTCCTTCCACGTCCACAGTCCTCACCAACCCCACACCTACCCTGTTCAGTCTCAACCTCAGCTGCGCTGCCTATTTAATCCCTGCCCTGCCTCCATTCAGCTCCAAGAAGAGCCACTGCAATTCGAGCTCCTCTTCAGCAACGCAGCACAAGTCCGTTCCATTGTCGAGACAAAGATCGACAATTTCACAATCCAGATACACATACACACCTAGCATCCTCCAGCTAGCTCCCTTGCTTTACTAGATCTTAATTTGCAAATCTCCATGGAGTGCGAGAACTTTACCGCGAACGGCGATGGCATGTGCGTGGCGAAGCCGGCGCGGGCCGACCCTCTCAACTGGGGAAAAGCTGCGAAGGAGCTGTCGGGGAGCCACTTGGATGCCGTGAAGCGGATGGTGGAGGAGTACCGCAGGCCGGTAGTCACCATGGAGGGCGCCAGCCTGACCATCGCCATGGTCGCCGCGGTGGCCGCCGGCGCCGAGACCAGGGTGGAGCTCGACGAGTCCGCCCGCGGGCGCGTCAAGGAAAGCAGCGACTGGGTCATGAACAGCATGGCCAACGGCACCGACAGCTACGGCGTCACCACCGGCTTCGGAGCCACATCCCACCGGAGGACCAAGGAGGGTGGCGCCCTCCAGAGGGAGCTCATCAGGTTCCTCAACGCGGGAGCCTTCGGAACCGGCAGGGACGGCCACGTCCTGCCCGCCGCGACCACCAGGGCCGCCATGCTCGTCCGCGTCAACACCCTGCTCCAGGGCTACTCCGGCATCCGCTTCGAGATCCTCGAGACCATCGCCACGCTTCTCAACACCAACGTCACGCCGTGCCTACCGCTCCGGGGCACCATCACCGCTTCCGGTGACCTCGTTCCGTTGTCCTACATCGCGGGCCTTGTCACCGGTCGCCCCAACTCCATGGCGACCGCTCCGGATGGCACCAAGGTTAACGCCGCGGAGGCGTTCAGGATCGCCGGCATCCAGCATGGTTTCTTTGAGCTGCAGCCCAAGGAAGGCCTCGCCATGGTCAACGGGACCGCGGTGGGCTCCGGACTTGCGTCCATGGTGCTCTTCGACGCTAACGTTCTCGGCGTCCTCGCCGAGGTTCTCTCGGCCGTGTTCTGTGAGGTCATGAACGGTAAGCCCGAGTACACCGACCACCTCACGCACAAGCTGAAGCACCATCCCGGTCAGATCGAGGCCGCGGCTATCATGGAGCACATTCTAGAAGGCAGCTCCTACATGATGCTCGCCAAAAAGCTCGGTGAGCTCGACCCATTGATGAAGCCCAAGCAAGATAGGTATGCCCTTCGGACATCGCCGCAGTGGCTTGGCCCTCAGATTGAGGTCATCCGTGCCGCCACCAAGTGCATCGAGCGCGAGATCAACTCCGTCAACGACAACCCGCTCATTGACGTGTCCCGAGGCAAGGCGGTCCACGGTGGAAACTTTCAGGGCACGCCTATCGGCGTGTCCATGGACAACACCAGGCTTGCCATTGCCGCGATCGGCAAGCTCATGTTCGCCCAGTTCTCAGAGCTAGTAAACGACTTGTACAACAACGGCTTGCCATCCAATCTCTCCGGCGGGCGCAACCCGAGCTTGGACTATGGCTTCAAGGGTGCTGAGATTGCCATGGCCTCGTACTGCTCCGAGCTCCAGTTCTTGGGCAACCCAGTGACAAACCATGTGCAGAGCGCTGAGCAGCACAACCAAGACGTCAACTCGCTCGGTCTCATCTCTGCCAGGAAGACCGCCGAGGCCATCGACATTCTGAAGCTCATGTCCTCGACGTTCATGGTTGCACTGTGCCAGGCTATCGACCTCCGCCACCTGGAGGAGAATGTCAAAAATGCCGTCAAGGACTGCGTGAAGACGGTGGCTAGGAAGACCCTGAGCACCAACGACAAAGGCCATCTCCACAGCGCACGCTTCTGCGAGAAGGACCTGCTCCTGACGATCGACCGCGAGGCGGTGTTCGCCTATGCGGACGACCCTTGCAGCGCCAACTACCCGTTGATGCAGAAGATGCGCGCGGTTCTCGTGGAGCACGCCCTGGCTAACGGTGAGGCCGAGCGGGACGCGCAGACGTCGGTGTTCGCCAAGCTCGCCGCGTTCGAGCAGGAGCTCCGTGCGGTGCTTCCAGGGGAGGTCGAGTCAGCACGGCGCGCCGTGGAGAACGGCATCGCCGCGCAGCAGAACCGCATCGCCGAGTGCCGGTCGTACCCGCTCTACCACTTCGTGCGCGAGGAGCTCGGAACCCAGTACTTGACCGGAGAGAAGACGAGGTCTCCTGGGGAAGAGGTGGACAAGGTGTTTGTTGCCATGAACCAGGGCAAACATATCGACGCGCTGCTTGAGTGCCTCAAGGAGTGGAACGGTGAGCCACTGCCCATCTGCTGAAGAGTGAATCAAAGAACTGAAGAATAGAGTGGTTCAGAATTCAGAAGGCTTCCACACACATAAGCTTAGTTAGTAAGCATAGTATACTGTTTTTTCATTGTAGTAATTTTGTGGAACTAGCTATAGCACACGAGTGTAAATCACATATGAATTATTCTAAACAAGCCCACTCATTTGAAAGAGTCTGCATGTACATCTTGGGAACGGTCTTTTTATTACAGCGACGGGTAGTTAGTACGTATAAATTCTACAGCCAACAAACTGCGCGTGAAAAAGGCTGCGCATGTGTGGAGATCAAAGACGACAGGCATTACCACGTTATCTCTCGGTAAATGCCTTTCTTCTTACCAAACTACTCGCTTCGTTTGAAAATATAAGATAAATATAAGATGTTTTAAGTTTGTGAATGAGATGTATCTAGACATATTTTAGTGTCTAGATTCATTTGAACCTATATACTAAAAGTTGTCTAGATACATCTCTTTCACAAACCTAAAACGTCTTATATTTCTAAACAAAGGGAGTAGCAGTGTGACCCTCGCCAATGCGAGGGCATCATGTTTAGCTTCTCTTAAACATTAGGTAATTTCTCTAACATGTTGGACGTTTTTTCCTCCAAGTTTTCCTTTGCTGCAAAACACCTGATATTTTACACAACGTTACATTCTTAAATATTTGAGTGACATTTATTATGTATATATTCTTATGCCACTAAGAACTAACCAAATAAGATTCTCAAAAAAAAGAACTAACCAAATAAGATTATGGAACATTTCCAAAAAAAAAATCTAACGGTTTTGATTTTTTCAATAACCTGGTTATATATTGAGGTGTGGAGTTGTCAGAACAGCAATAAAATTAAGCCACAAACCCGTTAGATCATCATGTGTTCCCTAGTGCCCGTGCGCTGTTATTTGATGTGAGGATAATATTTGTAAGTGTTCTTATTATTCATTTTATCACTAGCAAATACCTATTATTTCTGTTTACCTAACACATACATACAATTCCAAAGGTGTAACTTATAATTCTTTTGTATATTATGATGTCGCTATAGAAAAAACTCCAATTGAAATTATGAAACAACTTTAAAGAATTTTTTTGTTAGACAATGTTTTGGACATGTCTTAAATGAAAGTTTCAAACTTTTACTGCATATAATGTTTGGTATTTATATTGATAACTTATGTTAGACTCTTTTCAAAAAGTATATTAATATTGTTCTATACATATATGATAGTTAAAGTAGTGGTCAAAGCTCAATCTTAAAGACCATGTCAATGTCAAAAATGATATCTATTTGTGATATGAATAGAATAATAGTAGATACTATATAGACACACAATATATATTAGGAATTAGTGAAGAAATTACTTGCCAAGAGGTTGCAACTTCTTAAGTCTTTGTACCATTCTCATAAGTTTGTTGTAGTAAAACATATGTGATTCTATAGTTGGAATATAATTGGGCATGTAAGAGCATACACGTGAAAGACCATCTATTAGGTGCTTCAGTAAATGGTTGGTACAAAATAATTTACACCTCCATTTGCGATGACAATCTAACATGTACGGATAAAATCTCTAACACAACAATAATTCCCTCTGAAAAATCATTTAGACTCTAGGAACTATTACTACATGTAATACTTATAATATATTTTTAATCTATTGGTTCCCACAGAAAGTTTTGCAAAGCCAGCCATGTTCACGTCGAGTAGGATTTAATGCTTTGCACGTGTGTTGAAATTTATTACATGCATTTTATACAAAATGGCAGTGGTTGTATATGACATGATGAACTACACCTAAGTAATAATTAATAAATTAAGGGGGGCATGTTGTGTTGCATAATATAGTATGTGAGTTAGAGGGTCATGTCCTGTGATTCATATTCTTTCTAGGTATCTTTATGTAGTAACATGATATTATCAGAGTAATATCTTGTTATATGTATATGTTGGCTGTGGATATACATTTTTTTGGTTAAAAGCACACTTCTTTAGGGTCTCTTCCTGTCAGAGGAATCGAAGGAAAATGAATAAAAAAACATATGAATTCGAAAGAAAAAGTGAGTGCAAGATAGATGCATGAATGGAAAGATAGGGATAGTTAATTTTTTATAGATCAAAAGGGATTTTATTTCCCCTGTTCCTTTTCAAAGAAAAGAAACAAAACCAAGGTCACAGAAAACATCCAGTTCCGTACAAGAAACAGGAAAGAAAAGCTAAAGTTATTACAGTTTCCAGAAATGAAAGCTCATCAAGAGAGAGAGAGAGAGAGAGAGAGAGAGAGAGAGACCACCACACTAAGAACTAGAGAGGAACCAGAGGAAGGAAATATAAAAGAGGGCCGCTCCACCATCGCGCTCAGGTCACCATGTGAATGGATTCTTCTTCACCATGGTGGAGCTGCAGATACTCCATCGATGCCCTTTCTCCATGAGATTCCCTCGTAGCAGTGTCCTTCCAAGATGATATCCAACCAAAGTCTGAGCAAGTTATCTTCAAGTCAGCCTCAATGGTCTTTTGAGCTTTCGTAGGAGGCGGTCGCGAATTGGAAAGTTAGCCCCTCTCCGAGATCTTTGAAGGGAACCTTCCAATTCCTTAGATAAGACAACACTAGATGCCAAACTTGTTTCATATTAATCCAGGTAGCCTTATTAAAAACTAGTCTATTTCTAGAGTTCCATAAACCCCAGAGAACAGTAGAAGAAACTACATTAAAGTGCAAGAACTTCTTATTACATAACCATTTACTAGCAATGGATTCAAAATTTGAAATAGGGACATTAAAAACCTTACAAACCTCAGACCAGAGAAGTTTAGCTACTATACCGTCAAACATTAAATGATGCACCGATTCAAACTCTCTGCAAAACTCACTGTTGCCGCAAAAATCTGCCACGCAACAACGAGATAACCGTCGTACTTTCGTGACGACGAACGGATGATTTTCGAGCAAATCAACAAAGAATTCCTCGCTTTCGTGGAGGAGATCTGACCGTTTTTTAGGACAAAACGGCAAAGATCCGATCAAACCCTAGGCGGCTAGAGCTGAACGGAGAAGAACGAACAGAAAAAGGATGTACATAGAAAATAAGCTGTTTGTAAATAGATCGATTGAGGGCCTCTCAATCGGCCACGGCCTTGGTATTTATACCCGGCACGCTGGACTTGGCGTATAGGAAACAAACTCTATACCGACTATAATCTGGCCATCAAAACTGGTTATCATGTGTAGGCTTTTAAATTAGCTAGCTAACCTACATCACGTGACACCTTTAGCCAAATTCATATACAAGTACTCTTGCTTATGAATAAAATAGTGTGTCCATACTGCTAATGACAACCGGTCGTATATATATCATGTGGATGCAATTTTCACCATCGCACTTTTCTTTAGGGTAAAATCCTTCCAGCTTGGTATCCGAGGCCAGGTGATGCTTGTCCTCGCCATAGCTACGTGTTGGCTCAACCAATCCCAAAATCTGTACAGAACTTGCACTTGGTAGCATTGTCGTGATCCAGCTGTAACTAGATTTTGTCCTCTGTCTATGCAAAAATCTGCTGCAAAACTTAAACAATTTATCAATCAACTGATTAGCTTGATAGAATATTAATTTGGCCCATATATCTCTTGCAGTCAAATTTTGTAGTTAACACATGCCCCCTGTTTTTGGTATAATAATATTTATCAAAAAACACTATACTATTACCTCAGGATGATGTTGATCAATTCATCGGCCACATATGATTGCTTAGGGCGATGTCTAAAGAACACGTCGGCCAAACTTTTGCTTTCATGATGTTTAAATAACTCACCAGCCATTTTTCTTAGGTCGATATTTCAAGTAACATATCGGCCAAAATCTTCTTAGGGCGATACTCCAAATACTATATCGGCCATGACATCATTAAGCCTCTTGCCACATACAAGGATAATACTTTTTCAAATATTTTCCATTGAGGGCCTTTGGCAATTTCACTCCCTGAAAGATTGCACAAAATATGAATTTTCAGGAACGATATCTACAACAGTATATGGTCCTTCCCAACTCGGCGACCATTTACCGAATTTCCCATCTCTAGTCCCAATAGGTAAAATCGTTTTCCACACTAACTCTCCTATTTGAAACGATTTTTTCCTTTACCTTTTTATTATAAGCCTTAGCTACTCTTTTTCTTTTTCAATCTCTCGCAAGGCTCTTAATCTTTCTTCTGGAACATCGTCTACTCCATCCATCATCAAATTATTATAATCTACAGCCGACAAATTATTTTGCCTGGCTACTCGAAGAGCTTGTAAATTAACCTCTACAGGCAACACCGCCTCCTGTCCATACACTAACTCATACGGTGTCACTTGAGTCGCTCCATGCTTAGATAACCGATGAGCCCATAAAGCTTCCGAAAGCACCTCATGCCATCTTTTTAGATGCTCCTCAATTTTCTTCTTTACAAGCTTAATTAGAGTCTTATTGTGTCAACACCCGGATTTTTAATCCCAGATGCCTGATATGCCATACATCGCAATCCCAGGATTACCATTTTTGCGAGACATAACAGATTTGGATATCACAGTACATCATCCATTACAAACCATACCTAAGGTCTTACACAAATAAGGATCTCATGATCCAGTTCTTAATACAATTCAAGCAGCGGAATAACGTAATCATAACGGTAGCATAGGCGAAGCTCCATCTTCGGGGTCACAGGAAATGCTGATGATGGGAGATGATCCTAGTTGTCGTAACCTTCCTACGGTCCATCATCCTGATACTCCTCTTCATAGTCTGGCCACGGGAATAGCCAGGGACAAAGCCATGAGTACTCTTTAAGTACTCGCAAACTAATACTAACAGTTAAGAGGGTTTTTGTAGTAGGACACTAAGATCTAGGGTTGTTTTGCAAAAAGCTAGATTTACCTCTACTAAGTTCAGAAGCAAAGAAAGCTAGTTGAAGTTTTATAACACCTAAGTGGGAACTTGAATTTCATATCACAACCCTGTTGTGGTCAAGTCAAAATCTCAATCCATTTCACAAGTCATTTGGAAAACATCTGACGGGGGAACAGTATGGCCACTCCAACTGTCCATAACAGCGGACGCGGCTATTCGAATAGTTTGACACTCTGCAGAGATTATACACTTTCACCATAACATTCGATACATCCGTCAGGAACAAATTCTGAATTCACCATACTCAGTATGCGGATAATCAATCCTAACCTTTCTATTACATGCCCTAGTATAGTCACTTCTCCTGTGAGTTTGGCCTCCCAACCATGACCAACTGTCATCTTGGGTACTGCACAGGTGGACAATCTTCACAAGGTAGCCGGAGCTCAGACCTTGGCCGAGAGGGAAGCCATACTAAAGTATATAAATTTTCAGTCAAGCCCTACCCAAATTTTCGGGTATTGTGGTTATACGGTAAAATTGGAATGGTATCGCATCCAGACAACCATCAGTTTTATAAAGGGCTAAGGCTCATGCCTCAATATTTTTAGCATCAAAATCATCTGGTGTTCGAGAACACATGTCAAAACATTTTAGTAGAATGACTCATCATTCTAAGGTTTTCATAACCAGTTTCACCAAGTATTCCTATCTAAAGTTTGATCAAGTTTTATGCTTAGCACTAGCATCTACAAGTGGTGGTAAGTACTAATGATGGGTAGTAAACAAGTGGGGATTTGCTAAGTTCAAAATCCTGCCTTAGGATGACATCAAAATTATCTAACTTAGGCCAAATTTTATGCTCTTTATGCAACCTTCCAATATCTTTCTAGTATCTACAAATCACTATGTAAACTCTAAGAGAAAGCTTTGATAGAGAAATAAAGCTTAAAGCTCGCAAGTAAACGCTAGGATGGTTTAACAAATGGTATGAGATTGCTAAGTTAATAGCTTGCATAGATAGGGTAACTTGCAAGTATTAGCTTGCTAAATCAACCCGTGGTATTAGGCTTGCATAAGTATCAGTATAAGATTGCTAAGTTGCAAGTGTTAGCTTGCCTTGTGCAGAAAAGTGGTTGAAGTTCTCCTCGGATTCTTCCTCGTAGTATCCTCCTTCCTCCTCGTATCCTTGGTCGGTACTAGCGTCTATAAATAAATACGATGTACTCAATCACCAAATAACACTTAACTACTTTCAATCATCACACAAGGGTGTACCATAGATGATCTAGCATCATCACTTAACATTACAAGATTAAGGCATTTGTCTTATTCATTTTAATTTGAGAAAAGTAATTTCTACTCATTGAAAATCTAATTAAGATTTAATATTCTCCAAACCAAACATGGGATCATGTTGACACATGTCATCACCACATATTTCAGTATATGGGAATGTGATTTAAAGTGGTGTCACAATTTAATAAGGTTTAACCTTTTTATTTTTATTAAATTAAAATGACTAGAAATGCCTATGTGGCATTCTTTTATTACTTGGACATTATTTCTGTAGTGAAACCCATATGTATTTATATATTCTGAAAGGTATGGTCAAATGTGATTTTTGAGAGTTGGAATCAACTCAAAAGCTCTTATGGTTGAAATTTGAAAAATGTTTGAATGCAGAAACGCTTCTGACTTGTTATTTTTACCAAGGTTGATCTATAGATCCTAATGATTTGAATCGAACGTGCTTGGATTAAGCTTTTCAGTACCTTTCTAACAAAATTGGTTTCATGCAATTTGGTTCATTAAATCGAGCTGGGTTGATTTTTGAAACTAGGTACAAAACTGGGTCTGAATTAAAAAAGAAAGTCTAAATTTAAACTGTTGGGTCGCGCGGGAGAGGTTAATGGGCCGGCCCAGTGTCACTCCGCAGCGCGGGGCACAGCTGACAGGGGGGTTCCACCAGTCAGTGGCTCATAACGTGCGAAGCGGTACGAGGCGGTGTGGTTCGTTGGATTAGAAGGGAGATCGACCGCTGAGGGTCGTCGTTGACGATGAACATGTCACCGGTGAGCTCGAATCCTAGTGGCTCGGTGGGGGTGCACAAGGGGCATACCAGGGCTCCAACGACAACGGCGAGGCGGGCAAACGAACAAGTGGTTGACGGCGAGCTCAGGGACGGTCGAGGCAGCTCCGGGGGTGGTCGAAATCAACAACCCCCTTCTCCTCTAGAGGCGGCCTGCTCCGGCGCAATTCCGGCGAGCTGCTGCTCCTCGTGCTCCGGCTCGAGGGTGGAACGATCAGTGAGGTGAGGGGAGTGGGATGGTGTGCTTCAAATGGCTTGGGGTGGCCTCCTTTTATAGGCTCGACGGCGAGACCGAGTCGGATGGGCAAGCGACAGTGGCGACATGGCTATGGGCTGCTAGCGGCATGGCTGAGGTTGGCGATCGACGGGCAGTCTCCTGGCGATGCTCTAGAGCTTAAATGCGTGCGTAGGGACGGTGGAAATCGGTCGGGAACGTGCGGTGCTCTGGAAGGCAGAGGCGGCGAACTCCACGGCGAGTGATGGCTACGGGGTATGGGACGGCAAACGGGGGTGTCTGGCGTGTTCCTAGGATCATGGTGAAGCGTTGGGCATGGGCTGCGGTTGAGGGGTGGCGTGTGCATGCGTGCCGGGTGTGGAGCTCTGGGGCGAGCTCGGCATGTCATAGTAGCACTGGGCGCGTGGCGTTCCTGGTGGTCCATGGCTTGCACTGGATTGGGGAGGGGACAGTGGGCGGCGGTGAGATGCTGGCTACCTCCCAGACAAGGTGGGCAAGGCTAGGGTGGCTGCTATCTGGCCGGTGACAATGGGGTGGCATGGTGAGGCTCGACCTGCTCACTATTGATGGCAAGGCAAGCTTATAGTGGTGCTAGATGTTTACAATTGAGCTAGATGATCTACTAAATACTAGTTGCAACCAGAGAGGGAACAAGTTAGGACAAAATCACTGCACACTATAGTGTTTATGATTTGTTTGATTTGAATCTGCAAGGTGTTTGATGAAATGGCCGCAAGAAACTTACTTTTTAATTTTGAAAAGATTTTTGGTGGGTGTGCTAGGCATGTGTTGGGGATTCTGTGGATGCTTGGGTTTTGAAAATTGAGCTGGTTTGAGTGGTTTTTGAAATAGTGGGATCTTCCCATATGAGATAGATTCAATTTTAAATTGTCATTTAAACTTATCATTTGAATGTTTCTGGAAGATCACAAAGTGGGCCTTGGTACCTCATTATGAGTACTATAAAGGGGTGCAAAGATCCACCATTGTTTCTGTTAAGTTTTGAGTGCTTGGAATAGCCAAAGTAGGTATGGTAGTTAATTTGGCCAAAGTGACCATTCACTCCATTTGTTTATTTTGAGTTGTTTGTCTTTGGGAAAAGTTTGGGGATTGTTTAGATGATGTTTAATTCACCTAAGAATCATTTTACAAGCAAAGAAACACAGAACCATGGCAATTCAAAAGAATCCTAATTTTAATACACATACATATGAATGCTTCCATAATTTTAGATAAGAAAGTTTTTGTTAACCCTAATTTTGATGATTAGAGTTTGATGATCCATGTTTAATATTTTTGGGATGTTACAAACCTTCCCCCCTTAAACAAAATCTCGTCCCGAGATTTGAAAAAGGACAAACAAAGATTACCTAGGATATGAAGAGATCGAGAAACTCTGTCCTGATGTGATCTTCGCGCTCCCAGGTAGCTTCTTCTTCCGTGTGGTTGCTCCACTGGATCTTGAGAAACTTGATGCTTCGGGTCCTGGTGGTTCTGAAAGCTTCTTCCAAAATATGGATGGGTACTTCGGGACATGTTAGGTCATTGTTGATCTCCATGGTCTGATGATCAATGTTCTTGAACACTTCAGTCTTCTCCGGGACTTCAAGGCACTTGCGGAGTAATGAGATATGGAACACATTGTGCACGGCTGACATCTCTTCGGGCAGTTCCAATTGATACGACACTTCTCCTTGACGGTTCAGAATCTTGAAGGGTCCGATATATCTGGGGGCTAACTTTCCTTTCTGTTGGAAACACTGCATTCCTTTCAATGGCGACACTTTCAGGTACACAAAATCTCTAAGGTTAAAAGTGAGGTCTCGACGTCTCTTGTCGGTGTAACTCTTCTGCCTCGACTGGGAGGTCTTGAGGTGCTCACGAATCTTGTGAACTTTCTCTTCTACTTCCCGTAGGATGTCGGGTCCGAAAATCTGACTCTCTCCTACTTCCGACCAATTCAAAGGGGTGCGACACTTACTTCCATACATGAATTCAAATGGGGCCATTTGCAAACTAGCTTGGTAACTGTTGTTGTACGAAAATTCTGCGAAAGGCAGACAGTCTTCCCGTTTAGATCCATACTCTAATACACATGCTCTCAACATGTCTTCGAGTATTTGATTTACTCGCTCCGTTTGTCCATCGGTCTAAGGGTGATAAGTTGTGCTGAAATCTAGTCGGGTTCCTAAACCTTCTTGGACTTTCTTCCAGAATCTCGAGGTAAACTGAGTTCCTCGATCAGATACGATGTTCTTGGGGACTCCGTGCAAACTAACGATTCTAGCGATGTATAACTCCGCTAGCTTTGAACTCTGATATGTGGTCTTGACTGGTAAGAAATGGGCGACTTTGGACAATCTGTCCACTATGACCCAGATAGAGTCATTTCCCCTACTAGAAGTAGGCAATCCGGTGATAAAGTCCATTCCAACTGAATCCCATTTCCATTCCGGAATCTGTAGAGGTTGCAACAATCTAGCGGGTCTTTGATGTCCGGCCTTGACTCGCTGACATATATCACACTTGGCGATATAGCTTCCGATTTCTCTCTTCATCTTATGCCACCAAAATTGCTCTTTCAAATCTTGATACATCTTTGTTCCTCCGGGGTGGATAGAATAGAGAGTATCATGAGCTTCCTTCAGAATAACTTCTTTCAACACTGAATCTGCTGGTACACAAAGACTTCCTTTGTACCACAGAACTCCTTCTTCGTCTTCCGTAAATCCGGGTACTTTGCCTGTACCGATACGACGCTTGATTCCGTCGATACTAGCATTTCCTTCCTGCGCCTCTTTGATCTGGCTGATCAAAGTGGGTTAAAGTTCTATGCTAGCCAAAAATCCTTCACTCACTAATTCCATTCAGAAATCCTCCATCTCTTTGTGCAGGCTTGGTTGCTCCTCCAAAATCATGGAGTTCAAGCGGCACGGCAATCTGCTAAGGGCATCTGCTACCACGTTGGCTTTACTGGGGTGATATTGAATGTCCAGGTCATAATCCTTGATTAGCTCAATCCATCTTCTCTGCCTCATATTCAGCTCCTTCTGAGTGAATATATACTTCAGGCTCTTGTGATCTGAATAAATCTCACAATGGTTTCCCATCAGGTAATGCCTCCATGTCTTCAGGGCTAGAACTACGGCTGCGAGTTCGAGGTCATGGGTTGGATAGTTTTGTTCATGCTGTTTCAGTTGTCGAGATAGATAAGATATAACTTTTCCTTCTTGCATTAGCACACATCCGAGATCGATCTTGGATGCGTCACAATATACGTCAAAGGGCTTCGTGATATCCGACATGATTAAGATTGGGGCTGAAATCAATCTTCTCTTGAGTTCTTGAAAACTCGCTTCACATTTGTCCGTCCATTCAAACTTCTTGTCCTTCTTTAGCAATTGGGTCACGGGTCTGGCGATACTCGAGAATACTTCTACGAACTTGCGGTAGTATCCCGCCAATCTGAGAAATGCACGAACTTCGGTTTGAGTGGTTGGGGCTTGCCAATCTTCGACATCTTTCACCTTTGCAGGGTCAACGGCAATTCCTCCGGCTGATACAATGTGGCCGAGGAATCCTACCTCCTGTAACTAGAATTCACATTTGCTAAACTTGGCATACAACTGATGCTCTCTAAGGGTTCCAAGAATGGTCCTTAGGTGTAGCTCATGTTCTTCTTCTGATTTAGAATAAATCAGAATGTCGTCGATGAAAACAATGACAAACTTATCCAGGAAGTCCATAAAAATCTTAGTCATGAGATTCATGAAATAAGTGGGGGCATTGGTTAATCCAAAAGACATGACAGTATACTCGTATAATCCATATCTGGTGGTAAAGGCAGTCTTGGGAATATCCTCTGCGTGAATCTTGAGTTGATGATAGCCAGTTCTAAGATCAATCTTAGAAAACACCTTGGCACCGGTCAACTGGTCAAACAGATCCTCTATCTTGGGTAATGGGTACTTGTTCTTAACAGTGACATCGTTCAATTTTCGATAATCCGTACACAAACGGTTACCTCCATCTTTCTTGTCCACAAACAAGACAGGTGATCTCCATGGTGACGCACTTGGTTGAATCAATCCAATTTCCAGCATGGCATCCAGTTGCTTCTTCAGTTCTGCTAGTTCGGACGGGTTCATACTATAAGGTCTCTGGGCTATGGGTCTTGTTCTAGGGATTAATTCAATGATAAACTCGATATCCCGATCTGGGGGCATACCGGGCAAAACATCTGGAAATACATCGGGGTATTCACAGACTATCCGGACTTGGTCAATGGTGGGTTGGGTTATACTCTTGTTGCACTTGAATTGACGAGGTAAGGTTTCAGATACATGCTCGACTGATATTCCGGCTGTACTGGTCATGGTTATGGCTTTCTTGGCACAATCAATTAATCCTTTATGTTTGGACATCCAATCCATTCCTAGTACTACTTCCAAACCTTTAGTTCCGAGTACTATCAGATTAGCATAAAAATCTATGCCATGGATTCGGATAGGGACGGCTTTGCAAATTTGCCTAGCTTTGGTGGTTGAACCGGGGATTTGAACAATCATAACATGCTTCAGTTTGGTTGGTTGAATCTTACTAGTGCATGCAAATTCTTTGATGATAAATGAATGCGATGCACCAGAATCAAACAACACTCTAGCAAGTACTGAATTAATAGAAAACATACCCAGCACGACATCTGGTGCTTCCTGGTCTTCTTCAGCATGCATGAGAAAAAGACGGCTGTTGCGGTTGGGAGAGTTCCCTGGGGCAAACCTTCTTCCGGGCTGAATATGACGCTGCTGCTGAGCTGGGTCATTTGCATTGGGGGCTACGACATTCTTCTTGGGGCACTCATTGGAGTAGTGACCCTTATTTCCACAGTCATAACAAGTCACTTGCGACTTGTCCTTTGCTGCAACAGGCACAACATTGCTTCCAGTCCTCGGGGCAGTGTTGGTGTTGGTGGTAGCATTGTTGTTGTTGAACTTGGGTGGTGCACGGTTGAAATTGCCAGAGTTGCTGGGGTTGTTGTGATTTCCTCCGGGCCTTGGGTTTCCATGGTTGGGATAGGTCGGACGGTTCATCAGGGGTCTGTTGGTTCTCGGGGCAAATCCTGGAGATGGGTTAGGGCAATACTTTGGTGTATGATGGGTTCCTGGCTGATGCATCAGGCGACGCTTGCGGTTCTCATTGGCTTGGTTGATCTTTCCTTCCATCTGAATGGCAAAGTCGACTAGGGCTTCAATATCAACAAAGGGGATATTGACTAACATAGTCTGCATCTCATCATGAAAACCATTCAAGAATCTTTCTTCTTGGCTTCAGTGTCAATCTCATCCGGGGCATACCTAGCTAATGACAAGAATTTGTCACGGTATTCCACTACAGTCATCCTTCCTTGCTTCAGTTCTCTGAATTCATCTCTCATCCTCTTGATCAAACCTGGTGGCACATGGGTTCTACTGAACTTGACCTTGAATTCCTCCCAGGTCATCATCTGTCCTCCGGTCATTGCACGAACGTTGTTCCACCATGCTCTTGCATCTCCGGCTAGATAGTGTGTGGCGAACAGAACTTTCTCGTTGGCTTCCACTCCGGCGACTTCCAGGTTGTTTTCCATGGTTTGCAGCCAATCATCTGCATCTAGGGGCTCTTCTGACTTAGTGAAAACAGTTGGGTTGGTGTTCTGGAAATTCTTGAGCTTAGATCCATGGTTGTCCTGATTTCCTTGGCCTTGATGGTTGTTGCCCATCTGAGCTATTTGCTAAAGGGTGACTAAGTTGGCTTGACATTCTGCTCTTTCATCTTCGCGGTCAAAAACCAACATTTGCAGGATCTGCAACATCGGGTCCGGGGATGAACCACTTCCTCCGCGAGGCATCTGAAGATTGAGACAGATCATGAGAAAAGAGGGAAATTTCTAAGGGTCCGGGTTTTTGAAAAGTTTTTAAAGTTTGACTTAGATTTTCTAGCAACTTGCTTTTCATTCATTCATTCATATCACATGGTACAACACACACCACAACAAAGGAAAACAGATGTTTGTAAGAACCATTCTGGAAACTACGATACAGTGGGACCAAATACAACTCACTAACGCTAGTGCTCAAGTGCTACTACTCCTCGGAGTCGGTGTAATCGTCATCCTCATCATCGTCATCGATGAAGGCGAAGTCCTCCTCATCGGTGAAGAAGTCCATGGCCCGATCCTCCATAAAGTCATCATCATAACTGAGATAGGAGTAGGGATCTCCACGAAGATCCTCTCCGGTATTCTCCCTTTCCTCCAACTGCATGTCTTTCTCGTGGATGGTCTCCTCCAAATCCGAGATACGGTGGCGAAGACGGGCAATGATGCGCTCCTTCTTGTCGAGCTAATGGTGACGAGACTTGCGATCCTTCGCTAGCATGGCGATGGTCTGATCCGTCGTCTTGATGATGGCAGACTTGTGGTTGGAGTAGTCACGGGCATTGTCCATTTCATGCTGAAGATCATACAACATGAAGCTAAGGTGGTCCAACTGAGTCTTCAGCTCGGGGTGATGTGGGGCTTCCAGTGGTTGTCCCATAGCATCACGCCTTGGGTAAAACTCAAAGCGGGTACCCTTGATCTGATTGATACTCTGCCTACATAGACGGGCAAGAGCTTCCTGCATGGCCCTGGCAAGTCCATCTAGCCAGTTGTTCTCTCTTAAGGTAAACTGAATTCCCTCTGCAGTGGGAGGTTCGGTCTTTCCTCTGAGACTTGCAATAACTAGCCACTGCAGATCTTGTCCTCCTTGATATCACAGATGCCTGTTATGCCATACATCGCAATCCCAGGATTACCATTTTTGCGAGACATAACAGATTTGGATATCACAGTACATCATCCATTACAAACCATACCTAAGGTCTTACACAAATAAGGATCTCATGATCCAGTTCTTAATACAATTCAAGCAGCGGAATAACGTAATCATAAAGGTAGCATAGGCGAAGCTCCATCTTCGGGGTCACAGGCAATGCTGACGATGGGAGATGATCCTAGTTGTCGTAACCTTCCTGCGGTACATCATCCTGATACTCCTCTTCATAGTCTGGCCACGGGAATAGCCAGGGACAAAGCCATGAGTACTCTTTAAGTACTCGCAAACTAATACTAACAGTTAAGGGGGGTTTTGTAGTAGGACACTAAGCTCTAGGGTTGTTTTGCAAAAAGCTAGATTTACCTCTACTAAGTTCAGAAGCAAAGAAAGCTAGTTGAAGTTTTATAACACCTAAGTGGGAACTTGAATTTCATATCACAACCATGTTGTGGTCAAGTCAAAATCTCAATCCATTTCAAAAGTCATTTGGAAAACATCTGACGGGGGAACAGTATGGCCACTCCAACTGTCCATAACCGCGGATGCGGCTATTCAAATAGTTTGACACTCTGCAGAGATTGTACACTTTCACCACAACATTCGATACATCCGTCAGGAACAAATCCTGAATTCACCATACTTAGTATGTGGATAATCAATCCTAACCTTTCCATTACACGCCCTAGTATAGGCACCTCTCCTGTGAGTTTGGCCTCCCAACCATGACCAACTATCATCTTGGGTACTGCACAAGTAGACAATCTTCACAAGGTAGCCGCAGCTCAGACCTTGGCCGAGAGGGAACCCATACTAAAGTATATAAGTTTCCAGTCAAGCCCTACCCAAATTTTCGGGTATTGTGGTTGTACGGTAAAATTGGAATGGTATCGCATCCAGACAACCATCAGTTTTATAAAGGGCTAAGGCTCATGCCTCAACATTTTTAGCATCAAAATCATCTGGTGTTCGAGAACACATGTCAAAACATTTCAGTAGAATGACTCATCATTCTAAGGTTTTCATAATCAGTTTCACCAAGTATTCCCATATAAAGTTTGATCAAGTTTTATGCTTAGCACTAGCATCTACAAGTGGTGGTAAGTACTAATGATGGGTAGTAAACAAGTGGGGATTTGCTAAGTTCAAAATCCCGCCTTAGGATGACATCAAAATTATCTAACTTAGGCCAAATTTTATGCTCTTTATGCAACCTTCCAATATCCTTCTAGTATCTACAAATCACTATGTAAACTCTAAGAGAAAGCTTTGATAGAGAAATAAATCTTAAAGCTTGCAAGTAAACGCTAGGATGGTTTAACAAATGGTATAAGATTGCTAAGTTAATAGCTTGCATAGATAGGGTAACTTGCAAGTGTTAGCTTGCTAAATCAACCAGTGGTATTAGGCTTGCATAAGTATCAGTATAAGCTTGCTAAGTTGCAAGTGTTAGCTTGCCTTGTGCAGAGCAGTGGTTAAAGTTCTCCTCGGCTTCTTTCTCGTAGTATCCTCCTTCCTCCTCGTATCCTTGGTCGGTACTAGCGTCTATAAATAAATACGATGTACTCAATCACCAAACAAAACTTAACTACTTTCAATCATCACACAAGGGTGTACCATAGATGATCTAGCATCATCACTTAACATTACAAGATTAAGGCATTTGTCTTATTCATTTTAATTTGAGAAAAGTAATTTCTACTCATTGAAAATCTAATTAAGATTTAATATTCTCCAAACCAAACATGGGATCATGTTGACACATGTCATCACCACATATTTCAGTATATGGGAATGTGATTTAAAGTGGTGTCGCAATTTAATAAGGTTTAACCTTTTTATTTTTATTAAATTAAAATGACTAGAAATGCCTATGTGGCATTCTTTTATTACTTGGGCATTATTGTTGGAATTATGCCCTAGAGGCAATAATAAAGATGTTATTATTATAATTCTTGTTCATGATAAAGTTTATATTCCATGCTAGAATTGTATTAAGCGAAAACTTTAATACTTGTGTGGTTTGTGAACAACACCGTGTCCCTAGTACGCCTCTATGGACTAGCTCATTGATTAATGATGGTTAAGGTTTCCTAACCATAGACATGAGTTGTTGATTAATAATTAGATCATATCATTGGGAGAATGATATGATGGACAGACCTAAACTAAGCAGAGCAATTAGATCGTGTCATCGTGTTCATCTTTGCGAAGCTTTTCTTATGTCATATATTGTATTCTTAGACCATGAGATAATGCAACTCCCTGGTATCGGAAGAAATCTTTGAAGTCATCAAACGTCATCCTATGAGAGGGTGATCATAAAGGTGTCTCTCAGGTGATCGGAAAGTACCTGTTGGGTTGTATGTATCGAGATGGGATTTGTCCCTCCCAAATCGGAGAGACATACTTCAGGCCCACTCGGTAATCGATATCAACACCGCTTGCAAGCACGTGGTTAAGGAGTTAATCACAAAGTTATATCGGATTACGGAACGAGTAAAGTACTTGCTGTGAACGAGATTGAACTAGGTATGACGGTACCGATGATTGAATCTCGGGCAAGTAAAATATCGCGCGACGAAGGGAATATATATATGGGATTAATTGAATCCTGGCATCGTGGTTCATCTGATATGATCATCGATGAATGTGTGGGAGTCAATATGGGTTTCCAGACCCCGCTGTTGATTATTGATAGAAGATCATGTCTGCATATTCTCGAACCCAAAGGGTCACACACTTAATGTGTCTCGACGCTAGGATAGATTGGATAATTGGTTTATGAGTTTTTGTTCAGAGTCTCGGATGAGATCCAGGACATCACGAGAGGTTACGGAATGGTCCGGAGAATAAGATTCATATAAGGCAAAGCAGATTTTGGAGTTCGGAATTGTTTCAGGTTAATCGGTATTATACCGGAAGCTTATAGAACCTTCCGGAGTGGGACCAACGTGGTCCCACTTGTCGGGAGGGGGCATGGGCCTATGAGGGAGTGCCCTGGCCGCATTGGGCCAGGGGAACAAGGCCCCATAGGGCCCAGCCGGCCAAACCCTAGGGAAACCCTAGGGGAGCTTCTAGAGGGGGAAACTTGCCCCCCACTCCTCCCTCCTTTGGCCGCCGGCCTAGGACTTGGGGGAGGGGCAAGGTACAGCCGCCCACCCCTCTATATAAAGAGGGCTGGGGGCGCACCCCTCCCACACCTCCTCCACAACCCTAGCCGCCCTGCTGCCCCTCCTCTCTCTCTTCCTCCCGACTGCGCGTAGGCGAAGCTCTGCCGCAGAAATTCTCCACCGCTTGCACCGCGCCGTCGCATTGTAGATCTAATCCATCTCCCCACCCCAATTGCTGGACCGAGGAAGGAGGAGACGTCGAGGTGCTGCACGTGTGCATCTCTCGGAGGCATCGCCACTTGCGGTGTTAGATCGGATCGGATCGCGAGGAGGAGAAGCGACTACGACTACATCACCCACGTTCCTTCGAACGTTCCGCTGTGCGAATCTTCAAGGGTATGAAGATCTCATCTATCCCCTCTCATTGTTTGCATCTTCTAGTTTAGATCTTGGCTTTCCCCGTTCGCATCCGTAGAAAATTTTGATTTACTATGCTGCAAAACCCTTCAATTATTTCTATAGTGAAACCCATATGTTTTTATATATTCTGAAAGGTATGGTCAAATGTGATTTTTGAGAGTTGGAATCAACTCAAAAGCTCTTATGGTTGAAATTTGAAAAATGTTTGAATGCAGAAATGCTTTTGACTTGTTATTTTTACCAAGGTTGATCTATAGATCCAAATGATTTGAATCCAACGGGCTTGGATGAAACTTTTCAGTACCTTTCTAACAAAATTGGTTTCATGCAATTTGGTTCATTAAATCGAGCTGGGTTGATTTTTGAAACTAGGTACAGAACTGGGTTTGAATTAAAAAGAAAAAGTCTAAATTCAAACCGTTGGGTCGCGCGGGAGAGGTTAATGGGCCGGCCCAATGTCACTCCACAACGCGGGGCGCAGCTGACAGGGGGGTTCCACCAGTCAGTGGCTCATAACGTGCGAAGCGGTACGGGGCGGTGTGATTCGTTGGATTAGAAGGGAGATCGATGGGTGAGGGTCGTCATCGACGAATGAATATGTCACCGGCGAGCTCGAACCCTAGCGTCTCGGTGGGGGTGCACAGGGGGCATACCAGGGCTCCAGCGACGACGGCGAGGCGGGCAAATGAACAAGTGGTCCACGGCTTGCACTGGCTTGGGGAGGGGACAGTGGGCGGCGGTGAGATGCTGGCTACCTCCCAGACAAGGTGGGCAAGGCTAGGGTGGCTGCTATCTGGCCGGCGACAATGGGGTGGCATGGTGAGGCTCGGCCTGCTCACCATTATTGGCAAGGAAAGCTCACAGTGGTGCTATATGTTTACAATTGAGCTAGATGATCTACTAAAGACTAGTTGCAACCAGAGAGGGAATAAGTTAGGCCAAAATCACTACACACTATAGTGTTTATGATTTGTTTGATTTGAATATGCAAGGTGTTTGATGAAATGGCCGCAAGAAACTTACTTTTTAATTTTGAAAAGATTTTTGGTGGGTGTGCTAGGCATGTGTTGGGGATTCTGTGGATGCTTGGGTTTTGAAAATTGAGCTGGTTTGAGTGGTTTTTGAAATAGTGGGATCTTCCCATATGAGATAGATTCAATTTTAAACTGTCATTTAAACTTAGCATTTGAATGTTTCTGGAAGATCACAAAGTGGGTCTTGGTACCTCATTATGAGTACTATAAAGGGGTGCAAAGATCCACCATTGTTTCTATTAAGTTTTGAGTGCTTGGAATAGCCAAAGTAGGGATGGTAGTTAATTTGGCCAAAGTGATCATTCACTCAATTTGTTTATTTTGAGTTGTTTGTCTTTGGGAAAAGTTTGGGGATTGTTTAGATGATGTTTAATTCACCTAAGAATCATTTTACAAGCAAAGAAACACAGAACCATGGCAATTCAAAAGAATTCTAATTTTAATACACATGCATATGAATGCTTCCATAATTTTAGATAAGAAAGTTTTTGTTAACCCTAATTTTGATGATTAGCGTTTGGTGATCCATGTTTAATATTTTTGGGATGTTACACATTTCTAGATTCGCCTGTCCATTAGCTTGTGCATAATAAGGCGACGAATCAACAACTTAATTCTAAAAGATTCGGCAAACTCACGGAATTGATGAGACATAAAAGAGAAACCTTGATCAGTAGTTAAAGTTTGAGGAATACCGAATCTATGAATAATATGCTCCAAGACAAAACTAATCAACTCTACATGAGTCATATTCTTTAAGGGAACCGCTTCAGTCCATTTGGTAAAATAATCTATAGCTACTAGGATGAAGCGATGCTTCTTAGAAGATGAAGGATGTATTTCACCAATAAAATCTAAACCCCATCCCCTAAACGGCCACGCCTTAATTATAGGATTCAATATAGCCGCGGGTGCTAGCTGTATATTTCTGAATTTTTGACATGCTTCACAACCCTTATAGTACCAAAAACAATCATCTAATAAAGTCGGCCAGTAAAAATCCGTTCTTTTTAATAACCATCTCATTTTATGAGCCGACTGATGTGTCCTACATATACCTTGATGAACCTCACCCATAGCTATTTTAGACTGATCAGAATCTAAGCATTTTAAAAGTACTCCGTCTATAGTTCGGCGATATGATTCTTCATCCAACAACGTATATTTTAAAGCTTGTCGCCGAATTTTTCTATCTTTTTTTGTACTTGGATCCTTTAAATAATTTACTAACGGAACTCTCCAATCTCTAGGTTCTAAGTTATTCTCTAATTCGGTAGTTCCTAACTCATGCACCGAATCATGATTGCCATGTACCGCTGATTCTTGAACTTAAAATGTACCAGCTGCACCATGCATCAAATTACCTTCCAACGAGCTAGACACTACATGAGCTAGCATCGATTGTTCTAATATAAAAAACTTTCCTTTAATAATTTGATAACCGGACGCCTGCTGTGCCAAACCATTAGCTCTATAATTTTTTTTCCTAGGTATATAATGGATAGTGAATGTATCTAAAGATTTAATTATGTCTAAACATCGGTCCAAGTAGCTATTTAGTAATCCGTCAAAACACTGAAATTCACCCTTAATTTGTTGTACTACTAGAAGCGAATCTCCAAAATCATCTATATCTTTTACACTCATATCTACTAAACTTTGTAAACCACACAATAAAGCCTCATTTTCAGCTTGGTTATTAGTACAATCATATTCTAAATGGACCGATGTTTCATAGACAACATTATTAGGTGAAATTAAAACGTTGTCGACGCCTTGTCCATCTCTACAAACCGATCCATCAAAATAAAGCTTACATGGGCAAACGCTAACATAACTAATATCTTATTAATCCTTAACTCTATGATCAACAATAAAATCGCCGATAACTTGACCTCTTATAGCATGCAGCGATTCATATACTAAATCATATTCTATTAGCGTATAAGCCCACTTTCCAATCCTACCACTAAGAATCGGTCGTTGCAATATATACTTAATTATGTCGGCTTGGCAAGCTACCACACATGTACTAGAAAGTAGATAATGTCGAAACTTGGTACATGCATAATATAAAGACAAGCATAACTTTTCAATAAACACTCGTACCGAGTCTCGGTGTCGAGCAGACGACGACTTAGATATGCAACGATGTACTCCTTCCCGTTGTCTTCTTGTACCAACACCGCACCGATCACTGTATCTTGTGTAGCAATATATAACCTGAACGGCACACCAGACTTGGGCGCTCGCAATACCGGAGGACTCAACAAGTATCTATTTATATTATTAAAGTCCTCCCGCTGTTCTGTCCCCCAAGTAAATTCGGCTTCATGCTTTAGCCGAAGTAAGGGAACAAATGATTTATTTTTCCTGCAAGGTTAGATATGAATCGTCTCAAGTAATTATTTTTTCCCAATAACTTTTGCACATCCTTTTTACACTTGGGCTCCTCCAACTTTCTAATTGAATCTACTTTTGTCGGATCAATCTCTATGCCTTGTTCATGAATAATAAACCCCAAAAACTTTCTAGCGACACACCAAAAGCACATTTGAGTGGATTCATTTTTAAACCATACCGGCGCATCCTTTCAAAAGCTAAACGTAAATCGGCTAAATTATTACCAAACTCATCCGATTTAACAACTATATCGTCAATATATACCTCTAGTATTATGCCTAAAAGATCATGAAATATCAAATTCATAGCACGTTGGTATGTAGCACCGGCATTTTTTAATCCAAACGTCATTACGACCCACTAGAATAAACCAACAAAACCTGGGCAACAAAAAGCATTCTTGGATATATCTTTTTCGGCCATAAATATCTGATTATAACCAGCATTACCATCTAAAAATATAATTACTTTATGTCCCGAAGCATCATTAATAAGCATGTTGGCTATAGGCATATGATATTCATCTTTAGGAGTAGCTTTATTCAAATCTCTAAAATCAACGCAGATCCTTATATTAGTAGTATTTTTCTTTTCAACAGGCACAATATTAGAAACTCATTCTGCATATCTACATGGCTGAATAAACCCAGCTTTCATCAACCGATCAATTTCTTCTTTGATACGGTCATACAAATTAGAATTAAAACTTCTACGAGGTTGCTTATGTGGCCTAAAACCAGTTTTAATAGGTAATCTATGCTCAACTAATTCTCTACTCAAACCGGGCATCTCGCTATAATTTCAAGCAAAGCAATCAATAAATTCTTTAAGTAATGCACATACCTCGCTTTTCTGATCGTCTCTCATGTTAGCATTGATAAATGTAGGCCTTGGATTACTTTCATCACCAATATCTACCTCCTCAAGTGGATCAGCCGATGAGAATCCATGTCCGAGCTTCTCCATATCACCAAAATCTTCAATAGTTTCATGCATACCGTTCTTTCCGGAACGATACTCCTCGGTGCGTCTTTGCAGCCATTTAATACTATCATCTTTACTCATCATTATATATATAAATTATTAAGCCGAGCTATGCTAGCCGGTTGTGCGTTTATAGGTACAAAACCATCTCTACGAACATTGATATAATCATAATCAGATAAATCCCTACCGGTCAAACATCGCATCTCACCGTGTTGCCAGTCAACCGGCGTCTCTGTCAAAGCAATGCAAGATGAATTGTTCGCCTCAACTATCTCCACATCATCATCAACCCACTGAATCAAGCACTGATGTAGAGTAGAAGGGATGCAACAATTTGCATGAATCCAATCGCGCCCCAAAAGAATATTGTAGGGCCTTTGACATCAACAACAAAAAACACAGTCGGCAATGTCTTGCTTCGGACTGTGAGCTCCATAGATATAACACCCTTCGCTTCAGATAGTTCTCCTGATAATCCGCTAAGTTCCATGTTGCTCTTCATTAACTCGCTCTCCTTTCGGTTCAATTTAGAAAACACCGAAAGAGGCATAATATTGACATCAGCACCACCGTCAACAAGCATGCGACCAATAGGCTTACCGTCAATATGTCCCTGGATAAACAGCGGCTTCAAGTGTTGTTCAGGCTTTTTCGGCTTCTCGAATGTAGCACTTTTCGGACCAAGAGCAAGCTCCGCGACTTCGGCTTCAGGTGCACGGAAGTCAGCAGGCAAGGCGAAAACCATATTAACGTCCATATCAGTAGGTGCATCATCTTTACTCTCTGAATTCTCATCAGTCGCATCATCAGAATTTTTATTTTCCTCTGTAGCAATGCGTTTCTCCTTCCAAGTTTCTGTAGGCATCACCATTGGTCTGGCTCGATTGAACCACTCATCGCGCCTCCGATCAACTATCTCCTCTCTGATTTCCGATGCTCGTAGCCGCTGGACACGTCGTTTCTGTGTATGTGTGAGACCCCCCGGGCACCACTGAGGTCCAGGTTTAGTCCCTGGTGCAACTAACGTGATCCTGCTGCCTCTCGCACATAGATCAACAGATACGTCAATCGAATTACCATTGCATGTATGTACGAGTGGATCCTTCGATGGTGTTGATTTACTATTGCATGCACATACCAGCTACTTCTCTGATTCTGCATGCACACCAGACTCCAAATCATGTAAACTAGTATCCTTGATTTCAGTATTATCAGTGCACCTTTGCTTAGGCTCATCACGTGTAGCAACATTTGCCTGACTATTGTTACTTCTGCCGGTTTCTAAACTGTGTCCCAATACTATATCTTTTCGAACCAGACGAGATTCTTATTGGTGATATATACTACCGTCCACTACAGCCGTTTTCGATTCTCTAGATTTCACACCATGGCTAGCAACAGACTCACCTGAATTATTAGCAGGCTTACGTTCAGCAGACTTCACCGGTACCCATATACGCGGGCTGTCATCGTTATAATTCTTGCCATCCGTACCGTGACTCGGCAGCCGGTCCTTTTGCAGAACAATTACATCACGTGACCGAGTCTCATGATTGAAATGGGATCTTTTCTCATGCATAACCCCTCTGAACATAGGCCTCGGTGGAACCCATCCCGGATGAAGATAACCCATCGGCCCTGCGGGATATGGCGCCCATGAATTGAAACCCCATGGAGTAAACTGAGGATACATCGGAGGCGGACACGCCCAATATGTCGGCTCCATTGGAAAATAGGGTCGCTGGTCATACTGATTTCCTCGCCAATGCTCATGCCCTCTAAAACCAGAAGGAGACCTCGGACGCTTATTACCTCCAAGCCGATTAAACACATTGTCGGCCTTGCGTGATGTATATTTTTCCAGCAGCATGCTCACAGTCGGCTTCGGTCTTGGAGCTAGTTTCTTTTTTCCATTGACCTTCCATACTCCTATTTCTAGAATTTTTGGCTTGATCATCCTTGGAGAAGCATTATTATCAACAAGATTCTTCTCTCTCGCAGACTCGGCCTGATCCGACCGAATAAGCATCTTCTTTGTCTCAACTTCAATCACATTAATAGGAAACGAGTCACTATCAAGCTTCATCTTAGAACCTTCTGTAAATATCAATCGTCCGTCATCAATGGCCGATTGCACTTGTCGACGAAACACGTTACAATTACAATCATTGGTAGCATGTGAAAAAGAATTATGCCACTTGCAGTAAGCTTTCCTACCCAATTTTTCTGCGGATGGTATTACATGACCTTCTCTCAATCTAACTAAATTTCCTTGCAGAAACATATCAAATATTTTATCACACTTGCTAACATCAAAAGTATACTTACTGTCCTCTCTTCTAGCAGGTGTAGGTTTCAAAGTGGGACATGTAAAAGGTTTTGATTTAGATGATTGAACCCACTCGGCTACACATATATCAAGATCATCTTCACTAGCCGAATCATCTTCATAATCTAAAGCATTAACTGTGTGGTTTTCCTTCTCTTTATTTCTATTATCTTTAAACCGGCTATATTGTTTAACATCTTTAGCCCGGTTTTCTTGCGCCAAAGCCTTTTGCAAAACCTGATTAACATCTGAGAATTCTTGACCTTCTAACTTATCCTTAATATGAGTAAGCAAACCTGAAAAAGCAAGATCAGCTAAATCCTTCTCGGCTATGTTAAGGCTGAAACAACGGTTTTTGACATCTCTAAACCTCCTAATATACTCATGAATACTTTCATTATATTTTTTCCTAACCATAGTTAAATCTAAAATTCGAAGTTCAGTTTCACCGCTATAAAAATACTCATGAAATTTCTGCTCCAATGGTGCCCATGCCAAAATAGAATTAGGAGCAAGCGACGCAAATCAAGTAAATACAGTACCGGACAAAGATAAAGAAAATAATTTTACCCTATAAACATCAGATGTGCCGACATCATTGCATTGTGCTAAAAGTTTACCTATGTGTTTAAAAGTTGATCTACCATCTTCCCCCATAAACTTAACAAAATCTGGAATTCTAAAACCACGAGGATATGGCGTCAAATCGAAATAATCAGGATATGGCTTCTGATACGCACGTGCTCTACCCTTAGGTTCCAAACCAAACTCCCTAAGTATATTAGCAAGTCTATATTTAAAACTATCAGTGGGTTGTGAAGAACCATTTTGTGGAACAGATGGAATAAAAGTACGTGGTGGCATTTCAGGCAAAGCAGTTTGAGCATATGTGGTTTGCTGCGGAGATACGATTAAAATATGAATCCGGTACCGGCCCATAAGGAATCCCGGTACCAACTGGTGGCAAAGGTGGTGTACTATATGCTATCGTTTGATAACTAGACTGCTGTAAATTAGAGTTAAAACTTGTGCTTCGATTATGGCTGTTATAAGCTTGTGAAACCGAAGTCGATACTATTGCAGGCAAAATTATGAGCCGAACTGCTAGCATAATTTCGGCTAGTTTGATTGTTGTTTAAATTAATGTGAGGTTGCGCTATATTAACCGATACACCGGGTATATAAGTATGACCAGGTAAATTTATGAATTCATTATTTTCCGAGGGCATCGTTCGTTTGTCACGATGTTCATCATTGATTTGTAGCACTAACGAGCGAACCTGGCGAGATAAACTAGTTTCAATTTCCTTATTAAATTGCTTTTTAAACTCGCCAAATTTACTAGTTAATTGAGTAATTGTGCGTGACACATCTGCCATATCAGATCCATACTTGCTAGCTACATATACGTCAGTCAGATGAGCAATATCTTCGGTTGAATTAATTACCTTCACGTCGAGTGCCGGAGGAGGGTTTCGCGGCGTTACCTTTTTTACGGCACCGCTCCTTGTCTTGAAGTACCCACTCAACTTCAATTTCAGCGCCTCAGCCTTCTGCTCTTCAAGCTCCCGCTCGAGTTCCTGCCGCACGTCTTCGGGCAGATCGTCGAGCGTGACGGGGATGATGTTGTCCAGGTTGAGATCGCTCGTGTCCTTGGGATCAGTCATCGTGTACTTCTTGATTTTCTTCCCCGGCGGAGTCGCCAATTGTGTTGCCGCAAAAATCTGCCGTGCAACATCGAGATAACCGTCGTACTTTCGTGACGACGAACGGATGATTTTCGAGCAAATCAACAAAAAAATTCTCGCTTTCGTGGAGGAGATCCGACCATTTCTCAGGACAAAACGGCAAAGATCCGATCAAACCCTAGACGGCTAGCTGAACAGAGAAGAACGAACGGAAAAAGGATGTACGTAGAAAATAAGCTGTTTGTAAATAGATCGATCGAGGGCCTCTCAATCGGCCACGGCCTTGGTATTTATACCCGGCACGCTGGACTTGGCGTATAGGAAACAAACTCTATACCGACTATCATCTAGCCATCAAAACTTGTTATCACGTGTAGGCTTTTAATTTAGCTAGCTAACCTACATCACGTGAGACCTTTAGCCAAATTCATATACAAGTACTCTTGCTTATGAATAAAATAGTGTGTCCAAACCGGTCGTATATATATATCATGTGGATGCAATTTTCACCATCGCACCTTTCTTTGGGCTAAAATCCTTCCAGCTTGGTATCCGAGGCCAGGTGATGCTCGTCCTCTCCATAGCTACATGTTGGCTCAACCAATCCCAAAATCTGTACAGAACTTGCACTTGGTAGCATTGTCGTGATCCAGCTGTAACTAGATTTTGTCCTCTGTCTATGCAAAAATCTGTTGTAAAACTTAAACAATTTATCAATCAACTGATTAGCTTGATAGACTATTAATTTGACTCATATATCTCTTGCAGCCAAATTTTATAGTTAACACTCACATTCTAAAGGTTTAGGAATATCTCTAGCTTTAAGATTATCTCTAGTCATAATTTTATTCTAAAAAAGCAACCAGAGAAAAACCTGAACTCTAGGGGTAATTTTCAGACTCCAAACTGCTGGCAAAAATACTTGTTGAACACCTCTAAAATTAATAATAGAATATATAAAACTGGAAAAGTAAACCCTTTTAGGAATAGTTAATTCACTTTTGCTTCGGTGTCCCCTTCCTATGGTGTGTGAAGAACCCCACATATTCTCCGCGGGTTTAGATTTGAGATTAAGCTAGGTAGCACACATAATAGGGCCATGCTGTGAGAGTTGAACTCGATGTGACCTTTGGGTATTTTCCTCTGCATTGCAGTACGACGTACGCTTTCCTGAAAGCTTGCGCTCTTCCTGTATATATCAATTTCTTTGGCCTATGGTGTCTCACGAACACTTGTGCTTAAAACGAGTCCGTCCGTCCACCGATCAGTCAGGCAGGCAGTGAGGAGTCTTGGCAGCACTTATATCGCCGAGATAAACCAGCACTGCGTTCACTGGAAGCTTCATTAAAAGACATGGAAAGTTGGAGACAGACTCGCTTTTGTTGGCGTCGTCCGGTCTTGGTCGTCTGGGCTATTTCCATCTGCGGATATGGGTAAATGACGAGCCATGCATGTTCCGGTCTGAATGCTTAAAGCCATTATTCTGATGCAAACTTCCGGTCCGGTCCGGTCCTGCCACTCGTCCGGGTGTGTGTGTGTGGGTGGGTGTGAAGTTTTGTTCTCAGTGAACACTTGACTTGACGGACTTGACCGTGTTGAGCACGTATTCTGGGATAATTCCTCACAGGTTTTACACTATATGCACGAGAGATTACATGGTAACTGCAAAAGAGTTTCAGTGATCGGTCTGCCGTTATTTGTTGTATCTTCAGCTTTCGACTTTGCACAGTTCCACCACACGAGGAACCCAGACGAGGAAGGAGCAGGGGAATCCTCTCTGCTCTTGCTCCGGTCGTCGGTCATCCGCGTGCACACTATATGAGACCACGCATGCGAGAGACTGACTGAAGATGAAGTTTCGGCCGTCGTTGGACGCATGCATATTCCCAGCCTGAGGTTCGGCCGATAGAAAACGATGGTTGGTGGTAACCTCCACCACGACTCCACGTCGATTAGTATGCATGCAGTTTTTGCTGAGGCGATCGAAAATGCAAGTCCTTTTCGTCTAGTCAAGTTCGTGCAAAGGCACTTACGTACCGAGCGATAATAATGTGGTAATGCATGTCGTCTTTGATCTCCACACAACACATGCGCAGCTAGCCGGCCTTTTCCACGCGCAGTTTCTTGCATGTAAAATTATATTATCCGTCGCTGTAACGAAAAGACCGGAATAATCCGGCATGCTATTTTCGACTTGTCCGATATTTGACTTGTTTTTTCAGAATATTGATATTTCACTTGTCCAATAAGTACCAAGAACAGGGGCGGATCAACCCCTTGCTTTAGGGTGCACAGGACACCGCAATTATTTTTTTGTAAAAAGGCTATTTTTCACATGTGTGTGACACCCTCAAATTAAGTATTTTAAGATCTAGTGCACCGTGTTCTAGAGCCGTGCACCCCGGCCACCCGCCACTGAGAACAACAGTTATGGAAACAATTTGTTGACTGTCTCTATTGGTCAAAAAGTTCAAAGCATTGAGATATTATATACCGCTTTTACTAAGACAGTGTTTTGCACGTATAAAACAACTACTAAGAAGGTGCAACCTACTTTGTCAATCACGCCAGCATGAGCCAAGTCTTATAGCAACTCCAACAGCTGCTAAAAAACGCGGCGCGCTAAAAATAATCGTCAATTTAGCGCGTGCACGGTTGCTTTTGCTCCTCTAGAAGACACGGCATAGTTGCGCGCGCTAAAAAAAAATCCGCGCGCGGTAATTTGCGCTCCGTGGCGCACCAAATTTGATGCACGCCACCCAGCGACGCGCGTGAAGCCCAACTGCCGCTGAAAACTCACCCGCGCCCACGATGTCTCCACCCCCCTCCCCCCATTTTGTCGGCGTCGCCGCTTCGATTCGCCACCAGCGACGCTTCTTTGCGCGCATTAGCTGTAGATCCGCCGCCGCCGTGCCTCCCCGCACCTTCCCCGATCTCGACGCGACGAGAATGAAGTAAGCTGCCGGCGTGATGCTACTTTTTTTTCGCCGCCAAGCAAATTGCCACCGTCGCACCTCGGCCAACTCGGAGCTGCCGCGCTGTCCTCCTCAAGTCGGGACGCTATTTGGCGCATGCTACGTGCTCGGCAAAATGGCCGCAAGGTGCGTTTCTCCGCCGGCCGCGCCATTTTTCCTCCAAATTTTATTTTAGTTTCAGTAGACGAAGTGATTTGTATTGTTGGAAAATAATTTGTTGTAGTGTTGATGAAAAACTTGTTGTATTTATTGATGAACAATTCCTATATTTGTTGTATTATTTCTGTACCATTTGATTGTGTCACAAATAATAACTAGACATTTTTTTTAAATTTATTTGGGTTTGTTTGATTTTCTTGATCCTATAGTTTATTGTGAAACATGTTTGCGCCGGCGCTGCGTGTTGCATTTTGTCGTGCCTGCTGGGTGCTTTCTTTTCTCTATTTTTGCACGTCGTTTTTAGTGCCTCCGTCGGAGGAAAACTGTGTGCCGCACCAAAAATAGGGATTGCGCACGTTGCTCACGCCATTTAGCGCGCCGTGTTTTTCCGATGGCTGTTGGAGTTGCTCTTAGGCCATCTACAAATGTTCCAACCCATTTGCACATTTGGTGCCTGTTTGGAACATCGCGAATAGCTGGGCACCAAAATCATGATCCAACGGCGCGATCTAGAAGGACCGGTCCCGGACCGACGTAAAGGAGGCTCAAATTTGGGTCGGGTTTGTGCTTTGTTCGGCTCCGTGCTTATTCTCCTTTGTCGACCTCTTGCCTACGTCGTGTCGTCCCGTCAACGACATCCCCTATTCCCCTCTCCCCATCCGCGAGTTCCACCCCCTATCTGCTTAAAACGAGTTCGTCCCAACTGTGGATGCGATGCCAATGGAGAAAGATCATTTTCTTGCCACAACACTTGAATGTACGAGAAGAATGCAGAATACACTCACAGCCGGCGCTGGAGACGGACCAGATGAAAAAATTCATCGGCGGCGTGCATACCTTAATCTTCACTAACTTCAGGCTAATCCTGAAATTAGAACTTAGCACCACTAGCAAGTCCGGTGGCAACACGTCTGGCCGTGTCCCCAGCACGGCCACCATGAGAGTGCGATCGTCGAACTCCTTAGCCATAGCTACCATGTCTGGGTTGTGAGATAGAATGCACCCTTGTGAGACCGATCGGTGCTTCAGATCGCCTATATTTGGATGATGCTTTTCTTCTGGAGAGAGACTTCGCATGGAGACCACGTGATGAGGAATTAAGGGAGCTCAGGAGCTATGATGAGCATCGCTTTCTACGGAGGAGCCGAGTCTGAGCTCTCCACGGGAGAGCAACTTCCCATGACAGCCAGGCGGGGACGATAATGGCGAGCTTGGGTTAGGGGATCGTGCACTGGTGGAAAACAGGGTTGTAGTCTCGGGTCGCAACGGGCTCTAGTCCCAGTTTTGGGCCCGGGACTGCGAAAACAAGACTAGAGGCCCCCCTCTAGTCCCGGCTCGCAACGGCCCGCGACTGATAACAGCCAGCTGTTTCAGCGTCGCGGAGGGCGGAAACCCTCTAGTCCCAAGCTGTAACACCACTCGGGACTAAAAGGTTTCTGCCGCGGCAGAGAAACACACATTTCTCTGTCGCGGCAGAGATTGTGTATTTCCTTTTTCTTTGCCATTTCGTTCCTTTTTCGTTTTGTGTTTCACTATAATTCAAACATATATTTCAGTATACATATTATACGCTACTACATACACACTACACGTCGATGCATTTATATAATTAATTGATCCCTTGCAAACATACATATAATCAATCATATCAAAAGGAAGAAATGTTTTGAAATTACATGGTCATTGATGAATATATATATCATATCAGCTACATGAAGATGACTAAGCCAAATCGAGTTCCACATCATCCGCATAATGCTCTCCATGTATATCTAGGACTTCCTTCATCATAAATCCCGCCAGCTCCTCTTGAATTGCTCTTATGCGCTAGTCTGGCTCTAGTTTTTCCCGCAAATCATAAATATAATGTGAGTCAACTTTCCGCCCACTGGTCAACTCGCGGATGTACTCGTAGACGTAGTATCCACATAAATGAGTTTCCGGTGGCTGCTGTAAACTCTTTACCATTTTATAAGTTAACTTCTCTTTGAATGGACCTGGTATTTTCTGTGTGAACCATGTCCAACACCTGCTCGGCAAAGAAAATGAACAAAGAAGTTATTAGTTACTTGATATCAGGAAATGAATGAAAGAGGACGATATAATGCGATAATGATTGAAATTACTTATGGAGCATTGCTTTCATGTCGCTCCACTTCTCTTGGTCCTAACTTAATGAGTCGTGGACTTCAACTAGGGAGTTGTCAACTTGAATGTTTAGCAAGATCTAGTGAAATCTGCGGACGTTTACATAAGCATACATGCATAGCTCATCCAGTAAGCAAAAATAAAATGTGTATAAGATATAAACACTCACTTGAAGTTGTAAGGAAATAGTATTTCATTAACAAAATTATTCTCGGTTAAAAACCTGCACAGGTCTTCCTCCACGTCCTTGGGGTGATTCTTTAACGTATATTCATTAATGATATATGGGTAAATGAACCCAACGTCGTATCTTCTAGCTCTTTTGCATTCAAGCATCTTCATTCTACGGAATATAATATCATCATACAAAAGGATATATAGTTAGGATAATATATTAAATGCAATGAACGAGCTGGGCTACAAACTTAATTATAGAAATAAATAACTTACAGACAGTAGCAACCAATGATAGATTTGTCGAGGGCGCGCTGGTTGTATAACTGAAACAGTTCGGTCATTTGAACCTGTATCGAGTATGGTTTGAAGTGATGCTCCTTTCTAACGTCCACCGGAAACCAATCTTTATGATGCTTTTTTTCTGCTTGCGACATGTATCATTCATGCAGATTTCGCATATGTGTGGATAGACGCGTGAGCTCCTCATTACTGACTAGAGGCTCCTCTTGGACATACCGTCAGCATTATCTAACCCAATCGTATCTTCATAGCCTAAATATTGACCAAGAGACATATTTGCTTCGTTAGCAAGTGCTTTGGCCTGTGATACAGTGATTCCCATAAGTGCAGCATTATTACGGGCTCTAGGGTCCATTATTTGCATGTCCATATCTATTTCAGCTCTGAAGGCCTTGTCGAGGTCTGAAATAACTTTGAGCGGGGCGACCGATTGATTCTTCTATGCTCCGAGCTGGGCAACTTGCTTCCCGCTTTTTGCACTTGTGATTATTTTCTTTTGTGCTTGCTTAATAATCTCCCGGTCATAGTCTGATTCCAGATTCATCGATATCTGGGATGGTTGCTCAAGAAAGGATAGCCCACTTTTTGGTTTTTCATTATATACCGGATTTGGCTCAGGCTTTTTGGGTGCAAAATGCGCCTTAACTTGGGAAGCCACATCCGCGTTAGTTTCCTCATCGGTTTTGTCATAAGGTCTCTTTGGAAGAGCCGGCGGGATATCGACTATCTTCGTCGTTTGAACTTTCTTCGATGTGGGGCGCGGGGGACCGTCGAACTTCCGTTTCTTTGACGATGTAGTAGTATTGCACGGAGGCGGAGGCGGAGATCGAGTTGATGTACTCCTGCTGCGGCGATCGTCAGCGGGGCGGGGTGGACTTGGAGGTTGGCGATAA
Source organism: Avena insularis (assembly GCA_023614405.1). NCBI lineage: Eukaryota > Viridiplantae > Streptophyta > Magnoliopsida > Poales > Poaceae > Avena > Avena insularis. Next base: position 334,831,925 of record CM042689.1, on the reverse strand, counting down.
TCGGGTTGGGGTGGACTTGGAGGTTGGCGATAATCGGGTTGGGGTGGACTTGGAGGTTGACGATATTCGATGCGGGGTGAACTTGGATTCCTTGGAGTCGGTGGCCTTGGCGCCGAGCCTGGAAACTTGATGTACTTCTTATTCCATAGAATGATGTTGCGCTTGACATCTCCTAGTTTCGTAAGGCCTTCAGGCGTAGCGATTTCAATCTCTAGGTCCGCAAAATCCTCCACTATGTCATCCACCGTGACACGAGCATAGCCTGGTGGAATCGGAAGTGAATGGTGGAGTGCTCCAGGTAGACAAGGTAAAGCAGTGTCGATCGCCACCTTGAAGGAAAGGTTGTTCATTGGCTGATGTAGCTCACATTGTGCCATCTCTCTGACATCATCCACGGGGTAGTGAGAAGCCGGTGCATCATACAGCAATGCTTGATCATCAGCACGGACCTCCGTGGAAGCCACGCTGGTTCTCTGTTGGCTAAGATTCAATGCAGGATCATCAGACCGCGGGTTAGTTGACGACGGCGGCCTTTGGCTAATTTCATGCATGAGGTTCTTCAGATCAGCTAGGTCCTGCTTCACCTCGAGATCTGGTCCGGTCCTTCTTTCTCCGACGGCTTCAGAATCGCATCGCATCGAGGAAACCCTTTCTTCCACGAGACACCGGCGCCTTTGCCTCGTGTTCGCCCTCCCTTTTAGGATTCCCTAGGGCGTGTCACCGTCGTTCTTTTCTCGACGGAACAATCCCAATTGAGCATCGCTCATTGCTTGAATAAGGTCTTGGAGAGGTTTTAGAATTTTATCATGAAATAATGTCTTCCCTGCTTCTAGGTCCAAGGATCCCCGTGCCTGCATTTCACCAGTGCTTTGACCTCTCGGCCATCCATCCGCATCGGAGTGACGCCTCTAGCCCTCATGTTCTTCTCCATAGTTTCCCACTTAGGGATGTCACTCTTGTAGCCACCTGTCCCCATTTTATGATGGTATTTCTTGTTGGCAGCATTTAACGCGTTCTTTGCCGACTTTTCCTTTACTTTATCAGATTGCTTGTACTGTACAAAATCGGGCCACTGTTCTCTCAACTTCTCGTTTACTCCTGTGAAGTATGGAGTTTTCTTTTTCGTGACATATTTCGCGTATAAACTTTTCTTGTGGTTCCGGTACAGTTCAACCATCTTGCTCAGTGCCCACTCCTTGACTTTCGCTCTATTTTCAAGCCCACCCGGCCTTGGGGTAATACCATCTACCTCAAATTCCTCATACTTTGGAGGTAGTATGAAATGCGCTATGATCTTCTGCCAAAGGTCATCTTTGGCATCATCGGTGACATAGCTGTTGGATTCTTCACCGGGTTTCTTTGACTTATTCCATTCTTGGATGGTGATCGGCAGGTTGTCCCTAACAAGCACCCCGCATTGATTTATAAACATCCTCCGGTGCTTCTCTAGAGCAATCGGTTCACCATCATCGTCTATTTCTTCGATGGTGAACCTCTGATTACCATCCAACTTTTTGTTCGGCCCTCGTTTCGTTCGAGCTGTAGATTGCTTCGATCCGGTGGGCTAAAAGAAGAAGAGAGAGTGATTAATATATATCTAGATCAGTTAATGAATAGAGGTAACACGAGACTTTATATATATATATATATATGTACCTCGCCGGATCCTGTCGAGGGGCCATCATTATTGTTGTTATTTGTTTGCCTTTCGTCCATCTGGTCTTCCCTTTGGTACATTAGGTTTTCCTCTAGTCCATCACCGCATGGATTCAAGTATGAGGATATCTCTTCCTCGAGCAAAATATCTTCGGCGCCGGTAGTAATATTAAGAGGAATTTCACCTCTTATCATGCCTTGAAGAAAACCTTCACCGATGCGACCAGGATCTTCGGATGGATCCATGACTTAATTATCTATAACAAAAAGAGAGTTAAACAGGTTAGAAAAAACAATAATCCTAATAACTAAAACAATATAATCCTAATATTATTTGTGCTAAAACAATAATCATAATAACTAAAACAAAAAATAACCCTAATTCTAATCTTAATAAATAAAACAAAAAATCACTAAAACAATAATCCTAATCCTAATTCTAATATTTTAATTAAAACAATAATCCTAATACTAAAACAAAAAACCCTAATATAAAAAAAACTATAGAAAAAAACTATAACATTTCCTAATATTAATTGTGGTAAAACCTAATATTATTTGTGGTAAAACAATAATCCTAATATTAATTATGGTAAAACAATATAATCATAGATAATAACTAAAACAAAAAATAACCCTAACAAATTATAATTAAAACAATAATTAAAAATTAACCCTAGCTAACTATAATTAAAAAATAACCCTAGCTAAATATAATTAAAAATAACCCTAGCTAATTATAATTAAAATAACCCTAGCTAACAATATAATCCTAATCCTAGCTAATTATAATTAAAACAATAATTAAAAAATAATATAAAACAGATTTGTATTTGAAAAATACAAAGAGAAAAGGAAAAAGAAAAAAAGAAAAAAAATTGGAAAAGAAAAACAGTAGCCAGACCCCAACCAGATCGGCCCATCTCTCCCCTCTTCCTTTCCTGTCGCTCAGATGCACACCAAGAAATTAACACGGCCCAGCCTACCAATACCTCGCCGGCCGTCCTTCCCCCTGTCGTATTCCTCCTCTAGCCAAGATGCTCGGTGGCGACGCCCTCGCCGGCCGTCCGTCACCGATCCGCGCTGTCGCCGCCCTGGAGAGCACGCCTCCCCCTCTCCCCTATCCTCTCATTCCCCCAGGCTCGCTCCCTCTCTCGTTTTCTTTCCCTGGCCGAACCCTAACCGTCGCAAAGGCGCCGTCATTGTCGACGTTCCTGGCCACCCCGAGCGACACTGAGATGCCCTGGAGAACCATCTCACCTGCGGAGCGGCGGCGGCATGACGGAGCACGTACGCATGGCGGAGCGGCGGCGGAATCGGACAGCACCTCCCCTGCTTTCGTCTTCGTTTGTGTGTGCTTCGTCTTTGTCGAGAAATGCGAAGTGTTGGGGCAGCACCTCCCTAGGCGCCAGAATATAAAGGGACAGACCTTTAGTCCCGGGCTAACCCATCGCCCGTGACTAGAGGGTCTCTAGTCACGGGCCGTGGCTTAACCCGCGACTAAATACCCCCCTTTAGTCGGGTTAAGCCACGGCCCGGGAGTAGTGTGTATTTTTCGTTCGCTTTGTTTTCGCGCGCGCAGGTACCCTTTAGTCCCGGGTCCATCCACGACCCGCGACTAATTGTTTTTTAGTAAATTTTATTTTTTTAATTCAAAACTAATATAAAAACTTTGGAAAATCATATCTTTTATTATAATAATCCAAATAAAACAAATAATATATCTATTATTATCATAAAAAAATAAAGAATCTTAATATAATATCCATTTATCTGTTTGCATCATTTATAAATTATTTCATTTGTAAATTTTCTTTTTAATTTAAATCAAATATAAAAACTTTGGAAAATCATATCTTTTATTGTAATAATCCAAATAAAACAAATAATATGTCTATTATTATCAGAAAAATATAAAGAATCTTAATATAATATCCATTTATCTGTTTGCATCATTTATAAATTATTTCATTTGTAAATTTTCTTTTTTAATTCAAATCAAATATAAAAACTTTGGAAAATCATATCTTTTATTGTAATAATCCAAACAACACAAATAATATGTCTATTATTATCAGAAAAATATAAAGAATCTTAATATAATATCCATTTATCTGTTTGCATCATTTATAAATTATTTCATTTGTAAATTTTCTTTTTTAATTCAAATCAAATATAAAAACTTTGGAAAATCATATCTTTTATTGTAATAATCCCAATAAAACAAATAATATGTCTATTATTATCAGAAAAATATAAAGAATCTTAATATAATATCCATTTAGTCCCGATTGTAGTCACAAACCGGGACTAAAGATATTTCCCGCCATTTCCCACCGCTTCCGCCAAGTTTTCCTTCCTTTCCTTTCTCTATTAGAGCTTTTAGTCCCGGATGTAGTCACTAACCGGGACTAAAGATATTTCCCGCCATTTCCCAAAGCTTCACGCCAAGTTTTCCCGCCCTTTCCCTCTATATTTAGGGCGATTGCGCCATGGCTATCCACACATTCACACCTTCCTCTCTTAGAACAATGGACAATGCCTACTAGGCCATTCACCTCGAGACCGAGGCGCCTCCGCCCATCTACCGGCCCTTGGCTACCGCCTGAATCTGAAGTCTTTGGAGGGTTCCTGTCCCTCAAGGTTCTGCACGCCAGGCGGCCATCACAAACCACTTCTACCATGAGCTCACGTCGGAGCAGCGGATGGATCCCCAGTGGGATCCCGACAGCTATGACACCTTGAATGCCTTCTTCGCTAATAGGCGGGAAAGAGAGCTCGCCAGGTACGAGGGTGATGGCCCGCCACCGGTGAACCACAACGAAGCCGGCCATCGTCTGTGGTGGGCGAACCGTACTATCATCGGAGTGATGCGCTACATCGCCGGGGGAGACCATCCTCGCCTGCGGTGCCCATGAGTCCACCCGCCACAGAGCCAAAAAAAGGCCCCACACCGGCCCGACGGTAGTGGCATCGTCTTCCAGGAGACCCCTCCCCCGCCCGCCGTGAATCCGAGTCTGGAATGACCCTTGGTATATGCCATGGATGGGCTGAGGATCCCCGGAGTGGCAGGTGACGATGATGATGACGATGACGAAGAAGACCTTGAAGCTGCGTACTATAGGACTAGGCATGATTATGACCTTGAAGCTGCGTACTGAGTGTTATCTAGTCCCGGTTTGTCCCGGTTTTTAATATTAATAAATGTCTTGAGTGTTACCTAATAAATAGAGGGAAATGCCTATATAAAGAGAGGGTTCATCTTTAGTCCCGGTTGGAGAAACCAACCAATCAAGGGATTATGCGCATCGGGCCAGCAACACTAATACTCGGGGTGAGTGTCAACATTATGTCGTGCGGCTTGTACCTTGTTTCGGATGGTGTCACCAACCGGGACTAAAGATGAACCTTTAGTCCTGGTTGGAGACACCAACCGGAACAATACATGAGTCAGGACTAATAATAGAGGTGAGTGTCGACATTATGTCGTGAGTGTCGACATTATGTCGAGCTGCTTGTACTATAAATAGGCATCCTTGTGAGTCCAGTCCTCCAGCCAGTTTGAGGCATCTCCAAGATGGTTTTCGAGAGCAGGGACACCACTACGGCCAGTTTTAGGGAGATGCCGCCGGAGCCCAGTCCTCCGGCATCTCCGAGAAACTGGTCATAGAGGCACTCCCTAATATGTGAAATTAGTTAGCTCTCAGGCGTATTGATCTAGTTAGAGAAGTTACAAGCTGCAAGATGGTTTTCGAGAGCAGGGACACCACTACGGATAGTTTCAGGGAGATGCCGCTGGATCCCAGTCCTCCGGCATCTTCGAGAAACTGGTCATAGAGGCACTCCCTAATATGTGACCTCACGCGTTTGGAGATCAGATCTTAATGGTAAGTATGAATCGGGACTAAAGGCCCTCCGGCCACAAAACGGGACTAACACACTCAAGATTGTTTGCAGACAACACTATAAAAATGGACACATGTAGCATCTTCACTCATAAAATGTTACAATTATTACATATCATTTCTTCGCGTGTGTTCCTTTCTGATCCCGTCGTATCCATGGAGCATCTTGATTCATTAACATGATGCTTGGGTCATCCTTCACCGCGAAGGGCGGAATTTCATGAAACTTATCACAATCTTCTAACATGTCTGTCTTGTCCTCCACTCCCACGATGTTTCTTTTTCCTGAAAGAACTATGTGGCGCTTTGGCTCATCGTCTGATGTATTCTTTTTCTTATTTTTCCTTTTTCTAGGTTTGGTAGACATGTCCTTAACATAGAAAACCTGAGCCACATCATTGGCTAGGACGAATGGTTCGTCTAAGTACCCAAGATTGTTGAGATCCAACGATGTCATTCCGTATTTCTTGTCTACCTCAACCCCTCCTCCTGTCAGCTTGACCCATTTGCACCGAAACAAGGGGACCTTAAAAGTAGGTCCATAGTCAAGTTCCCATATCTCCTCTATGTAACCATAATATGTGGTCTTTGACCCATTGTTGTTTGTTGCATCAAAGCGGACACCACTGTTTTGGTTGGTGCTCTATTTATCTTGGGATATCGTGTAAAATGTATACCCATTTATCTCGTACCCTTGGAAACTCGATATAGTCGAAGATGGTGACCTAGACAACAAGTATAGCTGATCTCCAAGAGTGTTGTTTTTGATGAGATGTTGCAACCAACCGCCAAAACTCTTCATGTGTTCATCTCTAATCCAAGAGTCATGCTTTCCAGGGTTGTTGGAGCGTAAGATTTTCTTGTGTTCCTCGATATATGGGGCTGCCAAGATAGAATTCTGTAGAACGGTGTAATGTGCTTCGGTGTAAGAATGTCCGTCCCTACATATTATTGATTTCCTTCCTAGAGTACCCTTTCCACTCAGTCTCCCCTTATACCGCGATTGAGGAATACCAATCGGCTTAAGGTCAGGAACAAAGTCAACACAAAATTCAATGACCTCCTCTGTTCCATAGCCCTTGGAGATGCTTCCTTCTGGCCTAGCACGGTTACGAACATATTTCTTTAAGATTCCCATGAACCTCTCAAAGGGAAACATATTGTGTAGAAATACAGGACCGAGAATGGAAATCTCTTCGACTAGGTGAACCAGCAGGTGCATCATAATATTGAAGAAGGATGCTGGGAACACCAACTCAAAACTGACAAGACATTGGACCACATCATTCTGTAACCGTGGTAGATCTCCAGGATTGATTATCTTCTGAGAGATTGCATTGAGAAATGCACATAGCTTCACAATGGGTACTCGAACATTATCTGGTAGAAGCCCGCTCAATGCAATCGGAAGCATTTGCGTCATAATCACATGGCAGTCATGAGACTTTAGGTTTTGGAACTTTTTTTCTGCCATATTTATTATTCCCTTTATATTCGACGAGAATCCAGACGGGACCTTAATACTTCTTAGGCATTCAAAAAATATTTCCTTCTCTTGTTTGGTAAGAGTGTAGCTAGCATGACCTTGAAACCATTCTGGATGCAGGCCATCTAGGTCTTTCATATGTTGATGGTCCTTTCGTGCTTCCGGTGTATCTTTTGTCTTCCCATACACGCCCAAAAAGCCTAGCAGGTTCACGCAAAGATTCCTCGTCACATGCATCACATCTATTGCAGAGCGGACCTCTAAGAATTTCCAATATGGTGGCTCCCAAAATATAGATTTCTTCTTCCACATGGGTGCGTGTCCTTCAGCGTCCTTCGGAACAGATTTTCCTCCAGGACCCTTTCCAAAGGTTACCAGTTGATCCAAATCTTTGACCATATCAAATATATCAGCACCAGTACGCTCCTTAGGCTTCGTCTGGTGACATGCCAGACCGTTGAAATGCTTGCCTTTCTTTATTAAGGGATGCTTGGCCAAAAGAAATCAACGATGTTCATTGTATACATTCTTCTTACAGTGTTCCAAATATATACTTTCAGTCTCATCTAAACAGTGTGTGCATGCATTGTATCCCTTGTTTGACTGTCCTGAAAGGTTACTAAGAGCAGGCCAATCATTGATTGTTACGAAAAGCAATGCTCGAAGGTTAAATTCTTCCTTCTTGTGCTCATCCCACACGCGTATCCCGGGTTCGTGCCACAACTATAAAAGTTCTTCCACTAATGGCCTTCGGTACACATCAATGTTGTTGCCGGGTTGCTTCGGACCTTGGATCAACACTGGCATCATAATAAACTTCCGCTTCATGCACAACCAAGGAGGAAGATTATAGATGCATAGAGTCACGGGCCAGGTGCTGTGACTGGAGCTTTGCTCCCCAAAGGGATTCATGTCATCTGTACTTAGACCAAACCTTAAACTCCTTGCGTCATCTGCAAAGTCCGGGTACTTTTTATCGATTTTTCTCCATTGCGACCCATCAGCGGGGTGTATCAACATCTCGTCTGACTTACGTTCCTCTTTATGCCATCGCAACAACTTGGCGTGCTCTTTGTTTCTGAATAAGCGTTTCAACATGGTATTATAGGAGCATACCACATCACCTTCGCAGGAACCCTCTTTCGGGGGGCTCGCCCTCAACGTCACCAGGGTCATCTCGTCTAATCTTATACCGAAGTGAAGTGCATACCGGGCATGCATCCAAATTATCATACTCCTCACCGCGGTAGAGAATGCAGTCATTAGGGGATGCATGTATCTTCTAAACCTCTAAACCTAGAGGGCAGACAACCTTTTTTGTTTTGTACGTACTAGCGGGCAATACGTTATCTTTTGGAAGCATATTCTTCATCATTTTCAGCAACTTTTCAAATGAGGAGCCAGGTATAGCACACTCAGCCTTCCATCGCAGCAATTCCAGTGTGCTGCACAGCTTTTTCAGACCACTTTCGCAATTTGGGTACAACCACTTTTTGTGATTCTCTAACATGTGATTGAACTTCTCCTTATCCTTTTCAGTTTCAAAATCTCTTCGTGCATCGGCAATGGTCCGACCAAGATCATCAGCGGGTTCATCATGTGTCTCTTCTTCATCCTCCCCTTCAGCATCCCCCATGGAAGTATCTCCGTACTCAGGGAAACCATGATAGTTGGCATCCTCCTCCTCTTCTTCATTGTCTTCCATTATAACCCCTCTATCTTCGTGCTTGGTCCAATAATTATAACTGGGCATGAAGCCGGACTTCAACAAGTGGCTGTGAAGGGTTTTTGAGCCAGAGTAATCCTTCTGATTCCTATATCCATTACATGGACAGAATACAAAACCATTGCGCTTGTTTGCATCAGCAACACGGATGAATTTATGCACGCCATTAATGAACTCGCCAGAAGGCGTCAAGACTGCATACATCCATTCCCGGACCATCTGCATTATAGTAAAAGTATATCAAAAACCATTACACAACATGATAAAATTATTACAAGTTATATTGAGAGCTTCTAGAGCATTAATTTTGAATTTTGAAAAAATTACATGCACCAATTTGTGAATTGCAGAAAACAATCAACATGATAAATGTGGAGTTTTTTATTATTGTTCTATCAGTGAAAACCTCATTCCATTCTAAGCTCTGAAACTCTAAAATTATACATTTCAATTTTCAGTAACTATGTGCCTAATCAAAATTTGTTACACATATATATCAAAATCCTTCTAGCTACTTCTAGAGCATGCATGCATTTGATCCATATCTCTATACTTCTAGAGCATTATAGAGCTAAAGTAGCAATAAGAGATGAAAGAATGAAGTTCTAACCTTTCAAAGCTTTGGATTTAGGTGTTACAAACTAAATCTTGACAAATCTTGAGAAAAAAATGGCATGAACTCTCTTGCTTCTTTGAGAAAAATGGCCACCATATGCTTTAGGGCAGCAGGACAGGAGGCAGATTATATAGTGGTGGACAACTAGTCCCGGACCGTGATACGACCAGGGACTAATAGTCCACAAAAGGACCAGCTGGCCTGCTCCAGGTCATTAGTCCCGGGCCGTAATACGGCCCAGGACTAATGACCTGGTCCGGCCCGGGACTAGCCACTACGGCCGTTTCTAGCCGTTAGAGGCCTCACGGCCCGGGACTAGTGCTCCCATTAGTCGCGGGCTGTGCCACGCCGGGACTGCTGGGCTTGTTCTGATCGAACCGAAGATGGTTTTTCCAGTAGTGGTGGGTGAGTAAACGAGCTTCGATCAAGGGAGGAACCGGATCAGAGCTCTCCACGGGAGAACGGCTTCCCATGGCGGCCATGCGGGGACAGCAAAGATGCGCTTTAGTTAGGAGAGCCCGGGCTAGTATCGAAGCTTGGATTTGGGGAGAAGGAGTCAGATATGAGCTCTCCGCGGGAGAATGGTTTCCCATTGTGGCCAGGCAAGGGAAGATGTGGGGCGAAGTCGACAAAGCTGAGGAGAGTGAAAAACATAGGGTCTACTCGGTCAATGTCGGCCAAAAATAATACTCCCTTCGGTTATAAATAAGTGTCACGATTTTAAACTAGCTCTAGTTTAAAATGGCGACATTTATTTAGAATCGGAGGTAACATGGACCAAAATATTTGTGTTTAGATATGTTCAACCCTTCTTGTGTGAGTCCAAACGCTAGTGTTCGTGTATGGTTGAACTCATCCCAAAAATATCCCACTGAACAATTGGCCTTGCGAGCTTTGGCCCTTATAAATGATTAGACCCAATTTGATCACCTGAGTTACCTCCTTGGCGATTAGCCTAAGTTACCGCCTTCGTAGCATTTCTATAAATAGTGATGCTCTATGGATGGCGGCATGATGTACAAATTGGTCCTCCACTATGCATTTTATAGTTTCTCATTGATTACTTGTATTTTTCTTTTTAATCTTTCTTTTGAGTTGGAGTTGAGAAGCTATGCATCTTAGATAGTATGCGGCTAAGCATCTTGTTCCTCCCACCAACGGTACGGGCCGGTCCAGTTGACTTTTTTCCTTTTTTGTGTTTTTCTTTACCTTTTCTTTTCTTATTTTCTTTTGAGTGTGCTTTTTATGATTTTCTTTTCATCTTTTTAAATTTTATTTTTTTGAAAACGATCAGATTCGAAATATGTTTATATTTGAAAAGGTGTTTAAATTAAAAAAATCATATTTAAAAAATGTTCAAATTTAAAGTTGCTCAAAATTATAAATTGTTTAGATTTCAAAAATAATATTTTTAAATAATTTAGGAAATTGAATTGTCCATTTCTAAAAATGCAAAAAAAATGAAAAACATTATAATTTATGAATAAGATATTAAGATTTTAAGAAAAAAACAACAGAAAAATGAAAAGAAAGGCCAGTGAGGGCCGGCCCAACACACCTGGCTGGGGGTGTGCGGCGCGGTATCCGGACCGCACTGGTCGGCATATAAGCTGGACCAAGTTCAGCCGGAGAGCGCAGAACCCTGCCTGCGGAGCAGGCCTTCTCCAAGTAAAGGGCTCCAAGCGGCCCGCCTCCTTGATTTGCCTTGTGCTGCTGCCTGCTGAATCACTGATTGATGGCTTGACTGGCCCGCCTCCGTAAGCAACTGCCGTTGACCGGTCCCGCTTACAGTCAAGGTCGTCCATCGTGTTTGGGCAAACACAGACTACTCTTATATAAAAACAAACACGATGGTGACTGGGTCTAAGCTCAGCTAGCTGTATTTCGAACACATGCTCTCGAGTCTCGAACGATGAATCGGCGGCATCATGCATGCAACGTGGATGCAGGCCAGACAAGACAAGGACGACTTTGGCGCTTTCCTGCGTGCAAGTTGCTACAGCTGCAGGCTGGCATCTCGCCTATTGCGTGTAAAAAACTATCCTCCTACCTGCGTGTACAGTAGTATATAATGCGGTTTAGGCAGGTTTTAAGGCTCAGAATGTCATGTTTTGGTCTGATGACCTAATCCTAGCTAGCTATGGCTCTTCACTCCCGCTTGCGCCCTGTCGGTATAAAATACTACTACGTGGAGCTGATGACTTCTGCGTGCACATATACGATACGATGGATAGTTTAAGGTGGGAGGGGATAATCAACCCTGTGTCAGAACTCAGGACGACGCGCAAAGGATGATGGGATGTGAATGTGCTAGAGGAGTTACTCCTACCTTTTCACTGATCCTAGCTAGCTAGTGTTAAGAGGCCGTCGTGGTGTTGTGTCGATCGGTGCTCCCAAGATACAACACTCGCATGTCCACTGTACCGTGATCGTTGCGCCCCACGGATTTCCCTGCAGGCTAAACTCTAAAGCAAAGCAGGCAATTGCAAGCTCGATCATATATGGCTGGAAACAAAAAAAAGATGTGACTCCTCCTCTACGCGTGGGGAGAAAAGGTGGAGCGGGGCCACGGGCATGAAATGGGCACCGCAGTCAACTGTGCACGTACTAGCTAGCGGGGTTGACCTCAGTTTTATCCGCATGCGCTGCCGTATTTGGCTCCAGCAGAACCACGGTGTTTGGCAGAGTCAAGGAGGTGTGTCGGGAACGGGCTATTTGTCCCGGCCGGAGCCGGACGTATCATCGGACGCGGTTTCTTGCTTGGTGCGGTGGACGATCGACGACGTCCCGTTCTGGCATGCATCATTCCCCATCGATCGGTTAGCTTAGCTGTGTCCCGTCCCGTCTCGTCTCTAGCAGGATGGATAGATATGGTTGCGTCCAGAAAACTTCAGAGATTTTGCCTGCTACTGTCACCGTCACGGCGTACCTGTGCAGATTATTGCTTACGTTGGCTCGTAGTGTTAAACAGTAGTATAATCTAGCTAGCTTGTATAATATCTCGTATATGTCTCATGTACGTACGTAACGTACTTGTCCTGGTCCTGTACCACGTCCGGGCTGTGGACGTTGTATCCTGTTGGACACGGACACAACCCTGTATATCCTTATGCATATATAAACACCACGCGACCCGTTTCTTCCGATCGCATCAAGAGAAACCGCCAAACGCTTTCGAGAGAAATCGCCGCCACTGCCTGCTGCCATGGCGCTTGGTGGATCTTCCTCGTCGACCTCAACTAGCGGCAACTCTCTCAACGTCACCCTCTCTGATAAATTGACAGGGGATAATTTTCTGCTGTGGCAAATTCAGATATTGCCTGATGTCCGTGGCGCACAGCTCGAGGGTTATCTTGACGGATCGGTGCCGGCTCCAGACAAGGAGTTGAAGACCAAGGACAAGGACGGGGTGGAGGTCAAAATCCCTAACCCTGAGTATGCGAGGTGGATATCACAGGATCAACAACTGCTCGGCTATCTTTTGCGGAACATGTCTAGGGAAGTCCTAACACAGATGGTCGGGCAAACTACTTCAGCGGGCGTCTGGAAAGCAGTGACGGAGATGTTCTCCTCTCAGTCCAAGGCACGCGTGGTTCATCTACGTACTAGGCTGAATCAAACCTCTTGATACATAGGATATTATCTCGTATGTGCTCGCTGGATTAGATGATGAGTACAGCGGTTTTGTTGCTGCAATCACGGTTTTGCTTAAAGCCCAGGAGTCTATTAGCCTGGGAGATCTCTATGCCCAGTTTCTCTCCTATGAGGCTCACTTAGAGTCCCAAAACCCTGCCGGTGATTCTTCTGTTAATGTTGCAAGCCGTGGTGGAGGGCGTGGATACCGTGGCGGCTATGATGGGGGTCATGGCGGTGGTCGTGGTGGCTACTCCGACCAGCGTGGCAGCTATGATCAGCGCGGTGGCTATGAGTCGCGTGGCTATGATCAACGTGACCAGCGAAACAAGGGTAATGGTAATCGCAACAATTACCAAGGCAATCGTCAGCAACAATATGGGGGTCGTGATCAGCAAGGACCGAAGCCCATATGCCAGGTGTGCGGGAAGGAGGGGCACACAGCGTTGAATTGTTGGAAGAGGTTCCAAAAAAGTTATCATGGTCCGGAAAAGTTGGCGGGAGCAGCCGTTGGATCATATGGAGTTGATACAAATTGGTATAGTGACTCTGGCGCAACTGATCATGTCGCAAGCGAGCTTGACAAGCTGCATGTAAGGGATCGCTACAACGGGAATGAGCAAATCCACACGGCGAGTGGTGCAGGTATGGATATACGTCATATTGGTCACTCGTTAATTCATACCCCTAATCATGATTTGCATCTCAAAAACATATTACATGTTTCCACGGCCAATAAAAATCTTATTTCTACTAGTCGTCTTACCAAAGATAACCATGCCTTTATTGAATATTGGCCTAATTCCTTTTTTGTTAAGGATCAGGACACGAGGGAGGTCCTTCTTCAAGGTAGATGTGTGGATGGCCTATATCCCTTGCTGTCATCGTCTCCTTCATCTTCTGCACGGCAAGCACATGGTGTCGTCAAGTCTTCTTCCTCGCATTGGCATAGGCGTCTAGGACATCCGTCTTCAACGGTAGTTCAGCAAGTTCTTCAAGACAATAATATTCCTTTTAGTGAGTCAAATAAAGAGTCTGTTTGTGATGCTTGTCAAAAGGGCAAGAGTCATCAACTTCCCTATCCTAGGTCATCAAGTGTGTCTTCTTTTCCTCTTGAACTTGTGTTTTCTGATGTTTGGGGTCCCGCCCCATCCTCTTTTGGGAGATATAAATATTATGTCAGTTTTATTGATGATTATAGTAAGTTCACTTGGATCTATCTTTTGAAAAATAAATCCGAGGTGTTTCAGAAGTTTCATGACTTCCAGCATCATGTTGAGCGGCTCTTTGACAAGAAAATAATTGCTATGCAAACCGATTGGGGGGGTGAGTATCAAAAGCTCAATTCTTTTTTCCAAAGAATAGGCATATCCCATCTTGTTTCTTGTCCACATGCACATCAACAAAATGGTCCTGCTGAACGCAAACATAGACATATTGTTGAGGTCGGTCTATCTCTCCTTGCATATGCGTCTATGCCTCTTAAATTCTGGGATGAAGCCTTTCTCACTGCAGTATATTTAATTAATCGTCTTCCTAGTAAGGTGATTCACTCTCAAACCCCCATTGAGCGCCTTTTTGGCAATAAAGGTGACTACACTTTTTTGCGGATATTTGGTTGTGCGTGTTGGCCAAACCTTCGTCCGTATAATAATCGCAAGTTGCAATTTCGTTCTAAACAATGTGCCTTTTTAGGCTACAGTAGCCTCCATAAGGGCTACAAGTGTCTCGATATATCCACCGGTCGCGTATATATATTTCACGTGATATTGTCTTCGATGAAACGGTATTTCCGTTTGCTTCTCTTCATGTTAATGCCGGAGCCCTCCTACGAGCCGAACTTAATCTTCTTCCTTTTTCTTTGCAATCCTTTCCTTTGCATGATGATGAGGGTAATGAATTACGAGCTAATATTGACGCTAATCCTTCTGATACTGGCTTGGCTGAGTCTTTTATACAGGAAGCAAGTCATGATTTCATGCATGCAGAAAATTCCAACACAGGAGCTAGTCCCGACGTTGATCCATATGCAGGTTCTCCTGCTTCTGTTTCGCGTGGAAATAATCAAGTGCGCTCAGCATCGGGATCACTTTCCTCGTCTGATTCAGACGCACGGCCGCTGGGTGCTGATGCTGGCGTGGCACCGCGGGATTCACTCGCCCCTTCTGCCATGGACCTCACGACAGCGACCTCTGGTCGGATTGACGCGGTCTCTGCTTCCGCGTCCGATGCCAGCGGATCGTCTACGGCTGCTACTTCTTCTCATGCCTCTCACACAGGACCAAGTGTGGCGGATTTGTCCAGTTCTGCTGATTCCTCCGGATCGTCTGTGGCTCCTGTTCCTGTAGCTGCACCGGTGGTTGATCTTCCGCAAGCTCGTACAAGACTTCAGCACGGTATTGTTCGGCCCAAAATTGTTACTGATGGTCGTGTTCCTTATGATCGGATACGTTTTGCAAACTTCTGCAGTACCGGTGAACCTAGTGGTGTACAAGAAGCCCTTAGTGATCCTAAGTGGAAATCGGCCATGGATGAGGAGTATTCTGCCTTGATGAAGAATGGCACATGGCACTTGGTTCCGGCTAGTCATGGGAAAAATATTATTGACTGCATGTGGGTGTATAAAGTTAAAAAAAAGGCTGATGGTACAATTGATAGATATAAAGCCCGTTTGGTTGCTAAAAGGTTTAAGCAACGATATGGAATTGACTACGAGGATACTTTTAGTCCTGTTGTCAAGGCGGCGACTATTCGTTTGGTATTGGCGCTTGCTGTTTCACGAGGATGGCGGCTTCGTCAACTTGATGTGAAGAACGCGTTTTTGCATGGTGTTCTGGAAGAAGAGGTCTATATGAGACAACCTCCTGGTTACGAGGAACGCTCTCGCATGGGACATATTTGTAAGCTTGATAAAGCTCTCTATGGGTTAAAGCAGGCACCTCGTGCGTGGTACTCTCGTCTCAGTTCCAAGCTTCATTCACTTGGTTTTTCTGCTTCTAAGGCTGATACTTCTCTGTTCTTCTATAACAAAGGGAGAGTTTCTATCTTCATGCTCATTTATGTAGATGATATTGTTGTTGCGAGTTCTTCAGAGAAGGCTGTTGATGCTCTCCTTTGCGACCTTGGATTGGATTTTGCCTTGAAGGATCTAGGAGCTTTGCACTATTTTCTTGGAATTGAGGTAAAGAACGTACATGATGGTATTATTCTCTCACAGGAAAAATATGCTCATGATTTGCTTAGCCGTGTGAATATGACAAAATGCAAACCTGTGGATACTCCTTTGTCAGTCTTCGATAAATTGTCTTTGGCTGATGGAGAGGAGCTGAGTAGTGAGGACTCTACTCGGTATAGGAGTATTGTTGGAGCATTGCAGTATATTACTTTGACTAGACCGGATATTGCTTTTTCAGTGAATAAGGTTTGTCAATTTTTACATGCACCTACCACAGTACATTGGACAGCTGTCAAGCGGATTTTGAGATACCTACGGGGTACAATCTCGCTTGGGCTACGATTGAGTAGTTCTTCTTCTACTCTTGTTAGCGGGTTTTCTGACGCTGATTGGGCGGGTTGTCCAGATGATAGAAGATCAACCGGTGGTTTTGCAGTGTTTCTGGGATCTAATTTGATCTCATGGAATGCAAGGAAACAGGCTACAGTTTCCAGGTCTAGCAGAGAGGCTGAGTATAAAGCACTTGCTAATGCCACGGCGGAAATAATTTGGATACAAACTTTGCTTGGTGAATTGGGTGTACCGCAGTCTCGAGCGGCATGTTTGTGGTGTGACAATATTGGTGCTACATACCTCTCTGCTAATCCTGTGTTTTATGCTAGAACAAAGCATATTGAAGTGGATTATCACTTTGTTCGTGAGAGGGTGGCTAACAAACTTTTGGATATACGATTTGTTCCTTCAGGAGATCAGTTAGCGGATGGCTTCACAAAGTCACTTGCTACACGGAAGCTAGAAGTATTTCGACGCAATCTTAACTTAGATAAGTTATGATTGAGAGGGAGTGTTAAACAGTAGTATAATCTAGCTAGCTTGTACAATATCTCGTATATGTCTCATGTACGTACGTAACGTACTTGTCGTGGTCCTGTACCACGTCCGGGCTGTGGACGTTGTATCCTGTTGGACACGGACACAACTCTGTATATCCTTATGCATATATAAATACCACGCGACCCAAGGCAACGGGTACGCTTCCTTATTGTGTGATACGTAGTTCCCGCCAACTGTGTTTTGTGTAGATCGCAACAGGGATACTCCGACACCGACCGGCTCTGCGTCCTTCTTTCGTCGACGGGGAGGGCGCTGGTGGATGGTCAAAATCTAGAATGATCGATGGAATCGCATGGCCGTCGACCGGGTCGTCGCCACTCGCCTGGCTCACTCGTTGGGCCCTGTGCCTAGTGCCTAGTATGCCCGGCACCCTGCTCCACACCAGCTCATCATCCGTTTTTCTTTTCTCCCTTGTTCTACTCGCTCGCTCGTTGCAATTCTGCCTGCTGGATGCTTGGATACATCAACTTTTTTTTCTGCTCGCGATCGGTCGGGTACTTTGTACCTGCAAGCTTGACATACACCCATGATTGTTCGTATGCTGTTTGGTTACTTAATAAAAACGGGAAAATGGGTAAGCGGCTCTATTTTATGCCAAGGAATGGCGTAAAGCTGGTTCACGGGGCCGGGCAGAGAATTGAGATGACAAAAGTTCAGGCTACGTGCATTGCATGGACATGGCGACGCACATGGGGAATACTACTACTCCCTTCTTCACGGTTTGCAGGACGCTCTACAAAAATCTAACGGACCTAGGCGTGAACGTATTGGCTAAAAATTAGGCCTATTAGTGAGCGGTTAGGGCGCATGCATTGATGGTAGACTGTTGCATGCATAGAAAGTTGGGAAGAAAGGTGTCACATTAATTAACAATTAATTCTTATGCGCCTAGGAGGTGTCACATTAATTAACGGATCTAGGTTTCGTCCATGCTTGATGAGGAAAGGAAACTCGAGGTTTCAGGCCAGCTAGGTATGAGCCATCCCTCCGATTTCTTTTAGTACTGAAGCAACGCTCAGTCTCTTTGTTTTGAACCAATATATCTAACAACTACTTGGCGGACTTATATGCTTAGAAGACAAAGGAATTGAGCCTTTTTTGGACGTCTGCCTGTTATTGACCGCACTTTGTTATGCTTAGTTTTGAAGAAAAATACATATGAGATTGTGCTCAGGTATTTTGCCTTTTGCTTTCTGAAACTCCATCTATACTATTTGTTCCATATGTTATAACAGGACGTGGTGTCTCTTGAACAATGATTGAAACAAAAATCATTATAATGATTTCTTATTTATAGAATGTTTGTAGAAGTCCCAACACTCAACTGAATATTATGTAGCAGAATCATGGCCGAGTTTCTAGATTACTGTATTACCACAAAGGGGGTTTCACATTTTGGAAGCTTTACCTTCTCGATTGATTTTCATATTTCACATATCAAGGTCTTGGGTGAATAGTGTGGTGTTCAAACGGTGATTCGTGAGGATAGGCATCAACAAGATTCTTTTGTCTTCAGAGCGGAAGCATACTACCCAAGGTAAAAGTTAGCGCGCTATGGTATTTAGCGCCGGGCTTCCCAGGATGCTATACACGCTATAGCATGTTATAGTACGCGCTATTTAAAATAGCGTTGGAAAAAAAAGATATTTTTAGTCTAAACATAAATGATTTCAGCATCTAAAATTTGTCTAGGAACAATTACATGCATTAAAAAGTCAAGAATAAGACCAATCCATGACAAAAAAAAACAGAGTCACACAATCACAGTCTCATCGATATGGGCACATACCCATAAACATGTCAAGAATAGAGAACTAGATAATTTTAAGGCAGCCTAATAAGAACATAGCATGAAGTATTATTCAGAATCAGATGGAGAATGCATGTGGAAGTCATCTTCTGAATCAGAAGATGAACTAGCAGATTGCAATTCGTCGTTCACATAAACAGGAAGGAGCTTCTTCTTCCTAGGACGGAAAACTCTCTTTCTTTTTGATGCAGCTACTTGTTCAGCTTCAGCTACAACTTCACCTTGCACAACACCTGTGATCCACTCATTATCTTCATCTTCTATTACACTAGCAAATGTGTTGTCTTCAAGTGGGTCCCTATTTTTCATCCCTCTCTTTTGCTCGAGTCTAGAGTTGGCTTTGATAAACACAAGGTCCCTCATTGTGTTATGGAGGAGCCTATTGCGTCTCTTTGTTTGAACCTGTAGGTGAAGTGGCAACATCTCAATATTGTAATATGTAGGTACAAGTAAAATAAATGGTACTGTCTTTAGGTGAGGTGACAAAACTTGAACATGGCAAAAATATTGTAAAATGCTGCTGCTATCTACAAGAGTACATCTACAGATGCACTTATTTCTTACTTGCTGAAAAACACTAAAATTCCTCTCACAAGCTGAGGAGCTGCATGTCAAACTCAGAATTCGCATCGCCAATATCCGGAGATATTGTGCACTTGTCCCATGATTGGACCACCATTTAGCTTCATAAAAGGGCAAGAAACTAGAGATAAGATAAACCATACAAGTTGTGATTTGATAATTAAGAGAAATATAAATATTTACCTGGATCAAAGCTCTTGTTTCTCCGCTGCCGCCTAGCAATGTCCCTTCCAAACGACCCCTCTTCATCATTATATATCTGAATCTCATCCATGATTTTGTCTTGAAGGAGCTTATCTCCAACCATTTTTTCCATGCAAGTTACAAGACCATCTTTAAATGTCCCATCTATCTCAATATCCAGCTTGTTTGAATAGTAGTAGTACGGATTCAAGTAATATCCAGCCCTATGCAGTGGCATCTTTAGCTTGTTGTCCCATCGTTTATCCACAATCTCCAAAACTTGTTGAAAACAAGTTGGCTTCTCATTTTCAAATTTGGCTGATAGCTCTTGCTTTGCATCTAGAAAAACACCATATATGAACCCCATAGATGGTACATCGCTGTCCATTCTCCTCAGCAAAATAGCTAGTGGCTCAAAGAAACTAACAGCAACATCTACTCCTTTCCAAAAGTTTTCAGAACGCACAACTTTGCTGGCTTCACTTCCCTTTGCCTTTTTTAAGTAGCCTAATTCATCGAGCTCATCTGATCTAAACAGCTTTTGGAGTTGTTTCTTGTTGTCCATCATGCTCTTCAAGTTCAAATATGCTGTAGCAAACCTAGTAATACCAGACCGAACTAAATCTTTCCCAAGAAATGTCCTCATTAGGTCTAACACCCTAGTGTGTGCATAAAGGAAAACCGTCACAGCTCTACCTTTTTTAATAGTAGCATAAACTATTGGAAGCTTCCCAATGTCCTCTAACATCAGATCAGTACAATGGGCAGCACAACCATTCCAAAATATGGAGGGGCGTTTTGCTTTCAATAAAATCGATGCTGCCTGATTCACGCTAGCATTATCGGTCACCACTTGGACTACATTTTTCTCCCCTATCTCTTCTATGCACTCATCAACAAGCTCAAAGATGTATTTTCCATCTTTCTTCACAGCTGAACAGTCGACAGAATCGAGAAAAACCACACCATACGCACTATGAACTACCAGATTCATTACCCCTCTTCCTCTAATATCTGTCCATGCATCTGTCATGTTCAGTACATCCAGTGAGCTCCCAAGATTGTTTATGTGCCTTGAAGGATTCCAACACTCTTTGCTTCCTCTTCTTCAATAATGGTCCACCCAATTCATAAGGACTAGGACCTTGCAATTCTTTGCCATAACGTCCAATTGACTCAAGCATAAGGTCAAAGCTTGGAAGCAGGACTGCATTGTGTGGAATGCTAGCTTCATAAAAGAACTGGGAAATGTACTCACATGCACGTCTCCTTTTCCGTTCTCTCTCCGTAGTTGTCAGCTTTGATTGGACCTTCTCGGTAAATTTTCCCTTCCTTGAAGCTACAGCCTCTTCAGTTGTCAATTGACAGAATTTGTCCATAGGACCACTTGAGGTAGATGCTGCACCCTTGCTTTTGCCTCTTCCTGACTTGAGCACAACAACAGAATTGTTATCGTCATCACTTGAGTTTTCCTCCCCTCAGTGGCTCAAGTCTACTTCAGATCTTCTTCTCTTCCGTTCCTTAATTACCATTGCCTTTTTCTCACCCTTCTTTGTCAAAAACTCAAGAATTTCATCTTTTACATCATTTGGAACTTTTAAGCAGGGAGTAACACCAGAATTTGGGATGTTGGCCAGGTGGAGCTTGATTCTAGTAATGCCATTGGTGTACACACTATGACAGTAGATGCACCTGAGAGAATTCTTCTTGTTGATATCTGGACAAATACAATACTTCCATGCTGGGTCAACTGATTTCACAACGGCAACGGGTACCTGCGCCGTTGATGCCGAACTTGACACCCCAATACCTACAATCAGAGAACATGGTCATATAACTGGACAGTCTACATGTATTATGCAACTACCGTAAGTACTACTCCCTCCGACCCAAATTAGTTGACTCAAATTTGTCAAGGTACGAATGAATCTAATACTAAATCATGTCTAGATACGATCGAATCTAGACAAATCTAAGTCAACTAATTTGGATCGAAGGAAGTAGTTCTTTTTAACTAAACAGACAGTCTACATGTATAGAAAAATTAATTAAACAGACAGTCTACACCGGAATTCTACCAAGTATACAATAAATGCAAACCAACACACGATCAGTACAGGCTGGAGCAACACCAACACACTACGTCAAAACCAAGGATTGGGATTTCAAGAATTAGTTCAATACATCAGTACCTCTCAAGATACAATGCTACCTCACCACAATACTACGACCGTACCAAGGATTTAATCAGTACATGCCGGAGCAAAACATCCCGTAGATCAGACCAGGACAAATCAATAGATCGGTGAATAACTTTTGGGCCGATGGGCTATAGAGTATAGATTTAACTTTTTTTTTCAGCGCTAAAAAATATAACCATGCTATAACGTTTTGATAAATAGCGTCATTTAGCATGCTATTTTGTAATTAGCGGCATAGCGTCTAAAATAGCTTAAACTTAGCGTCGACACTCTAAATTTGCTATAGCGTGCTATAACGTACGCTATAGCTTGCTATTTTTTTCCTTGATACTACCGTGTGTAGTACATGCAAGATACTACCTATGCGTGAGAGAGAATCAGTGTTGAAATGCTAGCTTTTGCATAAAACAACAGTATTAGCATTGTTGTTCAGTGTTCACTGGTCATGGCTTGGTGTAGAGGAACACCATCCCAAACCTCCACCACACCTCATCCACCACCACAGACCAGGCGTAGTCGACCACATCGTCACACCGGCGCATCCACGCCGGGGGAGTTGGCGGCTCCACGCGGCACCACCGCCTTCTTGCGAAGCAGCCACCGCCGAATCTGCTCAACCCCGCCACCGGAGGCCTGTACGGATATTGCGCCTCCACATCAGAGAGTCACCCCGCGCCACCCAACCACCAAAGCGAGAGAGAAGGAGCAGCCTCGCCACCGCCACCGCCACACAGGCTTCGCCTGGCAATGATCACCGGTGGCGGCAAGGAGGGGAAAGGAGGAAGGTGGAGACCGGCGGTGCTATGGTTCCCTATGACGCCCGCGGGGAGAGTCACGGGAGGAAAGGAGGAGACCCAGTGATTTGCTCATTCTGGCAAAGTGCACCGAAAAAATGCAAACATTAGATGGTCAGATGCTTAGGTAATTTGCTTCTTATGATGCTCTTATTTGATTACTCATGGTCTAGATTGACAAGCTTTTGAAAGAAAGGATGTCCAAGTTGGATTTCCATCCGTTATAAAGTCCTATATACAGAAGGTTTTGCTCCTATAGGAGTCCACCAAAATTGTCTTCATGATGTGTGTGTTTGTGTGCGAATATAATAAGAAAGGTTTACGGGTGTAATGGAATTGCAGTCAACCTTGCAAACTTTATGTAAGTTGTCTAGAAATTTTTACTACAAATAGGCACAATTATCCTTCAGTGTAGTCTCTTGGTATATTGATCTCATGTCTTCTTTGGTAGGTCATAGTTGCACATTAAACTGGAGAATGGTGAACTGCTAGCATCTAGCATGTGAAAAGGGGATATTTGTTCTATTATACTGTTTCACGTAGTAGTTCCATTAAACTATTGTCTATATCTATTCAGGCTTTCCTTTTCACATGCCCATTTATTTTTTATTTATTTTTTATGGTGATGGAACATGCTACCTTTTTTTTGCAGGCGACAAATTTTATTTTTTGTTCTTGATGGTTCCGTTCCTTGGATTGTTAAGTATCTTTATATAGAATCATATTCTCGATGATGCATGGTGAAATTAAACAATTTGCTTGGTGTACCCAGTCATGTTTACATGCTTCCATGACATAGGAGATATTGAGCAATTGATTAACGCTAAAGGAAAGAAGCCTATTTGACATGGTTATACCTTACGTGTACACGACATTAGCATATACCTGGTCCAGTCCAAGGAAGACCTACAAGAATATACGCGGCCTGTGGAGATTTTCGGATGGCCCAAGCCCATGACATCTTCGGATCCTTGGAGAACAAGACTAGAACGGATAGATTATTCAAAGGGGCAAACCCTAAACTTGTAACCGACTCGATCTATGCCCGAGACCTGCCTAACTCTATATAAAGGCTAGGAGGGCACGGCGAGGAGGTCCAATCCTTTTTCCACCGCATACACACCTTCACGCCAAATTGCATCTGCGCACCCCCTGTAACCTTCGGTTCCGCGTAATCAAGAGCAGACAAGCAGGCGTAGGGTTTTCCCTCCGGGGGCCTGAACCTGGATAAATCTCGTGTCCCCTGGTTGCTTGTCTGTTAACTGTTCCGCGATCTCCAGAACCCCCATCTTATCCAAAACCCAAGCTCATAACAATGCGCATTGACGAGTCGAAACCTCGTCAATTGGCGCCGTCTGTGGGAAGCGGGGGCGCTGATTGTGCGATCGTGACGGTCCCGACCAAAGTGATCTACAACTCCTCGGCGACGGAGAACCATCTCCTCTTCGGCGCTTTCGACTTCACCGCCCACACGCCAGCCACCATGAAGGACTTCGAGCCCGTAGGCGACGGGCTCGAGATTCTGTTCAGGAGCTTCTGCTTCCAGGTGGGACAGACCGGCACTCTCCGCCTCCCAGAGCGGGTGCCACTGCCATCGATCAGACCCACCTCGTGGGCCCCGCATCCCAGCGTGCTACGCATGTCAACGTCGACAGATGAGTCATATGACAGCAGCAACTCAGATCTGTGCGACCCCCCGTCGGATGAAGGAACCTACGGTTCTAGATCCGAAAGATGCGGCAGCAGCGATCCAATCCGCGAGCGCTACCAGTGCGCCGTGGTCATCCAAAGCGACATGAAACAACCACCAGGTTCGGGTGCCCGCGTGCCACCACCCAACCCACAGGGTAGAAACGGAGAAAACAGGAGGCAACCACCCTCCCACCCAACGAGGACGACCCCGATGCTAATCGAAGAATTCACCTCAACGAGGAAGGATGGAACCAAGCACACGAAGCCGTGGTGGGCAATAAAATCCTTCCTATGGATACTTCACGGGACCTGCTGATGGCATACCACCTGCTCCTCATCGAAGAGCACAAAAAGCAGGTGAAGATGCAAGAGGTACTCGATAAACGCAAGCAAGCGGCCTCGAAGTCTAGCGCACGACGAGCTGCACTCTCCGCCGCTGGGGGATCTAGCTCGCACGACAACAGTGCCAACAAGCATCGCTCTCGCACAGAGCACATGGATCCCGCTGCACGTCGCGAGGTCACTCGAACTCTCAACACGTCCTTCATGGAGATGGACGCCAATGACAACGTCATCCCGAAGACGCCACAAGATGCGATCATGGAAGCCACCACATATCTCGCATCCCATCCACCTCCGGTGGGGGACCCGAAGAGAGCTATGCACAAGTCCGCACTAGCCGTACTCGGACTCGTTGGAGCTGTGCTCCACGAGGAGGCTCCTACGGAGCCAAAGAAGAAGGCTACGGTCAAACTCAACTGTAGCCCCACACCCTCATCTGACGAGGACGAGCACGATCTACCTCGACGACACAAGAGCCCAAGACGTTGCAGCCGCGACTACGACGCTCGAAGCGACCTCGCTCAGTGCAAGGTCGACAAGGCATGCGCCAAACGCGCTTGCTCATCCGAATCCGAAGAGGATGATGATAAAGAACTCTGCGGAGCTCGATGCATCAGTAGATCTGTTCGGCGAACACAGATGCCTAGAAACTTCAAGCTCCCTTCGGACACTTCGAAGGTCGACGGTACGCAGGACCCTAAGGTGTGGCTCAGCGACCACCTGTCGTCCGTCAAGCTGCACGATGGAAACAAAAACACTGCCCTACAGTGCCTTCAGCTGCAGCTGACAGGCGCAACCCGGATCTGGCTCAGTAGCTTGTCCTCGGGTTCCATCCGAAGCTAGGAGGAACTGGCATACAGTTTCATCCAAAACTTTAAGGGTACTAGCAAGAGGATAGCCTTGATCGGGGAGCTGCGGGCCTGCACTCAACGAACGAGCGAATCCATTCGCTCGTACATACTACGCTTGTACAACATCAAGAACTCCACGGCACACATATTCGAGGAGAGAACGATCGACGACTTCAAACATGGCGTCAAACGCCAGGACTTCAAGGAAGAACTTGGACGAGTCAAGCCCAAGACAATCGACCACCTCATGGACATCGCCAATAGGTGGGCAGATGGCAAGGATTCCGTCCACCGAGCACACTCGGACGAGGTAGATGACTACGGCCGCAGACGCGAGTAACATAGCAAGCGAAGATCGCGCATCTACGACGATCGCGACGGACCCGACATGGTTGCGGCTGGCTACGCCGAGCGCCGCAACAGCGGCGGATACCATGGAAACCACTTCCGCGATGGAGGACGCCCAACGCAAACATGGCAACGCCGCGGTCGCGACGACGAACCCTCGGCATACGACAAGTTGTCGGGCCCATGCACCATCCACTTCTACATTGATAAGCAGGATGGCAAAAAGAAGGCCAGCCACATGCTGAAGGACTGCCGCGAGGGCTTCGCCCCGATGAGACAGCAGATCCCGAACCCTGGGTTCGGACATGCACCCGCACCAGGCGACATCGCCCATGGAGCTCCTCCACCACCACCCGTGGGACCTTCGAATCACGCGATCGCGCCCGTGCAAAACAACGGCATAAATGGGTACCCGGCACCAAAAGGGTCTTTGATGATCCAAAATGGGCGCCCAACAAACAGGGTGCAAAAGAAGATCATCCGCTAAGTGAGCCTGGTTGTGACCGCTCCAACCGCCATCCCTGAGTACCTCAACAGTTTGGAGTCCTGCATCACATTCAGCCGTTTGGATCACCCCCGCCATATCCCTCGCCCAGGTCATGCTTCCCTGGTGCTTGAGGCGCAGATCAAAGGATTTGAGATGAGTCGCGTCTTCATGGATGGCGGCAACAGCATCAACCGGATGTTCGCTAGCACCTAGCAGCAATGCGGATCACACTGTGCAGCCTGGAACAATCCGACACAACGTTCCATGGCATAGTCCTAGGGAAGGGCATATTCCCCCTGGGAAAGATATGGCTCGACGTCATCTTTGTCAAACCCGAAAACTTTCGGTGCGAGCGGCCTGAGTTTGAAGTGGTGGACTGGCCATCACAGTACCATGGCATCCTCGGGCGCGTGGCATTCGCAAGATTCCTGGCAGTACCGCACTATGCGTACCTGCTACTCAAGATGCCAGGACCTAGGGGCGTCATCACGGTCCAGGGCAGCTTTACCCGATCTGACCACTGCGACAGGGGCTTCAACAGAATCTCCTAGTCGTTCAGCATGCAGGAGGATCTCACAAGGCTTCGAGAGGTGATGCACAACGGGCACCCCGGTCTCGTGAAACGCACCCGACATGTCATTCGACTCCACAGTCAACACGAAAAAGGTGCAGGTCCACCCGACGGACGCCTCCAAGATGGCGCTGATTGCCAACAACCTCAGCCCCGCATAGGAAAGCACGCTCGTCGAATTCCTCCGTGAGCGCTGGGAAATCTTCGCTTGGTGTCTTGCGTACATGCCAGGAGTTCCCAAGGAATTCGCCGAGCATGCACTCAATGTGTTTCCAGATGCCAAGCTCATCAAACAGTCCATCCGACAATTGTCCGAGCCACGGGCCGAAGCCGTCGGAGTCAAAGTCAACAAACTACCCGACGCCGACTTCATCCGGGAGATCAAGGAGAGCGAGTGGCTCGCCAACACTGTGCTGGTCCCTAAAAAGGACACGGACATCCTGCGGATGTGCGTGGACTTCACATCACTCAACAAGCACTGCCCGAAGGATCACTTCCATCTCCCTCGGATCGATCAGATCATCGATTCGAATACAGGATGCGAGAAACTCTCCTTCCTCGATGCCTACTCAGGATACAATCAGATTCGACTGAAGGTCGAAGATCAGGAGAAAACGGCGTTCATCACATCGTTCGGAGTATTCTGCTACAACAGAATGCCCTTCGGGCTGAAGAACGCGGGTGCCACGTACCAGCGGTGCATGCAGGCATGCCTGAAGAGCCAGATAAGTCGCAGCATACAGGTCTATGTCGATGACATAGTAGTCAAGACAAGGGAGGCCAAGACATTGATCGACAATCTCCGCAAGACGTTCGACAACCTCGATCACTACAAGATCAAGCTGAACCCAGAAAAGTGCGCCTTCGGAGTCCCATCTGGCCAACTGCTTGGCTATTTCATCTCTCAGCGAGGGATTGAGGCAAACCCGAAGAAAATCTGGGCCATACTAGCCATGGAGAAGCCGAAGAACCCCAAAGGTGTCCAGCAGCTCGCTGGGCGCATCACGGCGTTGAGCAGATTCATCAGCCATATGGGTGAGAAGGCCCTGCCTTTCTACCAGCTGCTACGCAAAGCAGAAAAATTCAAATGGACATCTGAAGCAGACGACGCATTCGAAGATCTGAAGCGGCTGCTCTCCACCTCGCCCGTCCTGGTCATACCAAAGGAACGCGAGCCTCTGCTGCTATACATAGCAGCCATGCACCAGGTGGTCAACACCGTGCTCGTGGTCGAACGACCTGAAGATGGCAAGACCCATGGGGTCCAACGCCCAATCTACTACCTCAGCGAGGTATTGACACCAACAAAACAGAGGTACCCTCACTACCAGAAACTCGCCTACGGCTTGTTCATGACGGCTCGTCGGCTGAGCCACTACTTCCAGGAGCATCAGGTGATGGTCGTCAATGAGGCGCCACTGAACAGCATCCTGAACAACCCCGAAGCTACAGGACGCGTAGCCCTATGGGGCATCGAGTTGTCCCCTCTAGACATAGTCTACGAGAAGCGTCATGCAATCAAATCTCAGGTCCTCCCGGACTTCCTCGTCCACAGGATGGAGCTACAGCTGCCGGACACCCCGAATATGACGCAGTCATGGATGATGCACTTTGACGGCTCCAAGCGAGGCGAGTGAGCCGGGTCATATCGACGCCCCGCAAGGCGAAAGATGAAATACGTCCTCCGGATGAAATTTCGGGCCTCCAAAAATGAAGCCGAATACGAGGCCCTCATCCACGGCATGAAGATGGCCAAGATCTACGGCGCAACGCGCCTAGTCATCTACGGTGACTCGAACCTCGTTGTCCAGCAGACGATGAACGACTGCAACGCACACGCCACTAACATGATCGCGTACCGCGCGCTCTACAACTCACTCGAAGGAGACTTCGATGGCTGCGAGCTTCGGCACGTTGGAAGAGAAAGCAACGAAGAAGCCGACAGACTCGCCAACATTGGCTCCACCTGCGCACGGGTGCCACCAGGTGTGTTCCTCGATCAAATCTGCGTGCCTTCCATCAAAAGGAAATTCCCCAAAGGATCATCCAAAGAAGGAGAGCACTCGGGGGCTGATCTACCCGAAGGACAGAAAGGACCCGAAAAGCTCGACACGGAGGTCGCTGTGGTCAACCTGATGCAGGTCATGGCAATCGAAGAAACATGGACGCAGCCGTACCTTCGGTCCCTAATAAACAGAGAACTGCGTGATGACCCGACAAATGGCCGGCGCATATCTCGTCGGTCCAAGGCCTTCACCATCATCAACGGTGAGCTGTACAAGCGCAGCATTTCGGGTGTACTCCAGCGGTGTGTCACCATTAGTGACGGTAAAACCATCCTCCAAGACATCCACGAGGGCATCTGTGGCCATCACGCGGGCAGCCGCGCCCTCGTCACCAAAGCTCTACGAGGTGGATTCTACTTGCCAACGGCCATGAACGACGCCAAGGACATCGTCCAGAGGTGCAACGGCTACTAGAGGTTTGCAAATAAGCCGCATGCACCAGGGTCGGAGCTCAGGACCATACCCTTGGCCTGGCCCTTCGCCCAATGGGGCCTCGACATGATCGGCAAACTGCCCAAATCTTCAAAAGGAGGCCACGTCTACCTCCTGGTCGCAGTCGACAAGTTCACCAAGTGGATCAAGGTCATTCCCGTCACCAACCAAAAAGGCAAAACGATCGTCAAGTTCTTCGAGTCCATAGTCTACAGGTTCGGCGTGCCGCACAACATCATCACGGACAACGGGTCGAACTTCATCTCCAAGGAATTCCAGGACTTCTGCGAAGGCCTCGAGATCAACATATCATACGCCTCTGTGGCAAAGCCGCAAACCAACGAGCAGGTCGAAAAGGCCAACGGCCTCTTAGGCGGCGGCATCAAGAAACGCCTACTCAGGCCACTCGAACGGCTTGCGGGAGCATGGACAGAAGAGCTACCCTCCGTCCTCTGGAGCTTACGCACAACACCAAACACCTCGACTGGCTACACGCCCTTCTTCATGGTACATGGAGCCGAAGCCGTGTTACCTGCAGAAGTACGCCATAAGGCCCCACGGGTCGTCGCCTACAGTGAAGCCAAATCGACGGCCGCACTCGAAGATTCCATCAACATGCTCGACAAGGCACGCGACATCGTCGTGGCTCGCTCGGCGGTCTACCAGCAGAGCCTCTGCAACTATCACAGTCGTCGGCTGCACCCAAGGTCCTTCGTCGAAGGAGACCTCGTCTTACGACTCAAGCAAGAGTGGCCGAAAAAGCTCGAGTCACCTTAGGAAGGACCCTACGTCGTCACCGAAGTCATCCCAGGTGGCGCCTACCGCCTCAACACGTGGAGTCTGGAGTCGCATACTCCAACCCATGGAACGTCGCGCAATTGCGACACTTCTACCCCTAGCTATCCCTCCTTACTTTCAATAATGCGGTGACCCAGCATACCACTGCATGATGTAGTACACTATAGTCGTTGACATAACACCAATGAAACACCGTTCACTAGTATTACATCTCTCAGAGTGGTATAACAGAAACACAGCAGGTCCAAGACATGACTATAGGTTATAACTCAACTCTTTACACAAGATCTAGAGAACACTCTAGGTTAAAGAGAGAGAAAGGAAATTATTACAAAGAATAATCAGAGATAAATAACTCAAAAACTATCACACTATTAAGACTAGTATCTTAACTAATGGTCTGGCATTGCTGCTAACGCAATACACTACAAAAATAGGTTCTATGGCTAGAGATTATATTCCTATCTAATCAGTAACTTTGTCTTCACTTGAGTTAGTGTATATGTTGACCTTCTTGACTTCATTGAAGAGTTTTAGCTTTTGATGATGATTCCTGGAGCATAACTTGATATAGACGTCGTCTTAATGGCTTCAGAATCTAGCAAGGGTTAAAAAGATACGTTGAGTACAAGCGTACTCAGCAAGTTCACTAGAAAAGGAGTGTTTGATGCACTATATCTACAACCACAGACCATAGGTCATAGGAAATGTAGGTTTTCGTAAACATTTCTTCAAAGGTTGCTTTTATTCTGAAAAGCTATGTCCGTCAGCCTTCACGGGTTTACCAGAACTTTTATGGAGTTCCTTTCCCGTCGCGTTCGCAGCTCCTTCCCGGAACAGGGAGTAACAAGTTACAATTCTTACACTCTATAGAGGTGTGTCACTTTACCCAAGAGAGATCTTAGCTTTGTTGCACATCCGGGCCGCGAACCCGTTCACACTTCCTTGGTGTGAGGTCCAGACTAAGACCCAAGCCAATCACTGCCTTCTCCGCGACCCCGCATGTCTCCTTGGTGTACACCAGCCCACCTATTGAATTACGGCAATTGGTAGTACATACCGTTCCGATGCCAGAACTATCGTGGGATGTTGAGGGCTCCCACCCATATGTTGCATATCTCCTGCGAATTAACAATAAATGCACGCTACAGAGATAACAGCCACGCCCCGCACATCCGTCTCCATGCGAGAGGGAAAAGATACAGCTGACTTCTCCGTCCCATTCCAAATATCATGGTTAACGCGTGATATACGGCACAAGAATCACTGGCGACATGGGTTGTTAAGTCCTAGATAATATGTTCCTTTACCACCGGAACTTTCATAGTAGGTTATTACCTCATGGTAAATAACGTATAATCATATTAATATGAAAATAGTGTTTTCTGGCCTTTTTAAAATGCAGGTGATGACAACACTGGATTTGCAAAATACTTTACATAAAATAATCAAAGGACATGAGCAAGTGTGAACTTGCCTTTTGTGATTGCAAGATTATGCACTTACGGTTTTCGAGACAATATAAGATCCAATCTCTGAAATCAGCATCATTGGTCCGGTAAGGACTAATGTTTAAAGAAGCAAGATGCTATTATGCATAAGTAATGTAATACAATTTCATAAACTCGAATTCCGGGGATAACGTTGTTTTAGGGTTTGGATAATGGAAATGGTTTCTTTGGAATGTGTTGCCCTTTTAGATTAAGTTTCACAGTTGTGCTTCGTATTAAGGCTTGTGAGTGTGTGTGAACAACACGTATTTATACAACAATAAGATACACACATATGGAATGCTACTCAAGATTGCTTACACTATAATTGTTCATCTTCAAATTTTACTTTACAAGTAATGTCACTTATAAAGAACTTAAGTGTTATCAATCCTAAGTATACAAGTAAAGTATAAAGTAATGTGATTACGATTAATTGTCATATGTTGACTGAAGTGGCAAAACGAATAACTTTTGAAGAAAAGATTTCTTTATCAAGGTTTAAACAATCCTGATAGATTTTAGAATAGGATCATTAGAATGTGATTGATGTTGTTTATGCTTGCTCGAATCTAGACTTGAGATGCTTTATGACTTAACTATAACAGACTAAAGTTAACTATAAAACACATAACAATATCTTTAGCATAGTATTTGAAGTATTGTAGACTAAAGTTAACTTTAAAGACATAGATGGATTTAAGCTATATTGCTTACGATAATTGTACTTTTTTCACTTCATAAGGTTACTTTAAAATTATCTAGGAATGGTATTACTTTTATTTGGTATAGTGGTTTCTCAAGATTATAATGGAATAGAATTATTTACCTTTTTATAGATGAGTGGTTATAGTTTGTAAACAAGAAAGTAACATTACTTAATTATTTATGGATTTACTATAGTGTTTTGGTATGTTTATAAACTGGTGGTTGAGGTAAGTAAAAAGGTTTTATTTAGTCCCAAGTTATTCTTGAAGATTTTATACTTGATAAAGATTTTTCTAGGAAATAAACTACACATATGGTTGAATGATAATTCAATATAATTGTATTTAAAATGTGTTGAACCATTTTGACTTCATATTATCAGTATTTAAGACTAATACTATTTATTAGACTTAATTGGCTAATTTTAGAAATATTAACAAATTTTATTTATCCTTATATGAATTATCAATTAAGGAAATAGTTTAAATTCAAGTTGTTAAAGTGTTTTAAATTTTTATTTACCTCAAAGGTGGATTATCATATTTTTAATATGTAGGTATTATTTTTGTGATCATTTTGGTATGTTACGTTTATTTTTGTGATTTATAAATAATAGGATATGATTTTTATAAGGTTTATCACTTTATAAATACTTAATAAATAATAAGTACTTATTTAAGTGAAATAATAATGTATGATTATAGTTTTAAAGTATTGTTTTTATTTTTCTAAGATTTTTGGTATTTTATTTATATTTTTAATATTTACCAATATTAAAATATGAATTATCTAAGTTTTATTACTTATAAAACCTTTATAAAATAATATTTATTTCATAATAATATTTGATAATAGTTTTAAGTTGTAGATTTTATTTTTTTGAACATTTTCATATATTACACATATGTTTCTGGATTATAAAACAAAAGTTATTGATTTTATAAGATTGAATCATTTTATTTAATTTCTGGAATTAATAAACTAAATAGTTTATAATGTAATGCTGATGTCATCACGGGGTGAAAGGTTTTTCTCACCGGGTCCATTCTTACCCCAGCCACTGACTGGTGGGGCTTATGCCAGGTCATATCCACAATTTTAATTTATTACAGAAAATAATAACACAATTTATGAAATGATAAAAATGAAATATGACATCAGCGTCATGTCATGCTGACATCATCCAAGGATGATCCTCAGATCGTGGTTTGATCCACGGGTTGAGGGCATGCAGGCACGCGAGGTTGGTCCCGTTCGAATCAGCGGGATGCAGGAAGACGAATAGTGGTGGCACGGCTGGTTTTTGGTCGCCGAAGCACCAGCTTCAACGAGCTCCGACGGTGGAACGCTCTGGTCTTCGTGGGCAAGGCGATAGAGCAAACTAAAAGCGAATCCAAACGGCTAGAGAGATGCGCAAGCTCACCAGGAGCATAGCGAGAGGCTCGGCGAAGCCACGCGTTGCCGGATGGGGTGGCCATCGTCGACGGCGAGCGGCGGAATTCGAGATCGGTCTCGACGACAGAGGGCATGGAGGTTCGATTCCTTTCGCAGGTTTATCTAGAACAACGAAATGAGTCCAACCGTGCCCTCAGGGTGGCTAGGGGAACTTAGGATCAACGATTTCCATTGAACTCTGACGAGCTAGGGTTCGGTGTTGCAAGCGCGAGAGAGATAGAGAGGACGCGAGAGAATTATACGGGTACGAGTGGATAGAGGAAGACATGGGCGTTCTTATCCTCACCCTCACCGGCTACGGCGCGCATCATAGCACGATGAAGATCGACGACGGCAGCGACGCCACGCAGCTGCTTCTACCGGCGAGGAAGACGACGGGGAAAAGAGGCCAAATAGGTACCAGGCCGGAGTTGGGCTGCTATTGGGCCAAGTGGACCAGAACTAAGTGGGAGAGAAAGATAGCTGCTGCTGCTGATGGGCGGTAGATAGGGAAGAGAGGAAATGGGCCTCGGGCCAGTTTCTGGTCTGAGTCCATTTTTTATTCTTCTCTGCTTGTTTTCCATTTTCTGTTTCATTTTTCATATTTGTATTTTTCATTTGTTTGAATATATTTCGCATAGAATTTTATCTGCTAGATAATTGTGGCAATATTGAAATGTATTTATGATCATTTTGTGAACCTTTATTATATATTGGTATAGTTGTTTTCTGGAACTAGCTATTCATTACTTGCTTAAGTGTGATTAATATATGGATATAATATTGTGCATAAGGGTTTATAGTAATTTCCAATTATGTGGTACACATGATTTAGAGGTTTGAAAGTGTCAAAGATATGCTTGAGTGATTTGCTATAGTAAAATATTCCTATAAGGCTTTGTGTAAGTAAGATGATAGATCAATCAGATGAATTGGATACTATGTTTGGTTAAAGATTTTGGGTTTAGTGTTTACCAAGAATTCTTATCTTCCATAATTCACAATCCTGGACTTCTAATTAAGGAATTCCTTTCCTAGATATACTATTTCTTCCTATCCATCATCATGTGTTCACATGATGAGCTTTACTTCACAAGAATATTCTTATCCATCTATTGTTCTTCTAAATTCATTTATAAATCCAATAAGCTTGACACTAAAGCTTTCATAATCTTTTTATATCTATACTTGGTTATATCAACTACTCTACTGCTGATAACCTCCAATCTAACAAGTAGTTACTTTTAACTCCATTCATACTCTTCCTTAATCATCCTTTACTAATATCACTTCAATATATGTATACATCAAATCCTTCTTCACCTCAAGTGCTTAGTATTTCCAAAGAGGAAAATACTACTTCTTTAATCCAATGTTGCTCTAACATCATCTTAAGCATACTATCTTGTCTCTACTTGACTCCAGTATCTAATACTCCAACCTCACATTATATTAATGTGGCCTGTCATGGCTAACCTAGAATGGCATATCTATACCAGGGTTCAATCATGTTCTATCCACCAAGGTCACTTATACATGATATAAGCATTCAATCTTGGTGAGTAAGGCATGATCATTATAATCCATTGATCCTTTATGGTTTAGGTTTCCAGTTGGCTAATCAAGGCTTCCATCCATACAACATTACAGTTGTATTATAATTATCTTCTGTTTATCTCTATTGGACTAAGAGATAGTATTCATTGACTATACCAACTTGATCCAATAGGATTACTCCTAGTAACTACCTTCAATACTCATCCTTGTAACCTTTCTTTCAGACACTTTTCTATTCATTCAGGAGGGAATTAACTCCATCAATTATCACATTGATCCTATTCTCTTCCAACTCTCCCATTCTATAGATGATATTTAAATCTAGCATTACTATTTACCTCTTCTAACTTCCTTCTCTAAAAGGATTTAAAGTGAATGTTATGATAAGAACATGAGTTGATAGACCAAGAATTGATAAGTCAATAGTTGATTACTCAACATTGATGAACAATGGATCATAGAATAAGGTTCAATGGAGATGATCAAGATTCTTATGGAAAGAAAGATATGTGGTGAATGATCTTGACTTGGTTTATTTCCTACTCAAACTCACTAAAGAGTTAAGGTTAGGTATTACCATGATACTCATGGTATAAGTAAATGGGATTAAGATATAGTTATTACATTCTTATTATTTGGGTTATATCCTTAACTTGGTATTCATGAGTGATTATAATGAATACAAGGATATGATTAGTTAAGAATCAAATATAAATCATTAAGTAATGTATTAGGGTTTAACTTTTATTGCATTTGATCTACCCTTAGATCAAATCTCCCTTACCCAAAATAAGGTTTTAGCAAAGGTCATATTGAAACTTATCGCAGTCAAATTGATGATCTACTTCAATTCCATCAAGTTGAGAGAAGCTTCAATCACTTTGACAAGTTTGGTTCAAAAGCGCAAAAATTATTCGGATTTTCAATGCATGAATGCAATGCACACATCTTGGTTCAGCTTATTTCTAAGCTCTAATGTTGGGATGTTACAAATAAGGCTACTCAGCCTAACAATGTACCTCCTCGTTATGATATGAATAAAACCTAAGTGTCTCGCCCAAAAATTTATCCCCTTTTTCTCACACTACTTTCTATTACAACACACTCGGGGGCTTCGCCTCACCTCACGACTTCGTTGACTGAGTATAACGCATGTAAACCTGAGTAGCTGACCACGTCAGGCTAACGAAAAGGGCATGCATACAACCAAGCACCACGTGACAATACAAATAACCTTTACAACAAAGGGCACAACAAGCCCACTCGAAATATATACAAGTTTTACATGTATCTTTTTTACAGGGCCTACCTATTATGAAGAATCACATGCGCCCGATGCTCAAAAAGATCTACAATCTCTTAGGCATACTTCCTAACAGCCGCATAATGCGGGCGCATATCCCATAGGCCACCATCTGGCCGAGGGGGGCGGCCAAGCCGCCACCGCCGCAAGATCAACATCTGGGCGGTACAGCCAAACTAGCGATAGGATGGCCTCCACCCCCGCAACCAGCTGGTGCCGCACCAACTCCCTGACGTGACCCACGTCTTGAAACTTCGCCAGCAAACCTCATAGAGTCGAAGGCGCCTCATCAAGGGGGAACATGACGTACATAATCGGCGCGAGGGAAGTCTTCACCTGCTGCAGCATCCGGGACACCTGGTGAGCATGATCCTACACAGTCGCAAGGATAGTAGCCCAGTCGCGGTCCATCCAGAAAAAGCCTCCGGCTTCCATATCCTGTTGGGTCAAGCAGTTGATCCAATCGCAACGCTCCTTCTCCTCGAACAAGGTTGACACTGCAGAAAATCTGAGTAAGATGACACACAACAAAGATCCAAAGCAGCAGCTCAAGGAAACTTACACTGCAGCTGCTCGGCCAACTGCCGCAACTCCCCCATCAGATACTCCTCCCTCGTGGTAGCCCGCTCCTCCTTCGATTTCCACACATCCGCATGGCCTCGAATGCCAAGTATCTCCTTCTCAAGACTGCGGACGCGGTCACAAAGAAAAACAAGCCGCGACGCATCATCCAACGATGGTCGCGGCTGCGAAGTAGACAAAGTATCGACGGGATCCTCACCCGAAGGTCCCTAAAGGAAAACATGCAAGAGTATGAACAACACATGACTGAGCAACAACTCGAAGCATCATTTATATACAACAAAAGGCCACTGCGTGGAACAAGGAAATTGTTCGACAAATATTACAGAAAAAGAAGAAGACAACTATCCTAAAGCTACAACGACAAAGCCTAAGCAGTTGCATCTGAAGTGACCTCGAAGCCAGAGTGCCTGCTCTTGACCTCCTGCTGCTGCTTCGCCGCATACTCCGCCAGAAGATCAATGAGCTTCGGCCCATAGCGCTTACAGCGATAAGCATAGAGAGCGAAGGCTACCTCGGAACCGTCGGGAGCTGTTGGCATCTGGGAGGTGACCTGATGAAGATCCATCTCCACCCCGGACGCCATGGCCATAGCCAGCCCCATGGAAGCGCCGATGCCCTTATGCTTGCGCTTGTAGGCCGCAGGCGCATCCGCCGACAACGCATCCACCAAAGAATCCACATCCTCAAGGGCAGCGCCCTTGGGAACGATATCCTTGTAGAAGCGCCCGAGGATCTCCTTAGCCTTGGCAAGGGAGCCAGCAGCAGTACCGCAGCGGTCTTCGACCGCCGCGGCGACATCGTCCAGAATGCTCCCGTACTCCAAGGCACTGCGATTTAATTCAATGCCCGAGGAATCTGGAGCAAAAGAAAGACAAAGTCGGAATCGAATAAGGGCATGGAGACAGAACAGCCGAAAAAACCAAACACAGGCAAAAGCACTCACCGGAAACGGCCTTGGCAGCAGCCATCAGCTTCTCGGCCACCTCCTTCTCGTGCGCAGCCGCAACAGTGGCGAGCTGCTCTTCACGATACGAAGCTTCCCGCTGAAGGCGCTCCTTGGCCGCGGCTACATCAGCCAAGTCCTGCTGAAGGCGCTCCTTCGCCCCAATGGCATCCTCAGCCTTCTTATCCGCTCGCCCAAGACTATTTTTGAGAGCATCAAGGTCACGAAGGGAAGCGTTATTTTCATCTGCAAAAGCACCAAGAACATACATAAGCAACACTCGAGCCTCCTGCGGAGAGGGCTTCAGAGCATCGCCCCCAGAGGTGGCCACCGTCTGAGAGGGAGGGGCGTCAGTTTCGACTCCCCTATGGCCTCCTGCGTGGCCTCACTAAAAGAGCCCTTAGAGGAGTGGCTGCAAGGAAAACACCAATCAAAAGCAAGAACACAAGAAGACAAGAAAGTAACGAATGACATCCTAAGGTACTTACGAGTCCATGTCGCTCAAGTCAAAAACGGGCAGCACCCTCTTCTCTTTCTTCTCTTCCTTCTTCCTCTTGGCCGGCGGCTGCGGCGCTATAGCCCGCACGGGCACAACCGGGATAGGTGAGGAAGAAGCACCGTCACCTCCGCTATGGCGCACAAGGAAAGACGGGTCCCTCGTCGTCGGCGGAGTTGAGGCATCCGAAGATTCACTCGAGCTCCGTGTCCGCTTACGGGTCTGCCCCTCGCTCGCCTTGGGAGCTTCCTCAGTCGGCGACTGCGCCGGTGGAAGCTCGGACTCGGAGTTCACAACTTCGTTGTCCGGCGCAATCGGAAACCTTTCGGATAGTGGAGGCACCATGCCAGACACCTTGAGCTCCTGCACAATGAAGACATAAACGTTCAGTACAAGCAATCATAAGGAAAAGCACTCTAAAAAAGGCGCTACGTGCACGTCGTAAATCTACACCTACGGAACTGGTATTGCGGCACTGAAAGGGGGCCTCCGCGACTTCCCCGGAAGGTCCTCATTGGACTTGTACTTTAGCAGTGGCCGGAGAACTCTGTCGAGGTCCCCCCTGGAGGGCTCCTCAGCCGAAACTCTCGTCGGATCATGGCGGCCAGAGTAAAGGAACATCAGATGCGCTCTAGCTTGTAGTGGCTGCACCCGACGTTTGAGGAAGGTGCGGATGATGTCCACACCGTTCACCACCTTCTCCGCAACCACCTGGAGGGCCTCCACCCGACGGTAGAGCTCCTCTACCTCCTCCACCTCGCCCTCCAAGACATGGTTCTTCCAGGATCTCTTCTTCAAGATCTCCTGGGTGGAGTCGAAAGGGGCAAGGCCGAAGTCTTGCCCGTCCACTGTGGGGTCGCGGATATAAAACCACTTCCTCCGCCAGTATTGGACGGATTTAGACATAGAGAAAGAGAAGAAAAGAACAGTAGATCAAAGAGAAATGATGCAGCCTCCAATCGGATAAACTCCGTCGGATATGGACTGCCTCTTAATGGAATAGAGCTTCCGGAAGAGGCCAAAGTGCGGCTCGATACCGAGCCAGCACTCGCAAAAAGCAATGAAGCAGGCGATGTGGAGAAGAGAGTTGGGCGAAAGATGGAGTTGGATGCCATAGAAGAACAACAGCCCACGAAGAAAATCGTGGACTGGCAGCGAGAGGCCACGAATAACAAAAGCAACAAACATCACCCGAAACCCTGCGGGTGGACAGGGAGTTACCTCATCGCCGGGGATCTTGACGGTCTCCTTATCCTGCGGGATTAAACCCGCATCACGAAGCTTGCGCAGGTCACCCTCGCGCGTCTCCCAGTGCCGCCATCCACCATCGGTGATACAAGCGGTGGTGGTGCCCTTCTTGCCGCCGGCAGCGGCACTGGTGCCCGCTCCGGTGGAGGCCTTCTTTGATTTCCCCATCATGGCGCGTCGACGGCGACGGTGTGCGCGCAAGAATGAGGAAGGGAAAGATCGTAGAACGTCTAGCGCGCAAAGGGAAAAGCTCAAGAATTGGAGGCAGTGAAAAGCAAATGCCTAAGGGTGAAAACAAACTACAGTTTTCCCCACAGTTATAAGGACGAAGACGATGAACATGGACCGTTCATCTGGAAGCCCTAACACGAGGATCAGATCCAACCGTCCACGTATCAACACATCTGCGAACCGTCGCTCGCACGCCGTCACTATGCACGGAAACTGAGGAGACACCGTAATTCTCGCCATGTCGCGCATGACCAGTCAAATCCAAGTTAGAAAGAGGGACCCACGTTCGTTCGGTCACGTCACCTCTGGCTCCGCAGACGGTTGAGGTCACCGATCGTCAGCACTAACGTCAACACTGACGTTATCAAAACCACACTAGCAACGGTTAGAAATATTCGATTGACAGCTAAAAGTACTCACTCGAATCTATAATTCGAGCAACTACTCGGGGGCTACTCCTATCAGGAGCGTTGGCCGCGCACCTGATGCATGATTAAGGTATTACACCAATGATGATTCTTCGAGTCCTACGTCGAGTCTGCGACTCCACTACGGACTCGGGGGCTACTCCCATAGGGAGGATTGATTCAAGCATCCGAAAAAATTGTGTCCTACGGACCTGAAGCTAACAAACGGCTGAATTAAAGTCTCTGATCGAGTCTACGACTCGAATAGACACTCGGGGGGCTACTCACATAGGGAGCGCTAGTCGCGCACCCTATAAATTCTTTGACTGCGATCCTTCGGATCAAAATGCAAAAACTTTTTGGCAACTTTGCCCCAACCAACGCTAAGTGAGTAACATCCTCCTTGGCCACCCAAAACACCTTCGCGGTGATAAAATTTCGGATGATGTGTCTGCGATGCAAAGATAAGACCTATAGATACCGTCTGATGGCCTACTAACGCACCTGAATGTCCTCTACTAGTAAAAATCCGTTCCAACAGGCGCAATGAAAACCCCGATGGACGCGTTGGGTACATCATTCGAAAACTACTGGGATTCGACTCCTGTAAGACCTCAACGGCCTGAGTCGAATTACGCCAGCATCTGGTTCAGGTTCGAGTCTAGGGACTCGAATCTGAAGAAGATCGTGTTGTTTTGTCCTATGACAGTTAACTGACCCTGATCCATCAGTAAAGTCAGGCACACGCATCAACAATCCCTACACATAGTAAAATCATTCTTTTATCTGATGAACAGAAACAACTGTATCCGAAAGATTGAAGAGTCCTCAGCCGAATCTACGACATGGTTATACCCTACGGGTACACGACATTATCGTACCTGGTCCAGCCCAAGGAAGTCCCACAAGAATATACGCGGCCTGTGGAGATTTTCGGGTGGCCCAAGCCCATGACATCTTTAGATCCTTGGAGAGCAAGACTAGAACAGATAGAATATTCAAAGGGGCAAACCCTAAACTTGTAACCGGCTCGATCTGTGCCCGAGACCTGCCTAACTCTATATAAAGGCTAGGAAGGCATGACGAGGAGGGTTAATCCTTTTTCCACCGTATACACACCTTCACGCCATATTGCATATGAGCACCCCCTGTAACCGCCGTAATCAAGAGCAGACAAGCTGAAGTAGGGTTTTCCCTCCGGGGGCCTGAACCTGGGTAAATCTCGTATTCCCTGGTTGCTTGTCTGTTTACCATTCCGGGATCTCCAGCACCCCCATCTTCTCCAAAACCCAAGCTCATAACAATGGGCATTGACGAGTCGAAACCTCGTCACTATTTCCCACATTCCAGAATTTGGGAAGAAAAAGTTAAAGAAGCTATAAGTGCATGGGTTAAACCGACGCCACGCTCAGCAAAATTGAACTTTGATGCTGGCTTCTTTAGGAAGAAAAGAGGGGGTCATAGGGTGTCATGCTTGGGGATGAATCAAGTACTAATACTCTGTTGTCTATCTAGGATGCATCGATAACCGCCACCCGCTGAAACGGCAGAATCGATTGCCACTCTGCAAATTATCTAAGCTATCTTACCAGTTTTGCCAAAAAAGGTACATGTTAAGAATGACCGTGCATATCTTATTGCTGAACAGGTTATTGCTGGAACAGTTGCAGAGATTAATCTCTCCTCCAATCGTTCCTTATTATTATGCCTAAAGTGAACTATTTCAGTAACATAGTTGGCCATGAGCAAGCTAGGAGAGCTTGTTTAATGTGGTGCAGATCCTCCCAATATTTTGGAGCTAACTGAGGATGATTGTGTTAGACATTGGTTGGAGAAAATGTATACAATTTTCAATGATATTCCACAACAATGCAGAAAAATGCCATCTTCTTCCAAGTGCAAGAAAAATTTATTCACTAAAATAAAATATTAAATATGAGCATACTAACCTTTGCGTCTAGCACTACATATTAGTGAGCATTTTGTATTGCAGCATATGTAATCAAAGGCATTAATATGAAGTTGGACTCCACACATCAGAGGGAGCTTGCGGTAACTCTTACTGTGAATGAATAAAGAGGTAGTACGAAGTTGCCGAACATGTCATAGGTTCTAAAGTAACCTATTGGTTGGGCAGTGGTAATCTATGATCTCTACTCTTACTCTGTGCATAATAGTGAACCAACAATACTTAGAACCAGCATATGTAAGTCTTATTATGAGTGAATAAAGAGATACTATGTTGCCGAACACATTCATATTCTTGCATTTAGTAGTAAAGGAAAAAACCCTCCTCCACCTATAAATAAGATGCCCACTATGCGCAGAACATTGAAAAAAGGCCAATAGTAGAAGGCGGGCGCGGCAGAGCGCGCGAGGCCCATCTAATATATAGCAATCCGTACCGATCGAGCACACCAAAAGCACTGTGATTATTTAAAAAAAAAACACATACTGTGATCCACAATACCGGCTATGCATTGTGAGGCGGTTTAGCCTTCATAGGAAGGAAAATTTGGAGCATAAAACCACCACGTGTGTGACAAAATTTACCAAATGGTACCATTCGTCGTC
Organism: Avena insularis; assembly: GCA_023614405.1. Taxonomy (NCBI): domain Eukaryota; kingdom Viridiplantae; phylum Streptophyta; class Magnoliopsida; order Poales; family Poaceae; genus Avena; species Avena insularis. Next base: position 334,788,701 of record CM042689.1, on the reverse strand, counting down.
TCAGTCGCAAAAAACCATCAGATTTAAGCGAAGTTATTGTAGAAAACGCTGATCCGGGTTTGATAGCTAATTGACGGCCAACTGACAGTGGAACCCACCTGTCAGTCCGACGTGGCAACCAATAGATGGCTCGCGGCATGGCCAGTAATGACCATTAACGGGTCAGCAAAGCCTACTACTTAGCTCGCGTGGACAAAGCAGCGTTGCTGTTGACCGGTCACTGAATCGTATATGCTTCCTCACGTGATCACCCCACGACAACTTGTTGGGCAACCTGGCGGATCTAGGTGGCTACGGAAACCGGCGACGATGGCTAGGGCTCGCGCAATGCTCAATATAGAGGCAGAGAGGAGAAATTGGACACAGAGTAAGCTACTCGTGGTGGTCTACTCCTCGTTAGAGCAAAGCTGGAGCAGAGGTAGTCCCCTCTTGAGTGGATGGCGGCCGACTGCTGGCTCGCATGCCTGACATGCTAGGTATTCTCGTTAGGAAGAAATGAGATGAAGAGGGCAATTGGAGTCAACATTTTTGTTGCGACATCAGCAAAACCACCTTCAGAACATAGTTGCTAGAAATCTGGATAGTCCGGGTCGAGGAACAAGGTCAAGGGTCGACTTCCGAGCGAACAAGGGTCAACAAGGGGTATACATATCCGGGACACCAATTTGGTACGTGACTCACGATCCACTTAACTTTGGGTGATGATCTCGGTTCGAGGGAAGAAGAGACGAATAGGCGCGAGCGGTATTACCATTTTTATTTTATTTTTCATAATGGAGTTACCATCCTATCGAACGTGACCGCGGCCCGGCCACCGACCCTCGGTTACCCGCTTTCGTTCCCAATCCATGTTTTGGGTCGAGGATCGCGGCATCGACCCCATTTTCAGCTACTATGCTTTAGAAACAGCTCAGTGGGTTCTCTGTCCGGTTTTGGTTTTAGAAACTTGTATGGGTCATATGAGCTGATTTTAAGTTGTGAGTTCTCTGTCCGAAACGCAGAGGTTCTGGGGTTTATGTATACTTTTCTCTGAATCTGAATATTCTGTTATAGCGTTTCTATCGGTAGTGACGGTATGTGAGAGGTTTCGGCTTGTTAACGGGCCAATTTGTTCAATTCATTCCTTCGCAGCCTGGACGGCTGGACCTGGTTGAGACGGAGAGCAAGGAACCCTGCCTGTCGATCGATCAGGCCTTCTTAAAAGTAAAACCCTCCAAGCGGCCCGCCTCCTTGCTTTGCCGCTGAATCGCCATCGCTGATGGCTCGCTTGACTGACCTGGCGGCTCTGGTCTAGCGAGGCGCGCCGTAGAGTAGGAGGTAGCGAGCGAGATCAGATTGGTAGGTGCCGTTGACTCTGTGTTTTCAGTCAAGGTCGTCGCCCGTGTTTGTGCAAACACAGAGTACCTCCTATTTCAAACAAAACACATGCTGAATCGATGAATCGATGCATCATGCATGCAGGCCAGACCAGACAAGGACGACTTTGGCACTTTCCTGCGTGCAAGTTGCTACAGCTACTGAGCTACAGGCTGGCAGTGGCAGCTCGCCTATTGCGTGTAAAAAAACTAGTATGCCCCTGCGTGTACATATTAAATTAGTAATCTATGCAGTTTAGGCAGGTTTTAAGGCTCCGAATGTCATGTTTTGGTCTGATGACCTAATCCTAGCTAGCTATGGCTCTTCACTCCCGCTTGCGCCCTGTCGGTATGGAGCTGGCTGCCTTGGTGGATACTACGATACGATGGATAGTTTAAGGTGTGGGATGATCAACCCTGTGTCAGAACTCTGGACCTGTTCGCTTGTCCACTGTTCCGTGATCGTTCCACGCGACGGATTTCCCTGCAGGCTAAAGCAAAGCAGCCAAGCTAAAGCAGGCAATCGCAAGCTCGATCATGGCTGGAAACAAAAAGCCGCGACGACTCCTCTTCTACTACGCGTGGGAAGAAGATGGAGCGCGGGGCCACGTGCATGAATGAAATGGGCACCGCAGTCCACTCTGCGCGCACGTACTAGCTAGCTGGGTTGACCTCAGTTTTATCCGCACGCGCTGCCGGATTTGGCTCCGCTCCAGCAGAACCCGACGGTGGTTGGCGAACGCCCCGAGGTGTGTGTGTCGGGAACGGGAACGGAAACGGGAACGGGCGATTTGACCCGGCCGGAGCCGGACGTATCATCGGACGCGGTTTCTTGCTTGGTGCGGTGGACGATCCACGACGTCCCGTTCTGGCATGCATCATTCCCGTTCGGTCCGTTAGCTTAGCTGTCTCCCGCCCCGTCCGGTCTCGTTTTTAGCAGGATGGATAGATATGGTTGCGTCCAGAAAACTTCAGAGATTTTGCCTGCTCCTGTCACCGTCACGGCGTACCTGTTCAGATTGCTTACGTTGGCTCCTAGTTCCCGCCAACTGTGTTTTGTGTAGATCGCAACAGGGATACTCCGACACCGACCGGCTCTGCGTGCCTCCTTTCGTCGGCGGGGGAGGGCGCTGGTGGATGGTCAAAATCTAGAATGATCGATGGAATGGCATGGCCGTCGATCGACCGGGTCGTCGCCACTCGCCTGGCTCCACCGACCGGCCTCTATCACCACACCAATGGGCCCTACGCTACACCCGGCACCATGCTCCACACCACAGCTCATCATCCGCTTTATTTTCTCCCATGTTCTACTCGCTCGCTCGTTGCAATTCTGCCCGGATACTAGACTACATCATCATCTTCTTTTTCTGCTCGCGCTCGGCCGGATACTTTGTACCTGCAATACTTGACATACACCCATGATTGTTCGTATGCTGTTGGGCTACTTAATAAAAACGGGAAAAATGGGTAAGCGGCTCTATTTTATGCCAAGGAATGGCGTAAAGCTGGTTCACGGGGCCGGGCGGAGAATTGAGATGACAAAAGTTCAGGCTACGTGCATTGCATGGACATAGCCACGTTGCCACATGGGGGAATACTACTAATATTATTCTCTTATTACAGTAATAAATATTTTCTCCGTCTTATAATATTACTAGATATTTTAGTTTTATGGAAAAAGTATATCTAATTATTTTAGTATGTAAATTCAGAGTGGACCTACACACTATAAGAGGTCTAGACACATTTTTTCACAAAGCAAAAATATATTATATTATGAAACGGAGGGAGTATATAATTAGGAGGAACGGTGTTCTCTTGATGAGTCTTTTGGCCAGAATGTTCTATACTACTTGTGTGTCTATACCTACAAAAGCTTGTCAGGAAAACACATGCCTTTCGCGCGATGCGTTCTTTTCAGCAATCGCTTAACACTATCTCCTTCCAATATATTAATGTTCTCAACTTTATCTAAATACGAATGAATTTAATCTAAATACTTAACTAGATGTATATATAAATCTAGATAAAGTTGAGCCATTAATATGAACCGGAGGCAATACTTCTTTTCGTGCGATAGAAATTTTAGAAACTTCCATGAACCTTTGTGCTGATAGTGGTATCTTATCTTATCAAATGAATATTCATACCCATATGAGCGCTACAAACCAAAATTTGTTGGAGATATGCCCTAGAGGCAATAATAAATGTAGTTATTATTATATCTTTGTGTTTATGATAAATGTTTGCATTCATGCTATAACAGTATTAACCAGAAACATTAATACTTGTGTGATTTGTAAACTAAATTAGAGTCTCTGGTAAAGCCTCTTTATAATACTAGCTTGTTGATTAATAGATGATCATAGTTTCTTGATCATGAACATTTGAGATGTTGTTAATAACAAGGTCATATCATTAGCAGAATGGTATGATGGACATACTCCTATAGATAAGTGTAGCATAAAGATCAAGTCATTTTAATAGTTCAATTGCTATAAGCTTTCTGATACATAGTAACCTAATTCCTTCGACCATGAGATCATGTTTATCACCATCACCGAAAGGATGCTTTGATGACATCAAACACCACACCGTTACTGGGTGGCTATAAAGGTGGCATTGAGTGTTCGGAAAGTATGGGTTGAGACACATGGATCAAGAGTGGGATTTGTCCATCCATATGACGGATAGATATACTCTGGGCCCTCTCGGTGGAATGTCATCCAATTAGCTTGCAAGCATGTGACTGGCTCACAAGGGATCAGATACCACGGGAACAATAAAAGAGTATTATCGGTAACGAGGTTGAACTAGGTATGCAGAGATACCGACGATCAAAACCTCGGATAAGTAAACTATCGTGAGATAAAGGGAAATTGGTATTGTATGTAAGTGGTTCATTCGATCGCAAAGTAATCGTAGAAATATGTGGGAGCCATATGAATTTCCAGATTCCTCTATTGGTTATTGATCGTAGAAGTGTCTCGATCATGTCCGCATAATTCACGAACCGTAGGGAGACACACTTAAGGATTCGATGTTGTTGAGTAGTTATGGAATGATGAGTAAGAGACCGAATGTTGTTCGGAGTCTCGGATAGGATCCGGGATATCACGAGTAGATCCGGAATGGTCCGGAGAATAAGATTCATATAAGGAAAGTCATGTTTCGGAGTTGGGGAATGATTCCGGTGTTTTCACCAGGAATGTTCTAGAAGGGTCCGGAAGGTACGACACTCCAGAGGGGAAGGGTACATGAATGTGTCATGACAATATGGAATGGTTGCATCATGTACTAGGTCACTTGGCTGGGCAAAATAAAGGGAGAAATCAAATCCTAGTTTGAAAGTCAAACGCCAATTTGAAAAAGTCAAATGGCAAGTTTGCTTGGTGGAGGGAGAGTAGGAAACCTACTTGGGAGGAGTTCCCTTCCTCCACCACTGACCAAGGAGGCCGAGTTGGGGGAGGACTCCCTCCTCCCAACCGGCCACCCTCCACCTATATAAGGAGGGGTAGGGCGCCCCCTACCCCTCACACCCAAAACCCTAGCCTCCAAGTCGCCGGCGCCACCACCTCCTTGCGCCGCCGCCTAGGGCACCTCCAACTCGGCGAGTTTGGGCTTCCCCAAGCCCTAGCCACCGGCTACTCCCTCCCCTTGGTGCCCTCTAAACCCTAGATCACCAAGGCCTCTCTCATACTCCACCATACTCGTTCTGGCTTAAGGCGAAGCCCTGCGAGATCTCCCCTCTACTTCCGGTACCACATCGTCGTGCTGCCGGAATCGCGAGGAGAGTGCTACAACCTCCGTTACCTTCTAGAACAAGGGAGAGGAAGGTCTTCATCGAGTACCGAGCGTGTGACCGACTGCGGAAGCGCTGCCGGAACGCATCGCCGGAAGGATCGTCTACGCGATCTTGAGATCGACAAGTGTACGACTACATCACCCACGAGAATCCGCTCTCGTTAACCGCTTCGGAATCTTCGAGGGTGAGTTCCTCTATCGACTCGTTACTACAATCTAGTAGATAGATCTTGGCTTGTTTGTTTGCATGCGGTAGAATTTTTTTGTTTTCCATGCTACGAACCCCTACAGTGGTATCAGAGTCGTGTCTATATGTAGATCTGTTGCACGAGTAGAACACAATGGTCATTGTGGACGGTGGTGCTTTTATTATCAATTGCTTTTTGTATACTTTTCATCTTGCGGTATGATGGGATGAAGCGGCCCAGGCTAACCTTACATGACATCGTTCATGAGACTTGCTCCACGCTCGACATGCAACTTGTATTGCATAAGTGGCTTTGCGGGTGTCTGTCTCTCCCATCATAGTATAGATTCAATTTACAACGGGCACTTGATAGTTCAAGCATCAACGTTGTGGTTCTTGTTCGTAAGTTAGAACGACACTTACTGAAAGCCCCAAACCACGTAAAATATGCAAAGAAAATTAGAAGCGTCTAACTTTGTTTTGCAGGGGTGTGCTGTGATATGATATGGTCATGATTGTGATTATATATGATGTATGTAATGTTCCTTATTGTAAGTTGGCAACCGGCAGGAGCCATATGGTTGTTTTCTTTAAATTCCGTTAAGGCCTGCGTGTGTATTCAAAGTAGTTGTAATACTTGATGCTGGTGGAGAACAACTATGAAGCGGTGCCATTGACCTTGACGCCATACTGGTGATGATGGAGATCATGTTCGTGCTTGAAGATGGAGATCAGAAGCACAAGAAAAAAGGCCATGTAATATCACATATTATGAATTGCATGTGATGTTAATCCTTTATGCATCTTGTATTTCTTAGTTCGCGACGGTACCATTATAAGATGGTTCCTCAAGCACAAAATTTCAAGTTTTAAAGTGTTCATCCTTAGTAAGCACTGTTGCTAAAGCTCGTTGTTTCGAAGCATCACATGATGATCGGGTGTGTTAGATTCTGCGAGTGTATACAACGGGAGCAAGCCAGATTTGCTCATGCGGAAGCTAAGGTTTAATCTTGATGAGCCTAGCATGTACAGACATGGTCTCGGAACAAGGAATACTGAAAGGTAAAGCATGAGTCATATAGATGATATGATGAACATGATGATTGTTCGCCTTTGAAACTATATCATGTCACATTATGATCGGACTTGGTGTAATGAATTTGGTTCGTGCGATCACTAAAACAATGTGAGAGATATTGTTTTGAGTGGGAGTTCAACAGCAATATGATTAAAATTTGAACACTATTTATCATAATTTAAATCAAAGTGAATTTGCATAGTTGTTGTAGTCATTGGCATCCGTTTACCACCTTGCATATAGAATTCTGGATAGTTACTTTACGAACCGGTATCGTATTGTTTTAAAGTGTTAATCTAAAGTTTTAGAAGTCCTATTGCAAACTTTTAGTAAGTTCCGGTTACTCCATGAAGTTTAATAGTTGGTATTAAATCAAGAGTAACAATTCCAGTGTTAGTATGTAAATATCATGTTTTTCTCCGTGATTCTTGATATTTAAAAGATTTTTTTTAATATCAAGGTTATTGGGGAGCTGAAAGAATTGTTTTAGAAAACCATCATGTGTGAAAGATATTGTGATATCTGAAACGAAGTTTTGGTTGCAATATGATAGAGTATAATATGGCAAAAGTCATGTTCCCATATTTGATGAGAATTTGCAAAAGGTTGGAGACGCTGGTTGTCTTAATCCTCCAAAAGGTTTTGGAGAGCAACATTATACTCGTAATTCACCGTTATAAGCTAAAGTAGCTTGATCATAAATAGTTCCATGATAAGGATGAATATTTGATGTAGCTAAAATGTTTACTACACTAAAAGATTACTAAAGAATGGAATTTGAAAGGACACCAAACATTTGATGATGGTGATCAACTTCAAAGTGCAAGTCCAAAGACATTGGTACTTAACTATACATGTTTTGGACTATGTTTCATACATATGGCGCTACTGTTGATGTTGATAGATTCTTTTGAAGGGATAAAGAAATACTGAAAGAGAAATCTAAGAAATATTTGGCGGAAAAGAAAATACTAGAATTGTTCAGCTAAGGTATATATAGGATATACATGTTATGGTTGTATTCTTTGCTTGTTAAAACAATGTGGTTCTTAAGTAATTGATACTGAATTAGTTGGTGTGAATCGTCATACGAAACAACACAATTCATGAACTATAATAGCTTAAGTAACTAGCAAGAGAATGTGTGATGATGTTCATCGAGAACAAGATAAAGTATTGATATGTTTCTCGTTAACATCAAAGCTTGCCTTCAAGATTTGTTTTATCAGGTATTATGAGAACAAAAGGGTTGTTCAAATAATTGTCGTAATCCATAAAAGATGGATGATTTACAAATCTCATTGGATAAATCACATCCATAAAACAAGTGCTAAAAATGTCGAAAGACTATTGATTGAAAGATCACTTAGGAAGTGACATCGCCGTTTAAATTATATTGGAAATAAAACATGAAGAAACTCCATGTGGATGGAATTTTGGAGTCTTTTGATTTTTGATCAAATAGCACTTGTGAAACTTTCCTAGAGATAATTAAAAACTTCGTTCATAGGCCGAAAGGGAACGAATGACTAGCTTATTGGAACTTGTACATATTGTTGTATGAAGTCCATTATGTATAGTCAAGAGCGATGAATTTCAACTTCATATGCTTTCTCCGAAAATATGAGTGAATATATGAATATTTACTTAATGAGGATGAAGTGTGAAACATTTGAAAAGTTCAAAGACTTTTCAAGATGAAGTACAAAATCATTGTAACAAGAATATAAATGGTTTATGATAAGATCATAAAGGAAGATATTTGAGTTACAAGTTTAGCATAACACCTAATATTTAAGGAATCGTTCCATGGATTTGCATTTCCCGGAACATCATAAGAGTATGGAGTGTTTGGGATATGTAATGAAACCTTGTTTGACATGGTAAGATCAAAGGTGTCATTTATAAAACTGCCATTGTATTTTAAAGATTAAAAGATTTAGAGACTACCGTTTTTTCACTGAAAAAGAGATCCATCATAATCCGTTGAAATGACACTATATAAAGTTATGGTTTGGGATAAAACCCAAGTTGTCCTTTCTTAAAAATTGATATGCTATGCATAAGAAAGATGTTTGCAACCAAAGTCGGGTGAATATTTCTTTGTATGTTATTTGGATAGCCATTAAGTATTCCTCCATAACACCGAAGACAAATGTGTTTGTCGCTTAGAACGTCAAGTTTCTTTGAGAAGGAATTTTTCCGTGAAAAGTTAAGTGGGAGGACAATAGAACTTTGATAAGGTTAATCGAACCTTAGTTATATGTGCAAAGTTGCATAGCGCCGAAAAGTGTTCCGGAGGCAGCAACAACGCTCATGGCTCACGTGCCTCAAAGGTTGTGGACACGGAGATCTAAGTTCCTATTGAACAAAGTAGGTTGGATAAATAATCAAATACCAAGATTTGAGGTTTGAATCATTATTTGACAATAATGATCGACTACATGCAAAGAAGCGATGATGGGCCTTGACCCCGTCAAATGGCTTAAAGCCATATAATCCTTGATAGTTCCATACACGAGAAATCAAGCTTTGAACTTGAAAGACCCTCTGGAAAGGTGTAAGACCTTACAGTCGTGTTTGGATGTATAAAGAATTAGACATGGATGTTTCACATCTATGAAATTGTTGACATGTTGGGAAAGAGTTCACAACAATGTTCAAAGAGTTGACTATGCCAAGATCTGATCTTTCATTAAGCAATATTTAGTCTAGACGGATTAATGTAGCAACCACTACATATAATTTTGTTATGTGGTAGTTGAATAAACAAAACAAGTTCTTCTAATAGAATTGTTACCTAGGACATGTGCATAACATGGTCCAAAGGGTTTTGTTAATTCAAAGGATGCTGAAAGCATATGCAAACTTCAATGGTTGAAGTAAGCATCTCGGAGTTGGAATCTTCACTATGATGAAACTATTAAAAGAGTTTAATTTCATCAGAGACGATGAAGATGCTTGCATTTGCAAGAGATTAAGTGGGAGCACTAAGACATGTTTCTAATACATATGTGGAAGACATATTGTTGATTGTAAATGATGTATCTTTTTATTGACATAGGTTAAGAATTTCATCTCGATGAAAGGCTTAAGCAGAACCCGAATATTTGGCATCAATATCTATATAGATAGATTGAGACGCTAATATGGTTATGCCAGAAGTACATAGATGAGATATTGAATGAGTTCAATATAGAAACTACAAGAAAGTTTCTTGTTGCATAGGAAGGATTGAATAAAGATTTAAGTATTTTTGATACTTGATAGATAAAATCGCAAAGAGTATTTTATCAATCATGTTGTGATGTGTACAAATCTAGATATGTACTATGCTCTAAATGTTATGAGCGTATACCAGAATGATTCATAAGATGATTATAGGACGATAGTAAAGATATTCTTATGATCTTTTAGAAGAACTAAGAATATATTATTTTGTAGAAGTGACAAATAGATGGTTAGTTCATTGTAAAAGTATTACACTGATACTAGTTTTGTCACAAAGTACAAATTAAGTTTATCTCAATCTAAACTAAGGGTGGCACAATATAATGGAAAGTAAGTTCCATAATGGATCTGGATGAGTTCCAAAGATAAGACATTGTGATAGATACTACAACAATAGGCTAAGTATATGACTGCTATTATAGCAGCAAAAGAGGGCATTTGTGTCAATTAGTTTGTTATCAAACTAGGTGTAGTTCACAGCGGGGTAGTATTATAAAGATATATTGTATGAAAATATTATCAACATGTTTTAACCCCGAGGAACTAAAGGTCTCACCAAAGGACCAAATTTATACAAAGCCATCTTATTAGAGAATGAGTGATGCATAGAGACGCAAAGACATGCAATTACACACGGACCTGAAAGTGTCGGATCCGAAGATCAGTTGACCACTAGCGATCGTGTAAATACAACACCAGAAATCCATAGGTGTTTAATGCACAAAGGTTTGAAACTAGATTATTGACTCTAGTGCAAGTGGGAGACTGTTGGAGATATGCCCAAGAGGCAATAATAAAGTGGTTATTATCATATCTTCATGCTTATGATAAATGTTTACATACCATGCTAAAATTGTATTAACCAGAAACATTAATACTTGTGTGATTTTTAAACATAAAAGAGTCCCTAGTAAAGCCTCTTGTTAAACTACCTTATTGGTTAATATATGATCATAGTTTCCTGATCATGAACATAGAGATGTTATTAACAACAGGGTCATATCATTAGGAGAATGATGTGATGGACATACTCCTATAGTTAAGCGTAGCATAAAGATCAAGTCATTTAATATAATTCATTTGCTATAAGCTTTCTGATACGTAGTAACCTAATTCCTTCGACTATGAGATCATGTTAATCACCATCACCAGAAGGATGCTTTGATGACATCAAACACCACACCATAACTAGGTGGCTATAAAGGTGGCATTGAGTGTTCGGAAAGTATGTGTTGAGGCACATGGATCAAGAGTGGGATTTGTCCATCCATATGACAGATAAATATACTCTGGGCCCTCTCGGTGGAATGTCATCCAATTAGCTTGCAAGCATGTGACTGGCTCACAAGGGATCACATATCACGGGAACGAGAAAAGAGTACTTATCGATAACGAGGTTGAACTAGGTATGCAGAGATACCGACGATCAAAACCTCGGATAAGTAAACTATCATGAGACAAAGGGAAATTGGTATCGTATGTAAGTGGTTCATTCAATCGCAAAGTAATCGTAGAAATATGTGGGAGCCATATGAATTTCCAGATTCCTCTATTGGTTATTGATCGGAGAAGTGTCTCGGTCATGTCCGCATAATTTACGAACCATAGGGAGACACACTTAAGGATTCGATGTTGTTTAGTAGATATGGAATGTTAGTAGGGATACCGAATGTTGTTCGGAATCTCGGATGGGATCCGGGATATCACGAGGAGATCCAGAATGGTCCAGAGAATAAGATTCATATAAGGAAAGTCCGATTCCGGAGTTCGGGAAACATTCTGATGTTTTCATCGGAGAGGTTCTAGAAGGTTCTAGAAGGTTCACCAGTCCGAAAGGAGAATGGTCCATGAATGTGTCATGGGTAAGTGGAATGATTAGATCATATCCTAGGTCACTTGGTGTGGTCATTTGTGAGAGACAATTAAAGCTCTAAATTGAAAGTCAAACGGGAGGTTTGAAAAGTCAAACTGGAACAATAATTCCCTAGTGGAAGTAGGAGAGAGTCCTTCCAACTTGGGTTTGGAAGTGGATTCAAACTCACCCCTCCCAAGGCTGCCCCTCTCATAAATGGATTTGCGGGTGCCTGTCTCTCCCATCATAGTATAGATCCAATTTACAATGGGCACTTGATAGTTCAAGCATCAACGATGTGGTTCTTGTTCGTAAGTTAGAGCGACACTTATTGAAATCCCCAAACCACGTAAAATATGCAAAGAAAATTAGAGGCGTCTAACTTTGTTTTGCAGGGGTGTGCTGTGATGTGATATGGCCATGATTGTGATTATATTTGATGTATGCAATGTTCCTTATTGTAAGTTGGCAACCGGCAGGAGCCATATGGTTGTCTTTAAATTCTGTTAAGACCCGCGTGTCTATTCAAAGTAGTTGTAATAGTTAAAGCTGGTGGACGACAACCATGAAATAGCGCCATTGACCTTGATGATATGCCGGTGATGATGGAGATCATGTTCGTGCTGGAAGATGGAGATCGGAAGCGCAAGAAGAAAGGCCATATCATATCACATATTATGAATTGCATGTGATGTTAATCCTTTATGCGTCTTGTATTGCTTAGTTAACGACGGTAGCATATAAGATGATCCCTCAAGCACACAAATTTCAAGTTTTCAAATGTTCATCCTTAGTAAGCACCGTTGCTAAAGCTCGTTGTTCCGAAGCACCACGTGATGATCGGGTGTGTTAGATTCTGCGAGTGTATACAACGTGAGCAAGCCAGATTTGCTCATGCGGAAGCTAAGGTTTTATCTTGAAGAGCCTAGCATGTACAGACATGGTCTCGGAACACGGATCACCGAAAGGTAAAGCATGAGTCATATAGTAGATATGATGAATATGTTGATTGTTCACCATTGAAGTTACATCAACTCTCGTGATGATCGGTTTTGATGTGGTGGATTTGGTTTGTGTGATCACTAAAACAATGTGAGGGATATTGTTTTGAGTGGGAGTTCACCTAGATTAATTTAACTATTAATTAGAACTCAATTTGTCATAAACTTAGTCTAAACTATTGCAAATAAGTTGTAGATCAATGGCGGCCCCTACCATCAATTTTAATGCGTTCCTAGAGAAAGAAAAGTTGAAAAACAATGGAAGCAACTTCGAGGATTGGTTCCGCAATTTTTTAGGGGTTCGTAGCATGGAAAACAAAAAAATTCTACCGCATGAACACACAATCAAGATCTAATCTATGATCAAGCCAAGATCTATCTACTAGATTGTAGCAACGAGTCGATAGAATACTAACCCTCGAAGATCCAAAGCGGTTAATGAGAGCAGATTCTCGTGGATGATGTAGTCATACACTTCTGATCTCAAGATCGCGTAGACGATCCTTCCGGCGCTGTGTTCTGGCAGCGCTTCCGCAGTCGGTCACACGTTCAGTACTCGATGAAGACCTTCCTCTCCCTTGTTCCAGCAGGCAGCGGAGGTTGTAGCACTCTCCTCGCGATTCCGGCAGCACGACGGCGTGGTACCAGAAGTAGAGGGGAGATCTCAGGCTTCGCCTTAAACCGGAGCGAGTATGGTGGACTATGAGAGGCCTTGGCGATCTAGGGTTTAGAGGCACCAAGGAGAGAGCTAGGCGTGGCTAGGGCAGGGAGGCCCCAACTCGGCGGCTAGGCAAACCCTAGGCGGCGGCGACTTGGTGGAGGCGGCTAGGGCTAGGGTTTAGAGGAGAGGTGTGGGGAAGAGGGCACCCCTGCCTCCTTTTATAGGTGGGAGGGAGGCGGTTGGGAGGAGGAGTCCTCCTCCAACTCCTCCTCCTTGGCCAAGGGTGGAGGGAGTAGGACTTCCTCCCTAAGTAGGTTTCCTACTCTCCCTCCACCAAGCAAACTTGTCGTTTGACTTTTCAAATTGGCGTTTGACTTTTCAAACTAGGATTTGATTTATCCCTTTATTTTGCTCAGCGATGACACCTAGTATATGATGCAACCATTCCAACTTGTTATGACACATTCATGTATCCTTCCCCTCCGGAGTTCCGGACCTTCCGGACCCTTCTAGAACATTCCTGGTGAAAACACCGGAATCATTCCCCAACTCCGAAATAGGACTTTCCTTATATGAATCTTATTCTCCGGACCATTCCGGATCTCCTCGTGATATCCCGGATCCCATCCGAGACTCTGAACAACATTCGGTTCTTACTCATCATTCCATAACTACTCAACAACATCGAATCCTTAAGTGTGTCTCCCTACGGTTCGTGAATTATGCGGACATGACCGAGACACTTCTCCGATCAATAACCAATAGAGGAATCTGGAAATTCATATGGTCCCACATATTTCTACGATTACTTTGCGATCAAATGAACCACTTACATACGATACCAATTTCCCTTTGTCTCACGATAGTTTACTTATCCGAGGTTTTGATCGTCGGTATCTCTGCATACCTAGTTCAACCTCGTTATCGATAAGTACTCTTTTCTCGTTCCCATGATATGTGATCCCTTGTGAGCCAGTCACATGCTTGCAAGCTAATTGGATGACATTCCACCGAGAGGGCCCAGAGTATATCTATCCGTCATATGGATGGACAAATCCCACTCTTGATCCATGTGCCTCAACCCATACTTTCCAAACACTCAATGCCACCTTTATAGCCACCCAGTTACGGTGTGGTGTTTGATGTCATCAAAGCATCCTTCCGGTGATGGTGATTAACATGATCTCATGGTCGAAGGAATTAGGTTACTATGTATCAGAAAGCTTATATCAAATGAACTATATTAAATGACTTGATCTTTATGCTACGCTTAACTATAGGAGTATGTCCATCACATCATTCTCCTAATGATATGACCCTGTTGTTAATAACATCTCTATGTTCATGATCAGGAAACCATGATCATATATTAACCAACAAGCTAGTTTAACAAGAGGCTTTACTAGGGACTCTTTTATGTTTACAAATCACACAAGTATTAATGTTTCCTTTTAATACAATTATAGCATGGTATGTAAACATTTATCATAAGTATGAAGATATGATAATAACCTACTTTATTATTGCCTCTTGGGCATATCTCCAACAGTCTCCCACTTGCACTAGAGTCAATAATCTAGTTTCAAACCTTTGTGTATTCAACACCTATGGCTTTCCGGTGTTGTAAGTACACGTTTGCTAGTGGTCAACTGATCTCCGGATCTGACACTTCCAGGTCCGTGTGTAATTGCATGTCTTTGCGTCTCTACGCATCACTCATTCTCTAATGAGATGGCTTTGTATAAATTTGGTCCTTTGGTCAGACCTTTAGTTCTTTGGGGTTAAAACATGTTGATAATATTGTCGTACAATATATCTTCATAGCATTATCCCTGTTGTGAACTACACCTAGTTTGATAACAAACTACTTGACACAAGTGCCCCCTTTTGCTGCTATAATAGCAGTTATATACTTAGCCCTTTAGTTGTAGTATCTGTCACAATATCTTAACTTTGGAACTCATCCAAATCCATTATGGAACTTACTTTCCATTATATTGTGCCATCCTTAGTTTAGATTGAGATAAACTTAATTTGTACTTTGTGACAAAACTAGTATCAATGTAGTACTTTTACAATGAACTAACCATCTATTTGTCACTTCTACAAATAATATACTCTTAGTTCTTCCAAAAGATCATAATAATATCCTTACTATTGTCCAATGATCATTTTATGAATCATTCTGGTATATGCTCATAACATTTAGAGTATAGGACATATTTGGATTTGTACATATCACAGTATGATTGATATAAATACTCTTTGTGATTTCATACATCAAGTATCAATCTATACTTGAATCTTTGTTTCACTTACCAAGTGTCAATACACTTGAATATATCATCAATATTGAACTCATTCAATCTTTTCTGTGCGACAAGAACCTTTCTTGTAGTTTCTATATTGAACTCATTCAATACATCATCTATGTACTTTCGGCACAACCATATTAGCGTCTATTGATGCCAAATATTTGGGTTTTTGCCTAAGTCTTTCATCGGGATGAAATTCTTAATATGTGTTAATGAAAGATACATCATTTCCAATCAACAATATGTCTTCCACATATTGTATTAGAAACATGTCTTAGCACTCCCACTTAATTTCTTGCAAATGCAAGCACCTTCATCGTCTCCGACGAATTTAAACTCCTTCAACAGTTTCATCATGGTGAAGATTCCAACTCCGCAATGCTTACTTCAACCATTGAAGTTTGCATATGCTTTTAGCATCCTTTGAATTAACAAAACCCTATGGACCGCGTTATGCACATGTCCTAGGTAACAATTCTATTAGAAGAACTTGTTTTGTTTATTCAATTGCCACATAACAAAATTATATGTAGTGGTTGCTACATTAATCCGTCTAGACTAAATATCGCTATGAAAGATCAAATCTTGTCATAGTCAACCTTTGAACATTGTTGTGAACTCTTTCCCAACATGTCGACTATTTCATAGATGTGCAACATCCATGTCTATTTATTTATAGATCCAAACACAACTGTAAGGTCTTACACCTTTCTCGAGGGTCCTTCAAGTTCAGAACTTGATTTCTCGTGTATGGAACTATCACGGATTTTATGGCTTCAAGCCATTTTACAGAGTCAGGGCCCATCATCACTTCTTTGCATGTAGTACGATCATTATTCTCAAATAATGATTCAACCCTCAAATCTTGGTATTTGATTGCTTACTCGACCTACTTGGTTCAATAGAAACTTTGACCTTCGTAACCACAACCTTTGAGGCACGTGAGCCATGAGCATTGTTGCCTCCTAACACTTTTCTACGCAACTTTGCACATATAGCTAATGTTCTTTTAACCTTAACAAAGTTCTATTGTCCTCCCACTAATCTTTTCACGAAAAATTCCTTCCCAAAGAAACTTGACGTTCTAAGTGACAAACAATTTTGTCTCCGATGTTATGGAGGAATACTTAACAGTTATTCGAAATAACATACAAAGGCAGGTTCATTCGACTTTGGTTGCAAACATCTTTCTTATGCATAGCATACCAATGTTTAAGAAAGGACAACTTGGGTTTTATCCCAAACCATAACTTTATATGGTGTCATTTCAACGGATTATGATGGAGCTCTTTTTAGTGGAAAAACGGTAGTCTCTAAAGCTTTTAATCTTTAAAATATAATGGCAGTTTTATGAATTACACCTTCGATCTTACCATGTCAAACAAGGTTTAATTACATATCTCGAACGCTCCATACTCTTATGGTGTTTCGGGACATGCAAATTCACGGAACGATTCCTTAAATCTTAGGTATTATGCTAAACTTGTAACTCAAATATCTTCCTTTATGATCCTATCATAAACTATTTATATTCTTGTTACAATGATTTTGCACTTCATCTTGAAAGTCTTTGAACTTTTCAAATATTTCATACTTCATCCTTATTAAGTAAATATTCATATATTCACTCAAATTTTCGGAGAAAGCATATGAAGTTGAAATCCATCGCTCTTGACTACACATAATGGACTTCGTACAACAATATGTACAAGTTCCAATAAGCTAGTCATTCGTTCCCTTTTGGCCTATGAACGAAGTTTTAATTATCTCTAGGAAAGTTTCACAAGAGTCATGTGATCAAAAATCAAAAGACTCCAAAATTCCATCCACATGGAGTTTCTTCATGTTTTCTTTCCAATATAATTTAAACGGCGATGTCACTTCCTAAGTGATCTTTCAATCAATTTGTCTTTCGACATTTTTAGCACTAGTTTTATGGATGTGATTTCTCCAACGAGATTTGTGAATCGTCCATCTTTTATGGATTACGGCAATTATTTGAACAACCCTTTTGTTCTCATAATACCTGATAAAACAAATCTTGAAGGCAAGCTTTGATGTTTAACGAGCAACACAATAACCCTTTATTTGTTCTTGATGAACATCATCATATTCTTTGCTAGTTACTTAGGCCATTGTAGTTCATGAATTGTGTTGTTTCGTATGACGATTCACACCAACAAATTCAGTATCAAATACTTAAGAACCACATTGTTTAATAAGCAAAGAATATAGCCATAACATGTATATCATCTATATACTTAAACTGAACAATTCTAGTCTTTTCTTTTCTGCCATATATTTATGAGATTCTCTTTCAAGATTTCCTTTTCTTGAAAGAATCTATCAACATCAATAGTGGAGTCATACATATGACACATAGTCCAAAGCGTGTATAATTAAATACCAATGTCTTTGGACTTGCACTTTGAAGTAGATCACCATCAACAAATGTTTGGTGTGCTTTCAAATTCCATTCTTTAGTAATCTCTTGGTGTGGTAAATATTTTACCTACATCAAATATTCACCCTTATCATGGAATTATTCATGATCAAGCTACTTTTAGCTTATAAAGATGAATCGCGAGTATAATGTTGCTCTCCAAAACCTTTTGGTGGATTAGGACAACTAGTGTCTCCAACCCTTTGCAAATTCTCATCAAATATGAGAACATGACTTTTGCCATATTATACTCTATCATG
Source organism: Avena insularis (assembly GCA_023614405.1). NCBI lineage: Eukaryota > Viridiplantae > Streptophyta > Magnoliopsida > Poales > Poaceae > Avena > Avena insularis. Next base: position 334,770,511 of record CM042689.1, on the reverse strand, counting down.
TTGCAACCAAAACTTCGTTTCAGATATCACAATATCTTCCACACATCATGGTTTCTGAAACAACTCTTTCAGATCCTAGATAACCTTGATATTAAGACAATTCTTTGAATATCAAGAATCATGGAGACAAAGATGATACTCATACACTAACTCTTGGAATTTTCACTCTCGATTTAATACCAGCTATTAAACTTCATGGAGTAACTGGAACTTACTGAAAGTTTGCAATAGGACTTTTAAACTTTAGATTAACACTTCAAAACAATACGATACCAGTTCGTAAAGTAACTAACCAGAATTCTATAGTTCTATCATCTCAATTATAACTAAGCGCAAGGTGGTAAACGGATGCCAATGACTAAAACAATTATGCAAATTCACTTTGATTTAATTTATGATAAATAGTGTTCAACTTTTAATCATATTGCCGTTGAACTCCTACTCAAAACAATATCCCTCACATTGTTTTAGTGATCACACGAACCAAATCCACCACATCAAAACCGATCATCACGAGAGTTGATGTAGCTTCAATGGCGAACAATCAACATGTTCATCATATCTACTATATGACTCATGCTTTACCTTTCGGTGATCCGTGTTCCGAGACCATGTCTGTACATGCTAGGCTCGTCAAGATCAAACCTTAGCTTCCGCATGAGAAAATCTGGCTTGCTCACGTTGTATACACTCGCAGAATCTAACACACCCGATCATCACGTGGTGCTTCGAAACAACGAGCTTTAGAAACGGTGCTTATTAAGGATGAACACTTTAAAACTTGAAATTGTGTGCTTGAGGGATCATCTTATAATGATACCGTCGTGAACTAAGCAATACAAGATGCATAAAAGGATTAACATCACATGCAATTCATAATATGTGATATGATATGGCCTTTCTACTTGTGCTTCCGATCTCCATCTTCAAGCACGAACATGATCTCCATCATCACCGGCATTGAATCAAGGTCAATGACGCTCCATGGTTGTAGTCCACCATCTTCAACTATTACAACTACTTTGAATAGACACGCAGTCTTAATGTAATTTAAAGACAACCATATGGCTCTGCCGGTTGCCAACTTACAATAAGGAACATTGCATACATCAAATATAATCACAATCATGGCCATATAACATCACAGACACCTGCAAAACAAAGTTAGACCTCTAATTTTCTTTGCATATTTTACGTGGTTTGGGGCTTTCAATAAGTGTCGCCTAACTTACTAACAAGAACCACAACATTGATACTAGTATTGTCAATCACCCGTTGTAAATTGAATCTTAACTATGTTGGGAGAAACAGCACCCATAAAGCCACTTATGCATTACAAGTTGCATGTCATGCTTTGAGCTAGTCTCATGAACGATGTCATGTAAGTTTAGCCCTGGACGCTTCATTCCACCATCCCGCTGGATGCAAATTACACAAGAAGCAATCGACGACTAAAGCATCAATGCCACAATGACCATTGTGTTCTACTCGCAACAGATCTACATATAGACACGGCTCGATACCACCGTAGGGGTTCGTAGCATGGAAAACAAAAAATTCTACCGCATGAACACACAATCAAGATCTAATCTATGATCAAGCCAAGATCTATCTACTAGATTGTAGCAACGAGTCGATAGAATACTAACCTCAAGATCCAAAGCGCTTAACGAGAGCGATTCTCGTGGATGATGTAGTCAGACACTTCGATCTCAAGATCGCGTAGACGATCCTTCCGGCCAAGTTCTGGCAGCGCCTCAATCGGTCACGTTCGTACTGATGAAGACCTTCCTCTCCCTTGTTCAGCAGCAGAGGTTGTAGCACTCTCCTCGATTCCGGCAAAGACGTCAGGTACCTAAGTAGAGGGGAGATCTCGCAGGGCTTCGCCTTAAGCCGGAGCGAGTATGGTGGACTATGAGAGAGGCCTTGGAGATCTAGGGTTTAGAGGCACCAAGGAGAGAGATCTAGGCCGGCGGCTAGGGCAAGGGGAGGGCCCCAACTGGCTGGTTAGGCAAACCCTAGGGGCGGCGACTTGGTCGAGGCCAAGGCTAGGGCTAGGGTTTAGAGGAGAGAGGTGTAGGGAAGAGGGCACCTGCCCTCCTTTATAGGTGGGAGGGAGGCGGTTGGGAGGAGGAGTCCTCCTCCAACTCCTCCTCCTTGGCGGGTGGAGGGAGTAGGACTTCCTCCCTAAGTAGGTTTCCTACTCTCCCTCCACCAAGCAAACTTGTCGTTTGACTTTTCAAATTGGCGTTTGACTTTTCAAACTAGGATTTGATTTATCCCTTTATTTTTCTCAGCAATGACACCTAGTATATGATGCAACCATTCCAACTTGTTATGACACATTCATGTATCCTTCCCCTCCAGAGTGCCGGACCTTCTGGACCCTTCTAGAACATTCCTGGTGAAAACACCGGAATCATTCCCCAACTCCGAAATAGGACTTTCCTTATATGAATCCTATTCTCCGGACCATTCCAGATCTCCTCGTGATATCCCGGATCCAATCCGAGACTCCGAACAACATTCGGTCTCTTACTCATCATTCCATAACTACTCAACAACATCGAATCCTTAAGTGTGTCACCCTACGGTTCGTGAATTATGCGGACATGACCGAGACACTTCTCCGATCAATAACCAATAGAGGAATCTGGAAATTCATATGGCTCCCACATATTTCTATGATTACTTTGTGATCGAATGAACCACTTACATACGATACCAATTTCCCTTTGTCTCACGATAGTTTACTTATCCGAGGTTTTGATCGTCGGTATCTCTGCATACCTAGTTCAACCTCGTTACCGATAAGTACTCTTTTCTTGTTCCCGTGATATGTGATCCCCTGTGAGCCAGTCACATGCTTGCAAGCTAATTGGATGACATTCCACCGAGAGGGCCCAGAGTATATCTATCCGTCATATGGATGGACAAATCCCACTCTTGATCCATGTGCCTCAACCCATACTTTCCAAACACTCAATGCCACCTTTATAGCCACCCAATTATGGTGTGGTGTTTGATGTCATCAAAGCATCCTTCCGGTGATGGTGATTAACATGATCTCATGGTCAAAGGAATTAGGTTACTATGTATCAGAAAGCTTATAGCAAATGAACTATATTAAATGACTTGATCTTTATGCTATGCTTAACTATAGGAGTATGTCCATCACATCATTCTCCTAATGATATGACCCTGTTGTTAATAACATCTCTATGTTCATGATCAGGAAACCATGATCATATATTAACCAACAAGCTAGTTTAACAAGAGGCTTTACTAGGGACTCTTTTATGTTTACAAATCACACAAGTATTAATGTTTTCTTTTAATACAATTATAGCATGGTATGTAAACATTTATCATAAGTATGAAGATATGATAATAACCTACTTTATTATTGCCTCTTGGGCATATCTCCAACCAATTTGAGGATTGTCCTCAATGCTGGTAATTTGAACTATGTGCTGGATGCACCATTGGTGACCCGCTACATCAAGCTACCGATGAAGTAAAGAATGTTTACCTCACTCGGAAGAATCAGTACTCCACAGTTCAGTGTGCTATCTTGTATGGTTTGGAATCGGAGCTTCAGAAAAGGTTTGAGAACCATGACCCACATGATATTGTCCGTGAACTCAAAATGATATTTGAAGCTCACACGGCAGTTGAGAGTTATGAGGCTTCTGAAAAGTTCTTTAACTCAAGATGGAAGAGGGCAGCTCCATCAGTGAGCATGTGCTTAAGATGTCTGGGCACGCAAACAAACTCCAAAGTTTGGGTATAGTGATTCCTAATTCTTTGGGGATTCACCGTGTCCTTCAATCACTACCACCAAGTTACAAGAACTTTGTGATGAACTACAATATGCAAAACATGGACAAGACGTTGCCAGAACTCTTCTCCATGTTGAAATATGCAGAAGTGGAGATCAAGAAAAAGCACCAAGTGTTGTTGGTCAATAAGACCACCAAGTTCAAGAAAGGCAAGTCTAAGCAAAAGGGAAACTTCAAGAAGGGCGGTAAGAAAGTTGTCGCACCGATAAAGAAGACCAAGGCTAGGCCTAAGCCTGATACGGAGTGCTTTTACTGCAAGCAAGAAGGTCACTGGAAGCGGAATTGCCCAAAGTACTTGGCGGATTTGAAGAACGACAACATCAAGAAGAAAGGTATATCCGATATACATGTTATTGATGTGTATCTCACTAGTACTTGTAGTAGTGTCTGGGTATTTGATACTGATTCGGTTGCTCATATTTGTAACTCGAAACAGGTGCTGCAGAATAAATGGAAGCTAGCAAAGAACGAGGTGACGATGCGCGTTAGAAATGGATCAAAGGTTGATGTGATCGCGGTCGGCACGCTACCTCTTCATCTACTATCGGGATTAGTTTTATACTTAAATAATTGTTATTTAGTGCCTGTGTTGAGCATGAACATTATATCAGGATCATGTTTATTGCGAGACGGTTACTTGTTTAAGTCCGAGAATAATGGTTGTTCGATTTATATGAGTAATATGTTTTATGCAAATGCACCTTTGATAGATGGTCTATTCTTATTGAATCTCGATTGTAGTAATACACACATAAATAACATTGAGGCTAAACGTTTGAAATTGAGCGATAACTCGACCTATATGTGGCAATCGCTGCCTTGGTCACATTGGAGTGAAGCGTATGAAGAAACTCCATTCCGATGGACTTCTTGAATCACTTGATTTCGAATCACTTGAAAGATGCGAAGCATGTCTGTGGGTAAAATGACTAAGACTCCATTTTCTGGGATGATGGAGCGAGCTACAGACTTATTAGAAATCATACATACCGATGTGTGTGGTCCAATGAGTGTAGCATCGCACGGTGGTTATGGTGATGTTCTTACCTTCACGGATGACTTGAGTAGATATGGGTATATCTATTTCATGAAACATAAGTCCAAAACTTTCGAGAAGTTTAAGGAATTTCAAAGTGAGGTAGAGAATCAACATAACAAGAAGATTAAATTTCTACGATCTGATCGTGGAGGTGAATATCTAAGTTACGAGTTTGGCGAGCATTTGAAGAAATGCGGAATACTTTCACAATTGACACCACCGGGAACACCACAGCATAATGGTGTGTCCGAACATCATAATCAAACTCCCTTATATATGGTTCGTTCTATGATGTCACTTACAGATTTACCGCTATTGTTTTGGGGTTATGCATTAGAAACAGCCGCATTCACTTTAAATAGGGCACCATCTAAATCCATTGAAACGACACCGTATGAATTATGATTTGGTAAGAAACCTAAATTGTCGTTCCTTAAAGTTTGGGGTTGCGAAGATTATGTAAAGAAGTTACAGCCGGACAAGCTTGAACCCAAAGCGGAAAAATGCGTCTTCATAGGATACCCAAAGGAAACTATTGGGTATACCTTCTATCATAGATTCGAGGGCAAAATCTTCGTTGCTAAGAATGGATCCTTTCTAGAGAAGGAATTTCTCTCGAAAGAAGTGACTGGAAGGAAAGTAGAACTCAACGAGGTTGTTGAACCTTCTCTCGAACTTGCGAGTAGCGCAACACCGGAAGTAGTTCCTGTGGCGCCTACACCAATAATAGAGGAAGCTAATGATGATGATCATGAAACTTCGGTTGAAGTTGCTACAGAGCCTCGCAGGTCAACGAGAACTCGTACCACTCCTGATTGGTATGATCCCGTTATGAGTGTCATGTTGGTGGATAACACCGATGACCCTGCGACATATGAAGAAGCGATGATGAGCACAGATTCCAATAAATGGCAAGAAGCCATGAAATCCGAAATTGGATCCATGTACGAAAACCAAGTATGGACTTTGGTGGACTTACCGGATGGCCGGAAGGCTGTCGAGAACAAATGGATTTTCAAGAAGAAAACAAATGATGATGGTAATGTTACTGTCTATAAAGCTCGACTTGTCGCAAAAGGGTTTCGACAAATTCAAGGAGTTGACTACGATGAGACTTTCTCACCAGTAGCGAAGCTAAAGTCTGTGAGGATTATGTTAGCAATCGCTGCATATTATGATTATGAGATATGGCAGATGGATGTCAAAACGGCATTCCTCAATGGAGATATTGATGAAGAGTTGTATATGATGCAACCCAAAGGTTTTGTCGATCCTAAAGATGCTAACAAGGTGTGAAAACTTCAACGGTCCATATATGGATTGAAGCAAGCATCCCGAAGTTGGAATCAACGTTTTGATAAGGTAATCAAAAGCTTTGGTTTTATACAAACTTATGGAGAAGCTTGTATTTACAAGAAAGTGAGTGGGAGCTCTGTAGCATTCTTAATACTATATGTAGATGACATATTTTTGATTGGGAATGATGTATACCTTCTTAATAGTGTCAAGGAATATTTGAATAATAGTTTTTCAATGAAAGATCTTGGCGAAGCAGCTTACATATTAGGCATAAAGATTTATAGAGATAGATCGAGCCGCCTAATATCATTGTCACAAAGTACATATTTGGACAAAGTTCTAAAGTGGTTTGGAATGGAAGATAGCAAGAAAGGATTCTTGCCCATGTTGCCCAATACGACCTTGAGTAAAACTCAAAGTCCTGCAACGGCAGACGATGGAGAAAGGATGAGTAAGACTCCCTATGCCTCAGCCATAGGATCTCTAATGTATGCCATGCTATGTACTAGACCCGATATTGCATATGCTGTTAGTTTGACTAGCAGATATCAAAGTGATCCAGGAGTGGATCATTGGACAGCGGTCAAAAACATCCTTAAGTACTTGAGAAGAACTAAGGATATGGTTCTTTATTATGGAGATGATGAACAACTCGTTGTAAATGGTTACATCGATGCTAGTTGGAACACCGATCCGGATGATTCTAAATCTCAATCTGGATACGTATTTACTTTGAATGGTGCAGCAGTTAGCTGGAGGAGTACAAAGCAAAGCGTTGTGGCGAGATCTTCAACTGAATCGGAATACATAGCTGCTTCGGAGGCTTCACAAGAAGCGATATGGATGAAGGAGTTCACTACAGAGCTCGGTGTGGTTCCAAGTACGCTAGACCCAATGTCTATCTACTGTGATAACATGGGTGCCATAGCCAATGCGCAAGAACCAAGGTCACACAAGAAGCTGAAGCACATCAAGCTACGTTTTCACGCTATTCGAGAACATGTCCAAGATGGTGACATAAAGATTTGCAAAGTACACACAGATCTGAATGTGGCGGATCCATTGACTAAACCTCTCTCGAGGGCAAAACATGACCAACACCAAACTTCCATGGGTGTTCGGTATATTACCATGTAATCTAGATTAGTTGACTCTAGTGCAAGTGGGAGACTGTTGGAGATATGCCCTAGAGGCAATAATAAATGTAGTTATTATTATATCTTTGTGTTTATGATAAATGTTTGCATTCATGCTATAACAGTATTAACCAGAAACATTAATACTTGTGTGATTTGTAAACTAAATTAGAGTCTCTGGTAAAGCCTCTTTATAATACTAGCTTGTTGATTAATAGATGATCATAGTTTCTTGATCATGAACATTTGAGATGTTGTTAATAACAAGGTCATATCATTAGGAGAATGGTATGATGGACATACTCCTATAGATAAGCGTAGCATAAAGATCAAGTCATTTAATAGTTCAATTGCTATAAGATTTCTGATACATAGTAACCTAATTCCTTCGATCATGAGATCATGCTTATCACCATCACCGGAAGGATGCTTTGATGACATCAAACACCACACCGTAACTGGGTGGCTATAAAGGTGGCATTGAGTGTTCGGAAAGTATGGGTTGAGACACATAGATCAAGAGTGGGATTTGTCCATCCATATGACGGATAGATATACTCTGGGTCCTCTCGGTGGAATGTCATCCAATTAGCTTGCAAGCATGTGACTGGCTCACAAGGGATCACATACCACGGGAACGAGAAAAGAGTACTTATCGATAACGAGGTTGAACTTGGTATGTAGAGATACCGACGATCAAAACCTCGGATAAGTAAACTATCGTGAGACAAATGGAAATTGGTATCGTATGTAAGTGGTTAATTCGATCGCAAAGTAATCGTAGAAATATGTGGGAGCCATATGAATTTCCAGATTCCTCTATTGGTTATTGATCGGAGAAGTGTCTTGATCATGTCCGCATAATTCACGAACCGTAGGGAGACACACTTAAGGATTCGATGTTGTTGAGTAGTTATGGAATGATGAATAAGAGACCGAATGTTGTTCGGAGTCTCGGATAGGATCCGGGATATCACGAGGAGATCCGAAATGGTCCGGAGAATAAGATTCATATAAGGAAAGTCCGTTTTCGGAGTTGGGGAATGATTCCGGTGTTTTCACCAGGAATGTTCTAGAAGGGTCCGGAAGGTCCGGCACTCTGAAGGGGAAGGGTACATGAATGTGTCATGACAATATGGCATGGTTGCATCATGTACTAGGTCACTTGGCTGGGCAAAATAAAGGGAGAAATCAAATCCTAGTTTGAAAGTCAAACGCCAATTTGAAAAAGTCAAACGGCAAGTTTGCTTGGTGGAGGGAGAGTAGGAAACCTACTTGGGGAGGAGTTCCCCTCCCTCCACCCGCCGGCCAAGGAGGCCGAGTTGGGGAAGGAATCCCTCCTCCCAACCGGCCATCCTCCACCTATATAAGGAGGGGTAGGGCGCCCCCTACCCCTCACACCCAAAACCCTAGCCTCCAAGTCGCCAGCGCCACCACCTCCTTGCGCCGCCGCCTAGGGCACCTCCAACTCGGCGATTTGGGGCTTCCCCAAGCCCTAGCCGCTGGCTACTCCCTCCCCTTGGTGCCCTCTAAACCCTAGATTACCAAGGCCTCTCTCATACTCCACCATACTCGCTCCGGCTTAAGGTGAAGCCCTGCGAGATCTCCCCTCTACTTTCCGTACCACGCCGTCGTGCTGCCGCAATCACGAGGAGAGTGCTACAACCTCCACTGCCTGCTGGAACAAGGGAGAGGAAGGTCTTCATCGAGTACCGAACGTGTGACCGACTGCGGAAGCGCTGCCGGAACGCAGTGCCAGAAGGATCGTCTACGCGATCTTGAGATCAGCAAGTGTACGACTACATCACCCACGAGAGTCTTCTCTCGTTAACCACTTTGGAATCTTCGAGGGTGAGTTCCTCTATCGTCTCGTTGCTACAATCTAGTAGATAGATCTTGGCTTGTTTGTTTGCATGTGATAGAAATTTTTTGTTTTCCATGCTACGAACCCCTACAAAATTCAGGGTTGAGAAGCAAGTAAAGCAAAATGGAATTCAGAATACTCCAGGGTTTGAACCACTGGTACAGAGTTTTCATCTTGGTTACAACAGTTTTCCTGAGTTCTTCGAGACTGCGCGGGGTGTGTGTAACGGCTCCGCTACCTTTCGAGAGCCCGTCGAGCTCGAGCGGCAGCGTGCCCTCCCCTCTCGCCTCCGGTGCTGAAGCGCTTTCACCGGTGCCAAGTTGCTTCTCTATCAAGTGGTCGCCTCTAGTTTGTCAAAACTATGTGTTATTTGTCTCACCTTTGTGTGGTGTAATGCCTGCTTGGGCTACCTTTTGTTTCTTCTTGTTTCCCTTTTTGTTTATTCCTCCGGTGTAATGCCTACATGTAAATATTCTATCTTCTATTGAAATCGAAAACCAGCAATTGCTGGATCTTTCAAAAAAAAGGGCGGGCCAATACTATTGGCGAGAAATCCCACTTCGGCCTGGGCCAGGATCGCCCAATGAGTTGGAATTCGCTATTCTTCTGCCAAAAATTCCATCCATCCGGTGTTGGCACCGAATTTTGGCCTAGGAACACTCAATGAGTGGAGGTGCTCTTATCCTTCGGAGGAAGGGAAATATGCTATGCATGCTTATGGTTTTCAATTAGTGATGTAAGTGGGTAAATCTTACGGTAGAGATGCAAGTGGATCAATATTAGGGGGATTATATTTTAAAAAATGGTGACATCATCAGAAAATTAGTTCATTTTGTTGAACTAAAGAGGATAGAGGTATCGAGAACGTCTATTTGGAGCCCATCCTCCACTGAGGACTTTAATTTTCAATTTTAAAAAGTTTAAATTTAGAGATTCAAAAAAGTATGAAAAAAGTACCGGGATGTAGAAAATAATTTATACGCATGTGCAAAAAATTATGTCAGAATATCTTGTATTCTAACCTCAGCAAAAAAGAGAAAAGTACAAATCTAGACGGGTAAAAGTATAAATTTGAATGGGCCTTCATATTTCCAAAGTTTGTCATATTTGCCTTTTTTGCGCCCGAAATACATAGTATTATCCATTGAAAATTTGCAGACTTGTATTTCACATTGTTAGCTACACGTACATATTTCTTTACAAAATATTTGATGTTTTGTGGAAAAATCAAAAATGAGCCCCATGGAGGACGGGCTCCATATCCATTTTACGTAGAGGTACTCTCCTATTGACCCACTTGTATCTTTTACGCAGCCAATTAGGGCATCTTTGATTCAAAGGAATTGTCTCTTTTTTTCTAAAATGGGGTCAAATCACTGGAACCTCTTTCTCTGAATCGCTTATTTTTTATGTGATGGAATCAAACAAAATTTTGTGCGTATGAAATCTGTAGCATTAGAGAAGGATTCCTATCGCAATTTCCAAATCAAGTCCTAAGATCCAAAGTGCTCCATAAAACAAATCCTATAGGACGCAATCCAAAACTTCCACCCAAACAGAATGTTACAAATTCTTGTACAAATTAATCAATATCAACTTTTACATTCATTAATGTTGACCGAAAGAATCTCATATATTCATAAGTTACACATAAATGGATAGATGTAGCTTGTGTTGGGACTCTAGCCCAATGCAACACCTAAATTTAAGCAGAAAATGATGGTAGCAAAAGACTAAAAGAGATCATATTGTGCAAAATATAAAAGTGGCATCTTGGATGTTAGTGCCATCTCCAAAACTAAGTGTTAACCCTCACTATACATGTTGCAATACACACACACACCATTGCTCGCATACATTTGCGTGAACACGATCGAAGGTAAGTCGAAGAATCTCATAACTTTGTATTAAAATGCACTTAGGTATATGTAGATATATGAGCACCATGTTGTTTGTACTAGTAGATGCAAATGTGAGCACCATAATTTCAAAGCTAGCTGATTGCTACAAGACTTCACCACTCACTATGCATGTTTTCAATTATTTAGAGGTAAAGAGACTTTATTAATTAAATAAGGACAACATACCAATTCAAAACAAAATCAACAACAACAACAACACAAGCTCTCCGTGTGAAACAATCGAAAGTTATCATCTCACCACGATCCCTACTTGTCCCATATGTATGTATGTCTCTGGCCTCATGTAACGGGAGGAACAATAGAAGAACAAACATGCTTAAGATATACTCCCTCCGTTTTGAAATATAAGATGTTTTAGGTTTGTGAAGTAAATGTATGACCTACACACTAAAAGGTCTCTAGATACATTAGCTTCACTAACTAAACAGAGGGATACTAGCCTCCTAAAGGTTTTAAACTCTACGGGTAAGAGCCCAACCTGTGGATACATTGTCTCAGGGTCGCATCCCTTAAACTCCCTCCGTTTCATAATATAAGATGTTTTAGCTTTGTGAAAGGAGTGTATCTAGACCTTTTTAGTGTGTAGGTTCACTCCTAGTCACTCCTAACCTACACATTAAAAGAGGTCTCTAGATACACTCCTTTCACAAAGCTAAAACATCTTATATTATAAAACAGAGGGAGTAGATAGGATGACATACCGTTGCTTCAATGATCCGTCAAGTAAGAGACCAATTGCATAAAAAATAAAACAGATGAACAAATACAAACTCAAACCGCCTCTAGTGCCAAAGCACACATAACCGTCAAACGATAATCTACTAGATTGAGCACCACCGACATTGGTATCAAATCACCACACTTTTCGGTGTGGACCAGATGGTCACACAACACTATGAAACTCGTGTTCCGAACTATGTTATATCTTATCATTGTAGTGCCATCTCGAAATCAATGCACAAATCGACATAGAAGTAGGCCTTGTTCGGTTGTGAGGGTCTAGGTCCCAACGGGGAATTGATCACCATGGTATTTGAGTGGAGCTCGAGATGTCACTCTAATCCCTCACAGGTTCATACCCACTCTGTACTTAATCCCTCAAACCGGACGTGGAAGGAAGAAAGTGAACGTCTCGCAGCGTTGCTTCTGTTTTCCTCGCGTGCCGTTCGCGTTTTTGCCGCCCCAATCCACGCATGTACGCTCGATGATTCCATACCGGCCAAAACGAGACGGGTTGCGACGGGATGGACCTGGAATTAATACCCACCAGGACTAACCGAAGACAAAATTTTGTTGGTCTTGGAACCAAACCGTGACGGTGTATTTGACAGGTATTGCACCCCGATCCCGGCCGAACCGCACCGACCCCGGGCAACCGAACAAGGGAAGGTTGGCATGGTCAAAACTCTAATGGACGAATAGGCCTGGTTAAGACAGAGAGCGGAGAAGCCTGCCTGTCAACCAGGCCTCCTCCAAGCGACCCGCCTCCTTGCATTACCGCTGAATCGCTGTCGCTCATGGCTCACTTGACTGACCCCTCTGCTCTAGCGAGCTAGGTCAGACTGGCGCGCCTTAAGTAGCTGCCGTTGACTAGTTCCCACGGTTGGAGTCAAGGTCGTCGATCGTGTTTGTGCAAACACAGATTACGTAGTAGTACTTCCTTTTTCGAACACATGCTGAATCGATGTATGATGCATGCAACGTGGAGGTGGAGGACAGACAAGACAAGGACGACTTTGGCACTTTCCTGCGTGCAAGTGGCCTATAGCTACAGCCTGGCATGCAGCTCGCCTCTTGCCTGTAAAAAAACTGTCCTCCTGCAGCGTGCAAGTGGCTATAGTAATCTACTTATGCAGTTTAGGCAAGTTTTAAGGCTCGGAATGTCCTGTTTGGTCTGATGACCTAATCCTAGCTAGTAGAGCTAGCTAGTTCTTCGTTCACTCCCGCTTGCGCCATGTCGGTCTGGAGCTGGCTGCCTGGAACTGGAACTGGAACTGGAACTGGAACTGGGATCGGTGGATATAATATCCGGAGCTGATGACTTTTGCGTGCACATACGATACGAGGGATAATTTAAGGTGGGGAGGATCACCCCTGTGTCAGAACCCAGGAGGCGTAAAGGATGACGGGATGTGAGTGTACTAGAGGAGTAGTACTACTTTTCACTGATCCTTGTGTTACGAGGTCGTCGTGGTGATCTGTCGATCGGTCATCACAAGAAAATCGTGCCCATCGAATTCCGTTTCAAACTGCTACTAGTACACTTAGCAGAGAAATGTCCTGAACTGGAAAATTCATACTAGACACGTAGGAGTATCATGCACTGGCACGCTCTAGGTGCTAGCGCACTCGCATGATGTCCACTGTTCCGTGATCGCTGCGCGCGAAGGATTTCCCTGCAGGCTAAAGCAAAGCAGCCAAGCAGGCAAGTCGCAAGCTCTATCTCATGGCTGGAAACAAATTAAAGACGCGACTCCTTTACTTGGTATACTACGGGTGGGAAGAAGGTGGAGCGCCACACTGGCATGAAATGGGCACCCACCGCGCGCATGCAGGCCGCAGCAGTCCACTCTGCACGCACGTACAGTAGTAGTGAGTAGTACGTTGTAGCGGGGTTGACCTCAGTTTTATCCGCACGCGCAGCCGGATTTGGCTCCAGCAGCACCCGACGGTGGTTGGCAAACGCCCCGAGGTGTGTTTGTGTCGGGAACGGGCGATTTGTCCCGGCCGGAGCCGGACGGATCGGACGCGGTTTCTTGCTTGGTGCGGTGGACGATCGACGACGTCCCGTTCTGGCATGCATGTGCATCATTCCCGATCGGTCCGTTAGCTTAGCTGTCTCCCGCCCCGTCTCGTTTTTAGCATCATTGTTCGTACAGTATGTTGTTATGTTATTTAATATAAAACAGAAATTTCTGGGTCCTGATTCTAAAATTTTAAGCCAAGGAATGGCGTAAAGCTCGTTGAGAGGGCCGGGCAGAGAACCGGGCCGAGAAAAGTACAGGCTACGTGTGGACGGATGGACATGGCCACATGGGAAAATACCAGTAGCACGATTATTCTCTTGATGAGTCTTTTGGCCAGGGGAATGTTAATTATCCCGTACTTCTTGCCTACAATTGCAAAAGCTCATTAGCAAAGACACGTTCCTTTCGCGCGCGCGCGATCGAGGCCTTCTTTCCACTGACCGTACAACTTAAATCACAACGCCGCGTCGTCCTTCAGCTTTCAGTGATCGGCTAATATATGCTACCCCCTTTCGTGCGATGGAAATTTCAGAACTTCCATGCATGAACCTTGTGCTGGTACTGGTATCTTATAAAATGATGACGATACGCGCTGGCGCTGCAAACCAAAATTAAGATCGTATTTACATGGAGATATTGACGGGTGGTGGTGGTATGGTTACACTGCGCCAGGAGCCGGATACGGGCATGGTCCACGTGATGGCGATGGACGGTGGGAAAAGACCGGGGGACGAACGACGACGACGTACGTGGATGACTTTGTCGCCAGGAAAATTCGGCAGGTTTTGACTTCAAACGCATGCAGCTAGCATCCGTCTTCAGCCCCAGCCCCAAGGCAGGGCAATATATAGCAAGCCGGACCGATCGGATCGATCACACCACACGCATTGTTGATGGTTTCCAGGCCAGAGTCTGTTTGGAACGTAGGGTTGGAAAAAAGATACTCCCTCAGTCCAAGAATAGATGTCTTAGATTTTTTAAATTTTAGATGAATTTATATATTAAATAGTGTCTAGATTCATTTAAATTTTGACAAATTTGAGACATCTATTTTAGAACAGAGGGAGTAGAAAAAGAGTAAAATACAGTACCAAACCATGTACTTGTCAGGATGGTTCTATTTAATCCTGATACTCGTAATTTGTATAATTTAAAGTGTTATTAGACTCGATTTAGTTTAGTAGCATGTTTATCACTGGATTTGAGTTGACGTGGATGATACAAGGACGTGTATCTCACTTGTAGGAGAGCAGCTCATTTAAAAGCTTACAGAACCCCCTCCCACGTCTAGAACATACGTTCATGTGGCTACCGTTGTCCCCTCGACGTCATCTTCCCTTCATGAACAGCCTCTACACGCTCGGGTCCAATGATCGTCGCCATTGCCACCTCCTATTCGTCGACTCCCTCTTTTTTCCCTTCCTCTCGAACAAAGGGTAATTGAGTATATTAGAAGGGATGGTAATTGAGCGTAGGTCTCTTGATCAAAACCCGTTGCAAAGGATGGACAGATGGACAGTGGGATCATGGGGAGGCTAGTGATTGGCTAGTTTTTAGAATGGGCCTCAAAATCATGAAAATAGATCGCCTAGATGTGCAACAAGACTAAAAACGTTTGTGGGTAAAGTAGAACACCTTTTAGAGTGTATGAATGTGTCATGATACTCCTTGTTCTGGGAAAGAACCACGAACACCGTGTAGAAAGAAACTCCATGAGTTCTGTACAACCCTTGAAGACTGAAAGCATAGATTTTTTATAAACTAAAACTTAACTTTTTCAAAAACCCGATTTCAAAAACATGCACAAGCCTAGGATTTCTAATCCACGGCCGTAGATAGTGTATCAAACAACCACATAGTTAGAACTTGCTGATTACACTCGTACTCAATTTATCTGATGAGGTTTTGAATCGTCAATGCTCATTGTTATGGACTTGAGTTTTGGAGAAGTAGGGGACGTTAGAAATCACAGAACGGCTAACAGACTCGCAACACGGGGACACGAGGTTTACCCAGGTTCAGGCCCTCGGAGGGAAAAGCCTACTCTTGCTTGTCTGTTCTTGATTGATGGCGATGACGAAGGTTACAGGGGTGCGCAGATGAGATCTGGCGACTTGTGTGCTAGGGTTATGGATTGTCCTTCTCGTCGTGCCCTCCTGACCTTTATATGGGGAGTCCAGGTCCCGAGGTAGGTCGAGTCGGTTACAGATTAAAACCCCTTTGAATTTCTATCTAAAGTTGGCCGTGTTCTCTAAGGAGTCGCATCCTTCATGGGTCTGGGTCACCCGAATTCTTCTTGGGATTCGCCGTCTAGAGAGGGTGATTATATGGGCTTCTGCCAGGCTGGACCAGGTAGGCTAACTTCAGGAATTCGTAGGGCATACCCATGTCAGTAGCCCCCGAGTGTTCAGTCGAATCGTAGATTCGGTTGGAGACTCTTAAGTCCTTCGGGTGTTACTCATTCGAACAAGTTTCGGGTCAATGTGTTGGTTCATAGGAATTGTTGATATGTGTGCCTGACTGGTCCGAAGGATCAGGATCAGTTAACTGTCTTTGGATAAAACAACACGATCTACTTCAGACTCGAGTCCCCAGACTCGAATCCGAAAAATTGTTGCTATAACTCGACCCAGGCTGCGGAGGTCTTACAGGAGTCGAATTCGAGTGTTCAAATTGTGTACCTAACGCGTCCGTCGGATTTTTCATCAAGCCTGCTGACACGGAATATTACTAGAAGAGCGCAGTCGGGTGCGTTGTCAGGCCATCAGAAGTATTTGTAGGTCTTACCTTTTGCGTACATAGCATTCGAAATTTTATCGCCGCGGAGGCATTTCAGGTGACTAAGGAGACGTTGCCTCTCTTAGCGTTATTTTGGGCAGAGTTGCCGATTGTTCCATAAGTTATGTTTTTTGTAGTCATGAAGGATCCGAAGGATCCCAATCAATTGATTCATAGGGTGCGCGACCAGCGCTCCCTATGGGAGTATCCCTCATGTGTCTGTTTGAGTCGTAGACTCGAGCAGAGACTTATAATTGTCCGGTATGCGTTACGGTGATCCTGAAGTTCTTCGGATGACCTTACAAAATTCCATTAGCATCATAACTTTTTCGAATGTGCGACCAGTGCTCCCTATGGGAGTAGCCCCCGAGAACGTAATAGAGTCGTAGACTCGAAGAAGGACTCAAAGCTTTAGGAATTTCTTCGACTAACCCGGGGACCTTACCAAATTTTCAGGAGCGCGACACGTGCTCCTAATAGGAGTATCCCCGAGTAGTTGGTTGAGTCGCAGACTCGAGTAAGTACTTTTTTAGTCGAAAGATTAGAGTCGTTGCTAGCCATCGCTTTTGCTGACACCTAGTGAGCTCAACCGTCTGCGGTAGCAGAGGCGATGTGACGAGACGATCGTGGGTCCCACTTTCTAACTAGGATTTGACTGGTCATGTGTAGTTTACGCGATAATTACTGTATCTCCTCGATTTCCGTGCGTAGTGGACGGTGTTCTCACGACGGTTCGGGCGGTGTCTTGCCACATGTATGATGCGATAAAGGATAGATGTTAGGGCTATTGAATCGATGGTTGCGGTTCGTCGTTTTATACCACGAGGAAATGTGGCACTTTTTCCCTTTACCACTTCCTTTGTCAATTATCCTCCTCCATTTTCAGAGCTGTCATGCCCTTTGCACTGGACGTTCTCCGCACCTTTCCCTCTTATTTTATTTGTTCTCATCGCACCACGTGCCATGCTAGCAAGATGGGCAATCCAAAGATGTCCTCTTCTATCGCCGTTGGGATGAGCGCCGCCAATAAGGCCTCCACCGCCGGCCGTGTCACTGATGGTAGCTGGCGGCGGTCGACGATGAGGGAGACGGACCTGCGCCACCTGCGTGAATCTGGCCTGATCCCGTAGGAGAAGGGCGACGCCATTTTCCCTAAGTCTAAGGTAACCCCGGACCCACCCGAAGGTTACCGGGTTATGTTTTATGCGTTTGTCATCCGCAGGCTTTCTCTTCCTGCCCACGAATTTTTTCGTGGGCTCCTTTTTCTTTACGGGCTGCAACTCCATCAGTTGTCACCCAATTCCCTTTTGCATATTGTGTGCTTCATCATGTTGTGTGAGTGCTAGCTAGGAATCGAGCCGCACTTTGGCCTCTTCAGGAAGCTCTATTCCGTGAAGAGGCAGTCTAGCACTGGCGGCGTTTACGTGCTAGGCGGGTGCGGGATATTGATGGCTGCGAAATATAGCCATCCACGTCCGCTTTTAAACTAGATATTATTCATATATTTTATAAAATATCTCTCTGAACCCTGCCACTAATGCCTAATGATCAAAGGGGTATGCAATTCTTTCTTGCTATTTTTCCCTGCGCAGATAATGTGTATGATGATGGGAATCACAACATAAATATCAAAGATACGAGATTTCCAACACGTCAAAGAAACCAGGAGCCGTGAAGTGGATCCAGAAGACTTAACGGCCAAATATACGGCGGGAGATTTATTCCGGCCGTATAGTTCCGGCCATACAGTTGTCATCGACTCCATTAGGTCAAACAGAGCAACTTTCGTAAAGGGGGCCCTATATAAAGAGGTTTCAGGCGATGGGAAAACATCGCTTCTTTTCAACCTTAACTCTCCCTGCCACCAGAAACCGCCACGCCGGAGGAATAGATCTATATCTAATCTTCAAACCCTTCTCCACCACCATAACCATATTCCACCACTTGTAATAGTAGATCTCTTCTCCAATTGGCGATAATGTAAGACTATTTGCTATCAATCTAATGATCTCTATTACAATATTTATGATTGTTAATTTTATCTCTATGTGTGAGTAATTCTCCTTGGGATAAGGGCTTCGGCCTAGCCATGTAGCTTTTTGTGCATGTTATTTACCATAGATGGGATGATGTATTAGTTTGTATGGCATGATGATTATTGTACCCTCTCTTGCCTCAATCTAAGGACTTGTGAGGTACCCAAGACCCCGAGGATTAATCCAGGTATAGGGAGTGTGAGTAATGACTGATCTGTAGGTTGGGAACCCCAGTGACAGAAGTGGTAGTACGGCTATATGTGAGGGATTTGTTTGGGATTAATGGTGACATCACTATGCATATCATTAGTTCTCTCTCTTCTATGGATGAGACTAGTAGGTTATTGCTATAAGCGGTTGCAGAGGCAGTAAAAATTATGGATGCACTGCCCACATACAAGCATCTTGCTCTAACAATTACATGAATACATTATTATTATATTTTATTCCCATCAGATGTTTTGCACAGCTACTGGTGAAACCGAAGGCCCTAGGCCCTCTCTCTCCATTGTCAACAACAACAAAAAGATTGCAAACTCTTGGTCCGGTGAAAACACAAAAGGAATTCTAAAACTCTCAAAGGTTCGTTTAAGTAACTTCACTTTTCTTTCTGCCTCCCGAGGATTCGATAAACCTTGGTCTACTAGGGAAAAAGAGCTATACTACATCTATAACCCAGACCGAAGGTATCAGATATCCAACTGCCCCAACATCAAGTACTTCACCTTCCACCTCTACGAATCCATACAAGGATGGAGGAACAAGTGGTTTTATCTTCGTGACTCCAAGGTCGACAGCCAACACTATGGATTGATTCCCTTTGACGCCAGCAAGGTGGTCACCCAAAAGCGTCCGTGGTCTAACGATGTTATGGAGGATGAAACCAAAGTGGTGGAGAAGCTATACAAGCGGGTGGAGGAGCTCTAGCTGGTGCGAGGCAAGGAGGTCTCCAACGTCAACATCATTCGGACCTTCCTCAAGCGTTAGGTGTAGCCCCTCCAGGCGAGGGTGTACCCGATGTTTCTGTACTCCCACGCCAGTGACCCGACGAGAGTGTCGGATGAGGAGATGTCGGGTGGATCACCCCCGGGTAGGCTAACCGAACAAGATTTAGAGGCAGCCAGCTGATCCCATCTGAATGTAAAAACTCAAGAGCAGGTCAGGAAGAAGGCCAGACGCAGAGCAAACCAGCAAACCAGTCAGTCGGATAAGGAACATCTCTAAAGGCATCTAGCCGGCTGGATCATGCCAGCCGAACAAGAGAAGGACAGACCAAGGGCGAGCTAGCAGAACCATTAGCCGGATAAAAAGACATAGGCAGAGCACCTAGCCGGATGGATCTTACTAGTCGGACAAGGTAGCCGGCAGGATCGTACCAGCCGGACAAGGTTTACCAGGCAGCCAAGGGTGCTAGGGTGACGAGTACACAGTAACCTCCCACCCTAGCAGACAATGACAAGACAGGAAGATGGAGCCAGCGGCACGGACGCCGGAGAAGACGACCCGTACCTGTGTCAGGCCGGAACAGGCGCCACCGCCCTTGTCGGCGGGAGTCCATATACTATATAGGAATAGTTGGTCGGGCCTGCCTGTGAGGCCCGCTAGTCGGCAGAGTCATTGCACATGCCGCCTTGACCCTATATAAGGGGCAGCAGGGGCAACGTAGCAAGGGTTGGACCCTCTTCTTATAGCTAGAAACACCGATATAGCTCAAGGAGCCTTTGTAGTACTCAGTGTTCATCGAGATAGTCAAATCGGCAGGAGTAGGGGTGTTACCTCGCCATGAGGGCCCCGAACCTGGGTACTTCTTGTGTCCCCAACGCATGCTTGTGCCCAATCCTTCTTGCGGACACCATCACTCGCTTCCTAGCTCGCTCCCACACCTCTATCTAGCATGCTCAGGCACTGCCGTTTCCATACCGATGACAGGAGATGTCCTCGACTGACCTCGACCGGGTGCTTCGACCTCTGTTGTGCTTTAGGGGCCGACGGGGACTTGCCGGGGAAGTCGCTGACTGTCCCCTTTAGCGCGAAGCAGGAGGTTCCTCAGGTGAGTTTTTTACTTGCATGTAATGCCTTTTCTTTTGTTTATACCTCGAGTCCTTTATTTTGATGTGAGTCTTCGGTGTTCCGTAGGAGATTAAGGTGGAGAGCATGATGCCTCCCCTTCCTGAAAAGTACACGGCTGCGCCAGATGGTGGGGACGCGGAATCTGATTCCACAATCCCTCATGCGCACTCGCCGACTGGGGAAGCCCCCGAGCATAGCAAAGGGAACTCTCCAAGAGATCCCGAAGTGAAAGCTCAGATGCCACGACGCTGCCGTCATAGAAAGGGCCCGCCTTCCTGCAGCGACATTCTGCGGATGAAGGTGCTACCTCACCCATTCCTGTGGTGCCCATCCGGGCCTTAGATCCTCAGTCGCAGGACAAGAATAAGAAGACGACGCCGGTCTTTAACCTCTCTGATATCCCTTCATACGTGTCGGATGCTCCTGTGTCTTGATTGTGCTAAAATTTAGCCTTCTTGATGTTTTGAGTGACTTGCTAGTCTTGTTGTAGAAGGGGATCCTCCTTAGGTGAATCCATGAAGGATGAAATTGAAGAGGTAGTCGTGGACTCGAAGATGGCGCACGCAAAGCTTGCGATGTCCTCCTTGAAGATACCGGCCAACTCCGGTGACGGCGTATCGAGTTCCTCGAAACCGAGGACTCGTGCGGTTGTCCCCGGAAGATGCAAGATGCACCTTCGGAGTCTTCGGTGGCCATGTGAGTACTATCCATTTGAAGCGAGTGAGCCCGAGTCGTTCATTTATCTGATTGATTTTTCCTTGCTGCAGCCCTTCATTCGCGACATCAACTACCTTGGGCAACAATACCTCACCTTGGAGGAAAGCTTTCAGCAGCTCCAAGGTGTATACATTACTGCTTGTTTTCCTCGGATGCCAATGGTGAGTTTTGTTTTCTGATCATTTTTCCTTTTGCTTTTTGCAGATGAGAACAACGAGGCTCTCCGTAAGCTGAACACACTCAAAAATAGGCACAGCCAGGCGGAGACCAAGGCAAAAATATGTTGTGGAGGCCCTTGAACGCTATAAGCAGGAGGTCCAGGAGCGCGAAGAACAACTTGCAGTTGCTGCTGCATATCGGGAGAAGGCGATGGTGGAGCAGCTTATGGCGGCTGCCAAAGCGTTGTTTGGTGAGTTAACATACATCTCCTCTACCTAAGATTTTTCTTGCGTTTCCTTTGTTTGACCCGATTTTTTTTACGCATCTATAGATGCCACTGGCATTGCGTTTGATCGCAATGTCTTGGATCATGGGGACCCCATCGCGGATGCGGTTGTGGCGGTCAAAGAACGTTGCAGCTCTACCGTCGAGACGCTAGGTAAGGCCAAGGAGGTCCTCAACTGCTTCTACCGGGAGATCTTCCCTAAGGTGTTGCCCTCAACGACATCGACTCCTTAGAGAAGTCCTTGGTGGGTGATGCACCTGCAGATTATAAGAAGACCCACAAAGGGCGTGGGAGCTACCCTTGGCCTGGCGATGGCGATGGCATTTGGTGCGCAGCTGAACCTAAGCCATGTCACCTCCAAGATGTCGGTGGCGGCGGATGACACCCAGGTCGCCTCGCTGCAAGCATTATGGCCCCAGTCTTATTGACCTTCAAGCCACCTACGCGTTAGAGCAGCAGCTGGTGGCCAAGGTGAGAGCCTCGGAGTCCGAAGTTGCTCCGGATGCGGCTGCTTGTTAGGGTTCTTCTGCTTCGTAGTTGCTTTTGTAGTTTTAAGTTTGCTTTTGCCATTTGTGCATGTAATGCCCTGTACTTGATGACTCTGACGCTACCACGTAGTGGATATGTTGATGTAAATATATGAAGTTCCTCCTACTATTGTCGTTTGCTCTTGTCCTTATACTTTATCACTTGTGCGCCTCTTAGGGCCCTTCAAATGCTGACCCCGTGACTACATCATCTGCTTTGGATCTTGTCCGTCCAACGACAAGTGAGGCGTCGCAGTTGCCTTTACTACGTGATCGCATCCGAAGCCTAGAGAAAGATGTCCTCATCATTCGTGGCCATGCAGATGTTTGGAAGTCCAAGACGTAGAGGGCCATTGCAAAAGAGGAGTATCTTCTTGAAGAATTTTGGCAGATCAGAGATTAGCTTCAATGTAAGTCGCACTAGATGTCTTTAGCTTGTTTTCGGCTTGGTCTAATGTATATGACTTCTGAGATGCTGCTCTTTTGTAGTTGTCAATCTTCTTCCGCAAGAAGAGAAGGAGCGCGTTGCTATTCGGCTCAATTCCTCACCCAACAGGAGTTGGAGGCTAGAGGTTTCTTCTGGATGGACCATGACCGAGCGACTATGGTCACAATGGTTTAGAATCGTGTCCACCAGGTGCTTCAGGTTTTTGAAGCGTGCAAGGTTATCACTCGCGTCTATATGGGTTTCCATGTTCCCCCTAGATGCGGCTCCATCCAGCTTCTTGGGGATGCTAGGGAAGTTCTGGAGCGTAGACGTTGTTAAGGATCTTGTGCACCAACAACTTGTTACGGGTGCGAATACGGTGTTGGCGCTTGTTCGAATGCATCGTCGAAATGTGGATTTGGCGGAAATAGCGGCGGCCGCCCGTTCCCCCAGATGGTATGGCTTGTAATATGCACCCACACTATGTTGTAGTGGCTCGCTATGCCGGCGATATCATTAACTTCTTCGACGAGCGGACAAGCATTCTGCTTCAACGTAGTTGAGTCCTAGAGGTTTTGTACAAGGTGATGTAAAATCAGTATAGTTTTGATTAGGCTTATTGTGGCCTTGTAAAGATGTATTTGCGCGTAGTGATTGTTGTTGTTGATTTTTGCATGTCCTTTTTGTTAGCCTGACGTGTTAAACTATTCAAGGTGATGCATTATTGTAACAGTTGACGAAGTCGTAGGTGAGGCGAAGCCCCCGAGCGTATTTTGGAATGTAAATATGCATAAGAGATAAAAGTATGTTGGATAAGGAACTTAGATTTATTCATCGCATAGTAGGGGATACAAGTTTCGTCTGAGTAGCCTGGCTAAATAGCCCTATTGAAAGTAAAAACAACTAGGGGTAGAAGCGTTGCAGTTGCACAATGTTCCAAAGGTTGAACTATGTTACTCCGGACTCAATGTCCTTGAGGCGGTGACATGGTTATACCCTACGGGTACGTAACTTCAGCATACCTAGTCCAGCCCAAGGAAGGCCCACGGTAGACATACGCTGGCCCATGAAGATTTTCGGGTGGCCAAGGCCCATGACGTCTTCGGATCCTTGGAGAGCAAGACTAGAGGAGATAGGAAATTCAAAGGGGTAAAACCCTAGAACTTGTAACCGACTAGGACTACGCCCGGGACCTGCCTAAGTCTATATAAAGGCCAGGAGGGCACGTCCTAGGGCAACTCGACTCATACTTTCGCACACGCATCCACGCCAGATCGAATCTGCACCTGTAACCGGTTCCGCCATAATCAAAAGCGGACAAGCAGAGTAGGGTTTTCCCTCGGGGCCTGAACACAGGTAAATCTCGTGTCCCCTGGTTGCTTGTGCATTAACCGTGCCACGATCTCCAGCATCCCCATCGTCAAAACCCAAGTCCATAACAATGGGCATTGGAGATTAAACCTCGTCAATTGGCGCCGTCTGTGGGAATTGGGGCTGCTGATTGTCGCGTGGCGGTTCCGACCGATCGATCTACAACTCCGCGGCGGAGAATCACCTCCTCTTGGCGCTTTGACTTCACCGCCCACTCGCCGGATACCATGAAGGATTTCGAGCCCGTGGCGGCGGACTCGAAATTCTGTTGAAGCTTCGCTTCCGGTAGGACAAAGCGGCACCCTCCGCCTCTCGGCGGGTGCTCGTGCCGTCAATCAGGCCCGCGTGGGCTCCACACCCCGTGCTCGCCGCGTCACCATCAACAGATGAGTTCTACAACAACAGCGGCTGCAACTCCGATCTGCGATCCACCTTCGGATGAAGGACCTACGGTTTCGGATCCGAAAGCTGCGGCAATGACCAATCTGCGGCGCTATCATGCGCGATCATCAAACCGATGAGGAAATGCCTAACCCGCCGCCCAACCCCAACCCGCAGGGCGAAGCGGCGAAGCGGTGGGAATGGCGAGCAGGGAAAAGCAGGCCACCTCATCCAACTTAGCAAAGAAGGATGGGTGAAGCCGCGCCCGTCATGAGCGAAATAGTCCTACCTCTGGACTCCTCACGTGACCTGATGGCATACCACTACCTCCTCATCGAGGAGCACAAGAAACAAGTCAAGATGCGGAGGCGCTTGACAAGCGCAAGCAAGCGACCTCCGATTCCGGTCTTGTGACGAGCTGCGCTCTTCGCCATGGGACCGGCTCTAGCACAAGCGAAACCAGGAAACAAGCACGCTCTCGGGTGGAAAACATGGACCGAAGGAGGCGTGGCGTGACCGAACTCTCCACATCGTTCATGGATATGGGCGGCAGCAACATCATCCGAAGGCGCCTGGCTGCGATCATGGCGCCCGCTGCGTATCTCGCGGCTCACCCACCTCCGGAGGACCCGAAAAGGGCCATGCATAGGTCCGCACTCACGGACTAGGACTAATGAGCTGCGCTCCATGAAGACGCTCCTACGGGCAAGAAGAAAGCTCCGGCCAGCGCGGCCGAGCCCCACTCCCTCATCCGAAGATGAAGAGGAACGATCTTCCTCGAAGGAAGAAGAGCTCGCACCGCCATAAATGCGACTCTGACGCGGAGACAAGCTTACACAGCGCAAGATCGACAAAGCACGCGCCAAGCCGCATGCTCGTCTGAATCTGAGATGGATGAAGACGAAGGAGAACTCTGCGGGGCTCGATGCTTCAGCGAGATCCGTCCGGTGAACACGGATGCCACGCAACTTCAAGCTTCTTCGGATACTCCGAAGTTCAGCAACGCAAGATCCAAAGTCCTGGCTTAGTGACCATCATCATCCGTCAAGCTTCACGGAGGCAACAAAGAAACCGCCATGCAATGCCTTCATTGCGGTGACGGCGTAGCGCAGCGTCAGCTTAGCGACCTATCATCGGGATCCATCGAAGCTGGAAGAGCTCGCTTATAGGTTCATCCGAAATTTCAAAGGCACCAGCAAGAGGCCCGCCTCAATCGAAGAGTTGCGAGCCGCACTCGAGAAACGGGTGAATCTATTCGCCCACATACTGTACTACAACCAAGAACTCCAGCACACATCTCGAAGAAAGGGCCATCGGCGCCTTGAGGCGGCGTCAGCGCCCTAGACTTCAAGGAGGAAATTGGGCGTGTAAAGCCCAAGACACTCGACCACCTCATGGAAATCGCCAGCAGTTAGGCGACGGCGAAGATTGCATCCGGGCGCAATCAGATGAAGAGGACGACTACGGCCGAAGACGCGAACGCCGCAGCAAAAGGAGATCGCGCGTCTACAAGGACCGCGACGAACCCGACATGGTCGCAGCCGGCTACGCCGACCGCCGTAATGACAACAGCCGCAACAGCGGAGGATACCGCAACGGAAACTTCCGCGACAACGGACGACCAACGCAATCGTGGCAACGCCGCGACCGCGACAACGCACCTCAAAGATTCGACAAACTTTGGTCCATGCACCATCCACTTCTACATCGACAAACAAGATGGAAAAAAGCTAGCCACATGCTCAAGGGCGCGAGTTCGAAACTCAGCGAAGGCATGATGCGAGATGAGGCAACAAGCTCCAATTCCTGCGTTGAAACGCACTGCGCGCCAGTGAAATAGCACACGGAGCTCCTCCACCGCCGCCTATTGAGGCCCAAATCAACCAGTCGCACCAGCAAAAAACAACGGGTCGCATACCCCCACCAAAGGGCGCTAAATATGATCCGGAAGGGCGCCCCACCAAGTGCGAAGAAAATCACCCGACAAATCAACAGCGTGGCAACTCCGCTGCAATCCACAGTACCTCGGCGGATCGAGTCCTGCATCACATTCACTCGCGCGGATCACCCTTGCGGATCCCTCGCCCAGTCATCTGCCACAGTCTTTGGGCGGAACCGAGGCTTGAGATGAGTCGCGTCTTCATGGGCGGCGGTGGCATCAACCTAATGTTCGCAAGCACTCTAGCAGCTATCACGGATCCCGCAATGCAGCACTGGAACAATCGGACACAACGTTCCACGGCATTGTCCTAGGAAGGCATCTTCCCCAGGCAAAATAGGGCTCGGCGTCATCTTGAAGCGGACAACTTTCGGCGGAGCGACTAGAATTGAAGTGGTGGTAGCCGTTGTAATACCATGCCATCCTGGGGCGTGTAGCATTCGCAAGGTTCCCGTCCCACCTCGCATACCTACTACTCAAGATGCGGGACCAAGGCGTCATCACAGTCCACAGGAGCTTCACCCGATCGGACCAATGCGACGAGGATTTCAACAAAATCTCCCAGTCTTTCGGCATGCAAGACGAACTTGTAAGGCTCCGCGAGGTGACGGACAATGGGCTACCCCCAGCCACAAAGCAGAACGCACCCGACATGTCTTTCGACTCCACCATCAACACCAAGAAAGTGTAGGTCCATCCAACGGATGCCTCCAAGACGGCGTTGATCGCCAACGACCTCAGATCGCATAGGAAAGGCGCTCGTCAATTCCTCCGTGGCTGGAAATCTTCGCTGGTGTCCTGCGGACATGCCAGGGGTTCGAGAATTCGCCGAGCACGCACTCAATGTCTTCGGACACCAAGCCGATCAAGCGGTCCATCCGAAGATCGCCGAGCCACGAGCGAAGCTATCGGCAAGGAGATCAGCAGTTACTCGCAGCGAGACTTCATCCGGGAAATCAAGGAAGCGAGTGGCTGGCAAACACGGTGATGGTCGAAGAAGGACACGGACATCCTGCGGATGTGCGTGGACTTCACGCCACTAAATAAACACTGCCCTAAGGACCACTTCCTCTTCCTCGGATCGACCAGATCATCGATTATTGCGAGTTGTGAAACTCTCCTTCCTCGGCGCCTGCTCAAGCTATAACCAGATTCGACTCAAGGTGAAGATCAAGAAAAGCGGCGTTCATCACACCGTTCGGAGTATCTGCTACAACACAATGCCCTTGGGCTAAAAACGCGGTGCCGCATTACCAGCGATGCATGCGAGCTGCCTCAAGGACGGATCGGTCATAGCGTCCAAGTCTATGTCGACATAGTCATAAAAACCAAGGAGGCAAGAACACTTATCGGCGATCTCCGCGAGACGTTCGACAACCTTGATCGCTCAGGATCAAGCTCAATCCGAAAAAGTGTGCCTTGGCGTCCCCTCGGGTCACTGCTCGGGTACTTCATCTCTCAACGAGGATCGAAGCAAACCGAAGAAAATCAAAGCTATCATGACAATGGAGAAGCGAAAAACCTCAAGGCGTTTCGCGAAGCGAGTAGCGGCACTAAGGTGTTCATCACCGCATGGGCGAGAAGGCCCTACCATTTACCAAATGCGCCAAAGGCGCAAGTTCGAGTGGACACCGAAGCCAACGACGCATTCAAAAGCCTCTGCGGCTCCTCTCCACCTCGCCAGTTTTGGTCACGCCAAAAGAGCGCGAGCCCCTGTTGTACATAGCAGCCACACACCGTGTGGTCAAGATGACTCGTGGTCGAATGACCAAGAAGGCAAGACCCACGGTACAACGCCCAATTTACTACCTCAGCGAGGTTCTCACTCCAACAAAACAGCGGTACCCGCGACTACTGTGGTTACACGGCGTGTTCATGACGGCTCGACGACTAAGCCACTACTTCCGTGAGCATCGGTGATGGTCGCCAGCGAGGCACCCCTAAACAGATCCTGAATAACCCAGAGGCCACAGGCGCGGGCCTGTGGGGCATTGAACTATCACCCCGGACATCATCTACGAAGCGACAGAATCAAATCTCAAGTCCTTCCGACTTCTGGTGCACGGATGGAGCTGCAGCTGACACCCGGACATGTCGCGATCTGGACAATGCATTTTGACGGCTCCAAACGCGAAGCCGAGCAGGGCAGGAGTCATACTAACCTCCCCGCAAGGTGACAAGATGAAGTCGTCCTTCGGATGAAATTCAGCCTCCAACAACGAGGCGAATACGAAGCCCTCATCCATGGCATGAAGATGGCAAAATATGTGGCGCAACGCGCTGGTCATCTACGGTGACTCCAACCTTGTCGTCTAGACGATGAATGAGTGCGACACACGCCGAAACATGATCGCGCATCGCGCTATACAACGCACTCGAAGGAGAATTCGACGGCTGCGAGCTTCGGCACGTTGGAAGAGAGAGCAATGAGGAGGCCGATAGATTCGCCAACATCGGCTCCACTTGTGCAAAGGTACCACCAGGTGTGTTCCTCGAACAGATCTGCGTGCCATCCATCAGCGAAAATTCCCAAAGGATCACCCGAAGAAGCGTAACACTGGGGCGGCGCTACCAAGGTCATGAAGGACCCGAAAGTTGGATACGAAGTTGCCATGGTCAACCTGATGCAGGTCATGGCGTCGAAGAAACTTGGACACGTCCATACCTCCGCCTGATAAACGGAGAATTGCCAGACAGCCCGACAGATGCCGGCGTATCTCGTCGGTCAAAAGCCTTCACCATCATCAACGGCGAGCTGTACAAACGCAGCATTACGGGCATACTACAACGGTGCGTCACCATCGACGACGGCAAGGCCATACTCCAAGATATCCACGAGGGCATCTGCGGCCACCACGGTAGCCGCCCTCGTCGCCAAAGCTCCGAGCAGGATTCTCTTCGCCAACGCCATGAGCGACGCGAAGACATCGTCCGAAGATGCAACGGTGCCAACGGTTCGCCGACAAACCGCCGCACTGGTCCGAACTTCACCCATACCCATAGCTCGCCTTTCGCCCAATGGGGCCTTGACATGATCGCAACCGCCAAAATCCTCGAAGGAGGACACGTCTTCCTCCGGTCGCAATCGACAAATTCACCAAGTGGATCGAAGCCATGCCGCCACCAACCGGAAGGGCAAAACCGCTGTCAAGTTCTTGAATCCATTGTCTACAGGTTTGGCGTACGACAAAGATCATCACCGACAACGGATCGAACTTCATCTCCGAAGAATTCCAGGACTTCTGCGAAGGCCTCGGGATCAATATCACGTATGCCTCAGTGGCACACCCGCAAACAAACGGGCAAGTGGAAAAGGCCAACGGCCTAATCGGCGCCGGCATCAAGAAGCGCCTCATGAGCTCACTCGAGCACAAAGCTGAAATCGGACGGCGAGCTACCGTCATCTGTGGAGCTTACGGACAACGCCAAACAGCTCCACCGGCTACACACCGTTCTTCATGGTACACGGAGCCGAGGCAGTGCTACCAGCCGAAGTACGCCATCAGGCTCCACGAGTCGTCGCGTATAGCGAAGCCGAGTCCACGGCTGCACTCGAAGACGCCGTCGACACACTTGACGAAGCACGGGATATAGCAGCAGCTCGATCAGCGGTGTACCAGCAGAGTCTCCGCAACTATCACAGCCGCCGGCTGCGCCCAAGGTCCTTCGTCGAAGGAGACCTCGTCTTGCGACTCAAGCAAAAGCGACCGAACAAACTCGATTCACCATGGGAAGGACCCTACGCCATCACCGAGGTCATCCCAGGTGGCGCCTATCGCCTCAAGCACATGGAGTCTGGAGTCGCATACTCCAACCCGTGGAACGTCTCGCACCTGCGACGATTCTACCCGTAGCAACCTACCCCCCTTTTTACTTTCAATAAGGCTTCCAGCCAAGGCCACTCAGCCAAATCATGTACCTCCTCCATTCGATATAAATAAAGCTAAGTACCTCGCCCCCAACCCTCGGTTGACTATTTTCTGCAACTTTACTACATACTACATACGCACTCGGGGGCTCCCCCCACCTCACGATTTCATCGACTGAGGATAAAACGTGTACACCTGAGTAGCTGACCACGTCAGGCAAACGAAAAGGGCACGTACTAAATCAAAGCACTGCGTGCTCGCAAACAAGCAAACCTTTACAACAAAGGGCACATACACGCCCAGCCGCAATATACAAATTTTACATCTATCTGTTTATTTTCAGGTCCTACCTATTCTGAAGAATAACCTAAGCACGCTGCTCAAACAAATCTACAATCTGTTTGGCATACTGCCTTACAGCCGCGTAATGCGGATGCATATTCCACTCACCACCATCTGGTCGAGGAGGTGGCCGAGTCGCCACAGCAGCCAAATCTACGTCAGGGCGGTGCACCCTCGCAAGAGATAAGGCAGCCTTCACCCCTGCGATGAGCTGCTGCCGCACCAGCTCCTTGACATTGCTGGCACTCCGAAACTTCGTCAGAAGACCTGCAAGGGTGGTTGGCACGGCATCCAACGGAAACATGACGTGCAGCACCGAGGAAAGCGATGTCTGCACCTGGCGGAGCACCCGCGAAACCTGGCAGACACGATCTTGCACTGTCGCCAGAACTATGGCGCGATCACGATCCATCCAGAAGAAGCCGCCAGCCTCCATGTCCTGTTGAGTCAAGCAATTGACTCGAACAGCAATACGCTCCTTTTCTTTCCTCGGAGCAAGATTGGCACCTGCGACAACCGCACAAAACAAGAGTAAGGCCAGCAGGCTCACCCGAAGAACTGAGCTATAGCCCGAAAGAAGGATCAACTTACATTGCAGCTGCTCGGACAGCCGACCCAACTCCGCCATCAAATACTCCTCTCTGGCTGCACCACGGAATGCTTTGGATTTCCAAACGTCAGCGCGACCGCGTAACCCAAGCAAATCTCTCTCCAAGCTGCGCACGCGATCTCGAAGAAACGCGAGCTGCGAGGAATCATCCAATGATGCTCGCAAGGGCCTTTCAGATGAAGTGTCAACTGGGTCAGCACCCGAAGGAACCTATAGCAGCAGAAAAAAGAAGGCACACAGACATTCAGCCAAGGATAGAGCACAACTTGGAGCAATTCATTAAAGTATATAAAGGTTACCACGGGCACAAGGATGATACTACAAAAGATATTTACAACAAAATAGACTACAAACTACCCTCGTCTACTATGCCTAAGGCGGAGGACACCGAGTCGCCGTAACCGATCGCCTAGCTTTGGCCTTGCCTCGCCGCAATGCATACTCAGACAGCAAGTCAATGAGCTTGGGCCCATATAAATAATGAAGCGGAGTAGGCGGCGAAGGCTACCTCGGATCCATCCACATTTGTAGGCATCCGAGAAGTAACTGGGCAGGTCCAGTCCGCCCACCGCCATGGCTATCGCCAGCCCGACGGACGCCGATGTTCTTCGCTTGCTTATGTACGCCGCAGCGCTTGACAGAGCTCTGCCAGGCATCCACGTCTTGAGGGGACGCGCTTGGGAAGAGCTCCAGTAGAAGCGACCAAGGACCTCTTCGCCTTGGCAAGGGAGTTGATGACGGTGTTCTTGCGGTCTTCGACCGCACGGTGGCATCATCTAGAGCACTCCGTGCTCCGAGCACCAGAAACAAACTCGATACTGCGGCATCTGAGACAAAAAGAAGAAAACATGAAGAAAGGCAACATAGAATAAGATCCAGAAAAAGAAGCAAGTACAAAAGCTAGCGCTCCGAAATAGCCTTGGCAGCAGCCATGAGCTTCTCGCCACCCTTTTTCACGAGCAGCCGCACGGTGGCTACCTCCTCACGATCTGCGGCCTCTGCTGCAGACGCTCTTTGCCGGTGCCTTCGTCTACTCCAGCTCAAGACGCCTCTTCGCCAATGGCGGCTTCGGCCTTCGGCTGATAAGACTCTTCTTGAGCATCGACCTCACGGAGAGAGTCGTTATGCTCCTCTGCATTTACAACAAGCAAGTGTCAAAGAACAGGACCAGGATAAGCAAGAGAAGTACTACAAGGCGGCCGAATACCTTGAAGCTGCCAAGTTTTACCTCCGGCGTCGGCGTTCCTCCACCACCGCTTGGCCTCTTGGACAAAAGGCTGCAGCACAGCAATAGTAGTAAGAGCAGGACTTGGGGCTCGCCCAACACAAAGAAGCATAAACAACATCAGCATACGAAGACACTGGGGCTCCCCCATAACATCAAGCAGAAAACTTACGTGCTCGGCGAACCCAAGAGTTCTGCGAAATTCTGAGGCGCAACCACCAGCCTCTCCTGCACAGAGGAATGGCAAAGGTCACCAAGTCGCCACCGTCGAGGAGGAGGCGATGCAATGTTCGACTCCCCATCATCTCATGGCCCCATCACTAGAGTCCGGAGGATTGCCTGACACGAACCAATCAACACAGTGCAAAAATAACAAGGGAACAAAGGACAACAGTGGCAACAAGAAAACTTACGAGCCCAACGCGCTCAGGTCGAAGATAGGAGAAGCCCTTCAGGCCCTCTTCTCCTCCTTTTCTTCCTTCTTCTTCTCCTCCTTCTTCTCTTCCTTCTTCCGCTTTGCTGGCGGGTGCGGAGCAACAGCCCGCACAGGAATGGCAGGAAGGGGAGAGGAAGAACCCCCATGAACATCATCATGATGCTCAAGGCCCAGGATTTCCAGGAGTCGGAGGAGTCGAGGCATCGGCGACTCGCCAGAGCTCCGTGATCGCTTGCGAATGGTCATCACTGATTAATCGGCATCCTCCGCTGGGGATCGCGCTGACGGTAGCTCGGACACGGAATCCACCACTTCATTATCCGGGGCATTCGGATACCTCTCGGGCAACGGTGGTGCCATGCCCGGCACTTTGAAGCTCTGCAAAAGGAAAAGGAACTTTGTTAGCAAACAAAGGAAAAAGTACACAGCTGACAAAAACAAAAGGGGAGCACTACGTGCACAAATCTACACCTTGATGCGACCAACGTCGAAGAAAAGGGAGGAGTCACGACTTCGGATTTCTTCGTCGGCCTTGAACTTCAACGGTAGCGAAGAGCCTTGTCAAGTTCCACCGGAGATTTTCTCACGAAACCCTCGTCGGATCACGGGCCAGAGTAAAGAAACATCGGATGCGCCCTCGCTTGAGAGGCTGCACCCGACGCTCAAGAAACGTCCGGATGATGTCGACACTGCTCACCTCCTTCTCGTGAATCAATTGAGATCCTCCACCCAACGGCAGACAGGCCTCTATCTCCTACACTTCACCGTCTAAGACTTGGTTTTTCCAGGATCTTTTCTTCTCAATCAATTGGGAGGGGTCAACAGGAACGAGACCAAAATCTTGCCCAAAGATGGAGTCACGGATGTAAAACAATTTCTCCGCCAAGATCGACAGATTCGGACATGGAAAAGGAAAAGAATTGCACATTGGGACCGAGGAGATGATGAAACCCCAATGGGATACACACCATCTGAACAGACCGCCTCTTCACGGAATAAAGCTTAGGAAGAGGCCAAAGTGACTCAATGCCAAGCCAACACTTCATAAGCGTGATAAAACACGCAATGTGGAGAAGGGAGTTGGGAGATGATGATGGAGTTGAACCCCATAGAAAAGAGCAGTCCACGAAGGAAGTCATGGACCGGAAAAGAAAACCCGCGAATCATGAAGGCAACAAACATAACCCAATACCCGGATGGGGACGGGATTACCTCATTGCCGGGAGTCTCACGGCCGTCGTGTCTTCGGGATCGGCTCAGCTTCATGCGGAGATCGCTCTCCGCTTCGATCACCGCCACCACCGTCGGTGACGCGAAAGTGGCGGTGCCCTTCTTGCCTCGGCGCGCTGGTCCCAACTGCAGATGAGGACTTCTTTGGTTTCCCCATGGCGCTTCTGGCGGTGGTGGCGTTACAACGAAGAAAGACAAAGGAAATGTGGAGGAAACTCTCAGCAGCAAGAATAGCTCAAGAACGAGGGGCGTGAATAGATGAACTACTACGGTGAAAAAAAACCACGATTTCACCAGGATTATAACATAAGATGACGACGCTGGCCCATCGAGAAGACCTAACGCCAACGAGATCTGGCCGCACGTGTCAAGACCAAAACGAACCGTCGTTACCACGCCGTCCACTACGTGCGGAAATCGAGGAGACGCCGTAATCATCTCCACGCCGCGCGTGACCGGTCAATTCAAAGTCAGCAAGTGGGACCCACGCTTCGTCAAGTCAAGTCATCTCTGGCGTAGCAGACGCTTGAGGTCATCGATCGTAAGCACTGATGTCATCAAAAGCTATACTAGCACCACTTCGGCTCCACAGCTAAAAGTAATCACCGAATCTACGATTCAATAAATACTGGGCTACTCCTATCGGGGAATGGCGCGCACCCGTGAACAAATGAGGACAAATTATTTCTCTGAGTCCTACGTCGAGTTTACGACTCCACTACGGACTCGGGGGCTACTCCCATAGGGAGGATGGATTTAAGCATCCGAAAATTTTCGAGTCCTGCGGACCTAATGATTGAAACAATGCTTGAACTAAAGTCTCTCCGAGTTCACGACTCAATGGACACTTGGGGTTACTCCCATAGGAGGCTGGTCGCGCACCCTATGAAATCTTCGACTGCGATCTTCCGGATCCGCATGCAAAAACTTTTTTGGCAACTCTGCCCCAACAAAACGCTGAGTGAGCGACAATCTCCTTACACCGAAACACCTCCGGTGATAAATGTTCCGATGTTGCGTCAGCGACGCAAAGATAACACCTACAGATATCATCTGATGGCTCGGCAACGCACTGATCAAGGCTCTCGCTAGTATGAATCCGCACTAGCAGTACGATGAAAAATCCCAGACGGCGTTGGGTACACCAATTAAAATCACCGAATTCCACTCCTATAAGTCCTCCGCGGCCCGAGTTGAATTACGCCAAGATATGTTCGGGCCTGGGTTAGGGACCCAAACTCAAGAAGATCGTGTTGTTTCGTCCTAAGATGCTTAATCGACCCTGATCCGTCGGGTGAGTCGTGCACACGCATCAACAATCCCTACACACATATACTATTAACATATAAGCGCTCCCGAAGGCGGAAGAGTCTCACCGACCGAATCTACGATTCGACTGATCACTCGGGGGCTACTGACATGGTTATACCCTACGGGTACGTAACTTCAGCATACCTAGTCCAGCCCAAGGAAGGCCCACAGCAAATATACGCTGGCCCATGAAGATTTTCGGGTGGCCAAGGCCCATGACGTCTTCGGATCCTTGGAGAGCAAGACTAGAGGAGATAGGAAATTCAAAGGGGTAAAACCCTAGAACTTGTAACCGACTAGGACTACGCCCGGGACCTTCCTAAGTCTATATAAAGGCCAGGAGGGCACGTCCTAGGGCAACTCGACTCATACTTTCGCACACGCATCCACGCCAGATCGAATCTGCGCACCCTGTAACCTTCAGTTCCGCCATAATCAAAGAGCAGACAAGCAGGAGTAGGGTTTTCCCTCCGGCCGAACTGGGTAAATCTGTGTCCCCTGGTTGCTTGTCTGTTAACCATGCCACGATCTCCAGCATCCCCATCTTCTCCAAAACCCAAGTCCATAACAATGGGCATTGACGAGATTAAACCTCGTCAGGCGGTAGACGCCACCTGGGATTACTTCGGTGACCATGTATGGGCCTTCCCAAGGTGACTCTAGCTTCAGGTGCCCTTTCTACTTTAGCCACAAGATGAGGTATCCTTTGACGAAGGACCTTGGGCATAGCCATCTATTGTGGTAGTTGCGGAGACTTTGCTGGTACACCGTCGAACAGTCCGCGGCGATGTCACGGGCCTCATCCAGCAAGTCGATGGCATCTTTGAGTGCGGCCATTGATTTGGCCTCGTTGTAAGCGACGGCCCATTAGGACTTGTGGCGTACTTCAGTGGGTAGCATTGCTTTGGTTCCGTGCACCATGAAGAAGGGTGTGTAGCTGGTGGCACTGTTTGGCAATGTGCGCAAGCTCAAAAGGACGGAGGGTAGCTCATCTACCCAGGATCCAGCTAATCGTTCGAGTGGGCGTAGTAGCCGCTTCTTGATTTCATTGCAGACGAGGCCGTTGGCCTTTTTGACCTGCCCGTTGGTCTACGAATGCGCCACAGAGGCGTATGTAACGTTGATGCCGGGTACTTCGTAGAAGTTCCAGAATTCCTTCGAGGTGAAGTTCGTGCCATTATTGGTTATGATGCTGAGAGTCACCCCGAACCTATAGACAATAGACTGGAAGAACTTGACGGCTGTGGTGCCAGTTTGGTTAGTGACTGACATGGCTTCGATCCACTTTGTGAACTTGTCAATTGCCACCAGGAGGAAGACATGTCCTACAGGTGAGGATTTGTGGAGTTTGTCGACCATGTTGAGTCCCCATTGGGCGAAGGGCCAGGCCAATGGTATGGGCCGTAGCTCTGATCCTGGTGCATGTGGTTTGTCTACAAACCTTTGGCAATCATTGCACTTCTCGATGATGTCCTTGGCATCACGCATGGCGGTTGGCCAGTAGAAACCAGCTCGTAGAGCCTTGGCGACTAGGGCGCGACTGCGAGCGTGGTAGCCGCAGATGCCTTCATGGATGTCGAGGGGGGTTCTCTTCCCGTCATTGTTGGTGACGCATCACTGGAGTCCCCCGGTGATGTTGTGCTTTTAAAACTCGTCGTTGATGATAGTGAAGGATTTTGATCGGTGAGCGATATGCCTAGCCTCCGTTGGGTCTTCAGGTAGCTACTTGCTTAGCAGGTACCTAAAGTATGGTTGGGTCCATGTTTGCTCGATTTCCAGGACCTGCATGAGGCTCACCAGTTTGACATTCATCTATGGCTCTTCATATGCCTCCGTTTTTTCGGGTGGCGCATCCCCCGAGTGTCACGCATCATCGACCGTGCCTTTCGGAGCTTTGCGGTTTATGGAACACTTGCATATCTATTTGAGGAACACGCCTCACAGTACTAGGGCGCAAGTGGAGCCGATGTTGGCGAGTTTTTTGGCCTCTTCGTTGCTTTCCCGGCTAGCATGCCGGAGCTCACAACCGTCAAAGTCTCCTTCGAGTGTGTTGTAGAGGTCACGATAGGCGATTATGTTATTGCTGACGGCGTCGCATTGGTTCATCGTCTATTGGACGACGAGATTGTAGTCACCATAGTTGACCAATCGTGTGGCGCCGCAGACTTCGGCCATCCGCATGTTGTGGAGCAGTGCCTCATCTTTGGCCTTGTTGTTGGATGCACAGAACTTCATCCACAACACATACCTCATATTGTCCCCTTGTGGGGATGTCAAGATTACACCGGCTCTAGCTACGGCATCACGTTTGGAGCCGTCGAAGTGCATCGTCCAGAGCTGGGACATGTCCGGAGTATCTGGGAGCTAGAGCTCCATCCAGTGGACGAAGAAGTCAGGAAGCACCTCCGACTTGATGGCGGTGTGATGCTCGTAGATAATGTTACGCGGGGACAGCTCGATGCCCCATAGGGTTGCTCGTCCCGTAGCTTCAGCGTTGTTGAGGATGTGTGATAGTGGCGTGTCGTTGACGACCACGATCTGATGTTCTTGGAAGTAATGGCATAGTTGACGCACAGTCATGAATATGCTGTAGGCGAGCTTTTGGTAATGGGGATACCTTTGCTTTGTAGGCGTCAGTACCTCGTTGAGGTAATATACTAGTCTCTATACCCCGTGGGTTTTGCCGTCTTCGGGTCGTTCGACCACAAGGGCTGTGCTTACTACTTGATGCATTGCAGCAAGGGCTCTCTCCCTGTTGGCGTAACCAGTACGGGAGATGTAGAGATTAAGCACTTGAGGTCTTTGAATGCCTCATCAGCTTCAGTCGTCCACTCGAATTTGTCGGCCTTGCGGAGCAATTGGTAGAAGGGGATAGCCTTTTCACCCATGCGACCGATGAACGTGCTAAGTGTCGTGATCTTCCCAGCCAGTTGCTTAACTCCTTTGATGTTCTTCGGCCTCTCCATGGCTAGTATAGCCTTGATTTTCTTCGGGTTGGCCTCGATGCCTCTTTCGAAGATGAAGTATCCGAGCAATTTACTGGATGGGACACCAAAGGCGCACTTTTCTGGGTTCAGCTTGATCCTATAGCAATCAAGGTTATCGAACGTCTCACGGAGATCATCGACAAGTGTTCACCTTTCCTTGGTCTTGACTACTATGTCTTCAACATAGACTTGGATGTTGCGACCAATTTGGTTCTTCAGGCATGCTTGCATGTACCGTTGATAGGTCGCTCCTGTATTCTTTAGCCCGAAGGACATTGTGTTGTAGCAGAAGACCCCAAACGGCGTGATGAAGGACGTATTTTCCTCATCCTCGACCTTTAGACGGATCTAGTGGTAGCCTGAGTAGGCATCGAGAAACAAGAGCCCCTCACATCCCGCGGTGGAGTCGATGATTTGATCGATTCGTGGTAGGGTAAAGTGATCCTTTGGGCAATGCTTGTTAAGCACCGTGAAGTCCACACACATCCGCACGATGTCCATGTCCTTCTTAGGGACCAACACTGGGTTAGCTACCTAGGTGCTTTCTTTGATCTCCCTTATGAAGTTAGCATTGAGGAGTCTGTTGACTTTGGTGCCAATTGCTTCAACTCTGCCCTCGAACAGTCAACGCATCGTCTACTTGACCGGCCTTGCATTCAGATAGATGTTGAGTGCATGCTTGGCGAATTCCCTAGGAAAGACTCGCCAAAGATTTCACACCAGCGGAAGATTTAAGTGCTCATGGAAGATTAATTCGGCAAGTTCCAACTTAGGTTGTTGGCGATCGGCCCGTCTTGGTGAGTCGTTGGGTGGATCACACGCCTTTGGTGTTGTGTATGTTGTTGAATATCGGACATATTTGCTTGGTATTTTAGGGCGCACTGTTTTTCATCGGCTCCTTCAACCTTGCATGCTCCTCCTGCATGCCGAAGGACTGGGAGATTCTGTTGAAGTCTCTATCAGAGTTGTCGGACTTTGTGAAGCTTCCTGGGATGATGATGGTATTGTTGGGTCCTGGCATTTTTAGCAGAAGGTACGCGTAGTGCAGCACTGCCTAGAATCTTGTGAATTTCACGTGCCCGAGGATGGCGTGGTATTGTGAGCGACAGCCCACCATCTCGAACTTGAGCCGCTCACGCCTGAAATTCTTAGGGGTGCCAAAGATGACGTCGAGCCATATTTTGCCCAAGGGGTACACTCCTTTCCCTAGGACGATGCCATGGAAGGTCATGTATGTTTCTTCCAGGCTGCATAGCGGGATCCGCATAGCTGCGAGTGTGCTGGCGAATATCATATTGATGCCGCTATTGTTGGGGATATGCTATATGGGTATCCTCATAGCATGTCACTTATCCGGATAACCCGAGTGGCCCATAGTTGGTAGCATGGCCTATGGCCTGTGGCGTAGCGATTAGATGGATCCAGAAGGGAGGCCCATGCCGGATAAAGGAAGGCTACAGTGGAGTCACCAGCGTACCCGGAGCCTTGGAGTGGAAGATACACAAGACTAGTAATAGACGGTGTAGGACTCTGTAACCTGTCCGGCTAGGAGTTTTCCCTGTAACCCTAGGACCTGGCGACTATATAAGTCGGGCCTATGGTAGCCTTTAGGGCACGATAACTTACAACTTTAGACAACCTCGCACAGCGAACCAATCCCTGTAACTCGGCGTATTGCCCTTATAGTGATTTATAGCAGGAGTAGGATTCCGCCACCGTCATGGGATGTGAACCTGGGTAAGCTGTGTTACCTCGTACCCATCAACCGTCCGCCTTCCCCCACGTCTCTAAACACGCACTGTGAGGACCCCTCCATGGCGTACTCGTCGGCAATACCACGACAGTTGGCGCCCACCATGGGGAAAGAGGCGCTTCAGGCTCTTCAGCGGGCGAGGATCAAGATCTTCGCGGGAATCGGCAAAACCGTTGCCATCGGCCGTGTTCTCTTCTCCGACAACGTTCTGATCATCCCTCCTGATGAGTTCTATATCCCGGTGAAGATGAACCCTACACGGTGTTCAATCGTTCCTATCGGAGACATCCACCTCTTCATCGGCGAAACCGACTAGGGCACTAGTTCCCTGGGAGTCGGAGGAGCATCAAGGCCCACACGGACCGCCCACGGGCAGGATACGTTCGCGGAAGGATCGATGTCGGATCTCTCTTTAGAGTTTGTCGGCAAAGATCGGAAAAAACCAAGGCCCACCCAAACTGCCCCTGTGCAGGATATAAAGGTGGAAGATCACTTCAAATCCGCCGGCTTCGCTCGTGCGTCTGGACAGAAGAGATCCAAGTTCGTCGGCGTGGTTACCATCTTCAATCTGGCGCGCTGCATTCAGAGAGAAGGCGAAAACCCCCGCGATTACCTGGCCAGATGGCTCCGCATACGAACCGATCTGGCCCACTACCCCGATGATAACGCTTTGTATCACTTCGTGGAACGACTAGACTGTGGCACGCTTCTCCGACATTCTTTAAGATGGCAGCAGGCAACATGGCGTCTTACCCTCGAAGAGATGGTGAGCACCGTCAACAACTACGCGGAAGCTGACGCAGCAGCCCAGATGGCGCTTGGCCTGAGGGACAGAGAACCTCCGATTCAGCAACCACCACCACCGCCTCCTGCCGCCATCGTCGCAGCAGCACCACCACCTCCAGTCATCGTCGAGGCCGTTGCACCTCCACCCCCCGTCATTGAGGAAGTCCTGGCACCTTCCGATTCTGTGATTGACGCGCTCTACGCTGATTTCAGTGCAGATTCAGAGGAGATAGATTTCAGTCTAGAAGAGCTAGACTCCGCTATGCAGGAGATGGAGGAGGAGTACTCGCGCGACGAGCAAGCCAACAATGTCGTCACGTCTCGAGGGGTGTTCGTCACCATTGGGACGGCGATGGATGAAGATCAACCCGGACGAGCTCCGCCTATAGCGCTGGAAAAGGGGAAGGGGCCACTTATTGCCGCTGACGATGATCGTGCAAAGTTATGCCTCCCGCCTAACCCAAAGGCACCACCGCCGAGCAACAACAACACCGCAAACTTGCCGCCTCCAGCATCTACGTCTATAGTAGCCCAAGTTACTCCAGCTGATAGAGTGATGTATGGCAATCTCCTCATCGAGCCACTGACTGTTGCTCATATCCGGAACGTGACCCAGCTTGACGAGAAGCTCCAGCAGCTGATGGAGGAAGCACAGGCCATCGCGGAGCAAGGCGCTAAACTAGATCGAGATCTGGTCAACACGCAGAAGTCCATAGAGAAAGCTAGAGCAATGCAGGCCGAGTACAAGACCTTGCTGCAGCAGTAGAAGGCTAAGAAAGCTCCGGCTCGCGTCATCAACTATCCTGGCGTACGGCGTAACCTAGGATGGGCCCCCTCAAAGTTGGCACAAGCCAAGCCATACATTGACAATGAAGGCAAACAAGTGATGCCCACTCCACTCCTTAACCTCGCCGTCGCCAAGACCCTTCTGGAGCAGGATAGATCGCCTGAAGCAGTGGAACAGGTCTATGACCTAGTGGCCAAGGCGGTGAAGCAGCAGGAAAAGGCCACCTCTCAGAGGCTTGAGTCTGACCCAGCGCTCTACCAATCTAGCCAGTACAAACCGCCAAGGGACATATCTCCTCTTGATGTCGGGTCCCATACGGGTTCATCAGAACGAAGACGGAGGGATGCATGCAACAGGAAGGATGCTATCCCCATATCCTCCGACCACGGAGAAAAGGCCTGACCTCGTTGCCCATCGCCACCGCCCCGGTCCCCCTGACATCGCGAAGATTACAAGGCTCGCCATCATACGGATATGCCCCCACCAAAGCAGTGCGGCATCGTCATCCACGACAACGCGGAGCAGACCCGTCATGACGGAGAGCGCAACCAAGGACACAAGAGTAGGTCACGCCATGACCCTCTGCGTCTGACAAGCAACCGTGACAGGCGTGAGGCGTCGCAGGAGGGTAACAGCAAGAAGGCTAACCCACTGCCACCTCCGCCTCCGTCACCGCCAAGAAGTCACCATGGCAGAGGAGGCCCGCGTCGTTCACGCAGCCCATCCCCTGTTGACAAGAAGAAGAAGAACCCGGAGCCGTACGACGCACGGTCGCGGATCGATAAGATCCACGAGGCCCGGAAGGACCATACCTGGGACCATGTTGCTTTGGACCTGCAATACAGTATGCAACTTACCCCAAAGGTTTCCGGATTGACAAGACCATC
Organism: Avena insularis; assembly: GCA_023614405.1. Taxonomy (NCBI): domain Eukaryota; kingdom Viridiplantae; phylum Streptophyta; class Magnoliopsida; order Poales; family Poaceae; genus Avena; species Avena insularis. Next base: position 334,727,748 of record CM042689.1, on the reverse strand, counting down.
AAACCCTATGACGGCACCGCCAAGCCAGCCACATGGTTGCAGGACTACGACAACGTAGTGGAGATTGCCGGAGGCAACCCCAACGTCGCCATCAAGTACCTCCCATTAATGTTGGCAGGAATGGCCCGTCAATGGATCGACGACTTGCCAGAGAAATCTATCTACAACTGGTTGGACATGCAAGAAGCGTTCACCAAGAACTTTGAGGGTACATACAAGCGTCCCTGCACTGTGGGCGATCTACAGCGGTGCGTGCAAGAGAAAGACGAGACATCTCGCGCCTACCTCTCCTGCTGGCTGGATATGAAGAATTCCTGCGCAGGAGTGCACGCTTATACCACCATGGCCGCCTTCATCGACGGGTTGGAAAGAGGCACGTTGCTCCGACATAAGCTGAAGCGCATGTAGGACAATCACCATCTTGACTTGAACCAGATGATTCAGTTGGCTAGTGAGTTCGCAGCTGCCGACGATGATGCTCGCGGCTCCTTACCGGCAACATCCGTTCCAACTCCAGCTCGGAGGAACAGCAGTACAAAGCGGAAAACCGCTCAAGAAGAAAAGCAATCTACCGACATGGCGCTATGACTTTCGCAGGACGAGGTGATGGCGGACAACATGGCCGAGGAAGGGGAGCTGGCCGTGGGCAGCAACGACGCAGTAAAACAACCTCGACGCCGCTCCGCGTTCCCCAAACCTACGAGGAGTACCGAGATATGCCGTGCCTCGTACACCTCGACGCCAACGGCAAGGCCACCCATACCAATCGACACTGCAAGTTTGTCAACGACCTCAAGGAAGACCCCGAGTCCGGCTACAAGCGAAGTCGGAAGAATAGACCACGAGGCAAGGGCAAGGGGAAGAAGGAGGAGGAGTCCAAGGATTCGAGTGACATGGACGAAGACGTTGACCCCAAGCACGCCACCAAGAGCGACGACAAGGGCAAGAACCCCTTCGCAAAGAAGGCTCTAGTCTACCACACTTTCCTTGGCACCCCCACCGTCCGACAACAGAAGACCTCTCTGAGGATCCTGATGGCCACTCTCCCCGCAGTTCCCCAGTACCTGTGCTGGTCGGAAGTTCCAATCACTTGGGACAGGATGGACCTACAGAGAACCAGTACGCCATGGTCATCAACCCCTTGATTGACGGCATGGAGTTCACCAAGTGTATGGTGGATAGTGGAAGCAGCATCAACATTATGTACCTGGATACACTGCAGAAGATGAACTTGACGGAGGCAAACCTAAGGCGTACCAACACCGTCTTCCATGGCGTAGTTCCTGGTCGGGAGGCTCGGTCCCTTGGGTGCATTACACTTCAGGTTGCCTTTGGCGATGTTAACAACTACCGCCAAGAGCGCATGACCTTCGAGGTGGTCCCCTTCAAGAGCGTGTACCACATCATATTCGGCCGCGACATATTCCACACGTTCATGGCCAAGCCATGCTTCGTCTACAACAAACTCAAGATACCCGGACCAAACGGTGTCAGCACCGTATCCGAAAGGTTTACCAAGGCAAGGGACTGCGAGATCAATGAAGCAGCCGTTGCAGAAGCTTTCCTCTACAGCGAAGAATTCAAAGAGATCCAGAGCAAGGTCAATGACTCAGAGATGCCCGCGTCAAAGAAGCAGATCTCTGACTCCGCTCCTGCGTTCAAGGCCTCCATCGAGACCAAGCCGGTAGAACTTGTGGTAGGCGATGCCTCCAAGGTCAACACCATTGGGACGAACTTGGATCCCAAATAGGAAAGCGCGCTCGTCGAGTTCCTCCGTGAGAATAAGGACATCTTTGCCTGGCAACCCGCCGACATGAAAGGTGTACCTAGGGAACTTGCCAAGCACAGCTTAAACATTGATCCAAAATGTAAACGAGTGAAACAACCTCTACGACGCTTTGGAGATGAGAAGAGACACGCCATTGGTAAAGAGATAGCTAGGTTACTTAAGGCTAGATTTATCCGAGAAGTCCTTCACACCCAGTGGGTGGCCAATCCTGTACTTGTCCCAAAAAAGGGAACCAATGAATTAAGAATGTGCGTTGATTACACCGGCTTGAACAAAGCATGTCCCAAAGATCCGTTTGCTTTGCCTCGCATTAACCAAGTCATTGACTCGACGGCTGGCTCGGAACTTTTGTGTTTTCTCGATGCATACTCAGGATACCACCGGATCAAGATGAGGAAGTCGGACCAATTGGCCACTTCGTTCACTACCCCATACGACACATTTTTCTATGTCACGATGCCCTTTGGGTTGAAAAACGCAGGTGCCACGTACCAGCGAACAATGCAATGTTGCCTCCACGACCAAATTGGTCGGAACGTTCACGCCTATGTGGACGATATCACGGTGATGTCTAAAAATTCAAATGACTTAATCTCTGACTTAAAAGAAACCTTTGATAATCTCCGGAAATACAACATGATGCTTAACCCTAAGAAGTGCGTCTTCGGGGTTCTTGCCGGCAAATTGTTGGGCTTCATCGTTTCCCAACGCAGAATCGAGGTCAACCCGGAGAAAATCAAGGCCATCTTAATCATAAACCGTCCGACATGCCTAAAGGACATACAACGACTATCAGGTTGTGTTGCAACAGTTAGTCGGTTCGTCAGCCGACTTGGAGAGAAGGCCCTGCTGCTGTACAGGTTGCTGAAGAAGGCGGACAAATTCACGTGGACGGACAAAGTAGATTCAGCATTGAAGCAACTCAAGGATATTCTTTCCTCAGCGCCCATCCTTGCAGCACCCGATCCTGGAGAGACCCTGTTAATCTACATGGCGGCAACCAACCGGGTAATCAGCATCGTCGTCGTGGTAGAGCGGAAGGAACCAGGCTATGAGCATGGAGTTCAACGACCAGTTTACTATGTAAGCGAGGTCTTGACAGAGTCCAAGCAGCGTTACCCGCACTACCAGAAGATAGCTTATGGAGTATTCCTTGCTTCTCAGAAGCTGAGGCATTACTTTCAGGATCACCCAATCACAGTGGTGAGCAAGACTCCACTGTCTGACATTATCAACAACAGCGACGCTACGGGAAGGGTCGTGAAGTGGGGCATTAAACTTGCCGCCTTCAAGATCACCTACAAGAGACGCGACGCTATCAAGTCACAAGCCTTGGAGGATTTCGTTGCAGATTGGACGGAGATGCCAAATGCTACTCCGTTGCCGGAACCGCAGTACTAGGTGATGCACTTTGACGGATAAAAGCTACTCAACGGCTCGGGGGCTGGTGTTTTGCTACAGTCACCAACAGGAGACAAGCTACACTAAGTTCTGCAGATCCACTTCGAGGCTACAAACAACATGGCGGAGTATGAAGCACTCATTCAAGGACTACGTATAGCCAAGGATATTGGCATCAAGCGCATAGTTTGCTGTGGAGATTTCGACTTGGTTGCCCAGCAGGTGGCCGGCACCTGGAATGCGCGGAACCCTATGATGGCGGCATATCGAGACGAAGTGGACGAGATAGCCAAGAGCTTCTTGGGCTACGAAGTCAAGTATGTACCTAGGGAGCAAAACGAGGCGGCTGATTTACTGTCTAAACTTGGATCGGGACGCAAGCAAATTCCGCCAGGAGTTTTCCTAGAGCATCTGCGCACACCATCTGTGAAGGGAGCCGACATCGACAACCTGGATAGAGCTGAATCTTTCGTCAACATGGTGACTAAAGTCCCTCCGGCTTGGACAAAACCGTTCATGGAATATCTCGAACACGGAACTTTGCCCGACGAAAAAGTCGAAAGACGACAAATAGTACGACGAGCAAAGGGTTATACCATAATTAATAGGCAACTCTATAAAAGGAGCACTATGGTGTATACCTAAAGTGTGTTTCCTAGCTAGAAGGTATGGAAATCCTACGTGAAATCCATCTCGGAGATTGCGGGCATCATGCCGCTCCTCGATCGTTGGTCGCGAAAGCCTTCCGGCAAGGATTCTACTGGTGACCCAAGGCGACGCGACAAGTTGGTTGAGACATGCATGGGATGCCAGTATTATGCCCGACAACCACATGTTCCTGCTGAAGAACTGCGAACAATACCAATAGCTTGGCCGTTTGTAGTCTGGGGGCTGGACATGGTGGGAACGTTACAGGCGGCACCTTGTGTGTTTACGCATCTGCTTGTAGCAGTTGACAAATTCACTAAATGGATAGAAGCTAAACCCATTAGAAAGCTTGATGGGGAAACTGCCCTTAGGTTTGTCCGGGATCTAGTGGTGAGATTTTGTCTCCCACACAGCATTATCACCGACAACGGCAGGAACTTGTCACTCGGAGAAGTGGAGGCTTATTGCTGGGAGAAAGGCATCCGACTTGATCTTGCATCTGTGGCGCACCCACAATCCAATGGTCAGGTTGAGCAGGCCAATGGATTAATTCTGCAGGGAATCAAGCCACGTCTTGAGGCACCGCTACATAGAGCAGCTGGAGCCTGGGCGGAGGAATTACCTTCTGTGTTGTGGAGTTTACGAACTACACCCAACAGATCAACCGGCTACACCCCTTATTTCATGGTATATGGAGCAGAAGCCATCCTGCCTTCCGACATCCTTCACGATGCACCAAGAGTTGCCGCCTACAACGAAGATGACGCTGAAGAATCCATATGTCTAGATGTGGACCTTCTCGAGGAGGAGCGCGTTTTGGCATGCCAAAGATCCGCCATCTACCAGCAAAAGCTACGCAGCTACCATAGTCGCCGCGTTCGGCATCGCTCGTTTAAAGAGGGGGATTTGGTGCTCCGACTTAAGCAGAAGAAGTCACACAAATTATCCCCGCCATGGGAAGGACTGTTCATCATAAGCAAGGCGCTACTCAATGGGTCTTACTACCTCGTTGACAATCGTGAACTGAAGGATAGACCCAATGAGGATCATAAGCGTAAGCGACGTGACCCGGATGATGACTACCCGGAGCTTGATCGGCCATGGAACATAGCACAGCTATGTCCTTTCTACACTTAGCATTTTTATCTAATTGTGTACCTCTTATATGATCAATGAAATAAAGCTCTCTAGTTCACTCATATTTCTGAGTCTTTTACCTCCTTTAGTGTTTATTTTTGGATCATGTAAAACCTTTATGCACAAGCTTTGCATTTGCACTTGTGAAAATTCCGCCTACGGGCGTTAGCTTAAGTTTTCTGGTCTACACGTTCTTTGTCGTTCTTATGTGGATTCTGGAGTAGTGACTTTCGGCACTTATTGTCGGCGATTTTATGCTTAGGTTATTGATGGTGCCATTGGGCATCATCACCTAAGCGCATGGTTCCGACAACGAGTCTTCCGACTCATGAAAAGTCAAGCATAAGAACCAAAGTAATGGATAAACCAAAACTTGCTTAAAAAATATGTACATGCTGGAAGTTAGTTCTTAAGAAGCAGGAAATAAACAACCATTGTTTTCCGCCTTAAGTTACATCAACAAGTTTTTTCCGCATATACACCAAAGGTGAAACAAATATTACAAAGTTGTTTTTCACTCCTTTGGCGCAGGTGACTTGGAGGCAGCATCGTCACCAACCGGAGAGCCACTCTCGCAGTCGGCGCTGTGGTGGGACTCAAAAGAATCTTGGTTGCTGCTGTCGATGGTGTTCATGGGCACGAAGACGTCGATGTCCACCAACTCGGCAACTCTAGTGTCATAGCCCGCGAGTGACGACAAGATGGCTTCGTGATTAATCTCTTTGCCATCATCGTCGATGTCGGGGATGCCAGAGGTCACCGTGTCGATGTCGGCGCCTTCGAACTGTGCCTTCACCATTGACAGCGCCATCCTGGCGCCAGCCCGTGCACACGAAGCTTTCCAGGTCGTGATACGCTCGGGGGCTCGGCGCAGAATCTCCGAGTACTTCGCCATGGAGTCCGATGCCTTGATGTGTATCTGGAGGGGCTTGGCAATCTCCTTGTCTTGGGTGATGGAGGTGTTGATGAAGTTACCGGCAAGAACCATGCATTCCTTGCCGGAGGAGGTGATTGGGTTAAACCCATAGGAGCTGAAAATTCCGACAAGGAATGCATGAGTTTAATAAATCAAAGTATCCAGACTACAGAAATCCAAGACAGATAAAACTTACTGAAGATGCTTGTAGCACCCCGGTAAAACCGCAACTAGAAAATCGCTAGTATTTTTATTATGTGCATCATCATAACATCATCATGCATCTTTTAACCTAAAAACAATTTCCTAAAAAACTATTTTGTTTTCTAGAGATTTCCCCTCTTTGTTCAAATCGAAACCCTAGATCCGTTCGGATCTTTTATTTGCTAAAACGTTTTTGCAAGTGTTTTATTTTAAAAGAAAAGAAAATAAATAATATAAATATTTTTTTAGGGGGAGGTAGTCCAGCCCGCCAGGCCCAAAGGCCGGCTAGCCAAACCACCTACAACCCCAAACCCTACCCCAAACCCCAGCTAATCCTGGCCCTTGATCTAACCTAGATCAAACCCTAAAACTACCTACCCTATCCCCCAGATTTTCCCCTCCACCCCGCCGCCAGCTCCCAGGCAACACACGCCCCACACCACGCACGCCTCTCCCCATCACATGAACCAAACCGCCCCAGCCCCGCGAGTTGACCAACTCCCGGCCCCACCCACCAGGCGGTGTCGCTCCTCTCTCTCTCTGTCGCGCTTGTTCACGCGCCCGTGTTGCCTGTACGCTACCCCGCGCGTGGCCCCACCCTGCGTCTCTCCTCGCGATCCCCTTCCTCTCTCCTTGTATACGACCCGCAGGAGGCCGCCTCCGCTCGCGAGCCCCTCCCCCACTTGGCCCCTTCCTTCCGCTTCCTTGCCCACCTCGCATCTCTCTGCCCTCTCGCCACCGCCTCGGGAACCCAGGCGGCAGGCGCATGGCCTCCCTCACGTTTTCCCCTACCTCCTCTCCCTCCCAGACGACGTCGCCCGCCCCCGCCGGTCGCATCCCGTGCGAGGCCCCTCTACCCGGCCTCCTCCTCGCCCCTCTCTCTAGTCGAGCACGCCGTCAGTCGCCACCCCGTCCTCCTGTCGATGCCCCCTAGTCCTTCCCTGTCGCCTGCGTCGGCCCACCTCCTCAGCGACCTCGCCACCCAAGTGCCTCCTTTCCCTGCCGGCCTCGCCCCTCCCTGGCCCGCGTTTGCTGCCCCCGTGTACCACCCCCTTGCGCCCCTACAACGTCCCGTGCAACCTCCTCTGCACCCGAGCGCTGCGTACTCGACCCACCTTTCCGCTTCCGAGCCGCCAGATTCTCTCCGTTCCTCCATCGTCCCCGAGCGTCCCTCTCGCCACCGTGACCCCGTTGTTCCGTGTCGGCCTCCACCGATGTGCTGAGGTCGCGCATGGAGTTTCGCGGGCTTTGAGTGCTTCCCCTATGCACTGAACATGTTCAAGCGATCCTTTTTCTATGAGCTATTGCTAGACCGTGTTTGCAGGTTATGCATTTTGGCATGCGGCGCATTGCAGCTTGGCTTTGGGATGTTTACCTCGTCGGGTACTCTGTCGATGCAGCTTCCTGGGTGTTTATGTCAATACATCATGGGATCTTCCGAATATGGGCACCTCAACACCGGAATCCAAGAGTTTCACCAACACGTGAAAAGAACCTGAAGATCCTACAGCACACGGCGACACTCGAAGAACCACTAACAAGTTTTCCAGACGACATGTTCTTCTGCATGGATCCTCATGAACTCCTTCTGGAACCCGAAGATCGAACCTGAACCTTCCGAGCCCAAGATATTCGAACCCCAATGTGTGACCACTATCTTATCCGCCCCTATTTTGTAATATAACATCTATCTTGTTGCATAATTAAATTGTCATGCTTTCATACATATTTGTGTGGTTTGGGGGCATTATAGAGATTCACCTCATAATTAAGTATGGAGACCATATGCGGGCGAATCTAGTCTTATATTGTCTCTATTTAAATTTGTGTAGCGAACCGATGATATAATTTTGCCTTGTTAAGATAACATTTAAATTGCGGGGTGTCTAAATAACTTGAACCATATAATTAATTGTCGGGGCTCCGGTTCCGCTTAATATGACCTAATTGCATCGCACCTTTGCCATGTCATACATCATACATGCATCATGCCGATCTTCTGCCATAATATTAAATAATGCATCCGGTGTTTGTGCTAGTGCTTTGCTTCTTCACGGGTTAGGCCGATGAGTTGATGCGAGTGTTGACCCGATCTTCGGATGACCCTTCTGTGCTGTTTTCAGGCGAGCAATCTCCCCCTTTCTACCTATCTTACTTTCATAGTATTTATTCCCTCCTGTTGATCTATTGCTATCTGTGTTGCGATGCTCTAGTTTCCGTACCCGTGATATCCCTTGCAGCCTCATATTGCCTTGGACACATCCTATTACCTGTTGTTTGGTAGATAGTTGGACTTGCGTGTCGTAGTCGCTTGCTCAAGTGTTGTTGTGTGTCGTCAAGCACCACAGTTGTTGGAAGACTGCCATATGCTTTATGTTGGAGATGATTATAACTTTAATTATAGTTTAATAACTAAAACTGAAGTAGGCAAATAATGCAGAGGCACAGGTGGGCAATAGGTGTTATTTGGTTTTTAACCGTCCACTTGTGTCCCGTAGGACCCCGAGTACTTGATACATGTTCTTTGAATATTCGCACTATCCGCATGTGGGCCCATGAATCCCCTTAGCATGAGCTGGAGTCATATCTTATTTCTTGGGGCCACAAAGTAGTTTGGGCTTTATTACTATCCTGTACTTATGCCATGCTTTACTGCTTTATTTATGATTGCGCGTGGAGCGCCTGTACTGTTTTGGAACCCCGTGCCACGTTTTTGCGGTATCGTCAAGCCCAGTCACACTTTCGGGTTCCCAGTCGTTTACAGCCGTCGTCACAAACCTCTGGGTCCGTCTCGGAGCCGGCCAACTTCGTAGCGGGTAGCTTGGTGGGGTGGCCCCCTGAAATATTATATGAATCTTGCGATTTCTTTGTCGTGATGCCTCGTTGGGTTTTATTTGGTTTTTCTGAGGTTGATCGTGCGTGTGTTGCTATTTGTGCCCCCTGCAGGGTAAAACTTTCTGAAAGCCGTGTCCGCGGTTATGGACGACTTGGAGCACAGTATCTCGATCATAGACAACTATAACTAAAGTAGTGCTATAAATTTGACTTTATAATGACTAGTAATTAGCTTCACTATAATGGAATGGCTAAATAAAAGTACCAACAATTGCTGGTTTGGGTTGTTGCCTGTTACCATTGTATCTGACTAGTAAGTATTGCAACTACAACGGAATGGCTAAATAAAAGTACCAACAACTATTGGGTTTTGGGATACCTCATGCTATATGTATCTGACTAGTAAGTACTACAACTACAACGGATTGGTTAACTAAAACTGCCCACTGCTTATTGTCTCAGGATGACTCATGCCATCTATATCTGACTAGTAATTGCCGCAACTATAACAAAAGGAATAAAACTGCCAACTGTGTGAGTTCCTTGGTTAACTTCCTCGTTTGGTCTCGAGGGGGAAATACCAGGATGGGTATGCTTGGTGATAGTTTCAGGTTGGATCCGAATAGGTCTTTCTTATCCCTATCTGATAGCCGCAGTTGTATTGAGTCTCTATAGGTTGTTTAGTGCATGCTGCGCTGCCGCTTCAGTCCACCATACCTATGTAGGCGAGGACCACCGAATTCTAGTCTCGTCGTGTACTGGCCTCAGTACTGACCGCTCTCTTTTTCCTTTGCCCTTTGTCGGCACCCCTTTTGTTTAAGCAGGTTTTGAGATCGACGTCGTTAGCAGGGTTACCCTTCCGGCTTGGCCTGGGCAGGGTTATGGACGCCATTGGTTACTCTTCAGGGCTCTTAGCTCAATTTGCATCTTATCATACTTTCGGACGCTGTATCGTTTGAAGGTGATTTGGATCTTTGTATTGTATATCGTATTCTTGACTCTTTGAGTCATTGTTGTATATATCGCTATGTGGGTTCCATCGCGGACTATTGTGTAATGATATTACTTCGTTTTCCACCCGCACGAAAGTGCCTGGTGGGCACCTTTGAATCGTTTCTATGCGGGTTTGGCGGGGATCGCTGAAACTTGCATAGGGCCGATTTTGAGGGTGTTACAGAGTGGTATCAGAGTTCAGCAGTTACGATACCCCACTGGTCCAGCCTGTAGGATAACCTAGCTAACGGTCGTCGTAGAGTGTCAAAACTATTTTTGAAAAATCGGTTGGATAGATCTGATTAGGTCTGCTTCTACTCCTTACCCCTCTGCTATTCTTCTCTTACCTCTGCGTTTTTTGAATCTACTCTCTTATCTTTTCTTCGAGTCCAGGAATTCTCGTGTGGTTTCGCTTCCAACCTTTGGTAACGGTGCTTCGACATCTGGTCTTTATGCTATCTGATGAAACTTTCATCTGTTTCACCCTTCAATAGACCAAAATTCACTATTTTTTTTCTTTGTATCCTCCGGTGTTCTCCTTAACGACGACATCATCTATATCAGATCTGATGAAGAGCCTAAATCATTATTTTGGTTCTGAACCTCGATTGTAAGATCTTCTGTCTGAATTCCGAGAGTTGGTTGCATAAGTCTTCTATTCATGTACAGAGTAATGCCTTGAGTGCGGGATGGAGTCGCGACCATACCACTACTCTTATCATTCACTTTTGTACATTGAATGGTGGATCGATGCAATTCTTACTCCTTCCATGGAAGTTAGAGGTGACCTTATCTTTTGATACCTCTACCTTCGTCCCTTGTTTCTCCGGAGTGTTCTCTCGACGAACGTGAACAATGATCCCTTGTTGGTGGTGTAGCCAATTTCAAGACAAAGAAGGAATCTTTGTTAGTGGTGTCGCGAAGATCTATACTAAGAGAGAAGATTCAGGTCTCCGACCTTATTCCCCGTACCATGAGGCGGATCTCGAGGGCAAGATCCATTGTTAGTGGTGTTGAATTGTAGCACCCCGGTAAAACCGCAACTAGAAAATCGCTAGTATTTTTATTATGTGCATCATCATAACATCATCATGCATCTTTTAACCTAAAAACAATTTCCTAAAAATCTATTTTGTTTTCTAGAGATTTCCCCTCTTTGTTCAAATCGAAACCCTAGATCCGTTCGGATCTTTTATTTGCTAAAACGTTTTTGCAAGTGTTTTATTTTAAAAGAAAAGAAAATAAATAATATAAATATTTTTTAGAGGGAGGCAGTCCAGCCCGCCAGGCCCAAAGGCCGGCTAGCCAGACCACCTACAACCCTAAACCCTACCCCAAACCCCAGCTAATCCTGGCCCTTGATCTAACCTAGATCAAACCCTAAAACTACCTACCCTATCCCCCAGATTTTCCCCTCCACCCCGCCGCCAGCTCCCAGGCAACACACGCCCCACACCACGCACGCCTCTCCCCATCACATGAACCAAACCACTTTGACCAACTCAGCCCCCACCCCAACTCCGGCTCCTCTCTCTCTGTCGCGCTTGTTCACGCCCCTTGCTGTCAGCCCACCCACGTGGCCCCAGCCCCTCTCTCTCGCGATCCCCTTCCTCTCTTCAGACGACCTGAGAGGTCCGCCTCATGAGACCCTCCCCCACTTGGCCCCTTCCTTCCGCTTCCTTGCCCACTTCGCATCTCTATGCTACTCGCCCCGCCGCCGCCTCTCAGGAACCCCAGGCGCCGCCGCCCTCCCTCACGTTTTCCCCTACCTCCTCTCCCTCCCAGACGACGTCGCCCGCCCCCGCCGGTCGCATCCCGTGCGAGGCCCCTCTACCCGGCCTCCTCCTCGCGCCTCTCTCTAGTCGAGCACGCCGTCAGTCGCCACCCCGTCCTCCCGTCGACGCCCCCTGGTCCTTCCCTGTCGCCTGCGTCGGCCCACCTCCTTAGCGACCTCGCCACCCAAGCGCCTCCTTTCCCTGCCGGCCTCGCCCCTCCCTGGCCCGCGTTTGCTGCCCCCGTGTACCACCCCCACGCGCCCCTGCAGCGTCCCGTGCAACCTCCTCTGCACCCGAGCGCTGCGTACTCGCCCCACCTCTCCGCTTCCGAGCCGCCAGATTCTCTCCGTTCCTCCATCGTCCCCGAGTGTCCCTCTCGCCACCGTGACCCCGTTGTTCCGTGTCGGCCTCCACCGGTGTGCTGAGGTCGCGCATGGAGTTTCGCGGGCTTTGAGTGCTTCCCCTATGCACTGAACATGTTCAAGGCAGTCCTTTTTTCTATGAGCTATTGCTAGACCGTGTTTGCAGGTTATGCATTTGGCACCCTGTCAAGCGTTGCAGCTTGGCTTTGGGATGTTTACCTCGTCGGGTACTCTGTCGATGCAGCTTCCTGGGTGTTTATGTCAATACATCGTGGGATCTTCTGAATATGGGCACCTCAACACCGGAATCCAAGAGTTTCACCAACACATGAAAAGAACCTGAAGATCCTACAGCACGCGGCGACACTCGAAGAACCACTAACAAGTTTTCCAGACGGCATGTTCTTCTTCATGGATCCTCATGAACTCCTTCTGGAACCCGAAGATCGAACCTGAACCTTCCGAGCCCAAGATATTCGAACCCCAATGTGTGATCACTATCTTATCCGCCCCTATTTTGTAATATAACATCTATCTTGTTGCATAATTAAATTGTCATGCTTGCATACATATTTGTGTGGTTTGGGGGCATTATAGAGATTCACCTCATAATTAAGTATGGAGACCATATGCGGGCGAATCTAGTCTTATATTGTCTCTATTTAAATTTGTGTAGCGAACCGATGATATAATTTTGCCTTGTTAAGATAACATTTAAATTGTGGGGTGTCTAAATAACTTGAACCATATAATTAATTGTCGGGGCTCCGGTTCCGCTTAATATGACCTAATTGCATTGCACCTTTGCCATGTCATACATCATACCTGCATCATGCCGATCTTCTGCCATAATATTAAATAGTGCATCCGGTGTTTGTGCTAGTGCTTTGCTTCTTCCCGGGTTAGGCCGATGAGTTGATGCGAGTGTTGACCCGATCTTCGGATGACCCTTCGGTGTTGTTTTCAGGCGAGCAATCTCCCCCTTTCTACCTATCTTACTTTCATAGTATTTATTCCCTCCTGTTGATCTATTGCTATCTGTGTTGCGATGCTCTAGTTTTCGCATCGTGATATCCCTTGCAGCCTCATATTGCCTTGGACACATCCTATTACCTGTTGTTTGGTAGATAGTTGGACTTGCGTGTCGTAGTCGCTTGCTCAAGTGTTGTTGTGTGTCGTCAAGCACCACAGTTGTTGGAAGACTGCCATATGCTTTATGTTGGAGATGATTATAACTTTAATTATAGTTTAATAACTAAAACTGAAGTAGGCAAATAATGCAGAGGCATAGGTGGGCAATAGATGTTATTTGGTTTTTAACCGTCCACTTGTGTCCCGTAGGACCCCGAGTACTTGATACATGTTCTTTGAATATTCGCACTATCCGCATGTGGGCCCATGAATCCCCTTAGCATGAGCTGGAGTCATATCTTATTTCTTGGGGCCACAAAGTAGTTTGGGGCTTTATTACTATCCTGTACTTATGCCATGCTTTACTGCTTTATTTATGATTGGCGTGGGCGCTTTATGCTTTTGGAACCCCGTGTCACGTTTGTGATGTCGACAAGCCAGTCACACTTCGGGTTCCCATCGTTTCTGACCGTCGTCACAAACCTCTGGGTCCGTCTCGGAGCCGGCCAACTTCGTAGCGGGTAGCTTGGTGGGGTGGCCCCTTGAAATATTACATGAATCTTGCGATTTCTTTGTCGTGATGCCTCGTTGGGTTTTATTTGGTTTTTCCGAGGTTGATCGTGCGTGTGTTGCTATTTGTGCCCCCTGCAGGGTAAAACTTTCTGAAAGCCGTGTCCGCGGTTATGGACGACTTGGAGCACAGTATCTCGATCATAGAAAACTATAACTAAAGTAGTGCTATAAATTTGACTTTATAATGACTAGTAATTAGCTTCACTATAATGGAATGGCTAAATAAAAGTGCCAACAATTGCTGGTTTGGGTTGTTGCCTGTTACCATTGTATCTGACTAGTAAGTATTGCAACTACAACGGAATGGATAAATAAAAGTACCAACAACTATTGGGTTTTGGGATACCTCATGATATATGTATCTGACTAGTAAGTACTACAACTACAACGGAATGGTTAACTAAAACTGCCCACTGCTTATTGTCTCAGGATGACTCATGCCATCTATATCTGACTAGTAATTGCCGCAACTATAACAAAAGGAATAAAACTGCCAACTGTGTGAGTTCCTCGGTTGACTTCCTCGTTTGGTCTCGAGGGGGAAATACCAGGATGGGTATGCTTGGTGATAGTTTCAGGTTGGATCCGAATAGGTCTTTCTTATCCCTATCTGATAGCCGCAGTTGTATTGAGTCTCTATAGGTTGTTTAGTGCATGATGCGCTGTCGCTTCAGTCCACCATACCTATGTAGGCGAGGACCGCCGAATTCTAGTCTCGCCGTGTCTTGGCCTCGATCTTGACCGCTCTCTTTTCCTTTGCCCTTTCGGCACCTTTTGTTTAAGCGGTTTTGAGATCGACGTCGTTAGCGGGGTTACCCTTGGCTTGGCTGGGCAGGGTTATGGGCGCCATTGGTTACTCTTGAGCTCTTACCTCAATTTGCATCTTGTCCGTACTCGGACGCTGTATCGTTTGAAGGTGATTTGGATCTTTGTATTGTATATGTATTCTTGACTCTTTGAGTCATTTGTTGTATCTCTCTGTGGGTTCCATCACGGACTATTGTGTAATGATATTACTTTGTTTTCCACCCGCACGAAAGTGCCTGGTGGGCACCTTTGAATCGTTTCTATGCGGGTTTGGCGGGGATCACTGAAACTTGCATAGGGCCGATTCTGAGGGTGTTACAATGCTGGCCTCAGCTTGCCAGAGGGTATCCGCCAAGGATTGTTTCTCTTGTTGAAGGAGCTTGTACGCCTCGCTATGGCGGTGATTTTGCTCATCGGAAGCTCGCTTCTGATCTTTTAAGATCGCGATCTCCTCCTTCAAGTGGTTGATTTCCTTGGTGGCGGAGTCCTGCAAGGCCTTCATCGACTCCTCATGCATCTTCAGCATCTCCTTCCTCTCATGCTTAAGAATCTTGTTTTTGCTATCCAGCTCTTGAATGTGCTTGGATTGCTCGACAATATTCTTGGCCTTGGCGATATTTTGCATGTCGGAGAAAGAAAAGTACACAGTGAGTACTCAGAGAATATAGGCACAAAACCAAGTCAGAATGCGCATTAGAAAACATACACTTGCTCTTGGTGATATGTTCCTTCAAGAAGGCAGTTTTAACCTTTTCAGCTTCTAGATCTTCACGCATCTTCTGGTACTTGTCATCGGCCATACCCCTCCGAGCATTCTCGTTATGTGGAAGAAAGTACGAAGTTAAAACGTTGTTTAGTTTGCTTGGAGCATCTAGTCGGAAATTTTCCATCTAGACGCTCGGGGGCTACAGCGAGTGTTTTTGACTTAACAATATGCTTAGCTTTCCTTAAGCATCTAGTCTGAACTAATTCATTTCTCGATTAGAAGCTTGGGGGCTACAGTATAAAGTTTTTACTCGGATATCTGCTTAGCTTTTCTTTAAGCATCTAGTCGGAACTAATTCAGTTACAACTAGAGTCTTGGGGGCTACAGTATTGAAATTTCTAAACACTGCATATGCTACTCTTAAAAGCATCTGGTCGGAATAGTTCATTCCATCCAAATGCTTGGGGGCTACAGTGAGAGGTTTTCTAACTTAGTCACTCTTAGAGCATATAGATGCAAAACCTATGGTTTTCCGTCTACATCCTCGGGGGCTATAGTGGGATACTCATATGAAATGCAAAAGGCAAAGAAAACTTACAAGTGCGATAATCTTGAGGTTTGTAGCACTCTCGGCCAGCAGCTTGGCAAAGGATTCGCTATTTCCTTGCAAGATTTCTGCTTGCCGACGGAGGTCCTCTAGACCGCACGTCGGAGATGTCGGTGCCGCACAAGGAACCAAAGCAGTGCTACCCGGTGTAAGTACCGGATAGACTATGGTTTTCTTGGGTGCGGGGGCGCCGCCAACGGCAGAAGTACCAGCTTCCACCACCGCCTTGCCGCCACCGATGGCATCCTTAGCCGGAGCTTCAGCCATTTGTTGAGCGGTGCTCTCCTGCGTTGCCTGCTTGCCGACAACAGCGAGTTCGGTAGAGGCGCCAGAATCCACTTCCATGGCGGAAGGGCCTGATGCCTCCTTAGCTTGTGAGCTTGTCAGAGCAGACGAGGGCTTGACGGCAGGAGTGGCAGGGGCGATGGCGGGGGAGGCATCGTGATGCAGCATGTCCTTGATATTTCGAGAAGCCCCCGATGTTTTGGAGGTCTTCTTGAGGCTGGTCGTGGATTTCTTCCTGAAACGTGTAAAATGCATAAGTACAGGAGCAAGACAGATATATAGACAATGTCGGAGAATGAGAAGCTTACACAAGTGGGGGTGCTTTGGCAAAGGGGATCCCAGTAACTTTTCTCTTTCCCGCCTCCAGGGCGGCGGTAGTCTTCTTGGAGGCTCCACCCTCCGTCTTATTCTTCTTGCCTCTGTCGGCAGCGTCAGAGGTGGAGCTCTTCCGCTTCCACGCCAACGGAACGTCGTCGTCGGACACGACCGTGACTTCCTTCATCTTTGGATCGTAGACTTGGGAAGCCAGGTTGCCTTCCTCTAGATCGCTAAGCTGTTAAGTGAGAAATCACCATGTTCGATAAGATGGTATTTGCAAGAAGGAAGAACTGGAGTATATGTCATACACGGAAAATAAATACCTACCTTTGGGCAATTGCCGTCTACGAACATGTCGTAGGTGATGGTGAAGCCACGCCTCTTATCCTTCACCTTGACGATGTCCTTAAGGCGGAGCTTGACGGAGTCGCTCGAGAAGTTGTCCATGGAGATGCGGAGATTATCCCTTCTGTCGCTGGTATACTCGTGCATGAGCTTCGCGCGGTGCTGCAGAGGTTGGATTCGCCTTATGAACCAGCACATGGCTAGGTCCAAGCCGGTCATACCCGTCTCTACAAACCACTCGATCCGCCTTATGGCCCGAGAAGCGTCGAGATCGGAGGGAAGGGTGGCTTGGGATCTCCATGACGAAGCTTCAGCGGTGGCTCCGTCAACGAAGTCCGGGTATGTAACTTGTCAGCCAGCAAGAGGGATGTCTGGGCCGTAAAAGTACGTCTGTTGCCAATTCTTGCAGGACTCATGGCCGACAATGTCGGGGAACCGCCGGCCAGGTCGAATCTTGAAGCTTATGGTGCCACAGTTCCTAAGCTCTTCCTTGCAATGTCTGGCTTCACGTTTGACGGTGAAGAAGTACACAAAAGGTCTAACCTAGGCCTTATCCCTAGGTATCCCTCGCAAAGTGCCGCGTAGTTGCTAACCACTAAGATACTATTGGGGGAAAGGTTCTGAGGCTGGACCCTATAGTGGTTCAAGACGGAGAGGAAGAAGTTGGATATGGGCAGGGAGACACCGCGTACCAGTTGAGCATTTAGGTACACCTTTTCTCCGGCTTGGGGAGAAGGTGTCACCTCGCCGGCCGGCGCCGCCCAACAGGCAAGTCCCTCCGTCGTGGGGAGGTAGCCCTCGGCGATCATCTCTTGGATGTCACGGTCGGTGATATCCGAGCTGCGCCAGTCGCCCTTGTGCGAGTCTGGTTCCTCCTCCAACGGCTCCAGCGCCGCCAGATTAAGGTCGCCGCCGGTGGTCTCGATAACCGCCAATGCAGGAATGACTAGGCCCTCTGGAGGCACGACGATGGAGCTCGCCGGCTTCGTCACGGCTTCGCTCGACGTCTCCATTGATGGAGAAGTGCTGCTGCTAGCCATGAAGTGAGGATTGGGTGCGACTGGTGCAGATTGGAGCTAGGGTTTTTTTTCGAGAGTTCTCCGGGGAGCTCGAGGAGACACGCGACTGGAGGAAGAAGATGATGCGAGGAGAATGAGGTAAAAAGTGGAAATTTCCCCACGGTTACTATTTATCATCCTCGGCGTCAAGATTCGTGCAGCTTGATCGGACGGTTACCACGTAGACGACGTGTTCGCGAACGTGCGTGGAAATTTCGCCACGTCTCCAACCGTCGCTGCCAAAGGTTCATATCGCTCGCGCGGGAAAATCGGACATGATTGTGTTCTCTACATATGTGAGTTACGAGGCGTCGCTGACCTAAGCCTACGTCGTCCTAGCTGACATGGGTAGATGAGCCGTCACATCGAAGATTCCGACATAGACGGATCTAATCCGACTACGGAAGTGTACGATGGAAGATTTAGCATTTCTCCGGCTTACAGATTGAAGACGGAGAAAGCTTTGCAAGGTTCTTTGGGAGGACTACAAGATATTGCTTGACGATTTGCCGACATCCAACTAGATGGAGCATTCATCTGAAAAGGCAAGACGGGGCAAGATCTCGGAGTTCTCCGGGGGCTACTGTTGGGGATATGCTATATGGGTATCCTCATAGCATGTCACTTATACGGATAACCCGGGTGGCCCATAGTTGGTAGCATGGCCTATGGCTCTTGGTGCCCGCTTAGATGGATCGGAAGGAGGCCCATGGGATAAAGGAAGGCTACGGTGGAGTCACCACGGTGTGCCGGAGCCTTGGAGTGCAAGATACACAAGACTAGTAATAGGCGGTGTAGGACTCTAACTGTCCGCTAGGACTTTTCCTCAGTAACCCTAGGACTGGCGACTATATAAGTCAGGCCTATAGAGCCTTTAGGCACGATAACTTACAACTTGCACAACCTCATACAATGAACCAATCCTCAGAATCCGTGTAATGCCCTTATAGTGATTTATAGCAGGAGTAGGATTCCGCCACCGTCGTGGGATCTGAACCTGGGTAAGCTGTGTTACCTCGTACCCGTCAACCGTTCCGCCTTCCCCCACGTCTCTAAACACGCACTGTGAGGACCCCTCCATGGCGTACTCATCGGCAATACGACGACAGCTACTGCCGTCCATGAAGACGCGACTCATTTCAAATCCACCGATCTAAGCCTCGAGAACCAGGGCAGAGTGGACTGGGCGAGGTATTTGTCCGGGGTGATCCGAATGGTCGAAGGTGATGCACGACTCCGAGACACTGAGTTACTCGGGTATGGCGGGTGGAGAGGCAACGGCCAGGTTTACGTGGCGGGTGATCGTATTTTGTATCCTGTTGGATGGACGTCCCTTTTGTAACATCATGACCCCCAACGTCCGTGGGTATGGCTCTGCTCCGTTATTTTGGGCCGGTGCAGCCGCAGACTGCGCGGGTCCTCTGGGCGGCGGTGGTGATGCACCGCATGCGACGTTTCCAGGGGCGGATCTGAACCCCTGGTTTGCTGCGTCATGCCGCAGTTGGGCATATCCCTCGTGGAGCTTCTGGAACTCCCTAAAGTCCTTAAGAAGGTGCATGGCCTTCCTATTGCCATCCTACTTGTCGATGTAGAAGTGGATGGTGCAAGGACCCGACAATTTATAGAATGCGGAGGGCTCGTCGTCCCGATTGCGACATTGTGATGACCCACAAGTATAAGGGGTGTATCGTAGTACTTTCGATAAATAGGAGTGTCGATCCCAACGAGGAGCAGAAGGTGTTGAACAATGGTATGGAGCAGGAAATCCCTGTGAATACTTAGCAAACGGATTTTTAGTGGTTTTTTTACAAGGCAACAAAACAAGGAGCAAGTAACAAAGGTAACGAGCAAACGGAGCAAGTGTCCGAATCCTTTCTTAGCAAAGGACAAGCCAGTGGAAATACTTATAAGGACCAAACATTCTCGAGGACACATGGGAATTCTGTCAAGTGCTTTCGCTTCAAATAGGTGAGTACTCTTCTTTGGTGTTTGTAAGTGTGGTGTGGGTGAACCTGTGCTAACGTACCGACCTTACTAGGACTAATACATACTTGTGATTAAACCCCTGCAAACATCCGTAACTACAGGAAAGTAATTAAGATATAAATCTAACCATAGCCTTAAACTCTGAGATCCTACGCTCCCTTGTGCAAAGGTGTCCTAACGGGGGTTCAGGTTTCTGCCACTTTGGCAACCCCACAATTAGTAGCCAAATACACAATGCATCCCCCTAGGCCCATAAATGGTGAAGTGTCATGTAGTCGACGTTCACATGACACCATTAGAAGAATAACACCACAACTTAAATACTAAACCATTGAATAATAACTCAAGAAAAATCCACTACTAACAACATGACTTCTCCCATGTCCTCAAGCACACAACGAACTACTCACAATACATCATATGGATCAAGATCAAATATGATATGGTAATGGTTAACAATCTAAACATAAACAATAATCGAATGGTTCAACTCACAAGCATCAACTGCAATAGTAATCAACACCGGGAAAGTTTCCCCTCATGAACTAAGCAATATCCACCACAATTGTTATAGCAGGATGGAGTGGTGATGATGGTGCTGGTGGAGATGATGGTGTGGATGATGATCATGATGATGATCCCGATGAAGCCTAGCTTGACGATGGTGTTGATGGCGACGGTCTCCCCTCTCCGGGAAGGAATACCCCCGGCAGAAATACGTCTGTCGGAGAGATCCTTATCTCTCGGTGTTTTCCGCCCCCAGAGGTGGAGGAAATCTATCTGTGGTTGCTCCCCGAGGCTTAGGGTTCCGTAGGGAAGATATAGGCGAAGGGGCGGAGTCGGAGGCCGGGCAGGTAGGCCACACCTGCCCTAGGCGCGGGGTCAGGTGGGCCCGCGCCTAGGGGGTGTGGGCCCCCAGCGGCCCCTCTTCGCTCCTCCTTCTGCCTTCCTTTGTCCTCTACTAAAATAATATATTTACATATTTTTCGGGTATTATTCTGATCTTTGCGAAATTGCGCCGAAACGCCTTCTATTCCATCAGAATCTAGACTCCGGCAGTCCATCCTCCAGGAATCATCCAACATGCATAAACAGATGAAAAGCCATAAGTAATACCTCATAATAAGATAAATATCAATGAATAGAGGTAAATTATGATATAGAAAGGTGATGCAAATTGGGCGTATCACATTGCCATGACTAAGCGGGTTTCCCGCTATCATGATAGTTGCCGCTGCGATAGCCGCTGCTGCGGTTTCCGTCATCGTGGCATTCGGCATAGCCAGCCGCGACCATATTGATCTCTTCGCAATCATCGTAGACGTGATACGTCGGAAACATATCTATAATTTTTGATGCTCCATGCTTGTTTAGTCTCTACTTTGCTTTACTTGTCTACACTTTGAGGTGCTTTTTACATGTTTTCTGGTACTAACCTACTGACAAGTTGCAATAGTGCCAGATGCTTGTTTTTTGTTGTTTTTGGTTTCAGAAAAGTGAGTAAAGAAATATTCTCGGAATTGGATGGGACAAACGTCAAAGTCAGTTACTTTCCGTGGGGAACAAGAAGTCCAGAGGGGAGCCGAGGAGGCAAGCCAGAGGGGCCACACACCCCCAGGCGCGGCCACAGGTGGGCCCGTGCCTGGCTAGGGTTTGGCCACCCTGGCCGCCGCCTCGGCCTCCCCCTTCGCCTATAAGAAGACCCCGATGCAGAAACCCTGAGTACCCAATCAAATATCCACGAAACCGTCTGTAGCCACCGCCGCCATCGTCCCTAGATCAGGGGGTCTGAAGTTCTTCCTGGCACCCTGCTGGATGGGAGATCATCCCGGGGGCCTTCTCTCTGGTATCATGCGTGAGTAGTTCCACCTTAGACTATGGGTCCATGTAGTATCTAGATGGTTGTATCTCCTCCTATGTGCTTTCATGTATAGATCTTGCGAGCTCCATTCATGATCAAGATCTAATCTATTTGTAATCATGCATGTTGTGTTTGCGGGGATCCGATGGATATTGATATTATTATGCTGGTTTGATTAATGGTTTTGTCTTTATGATTCTATCATGTCTGTGTTGTTTGTGATCTTGCATGCTCTCCGTTGTTAGTAGCTATCTTGGCCAAGTATTTGCTAGTGATTCCAAGAGGGGGTATTTATGCTCGATAGTGGGTTCATGCCTCTAGTTTCCAAGGGAAGTGACAATAATCTCTTCGGTTGTAGATGTGTTGTTGCTACTAGGGAGAAAACAACGGTCTCTTGTTCATGGAACATGTGGACTGTTTACCTTACACACTTTGCTTAAAGCAGTTGTCTGTTGCTTGCAACTTAATACTGGAGGGGGTTCGGATGATAACCTGAAGGTGGACTTCTAGTCATAGATGCAGTTGGATGGAGGTCTATGTATCTTGTTGTATTTCCCAATCGAATCTCATAGGATATTTTTGACTAGTAATTTCATTGTTATGCCTTGCTCAGTTCCTGTCAATTGCCCTGCTGTAATTTTTTTACCCTTCATGCCATGTTGTTTATCTAAGGAGAGCACCTCTAGTGAACTATGGACCCCGGTCCAATCTTTACCATTGATACATCTTCCACTGTTACTTGTTTACTTGCTGCAAACCATTACCTTCCACACCATACGATTAATCCTTTGTTACAGCAAACCGGTGAGCTTGACAACCTCAACTGATTCGTTGGGGGCAAAGTCTTGAGTTTGTGTTGTTCAGGTCTCCACGTTGCTAGCAACACCTGTGGGATGTTTCCTTCCTCCTACTGGTTCAATAACCTCGGTTTCTTACTGAGGGAAAACTTGCTGTTGTGCTTCTTCACACCTTGCTCTTGGGGTTCCCAACAGGCTCATATAAGCTGTGCAATCCATCAAGCTTTTCTGGCGCCATTGTCGGGGAGGCTAAGAACGTCTTCACTAGGGGAGTCCTTCACTTTCTTTCTCTTTACTTGGTTTTTAGTTTGCTTTGTTTCTTTTGCTTGGTTTTGTTTGCCTCTTTCCAAAAAACCCAAAAAATAGTCTAGTTTGGCTTGCTTGCTTTATTCAAAAACACAAAAAAATTAGTTCCTACTCTAGTTGCCACCTTGCTCTAGCTCACCATGTTGCTCCCCAAGTTCAGCTCAAAGATCTTGCAATAGGTAGTGGCTCCATAATTGGGAAAGATAATATTGAAGAATTCTTTAATTATGTTAGCAAACATGAGGATATTGAGGATAAATCTATAGCAGAGCTTGCTCCTAATTATGAGATTGCTGCAGCTTATTTAGTTCATATGTTGGAGGCTAGGTTTGTTAGCCTTAACCCCTTCATACAATTCTTGTTCCTAAAACTAAAAGAAGAAAAGAATGCTGAAAAGAGAGAATTCATCCTTGAAACATTATCAAAAGAATTTCATGATGTTGCTAGGGAGGTCAAAAAGGTTTTTGAGCGTTTCAATATGCTAGGCTCAAGTGTAGATGTTCTGGGTATTTCTAATAAAACTAAGCCTAGAGAATAATTTAATATACCCATCCCCTTTAAGCTTGTTGGAATGCATGAAGCCTTTGAAAAGAATTTTGATTGGATTGCTCCTGAAAATCTTTTTGATGAAAGTAGTAGACCAAAGAGAGATGAGAAGGGATCCTACAAAACCCATTTGGATGAGATACCTTTCATAGTTGAAGACTTTGCAAGTATGGATGTTAATGCTTCCTCATTTGAAAATACTTGATTCTTCTTGCTTCTTGTGCCTAACTTAAAGGCGTTAAAGAAAAGTACTTGTTGGGAGATAAACCAAGAGTTTCCTTGAGTCTTGGCAGTTATTACTTCAGTAATGACCTCTTCTTATCCTTTTTTTTGCTTTTTGTGCCAAGAATGACCTCTAATGAGAGGGAAGTAAGATTTGGGGAGTTGTTGTCCCGAAACAGATTTCTGTCCTCCACTAAAAAAGTCGTGAGGAGGCTCTATAACACGGATTGAGCTCAAAATTTATGAATAAATCCCCCAGTATGTTAGATAACTTTAGTTAGTTCAATACTTTTTGATTTGAGCAACAGAAGATGTTCTCAAAAATAGGTTTCTACCTGTTGGTCTGTTTTGACAGATTTCTGTCATTATTTGCATTTGCTTCTTATTGATTCCTTTTTGAGTTCTCTTTAGGTGAATTGAGCTTTTTGAAGGAGTTACTACAGTAGCTTGTGTTTTTAGTGAAAAGCCTTGCTGTTCCAAAGCTTTGCCAGTGGTCTAATATCTTTTGAATACACTAATGTTGCTAATGAAGATTGTGTGAAGTTTTGTATGAAGGAAAATTTCAGGTGTAGAGAGAGAATGATGCAATGAGATGAAGAATGGACGAAAGCTCAAGCTTGGGGATGCTACCCCAAGAAATATCCAAGAGGTACAAGTGTCAAAGCTTGGGGATGCCCAAGGCGTCCCCTTCTTCATCAATAAAAATCTCAGGTCTGTCTAGACACTTCACTTTTATTGTTTCATGCATAATTGTGTTGTTCTTGGAGCATCTTAGTTTTTGTTTGCTCTTTGCTTAGGTTGTTTAGTTTGCTTGAATAAAGTGGTTTCGACCCCCATTCTCGCTGTGTTGTTTTACAAATAAGTTGCTTGGTGTTGGAAAGGAGTAGTAAGTTCTTGTTTGAAGTGCAAGAGGAGCTTGCATGGACTATGACTTAGACTTTAGCATGACATGCTAGGTGTTGTTTTAGCATAATGCTTAGTGATTATTGTTGTATCATGTCTTGTTCCAAACAATTGGAATTTCTTAGTGTGCCTTGAAGAAATTATGCGTTGTTTTAGCATGCAAAAGCATAGTATTGTGGTATTCTCCTTTACTACTTTGCTTGGGTTGACTTGGCACATGCTTACACCATGTTATGACTCTCACAAAGTCACCATTAGCCTCTATGATCATTTAGTCCTTGACTTGTAGTACCACTCTTTGCTTTGATTAGTATGCTTTGTTGCACTGCATGTTTATGGCCATTATCGCTCTCTTAGTTGCTTGCTCCCAGTCTTTTGCTAGCCGCCACTTGTATGAGTAAGTTCTACTCATGCTTCCAACCCCCAAGAAACCAAGTTATTAAAAAGTGTCCACTATAAACTCCTATGCATGGTGTGTTACACAATTCCAAGTATATTCTTATTTTCATCTATCTTCCAATTAAAAACTATTTTGTTATGTGAAAACTTAGTGATTAAAGCTCTCACGAACTTGATGGCACACTTTATTCTTTGCCCCTAATAAACTCGAACCATTGTGACAACTTTGTTGTATATGCTTGCATTTATAAGTTGGAATTAGCAGAACCGTGCTGTCATGGGGAACGTTTTCAACATTGCACTTGTAATTTGTACTTAGTTGATATCATGTTCTTTTGTCTATGGTTGTCACCGGTGTGAAATAAAGAGGGAACTTGTAAGTCCATGGTGTTTGTATTCTGTGTTAGAGAAACGCCTGGGCCGCTAGCCTAAGCCATGCCTAATCATGGTGGAAACTTGCAGCATCACCATAATGAGTTATCTATGAAGCATCCTCAATAAAATCTATGCATATGGTAAATAAAAAGATTGTTGAGATGCTCATTGTCTGCTTGCCTTGTCATTTTGGTTATGGGAAAGCTCCTGTACCATGTGCAAGGGGTACCCCGTTGGCGGTTCTCAATGATATGCAAATACTTATAGTGACAATAACTTACCTGGACCCAAAATTGAGTATGCATGAGGTGTGGCCCTCGTATTCAAGGGACTTGAGATTGCTAACTTATACTTCATCAAGCATATACTCCATCTTTGCCACTTCAACCTTAACCACTTCAAGATGCTTATGATAGGGGCAATGAGGGCTGAAATCTAACAAGTACCATAATTTTTGGAAGCTCTTTTTGAAACTTGTAATCCCTGCTTCCTTTACAAAAAGGCCTTTCTTCCACCATTATTGAGTCCCCACCTTCTACCTTTAGGCACCATTAAGTAGTTGTCATTCTGTGTGCAGTATTCCAAAGCTTATTAATTGATGCATATTGTGTTATTACTTGTTCTTGTGCTACGTGTTTCTAGTCACCCTTGTGAACTTTGAAGGTGTCCTATGCATCTATATTGCTACTCTATGAGGGACAAGCTGATTGCCACTATGCTATCTTTGTTTGTAGCCTTTCATGTTGCATGCATAGTTACTATGTCCTATTGTTAGAACTCCATCTTTCATGCACATGTTTAGAGTTCTTTGATCCTAGCTTTCAGTGCTTGCAAATGGTTGGATCTTTATTGTGAGGGTGCATGTCACCACCAAAATTATTCTGTTTATCACTTACCTCCTCGAGGACGAGCAGGAGTTAAGCTTGGGGATGTTGATACGTCAGAAATGTATCTATAATTTTTTATGCTCCATGCTTGTTTAGTATCTACTTTGCTTTACTTGTCTACACTTTGAGGTGCTTTTTACATGTTTTCTGGTACTAACCTACTAACAAATTGCAACGATGCGGATACATTGCTTGCTGTTTTTTGGTTTCAGAAAAGTTAGTAAAGAAATATTCTCGGAATTGGACGGGACAAACATCAAAGTCAATTACTTTCCGTGGGGAACAAAAAGTCCAGAGGGGAGCCGGAGAGGCGAGCCAGGGCCACCCAGTGCGCCGATTGGTGGGCCGATGCACAGCTAGGGTTTGGCCACCCAGCCGCCTCTCGGCCTCCCCCTTCGCCTATAAGAAGCCCCCGATGCAGAAACACTGAGTACCCGATCAAATATCCACGAAACCATCTATAGCCGCCACCACCATCATCCCAAGATCGGGGGATCTGAAGTTCTTCCCGGCACCCTGTCGGAGGGGAGATCATCCTGGAGGCCTTCTCTCCGGTATGATGCGTGAGTAGTTCCACCTTGGACTATGGGTCCATGTAGTAGCTAGATGGTTATATATCCTCCTTTGTGCTTTCATATATAGATCTTGTGAGACCCGTTCATGATCAAGATCTAATCTATTTGTAATCATGCATGTTGTGTTTGTGGGGATCTGATGGATATTGAGATTATTATGTTGGTTTGATTAATGGTTTTGTCTTTATGATTCTATCATGTCTGTGTTGTTTGTGATCTTGCATGCTCTCCGTTGTTAGTATCTATCTTGGCCAAGTAGTTGCTAGTGATTCCAAGAGGGGGTATTTATGCTCGATAGTGGGTTCATGCCTCTAGTTTCCAAGGGAAGTGACAATAATCTCTTCGGTTGTAGATGTGTTGTTGCTACTAGGGAGAAAACAACGGTCTCTTGTTCATGGAACATGTGGACTGTTTACCTTACACACTTTGCTTAAAGTAGTTGTCTGTTGCTTGCAACTTAATACTGGAGGGGGTTCGGATGATAACCTGAAGGTGGACTTATAGTCATAGATGCAGTTGGATGGCGGTCTATGTATCTTGTTGTATTTCCCAATCGAATCTCGTAGGATATTTTTTACTAGTAATTGCATTGTTATGCCTTGCTCAGTTCCTGTCAATTGCCCTGCTGTAATTTTTTTAGCCTTCATGCCATGTTGTTTATCTAAGGAGGCACCTCTAGTGAACTATGGACCCCGGTCCAATCTTTACCATTGATACATCTTCCACCGTTACTTGTTTACTTGCTGCAAACCATTACCTTCCACACCATACGATTAATCCTTTGTTACAGCAAACCGGTGAGCTTGACAACTTCACTGATTCGTTGGGGCAAAGTCTTGAGTTTGTGTTGTGCAGGTCTCCGCGTTGCTAGCAACACCTGTGGGACATTTCCTTCCTCCTACTGGTTCAATAACCTAGGTTTCTTACTGAGGGAAAACTTGCTGTTGTGCTGCTTCACACCTTGCTCTTGGGGTTCCCAACAGGCTCATATAAGCTATGCAAGCCATCAAGACGCGCGCTCTTATTTTTCCTCGGCGGTCATGTCTGCGGCCGGGATCATCTTTGTCATCTGAATGGGTTCGGTTGATGGCATCCTCGCCATCTTCCCAACGGTTGGCGATGTCCATCAGGTGGTTGATGGTTGTGGGCTTTATCCGGCCCAGTTCCTCTCTAAGTTCGTGGTGCTTCATGCCGCCATTGAAGGCATCGATTGCCCTCTCTTCCAAGATGATCTCGGCAGAGTCCTAGATTATGGACCAGCGCTATACGTAGGAGTGGATCGATTCATTAGACCGTCGTTGGCAGCAAGCGCACAACTATTTGATTTAGGTAGGCCTCATACATTTGCCCTTGAAGTTGCGGATGAAACTGTAGACCAGCTCCTCCCAACTATGGATTGATCCGGAGGGAAGGTTATTGAGCCACGCCATTCAACTGTAGTTGAATACATTGCATGGCTGTGTTCTTGCTTCCACCATGCAACTTGACAAACGGGATGTGGTGATCTAGCTAAATCTTCGGCTCCTGCAGGCTGTTGAATTTGGGATTCTCCGACGGGATCTTGAAGCCCTTGGGCATCCGAGATTGACGTATGGCTCTGCTGAAGCATCTGGCGCCACATATCTCCAAGTCTTGGTCCTCCGACTCCGTGGAACACGCACGTTTTGTGCCTGATCTGTCAATCTTGTGTTGCGTGAGCTCATCACGGTCATCATAGTTGCGGCTCCTTCGCTGCGGGCTAAGGCGTCGCCGCAACAAGTCATGCTCATCCTCGTCGGATGAGGGTGTGCGGCTCCTTGTGAATTTCACCGCAACCTTTTTTTTCGGATCCGGGGTCGTTTCTCTGAGTAATGCGGCTCCCACGAGCCCGAGGCCCACAATCGCGGATCTATGGATTGCGTGCCTGGGATCTCCAGCAAGTGGACGATTTCCTGCTAGGTACGTGGTGGCCGCCATAATCGTGGCCTGCAGTTTTTTGGGCATTATGTTGCCCTGCGAGTCCATCGACATGAAGGACAAGGCGAGTGCCTTGGTGTCCTCGCGTCAAGCGGGGGGTCCACGCGTTCCAGCCGGGAGTGGTGTTTGTGGTCGTCATAGCCTTTGGAGGAGTATCCGCCGGTGGAGGAGAGCGCAACTCGTCGAGCGCTTGACTCATAAGCTGCTCGCCTGCGTTGCTCGAGTTCCTTGTGCTGCTCAACTTGCCGATTGTGCTCGTTTATGAGGAGCCAGTGATAGCCCATCAGCATGTCGCGAGAGGCGTCGAGTGGCAGAGGGTTGGTGATGATTGCAAGTGCACGGATCGTTTGTAGCTAGTTTCGAAATAAATATATTGATCCCATAGGGAGCAGGATTCTAAAGTCTAAGAATTCTTGAATTAAATACTAAAATAGAAATGCTGAAATGAAGTTCTAAGTAACAAGATAAAATGCGAGTGTTGTGTAAAAAGGTGTTTTTGGATATTTGGTATAAGAGAACAATGATTAAAGTAAACAAAACTGAATATAGAAAGTAAGTATCGCGTATGTAAAAGAGATTTGAAACTTTAGTGGGAAAAAGCATTCTCAGGGATTAGCGAATACACCACTAGAATTATAAAGGGCTAAGGTAAAGATTATTATCATGAACATTCTCAACAATGTATTTGTCTGAGGAACTCCGTATTTGGACAAATAGGCACCAACCACTGCTCACATCATCCTCATAACCACATCAATCAGCAATCAACATCAATTGAATTACTGTGCTATTAAGGGAATTAATCCCGCATGACGTATCCCATGGCACAGATAGTGTTTCATGAGTTTCCTTGATTCCCAAGTTGATACGTAAGGAGTTCCAACGACTTTATAGTCACTGAAGTGCTAACACACCTCCGACTACCAACAAGTAGTTCCCTCCATCAAGTCCCCACAAGAGGCAAATATTGAGAGGTCGACTTCTCCCAACATCAAGATGAAGACAATATAACACATGGTCATAGTGATGAATATCATAATAAACTTTATCTTATTTCAATATCATGCTAGGGTTTCTCCATTTCCCCAAGAACTAATGATCTACTCAGACATGGAGGCAATCAACATCATGGAAAAAGTAATGGAATCTATCATATATGAATAGTACTTGCATAAATCCACAACAAGTATGTAAATTACAACAAGATCTAGACAATATGTGGAAGGTATGGATGGAGGTGGTGGTGATGCAGCGGTTGATGATGAATACCGATGCCTTAGCATCCTGGATCCGCGTAGGGCGAAGATGGATCCCCGGTGGATGAGTTCCCCCTACAGATGCCTTCCGAAGGTGAGGTTTCGGTGATTTCTTGGTGTTCTATATGTCGTCTTCCCGATCTAGTTGGATGGGGTGAAACTATTTGAGGAGGCGGTGTTGGCGCCAACTATACGACGGGAACTATACGGCCATAATATTTATTCCCGTCGTATAGTTGGTCGTTAAACCTACTGTATCCTCCAATTCCTTCGGGTTTTATTCTGGTGTTATTAATATTTCCCAAATAAGCAATTTACGTTGTTTTTGGCTCCTTCTCACTCCAATATAACTGGTCCAAAAATTGTGTCCATCGTATCCATCATCTGATCTGATCCTGGTGGAAAATAAACATAAAAGGTGTGCGCGAACGCCGTAAAATATCAAGATCCTACCACTACAATGCAAAATAATAATATAAAACATGATGCAAATATGTACTCATCAACTTTCCCAAGCTTAGACTCTTGCTCGTTCCGAGCAAGTTTTAGCTTAATGGATGTGATCCTCATATTCATGAAGCTGAGTCGATAAAATAAATGAGGCAGTTGCAGCATGTGTTTATCATTTAGGATACATAGAAATAAGTTCATGAATAGTACCTTACTCAAACCATCCGAATAATATTAGCAGGCTTTCACACCTTAGCAATTAACAGTTCACAAAAGATTACTCTCAACATTATGTAAAAGTATTCGGTTCAACCGAATGAGTTAGTTAGGTAGTCCCAAGTGTTTTATGATTAACATATTTACTTGGGATTCAAAATATCAAACGTCTCTTTGTCTTACTATAATATAGTGGTATATGCCTATTTGCTCTTTGCACATTCACTCCTTTTCTTTCTCTTTCTTTTCTTCTTTCTTTATATATATTTGTGCTCAAACTTTTGTTTAAGTGATGTGCAAATGAACTAGTTATACATTCCACTTTATGTAGGAGTCCAAAGTTTAACGATCTCAATTACCAAATTTCAAATATATATGAAGCATCTTTATAACTTGAATATTCTACCTCAACTTGTTCTCACTCTATTTGATAGCACTTTTGATTTCTCCTTTGTTCAAGTTTTTATTTTTCAACTTAACTAAGTAGATAATTTCTCCTTTTTGTAAATCAAACCATTGACCTACAACATATTGATCAGATTATCTTTGTATGTTACGTTAATACCAATGGTGTGGAAGACTCCTATTGCTATCATTGAGTGCAAGTAAAATTATACTCAAGCAATTCATATATCCAATAAGACAAAATCAAACTCAATAATGCTTCATATATTATAATAAACTCAGAATTTCATAAAAGGAATCGACTATTCCTGAAGGGAATTCTAATGATCCAAACTTTATTTATGAGCTCGAACTAATGCAAAACTAGAATAGTAATAAAAACTTATAAGATATTACATGTTCTTAAAGATCTCCCCAAGCTTGGAGTCAAGCCAGGAGGGATCAAATAATCCCTCGCATGTGGTATCTTTTCTGCATGGGCTAGCTTGACATGGAGGGATTGATTGACAGCTTCTAGTTCTTTAATGCGCATCTTGTAGGAAAGATTATTCTGCTCCAGCACTTTCACTTGTTCTTTAATGAACTCATTGTTGCTTTGGAGGGTTTGTATTGCCATAAGACTCATAGAAAATCCTACTTCAGAGGTCTGCTTGATATCTTCATCGAGTTTATCAAGATAAAATCGCAGCCACCAAAGATGCCTGGTTGTCCCTGGCGCCTCCTTCTCCATTATTGCAATCTTCAACTCTAGGGCTTTCAACTCCCTCTTTTGGAGTTCACGGTCGGCGTCAAAAATCTCCATAGGGACGCCCTTGATCTCCTTGTCATGCTTGCTATTGCTCCCAACCTTCATAGGGACGTATCTCCTCAGCTTCCCGACCCTCGCCTCACATGAGAACAAGAGTAGGATCGGTTACCAGCGATTATGATTAGATAGAGGCACAATGGCAGTATATAATAGGGCTCAGAGGTTGGTAAAAATTGCGAGAAACACCAAATTCACGCCCTAGAAAAGAATCCGAATAGAATAGTAAAAGTAATCATGATTTTGGAGGAGTGTTGTCGCGTAACGACCAGCTATACGGTCGACCAGCTATACGGTCGCGACACGTATAGCTCCGGCCGTATAGTTGGTTCCGAGCAGGTACTTCCAAAAATCTCGAGTCCAGGTCGGTTATATTACCGACTAGAAACCAACAAAAATCCCCCCTTTTTTAGACGAATAAGTACTGAATAAGAACAAAAAAGATGATACAATACCTTTAACGACAAACTATACGGCGGGAGATTTTTATCTGGCCGTATAGTTGCGCATGTATAGATACTGGACAACGAAAAATATTTTGCAAGGGGTACAGTACCTTTAACGACCAACTATACGGTGGGAGATATTTCTCTGGTCGTATAGTTGCGCCCGTATAGTTACAAAAACCCCTCAAAAACTTCAGAAAAACAAGAGGAATTCAAAGGTAAAAAATTGTAGAAGTAAAAATGTGAAAACAAAGATACTTACCTTTTACTTACCGTTTATTTAGTTGGGAGTGACAAGCTCTTCCAACAAGGGATTCTGAGAAATTGACCTTAGTTCATCTAATAATTCATGAAAACAAAAATAACCAGGACTAGAGCTCCTCTCAATAAGATTGATGTCTTGCTGGTCAAATATAGATGTTGTATCCACTACCTTTGCTTCTTGTCTCTGCATAATCTGTAACTCAAATTCTTGAAGTAAAAGGATCCAACAGATCAGTCTTGGCTTATGAATCTTCCTCTCAAGGAGTTCATTTAAACCATCACGATCCGTATGAACTCTTACTTTTGCATTAACTATGTAAGAACAAAATTTATCATAAGAGAAAAATACAGCAAAGAGTTATCTTTCTGCCTTAGGATAATTCTTTTGAGCACTATTGAGACTTCTACTAGCATAATGTATAATATTAAATCTGCGATCTATGTGTTGTTCCAGAGTTACTCCTACAGCATCATCACTAGATTCACATATTAAATCAAAATTCATATCCCAAATAGGTGGTTTAGGGGCATGAGATAAATCATATTTTAGTTTATCAAAGCCAATAAGGCATTTATCATCAAAATTAAATCTTACTCCCTTTTGCAACAAAATAGTTAAAGGTTTAGAAATTCTAGAGAAATTTCAAATGAACCTTCTATTAAAACCCACATGACCAAGAAAACTTATTAAACCCTTTATGTTCCTTGGTTGTAGCTCTTGTTGTCCTCTTTCCAACAAAATTGGTTTCGGGTCAATCGGAGTTTCCAAACTCTAGATATCGCCATTTGAAGTTTGCCTCTTATTTTGGTCCAGACCGGAGTCTCCGGTCTGCATGGACCGGAGTCTCCGGTGTGGTCCGGAGTGTCCCCCGAAGTCCCCGGAGGGGGCTCTAGAATTCAGCCTAGGACAGTCTGATAGGTGGTCCGGAGGCTAGTCCGAAGGTTGGGCCGGAATCTCCGGTGTAGACCGGAGTCTCCGGTCTGACTTTTTCCCAACGGGCAGAAAGCGGTCAGAAATCTGTGGGCCTATAAAAAGGGGCCCTTCTTCCCCAATGTCCCTGTTCGAGTTGTACAGGCTTTCTCCTCCATTCTTGACCCTCTTGAGCTTCCTCCCCTTTCAATCCTTCCCTTGATTCTTTCATATACATTAGGGTTTTGAAAGAGGAGATCTAGATCTACAATCCCACCAATCCATCTCTCCTCTAAGTGAGGGGAACATCCTGGGATCTAGATCTTGGAGTCTTTTGTGGATTTCCTCCATTGTTCTTCCTCTCTTATTCCCCCACAAGCTTTTGTAGCTTTGGTGGAATTTGGGAGAGAAGGATTAGAGCACTACTTGTGTTCTTGCCATTTGCATTTTGTGCATCGGTTTGAGTTCTCCCCGGAGGATTTGGTGGCATCTACCAATGGATTCATATTATGTGACCTGCCACCATGAGAAATATATATAATCAAGTTTTAACCTAAATCACCACTTCTCAAATCACCTACTATCTACGAAGGTTCCTGGCTTTCTACTCAAGCCTCTTCCCAAAACATTCCTTCCCAAAACATAGTTTGTCTGAATGAGGCAATAATTGTCAAACTAATGTATATTTGAGTTGCAAACGGTTTGATGT
Organism: Avena insularis; assembly: GCA_023614405.1. Classification (NCBI taxonomy): domain Eukaryota; kingdom Viridiplantae; phylum Streptophyta; class Magnoliopsida; order Poales; family Poaceae; genus Avena; species Avena insularis. The sequence continues at coordinate 334,693,584 of CM042689.1, read as the reverse complement.
ATGCCAAGATGTATTTTATTGTATAAAATAAGCATTTTCCATTTTTAAATCTCTTTCTGTTTTCTATTTGAATCCCTTTGTCAATTTTGCTCTTGGTTTTTAAGTTATACTCAGTTTTGCCCTTGGTTTTTAAGTTTTACCTAGTTTTCCTCTCTCTTTTAGTCACAAACTCTCACACCTATGCCCATCTCGGCTGCTATGCTCTGATTGGTCGAGACAGTTATCACGCGGATCGTGCCCACCAACCGTTGATCCTTTATGATCTAGTAGACATGATAACCCCTATATCTGTCTAGGGGCACCCCTCTATCCATGCAAAATAACGAGTTTGCCACCGGTGTATTTTAACTTCATAAACAAATGATTTTGAATATAATTTGAAGGAAAAGTGTTCAAAGGTGTTTAATTTTCGTATATGGAAGTTTATGCATTATATTTCACTCCATAAAAATGATAAATGATCGTATATACAAGTTTATGCATTACATTCCACTCTATGAAAATGGGGAGAGAACGATAATCTCTCAAAAAAATTAGCACATCATTATCACGTATTAAAGTGCGATTTCATAGTGTTTAAAGGTTTATAATTTTCGTATACGCAAGTTTATGCATTATATTTCACTCCATGAAAATGACAAATAATCAGGTTTTTATTAGCACAACATTATCATATCCTAAGTGCGATTTCAAAGAGTTCAAAGGTGTATAATTTTCGTATATGCACAAGGCATAAAGATTTTAGTTTAGGGATCACTTTTCACGCTCTAAAAATGGTAATCTCTCAAGACTTTCTTAGGACAACATTATTATGTCCAAATTGTAATTTGAAAGTGTTCAAGAGTTGTGTCAATTATAAACACTCATTTACATTAAGAGTTATATTTTTTTTAATTTGAAAGTGTTTAAGAGGTGTGTCAATTATAAACACTCTTTTACATTAAAAGTTGTATACTATTTTCAATTTGAAAGTGTTCAAGAGTTGTGTCAATTATAAACACTCTTTTACATTAAGAGTTGTATAATTTTTTCAATTTGAAAGTGTTCAAGAGTTGTGTAAATTATAAACACACATTTACATTAAAAGTTGTATACTTTTTTTATTTGAAAGTGTTCAAGAGTTGTGTCAATTATAAACACTCATTTACATTAAGAGTTATATTTTTTTTAATTTGAAAGTGTTTAAGAGGTATGTCAATTATACACTCTTTTACATTAAAAGTTGTATAATATTTTCAATTTAAAAGTGTTCAAGAGTTGTGTCAATTATAAACACTCTTTTACATTAAGAGTTGTATAATGTTTTTAATTCGAAAGTGTTCAAGAGTTGTGTCAATTATAAACACACATTTACATTAAAAGTTGTATAATTTTTTTATTTGAAAGTGTTCAAGAGTTGTGTCAATTATAAAAACTCTTTTATATTAAGAGTTATATATTTTTTAAATTTGAAAGTGTTCAAGAGTTGTGTCAATTATAAACATTCATTTACATTAAGAGTTGTATAATTTTTTTAATTTGAAAGTGTACAAGAGTTGTGTTATTTTTTTATTTCTTATACATCTTTCTAAATCTTAAAGTTTGACTTTCACCTTATAGATTCACTTAATTGCAGGCGAGAAATTAACTTGATAAGCCAATTAATCATTGGAACGGCTCGCTGGCTGCATTATCCACAGCAAGCGCTCTCGTCTAATCGAAACATTTTGGTGTGAGATCTAACCTTCTCTACGCACGCTTGCCATTTTCATTCTCATACAGGTCAACGGGACGGCACCATGCTGTGGACAGGACGAACGGAAGGCCAAAGTGAAGCTCGACAAAGGGCCGCCGTCGCCGGAGAAGAAGAAAAGGAAGGCAACAACATGAACGCAGGCGCGGGGCTGGCTCACGTGGATAAGTTTTGGGTCTCATGATGATCTGGATAAGTGAAGAGAGGTGTCTACTCCGGGAACCAATTTAACGCGATCCCACTTGTCAGCAAGTAACAGCAAAGGCCCACTGCGGGACCCGACAGACCGCGACCTCACTTGTCAGTATGTAACAACGAGGGTCCACTATGGGACCCTACTGAATGCGTTCTCACTTGTCAGCATGTAACGTCAAGGCTGACGGGCAACGAGTTTCAGACCGTGTGAGAGTTTAATAGTAGTAGATGGCCAAAAATGAGAAAAAGTTAAACGGCTAAATAAAACTAAATACAACTAATAATCTCTAGTTTTTATTAACCTAATGCCCATGTCAATGGTAGGAGCAGTGTCATCGACGCACAAGATACGGCCACGATCGGAAAATTGGTGAAACCTTGAAAACTCAGTACCGGCGTCACATCATCTAGTTATTATACGGCCCTCGCATAATGAAAACTGCGTTCCTGCCAAGGTCAACAGTGGTTTTCCACTAATTATTAAGCAGAACGTACACACCAAAGCAAAGAGGCCACACCCGAAATCCGAAACCTTGAAAGCCCCACCTCACCTCAAACCACACTACTACCACCAAAAGCTCTCCATCCTCCGCCCAGGCAGGCATGCGTCCAGCCAGCCGTCAGCGTTGCTCGCAGCTAGGCAGAGCATCGTACGCAGTAAACTACTCCGGTGCGCTGCAGGAGGAACGAAGAAAAACAAACCGCGCAACTTGGCTCGTTTTGCGTACGGACGGACAAGGAGCGAGAGAGCGGGGGGTGACTGGGCGTGAGCGTAGCGTTCCTCCGCGGTTCCTTTTCCCGTTTCCACCGCCCTGCCGCCGCGGCGCTGGGGTGAGAGAGAGAGAGATGAGGTCAGGGCGGATCGAGGCCCGTGGGGGTGGAGCCAGTAGCGACAATCCGCACGAGAAATACCCAATTTTCTAGTCCTCTTTTTTTCGCCCAACCCAACTCCCTATGCTCTACTACTGTAGTCCTGCTTGCTCTTCACGGTCCAGCTATTTCCCATATGGACTCGGCACCAACCCCTCCCTCTCCCTCGACGCGCACACCAAAGAGAGAAAAAAAAACCCGACTATTTTTTTGTTGGAAAAAAGAAGGAAAGAGAGAGAGACCGAGAAAATTATACTACCACCACTACTGCTCTCTCTACTGTCCAGCCAGGCAGCCACGGACACCAAGGCAGAGAGAGGGCAGGGACGGCAGGCAGCAGGAGCGAGAAAGGGATGAGCTCGGCGTGCCTAGAGCTGAGCTGAGCTAGGTGTGCGGTGCGGTGCTGCATTGCTTCGCGCGACAAGGATCGCCTGCCTGCGCGCGCGGGGCCTCGGATCTCGGCCCTGCCGGACGAGCTGAGCTCGGCAAGCTGCTGCTGCTGCTGGCCATTGGCCTGGGCCGCCGTCCAGCGCCGCGCGTGATCTGGTGTGCGCCACCGCGCGCGCGCGCCGCCACTTGCGTGGGTGGGAGGATTCGGATCTTAAGGAAGGCGTCGCTGTCTGTCGCGACCCTCTCCTCTCCTCTCCTGGCCGGGTAGGGTGGGTGGCAGCTCCCCTCCCATTCAAGCGGTGGTTCGCTCGCAGCTCCTGATTGGGGACAGCCGCGCGCGTGGGAGATCTGGCCGTCGGCGTCCACCACCTGCAGATCCCCTGCCTGCGAACACGCTTCGCTGCTGTGGAGGTACCTGGGGATGGGCGGCGGTGGCGCGGATCCATTCATGCCTCCGCAGCCGGCCTCGTCGGCCTACGCTGTGCCGCATGGCCAGCCGCAGGCACAGCCGGCCCCGCGCCCGCCAGGCTGCCCCTACTCCTCCTCCGCCTCGGCCCCGCCAGTCTCCACCTCCTACCACTCCCTGCCCCCGGCGACATCCCCTCCGCCGGTAAGTAGCCCCCCGCCAGCGTCCCCGCCACCCGAGACACCGCCGTCACCTCCTCCGCCCGTGCCGACATTGCCGCCGCCACCGGCATTGTCGCCTCCGCCGCCGGACGCTCCGCCTCCATCGCTCCCGCCGCCGCCGCCCTACGTCGAGGTGCAGGCGCCACCGCCGCCGATGGCGACCGACCAGCCACGCGTGCAGCCCCGAGTGTACCCATCACCGCCGCCCCCGTCCCTCCCCCCGCCCCCGCCACCCGTAGTCGTCTCGCCACCGTCTCCGCCTCCAACCCACCCACCATCGCCCGCGCCTGCTCCAGCCCCGCAAGCTCCAGCACCCGCGCCGGTCGCAGCCTACTCGCCTCCCCCGCCACGAGTCGCCTCTCCCCCGCCGCCGCACCATCATGCCAGGCCGCATTACGTGACCTCGCGCTCGCCTGTGAGGCCGCACTCAAACACGACCCGCTCATCAAGCGGCGTTGCCAAGAACATCGAAATATCCAGGGGAACGGCCACCACCATTGTGGCGATTGCCAGTCTCGCGATGCTCAGCTTTATCGGCGCCACCATTTGGCTCGTCAAGAAGAAGCGACGGCGGACGGAGCCTCCTGCGGCAGTACTGCCGACACAGCAACCAGCTCCCCCGCCACCACCCAATTACATTCCCTCCTCTGCCGGATCCTCGCTAGCATCAGGTACAAAACATAAGCAACTGAACTAGCTATATTTGCGTTTCCTGAATGAATTTAGTCCTCATAGACGATGCTCATTGTTTATTTTTCTCAGACGGATTCTACTTACGATCACCGGGGTATCCCTTCATGAGGTCCAGTACTGGGAGCCATGGCTTCCCGTACTCACCGGCTGACTCCGGGATAGGGTACTCCAGGATGCTCTTCACGCCAGAGAATTTGTCAGCAATCTCAAACGACTATGCCGAGGAGAACCTTTTGGGAGAAGGTGGATTCGGGTGTGTGTACAAGGGCATCTTGCCAGATGGTCGCCCTGTGGCTATCAAGAAGCTTAAGCTTGGGAATGGGCAGGGAGAGCGTGAGTTCAGGGCCGAAGTTGATACTATCAGCAGAGTACATCATAGACATTTGGTCTCGCTAGTAGGCTACTGCGTATCGGAGGGCCAGAGGATGCTTGTTTATGATTTTGTCCCCAATAACACCCTTTATTATCATCTCCATGGTAAGAACTCCCTTGCATTAATTTTAGCTTCCGGGAGGTAATGGGATTGTTCATTGCGCTTACCTGATCATCGACCATGTTCTTGAAATTTCAGTAAATGAAGTAGCACTTGATTGGCATACCAGGGTTAAGATTGCGGCTGGAGCAGCTCGAGGAATTGCGTACCTGCACGAAGATTGTAATATTTTCAAGCCAAATTGTTTCTTCATTAATCACTTGAACTAGTGTGGTTTTCTTAGTTTTGCTCTCTTTTTTGTTCATTAGGTCATCCTCGGATTATACATAGAGATATTAAATCATCTAATATTTTATTGGATAACAACTTCGAAGCTCAGGTATGCTTGGTGTATTAATTCCGGGTAACAAAGTTTTTTTGTGATTTTGTTGTTCCATTTATTTTCTAAAATTTGTATCTAACTCCAATGAAATCCAGGTTTCTGATTTTGGACTTGCAAGGTTAGCTGGTGACACCAACACACATGTCAGTACGCGTGTCATGGGAACATTTGGGTAAGTAATCGTTCAAAACATAGCTATGATGTTGCAATCTTCGATCAAATTTGTCGTCGTTAATCTGTGATCTATATCTACTTACAATGTAGTATATCCTCTGCAGGTATTTGGCTCCAGAGTATGCATTATCAGGCAAGTTGACAGCAAAATCTGATTTATATTCTTTTGGAGTGGTTCTTCTGGAACTTATTACTGGAAGAAAACCTGTTGACTCTTCTCAGCCGCTGGGAGATGAGAGTCTTGTCGAATGGGTGAGCTTCTTATATATTCTGTACTTGTTGTATGCCCCTCATTTTAGGTACTAAATTATGCATGTTTTTTTTCACATTCGTAAATTATTTATTTGATTGATATCTTTTAGTTCTAACAAGTAATAAATGACAATTGTCGTGTTTTCCACCTATGGTACTTAGACCCTTATAAAGTTGCTTCTAAATTTGGTTGATTCCCTGTCCATGGTACTAGATAGTTGCTGTTGATCAATATACTTGTTTGAGGTAAAACTTTCCAGATTCTAGGGCATGATATCATGCAGCATCTAAAGCCCTGATGGTGACTTCCCTAGATCACCTCTTTCCTCCAAAGTAGAACCCTTGGGTTCTTTTATTACAAGTTTGGTGCTGCTGGTTGTTGTAATATGTTAGTCCTTTCATTGGAACCGTTTACATAGCATGTCGACTGAGAAAGTGATCTGGAGAGAACCAGGTTAGCTGAAAAGTTTCAGGGATCGGAGCTTTTGTAAAAGTAGGCAAGCAGATTATTCTTCCAGAGTGGCAAACAGAAAGTGGATAGAATGCTATTTAATGCAGTCTTCAAGCTGTGATGAGTCATGAAAGAAGCTAGATGAGGACTTGTCAAGGGCTCAAGCAGCTTGAACAGGGACCAAGGAAAAGACACCAATAATCCTAATACCTTTCGATATGTGTTGTGAGCCTGTGAAGCAATTATAAAAGGAACTGATGCATCGTACATATGGCATGTCAGTGCTGTAAATAGCTGGGAAGTTGCTGTGCTGATTTTTTGGGAAAATAGGGGAGTTGCTATGACTACGTTGAACAGCAATAGGAATACCATTTTACACTGTCAGTTGAAGACCAAAATTGGTCACAACAAAGGATTGATGCAACTTTTGTTCTCAGTTTTGATCAAAGCTATATGGAAATAGAATTTTTCATCTTCGTCATGAGACTAGTACTAGCTTTCCGGGGCATGATCTTACTCAAACTTCTGTTGCTTAAAATTATTTTCAGGCCCGGCCCTTTCTGAAGGATGCAATTGAACATCGAGAATTTGGGGACCTTCCTGATCCAAGGATGGAAAACAAGTTTGAAGAAAACGAGATGTTCCATATGATAGGAGCTGCAGCTGCATGCATCCGGCATTCTGCGGTGATGAGACCTCGGATGGGGCAGGTAAGAAAACCTTTCATTCCATTTACTATCTCGTTTTCTGAATAAAATGGCACCAATGGAAAGGACTGAGCCACCATATTCTTTGCATCTCTCAGGTGGTTAGAGCACTGGATAGTTTAGCGGACTCTAACCTAAACAATGGCCTTCAACCTGGCCGCAGCGAGGTATTCTTAGAACCACGGACGGAGGAGATTAGATTGTTCCAGCTGAGAGAATTCGGCAGCCGGGATTGTAGCGACGACTTGAGCCAAGCTAGCTGGAGAAGTCGGAGAGATCTGTAAAGAGCGTCGGTACACGTCCATTAACATTTTTTTGGTCATTCTTTACATGTAATTATCTCTTTTACATGATTTTTTTTACTCCCTAACGCGATTCTTGTTCCCCCCACGAAGTAAATTTTGCATTCTTTCACCTTTCTTTTTTCTCTTTTTGATCGAATGGAAAATATACAGAAAGTTGGCATTCCCGGATGAAAAAATAACTGTAATGTGTTCTCTGCCTCTTTGGTCAGGCCAGATTGCTGCCATTGCACTGCAAATATTTTAGGCTGTAAAGCTCAGCGGTTGACTCTCAGAGGCCCTGTATTAAGCACAAGTACTACAATCATTAGCGTACATGTTAGTGGTATCCCTGAATGTAATCCAGTGGATGTTATGCTCAACTCAATCATTCGCACCCTCCGTTTTTGTCAAAAGCCGGTGGAAACTTCCCTGTCGCCGCTGCCACTTGCGGTGGTGGTTGCCGTGTCTGTCATCACTTGCCTGGAAAAACATCTTGAGCCTGATGATCTATTATTAAGATCGTCGTGATTTTGTTCTCGTGGATCTCATTTCTCCCGCGGCCATCGGTCGGTCGATGATTAAACCGCGTGATGATTTGGAGCGGCTGCCCGCACGACGGGAAAGGGGAACCGGTGGCGGATGGCAATGCGGCACCAAGAAAAATGAGCGCACGGATGCGGCGGGCGTTGGCACTGGGACTGTCGGTTGCCGTCGCATTCCGTTGTTGTTCTTTTTTATCTTCGCCATTTGTTCGATTTGACGGCCAAGTAGGATGGGATGGATAGCAGTGCTAAACGAGAACGGAATTGCTGTGCACACTATGCTTCTGGTCCGATCCGTGCACGACGCAGCCTTCGTGCCTTAGGGCATTGACGTGTCATCCGTTGAAGTCTAAGCGTCTCTCAGCAGCACGCACGTGCTGCGTCTGGCGGACAAACGCGTCCGGTTCGATTCATCCGTGCATCTAATCTAGGCAACAGTTGTGTCGGTCCGGACAGCTCAAGTGTCCTGTCCGTGCCTACCACTGGACCATTCGTCAGCCACCGCGGCGTTGATTCAGACACGCGCAACGACACCGATTCAGACGCAACCGCGTCATCGATTCAGAGGCGCTGCGGAAGCCTGACCGGTGGCAGCCTGCGCCATCAATAAAGACGAGACGACACATTGACTGGCTGGATATGCCGTCTCTTCAGCCTCCGCGTCAGCATTCGGTGCCAGCCCTTTTTAACTGGTCGTCCGCGGCCATCTTCTCCCCACAGAACACTATCCTCTCCTCCTCCTTTTCGTTCTCCACTACATGTAGCTAACCATGGCCGACAGCGCTGGATCGAGGGGAGGGCGCGGCGGCCGTGGACGTCGAGGACGCGGCCAAATCACCGCGCCACCATGCTCTCCATCAATGCCGTCGTCTCCCAAAGATTTCGACCTAGGCACCCAGTTCGCCGTGGCCATCCACCTCGGCATGCCGCGTGACAGGATGCTCCTGCCCCACGGGTTCATGACACTGATCGGCGACGCGACGCCCCCGCTTGTCATACTGCGGACAAACGGTTTCAGGACCAGCAGGTACCCGGTCGATCTGAAGTCCGACCACCTCGGCCAGATGTATCTCGACAACGGTTGGGAGTGCTTCGTCCGCTCACACCAGATCGAAGCAGGCAACATCCTCGTCTTCAAGTACGACGGCGAAGGTGTTGGAGATATGCCCAAGAGGCAATAATAAAATGGTTATTATTATATCTTTGTATTTATGATAAATGTTTACATCCCATGCTATAATTGTATTAACCGGAAACATTAATACTTGTGTATTTTGTAAATATAAAATAGTCCCTAGTAAGCCTCTTGTTGAACTAGCTTTTTGATTAATAGATGATCACGGTTTCCTGATCATGGATGTTAGATGTTATTAATAACAAGATCATGTCATTAGGAGAATGATATGATGGACACACTCCTATAGTTAGCATAGCATAAAGATAAAGTCATTTAGAGTTCGTTTGCTACAAAGCTTTAAAATACATAATAACCTAATCCTTCGACCATAAGATCATGTTAATCACCATCACAGGATGGATACTTTGATGACATCAAAAACCACTTCGTAACTGGGTGGTTATAAAGGTGGCATTAGGTACTCTAAAAGTATGTGTTGAAGCACATGGATCAAGAGTGGGATTTGTCCATCCATATGACAGATAGATATACTCTAGGCCCTCTCGGTGGAATATCATCCAATTGGCTTGCAAGCATATGACTAAGTCATAAGGGATGTCATATCATGGAACGAGTAAAGATTACTTATCAGTAACGAGGTTGAACTAGGTATAGAGATACCGACGATCAAACCTCGAATAAGTAAAGTATCGCGTGAGAAAGGGAATCGGTATCGTATGTAAATGGTTCATTCGATCATGAAGTCATCGTAGAAATATGTGGGAGCCATTATGTATTTCTAGATCCCACTATTGGTTATTATTGGGAGAGGTGTCTCGATCATGTCTGCATAGTTCACGAACCGTAGGGAGACACACTTAAGGATTCGATATTGTTTAGTAGATATGGAATATGAGTTGGAGACCAAATGTTGTCCGGAGTCTCGGATTGGATCCATGACATCACGAGGAGATCCGGAATGGTCCGGAGAATATGATTCATATAAGGAAAGTCAATTTCCGGGGTTCAGAAATGTTTTCGGTGTTTTGACTGAAAGCTTCTAGAATGTTCTGGAAGGCCCACCATCCCGGGAGGGGGTACTTGGAATGCACCATACCCTGATGGGCTGGGCGCATCATACCCTAGGCTAACTTGGCCAAGGACTAGGAAGAGAGAGACAAACTCTAGTTTGAAAAGTCAAATCCTAGTTAGGGAAGGAAAGGGAAACCTTGAGGGATAAGTTCTCCCTCTCCCCTTCCTTGCCGTCGTCCTAGAGGAGTTGGGGCAGGACTCGGCCAGGGGTGGGAACCCTGGTCGCAGCCCCCCACCCATATAAGGAGGGGTGAGGGCGCCCCATAGACCCTCACCTCAAACCCTAGCCGTCGGCGCCTCCCCTCTCTCCTCCATACACTGCTCCGGCTTAGGCGAAGCCCTGCAATAATCTCTTATCCTCCACCACCACCACACCGTCGTGTTGATGGAATTCCGAGGAGATCTACAACCTCTGCTGCCCTGCTGGAACAAGGGAGAGGAAGGTCTTCATCGACTACCGTATGTGTGATCGACCGCGGAAGCGCTGCTGGAACGTGGCACCGGAAGGATCTTCTACGCGATCTTGAGATCGACAAGTGATCGACTACATCAACCACGAGATCCGAATCTCATTAAACGCTTTGGATCTTTGAGGGTTAGTTTTTTACAATCTCGTTGCACCGATCTCGTAGAATAGATCTTGGTTTTGTGTGTTCTCGCGATAGAATTTTTTTGTTTTCCATGTTGCGAACCCTTCAATGGTATCAGAGCCGACTCTATGCGTAGATTTGTTGCACGAGTATAACACAATGGTTTTGTGGGTGTTGATGCTTTTGTTGTCGCTTGCCTTTTTATACTTTGAATCTTGCGTGATGGTGGGATGAAGCGGCCCGGGCTAACCTTACATGTCATCGTACATGAGACTTACTCCACGCTCAACGTGCAACTTGCATTGCAAAAGTGCATTTGCGGTGTCTGTCTCTCCCATCATAGTGAAGATTCAATTTACAACAGGCACTTGACAATACTTGTATCAACGTTGTGGTTCATGTTCGTAAGTTATAATGGTTCTTATTCGAAAGCCCCAGCCACGTAAAATATGCAAAGAAAATTAGAGGCGTTTAACTTGTTTTTGCAGGATTTGTGTTGTGATGTGATATGGCCATGATGTGATTGTGATTATATATATGATGTATGCAATGATCCTTATTGTAAGTTGAAAACCGGCAGGAGCCTTATGTTTGTCTTTAAATTTCGTTTAAGACCTGCATGTATATTCATCAAAGTAGTTGTAATAGTTGATGTTGGTGGAGGATAACTATGAAGCGGCGCCATTGACCTTGATTCCACGCCAATGATGGAGATCATGTTCGTACTTTGGAGATGGAGATCAAAGGTACAAGAATAGAGGCCATATCATATTGCATATTATGAATTGCATGTGATGTTAATCCTTTTTATGCATCTTGTATTGCTTATATTGCAACGGTAGCATTATAAGATGATCCCTCTCACCAAATATCAAGTAAATAAAATGTTCGTCCTTAGTAGGCACTGTTGCTAAGACTCATCGTTTTGAAGCACCACGTGATAATCTGGTGTGATAAATTCTACGTGTGCATACAACGGATGCAAGCCAGATTTTCACATGTGGATACTAAGGTTAACCTTGACGAGCCAAGCATGTACAAACATAGTCTCGAAACACGTAATACCTAAAGGTGAAGCACGAGTCATATGATTGATATGATAAACATGTTGATTGTTCGCCTTTAAAGCTACATCATCTCTCATGATGATCGGACTTGGTGTAGTGGATTTGGTTCGTGTGATCACTAAAACAATATGAGGGAAGTTGTTTTGAGCGGGAGTTTACCTAGTTAGTTTAATAATTAAATATGAATTCAATTTATCATAAACTTAGTCTAAACTCTTTGTAAATATGTTGTAGATCATGACGGCCCCTAACATCAATTTTAATACGTTCTTAGAGAAAGAAAAGTTGAAAAACAATGGAAGAAACTTTGCGAACTGGTTCCACAACTTGAGGATTGTCCTTAATGCTGGTCAGTTGACCTATGTGTTGCATGCACCGTTGGGTGACCCGCCTGCAGATGATGCTACCGATGAGGTGAAAAATGTTTTCCTCACTCGGAAGAATCAATACTTCATAGTTCAGTGTGCCATCTTGTACGGTTTGGAATCGAAGCTTCAGAAGTGCTTTCAGAACCGCGACCCTCATGATATTGTCAATGAGCTCAAAATGATATTTGACTCACGCGGCCGTGGAAAGCTATGAAGCTTCCGAAAATTTCTTTAACTGCAAGATGGAAGATGGCAGCTCCATTAGCGAGCATGTGCTTAAGATGTCTGGGCACGCGAATAAACTCGTAGATTTGGGAATAATGATTCCTAATGTGTTGGGTATTCATCGTGTCCTCCAATCACTGCCACCTAGTTACAAGAACTTCGTGATGAACTACAACATGCAGTGCATGGATAAGTCGTTACCTAAACTCTTCTCCATGTTAAAGTCTGCGAAAGTGGAGATAAAGAAAGACCACCAAGTGTTTATGGTCAAAAGACCACCAATTTCAAGAAGCAAGGCAAGCCTAAGAAGAAGGGTAACTTCAAGAAGGGTGGAAAGAAAGTTGATCCGCCTACAAAGAAGCCCAAGGCTGGTCCTAAGCCTGATACTAAGTGCTTTTACTACAAGGGAGAAGGTCACCAGAAGCGGAATGGCCCCAAGTAGCTGACAGATCTAAAGAACAGGAACATCAAAAAGAAATATATATTCGATATACATGTTATTGATGTGTATCTTACTAGTAGTCATAGTAGTGCCTGGGTATTTGATACTGGTTCGGTTGATCATATTTGTAACTCGAAACAGGTGTTGCGGAATAAGCGAAGACTAGCGAGATATGAGGTGACGATGCGCGTTGGAAATGGCTCCAAGGTTGATGCGATCGCTATCGGCACACTCCCACTTCATCTACCGTCGGGATTAGTTTTAAGTTTAAATAATTGTTATTTGGTGCCTGTGTTAAGCATGAACATTATATCTGGATCTTTTTTATTGTGAGACGGTTACTCATTTAAGTCCGAGAATAATGGTTGTTCGATTTGTATGAGTAATATCTTTTATGGTCATGTGCCTTTTATAGATGGTCTATTCTTATTGAATCTCGATAGTAGTGATACACATGTTCATAATATAGATGCTAAACGAATAAAATTAAATGGTAATTCCACATATATGTGGCATTGACTTCTTGGTCACATTGGAGTGAAGCGCATGAAGAAACTCCATTCCGATGGACTTCTTGAATCACTTGATTTCGAATCACTTGAAAGATGTGAAGCATGTCTAATGGGAAAAATGACTAAAACACCATTCTCTGGAATAATGGAGCGAGCTATGGACTTATTGGATATCATACATACCGATGTGTGCGGTCTAATGAGTGTGGCATCGCCCGGTGGATATCGTTATGTTCTTACTTTCACAGATGACTTTAGTAGATATGGGTATATCTACTTTATGAAACATAAATCCGAAACTTTCGAGGAGTTTAAGGAATTCCAAAGTGAAGTACAAAATCAACGTAACAAGAAGATCAAGTTTCCGTGATCTGATCGTGGAGGTGAGTATCTAAGTTACTAGTTTGGCATGTATTTGAAGAAATGCGGAATACTTTCACAATTGACACCACCAACACCACAGCGTAATGGTGTGTGTGAACGTCGTAATCTAACTCTCTTACATATGGTTCGTTCTATGATGTCTCTTGCAGATTTACCGTTATCATTTTGGGGTTATGCATTAGAAACAGCCGCATTCACTTTAAATAGGGCACCATCTAAATCTATTGAAATGGTACCATATGAATTGTGGTTTGGGAATAAACCTAAGTTGTCGTTCCTTAAAGTTCAGGGTTGCGAAGCTTATGTAAAGAAGTTACAGCCCGATAAGCTTGAACCCAAAGCGGAGAAATGCGTCTTCATAGGATACCCTAAAGAAACAATTGGGTATACCTTCTATCATAGATCCGAAGGCAAAAAAATTGTTGCCAAGAATGGATCCTTTCTTGAGAAGGAGTTTCTCTCGAAATAAGTGACTGGAAGGAAAGTAGAACTCGACGAGATTGGTGAACCTTCTCTCGGATTTGAGAGTAGCACTGTGTCGTAAGATGTTCATGTGCCGCCTGCACCAATAAGAGAGGAAGCTAATGATAATGATAATGAAACTTCAAACAAAGTTACTACGGAACCTCCCAGGTCGACGAGGGTTCATACCACTCCAGATTGGTATGATCATGTTATGAATGTCATGTTGGTGGACAACACCGATGACCCTACGACGTATGAGGAAGCAATGATGAGACGATATTCCAAAAAATGGCATGAAGCCATGAAATCCGAGATTGGATCCATATACGAAAACCAAGTGTGGACTTTGGTGGACTTACCGGATGGCCGCAAGGCTGTCGAGAACAAATGAATTTTCAAGAAAAGCAGATGCTGAATGTAATGTGACCATCCATAAATCTCGACTTGTCGCGAAAGGGTTCCGACAAATTCAAGGAGTTGACTACGATGATACTTTCTCACTGGTAGCGAAGCTAAAGAGTGTGAGGATTTTGTTGGCCGCTGCATATTACGATTATGAGATATGGCAGATGGATGTCAAAACGACGTTTCTCAATGGTGACATTGAAGAAGAGTTGTATATGGTACAACCTAAGGGTTTTTTCGATCCTAAAGATGCTAACAAGGTATGCAAACTTCAACGGTCCATTTATAGATTGAAGCAAGCATCCCAGAGCTAGAATCAACGTTTTGATAAGGTGATCAAAAGATTTGGATTTATACAAACGTATGGAGTACCTTGTATTTACAAGAAAGTGAGTGAGAGCTCTGTAGCATTCCTAGTACTATATATAGATGACATATTGGTTATTGGGAATGATATATAACTTCTTAAAAGTGTCAAAGACTATTAGAATAATAGTTTTTCAATAAAGGATCTTGACGAAGCTGCATACATTTTAGGCATCAAGATTTATAGAGATAGATCAAGAGGCTTAATAGCGCTTTCACAAAGTACATATTTGGACAAGGTTTTAAAGAAGTTTCGAATGGAAGAAAGCAAGAAAGGGTTCTCGCCCATGTTGCCCACTACGACCTTGAGTAAAACTCAAAGTCCAGCTACGGCAGAAGATAGAGAGAGGATGAGCAAAACTCCCTATGCCTTAGCCGTAGATTCTATCATGTATGTCATGCTATGTACAAGACAGAATATTGCATATGCTGTTAGTTTGACTAACAGATATAAAAGTGATCCAGGAGTAGATCACCAGATAACGGTCAAAAATATACTAAAGTACTTGAGAAGGTGTCACATCCCAAAATTTTGCAAATTTAAAATGTGAAAAAATATAAACAAACAAAAGAAATAAATGATGAAATTTAGAGGGTAGAATTGTAACATCCTGATTTTTACGGTTGAAATTTTTTTCTCAAAGGATATTGCGATGACATAAAATAATATGTTGTTTTCTATTTCTTAAATTAATTTCGACTATACTGGAATTAATTAGACTCATATAAGAAGGAGAATATTTTCTCACAATACATCATGTATTATTATTTGGATCTTTTTTTTCAATTTGTTTCTTATTGATTCATGCATGTGCATGCATGAACTGATATCTAGGCTACTGTAGCATACACGTATATATGCCATTCTCTCTCTAGAGTGCAGCATCTTGTTTCTGTTATATGCTCGTGTCCTCTTTGTTTTTTTCCCTTTCTCTCTACCAATCGATGCTTTTGGTTTACTAAGCCAAACTAAGACCGGCCAGCTCAAGCAAGCATCGTTTGGGCCAAACATACTGTCATAACATGTTCTGGATCTTAGCCAAGTCATTGAAACGCCGTGTGATACTCATATTCATTCCGCAGAGATATGAAATGCCAACCTTAAACGCCATAATATCAGAAACTGATGCCATTACATGCTCGTATTAAGCCCAAATACAATGCCTCGGGACTGCTCCTGCCATTCTCCTCCGCCACCGAGCCTTGGGCTCATATTCTAGTAAACCTTGGAGAGCACCGCCGGTCGCTGCCGGACGTTGGCGACATTTCCGTTGGCTCCGACAAGGAGACGACGAGCTGCTAGAAGGACGAGCTGCTGCGCCACCGGAAGCACAAGGACATGGGAAGCCGACTCATGGACTAGAAGGACGAGACGCGGATCACCGAAGACGCACTTCGTCTACGTTCATCTCAGTTCATCATTTTCGTCCGACGATCGTGTCGCACTCGGTGAGTTTTGGCACAAATCCTTTCAACCACAACCTATCCGCACATATGCCTATGTCCTAGACATGATTTCTAGCTATAGCTTTCTAGATGACCGTGGTGCCGATGAACCGAATCCAATGACATGGGCATATTAGACCACCATGAACACGCCTTATGATCTCGAGCCCAACACGAAAAACCATCCAAAGAGCACTAGAAATCCAAAACTGGCGTTAGTTTTGATACGAAATTATTTTAATACACATACATGTATTCAACTGATCAGGAACAGGTTATTACGTTTCCTGTAGCGGCATATCTATTCCTATTTTCGGATTTTTAGACATAAGAACGCACAAACTTGAAAAAATTATATCTTTAGTTCTGTATATCCAAATTTAGCAAATAATATGTCTATGGATTCACAAAAACGAGTAGAACACAGTGGATCCATAATTCGGTATTTTTGAGTCTGTTAAAATCACGTTTTATACAGAACTATTTGTGGAGTATTTTGAGTATAAAAATTGTTGTGTAAATTATTTTTAAGTGAATCCTTTTGCAAATGGTTGTAAATTGAACCCTCTGTACAGTAAGACCAAAATATAATTTTATTCTAGTATAAATAAGACCGTGGCAATTATTTAGTGAAAATGACATTTCCAAGTGTTAGAAAATATTGCTAATTGCTACAATTTCACAAATGGTTGCATTTGTAATCTTAAAAATATAAAATATTCAGAAATCACTTAATAATGTTCAGAACCTTGTTATAAAAATTTGTACAATAAAAATTGCCATCTTGCATGTTTGCATACTTTGCATGATTTTTGTGTTGCCATTAGTATTGATCTTGTGTATGTTTTGTCTTGGTTGTTTTGCTTGATAGATTGTGTTGATTGTCAAGTATGTTATTGCGAAGAGTGTATCAACACCATCAACTACTAAGGCAAGTGGCACTATCATCCATGTCCTACTATTTTCATTACACTTAGTAGAATTTTTGTAGTATGCATGATAGGGCTACTATATTACTATGCTATGTTATGTCCTATTAGGAAATCCATCTTCCTTAGTGAAAACATCATAGTTGTAGTATGCTTAGCCCTGCTATATACTTGGGGTGGAATACCATGTTATGAATATATGAAGTGTTGGAAAAATATATGTTTTATATAATAAAACAAGTACTCAATGAACCACCTGGGTGGAATGAGGATACTCAATTTTGGACAAGGTGGCAACAAAGGGAACCATGTTTATATGGCTATCTTTTTGTATGTGCACTAGAAGAAAACCACCCAGGGACTTAGAGATTGAACATGTTTCTCGTACAGTGGCTTCCGTGTACAGCCACATGCTAAATGGGCTCTGGCTTAGTCAATTACATAGTGGAAGACCCTTGCATTGGTACCTATTCAGGTTAACTAGAATTATGTATTGGAAGTTCCTTACATTGGTGCATGGTAGATGTGCTAGCATAATGTATTGGGAGGACTTCTATGGAAAGACTTTGTCACATTCTCGATCTGCGGTACTCCATTTGGTGTGTACTTATCCAGCGGCCACTGGTGGCATCAAGACGAGATTGTGTCATGTGGGTAAAGTGTACAACTTCTGCAGAAGATCAAATTCTAAGTACTTAGCCGTGTCCCCGGTTATGGACAACTCTGAGCAACTAAGGCCTGAAGCTATGGAAGATCTCGACATTCCAATTTCTCAAAGTAAAACTTGATGGTGTCAACAAGGGATTAGAAGCACTTGGAGTTTGTCAAAGGAGTTCAGAAAGATTGTCAAAAGATCAAAACTATTTTGAAAAGATAGGATAAAACTATATTGCTTTCTACAAATGAGCCTAAACCCTACTTAGACAAATATGCATGTATTGATAGACTCCAACTTATTTCCACATAGTAGTGAAACTTGCCAATACAATTCAAATGTATTGACCCTTGTGGATGTAAATTATTATGTTGCAGGTTTGTTTTGATGTTAGTGAAGTGTGTTGATTAGGATTACAAGTCTACAACCAACATGATTGCCTGTGGCACTTTGAATATGAAGGACTCCATGCTATATAGATTTTTCTGTTGCATCATAATGAGGTAGCCAAATGAGCTGTGTAAGATGTAATGAATTATTTTATTCCTGGTTATAAAGTTGTATTATGACCTTTGTTTCTTGATATTACATCTTAAACTGTGGATGCTAGTTATTGATCCAGGGACTAGCATTGTAAACACAGGGATCTCTACCTTATCAGGTTGGGACCTCTACAGATGGTATCAGAGCACTGTGTTGCCTGTAGGATTGTAACCCTAGGATTTGACAAAACCCCTTAAAAAATAGGAGTTGTTTTTGTTCCAAAACTTATTACAAACAATTTTGTAAACTCTTTCCTCAAACTTTTGTTTTTGATTCTACATCTCTTCCTTTTGAACTTGATGGGCAAAGCCTCCACCATGATCTATGACTTCAACTTTAGTTTCACCAAGGATTTCAACTTAGACATCACTAAGGACTACAAGTGAGAACCAAGAGACATTAGTTTGCCTACCAAAAACATTGATATCATGTTAGTGTATGGATCATATTGACCTATGAGGTATGACTATACTAAGTTAATTAATTCAAGAAAACTTGTTGTTTCCTTCAACTCATGAGTCAAGCTCATAAGTTGTTAAGTGAAAGGTTGTATGTTGATTGCTTGATTGTTTGATTGAACTTGATTGTTTTGAGTTGTGTGTTAGAACTTCCTTAGGTCTATCTGTCATTACTTATCCCTATCAAACCAACAGATGCCTCCCCGACGTACCAACCCCAACCAAAACAACAACAACAACATCACTCCCGAGATGCAGCAGTTGATGACAGGTCAAGCTCAACTAATGTAGATGATGACACAGTTTATGCAAAATCAGAATCAAAACAACAACAACAACAACAACAATAACAACAACAATCAAAATAATCCTCCAGCACCTGACATGCTCACCAGATTTCTGAAACTAAGGCCTGCAAGGTTCTCTGGAACAACTGACCCAATGGTAGCCAATGACTGGTTACGTTCCATGAATAAGGACTTAGTGACTGTTGGCTGCACCGACGAGGAAAAGTTAGGTTTGCAGCATATCTGCTCAAAGGACCAGCAACAACATGGTGGGACAACTTTTAGATCACCACTCCCCTTGAGGATGTGACTTGGGCTATTTTTGAGGATGGTTTTCGTACAGCTCACATCTCATCCGGAGTGATGAACTTGAAGAAAAAGGAGTTCCACAATCTGAAACAACGTCACCCCGGTGTGGCTGAGTACATTGAGGAGTTCAACAATCTGGCACGCTATGCACCGGATGGAGTTGATACAGATGCTAAGAGGAAGGAGAAATTCCTCGAAGGACTTAAAGATGAGTTGAACCTGCAGCTGTCTGTTGCCTATGTCCCAACTTATCAATCACTCTGTGACAAAGCCACCATCTTGGGAAACAAGATGAATCAAGTTGAAAACAGAAAGAGGAAGCATAAACTCAAGTATCACTCAGGATCATCACAAAAGAAGCGTTCATTCAAAAAGAGCAATGAAGATTCTGAACCACATCAGTATCACCACAACAACAATGGAAGTGATAATAATGGAAATGATACTGACAATGGAGATGATCTTGGTCAGAACCAACATGACACTTTCAGGAAGAAAGACATTAGCCAGTTGCAGTGTTATAATTGTAAGGAGCTTGGACACTATGCATCAGACTGTCCTGATAAGGAAAAGAAAAAGGATGTTGGAAACTCCAATGGAAATGACTCCAATGTGACCCAGAAAGGACATGTGAACCACATTGACATGAATGGAAACCTTGAAGAAATAGAAGAAGTGGATGTCAGGAATTAGTTAACTCAGAAGAGTCAAATAAGGATTCCTTGTCTGGATATCAAGTATTAAACCCATAGTCAAGTGAACCATCAATGTAACCTTATAAAACTTTCTTTTAAGGGTGGTAGTACTCTAGTTGCCTTGAAGCCAACTGGTAACCTCTAGCCTTCCCAAATCTTGGGACGAGATTTCTTTTAAGGTTGGTAATCTGTCACAACCCAAAATTTTGCAAATTTGAAATATGAAAAAAAAATAAACAAACAAAAGAAATAAATGATGAAATTTAGAGGGTAGAATTGCAACATCCTGATTTTTACGGTTGAATTTTTTTTCTCAAAGGATATTGCGATGACATAAAATAATATGTTGTTTTCTATTTCTTAAATTATTTTTGACTATACTGGAATTAATTAGACTCATATAAGAAGGAGAATATTTTCTCACAATACGTATTTTTATTTGGATCTTTTTTCGAATTTGTTTTTTATTGATTCATGCATGTGCATGTCTAGGCTACTGTAGCATATACGTATATATGTCATTCTCTCTCTAGAGTGCAGCATCTTGTTTCTATTATATGCTCGTGTCCTCTTTGTTTTTTTCCCTTTCTCTCTACCGATCGATGCTTTTGGTTTACCAAGCCAAACTAAGACCGGCCAGCTCAAGCAAGCATCGTTTGGGCCAAACAGTCGGTCGTAACACGTCCTGGCTCTTAGCCAAGTCATTGAAACGTCGTGTGATACTCATATTCATTCCACAGAGATATGAAATGCCAGCCTTAAACGTCATAATATCAGAAACTGATGCCATTACATGTTCGTATTAAGCCCAAATACAATGCCTCGGGACTGCTCCTGCCATTCTCCTCCACCACTGAGCCTTGGGCAAATATTCTAGTAAACCTTGAAGAGCACCGCCGGTCACTGCCGGACGTCGGCGATATTTCCGTTGGCTCCGACAAGGAGACGACGAGCTGCTAGAAGGACGAGCTGCTGCGCCACCGGAAGCACAAGGACGTGGGGAGCCGACTCGTGGACAAGAAGGACGAGACGCGGATCGTCGGAGACGCACTTCGTCTACGTTCATCTCAGTTCATCATCTTCGTCCGACGATCGTGTCACACTCGGTGAGCTTTGGCATAAATCCTTTCAACCACAACCTATCCGCACCTATGCCTATGTCCTAGACATGATTTCTAGCTATAGCTTTCTAGATGACCGACCGAATCCAATGGCATGGGCATATTAGACCACCATGAACACGCCTTATGATCTCGAGCCCAACAAGAAAAACCATCCAAAGAGCACTAGAAATCCAGAACTGGCGTTAATTTTGATACGAAATTATTTTGATACACATACATGTATTCAACTGATCAGGAACAGATTATTACGTTTCCTGTAGCGGCATATCTATTCCTATTTTCGGATTTTTAGACATAAGAACACACAAACTTGCAAAAATTATATCTTTAGTTCTGTATATCCAAATTTAGCAAATAATATGTCTATGGATTCACAAAAACGAGTAGAACACAGTGGAGCCATAATTCGGTATTTTTTAGTCTGTTAAAATCACGTTTTATATAGAACCATTTATGGAGTATTTTGAGTATAAAAATTGTTGTGTAAATTATTTTTAAGTGAATCCTTTTGCAAATGGTTGTATATTAAATCCTCTGTATAGTAAGACCAAAATATAATTTTATTCTAGTATAAATAAGACCGTGGCAATTATTTAGTGAAAATGACATTTCCAAGTGTTAGAAAATATTGCTAATTGCTACAATTTCACAAATGGTTGCATTTGTAATCTTGAAAATATAAAATGTTCAGAAATCACTTAATAATGTTCAGAACCTTGTTATAAAAATTTGTACGATAAAAATTGTCATCTTGCATGTTTGCATACTTTGCATGTTTTTGTGTTGCCATTAGTGTTGATCTTGTGTATGTTTTGTCTTGGTTGTTTTGCTTGATAGATTGTGTTGATTGTCAAGTATGTTATTGCGAAGAGTGTACCAACACCACCAACTACTAAGGCAAGTGGAACTATCATCCATGTCCTACTATTTTCATTACACTTAGTGGAATTTTTGTAGTATGCATGATAGGGCTACTATATTACTATGCTATGCTATGTCCTATTAGGAAATCCATCTTCCTTAGTGAAAACATCATAGTTGTAATATGCTTAGCCCTGCTATATACTTGGGGTGGAATACCATGTTATGAATATATGAAGTGTTGGAAAAATATATGTTTTATATAATAAAACAAGTACTCAATGAACCACCTGGGTGGAATGAGGATACTCAATTTTGGACAAGGTGGCAACAAAGGGAACCATGTTTATATGGCTATCTTTTTGTATGTGCACTAGAAGAAAACCACCCAGGTACTTCGAGATTGAACATGTTTCTCATACAGTGGCTTCCGTGTATAGCCACATGCTAAATGGGCTCTGGCTTAGTCAATTACATAGTGGAAGACCCTTGCATTGGTACCTATTCAGGTTAACTAGAATTATGTATTGGAAGTTCCTTACATTGGTGCCTGGTAGATGTGCTAGCATAATGTATTGGGAGGACTTCTATGGAAAGACTTTGTCACATTCTCGATCTGCCGGTACTCCATTTGGTGTATACTTATCCAGCGGCCACTGGTGGCATCAAGACGAGATTGTGTCATGTGGGTAAAGTGTACAACTTCTGCAGAAGATCAAATTCTAAGTACTTAGCCGTGTCCCGATTCTGCACAACTCTGAGCAACTAAGGCCTGAAGCTATGGAAGATCTCGACATTCCAATTTCTCAAAGTAAAACTTGATGGTGTCAACAAGGGATTAGAAGCACTTGGAGTTTGCCAAAGGAGTTCAGAACGATTGTCAAAAGATCAAAACTATTTTGAAAAGATAGGATAAAACTATATTGCTTTCTGCAAATGAGCCTAAACCCTAATTAGACAAATATGCATGTATTGATAGACTCCAACTTATTTCCACATAGTAGTGAAACTTGCCAATACAATTCAAATGTATTGACCCTTGTGGTTGTAACTTATTATGTTGCGGGTTTGTTTTGATGTTAGTGAAGTGTGTTGATTAGGATTACAAGTCTACAACCAACATGATTGCCTGTGGCACTTTGAAGATGAAGGAATCCATGCTATATAGATTTTTCTGTTGCATCATAATGAGATAGCCAATGAGCTGTGTAAGATGTAATGAATTATTTTATTCCTGGTTATAAAGTTGTATTATGACATTTGTTTCTTGATATTACATCTTAAAGTGTGGATGCTAGCTATTGATCCAGGAAATAACATTGTAAACACAGGGATCTCTACATTATCAGGTTGGGACCTCTACAGAAGGACTAAGGATACGGTTCTTTTTATGAAGGTGACGAAGAGCTTGTTGTAAATGGTTACACCCATGCTAGTTGGAACACCGATCTGGATGACTCTAAGTCACAATCTAGATATGTATTTACTTTGAATGGTGCATCAGTGAGCCGGAGGAGTGCTAAGCAAAGCGTTGTGGCGAGATCTTCAACTGAATCGGAATACAAAGCTGCTTCGGAGGCTTCACAAGAGGCAATATGGATGAAGGAGTTCATTATGGAGCTTGGTGTGGTTCCTAGTGCATTGGACCCGATGTCCATCTACTATGACAACATGGGTTCCATAGCAAATGCACAGGAGCCAAGGTCACACAAGAAGCTGAAGCATATCAAGCTACGTTTTCATGCTATTCGCGAGCATGTCTAAGATGGTGACATAAATATTTGCAAAGTACACACATATCTGAATGTGGCAGATCCGTTGACTAAACCTATCCCTAGGGCAAAACATGACCAATACCAGAACGCCATGGGTGTTAGGTATATCACAATGTAATCTAGATTATTGACTCTAGTGCAAGTGTGAGGCTGTTGGAGATATGCCCAAGAGGCAATAATAAAATGGTTATTATTATATCTTTGTGTTTATGATAAATGTTTACATCCCATGCTATAATTGTATTAACATGAAACATTAATACTTGTGTGTTTTATAAACATAAAAGAGTCCCTAGTAAGCCTCTTGTTGAACTAGCTTGTTGATTAATTGATGATCATGGTTTCCTGATCATGGACATTAGATGTTATTAATAACAAGATCATGTCATTAGGAGAATGATGTTATAGACACACTCCTATAGTTAGCGTAGCGTAAAGATCAAGTCATTTAGAGTTCGTTTGTTACAAAGCTTTCAAATACAAAATAACCTAATCCTTCTACCATGAGATCATGTTAATCACCATCACAAGATGGATACTTTGATGACATCAAACACCACTTCATAACTGGGTGGTTATAAAGGTGGCATTAGGTATTCTGAAAGTATGTGTTGAAGCACATGGATCAAGAGTGGGATTTGACCATCCATATGACGGATATATATACTCTGGGGCCTCTCGGTGGAATGTCATCCAATTGGCTTGCAAGAATGTGACTAGGTCACAAGGGATGTCATATCACGAGACGAGTAAAGAGTACTTATCGGTAACGAGATATACCTAGGTATAGAGATACCGATGATCAAACCTCGGATAAGTAAAGTACGCGTGACAAAGGGAATCACTATCGTATGTAAATGGTTCATTCGATCACGAAGTCATCCTAGAAATATGTGGGAGACATTATGGATTTCTAGATCCTAATATTGGATATTGATTGGAGAGGTGTCTCGATCATGTTTGCATAGTTTACGAACCGTAGGGAGACACTTAAGGATTCGATGTTGTTTAAGTAGATATGGAATGTGAGTTGGAGACCAAATGTTGTTCGAAGCCTCATATTGGATCCAGGACATCACGAGGAGATCCGGAATGGTCCGGAGAATAAAATTCATATAAGGAAAGTCAATTTCCGGGGTTCGGAAATGTTTTCGGTGTTTTGACCGGAAGCTTCTAGAATGTTCTAGAAGGTCCACCACCCCCGGGAGGGGGTACTTGGAATGCACCATACCCTGATGGGCTGCGCACATCATACCCTAGGACAACTCGGTCAAGGACTAGGAAGAGAGAAACAAACTCTAGTTTGAAAAGTCAAATCCTAGTTTGAAAAGTCAAATCCTAGTTAGGGAAGGAAAGAAAACCTTGAGGGACAAGTTTGATACATCCAATTTGCATCACCATTATATATCATAATTTGCCTCTATTCATTGATATATGTCTTATTATGAGGTATTACTTATGTCATTTCCATTGTTTTTGCATGTTGGATGATTCTTGGAGGATGGACTGCCGGAGTCTAGATTCTGATGGAAAAAGAGGTGTTTTGATGCAATTACATGAAGATCATAAAAATACCAGAAAAATATGGGAAAATTATATTTTCCTAAGGAAGGACGCATGAAGGGAGGCGTAGAAGGGCCAGTAGTCGACACCCCTAGGCGCTGGTCACTTTGGCGCGCCTAGGGCAGGTGTGGCCCACCTGCTCGGCCTACTACTCTGCCCTCTCGCCTATATCTTCCTCACGAAACTGTAACACCAAGGGAGCGACCACAGATAGATTTCCGCCGCCTCTGCGGGGCGGAAAACACCGAGAGAGAAAGAGCTCTCCGGCAGACAGATTTCTGCCGGGGAAATCCCTTCCCGGAGAGGGGAGATCGTTGCCATCAACACCATCGTCAAGCTAGGCTTCATCGGGATCATCATCATCCACACCATCATCTCCACCAGCACCATCATCACCACTCCATCCTTCTGTAACAATTGTGTTGGATATTGCTTTAGTTCTTAGGGGAAACTTTCCCGGTGTTAATTACTATTGTAGTTGATGCTTGTGAGTGGAACCATTGGATTATTGTTTATGTTCGGATTGTTATTCATCATCATATCATCCTTTATCTTGATCCATATGATGTCTTGTAAGTAGTTCGTCTAGTTCTTGAGGACATGGGAGAAGTCATGTTGTTAGTAGTGGATTTGTGTTGAGTTATTATTCAATGGTTTAGTATTTAAGTTGTGGTGCTATTCTTCTAGTGGTGTCATGTGAACGTCGACTACATGATACTTCGCCATTTATGGACCTAGAGGAATGCATTGTGTATTTGGCTACTAATTGCGGGGTTGCCGGAGTGACAGAAACCTGAACCCCCGTTAGGACACCATTGCATAAGGGAGTGTAGGATCTCCGGTAGAAAGACGTGGATCATCACCTCGAACGAGAAACGCTCACCGGTGGTCATGTTGTAGTCGTAGTGAGAGCAGCGCATTTGTAGTGGCATATAGAATATATGCAGGCGCCCCATATTCAGAGGAGGCTCCACGTCTGGTGCCACCGGCAGGTTCAGCCACCACGAGGGAAGCGGGCGGTCGGGCACCGCTTCTCTGGGGTTGACACGGAGCTCATCGGGATGATGACGACGGCCATGCATGGTGGTTTTTGTGTTGTGGGGTGGTATGGGCCTGGTCCAAGATATCTCGGCGACCCTCCCCTTTTTATGGCTGCGACTAGACGCGACGGGAAACACCAAGAACTGGCGGGAAGCGGCAGAAAAGAGAGGCGGGACACGGCGTGGCTTCTGTAAGACACTAGAAATATGTCGGCATTGGCACTGGCCAAGCGCGGACTGATGGGTCGCACCGCTGGGTGCGGTCGGCCGGACAGGACGGACCTCCTCCCCATATCGAATGCGGCCCGACCCAAACGGACAGAAATAGACCGTTTGGGCGACCAGATGGGTTCGACCAGTGGAGATGCCCTTAGGATTTTCCAGCGAAATACAGAAGGGTCGATGGAAACATCGGACAAGAATCCGTACCTAAAACCATCGCGTGTATAGCATAGTTCGAACGAGAATTCAGCAGATTCAAGCAACCGGATTTCCTACCATGATGGCGAGATAAGGAGTGAGAGAGACTTGCTCGAGTCTGGAAATGGCGTCAATCCACTCCACGGCGCTGTCCCGCTGCCATCAAGGCCCCGCTTCGTCACAACTTAGGACGCGTTTGGTAGTAGGCCTTGAAGGGAATATGCCCGAGAGGCAATAATAAAAGTGGTTATTATCGTATTTCTTATTTATGATAAATGTTTATTTTGCATACTATAATTGTATTAATATGGAATCGTTAATACATGTGTGTTTAATAAACAAAAAGGAAGTTTCTAGTTATGCCTCTCTTATAAACTAGCTCGTTGATTAACAAGATGATCAAAGGTTTCCTAATCATGGACATTGGATGTTGTTAATAACGAGGTCGCAACATTGTTGGAATGATGTGATGGACATTCATCCGAAGTATAGCATTACGATCAAGGTCATTGTGTTTATATTGCTATAACATCATACGAAGTAATCTTAGTCCTTATACCATGAGATCATGTCAATCACTAACACCGGAAGAGTATCTTGATAACATCAAACGTCACACCGTAACAGGGTGATTATAAAGATGGGTTTAGTGCTACGAAGGTGTTATGTTGAGGACCATGGATCAAGAGTAGAATTTGTCCATCCCGATTAAGGAGAGATATACTCTGGGCCCTCTCGGTGATATCACATTAGTTAGCTTGCAAGCAGGTGATTTGATCACTAGAATGTTATATCACGGGAACAAGAAAAGAGTACATGTCGGTAACGAGATAAAATTAGGTATGGAGATACTGATGATAGAATCTCAGACATGTAATATATCGCAAGACAAAGGGATTAAGTTACATGCGTATAAGGTTCACACGATCACAGAAGTCATCGTTGAATATGTGGGAGTCAGTACGGATCTCCAGGTCCCCCTGCTGCTTATTGATCGGAGAGGGGTCTCGATCATGTCTACGTTATTCGCAAACGTAGGGTGACACACTTAAGGGATACCGATACCATTTGGAGCAAATAATATGCCATAGAAAGAAAAAGGAAAGCGCAGGAATTTATTTCACTAGACACTGGAACTGTTTCGGTTGAAATTGCTGAAACTAGTTCTGCATGTGAAATTGAAATGTTATAAGGGGTTTTATGTGAATATTTGTAAATGCAAGAAATTAACAAAATTCTGAATAAATAAATAAAAGAGTTTTATTTAATAAGATATTGCATTAAATTTGGTGGAAATTTAATGGAGGTGAGTGGAATTTTGAGTGAGTGGGAGCTCCACCCACATGCATGTCGAAGAGGTGGGGGCACCACCATGGCTGCCACGCCATGGGATGGGGCTACCCCCTCTCCCTATAAAAGGCACCCCACTCCCTCCTCTCATCTCACACCTCCTCGCGAAGGATCTCTCTCCGCCCTTTAGAATTTCCCCATGGTCTCGGATCAGCGAGATACATGTTCCCGGTGGCTTTTTCTGGAAGGATTTTTTGCTTCCGCTGCTTCGCTGGAGCGAGGGCGCGGAGGTTGTCGGGGTACCCGGACATGTGTGCGA
This sequence comes from Avena insularis, assembly GCA_023614405.1. Lineage (NCBI taxonomy): Eukaryota > Viridiplantae > Streptophyta > Magnoliopsida > Poales > Poaceae > Avena > Avena insularis. Next base: position 334,665,105 of record CM042689.1, on the reverse strand, counting down.
TCACAGATGCACCACTACTTTGCGGTGCTGGACTTGATGGTGCTGGACCGGCTGGACCAGATGGACTTCATCACGATCTTGAGATCGGCAAGCGTTCGACTATATCATCCATGAGTACAACCTCGTTATCGCTATTCGGTCTTCGAGGGTATGTATTCTATGGATGTATGTCCACCCGTTGCTTGTATCTAGTAGATAGATCTTGGTACTTAGTTCCCATCGTAGGAAATTTTTTGTTTTATGCTTGATGTGGCGGAGCTTCAGCATGCCCGGCATTGCCCGGCTCTCTCTGAAATCTTTTGCTAAAGTGGTAGCTGCTAATGAAGGATTAATCAAATTTTTCTGGGCAAAATGCCCGTTGGCCAGGAGCATTCGTATTTTGCCCAGGCTATGTCTCTCAGTTGGTTCCACCACTGGCTGCAAACCCTTCAGTGGTATCAGAGCCAGATCTATGCCTAGATGCTTTGCACGGGTAGTACACATATGAATATGTGGGCGCTTATGGTCATGTTATTACTTCTTCGTTGTACTTTAGATATTTGTGGCATAGTAGGATGAAGCGTCCCGGACAAACTTTACATGTCCTCGCACATGAGACCTGTTCCACGCTTGACATGCAACTAGTTTTGTATAAGTGGCTAGCGGGTGTCTGTCTCTCCTACTATAGTCAATATCTAATTTGCAACGAGTTTTCAATAATTTGGTTATCCTTATTGTGGTTCATGTTCGTAGGTAAGAATGGTTCTATCTTCGAAAGCCCTAAGCCACGTAAAACTGGTAATGGATAAATTAGAAGCGTCTAGTTTAGGTTGTTGCTGGGCTAGTGTCATGATATGGTGATGTTGTAAGTAAAAGTATAAGTCGATACTCTTACAACACACATAACGTGTAAGTTCCATATACCTTGACCTTACACATAAAGGAATGATGGAGATCATACCACGACGCACATGATAACGATCAAGTGCAAGGACCATATCATTTCACTTTTCACATGTGATGTTTGTTGCATCTTATATTGCTTTTTTTATTAGCATAATAAGATGATCCCTCATTTAGATATCAAGATAAAAATGTGTTCTTCCTTAAGTATGCACCGACTATGTTTCGCCACTTCAAGACATCACGTGATGATCGGGTGTACTTGAATCCACGAGCATATCTCGGGTGTAAGACAGTTTTACACATGCGAATACTAAGGTTCTTACTTGGCGAGCCTAGCATGTGCTTACATGGCCTCGGAACACGGACTGAAAGGTTAAGCATGAGTCATATGCTTGATATGATGACCATGTAGATGCTCGCCTTTGAAGCTACACCGACTCACGTGATGATCGGACTTGGTGTAGTGGATTTGGTTCATGTAATCACCAAAAAGACACGAGGGATGTCGTTTTTGAGTGGGAGTTCATTTCTATTTTGGATTAGTAGAACTCAATTTATTATAAATTAAATCAAAGTGAATTTGCATAATTTGTTATAGTAATTGGCATTCGTTCACCACCTTATGATTAGTTGTAATTGAGATAATAGAACTATAGAATTCTGGATATTTACTTTACAAACTGGTATCGTATTGTGTTGAGTGTCAATCTAAAGTTTAAAGTACTATTGCAAACTTTCAGCAAACTCGATTTACTTCGTGAAATTTGATAATTAGTATTAAATCGAGAGTGACAATTCCAGTGTTAGTATCTAAAGTATCATGTTTGCCTCCATGATTCTTGATTTAAATATCGAGATTATCTAGGAGCTGAAATAATTGTTTCAGAAACCATCATGTGTGGCAGATATAACGATATCTGAAACAATGTTTTGGTTGCAATATTATAGAGTATAATATATGTTCTCATATTGGATGAGAATTTGCAAAGGTTGGAGATGCTAGACATCCTAATCATCCAAAAGGGTTTTGGAAAGTAATGTTATACTCACGATTCGCCTTTATAAGCTACATTAGCTTGATCATAAAAGTCATCGTGATAAGGATGAATAGAAGATGTATGTAAAGTGTCTACTACACTAAAAGATTACTAAAGAATGGATTTTGAAAGAACGCCAATCAATTGATGATGGTGATTTACTTCAAAGTGCAAGTCCAAAGGTATTAGTATTTAAATATACACACTTTGGACTATGTGTCATGTATATGGCGCCACTTTTGATGTTGATAGATTCTTTTAAAAATAAAAATAAATGCTGAAAGAGAATCTATAAAATATATTTTGGCAGAAAAGAAAAGACTGGAAATATCTAGTTTAGGTGTATAGATGATATACATGTTATGGTTGTATTCTTTGCTTGTTAAACAATGTGGTTCTTAGGTATTAAATACCGAATTGGTTGGTATGAAATTTCATACAGAACGACACAAATCATGAACCACAATGGCCTAAGTAACTAGCAAGACAATATGTGATAATGTTCATCGAAAACAAACAAGCCGTTGTTTGTATTTCTCGTTGACATCAAAGTCTGCCTTTAAGATTTGTTTTAATAATCATTATTTAAATAAGGTATTATGAGAACAAAGATTGTTCAAATAATTACTGTATTCCATATAAGATGGATGATTTACAAATCTAGTTGGAAAAATCACATCCATAAAAACTAATGCTAAAATGTCGCAAGACAAATGATTGAAAGATGACTTACAAAGTGACATCACCGTTTAAAATATATTGAAAAGAAAACATGAAGAAACTCCATATTCATGGATTTTTGGAGTCTTTGATTTGATCTAGTGACGCTTGTGAGACTTTCCTCGGGATAATTTAAACTTCGTTCAAAGGCCAAAGAAGAAAGAACGACTAAAATATTGAAATTTATACATATCGATATATGTAGTCCATTATGTATAGTCGCAAGCGATGGACTTCAAATTCATATGCTTTCTCCGGAAATTTGAGTGAATATTCATTTAATGAGAAAGAAGTATGAAATATTTGAAAATGTTCAATGATTTTCAAGATGAAGTGGAAAATCATTGTAACAAGAAAATAAATAATTTATGATTTTATCATAAAGGGATTTATTTGAGTTGTAAGTTTAGCAAAACACCTAAATTTGCATCTCCCGAAACACCATAGGAATATGGAGTGTTTGAGATTTGTAATGAAACCTTGTTTGACATGGTTAGATCAAAGGTGTTATTTATAAAACTGACATTATGTTTTAAAAGATTAAAGCTTTAGAGACTACCGCTTTTACACTAAAAAGAGCTCCATCTTGATCCGTTGAAATGACACCATGTAAGTTATGGTTTGGGGTAAAACCCAAGTTGTCCTTTCTTAAATTTTGGTATGTTAAGCATAAGTAAGATGTTTACAACCAAAGTCGGATGAGCATGTCTTTGTAGGTTATTTTGAATAACAATTGGGTATTCCTCCATAACACCGAGGACAAAAGGGTTTGTCGCTTGAAACCTGAAGTTTCTTAAAAAAGGAATTTTTCGCAAAAGTTAAGTGGGAGGACAATAGAACTTTGATAAGGTTAATGAACCTTAGCCATATGTGCTGAGTTGCGCAGCACCCAAAAATGTTCCGGAGGCAGCCACAATGCTCATGGATCACGTGCCTCAAAGGTTGTGGTCACGGAGGTCTAAGTTCCTATTGAACCAAGTAGGTCGGATAAATAATCAAATGCTAAGATTTGAGAGTAAATCATTGTTGTTTGACAATGATGAACCGACTACATGCAAAGAAGCAATGATGGGCCCTGACTCCGTCAAATGGCTTGAAGCCATAAAATCCGTGATAGTTCCATACACGAGAAATCAAGTTTTTTAAACTTGGAAGACCCTCTAGAAAGGTGTAAAAACCTATCGGTCGTATTTGGATCTATAAAGAAACAGACATAGATGTTTCACATCTATGAAATAGTCAACATATCGTAAAGTATTTTACGACAATGTTCAAGGAGTTGACTATGACAAGATTTGATCTTTCATAGCGATATTTAGTCTGGACGGATTAAAGTAGAAACCACTACATATAATTTGGTATATGGTAGATGAATAAACAAAACAAAGTTCTTCTAATAGAATGGTTACCTAGGACGTGTGCATCATACAATCCAAAGGGTTTTGTTTATTCAAAGGATGCTAAAAATGGCATGCAAACTTCAATGGTTGAAGTAAGCATCGCGGAGTTGGAATCTTCGCCGTGATGAAATTGTTAAAGGAGTTTTCATCAGGAGATGATGAAGATGCTTGCATTTGCAAGAAATTAAGTGGAAGCGCTGAGAAATATTTCTAATACATTATGTGGAGGACATATTGTTGATTGAAAATGATGTATCTTTTATTGACAAAGGTTAAGAATTTCATTTCGATAAAAGACTTAGGTAAAACCCGAATATTTAGCATAAATGTCTACATGGATAGACTGTGACGCTAATATGGTTATGCCAAACGTACATATATGAGATATTGAAGGAGTTCAATATAGAAACGATGAGAAAAGAGTATTGTCGCATGGAAAAGAATTGAAATCAAGATTCAAGTGTTTCCACACTTGATAAGTGAAACAATATTCAAGTGATTTGACACTTGATGAGTGAAATCACAAGAATGTTTTGATCAATCATACCATGATATGTACACATCCAGATATGTCCTATGCTCTAAGTGTTATGAGCATATACCAGAATGAATCATAAAATGATCATTGGACGATAGTAAGGATATTCTTATACTCTTTTGAAAGAATTAAGAATATATTCTATTTGTATAAGAGACAAATAGTTCATTGAAAAATGAAACTAGTTTTGTCACAAGATACAAATTAAGTTTATCTCAATTTAAACTATGGGTGGCACAATGAAATGAAAAGGAGTTTCCATGATGGATTAGGATGAATTCCAAAGTTAAGACATTGTGACAGATACTACAACAAAAGGCTAAGTATATAACTGCTACAATAGCAGCAAAGGAGGGCATTTGTGTCAAGTAGTTTGTTATCAAACTAAGGTGTGGTTCGCAACGGGCTAACACTAAAGATATATTGTACGACAATAGTATCGACATGATTTAACCCCAAGAAACTAAAGGTCTCACCCAAATACCAAATTTATACAATGCCATCTCATTGGAGAATGAGTGATGCGTGAAGACACAAATACATGCAAATACACACGGACCTAAAAGCTTCAGATCCGTAGATTATGTTAACCACTTGCAATCATGTATATGGAACACCAGAAAGCCATAGGTGTTCAATACGCAAAGTTTTCAAACTAGATTATTGTCTCTAGTGCAAGTGGGAGACTGAAGGGAATATGCCCGAGAGGCAATAATAAAAGTGGTTATTATCGTATTCTTTATTTATGATAAATGTTTATTTTGCATGCTATAATTGTATTAATACGAAAACGTTAATACATGTGTATTTAATAAACAAAAAGGAAGTTCCTAGTTATGCCTCTCTTATAAACTAGCTCGTTGATTAACAAGATGATCAAAGGTTTCCTAATCATGGACATTGGATGTTGTTAATAATAAGGTCGCAACATTGTTGGAATGATGTGATGAACATTCATCTGAAGTATAGCATTACGATCAAGGTCATTCTGTTTATATTGCTATAATATCATACGAAGTAATCTTAGTCCTTAGAACATGAGATCATGTCAATCACTAACACCGGAAGAATATCTTGATAACATCAAACGTCACACCGTAATAGGGTGATTATAAAGATGGGTTCAGTGCTACGAAGGTTTTATGTTGAGGCTCATGGATCAAGAGTGGAATTTGTCCATCCCGATGATGGAGATATATACTCTAGGCCCTCTCGATGATATCACATTAGTTAGCTTGCAAGCAAGTGATTTGATCACTAGAATGTTATATCATGGGAACGAGAAAAGAGTACATGTCGGTAACGAGATCAAACTAGCTATGGAGATACCAATGATCGAATCTCGGACATGTAATATATCGCGAGTCAAAGGGATTGAGTTACATGCGTATAAGGTTCACATGATCACAGAAGTCATCGTTGAATATGTGGGACTCAGTATAGATCTCCAGGTCCCGCTGCTGCTTATTGATCGGAGAGGGGTCTCGATCATGTCTACATTATTCGCAAACGTAGGGTGACACACTTAAGGGATACCGACACCATTTGGAGCAAATAATATGCCAGAGAAAGAAAAAGGAAAGCGCAGGAATTTATTTCACTAGACACCGGAACTGTTTCGGTTGAAATTGCTGAAACTGGTTCTGCATGTGAAATTGAAATGTTATAAAGGGTTTTATGTGAATATTTGTAAATTCAAGTAATTAAAAAAAATCTGAATAAATAAATAAAAGAGTTTTATTTAATGAGATATTGCATTAAATTTGGTGGAAATTTAATGGAGGTAAGTGGAATTTTGAGTGGGTGGCTATTTATGTGAGTGGGAGCTCCACCCACATGCATGTGGAAGAGGTGGGGGCACCTCCATGGCTGCCACGCCATGGGATGGGGCTACCCCCTCTCCCTATAAAAGGCACCCCACTCCCTCCTCTCATCTCACACCTCCTCGCGAAGGATCTCTCTCCGCCCTTTAGAATTTCCCCATGGTCTCAGATCAGCGAGATACATATTTCCGGTGGCTTTTTCTGGAAGGATTTTTTGCTTCTGCTGCTTCGCTGGAGCGAGGACGCGGAGGTTGTGGGGTACCGGAACGTGTGTGCGATCACGGATGCACCACTGCTTTGCGGTGCTGGACTTGATGGTGCTGGACCGGCTGGACCAGATGGACTTCATCACGATCTTGAGATCGGCAAGCGTTCGACTATATCATCCATGAGTACAACCTCGTTATCGCTATTTGGTCTTCGAGGGTATGTATTCTATGGATGTATATTCACCCGTTGATTGTATCTAGTAGATAGATCTTGGTACTTAGTTCCCATCGTAGGAATTTTTTTGTTTTCTATGCTGCGAACCCTACAGGCCTAGCCAGCCCGTGCCGTTTGGTTGCCCACTTGCAATTTTGGGATGCGTCGGCGTGAACATTAAAGCACCCCGCAGCTATACCCAACTAAAATGCTACATTCGAGTATTTCCGTGGAGCCAAGCTTGTTCTGTGCCCACCTGGTGCAGAAGCGACTATCCCTGTATGAGCACGACCGACGATGGCGATGGTGAAAGTTTTTCAGTTGTAGCGAAAAGTGGGGTGAGAGAGATTCGATCACCTCCTACCGAAACCCTCTCCTATTTCTACCCAGCCCGCTCACCGCCCGAATCGAACCCGCCATTTTATCCCCCATATTGAGCATTGTTTCTCGGTTCGTCAGCGTCAGGTGAGGGACTCCATCTTCTATGGTCTTCAGCGACTGCGGCGTGAAGACTACTTCCTCCTCGTCTGACAGTTCTGATACGTTCACCACCTCTAGCAATGGGAGTAAGTCACCTCACCAGGTTCTTAGATATGCAATCCCACTAGGGTTCTTAGATCGTTGATTCAGTTGTTGCTTTGATCCGTAGCCGTGATGTGTTGTAGATTGTACGTAGAATTATAGCATTGATCATATGTACGTTCTAGCATGATTCGGGGCGCCGATCTGCTGTACACTGTAGCATGATTTGTAGCCTTGGTATGTTGTTCACTTTTCTTCCTTCGTAGCCTTCATCTGCTTCATCTACCATAGATTGTAGATTATTTCATACCGTTTGTCTGCCGCAAGTTGTAACTTGATTCGTAGCTACGTTAACCTTTCACTTGTATGTCTTGTCTTGTGTGATGAATGTAGGACTTGTTCTACTATGAATTTCTCCATGTGATGATCCCTATTGGGGACTCCCAAATCCCTTGATATGTGGATGACAGTCAGCCCATTGACTCTAAATGCGGTGGAGCCTAGAATAACGACCCATTGACTCTGAATGCGGTGGAGCCTAAAATAACGGCCCCTGGTAGTGCAATTGTTTCTCTTGACCCCATGTGCAAAATTTGGTCACCACACTTGCTGCAAAAGTTGCAGCAAAGCTGGCAAATGCGCGGAAGAAGGCACAAATAAAGGGGACCGTAAAATGACTCCCATACATGTTCACCTTCGCGCTGAACAAGATGTGTGAGATCGTCAAGAGCGATGTCATGACTAAAAAGGGATTTAAGATATCCATTTGAATGCATGCGCTAAGGCTTTGTTCGAGCACTGCGACACTGAGCTTTTAGGAACCCAGGTGTACAACCATATGAGGAAGTAGAGGATGCATTGGATCCAGATTAGCAAGCCGCGAGACCTAAACGGCGTGTAGTGGTGTGAGGACACCTACGCGATTCTTCTTGCCGGTGAGCACTTCCATGAGCATCTTCAGGTTAGCACACATAATCACACCCTTCCCCAACAATTGTCTCACATTATCACTGCTATCCACATCTAACTTTATCTCTTCAGAGCACCTCATGGACACCGAATACCCGAACAAGCACATCCACAACTATGTCCAGATTCATACCATCTTCTCCTACGATCTTGCCACAAGAAGTTATGCCATTGGGTCAGGGGATCCCCTTGGTACTCCTGCAGCTGAGGACGACGACACCCAATAATCCGACAACATGATCCTGGATGCCCCGACAAGCCTGCCGATGCTAGGGCGACTACTAGTCTTGTTGCTAATCGGAAGATGAAGAGGGGTGTGCTAGGAGATGATGAGATCCAAGCCTTCACCAGCATGTCAGACGCTATCAAGAACAGCGCGCAGGCCATTAGGGACAACAAGCCAACTAAACTGTGGTAGGTAGGATGACACCCACTTTTACTATGGTGGTAGGTTAACACCATGTATTGTTAGAATGAACTTGTGACCCTATTTTGGAAATGATCATATACGCACCTGTTACTATGAAGTTGTGATGGTAGTTATGAAAGCTAGATGCTTATGATGATCTTGTAATATGTAGCTTTACATGTTTTTCTCGTGGGCGTAGAGACTACTATGTGGTATACGTAGATAGATATCATGGAGTATTTGTCGGCCACTGGTTGAGAGCCTCCGGTGGAGATGCTTTTAGTACAAAGTACTCATCAATCTCATCTTGGGCCCTAGTTCCTCCCTCGTCACGCGGTCATGACCTGGTCCTGAGGCAAGACCACATTGTGCGCCTAGTTGCAGTCTCGTCGACGCCGGCCCAAGACAGACCCTAACTCGCCGCCACTTTCATGCGGAATGTTACATTTTGCCGCCCGCTGGCGGCACGGGCGGGCGCACCCTAGTTGGGCCGACGTAGTTCGCGTTAGTTTTTTCCTTCTATTTTTATTTTTATCTATTTTTATTTTATTTTTGTTTACGTTTTTTAAAAAGTTCATTATTTTTTCAAAAAATTACATTTTTCCCAAATTTTGGTTCATGGTTTTTGAATTTTTTCATGTTTTATAAATTTTGGTTCATGGTTTTTGATTTTTTTCATGTTTTATAAATTTTGGTTCATGGTTTTTGAATTTGGTTCGTTTTTCTTTTTGAAATTGGTTCTCATGAAACTGGACATGATTTTTGAAAATGGTTCATGTTGATTCATGATTTTTGAATTTTTTCTTTTCAGTTTTGAATTTTTTCATAATATTTCAAAATCCTTCACAAATATTTGAAAATGTTCACAATTCTTAAATCATTATTACAGAAAATGTAACAGAAAAGAGAAACGGAAAAAGAAAGAAGAAAAAAACAAAAACAAAAGGGATTCTCATCTACTGGACCGACCCAGTTACCGCGCCTTCAGGCGGCGCGCATTGCGCCGCTCGAAGCGGCATATAGCACTGCCCCGGTAAAGGGTTAATTTGGCAAAGCACAAAGTGGAACCCGGATAGGTCATAGGTGCGTGCCTCCACTTCCGGTCACGGTTTCCTCATCGCCGCCTCCGCCCCTGGAAAGCAAATTTCTAGGGTTCCCTTCTCCTCTCACGGGAAGCAAAAATCTTCGGGGGATCAAGGCGCTTCTCCCCCCACCTCCTCCGGCGCCATACTCTCCGCGCCAGCTCGATTTGGTAAGCCAGCTCTTGCAGATCATGGGTGGATTTATCTCCCCTCCCTTGGATATCGGTGAACACAGTTGTGCCATTGTGTGTGCCCTGTTGACTATTGTGCAAAATTATAGCAAGGAATGGTGGTTTAGTTCTGAAAATTGCTACCCAATGGGAAACTACTCACCGATGAGGAATGGTTGGCGATTCCTGTAAAAGGATGAGGACAATCGTTCTCAGTCAGACGAGATACTTGTTTAGGAGTTACTCTTTCGAAGGTAGATACATTGAATTAAGTATATGTAAGAGTTCAGTGTTTCAGTTGGGCATATCAGTTTACAAGCACAAGTAGCTAGTTCCGTGGAGCAACATTTGGAGGAGAAAATGATTTCACAACTGACATTATCCTGTGTCAAAGATTTCTAAAAAAATGGTGAATTTCATATCTTGTAAGCATAAGGCCCCGATTGGATTGTCGTTTTTTAACAAAAACTGCCGGATTATACGGACATCTCCTTCTTAACCTCTTCACAAAATAAAAACGACCGGACTAAAAAACAACGATCCAAGCGAGGCCTAAAGATGTTTTTTTATAGAATATAAATGCATCGGTTCATTTTGTAGAGTTACTTTCTTATGGAAGGTCTCCTGATAAAATGGGAAGCTTTCCTGCCGTGTATCCGAATTTTTGGCTGCGATCTTCTGTGGCATTTTCTCAACTAATTTCATGAGTTTTTTTACCACAGGGAAGAGTAGACCATGTCTTCAAGGGCAAGAGGAGGTGTGCGTCGTGGCCGAGGGCAAGGCCGTGGGAGCGCTGCTGTGGCAGAAAATTACATGGATCACCATGAAACACCTGTACCTTCTTCGCCGTGTACCACTTCTGATAGAGAGGACAATGTCGAGTTCACCCCGGAACAAGCCCCTGTGGATTGTTATATAGGTCACGTGGAACCTGCATCCAGTACACTACTCAATCCTAAGATTAACCACCGTTCCGATGCAATTTTTGGTGATCAGGTTAATCTAAGTACAAGAAATTCTGCCTTGTTTCATGGATAGCAAGTTAGTCGGCTGAGAATAAATTTTGCATTAGAAGTATAATACTGAAATCTATATTGTTGCAGGCTGTGGATCAGTTGAAGCTGCGTCACCACAAACCACTAAAATTTCATGAGAGATATCGTCCCTATTTGAGAGATGCGGGACTTCTTGGGCTCTCACAAATTTGCCAGAAAATGCCTCAGTTGGATAAGGCCTTGATTACTGCTCTTGTTGAGCGTTGGAGGCCAGAGACCCACAGCTTCCACTTGGCTTCCGGGGAGATGACAGTTACACTTCAAGATGTTGCAATGTTGTTTGCTCTTCCTATTGACGGCCGTCCTGTTTGTTCTACTACGGATCATGATTATGGGCAGATGGTCGTTGATTGTCTGGGTCATGATCCAAGAGGTCCATCAATGCCTGGAAAGTCCTTCTTGCATTACAAATGGCTGAAGAAACACTTCTACGAGTTACCAGAAGGGGCTGATGAGCAGACAGTTCAGAGGCATGTTCGAGCATATATCCTCAGCCTCTTATGTGGGGTGCTCTTTCCAGACGGGACAGGAAGGATGAGTCTGATATATCTTCCACTGATTGCTGATCTCTCCCTTGTTGGAACATACAGCTGGGGCTCTGCGGCCGTCGCCTTCCTATACCGAGCTCTTTGCTCTGTTTCATCCTCCCACAATATCAAGAACATTGGTGGTTCGTTGCTTCTCTTGCAGCTTTGGAGCTGGGAGCACTCCCATGTTGGCAGACCATTGGCTCGTTCTCCCCTATGCATGGAGACAGATATCCCACAAGACTTGCCCCCAATTGGCTTCCGTTGGGTGGGTGCTCGTGCTCAAAGTGAGAATGCTACTCGCTGTCTTAAGCAGTACAGAGATGAGCTAAACCTGCAGCGAGCAGATCAGTTGAAATGGGAACCATACATGCTCATTGAGTCATCGAGCTTACCACCACTCTGCACAAAGGACGCTGACCTGTGGATTACTCAAGCACCATTAATAAATTTTCCTATAGTTGAGATGTATCTGCCTGAGCGAGTGATGCGGCAATTTGGACTCCGCCAATGCATTCCACCACCTTTTCGACCAACACTACAGACATTACATCGTATTAGTCGACGCGGTAGAGAGCGTGAAAACTGGGAAGATACGCATCATGAGTATATTCAGGAATGGGAAGCACGGCGGCATCGCATATTTCGGGAGGCTGAGCAATATGATTTGTCATCTTATGACGAGTATCTGCAGTGGTATTCCGGAGCTACACGGAGGTATCTTGTGCCATCAACCAGTGATGATGCTGAAGCAGGACTCTTATCTCCACCCGATGATTCCTCTGATCTTCAATACAGAGCCAAGTCTCCTATGATCCGCAAAGCGGTAAACCTAAATTGCTCATTACATTCATACGATTGCATCCTGCAGTTGACTGAACTAATATTTATCTCCAGTAGTAATGATAAAATTTGAGTTGAAGCTTAATCAGTATCGAACATGAATTTATGTCCTGTAGGTTGATAAGCTGCATGGTATGATGAAGAAGGCCAAGACAGCCATGTCATCCACTGCTGATACGGCCACACAAGCCTTAGTTTTTGAATTTCTGCACGGTTTTGAAGACGTCCTCCATGATCTAGGTGAGATGAAGGAAAAGAGTGGCCCACCTTTTGGTTCAGCTACTGGCTCATATGTCGACTCAGCTGCCACCCATCACGAGCCTCTGCTTTTACCTGAAGCTGAACAGAACATCATCATAAGCGAGAATCCAGAAGCTCAGTACCAGGAAGACGGGGACCTTGACACAGCGGAGCAGACTACATTGGCCCTGGAACGTATGGACGAGGAGAACAATTTGCTACTGGCAGTGGATGAAGATTGTGCAACCATTGAGGACTGTGAGACAGCAGATTATGTTTTTCCACAGCACGACGACGATGTCGATCAGGCTGGATATCCCGGTGAAATGGAGCATAGTGTAGTTGTGGTGGAACCTATGTCTACGTGTGAGGAAAACAACGGTTCCGACCCAGCGCCCTCTCCTGGACCTTCATCGCCGGCGCTGGAAGCAACATGCCAAGGTGCCGCCGTGCCATGTCGTCCGCAACAGAGCGACGTTGTCAAGCTGGAAGTTGAAGGTGTAGCAACGGCGAAAGATATGGATGCGGGGAACAGCGGCAGCGGCTGCGATGGTGGTTCTCCGTCCAACCCTTAGTTGGTTCTTTTGCAGGAAGTGGAGGAAGATTGTGCTGTGCGCGCAGCTTCGTTAGCCATCTGCTCAACTTCAGTGTCGCGTATGTAGTGGTCTGAATTTAGATACCATTTTTTTTGGAGGTTCAGTGTGGTTAGAGTACTATTGCTGATGTTATTGCCCGATTCGTGGTGGGTGTGCCATGGTTATCTATTCCAATCAGACACCCAGGTTTTGTGACTAGTTATTTATCATGTCGTAGCTTGCATATCACTTGATATTATCTCTGGCCGATTGAGGAAAAATTGAAGAGCTTGGCATGCCGTGTGTGTCCATCATCAGTGTCGCCCTAGGCGGAACCACTGAACGATGTGCGTCGTTGCCGAGAGCCTGTACCGCTGCTGCTGCTGTCAAAGGCAAACGCGACAAGTACCTACTCCGGCGGAGAAAAAAAAAGGAATATTGGGCTTTCATACCGCACAGATGAACAAGCCCGGGACGTGGTGGAGGAGACGACGGAGTCCGGAGTCCAGTAGACAAGTGGCGTGGCCCCGCGCCCCACATGGCAGCCGGCCGGTCCGATTGCTGACCCCCGGGAACGGCGACGATGAGACGAGACTTTTCGGTCCGTTCCGTTCCGCGGCGCTCTCGTCTCTCCCTCTCCCTCTCCCTCCACACCCGGTCCGTGCCGCCACCAAGTTTTCAACACCTGCTCTCCGGCCCGGCTCTCGTCACCTGCCTACGAACCCTAGCGGGAGAAGAGAAGACACTGCAGCCCCATTATCATTTTCTACTAGGGAGCAGCTCTCATCCTTCGGGTTCGTTTCCACCCAGCCCAGCCATGGACGAGATCATGAAGGCGTTCGATCACACCGTCCGGGGGATGTAAGACCGGAATTTCCCCTCTCTTTTTTTTTTCTACTCGTTAATTCCCCCCCGCCGCCTCCTTGTGCGCGCTGACCTCGAAAATGTTCCTTCCCCAGAAAGAGAGAGGTCAATCTCAGGGTGCTCAAGGTGCCAGAAATCGAGCAGAAGGTTTTAATCTCACCATCATGTTTCTACTCCTCCCCCTGCATTTATTTCTTCGACGGTGTGTTCCGTGTTTATTATTACCAGCTTAATTCCTGACTCGTTTCTACGACAGGTCCTTGACGCCACCAGCGATGAGCCGTGGGGGCCTCACGGTTCAGACATGGCGGACATCGCACGGGCCACCAACAAACCGTCAGTGCACCAAATACCTCAATTTTCCGTTCCTCACTTTCTTTCCTCTGTAAATTCAGGGCATTGAGCTGGGGGCACATCTTGATCGCCATCGTTCTGCTTGCTTGCTTGCAGTGGGGAATGCCAAATAATCATGGACGTGCTATGGCAGCGAATGGGGAACACTGATGCGAATTGGCGTCACCTCTATAAGGTGATAATAAGCTCGATTTGGAACTGTTTGTCTGTTTGGATTGTTCCTTAGTGACAGGCTGTCCGTTCCACTTAACAGGCATTGGCTGTGGTCGAGTACCTTCTGGCTAATGGCACCGAGCGTGCAGTGGACGGAATTGTTGAAAACAGCGCACAAATCGCGGTATGTGCTCTCCTGTGGTGGCTCTTTTCAGTGGGTATATATGGTTCCTTCTCTGTATTATTATCATTGCCTGATGCTGATTTTTCTTTTGGAAGGCACTCACAAAATTCGAATTTGTGGAGCCCAATGGAAAAGATGTCGGTCTCAATGTGCGCAAGAAGGCCGAAACTGTTCTAGCAGTTGTGGATGACAGGGAGAAGCTTGAACAGGTTAGGGAAAAGGCTGCTTCTACCAGGGACAAGTGAGACATTTCATGCCCTGACTTATTTTGCATTCTGTGAATAAAACTCTTCCCGTTGTTGGTACACTTGATGTTTACACGGCTCATATGTTTAGGTACTTGGGTGTATCATCAACTGGAATGTCATACAAATCAAGCGCGGCATCATTTGGCAATGGAAGCTACTCCGCTGGTAGTCGCACAGGTGGTTCAACGGGAACTGCCTCATTCAGGGATAGCTACATTGCCACAGAAAGGAGCAAGAGCAGTAAAGATGCAATGTCAAGTCACAGAAGCACTAGGCACAGGTCAAAAGAATCTACTAAGAGGGTAAGTCGCTCTAAATCGGAAAAAGGAGGCTCCAAATCATTGTCGGATGCACGTGCCACACCTGGAGTTCCAAGTTCAGAGAAAGGAAAGAATGAGGATAAGGGAGACGACTTCAATCCACGTGGATCTTCCACATCTGGTCAGTATTTCCTCACTGCATATCTAACAATTTGGTTAGATTATATGATTACCATGGTTTGCCTGTCTCGGTAGCCACTATTATAAACTTTTTCTAACATGTTATGCACTTATTATGCTGGCATCACTATCATTCTGCTTATCGGACAAGATAGCTAAGAGCTTTTTTTCGGCATACCCACAATAGTGTTGTCGGCTGTTTTTGTTAGACATGTCATTCATACTCACAGTAGTACCTACCAAACTAGTTAGCTAGGACGCAAAGTACTTATGTGTATTTTCTTTTATATGACATATGGACCATAGTGCTGCCCGCTGTTTTTCTCACTTAGATTTATTCTTCGAATGCAGCTGGAAAAGCTAATGTGAGCTCTAATCATTTGGATCTCTTTGGGCCAAACTTAATGGACGACCTTGTTGATACCACTAAATCTACTTCAACAAAAATGCAAATGGGCAGTGATGCTGTACCAGAAATTGATTTATTTGCTGATGCAAAATTCCAGTCAGCCAATGCTCCATTGGAGGGAGCAACAGCAAGTGGTTCTCAAGCTCGGGTATGTTTTCCTTACCTAGCAACATATTTGTAGCACAAGTCATTTTCAAGTCTTACGGGATTTGAGATAAGATGCTGCATAAATATGATATATTAATTTCATAAAAAGAGAATGCAACAATTCTGAAGATTCATGACACTCATTGTTCTATATATACATCCACATATTTAATGATATAACACTTTGTAAATATCTATGGGTTCAATGATTTAAAAAAAATTCTAACTCATTATCTGAAACGACACGATCCGAAAAGTTTACATCTCTATGTAGTGCTAATCTCTGGATTGGTTCATTAGAACACATGGTATCGATAAATATCAAAGTTGAACAAAGTATCATAAATATAACGCATGATCCAAAATTTGCAATTATTATATCTTCGCATAGCATGAAATTATCTAAAATAAAACTTAAGTAGCAACGGAAAACCCATAAATAAAGTAGATCCCCATTCTTTAGTTGTGCCACAGGCGAACAAATGTCGAGTAGACTCTCACGACCTATGCGATCACTCTAAGAATCAGAATAAACTGCAACACAAATGGTTTGTTTCAATACTTCGAATGTATTGACAAGTAGAGCTAAAGTGAGTATAACAAACCTAGCAAGTACATGCATATTTGGCTAGGTGGAGTTTAGGATTATTTGCGGAAAGTAATTACTTTTACCCTATCAAATTACTTATAATCACACAATCCAATTAATTTCATCCTCAAATTGTAAAAAATTAAGAAATTGGGATGTACGAGAATCATAGCTTCCAAATCTAGTTGTTCGAATTATTTATAACCGGGGACATGACTAAGTATTTAGATTGACACTTTGGAGAGGTTTGCACACTTTACCCATGTGACCTGATAACTCTTTTACCACTACACTCATTTTGCTCCATGGTTGCGAAAGTCCAAGACAAAACCGTTCGGAAAGTAGTTCCTCAAACTCGACACACACTTGTTCCAACCTATAAAAAACACTACATCTGTGACTACGTGGGTTTGAGTCAACCTACTAGGTGAAACCAACACCTATTCACATTGGTATATGGTTGCACACGTAACCTAACAAAATTAAAACCAATTTTCCACTTCATACTAACCGGTGATCCACACCATAAAATTCCACTTAGATGACCAACATACCAATTCGCCAGTGTGATTTATTAATTAATGTTGTTTTCATTGAATATTAAAAATATACATTTTAAAATTCGCAATAATCATGACATGGTCTCATGTCTGTCTAAATGAACTTAGGTAATGACTACACATACATGACTCAAACTAACAAGGCATAGTACGACGCAACATGGGACATAGCATAACATATAAATAAATATTCTTACACATGTAATTCTACAAAACAACTAAAATGCATAGGAAAAATAACAAGACTTTTATGAACAAGATAGCACAATTTACTTTGTTTGCAGAATTCAAAAGCACAATCCTCACAGTAGCAGGCGTTGCACACCTCACAATATACAATGATAACATCGAAATAAATAATAATATGTTGTGTTGCTATGTGTTGTTATTTATTTCGATGTTATCTAATCGTCTATTGTGAGTGCAACGCCTGCTGTTGAGAGGATTGCACTTTTGACTCCTGCAACCAAAGCAAGTGATGCTATCTTGTTCATAAAAAGTCCTATTATTCTTTTATGCATTGTAGTTATTTTTTGTACAATTACATGTATAGGATTATTTATTTATGTGATATGCTATGTCCCATGTTGTGTCGTACTATGCCTTGTTAGTTTGAGCTATCGTATGTATATGCTTGGCTATGCTTACTTAAACGGAAATGAGATCATATTGTGAATTTTAAAGTGTATGTTGGTTATCTGAATGAAACAACATTAATTAATGAATCTTCTGAGCGATTGAATGAAACAACATTAATTAATGAATCTTCTGAGGGATTGTATGTTGGTTATTTGAATGGGAATTTATGGTGTTAACCGCCGCCTAGGTATCAAGAGGAAGGATTGGTTTTTTAATTTTGGTAGCGTACGTATGTAACCATGTGCCAATGTGAATGGAAGAGTGTGGATTCACTACCCACATGGGTAGCTACCCACCCATGGTTATACGACGATTTAAACAAAATGGACCAATTTTAGTTTGTTTCCTAGTAGAACGTGGTTTTCTGGAGTACAAAAGTGGTTTCGGAAATTTTGTTCGAATTTGTTTTAGTCAAAGTCAACTCACGTGGCAAAAAGTCAACCCCGCCGTTGACTTTGACCAAAACAAATTCAAACCAAATTTCTAAAACCAGTTCTGTACTATAGAAATCCATGTTCTACTAGGAAAACATGCTAAAATTGATCCATGTTGCATAAATCGCTGTATACCCATGGGTGGATAGCTACCCATGTGAGTAGCAAGCCTATTCTGCTTAGTAGTTTATGGTGACTCGAATCCACGTAGTCAGAGATGTAGTAATTTTTTGTATAGGTTGGAACAGTGCGTGTCGGGTTTGGGAAACTACTTCCCGAACAGTTTTGTCTTGGACTTCTCCCGACCATTGCGCAAAATGAGTACAGTGGTAAAAGGGGTTGACCAGGTCATATGGGTAAATTGTGCAAATCTTTGCAGAGTGTCAATCTAAATACTTAGTTGTATTCTGGGTTATGGGCAATTCGAGCAACTAGATTTGTAAGTTATGACATGTTTCTCACTCTATCTCAATTTCTTAAAATTTGAGGGTTATCTTAATTTACTTGTGCGATTAAAAATAAATTGATAAAATGATGGGGTAAAAGTAACTTCTATCCGCAAACAAGTCTAAACTCCACATAGTCAAATATGGTTGTAGTTTCTAGGTTTGTTATACTTTTCTTTAGCTCTACTTGCCAATATATTCAAAGTATCGACCCAAAACTTTTGGCTGCAACGTATTATGTATGTTTTAGGTTATTCTGATTCTCAGTGATTGCATAGGTTGGGAGACTCCACTCGATATTTGTCCGCCTGTGGCACAATTTAAGAATGGAGATCAATTTTATTTATAGCTTTTCCATTGCTACTTAAGTTTTATTTGAGATAGTTCCATGTTATACGAAGATGTAGTAATTGCAAATTCAGGATCATGCGTTATATTTATGATACACTACTAAATTTTGATATTTATTGATACTATGTGTGCTAATGAACCCATCCAGAGATTAGCACTGTATATAGAGATGCAAACTTTTCAGGTCGTGTCATTTCATTATCTCTATCCAAATGTCATTGCAGGACAAGGTTGATCTGTTTGCTGGCAGGTCATCTTTTGGTGGCTCCACTACATCAGACACAGAGTTCTCAGTACGTGGTACTCCCGAAAAACATTCAGAGCAAAAAGGTTCTTCCCCTGCACATCATTCTGCCTCTTATTTTGATCCCTTCCAGCCATCCTTTCCGACATTATTCTCTTCAGACACAGAGTTTTCAGTGCGTGACACGCCAAGCAAATATTCACAAGGAAAGCCTCCCGCGTTTGAAAATTCAAGTAAAGAAGGTTTCGATCCCTTCACTGCAATTGCACAGAGGAATAAGAGTTCTGGTTGCACTCCTACAGGGGAGTTGAACTTTGGTGCCTTTACGTCACACAAGGAATCGCGTGCATTAAGTGCCACTGGATCCATGATCAAGTCGCTCGCAGAGCTGAAGCATGCCTCCATGTCAGCATCAAAACCAGCTGCGAAGAAAGAGACTTTTCAGGTCAAATCTGGCATATGGGCCGACTCTTTGAGCCGTGGGTTGATTGATTTGAATATAGCTGACCGTAAGTATCTTCGCTTCCTAATGCTGATTTATTTGTCCTTTTGACTTTTTCATACCCACGTGGTCGCCACTGCCTCAAATTTGTGTACATCTGTTGCAAAATTATTAAAAATTCCATAACCTGGGGTCCTGGTTGCAGTTTAGTACATGCATAAAAATGAGGTGTAGTTTCAGTTACCTTGATTTGTACACTCTCCGTTCCGATTATAAAAAGTTCTGGCATTTTTCTGAATCGCATGTGTGTCTGTTCACTTATTTCTGTCCATTTATAGTCTATATTAAGATAGTTCAATACAAGGAGGTGTGTTTCTTTTGCCTACTGGAATCATGGAGTAGGAAAGATGCCTACTGGAGTAATGTGCTAAATATTCTAGATGCGCACCAGGAAGGTGCATTTTTTCTTGATCCTATCTTAGTATAGCTTATGATCACTCTACTGTTGTTACGTGCAGCGAAGAAGGTCGATCTTCCAGGAGCTGGGGTCGTTGGGCGGCTGAGCGACAGCTCTGAGGAGAAAGGCCCAGCTGTTCCATGGTACATGGAGGCGGCAACTGGCACTGGATCCGACCTTGTGAGGCCTAATTTTCCACCCTCGACAGGAATAGATAGCCTTTTCCAGCAGCAGCATTTTGGAAACTTGAGGTGATCCTTGTCCAGGGTTTATTCTCCATTAGACCATTACCATGAGTTGGCATGTCTTCTGATCCATGGTTCCTGCCATACTGATTACTGATTGCACCTGCTCATGTTCTAACACGTGAACACTCGGTCCTATGCCATGATCGGTGGAAATTGGTTTGTCACACCATGATGTGCTGTAACTTTGTAAGTATGTATGTATTATCAAGTAAGTATATTTTGTGCTGAGTGTATAGATAAAATTACGGGATAATAAGATCGTGCAAGGCCCAGTTTGGTGTGCCTTAGGTTTTGCTGGAGGAGCGTTTCGTTGAGAACTTCATATACTACACTGTGACCTGACGTTGTTGGAACTGTACGTTTCTAACGGCTGTGCCTGTTGATTCAGACACATCGAGCCTTCCAGTGTTCATAATTTCCTTCTTTGCCGTCTACTCCTGTGCATTCCTACTCGGCGCAGGTGAACTTTAGATTTGGACAAAACTGAAGACATCCATGAGCTCAAAAGGCTGAGAGCAAAATAGTGTAGCATTGCTTATTACACCAACCACGTCGCCAATTGAAAATGTTTGCAATGTAGAGCACGAATGCCATGAACCATTATTTACATTATCGGAGAGAAACCAACGAAAGCGCATCGGTGGCAATGCACGACACGGCAGACATCACGGCACGTTCACCTAGTCACTTCCATAACCTTTTCCACCTCGCCTTGCCCTTCGCCTTGTGCTCCGCGCCGACCTCCTCCCACGCCTTACCGTTACCGTCCGCCGGCCGGTGCTCGCCTGGCGACGGCACGCCCGCATCTCCAGGCTTGTTGCCCTTCTTGTCCCGCGAGAACGACCACGACCGGAACGCGGGCAGCCTCGACTTGGCGGCGGCCACGTCGGGTCGCTTGCCGCTCGCGCCCGCCCGCGGCTTCGGCTTCTCCCCGTGTGGAGGACTGCTCCCGTCGTCATCGGAGCCCTCCGAGTCGTGCGCTGGCGGTGGCGGCGGTGTGGTGCAGCCGTCGTCAGGCTTGAAAGCGTCGACGCACTGCGCTGCCGTCTCGTCTGCAAGTGAGCTGCGTTCCGGCGTCTCTGGCTGCTCAGGCTTCCCGTTCCGGTCAGTTGCGTCGGCCTGGTGCCATGTCTCGGTCTCCCGTTCAGGCGTTTCTTCCGGGGGTCCAGTTGCGTCGCTATCGTCGTCAGAGTCGAGTGTTGTCACGCTCTCCGTGACATTCGTAGCAAATGTCGATGGTGCAGG
The DNA here is from genome assembly GCA_023614405.1 of Avena insularis. Classification (NCBI taxonomy): domain Eukaryota; kingdom Viridiplantae; phylum Streptophyta; class Magnoliopsida; order Poales; family Poaceae; genus Avena; species Avena insularis. Next base: position 334,643,433 of record CM042689.1, on the reverse strand, counting down.
AAGCATAGCGGCGGCGAAGATGGCGGCAGGCTGGTGCAGCGGTTGCGGCACGGGTACATCGGTGGAACCTTCTTGCATGGAAAACGTAGAGGTATCAGATGGTGGAAACAGTTGACAGCCCAATGACGTGAACTCGCCAAGAGCCCGAGGCCAGAAGCCACCTTTAGTTTCAACGTAATAAACACCAAACGTTAATGATTCAGAAAGTTGCCGCTACGTCTGTCTCAAGCTCGAGGCTCAGACCATCAGACGGACCTTGGACTCCCGCGGCTGAGTTGGAACAAGAAAAAACAGCATGGATCGAGCAACCCTCCCATGACATCGCCATCACAGGTCAGATATGCAGGAACGGAACATACTCCAAGTGTTGCTTCTGGGCAACTGCTACATACAGTACTACATTTCGCCTGCACCATCTCTCAGAATGACTGTATTTGAAGAACAGGTAGAAACTCTGATTTAAGAAAGAGGCAACTGGGGCAGACTGATGTCCACCACAAGTAAATTTGACCCTACACACTAGTATGATGCAAATACCATAGCAGCGTACATTTATTACTCATTCTACAACAACAGTGTTCGTGTCAGCATATCGAAGACGCTGAGAGGGAACAAAACTGAGTAAAAGAAGGGCTCAGACCACAGTTACCACTATACACAACAAGAACCATCGGGAAAATGCCCAGATTAAGATCGTACTATTTCTCACCATTGGCCAATAGCGACGTGGAGTGCTTCTTCGTATGCTCGCCGGTGCCCGCGGGCACAGGTGGCCTGTTGGCCAGCCTATCGGCCTCTCTAGCCTCGTTGATATCTTCCTCGCTCAGGAAGCTCGGCTGGTTGGTTGAAGACAGCAGCCTTGCCCACATCCTGTCGGTGATCTTAACCTTGTTCCGTGTTGATGTTACTCTCTGTTGTCCAAAAAATACTTAAAAGTTATTCTAGTTGTTCAGGTTATATTCAGTATGCATCAGAGATGAAGAATGTTCTGAACATTATGTTCCCCACAGAATATCTCTTCTCCACCCTGACGATCCTAGGGAGGCCAAAGATGATAAACAATTCTGATTTAAACTTTAATCCAAGGTCTGCCAACCTCATGCAGCAAAGTGCAAGCAAGGCATCGTGACTCTTGAGTTCCAAGTGGTATTTTATGAGTTGCAGACCTCGGCTAGAATAAAAGGCACTGTGATCAAATTATGCTGATGAACCTCTTTTTACTACACTACCACCTGTGATGATTGCTTGGTTCAAGGTCACATCTCCTAGGCAAAGCTGGCTCAAATTGCCACACAGCCTCAAAATTTGGGTATGTCAAATGAACCATTACTTAAACTACCACTTCGGCGAAGTCGCTAAGAAAGTGGAAAAGAAAATTCACGTCCATGGCAAATACTGGTGGCCTGAAGCAAATACACCCACTTTCCACCATGAAGTGGAAGTCTCATAACTACTCCCATTCTCAAAAGTAAGGGCACACTTACATGAAATGGTATGTATGCATGCCTGCCGTTGACCATTCCCACGGTGAAGCTATATCCTGCCATTGCACCATGAATAGCACTGTGTGCCAGCAGCGTGCAGTAGACATTGTCCGAAGCATTGCTCGGAATGGCACGGATCATGTAGGTTGGATCTGTCAGTAGAAATAACAGGCTACCGTTGTCAAATTGCACAAAACAATAAACCAGAGTACAATCCAATGAAGAGAAGGACATAAGATTGTTACCTATGTATTTAATAGTCATCTCCATCTTTTTGCTTTTGCAATAATCCTACAACAAAATAATGAATGATACATTACAGAATTGCCAAGTGAGATCCTGAAAAAAATGTCTATTTTGATATTACTATCCTAGTAATGTATAGTCGGAGACCAACAATGACAAATATGAAGGTTCACTGGGATACTAGGTTTGCTATCAGAAATTCATCATCCTATTAGAATGGGAACAACAATGATAAACATGAAGGTTTGCTGAGATATTAACACCATATTAAATTGAAATCATATGCACATATTTAGATGCACTAATTTATGTTACTGAACTAGTGAAGTTCAAACATACAACACGGCTTCTACAAAATGCAGGTGTTGCATAACCTCACAAAATATTTCATATTTCATGTAGCCATTTTCCGAATGGCACGTACTTTGCTGCACATTCCAGCAGTTCCAGTGTCATTAGAAAATATGTATGCGTAAAGTACATGCAATGTAGCGTATCAACGGAAGGTGAAACTGAAGTTTAACAATCTCATGTAAACTCGCGTTAGCAAATAATCGACGGGCACCTTAATCTTGTGAGTCAACCAAAGACCAACATCAAGAAGCAGCTTATTTCCAGATGCATCTAGCTGATCTGCTACAGGTATACTTTTGGCAATGAGATCCTGTCCTGCTCCCTCAGCCACAACAATGACCATGTGGTTGTTCTCCTTCAGCCTCCTTTCTATATACTCGAAAAGTCCACCCTTGCCTTCCAAATAAAATGGGGATTCAGGAATTAAGCAGCAGTCCTACAGAAGATAGAAATACATCCACATTATCCAACAAATAATGACATTAATTACGGACAAGAGTGACAAATCCAAACATTGGTGATGCATGTAACTCAGTAGTAGGAAAAATGAAGAATATAAAGCTTAAAGAAACTACAGAAGGCTGATTGAAATAACTCAGACATGCATAGAAGGCACTAACTTACCACATCTCTGCTCGCCAGAGTAGCATACATTGCAATAAACCCTGCATAGCAAGGAATCACCACAGTGAGGATTAAAGACTGCATAACGCAATAGGTAGAAAACAAGAAAAGGACACATCTCCCGCAAAAAAAGAACAAGATAATTTTTTTTGCGATGGGATAAATTTATTATGATTTGACACAGGGGTAAGTGATTTTCAGTCGTACACAAGAAATGGACTATTCACAAAAGTTATTTCAATTAATCAGAGCAGATCAGTGAAAGACAAGGTGACTCCTTTTTGGCGTGTCTTTTACCCCCGACAGAACAAACACCAAGGACAAAGGGGCAAGGGCTCAAGAACTCAGCAGTCAGTAACAGAAAGTATCCATGTTGGTTGAGCTAGGAACTTACCACTATAGCGACCCATCAGCTTCACCAAGCCTATTCCGTTCTCAGCACTTGATGCTTCCACATGAGCGGCATCAATGGCACGTTGGGCCTCTTCCACAGCAGTATCAAAACCAAAGGACTTGTCTATAACCTAGAATTAATGTATGGCAATAATCAGTATCAATTCATCTCCCAAGTAAATCGATATGCAGTAAAAGAATCTTTGCTGTAGAAAAGCAAGTAATCACAGATTACCGCTATATCATTATCGATTGTCTTGGGGATACCAGCAACGGCGACTTTTAGACCACGTCTCCGAATTTCCTGTCAAAATTTCCAGAAGTTACAAAATTGATGAAAAAATTAAACATCCCGGTCAAAACTAATGATATTTTCCCCAAAAAATATTCTAATGATATATTATCGATTGTGCAAATAAAGCAGTATTGCACGAGTCCCTGCTGCTAGAGTGCACCTATACAGGGATTGCTGAAGTACTATGTGCCGATGTAGAGTGATGCCGTGGACATACTCGTGACAGTGATTACCTTGAATATCTCGTATGCTCCCTTCTGAGTTCCATCTCCTCCAATAATGTAAACCTAGATAATTTACACATGCATATTTTTGCTTAACTTCGAAGAATAAGGGGGATCATATAAAAACACTTTAAAACAATTAATACCTGATTAATTCCACGATCTTGAATGTTGTCTACAATCTTGTTGGTATCATGACCACCACGTGAACTTCCAAGAACTGTACCACCCCTCTTGTGGATATCATTAACACTTTTTGGTGTCATGGGAAGATAATTGCTCGAATAGAAGCCTTTGTATCCATTCTAAAAGATCGTTCATGACATGTTATAAACAATAGAAACGAACCATGTATAGAATTAATTTGAATCTATAGAACCATGCATAGGTTTAATAGGTTCACCTATGCACTAAAATGCTTACTTACAGTCATGGCAAAACAACTCACAAAGTTCCCACTAATTATTAGTACAATCGTAAAAAATCTGGACTCATATCACATGATAAATTCACAAATATCAGAACATGCAGTTATTGTAAGTGTAGTACAGTGGCAATGATTTCTTAACAAATGCAAAGTAAAAAGACAGGGATTTCTTTCCTCCTGCCGAGGCATGAAATTCAAATCAAAGTGTCTATTAAGTTCTAGCAAGAGTTTAAAGGGTCAAGGATCAAGAAACAAGTGACCATAACACACAAAACACGACATGGACCAGATGAAGTAAAAAGAAGTCAACGCACATTTGCAGTTTAAAACTTTACATCATCTAGAACAGCACAAACCTGAATTGCGAAGATATCATTGACATTGTACATATGCGATAAGCCACACACCAACTCCCTAATGACAGTATTAAGCCCAGGGCAAAGGCCTCCACAGGTAACAATGCATGCTTTCACATCTTCTGGCTCGAAGTAGACCTGAAAATATTCGAATTTCTATCAGATATATGTAGATTAATGCATTTTCTTCATAAGATATAGGCACATAGCCAAGTCATCATACCCTCTGCCGAGGCCCAGCACGACGGAAATGAACTCCGCGCAGACTATCCTTCTGAACAACCACCTGGTGTGGCACAAATAGCATGTCATTTCACCAATTACCATGGTAACTACATTATCGTACCAAATCATCACTTTTGAATTATTTTTTACCTTTTCAGGTACAGTATCATCCGCATTGACAAAATACTGCCTGATAAATAGGTGAACAGAGAATTTATTCATTATGCAATGAGCATGACAAAGGCACATGTGAGAGCAACGGAGAACTGATGGAAAATCCTTACTTGACGGTTGAATAGGCAGGGTGGTCTTGTAATGGGTTAGGAAAAGTCTAGCAGGAAGATTAAACAAGGAAACAGTCAGCATAATCCTCATAATGACACCTTGAAAAACCAGACACTTCATTTCGACATGTCATTAAAGCCAATAACAGATAGTAAATGTATTGCTGGATACCCAGAATTCCATGAATGCACATGCAGCTGCTCTGCAGGAGCAGGGGAAAAGAGTAATTAAATATTCCCGATGGAGTAGGGAAAAGAATTCCATGAACTAATGGAGCAGGTGAATCCATACTCCATTTTGGGATCAGATCGGCCGACTGAAACCCCCATACATATTATGTGAAAATCCATCTCGCGCAGTCACAACTCACACATAAGCAACCCACAAAATATCACCCAAAAAATGGGAAATAAAAGGAACTCATCAAATGCTGCGTAACTAGTGAAGCTCAGCATAAATGGCAGAACCAAAGCAAAAGCATAATCGACTAATCGAGATTCGAGATTCGCCCACCCAAAACCAGAATCAATCCCCTGCCCAGCACCCCTGACGCAGTTCTAGAAATTCCCACTGAATCTGGCACTGTAGCGAGCGAGAAAGCAGGGGAGGAGTGTGTGTCGGCGCTCACGGGGAGTTCGGGGAGGTAGTCGGTGAGGTGCTGGACGTCGTCGAGGACGTAGCCGTAGTCGCCCTCGTCGAGCTTGGCGAAGGCGGCGTCGTCGTCGGGGAGGCTCATCGCGGAGGCGTTGCGGAGGGCGCGGAGGTTGGGGTAGGAGTCGCGGGAGATCCGCACGCACGTGGCCGAGAACGGGAGCGGCTTCGGCGCCGTCTCCATGTGCCGGTACCCCCGCGGCTCCGGCGGCGAGCCGTGGTCCGCCACCGCCACGCCCTGCCCCGCCTCCTGCTCCGGCTCCTCCTCCTCCTTGGGCAGAATGATGTGAGAGGCCATCAGAGAACTCCCGGTCTGGGTCTCGCGCGTTAGGCCTCTGAATCTCTGACCGGAAGGCAGAAGCCGACGAGGAAGGTGGTCAGATGGAGGTTTAAAAAAATTCGGCGAGGAGCGAAGCTAAGGGAAGCGTGGAGAAGGGGAAAGAGACTGGGCTGGGAAAGACGAGAAGGAGGCTGTGAATTCGAGATGATGAAAATGGCTTGCTCTATGCAACAATTGTTTATGTTTGGTTTAGATCTCTACAAATGTACATGTACGGTCAATGGAGTCCTCTCCTGTTTTTTATGGTTGTGTTCAACCATTGGTTGACACTTGGTTTAATTTAACCAAAATAATAGCTGGCATCTGTAGAAAAGTTCCTCTCCGTTGCTCGTGGAATAAAGCGAGCACCACTTCTTTTATTCCTTGTTGAATTTTTTTCTCGGTCTATTCCTTCAAAAAAATAATTAGTTAGGTACTACCTCCATTTCGATATATAAGGCAAATCCGTATTTCAAGAAAATAATTTAATATTTTTTTTGAGAAAGAGAAAATAATTTAATAGTAAATTTGATCATTGAAGTATATAATTCAAATCCGTATTTTGAGAAAATAATTTAATCGTAAATTTTATTTTATCGTACAAGCATGCAAAATCCGAATGCGGTTTTTTATATGGGCTACAGAAAAATGATAAAATCTGGTAGTTTTGGAGATTTGAAAATGGAGTACTCGGATACACAGTTTTGTAAGTTTTGTGTAGCTCAAGGTACACATTATTTTCAATTAATAGTTTGCACGTTGTACTAGTATACATCATTGACTACATCCAGATTTATTTTCAATTTTTTTTTTAAAACTTAATACTACAATTTGGATTTCTTAAAAGAAAGAATCAGTAGTATCCATGTCCACCAAATCTCCGCTCGGGTTGTACACCATTTTTTATTTTGAGATGTGATGATGCACAACACCTTAGACAGAGCAAGGGCAAGCCTGAAAAGTACTCTTGTGTTGATCAATATATAAATAATAACACCAAGATGGTTATGAGGACAGAACCCTAAACCTTAGGTTTAATGATTTGGTGTCATTAAAATGTATACTTCCTCTGATCCATATTACTTGTCATTGAAATGGATGTATCTAGCACTAAAATATGTCTAGATATATCTATTTTAGTGACAAGTAATATGGATCAGAGGAAGTAATATGTTTTAGTAGGAGACGACACGTCAATTGTGAGGCGTCTATGATGATTTTTTCAATCCCAAGACCCGCCGGATGACTTCTTCAATCTTAAGATTCATTGATGGTCTTTTAGACTTAGTCAAGGGAAGAGTGTGTACTTGGAGGTGAGTGTATGTTGGTACACATATTCATTGTACCGGGTTCGGTGCGCTAGGAACCAAAGTTGTAATGGCTACTGCCTACTGCCTACTGCCTACTGCTACCGACCGCTTTTTTTCATGTGCATTTTCGTCTATCTTCCTTTTCTATCGGCAAACGCCACTGTTGGTGTTGGGCAATCGGCAACATATTCCCTGTCACTTGGCTAGCTGGCGCAGCGTCGGCAAGGTGGCATATGCCGACCGTTACAGGGCGGTGCGGTGCCGGATCTCACGAACAGGCGCGTCCGTCGGTAGTTGCCGGATGTTTTGGCTCTTTGTTCTCGAGCATCCGGGCGCATGAATACGTGACCTTCAGCTCCTTTATACTAGTTCTTCGTTTCTTTTCTGAAAAACGGTGGATTATTCATGACTCGTGTTTTTATGTGATTTGCAACACGAAACAAAACATTATGACTCATTTGAAAAGTCCTTTGAAATGAAGATGCACCGATGTAAAATATAAGCCAACTATCTACCACTGCCACAGGTGTCTATGTTAGCTCCAAGGAAAAACACGGCACTCGCAACGCATCTGCCCTCAACCATATCGCCAAGCCCGTCGGTCCTGCCTCCTTCGTCGGCCGCTCCGGCGATAGGAGGAGGTGGGGACCTCGGTGTTTTGGCTCTCTCTTGTAGTTAGGGTTAGCCTCGTACTTTCTTGGGGAGTTGTTTCTATGGAGGAGACGGCGTCGCATAGGAATAATATGCTCTGCTATTCCTCCATCTCTGCATCACTCAAACCGGTGGAGTCGAGGGGCAGGTGGTCTGGTCATCTCGTCGATCTCTGGATCCGACAAGATTCGTGTCTTACAGTCGGTGATCGGCACTCTCGCGGGTAACGTCTATTGGATGTTGAAGTTGTGTTTGTTGTTTTGCAGTTGGGCGTGTGGATGATGGCAGGCGATGACGTATCTCTTCTTCGACTGAAGCAACTTCATCCGATGCAGTCAACTTCTTCTCGGTAGACATGTCACAAAGTCGAAGAAGAGAAACGTCATCGTCGTAGTCACCAGATTCTCGGTCGACATGTCACAAAGTCTCGGTACCAACTCTTGCGATGGCATGATTCATAGACTCGAAAAGCATCGTTGCATGCGAAGGCGCTCTCCCAGATCTCGGTATGGCAGTTGTTCGCCTATTTTGCTGGCGTTGCCATGGTGCGGCGAAGGACGATGGTGGATGATGTTCCGTCAAGGCACAAATTTCTCCAATGGTGGAATTGTAATTTTTCTACTTGCGGAATACTTTGTGCCTTTGTGCAAAGTTGCGTGACATGCAAGTTTGTCTCTTTTGCTGATCATATGTGTAATCTTTATAAATGTATTGTCTAATGAAATATATGGTTACATCAAAAAAAATAAGTGATGTGAATTTGTCTAAATTTGCATGTATCTAGAAGGGTTTTAATTTTTTGACAACATGAATATATTAATATCGTGAAGATAACAATTACACTCAGGCTATACAACAACGCAATACTCTAATGGCATTACAGATACACACAAGCAAAAAAAATTACTCAAAAAAAGTCTCGCTATAATGATCTATTCCTTGTAGCAGCAGTACTACCACCACCTACACAGCAACAGAAGTCCAGCTTCTCCAAAACGAAATATTTAAAATAAAACAGTGCACACGCGTCGTCGTCTGATCATAGTTCATAGGTTTTCACTCTGAAGACAAGTCCTTATCACTCTCAAAACAATGTATTCAGCAATATCATTGTTAGACACAACCAATTAAGTTCAGACTTTGGATTTTTATCCTGAAAGATAACAACGTGAACTTTTCCTATGATGTTGCTCCCACTTTGTATGCCACTGTTACGAGTCACGAATAACCAAGTCAGTTTACTCATCACCACAAATACTCGAACCACCGGTAGTAGTCCCCAAATCTCGGCTTTCATGGCATTCCCGCCTCTACTTCACCATGGACCGAAAGATGTGCATGATGGTAACAGAGAGCAGAGCTTCGTAACGCTCCCTTTAAAACTAAACGGTCAATAAAATAACAAAACATGGATGTGTACGACCGAATTCCATCTGATCCATCTGATCCAGCAATCTTCAGCCGTGAAACGCCCATGTGAGTTCGTCGGTGGAGCCTTCTGAAACTCAACACTTCTGCCTGATCAACAAGGAAATACATCAAGCAGATCTTTATCTTAGCACGAGAGAAATCCAAAGACCGTCTCCACCTTTATTCTGAGGCAGATCGGCAACCCGCACGTCGCCGCCCACCAACTCTCAACAAGGAAGGCCGCCAAAAACCCACCGGCAGAGGACCGGTAGAGTAGAAGGCAGCTTGTGTCAAATCTGTCTATGAATGCAAGCACGGAATCCAATCTTATTAGTCACAGAAGTTGCTCTCGTTGCTCAGTCAACCCAACAGTGCAATCCGTTTTCACGCTGCTTAAGAAAAAGTAAATCATTTCATAGCTTGAAAAGGGAAATCGCACGTTAGTCTATCGGTCTAAGTAAGACTTTTGAAGGATCCCATAATGCAAGTTGTCGATCGAAAGACAAGACTACTGATTTTGAACTTCTCAATTCCCTTGGATAGATCCTGGAAATCCCTTCTTTTCTTCCCCCGTTAGCTACAATTCTAGATCTTCTTTTTTGACCCCTCTGATTTGTCTTATCACTACCGCCACGGATTGAGCGAAGGCCTCCTTTTCATTAAGCTGAAGAATGGATTGACTTACTTTCTTTGCTTTGATATTGATAATAATACTTTGACATAAAATAATATATGTGGGTGGGACTGTCCCATTTTTCCATAACCGGACTACAGGTGTAGCGAGAAGACAACCACCCGAGAAGATATATGCAAATCTAAACTCAGATCACTTTTTTTGAAATGGAAATAGTAGTTAATATGGAGCACTAGTGGACTAACTGTAATTTACAATCACTCTGTAATTGTAAGAAGTACTACCTCTCTTGGTTTGCTATCATGGCTACTACACAGAGATAGTAGTGTTTTCATATACTCTTGAGTTTCATGCTACACTATATACTCCCTCCGTTCAAAAATATGACATTCTAACTTTGTAAAATGAATGTATCTAGTCGTCTTTTAGTGTATAGATTTACTTCAAATCTTTATGAACTTATACACTAAAAAACATCTAGATACATCTGATTAACTGAACGAAGGGAGTACTTCGAACCCGACACATAAATATACAGATCTAACCTGACTACATCGCTAAAGTAGGCAACTTACACTCAAGCATTCTTAATTACTACAGGCGCCTCTTATCACCCTACGGTTAAGTATATTAGTACAGTTATAATTGGCGCTTCCTAACACCTATGGTGCGGTGTGCCGCCGCGCCTAAGCTTCCTACGGAGTGGTAATTGTAAAATGGGCTGTCTAATAATATGTTGCCTGATTTAAGAAAGAAAAATAAAATTGTCAACTACTTCTCTAAGCCCCTGGTCAACATCCAACTATCATCATTTCAACCTCACGGCGAGTGTTACTTGCAGAAGGAAAAGTGCACTACCATTTTCCAAAAAATTCTAGCTTAGTAGTTCACAATTTGTGTGATTGAGATTTTCAAAAAAATTCAGGCAGCCAGAAGTCACAATACTGATGACACGACTTTTTTTAGAGAACAGGCCAAAAGCCCGACGCTAAATTGATAACACCACACGACGAAAGGATACATGAAGCTAAACCCAGCTTACAAGAACTGCACACCCACAAAAGAAGACTACCAAGAAAGCACAAGTGGAAGCGCAAACAACAGGCGCGGCCATTACAATGACAACTCACAAGGGGAGCAAAGCTGGACGGCCACAGTGTCGGGCCGGAGCTCACCCAGAGGGCGAGCCAACGAACGCACACGCCATTGAGCCCGCTCTATCCGCACAGACAATGCCACCAGAAGCCGACCACCACCAAAAACCGACCAAAGCTGCCCACAAACCAGCAAGAAACACCAAGGGAGACGCAACAAGGAACCGAGGATGCAGAACTGACACATAACAGAGAGCGTACACAACTGTTATTTTCATCCTTCACACTTAGTTTTATTTTAACATATGTACATTACACCAAGTACAACGGAGTTCTTTTCTTCTCCATGGATTCTACTTCCAGAATGCAGGTACTTCAGTCAAACCTAGTTAGGCATATGAAGCTACTAATATAGTTTTACTCTTGCATCAATTGGCCTTCGACAGATGGGGCAATCTGCGACCTGCGGTCCGCACTCTGAACAGGTCTGCAGGTAAAAAAAAACTTTCATGAGCCATTGGAGAAGTGCAGGATAACCCGGCAAAACAGTCGAGGAGCAGTAGTGCTAAAAAGTCTCACCTGATGACCACAACCAAATACCATGTCCCGCGGTTTGGAAAGACAAACTGGGCAAAGCTGCAGGATATCCAGGAAAAGACATGTACAGTTGTTGGCTCAAGTTCAGTGAAGACATTTATGAAAGAAGAAACCAGAAACTTGACTAATTACAAAAATGGTGCTTTTGGATCTTGGGAAAAAAAATATCTAGCCTGGCTTGGCTAAGCTGGCGATTTGAATCTAGCAAATAATGTCTTCTTTTCTAGGCTACCTACTACCTATGGTTATTTACATTTTGCAATTGTCCAATTAACATGCAGGCAACATGTACAAAACGATGTCATCCAGCAACCTACTTCTCCAACAAATTCTGGTCTCTTGATTGTTACTATTTGCTGAGAAAGGAATTGTTTGCATCACCAGTTCAGCTACCCTCCGTGGAGAAAGGAATTGTTTGTAAAAACAATCTGGCTCGTATGATACACACAGAGTTAAAAAAAGAGTTTATTGATCGTGGATCATTCGTCATCAGTGATGGGACAAGTACTCGATTTTGGGAAGATCTTTGGTTAGGTGATACCCCTTTGTCATCTCAATATCCATCTCTATGTGACATCGTGCGACTTAAAAATGTTACTGTTTCGTATGTGTTATCACACTCACCGTTGAATATTGGATTCAGATGTGTGTTAACTGGAGATAAGTGGACAGCATGGCTGAACTTAGTGGAGCGATTAATGGGGGTCAACTTGGTAGATGAACCTGGTAGGTTTTCTTGACGATTAACCTCTACAGGGCTGTTTTCTGTTAAATCTATGTATGCAGACTTTATGAATGGTCACACTAGGTTTCTACTAAAATACTTATGGAAGTTAAAGGTGCCCTTAAAGATCAAGATTTTTATGTGGTTTCTTCATAGAAAAGTCTTGCTCACTAAGGATAATCTAGCAAAAAGAAGATGGACTGGATGTAAAAAATGTGTGTTCTGTGATGCACAGGAGTCCATTGAGCACCTGTTTATTTCTTGTCCTTTTGCACAGTTACTTTGGAGAGTTGTTCACTTTACTTTCAACATCACTCCACCAATATGTTTGAAAATTGGCTTATTGGCATTGAGAAAAATATTAAGGCTCGAATCCGAATAGGAGTTTGTGCTTTAGTTTGGGCAATTTGGAATAGCCAAAACGATGTTGTGTTTAACAAAACTAGCACTCCAAACTTTTTGCATGTTATACACAGGGCTTGCTACTGGATTCACATGTGGTCTTTCATTCTTCCTGCGGGGCAATGGGAACATATGGATACTGGATGTACTCGATTGATGGCGGTCGTTCGGGCTATCTTCAAGCAGGAAGGCTGGCCACATTCTAAGAGAATACAAGATGCATATATGTTTTTTGTACTCTCTATTCGCTGGTTGGTTCATGTTGCTACTTTGAGTGACCCATGATTTGTAAACTTTGACTTTTAAACTATGCAATAAATGAGGCTGTGTGCATCGTTTCGATGCAGTGGCCAGGGCTTTGTTCCCTTTTTCGAAAAACAAGATCTACAAGATTACTCTCGCTTTTTCTTTTTTCTTATCTGAATCAATAAGTAAAGATCCTAAAAAGCAGCAGGACAGTTTTTGGCTTACTTGAAGTTCTGATGCTCTAGTCTCTGCAGCTGCTGGGGATGTAACTGATGATCTGATTGTTGAATCAACAGTTGCCTCTTCTCCAGGATGAGAAGGCACACTTTGGAAGCTATTTGCCCGAGATGGTGCCGCCCTTGAGACGGTATTATAACTTGCAAAAGGAGGAGGAAGTGGAACCCGCTCGGGAGACTTCGCGATCTGTCGCCTGGTTTGTAAGAATTAGAATGATAAAGCAGACAATCAAGCCAACTAGGAATGATAAATAAAAAACTATATGTAACTACACTTGCTCCTTGTTTCTGCATACCCTAGTATTCCAAGCTGTAATGTTGCCTTGTACTGCAATGGAATTTCCATGAGTGCTGAAAGGGCAAACTCCGTCTCCTTGTTGCCTTGACTGATCTTTTTTGACAAGATCCTAGTGAAGTTGACAAACTAGGATAGCAAATGAAAAGGTTATTTTGTTTAGTACGCGAATACCAGTAATCATATAGTTTTGGAGTTCACCTGGAAATTGTCAAAAGATCTAGCAGGAATGTTGTCATCAAATTCTTTCATCATATCCCAAGGACCATCTCCAACTCCAACCAAAACTATAGACAAGGGAAATTCGCTGCAACAAGATAGGTAGAGTACAGTATTATTTCAAGAGTGTTGTGATATGATGTACCTGTAATTCCATATTATTATCATGTTACTTTTTTGGCATTGGTCATGAAAAGGTGTGGGGGCTTTTTAGCTAGCTCTATGCATCAACTGTGCCAGTTTTTTTTTAAACTGGCTTCATGTATCAACCATCTCATAAATATCACTAAAACCAGCCTTGCGCAACTCTATGAACTTGGCCAAAATAGTAGGAAAAATGATAAATAGTTCAGTTAATTCATCACTGACATCTATATAGCTAGTAAAATGCCGCATACACCTCTTTTTCAGATACCAGTAGCATAATACATAATATCACGTCAAAGCACCAGGCTTTGTGTAAACCTCTCCTCTTTCCGCACTAACCTCATAGCACAAAAAGGTCGGGCTGCTCTATTTTCACCATAAGATTTGTGCATATAAAAGTGCGCCTGATTTGCCTTGGCTTCTTTTTTTAAGCTGCTTCTATTGTTTCAATCTTAATAATTTGCATTCTGGCTTATTTTATTGTTCTATTCTACTAGTAACTCTGACGAGTGACAAACATTGAGCAACATAAAGATAATTAAACGCTGATAGAAATTAATATAGCTATTTAAAAATCAAGACAAGCAACAAGAGCTTTTGAGTGTCTTACTGTATAGTTATTGGTAAAAATTAGACAATACTTCTTGCAAGCTGGTCTTAAATATTGCAGGAGCAAGATGTTCTTGAAAAATATGGTATTGCAGGAACACAAAATTCAAAATATAAGGTGTATTAGTGACATACTGGAAAAAAATAACTACATATAGCTGGTAGGCAGAAAACTGAGGCAACCTAATGAAATACTCCATTATATAATATATACCCGTGTCTTCTATTTCCAGAGCTCGTGTAATATTAAACATACAACACAATAGCATCTTTGATTCTGCTAATTATTTCCACCAACTTTTTTATCGTACACCATTTCCATACTCCACCATAAACAAACCCACATTACCTGGCTTGCACAATAGCGTCAACAGTCATCTGCTCTTGGGTACTTAATTGGCCAGATTCAGTATTCACACTCCGTGTAACCTGTATAATTATAGCTTCAGATACAGGCCAAATAATACAATAATATAAGAAAAACATGACCTAAAAAATAAAAATATGAAGGGTGATAGAAGATGGTGTACCTGTCCATCAGCGATTATTACTAAAACATGGTATTGGCCACCACTTTGCTCAACAATGGTTGTGGCCATTTCAATTATTGGAGAAAATGATGTAGGACCTTCAAACATATCATAATATATATGCATATATTGACCATGAGTGTACGCTTTAAACAACAACAATAAAATTGAGCTCTCCTACCAGAAAGACGCAGATGAGGAACAATTTCTCTATATCGAGCCAAAACCTCTTGAAAACAATTGCAGGGCCTCTCGTCGGGATAGAAGGCAAATACATCTTGGTCATGTGTAGATGCTGCATTTTCCAAATATAACTGAACTATCAGTATTTGCATTTCCATGATATATTGATACATGAACAAAAAACATAATATTTACCATCTCCAAAACCATAGCAAGGAATTAAGTTATCCTCGTCAAAAGCTGACAATGTTTGTCCAATGATGGAGATTGCCTGCTCATAAGGATTTTGGACATCACCAATATGATGCAGGCTCATGCCATTGAATGAACTCTTTCCTGCGCGCCAAATTGCAGAATGAGTCAAGAGTCAAGAATAAATGCTTTGTTCAAGGCATATATATTTTCATTTAACAACCTGTCCATTCATTACTCTTTGTGAAATCAATCCCAATGATTAAATTGGAAGACTCGAGGCCAGCTTGCGCTAACGCGTCAATAACCTACATACATAGTTTATTATTGAGCAAAAGTGTCACAGCTTGTTAAATATATTAGTATTCATGTCTCTCAACCTTGAGGCTAACATGACTCTACATGAAGGCATGCAAAATGCAAAAGAGGATAATATGTTCAAAGTGTTAGGCGATATTGTATGCACACCAATCTGATGGAAATCTCTCTTGCTCGCAGACAGGTAAGTCGCTTCATACTTATTGTATGCTGTGATTAACTGCAGCTCATACACTGCATGGATTTATATAGTGAGTACGGGGTGAGTCGGTTGGCAAACCTACATACCAATAACCTCTCGCGCCACACTTCCTCCTGATTGGCCTCTGCACTCAGCATGTGCAGCTCTGCTTCTTCCAGCTCGCGTGTTCCTGCGACTAACACTTAGTCGTGCCAACTTGGTTAACACTTAACCGAGTAGTGCATGGCCATGCTTTCGAACCATATTACCTCGAGATGGCCCAGAGAGTCTCTCTATGGCGGAGGAGTAAATCCCGTCTTGGTAATCTATGTCATGCAGCTTGCTTCCAAGTCAACCCGACCACCGCTTTTATAAACGCCAGTTACGGTCAGCGTTTGGCAGGATCAAAGCCGGCTAGTCCATAACTCGGATCATGCGACTACCTTGGGTCTAAGGATTCCATTGTTCGAGCCGATGCACATGACAATTAACTCGTGCCGACTCAACCTTGGGTTAGTCCGACTCGCCTAGCTCTTTAGCCAAGTCCGTGGTAGGCGGACTGACATCTCCATAGTCCATAGCCATGACAAGTGAAACTTATTCATATGCCGACTCCCACATTGGTCTAGGTTAAGTGTCCAGCTTAACTTGCCACTAAGGACAAACAGTAAAAAACAATTGTAAGCAAATGGTTCCACAACTGAATCATGTATACAGTGACACTTGCTACTGTTCATTACTAGACATAACTTATGCTTGCATGGATATATGATCACCTCTAGGACACATGATCCCAATAGCAGCCCCGAGCATGGCTGTGGCAGCCTCCTCTGCTGGCGGTGGTCGGCCAGTTTGTGGCCGGTTGTGGTGATCTCGAGATCCCACATCTAGTCCCAGGTGCGAGTTGGGGAGGCACGATTGCTGGTGAAAACCGTGCTCTAACTCCGGTCATGGCGGACAATGGAGGTGTCTACGTGTCGTTACCTTATTGAAGGCATCATCGTTGCAGCCATCATCTACTCACTCCTGTTGCTCCGAGGGAAACCCTAGATCTAGGTCTCCCGGATTGAACGATGGCGCTTCGGGTGTCTCCCTTATGGGATCATCATTTTTGGACCAGGTATTGGATGGAAGAGGGAAGTGGTGGAGCAATGTTGCATGTACCACGTCAACGGCACGGCGACATGTCTCAGCAGCATGGCGCAGCAGGGTCTCGATGAGAGACATGACCAGACTCGCTATCGGGGTTTTGATTCCTGGCAGTAGATTTGTAGGTTATAAAGGTTTTGGGGTCACGATCCAATGGGCTAACAACCTCAAGACACACAAGATTTATACAGGTTTAGGCCCCGGGAGTGTACCCGGTAAAAACCCTACATTGTTTGGTGACCGGCTGGAAGTCTAGCCAGACAGATGAGTCTCTCTTTTCCTAAGTGTCGAGGTATTTTATGATGGTAAACTTATACAGGTTCAGGTTCACACGGATACAGATTTCTTTTTTGTAATTCTTCTTCCTTTTTTCGGCTGTGTGCATCCGTATTGCCAATAGGGTATGCGTTGTTGCAGAGGCTGGGTGTAATTGGTATCCGTGTGATATTAATATATGCTCATTTCCAAAAAAAAAATACAGGTTCAGGTCTCAGATGAACAGTGTCCGGTAAAACCCTACTTCCTATTTATGGTGGATGGAATTATCGTAGTGTGCTCGGGTGAAATCGAGATATGGCTCGTTATCACCTATGGTGGTTGGTGCTAGAAGACGATCCCAGAAAGATGTCATCCGATCAGAAGGATCAGCCAGGTATTCTAGGTTCTATATTCTAGGTTCTAGGTCCTAGATTCTAGGTCTTTTTTTCTCCTCCCATCATTCGGCATCTCAGCCCCCCTTACCCTTATATACACGGTCGGGGCTAGGGTTACAGGATTGCCGAGATGATTTACAAGTGGTGGCGCCTACGTAAGATCCTAACAAGAATATCAGATCTAATCGTGACGACATAATCTCAATATTCCACCCGTTTGATGATACGCCCTGGCTTGGCCGCCAAGGTATTCTCATTTGGGCATCCGCCCTAGGCCCGATTCTTCATGCTAGGCCACGACGGTTCTAGGTGGGCCTACCTGTTACCAGCGTTGTCGCCCAGACGCGCCATGGCCACACAGCCTCTAGCGTTGCGCAGCCTCACGCATCGCGTCGTTACGCCACCACGCTGCCATCAACCCTCAGACTCCTCGTCGCCTCGCGACCAGTGCGGCCCAGCGACGTCGCCTCTCCACGCGAAGGGGCTTCGCCACGGTGCGCACGCACATAGCCCTATCGCCTTCGACGGCCGAGCGCCGCCACCAGCGCCGGCGGGCAGGGAGGCAGAGGAGCGGTGGCTTTTTCTAGGGTTTGGGCCGCCTCCAGGGTCGCCCGCGCGAGGGACCCGGGTGGCGGGGGGCTGCTTGGTCGTAGCAAATTGATCTTGCTTTCACATGCCAATTCTTTTTATGAATAAATCTAAAAAACATGATTTAGCAAGGTCAATGTTGGTGGAAAGTTAAAACGAAATATGAGTAGTGAACCAAGAGGAGAAAACATAAGATTAGTACACAGAGCCATGTTTTGTAAGGAGGGTCACAGCACTTAATGCCACTGATCTTGCATTCTCACACGCCAATTATATTTTTACAAATAATCTGATGTGTACACTTCCTGGAAAGATTTATATTGAAGTTAAATCATGTTTTCTCAAGATAAACATTTTGGCCATAGCGTTTCTCCGTATTTTTTGCTGCCAACGTAGCGGACAAGAAGTCAGCCGCAGTTCAAAATAGTGGGACAGAAAATAATACTACGTAGTACTCCCATGTCGCAAATTTATCAAAATTTAGCATACTTCAAATTTAGACAAATCTGCGACATACTAGTTTAACAATACTTCACAAATCTGCGAATTTATATTCAGTAGATCTTTTAGTGTGTAGGTTCCGACTGAACTTACGCATTAAAAGGCTTCTAGTCATTTATACTATTATGAAATGGGGGGAGTAATTCTAGCTGCGTTGATGTGCGGGTCACCGTGCTATGTTGAACATTTGGGCATCCCCAGATCCCATGTATACATACCTCATCCAAGGAGCGGTACTGGTCCACGATCTTGGAGTACTTCCTCTCCAGCTTGGGCAGGTTACCGGCAATCGACACCGGCTTCTTGATTGTCCGCCGGATTGGAGGCATTGAGACGGCATGAACCGGAGCTGCCGGTACCGCTGCCACGCCCGAACGAGAGTAGCCACTGGAGGAAACAACTAAATCCTCAGAGGCCGGCGGGGCGCTCGCCCGCCGCCTGTAGTTCAAGGACGAGGAATACCCATCCGTCACCGGAGCGGAGTACGGCGGCGGCGGAGGGTCCCACAGCTGCGGCTGCGGCTCGTGTGGGTCTGCCGGGCCGCCGCCGGGATGCGTCCCTGCCGGCGGTGAACTGTGCCGAGGCGCCACTTCTTGTCGCGGCTCTTCTTGGGGCTCGGCTGACGGTGCGACCAGGAGGCTGCCAACGACCTTGGTGGCCGTCTGCAGGATCAGGAACAGCACCCATAGCAGGAAGGTGCCAATCTTGCCGACCACAGCCTAGCAATTCACAGGAAATTGTGACGGCAGCAGACAGGATGGCAAGGTCAATCAATGAGAAAAAACAAATCGAAGATTAATTAGCTCCGACGAACAAGAACAAATCAAAGAAAGCCCAGCTTCCAAGAACAATAGCTGGTTTCATGTCGTTGGAGATTTGGGGAAATGAAGCTGAAGCAATAGTGCTTACCAGGAAACTGCTCATGCCGAGGAGGAGGACGGCGGGAGGGAGGTAAGCTCTATGCTGCTACTCTGGAGAAGACCTGACCTTCGGAGCCGGGCTCGAATGTCAGCGGGGAAACTCGGCGCCGAAGATGAAGAGGGCGAAGAATGCACAAATCTGTGCGAACGAGTCTTTTCGGTCTCGAGGCAGCACCTTTTTTTTTTCCACCAGCGGCCCAAAAAATAACTAGAGTTAAATACAGTAGTTGTGAGAGCATCTCGACAATTTAAATAAAAATAACCAAAAGCCCTAACTAATTCAAAAGATAACCCTATATGCAAACAAATTCACAGCCACAATTTAAATAAAAATAACCAAAAGCCCTAACTAATTCAAAAGATAACCCTATATGCAAACAAATTCATAGCCAGTAACCCTTTCTTGCAACTCCTACCCGCGTGGCGCCGCACACACGCCTGCTGTGCCACCTCGGACGACGCCGCACGCATGCCATGCTGGATCGGTCGGGCCCGGCGCAGCAGCCACGCTGGCGCGCATGTGCAACGCCGGCTAGCATGGCGCTGCAGGCACCGCCACTGCGCAGTCGGGCTGGCGCCACACGCCTTGCCACGCTGGCTCCGCGGGCCCAGCCTCTTAAGTGTGGCGTCACTCGGGCTAGCGTCGCACCCACCCCTGTCACGCCATGGTGCACGGTGTCACACGCCTGCAGCACTTAACCGCACGCGGCGCCTCTCCCCTAACCCTAGCCCTCATTCTTCCCAGCCCGACCCTAGAAGAGGTGGTGGCTCCACTCTCTTCCCTCCTCCAATCTTCACCAAGAGGCCCCAAATCTCAAGGAAAAGAAGGGGATTTCTTCCCCAAACCCTTCCCCAAGGTACTCTCCTCCACTTCTCTTTATTTCATCCTAAAATTTCAAGTTATTTGTCTTTAGTTTAAAAAATCATCCAAATATCAAATCTCTTGGATATGTAAATTTGTATTGAGCAATGGGTTGTTTGGTTGATACATAGAGTTAGAATTTGTATAGTAAACCTTCATGTGTATAGGTAAGAATGTTAGGGTTAGGGTTAGGTTTAGGGTAAGTTTATGGTTGTGTAAGCATGTTGTTAGTGTAAATTGTGGTATAGATACTTATTGAATTCATCTACCCTTGTGTTCTTATACTTATTTTAGGGATGGCTAGAATTGTCCATGTTCATCATATGGACAAGGAAGCTTTCTTGAGAGGCAATATTGAGCCGGACCCGGATGAGATTGACTTGGTGTTTGATCGTAGTACAAACTATGCGGAGGTGTTGCAACAAGTTCGGGTAGATTTGAATTGGATGGATCCTAGTGATGTTGTTGAGTTGGAGGGTAGACTGAAGGGAGTATGCCCGAGAGGCAATAATAAAAGTGGTTATTATCGTATTCCTTATTTATGATAAATGTTTATTTTGCATGCTATAATTGTATTAATACAGAAACGTTAATACATGTGTGTTTAATAAACAAAAAGGAAGTTCCTAGTTATGCCTCTCTTATAAACTAGCTCGTTGATTAACTAGATGATCAAAGGTTTCCTGATCATGGACATTGGATGTTGTTAATAACTAGGTCACAACATTGTTGGAATGATGTGATGAGCATTCATCCGAAGTATAGCATTACGATCAAAATCATTGTGTTTATATTGCTATAACATCATACGAAGTAATCTTAGTCCTTAGACCATGAGATCATGTCAATCACTAACACCGGAAGAGTATATTGATAACATCAAACGTCACACCATAACAGGGTGATTCTAAATATGGGTTCAGTGCTACAAAGGTGTTATGTTGAGGCTCATGGATCAAGAGTGGAATTTTTCCATCCCGATGACGGAGAGATATACTCTGGGCCCTCTCGGTGATATTACATTAGTTATCTTGCAAGCAAGTGATTTGATCACTAGAATGTTATATAACGGGAACGAGAAAAGAGTGCATGTCGGTAACAAGATCAAACTAGGTATGGAGATACCAATGATCGAATCTCGGACATGTAATATATCGCGAGACAAAGAGATTGAGTTATATGCGTATAAGGTTCACACGATCACAGAAGTCATCGTTGAATGTGTGGCAGTCAGTACGGATCTCCATGTCCCGCTGCTGATTATTGATCGGAGAGGGGTCTCGATCATGTCCACATTATTCGCGAACCGTAGGGTGACAGACTTAAGGGATACCGACACCATTCGGAGCAAATGTATGCCATAGAAAGAAAAATGAAAGCGCATGAATTTATTTCACTAGACACCGGAACTGTTTCAGTTGAAATTGCTGAAACTGATTTTGCATGTGAAATTAAAATATTGTAAGGGGTTTTATGTGAATGTTGTTAATTCAAGTAATTAACAAAATTCTGAATAAATAAATAAAAGAGTTTTATTTAATGATATATTGCATTAAATTTGGTGGAAATTTAATGGAGGTGTGGAATTTTGAGTGGATGGCTATTAATGTGAGTGGGAGCTCCACCCACATGAATGTGGAAGAGGTGGGGGCACCTCCATGGCTGCCACGCCATGGGAGGGGGCTGCCCCCCTCTCCCTATAAAAGGCACCCCACTCCCTCCTCTCATCACACACCTCCTCGTGAAGGATCTTTCTCCCTCCTTTAGAATTTCTCCATGGTCTCGGATCAGCGAGATACATGTTCCTAGTGGCTTTTTCTGGAAGGATCTGTTGCTTCTGATGTTTCGCTGAAGCGAGGGCGTGGAGGTTGTCGGGGTACCCGGACGTGTGTGCGATCACGGATGCACCAGTGCTTTGCGGTGCTGGACCGGCTGGACCAGATGGACTTCATCACGATCTTGAGATCGGCAAGCGTTCGACTACATCATCCACGAGTACAACCTCGTTAATGCTATTCGATCTTCTAGGGTATGTATTCTATGGATGTATATCCACCCGTTGCTTGTATCTAGTATATAGATCTTGGTACATAGTTGTTCCTATCGTAGGAAAAAAAATTCTATGCTGCAAACCCTACAGTGGTATCAGAGCCGGATCTATGCGTAGATGCTTTGCACGGGTAGTACACATATGAGTATGTGGGCGATGATGATCATGTTATTGCTTCTTAGTTGTATTTTGGATATTGGTGGCATAGTGGAATGAAGCGGCCCGGACAAACTTTACATATCCTCGCACATGAGACATGTTCCACGCTTGATATGCAACTAGTTTTGCATAAGTGGCTAGCGGGTGTCTGTCTCTCCTACTATAGTCAATATCTAATTTACAACGATATGTTGATAATTTGGTTATCCTTGTTGTGGTTCCATGTTCGTAGCTAAGAACGATTCTATCTTCGAAAGCCCTAAGCCACGTAAAACTTGCAATGGATAAATTAGAAGCATCTAGTTTAGATTGTTGCTGGACTAGTGTCATGATATGGTGATGTTGTAAGTAAAAGTATAAGTCAATACTCTTACAACACACATAACATGTAAGTTCCATAGACCTTGGCCTTACACATAAAGGAATGATGAAGATCATACCACGATGCACATGATAACGATCAAGTGCAAGGACCATATCATTTCATTTTTCACATGTGATGTTTGTTGCATCTTATATTGCTTGTTTGGGATTTTATTAGCATAATAAGATGATCCCTCATTTAGATATCAAGATAAAGATATGTTCTTCCTTAAGTATGCACCGACAATGTTTTGCCGCTTCAATACATCACGTGATGATCGGGTGTACTTGAATCCACGAGCATATCTTGGGTGTAAGACAGTTTTACACACGCAAATACTAAGGTTCTTACTTGGCGAGCCTAGCATGTGCAGACATGGCCTTGGAACATAAACCGAAAGGTTAAGCATGAGTCATATGTTTTGATATGATGATCATATGGATGCTCGCCTTTGAATCTACACGACTCACGTGATGATCGGACTTCGTGTAGTGGATTTGGTTCATGTAATCACCAAAAGGACACGAGGGATGTCGTTTTTGAGTGGGAGTTCATTTCTAATTTGGATTAGTAGAACTCAATTTATCATAAATTAAATCAAAGTGAATTTGCATATTTTTTTGTAGTCATTGGCATTCGTTCACCACCTTATGCTTAGTTGTAATTGAGATAATAGAACTATAGAATTATGAATATTTACTTTACGAACTGGTATTGTATTGTGTTGAGTGTCAAACTAAAGTTAAAAAGTCCTATTGTAAACTTTCAGCAAACTCTGCTTACTCCGTGAAATTTGATAATTAGTATTAAATCGAGAGTGACAATTCCAGTGTTAGTATCTAAAGTATCATGTTTACCTCCATGATTCTTGATTTAAATATCGAGATTATCTAGGAGCTGAAATAATTGTTTCAGAAACCATCATGTGTGGATATAACGATATTTGAAACAATATTTTGGTTGCAATATGATAGAGTATAATATATGTTCTCATATTGGATGAGAATTTGCAAAGGTTGGAGATGCTAGACATCCTAATCATCCAAAAGGGTTTTGGAAAGTAATATTATACTCATGATTCGCCTTTATAAGCTACATTAGCTTGATCATGAAAGTCATCATGATAAGGATGAATAGAAGATGTATGTAAAGTGTTTACTACACTAAAAGATTACTAAAGAATGGATTTTGAAAGAACGCCATTCATTTGATAATGGTGATCTACTTCAAAGTGCAAGTACAAATGTATTAGTATTTAAATATACACACTTTGGACTATGTGTCATGTATACGGTGCCACTTTTGATGTTGATAGATTATTTTAAAAGAAAAAGTAAATGCTGAAAGAGAATCTATAAAATATATTTGGCAGAAAAGAAAAGATTGGAAATATCCAATTTAAGTATATAGATGATATAAATGTTATGGTTGTATTATTTGCTTGTTAAACAATATGGTTCTTTGGTATTGAACACCGAATTGGTTGGTATGAAATTTCATACAGAACGATGCAATTCATGAATCACAATGGCCTAAGTAACTAGCAAGAGAATATATGATGATGTTCATAAAAAACAAACAAACCTTGTTTGTATTTCTCGTTGACATCAAAGCTTGCCTTCAAGATTTGTTTTAATAATAGTTATTTAAATCAGGTATTATGAGAACAAAGATTGTTCAGATAATCACCGTATTCCATATAAGATGGATGATTTATAGATCTAGTTGGAGAAATCACATCCATAAAACTAATGCTAAAATGTCGCAAGATAAATGATTGGAATATCACTTACGAAGTGTGACATCGCCGCTTAAATTATATTGGAAAGAAAACATGAAGAAAATCCATTTTCATGGATTTTTGGAGTCTTTGATTTGATCAAATGACGTTCGTGAGACTTTCCTCGGGATGATTAAAACTTCGTTCAAAGGCCAAAGAAGAACGAACAACTAAAATATTGGAATTTATACATATCGATGTATGTAGTCCATTATGTACAGTCGTAAGCGATGGACTTCAAATTCATATGCTTTCTCCGGAAATTTGAGTGAATATTCACTTAATGAAAAAGAAGTATGAAATATTTGAAAACGTTCAAAGACTTTCAAGATGAAGTGGAATATCATTGTAACAAGAAAATAAATAATTTATGATTTTATCATAAAGGGATTTATTTGAGTTGCAAGTTTAGCAAAACACCTAGATTTGCATCTCCCGGGAACACCATAGTAATATGGAGTGTTTGAGATTTGTAATGAAACCTTGTTTGACATGGTTGGATCAAAGGTTTTATTTAGAAAATTTCCATTATGTTTTAAAAGATTAAAGCTTTAGAAACTACCGCTTTTACACTAAAAAGAGCTCCATCTTGATCTGTTGAAATGACACCATGTAAGTTATGGTTTGGGGTAAAACCCAAGTTGTCCTTTCTTAAATTTTGGTATGCTAAGCATAAGTAAGATGTTTACAACCAAAGTCAGATGAGCATGTCTTTGTAGGTTATTTCGAATAACCATTGGGTATTCCCCCATAACACCGAGGGCAAAAGGGTTTGTCGCTTGAAACGTGAAGTTTCTTGAAAAAGGAATTTTTCGCAAAAGTTAAGTGGAAGGACAATAGAACTTTGATAACGTTAACGAACCTTAGCTATATGTGTTGAGTTGCATAGCGCCAGAAAATGTTCCGGTGATAGCCACAATGCTCATGGCTCACGTGCCTCAAAGTTTGTGGTCATGGAAGTCTAAGTTCCTATTAAACCAAGTAGGTCGGATAATCAATCAAATGCTAAGATTTGAGAGTAAATCATTGTTGTTTGACAATGATGAACCGACTACATGCAAAGAAGCGATGATGGGCCCTGACTCCGTCAAATGGCTTGAAGCCATAAAATCCGTGATAGTTCCATACACGAGAAATCAAGTATTGAACTTGGAAGACCCTTCGGAAAGTTTATGGGTGTGTGAGCATGTTGTTAGTGTAAATTGTGGCATAGATACTTATTGAATTCATCTACCATTGTGTTTTATACTTATTTTAGGAATGGCTAGAATTATCCATGTTCATCATATGGACAAGCAAGCTTTCTTGAGAGGCAATATTGAGCCAGACCTGGATGAGATTGACTTGGTGTTTGATCATAGTCCAAACTATGCGGAGGTGTTGCAACAAGTTCGGGTAGATTTGAATTGGATGGATCCTAGTGATGTTGTTGAGTTGGAGGGTAGACTAAAGGGAATATGCCCGAGAGGCAATAATAAAAGTGGTTATTATCGTATTCCTTATTTATGATAAATGTTTATTTTGCATGCTATAATTGTATTAATACAGTAATGTTAATACATGTGTGTTTAATAAACAAAAAGGAAGTTCCTAGTTATGCCTATCTTATAAACTAGCTCGTTGATTAACAAGATGATCAAAGGTTTCCTGATCATGGACATTGGATGTTGTTAATAACAAGGTCACAACATTGTTGGAATGATGTGATGAACATTCATCCGAAGTATAGCATTACGATCAAAGTCATTGTGTTTATATAGCTGTAACATCATACGAAGTAATCTTAGTCCTTAGACCATGAGATCATGTCAATCACTAACACCGAAAGAGTATCTTGATAACATCAAATGTCACATCGTAACAGGGTGATTATAAAGATGGGTTCAGTGCTACGAAGGTGTTATGTTGAGGCTCATGGATCAAGGGTGGAATTTTTCCATCCCGATGACGGAGAGATATACTCTGGGCCCTCTCGGTGATATCACATTAGTTAGCTTGCAAGCAAGTGATTTGATCACTAGAATGTTATATCACGGGAACGAGAAAAGAGTGCAGGTTGGTAACGAGATCAAACTAGGTATGGAGATACCGATGATCGAATCTCAGACATGTAATATATCGCGAGACAAAGGGATTGAGTTACATGCGTATAAGGTTCACACGATCACATAAGTCATAATTGAATGTGTGGGAGTCAGTACGGATCTTCAGGTGCCACTGTTGATTATTGATCGGAGAGGGGTCTCGATCATGTCTACATTATTCGCGAACCGTAGGGTGACACACTTAAGGGATAACTACACCATTCGGAGCAAATGATATGCCAGGGAAAGAAAAAGGAAAGCACATGAATTTATTTCACTAGACACCGGAACTATTTTAGTTGAAATTGCTGAAATTGGTTCTGCATGTGAAATTGAAATGTTGTAAGGGGTTATGTGAATGTTTGTTAATTCAAGTAATTAACAAAATTCTGAATAAATAAATAAAATGGTTTTATTTAATGAGAGATTGCATTAAATTTGGTGGAAATTTAATGGAGGTGAGTGGAATTTTGAGTGGGTGGCTATTTATGTGAGTGGGAGCTCCACCCACATGAATGTGGAAGAGGTGGGGCACCTCCATGGCTGTCACGCCATGGGAGGGGGCTGCCTTCCTCTCCCTATAAAATGCACCCCACTCCCTCCTCTCATCACACACCTCCTCGTGAAGGATCTCTCTCCCCTTTTAGAATTCCCCCATGGTCTCGGATCAACGAGATACATGTTCTCGGTGGATTTTTCTGGAAGGATTTGTTGCTTCCGCTGCTTCGCTGGAGCGAGGGCGCGGAGGTTGTCGGGGTACCCGTATGTGTGTGCGATCACGGATGCACCACTACTTTGTGGCGCTGGACTTGATGGTGCTGGACCGGCTGGACCAGATGGACTTCATCACGATCTTGAGATCGACAAGCGTTCGACTACATCATCCACGAGTATAACCTCATTAGTGTTATTCGGTCTTCGAGGGTATGTATTCTATGGATGTATATCCACCCATTGCTTGTATCTAGTAGATAGATCTTGGTACATAGTTGTCCCCATCGTAGGAAATTTTTTGTTTTCTATGTTGCGAACCCTTCAAGACACAATGTGGGATTTGGGATGCACAGCCGTTGGAAGACAATGCGTATCAGCTCGGAGCAACGTTGGTTTGCATACAAGGAAGTGGTGGCCGAATCACAAGACAAGGCTCTTGAGTTATTTGCCACGAAAAAGGTTGATGCTAATTTGCAAAGGAGTATCATACCGGTTGCCTCCCCATATGAAGCTTGGAGTCCTCCACCCATGAACCAAGAGGAATTGACTGAGCCTCCTTTGACCCAACAAGATGAATTGAGGACATCTCTGAGTCCCATTTCAAAGAACCAAGATGAAACATTAGAAGAGGAGAATGATGAGTATGGGAATAGTGAGAGCGAGGTTGAGCTCTATGACAACACTAAATTTGGACTTATATCATACACAAGAGAACATGGATCGTGACATCCTGTATTCTCGAATGTATGCATCGAACTCGGATGAGGATGGTCCCGATGAAGAAGTTGACGAGGAGGGGTTCACTAAGGATGAGGCCGAAGTGCATGAGAAGGTATTGGGCAGGGATCCTCGGGTACCCTTGTTTCGTGATCTTAGTCTAGGAGATGAAGCCACGATTGACGGCAACAAGGGTATAGTGCTTGGGCCAAGCCCAACTTCCTACCAGGATGTTAGTCACGAGAAGAATGGGATTTCAAAAGGGCAGAGGTTTGCCACATTGTTGGAACTTAAGCAATGGATCAAGGACTTCTCTATTAGGTATCATCGTCCTTTCACGGTGGTTCACTCGGACGTGAAGAAGCGTTACACGGTTAAATGAGAGGATGATGGTTGTCCTTGGATTATGCGGGCAAGACCATACAAGTGGGTCCCGATTGGCGCATTTCAAGTTGTGTGTCAACACACATGTGCCATGGCAAAAGGGTGGATGGCAAAGATGTGAAGCACGAGCACCGACAGCTGACCTCTGAGTTCCTCGCCTTTAGGCTTTCAAACCAAATTTATTCACTGCCAACAATGACCATCAAGATGGTCATGGAGATCGTGGAAGCTCTCTTTCACTATGAGGTGATGTATGGGAAGGCATGGAAGGCGAATTAAGCCGCATTCAGGATGTTGTATGGTGGTTGGGAAGAATCATACAGCCGAATCCCTAGGTTGTTGTTAGCAATGGCCGGTGCTAACCTAGGCATGGTTCATGTGGTTGAGCCATATGGACCCAAAACTATGGTTCGTAATGAAAGAAACGTTCGAATATTTGGGCGTGCTTTTTGGGAATTCGAGCAATGTGTGAGGGGCTTCGAACATTGTAGGCCGGTCATCTCCGTGGATGGCACCTTCTTGACCGGGTAGTTCCGTGGCACTCTCTTGATTGCAATAGCAAATGATGGAAATAAACGGTTGCTTCCCTTGGCTTTTGCTTTAGTTGAGGCGAATAACAATGTTAATTGGGAGTGGTTCTTCCGTCTTTTGAGAATGAAGGTATTACCTCTTGATAGGGAAATATGTGTCATCTCGGATCGCCATCAAGGAATTCTCAATGCGGTGACGATTGACATTCCCGAGCATCCTCCTTTACACCACTGATGGTGCATGAGACATTTTTGTTCCAACTTTTATAGGGCATGTAAGAGCAAGGGGTTGGCTGATGATCTTCAAGATTATTGTCTTGCTTTCACGGATCGACGTTTCACAAACTTATATCTCAGATTGCTGAACAACAAAAAACTCGATTCTAAGGGTCAAGAGTTTCTCAGTAGGCACATTCAACTCCGGGACAAGTGGACACAGGCTTATGATGAGGATGGCTGGAGGTATGGTCAAATGACAAGCAACATGGCAGAGGCCTTCCACAAGGTGCTTAAGGGTGTCCGTGCATTGCCCGTCACTGCAATAGTTCGATACACATTCAACAAGTTGAATGGGTATTTTTTGAACTACTCACTTGAAATAGATAAGCAAATTGCAGGATAGAACAAAAAGGAGTACAAGTACGAGTACCCACCTAGGGTTGACGATTAGAGGACATTTCAGTCACGAAAAGTAGACTCCCAAGTTGCTACGGTTTTTTATAACGACGAGCTCATTTACCAAGTGGTCGAGCCTGGAGGAACCACTTCGGATGGTGTCCAACACAGAGACCGAGCCTTTAAGGTATCCCTAAGGGATTGTGATTGCACATGCGGAAGGCCATTGTTGCTTCATCTCGCTTGTTCTCACTTGCTATGTGCATCTCGAAAACGCCATGTGGATTATAATCATGAGCGCACCGTTAGAGAGTCTGAGTTCTCTATCATGAAGACAAAATAGACATGGGATCCTAGATTTCATCCATACCTTGACCAATCACAATGGCCGGAGTACCATGGAGTCCAACTATGGCCCCATCCGGAATGGAAGGTCGTTAAACATGGTAGACGCAAGACAAAGTGTTTTAGAAGTGACATGGACGGATGGGGCCGTGTTGGTGCGGGAATCGGGAAACGACCAATTTCAAGAGCCTCGTGAGAGATCTCGTTGTGTGAAGTTTAGTGGTTAAGGGCACAATGCATGAAGTTGTACAACACAAAGGAAGGGGGTAAAAGGAAATGAAGCAAGCACAAGTGGTCCAAGCCAACAAAATGGTCCAAGACACCAAATTCCTAGCCAACCAAGGAGTAGCCAACATAGTGGTCCAAGCCAACAAATTCCTAGCCAACCAAGAAGTAGCCAACAAAGTGGTCTAAGCCAACAAATTCCTAGCCAACCAAGAAGTAGCCAACAAGTGCCTAGGCAACAAAGAGGGAGGCAACTTGGGCTTACGAGAGGTCGTTCACAACAAGTTCCTAGGCAACAAGCTCCTAATCAGACAAGCATGTTTACATACCTAAATGGACCATTCCCATATGTATATTATTAGATAATGACATGTTTTTTACATATCTTGTTCAAAATGTTCAGCTTGTTATCACTTTACTAACTTTTACCTTTCATTCATATTGTAGGTATGGCGACTCAAACCAACAAGGACAATGATGGGGAAGGTGTGAACTACTCGAAGTACTGGGCGGGTGCTATGGAGGTTGTGAGGAAGAGGAAGGAAGTTGAGGAAGAGGAAGAGAGGAAGAGGAAGGAAGTTGAGGAAGAGAGGAAGAGGAAGGAATTTGATTCGGTAGTTCAACTTGCTCGTGACTTAGCGAAAAAGAAGGATGAAGAGGAAGAGGTGAAGATGAAGAAGGAAGAGGAGGAGAGGAAGAGGAAAAGGAGAAGGAAGAGGAAGAGAGGAAGAGGCAAAAGGAGAAGAAAGATGAAGATAGTAAGAGGAGGGCCAATGCTAGGCCACCTTGCGCCGATCAAGACGAAAGGCCATGGAAGGCGTATCGTACATCCGAGGCCCATGGAAAGGTGGTTCCAATTTGTTGGTGCGAAACCGATTGCATTGTTAAGGAGTCCACCGACTCCAATTCCGGTACTTGGGGAAGGAAGTTATTCATGTGTGTCAACTACTCTCGCTCTCCCGTGTGTAGCCGCAACCCGTGCGAGACTCCACCGGTATGCACAAATCAATTTAGTTATTAATGTGTCCCAACTATTCCGTATCATGGTACTAACATGAAATATTTTCTTGTAGTCTCCCCCTCCGGTATGCAGGTACTACACTTGGATAGATCTCGAGCAACCTCAATCCACGAAGTCTATCCAAGAGATCGATCGTTAATAAGAAGAAGCCTGATGCGCTGCGTAACGAGGAGATGGCAAAGAAGCGCAAACAACGTGAGGACGAGCGCCGCAAGAAAGAGGAGCGTCTCGCTAAGGAGGCTCGTGCTGCAGAGAGGGAGAGGCAGCATCGAACGGCGTGGCGCTCCATGGAGGAAGATGAAGGGCGTAAAAAGAAGGGAAACGGGCCTCTGTTCTAAGTTTGTGTGAACTAAGTGTGATGGGTGTGAACTACGTATGATGTGAGAACTAAGTGTGATGGGTGTGAACTAAGTGTGATGTGCGAACTATGTGTGATGGGTGTGATCATTATTTTGTGTGAACTATGCGTACTTTGTGATGGGTGTGATCATTATTTTGTGTGAACTATGTGTGTCAATTCTCAACATGTGTGGGGCAGAAGACAAATCGGAAGGTGCGGCGTCGTGCGAGCTGGTGCCGCAGGGAAGGATGCGACGTCGTAAAGGAGCTGCAACACCATGTAGGACGTGTGGCACCACGGCGCATGGCGCTAAAGGCCAAAGTTCGGCGTCGGGGAAGAAGGCGCGGCAGGCCCAGAGTGCGTCACCGAGTCGGGTGGTGCTCGAGCCAGGCGCGGCTGAAAAGGCTGCGTGCACACCGACGTGGCGGAAGAAACCTCCTGAAACGGGGAGATAATTGGTATTGGCGCAGTGGCGCACGACGCGGCAACCTAGACTGCGGTGTCACGTAGACCGGCGCTGCAAAGATGGGAGAGTGCGGCGCCACCACCCACAGCGCGGCGCACCTGGGAGGAATCCCTTAGCTGTTTTCGGTGGGCACTGCGCACCAGCGTGGCGGGGCTTCTACGTCAGGCCCGACCGACCCAGCATGCGTCTTGGCCGTGCAGTGGTGGCACAGGCATGTAAAGCGCACCGCCATGGCGGAGTTGCAAGAAAGGGTTACCGGCTATGGATTTGTTTGCACATAGGGTTATGTTTTGAATTAGTTAGGGCTTTGGGTTATTTTTATTTAAATTGCCGCATCTCCACGCTAAAACGCGGCTACGCGTGGTAAAATACAGGGCCCCACGCACGTGCACCAATCAGCAAAGTGAAGTTTTCTATTCTCTTCCACAGCACCCTGATACGTCCAATTTGCATCACCATTCTATATCATAATTTGCCTCTATTCATTGATATATGTCTTATTATGACGTGTTACTTATGTCTTTTCCACTGTTTTTGCATGTTGGATGATTCTTGGAGGATGGATTGCCGGAGTCCGGATTCTGATGGAAAAAGAGGTGTTTTGATGCAATTTCGCGAAGATCAGAAAAATGCCAGAAAATTATATTTTCCCAGAAGACGGAGGAAGCCATAAGGGGAGGCGCAGCCGGGCCACAGGGGGCCCACCCCCTAGGCGCGTGCCCACCTTGCCCCATGCCTAGGGCAGGTGTGGCCCACCTGCTCGGCCTCCGACTTCGCCCTCTCGCCTATATCTTCCTTATGGAACCCTAACACCAGGGAAGCGACCACATATAGATTTGCGCCGCCTCTGCAGGGCGGAAAACACCGAGAGAGAAAGATCTCTTCGGCAGACAGATTTCTGCCGAGAAATTCCCTTCCCGGAGAGGGGAGATCGTCGCAATCAACACTGTCATCAAGCTAGGCTTCATTGGGATCATCATCATCATCATCCACATCATCATCTCCACCAGCACCATCATCACCACTCCATCCCGCTGTAACAATCGTGTTGGATCTTGCATTAGTTCTTAGGGAAAACTTTCTGGTGTTAATTACTATTGTAGTTGATGCTTGTGAGTGGAACCATTGGATTATTGTTTATGTTCAGATTGTTATACATTACCATATCACCTTTGATCTTGATCCATATGATGTCTTGTGAGTAGTTCGTTTAGTTCTTGAGGACATGGGAGAAGTCATATTGTTATTAGTGGATTTGTGTTGAGTTATTATTCAATGGTTTAGTATTTAAGTTGTGGTGCTATTCTTCTACTGGTGTCCTGTGAACGTCGACTACGTGATACTTCACCATTTATGGGCCTAGGGGAATGCATTGTGTATTTGGATACTAATTGTGGGGTTGCCGGAGTGACAGAAACCTGAACCCCCGTTAGGACACCATTGCATAAGGGAGTGTAGGATCTTAGAGTTTAAGGCTGTGGTTAGGTTTATATCTTAATCACTTTCATGTAGTTGCGGATGCTTGCAGGGGGTTTAATCACAAGTATGTATTAGTCCAAGTAAGGTCGGTACATTAGCACATGTTCACCCACACAACCATTACAACACCAAAGAAGAGTACTTAGCTATTTGAAGCGAAAGCACTTGACAGAATTTCCGTGTGCCCTCGAGAACGTTTGGTCCTTATAAGTATTTCCACCGGCTTATCCTTTGCTAAGAAAGGATTGTGCCACTTGCTGCGTTTGTTCTTTGTCTTTATTACTTGCACTTTGCTTTGTTTCCTTATCAGAAAACCCCTAAAAATCTGTTTGCTAAGTATTTACATAGAGTTCATGTTCCATACCACTAGTCAACACCTTCTGCTCCTCATTGTGATCGACACTCCTATTTATCGAAAGTGCTGCGATACACCCACTATACTTGTGGGTCATCACTTCCCGCTGTCGTCCCTCAGCTAGCGTTGCCACCACTTAGCCGTGGCCCATAGCGTTCGCGTGCTGTCGCCGTTGTCGGAATGCCCTCGAGCCGCCGCAGGCCCTAGATCTCCTCCGGATTCTGTGGTATGCGCGTGAGGCCGTCCGACAACTTCTTGTAGGGGTTCGTAGCATGGAAAACAAAAAAATTCTACCGCATGAACACACAATCAAGATCTAATCTATGATCAAGCCAAGATCTATCTACTAGATTGTAGCAACGAGTCGATAGAATACTAACCCTCGAAGATCCAAACCGGTTAACGAGAGCAGATTCTCGTGGGTGATGTAGTCGTACACTTTCCGATCTCAAGATCGCGTAGACGATCCTTCCAGCGCTGTGTTCCGGCAGCGCTTCCGCAGTCGGTCACACGTTCGATACTCGATGAAGACCTTTCTCTCCCTTGTTCCAGCAGGCAGTGGAGGTTGTAGCACTCTCCTCGTGATTCCAGCAGCACGACGGCATGGTGTCGGAAGTAGAGGGGAGATCTCGCAGTGATCTAGGGTTTAGAGGGAACCAAGGGGATGGTGTGGCCGGCGGCTAGGGTTTGGGGAAACCCTAACTCGGCGAGTTGGGAGATCCCTAGGCGGCGGCTGCACTTGTGTGGAGGCGCCAGGAGCTAGGGTTTAGGTGTGAGGGGTAGGGGGCGCCCTATCCCTCCTTATATAGGTGGGAGGGGGCGACTTGGGAGGAGGGAGTCCTCCTCCTACTCCCCTTCATGGTCGGCGGGTGGGAGGGAGTGGGACTTCCTCCCCAAGTAGGTTTCATACTCTCCCTCCACCAAGCAAACTTCAGATTTGACTTTTCAAATTGGCGTTTGACTTTCAAGCTTGGATTTGATTTCTCTCTCCATATTGCCCAACCAAGTGACCTAATACATGATGCAACCATTCCACATTGTCATGACACATCCATGTACCCTTCCCCTCCGGAGTGTCGGACCTTCCAGACCCTTCTAGAACATTCCTAGTGAAAACACCAGAATCTTTTCCGAACTCCGAAACAGGACTTTCCTTATATGAATCTTATTCTCCGGACCATTCTAGATCTCCTCATGATATCCCGGATCCCATCCGAGACTCCGAACAACATTCGGTCTCTTACTCATCATTCCATAACTACACAACAACATCGAATCCTTAAGTGTGTCTCCCTACGGTTCGTGAATTATGCGGACATGACCGAGACACTTCTCCGATCAATAACCAATAGAGGAATCTGGAAATTCATATGGATCCCACATATTTCTATGATTAATTTGCGATCAAATGAACCACTTACATACGATACCAATTTCCCTTTGTCTCACGATAGTTTACTTATCCGAGGTTTTGATCGTCGGTATCTTTGCATACCTAGTTCAACCTCGTTACTGATAAGTACTCTTTTCTCGTTCCCGCGGTATGTGATCCCTTGTGATCCAGTCACATGCTTGCAAGATAATTGGATGACATTCCACCGAGAGGGCCCAGAGTATATCTATCCGTCATATGGATGGACAAATCCCACTCTTGATCCATGTGCCTTAACCCATACTTTCTGAACACTCAATGCCACCTTTATAGCCACCTAGTTATGGTGTGGTGTTTGATGTCATCAAAGCATCCTTCCGGTGATGGTGATTAACATGATCTCATGGTCGAAGGAATTAGGTTACTATGTATCAGAAAGCTTATAGCAAATGAACTATATTAAATGACTTGATCTTTATGCTATGCTTAACTATAGGAGTATGTCCATCACATCATTCTCCTAATGATATGACCCTGCTGTTAATAACATCTCTATGTTCATGATCAGGAAACCATGATCATATATTAACCAACAAGCTAGTTTAACAAGAGGCTTTACTAGGGACTCTTTTATGTTCACAAATCACACAAGTATTAATGTTTCCGGTTAATACAATTATAGCATGGTATGTAAACATTTATCATAAGTATGAAGATATGATAATAACCACTTTATTATTGCCTCTTGGGCATATCTCCAACACTTCTACACCGAGATAAGGGCTAGCGATGACCGTATCACACTTAGAACCTTCGAGACCTCACGAGGCAGCACGCGTGTATGACACGGTGGCGTGGCCGCTTGGCCGGCTATGCTACAACATGAACTTTCACGACGTGAGCAGCCATGCGGAAGCGGTGGTGGAGTCACCGCCGTGCCTCGTCACGTGCGAAGAGCAACATCACACCCGCGTGCGGCAGCGACATTGACCCTTTCCTCGTCCTATTCTTTCGGATGTTACAACATGCCTCAGTGGTGGGCCCCTCCTGGATACCAAAAACCACAAGGGATGAAGCCTGGTGCAGGTCGTTCCCGGGAGCCTAATCGTCGGTGACTCCTACCCAAAGAATGGACAATGGAAACTAGTGTAACCTCCATGCATCCGCATTGCACGAACGGAACAACTGTTACATCCTAATATCGTGGCTACAATACATGGCAAAGTGTGAGATCCAAGCACATGACTTAATAGGATTGATAGGATACTCATACAAACAAGTTGCAACTTCTTTTCCGAAAGCTCATTCGAAAAGAACTCTAAGGTTAAGCGTGCTTGGCCTAGAGAAATTCTAGGATGGGTGACCGGCCGGGAAGTGGATAACCGGGTGCGCATGAGTGAGGACAAAGTGCGCAGAAAAGACTAGTGTTGGTCCGTGGGGCTAGTCTAGATATTCTATTAAGCTACCAGGAGTGACACCCCTGGGCCCAGTGGACGGGGTGTTACAAGTGGTATCAAAGACGATCCTCGCGGTTAAATGGGTGTGTGCGGGTCAGTGGCGGGACATGTGGAGCATGGTGCGTGTGGCCTAGAGTGGACACGACATGGCACATGTGCCGGCACTAGACGCACAGACGCGTGCCAAGAGGGAATGTTCTTGGGGTGTGCTTGATCGATGAGGGCATCGATCTTATAAAGGGTGGGTGTATGTGAGATCCAAGCACATGACTTAATAGGATTGATATGATACTCATACAAACAAGTTGCAACTTCTTTTCCGGAAGCTCATTCGAAAAAAACTCTAAAGTTAAGTGTGCTTGGCCTATAGCAATTCTAGGATGGGTGACCGACCGGGAAGTGGATAACTGGGTGCGCATGAGTGAGGACAAAGTGTGCAGAAAAGACTAGTGTTGGTCTGTGGGCCAGTCTAGATATCCTATTAAGCTACCAGGAGTGACACCCCTGGGCCCAGTGTACGGGGTGTTACACGAAGGTAGCACAAGAAGGAAAATCGCCACCACCTGATCTAGTTCGAAGTGCGTAAACGAACATACAATGGAGAGAAGACAACCGACAAGCATAAGCTCCGCAACACATGGGCGTCCTTGGCCTGCAGACCCGGGGGTTGTAACCAGAACCAATACAACATCGACAACAGCGTGGGAGTCATAACATATGACACAAAATAAAAGGCCAGACTAGATGTAGCCCACCTCTAGGGATGATCTACCAGCTACTCGTTGCACGGGGAGGTCAAGGAGGTCTGCAACGCCATCCTCAATGCCGATCATGGCAGCTCCTAAAAACCAGCCTGGCTAGTGTACCGATAACCTTTGGGTTTGATACATCGTAAACGTATCTATAAATTTTTATGTTCCATGCTTGTTTAGTATCCACTTTGCTATAGTTTGTCTACACTTTGAGGTATTTTTATACATTTTCTGGGACTAACCTTTTAACAAGATGCCGCAGTGCCAGTTGCCTGTTTTCTGCTATTTTTGGTTTCAGAAAAGCTAGTAAGGAAATATTCTTGGAATTGGACGGGATAAAAGCCAAAGTCAATATTTCACCAAGGAGAACACAGAGACCGAAGGGCGACCGGAGGGGCGCCACAGGGTGGCCGCACCCCCTCCCACGCGTGGTCCCACCTTGGGCCACGCCTGGGCAGGGTGTGGGCCCTCTGGCCGCCCTCCCGCCTTGCCTCTTCGCCTATATAAACCCCCCGATTCCAAAACCCTAAGGACCCCAGATCTCCACGAAACAGTCTGTAGCCACCGCCACCATCGTCCCTAGATCGGGGGATCTAAAGCTCTTCCCGCACCCTGTCGGAGGGGAGAGATCATCCCGGAGGCCTTCTTCATCACCATGCCAGCCTCTGGTATGATGCGTGAGTAGTTTCACCTTGGACTATGGGTCCATACAGTAGCTAGATGGTTGTTTCTCCTCCTTTGTGTTATCATGTTTAGATATTGTGAGCTCCGTTCATGATCAAGATCATCTATTTGTAATCATGCATGTTGTGTTTGCGGGGATCCGATGGATATTGAGATTACTATGTCATATTGATTATTGATTCTACCATGTCTTATGATTATTGATTCTATCATGTCTGTGTTGTTTGAGATCTTCCATGCTCTCCATTTTAGTACTCCCTCCGATCCATATTACTTGTCGCGGAAATGGATGTATCTAGACATGTTTTAGTGCTAGATACATTCAATATAATGACAAGTAATATGGATCGGAGGGAGTAGATATCTTGGCCAAGTAGATGCTAGTGACTCCAAGAGGGAGTATTTATGCTCGATAGTGGGTTCATGCCTCTATTGAATCTGGGGAAGTGACATAAATCTCTAAGGTTGTAGATGTGTTGTTGCTACTAGGGAGAAAACAACAATCTTTTGTTCATGGAACAATTGTATTGTTTACTTTACACACATTGCTTAAAGCAGTTGTCCGTTGCTTGCAACTTAATACTAGTGGGGGTTCGGATGATAACCTGAAGGTGGATTACTAGTCATAGATGCAGTTGGATGGCGGTCTATGTATATTGTTGTAATGCCAAATAAAATCTCATAGGATCATGAATGTCTAGTATTGCATTGTTATGCCTTGCCCAGTACTGTCAATTGGCTCGCTGTAATTTGTTTACCCAACATGTTATGTATTTATCTTAAGGAGAACATCTCTAGTGAACTGTGGACCCGGTCCAATCTTTATCGTAGTTACATCATCCACTATTATTGTTTACTTTTTGCAAGCAATCATTACCTTCCACACCATACGTTTAATCCTTTGTTTTCAGCAAACCGGTGAGATTGACAACCTCACTGTTCGTTGGGGCAAAGTCTTGAGTTTGTGTTGTGCAGGTTCCAAGTTTACCCAACAAGTTTATTTTAAGGGGGAGAGTTTGTAACATCCTAGCATTAGAGCTTAGAAATAACCTGAACCTAGATGTGTGCATTGCATTCATGCATAGAAAATCCGAATAATTTTCGCGCTTTTGAAAAAAACTTGTCAAAGTGATTGAAGCTTCTCTTAACATGATGGAATTGAAGTAGATCATCAAGTTGACTGCGATAAGTTTCAATATGAACTTTGCTTAAACCTTGTTTAGGGTAAACACAATTTGATCTAAGGGTGGATCAAATGTACTAGAACTAAACCACCAACATATTAGTTAATGTTTGTTGTTATTCTTTAAGAGATCATATCCTAGTATTATTACACAAACCATGAATACCAAGTTATGAATATAACTTAAGTAATAGGAATGTAACAACTACATATTAACCTATCTTAATCTCATCTACTTATACCATGAGTATCATGGTAGTACCTAAACTTAACTCTTTAGTGAGATTGAGTAGGAAAGAAACTAAGTCAAGATTATTCACCATATATCTTTCCTTCCATACCTAGTCCTATCATCTCTACTGAATCATATTCTAATATCTGTTGTTCATAAATGTTGAGTAATCAACTATCGATTCACCAATTCTTAACCTATCAATTCTTGTTCTATTAACCCATGTCCTTATCATAGCATTCACCTTAAAGTCCTTTAGAGAAAGATGTAAGAAAAGGTAAGTGGTAATGCTAGTTTTAGATATCATCTATATGATAGGAGAGTTTGAAGAGAATTGAACCAATATGATAGTTGATAGAGTTAACTCACTTCTGAATGGATGGAAGAGCTATTTGAAATAGAGGTATAGGTGGTAACAAAAAGGATCATAAGAATGAATATTAAAGATAGTTACAAGAAATAATACTATTGGATTAAGAAGGTATATTCAATGAATAATATCTTCTACTCAGTAGGAGATACTGAGAAGATAATTATAATACAACTGTAATGTTGTATTGATGAAGGCCTTGATTAGCCAACTGAAAACCTAAGCCATAAATGATCAAAGGATTATAATGATCATGTGTAAGTCACTAAGAGTGATTGATTATATCATGTATAGGTGACATTGGTGGATAGAAAATGATTAAACCCTAGTATAGATATATTATCCTAGGTTAGTTATGACAAGTCACATTAATATAATGTGAAGTTGGAGTATGAGTTCATGGACAAGTAGAGATAAGATAGTATGAATAAGATAGTGCCTAAGCAACATTGAGTTATAGAAGTAATATATTCCTCTTAGGAAATACTAAACACCTGAGGTGAAGTAGGATTTATATATACATCTATTAGAGTAATGTTGGTGATGGATGATTAAGGCAGAGTCTTAATGGAGTTAACTATAACTTCTATTGGATTGGAGATTATAATTAGTAGAGTAGTTGGATATAATCAAGTGGAGATTACAAAGTAATGTGTGAAGTAAGAGAGTAACCATTCAAGTGGAATTAGGTTCATACGAAGTACTCTAGA
Organism: Avena insularis; assembly: GCA_023614405.1. Lineage (NCBI taxonomy): Eukaryota > Viridiplantae > Streptophyta > Magnoliopsida > Poales > Poaceae > Avena > Avena insularis. The sequence goes on along the minus strand of CM042689.1, from coordinate 334,602,511 downwards.
GATGAGAGTTATCTCTATGAGAAGATCATGTAGAGCTTTAGTATCAAGCTCATTGCATTCACAAATGGATTTAGGAAGAGAAGTTATTGATAAGAATATTCTTGTGAAGTAAAGCTCATCATGTTATCATATGATGATTGATATGAAGGAGTAGTATATCTAGGAAAGGAATTCCTTAAGTAGAAGTCAAGAATTATGAAATATGGAAGATAGGAATTCTTGATAAACACTCAGTTTTAAATCATTAACCAAATATAATATCCATTTCATATGATTGAACTATCATCCTATTTCCACAATGCCTTGTAGGAATATTTTCCTATAGAAAATCACTTAAGCATATATTTGTCATTTCAAAACATGAAAACAATAAATGCCTGGGAAATATAATTATCAACCCTTAATCTTAAACCCTAAATTCTATGCAAGTTATAACCAACTAATTATCTTAAATCGTTTAAGTCTATGAGAATAACAGTAGTCATTTTTAGTTCTCAAGAATTACATGTGTTAGATAATAAGAGGGATTACTATATATAAAAAAACTCCTTAAATGATAAGCTTATAAGAATTAAATCTCATGGGTTAATAGTAATTCATCCCTTAATAAATTACGGTTTATTTATGTAGTAAAAATTATAACAAAAATCTCTACAAAATATTAATAGAAAAGGGATCTAAATAAAGGAATACGGAGAATATAAACCTTATATAATAAATATTCACTAAATGAATCTAAATACATATTATTTGTTGCTGCAAGAATTTAGCAAATAGAGTTCTATAAGGAATATTCAAAACAAATGCTAAAATACAAAAGCTAGAAAAGTAAATAGAATTTGAAAAGAAATAAATCAAATAAACAACTCAATTTAGAATATGGACCGAGGCCCATTTCCTAACCTTCTATTTGCTTCTCACACGCAGCACGCCAAGGCCCAATAGCAAGCCCAACTGTCCAACCACGGTGACTGACGAGTGGAGCCAGAGGAAGGATCGTGGGTTGAGAGGAAAGAGTTGCCAGGGGGTTTCCTATAAAACTGCCGTCATCGTCATCCTCATGCACACAGGCAGCTGCGTGCGCCCCGCCGATGCCGTCCGCCGTCGTCAGCATGAATCGACCGCTGTGATGCTTGCCGCCGACCCTGAGAGGAGTGGATAAGACCACCACGTCCTCCTCTATCCTATCATACCAATCTTATCTTCTATCTCGCTCTCTAGACCTATCTCTCCTCCTTACACGAAACCCTATCTCGCCGGAGATCACCATTCCGGTTAGGTCCGGCCACCCCACGCCTCGTTGAAGCCACCGCTGGATGCGCCGTCGTGGTCTTGTTCGCCTAGGACCAAGCACGGGAGATGACGCGCCGTGAATCATGTGAAATCGAGCGTTCCCTTTCATTGGCCACCATGGCGATCGTTGTCGATTCGTCGACATCACGCCTCCCCTTGCTTCCCCGAGCATACTATCGTGACCAGGGTGAGTCCCTCTACCTCCCAGTGTTCTCTGTTGTTTCAATTTCTTCCTAGATCCACGCTACCGTGATCGACTGCATAACCTTGTCATACTGGCGCAAATGCTGAAGGCTTAGTTGATACGACCATTTCCGAGCGGCGCCACCACTATAAGGTTCAGCACAACGCACTGATTCAAACTAAACTAGTTTCGCTTGCTGGGGCGTCGTAGATCGTCGCCGGCGAGCACCAACTGCTGGTGGTGGCTGTGCTGACGTCATAGCGACGTCGTGCCGACGACAACCTTGACCTAGTCCACCATTTGACCGGTCCACTGCTTGCATGGCATGTTGACGTGACCAGTACCCCACCTGTCTGTGAGTAGGGTATGTCTAAGTGTGGTGTGAAAAGTCATTTCCTGTTTAGGAAATAAATTAAACATTATTAGTCTAAATAAAAAATATTTCCAGAAAATAAATAAAGTAATTAAACATTGTAAATTCAATAACTTTTATTTTATAATTCAGAAAAATATGTGTAATATATGAAAATATTTGGAAAAATAAAATCTATAATTTAATTATACCATCCAACATCATTATGTTAATTATTTAAATGAATATTGTTTAATAAAGATTTTATAAGTAATAAAACTTCGATAATTCATATTTTAATAATGGTAAATGATAAAAAATATAAATAATATACCAAAATTCTTAGAAAAACAAGAACTAAACTTTAATATTATAATCATGTATTAATACTGCACTTAATTAAATATTTATTATTTAGTAAGTGTTTATAAAGTATTAAATAATCATATCTTATTATTTATAAATCACAAAAATAAATGTAATATGCCAAAATGATCACAGAAATAATATTTACATGTTAAAAATATAAAATTCCACTTTTGAAGTAAATAAAAACTTAATACCCTAATAACTTAAATTTAAATCTAATTTCCTTACTTAATCATTCATATAAGGGTAAATAAAATTTGCTAATTTTTCTAAAATTAGTCAATTGAGATCTAATAAATAATATTAGTCTTAAAAATTAATATTATGAAGTCAAAATGGTTCAACAAATTTTAAATATAATTTTATTGAATATTATTCTACCATAATTGTAGAATATCTTTAAATAACATCTTTATCTAATTTAAAATCTTCAAAGATTAATTGTGGCTAAATAAAGTTTATTTCTTTACTTCAATCACAAACTTATAAACATACCAAAACACTATAGTGAATTCATAAGTAGCTAAGTAATATTGTTTACTTATTAGCAAACCATAACCACACCTTTATAAGGAGATAAATGATTCCATTCTAGTATAATAATAAGAAATCACTACTCAAATAGAAGTACTACCACTCTTACTTAGATTTAAAGAAACATTATGAGAAGAACAAAGTACAAATATCATAAGCATTACACCTGAAACCTATCTAAGTTCTTAAAGTTAACTTTAAGTCTACAAGACTTTAAATATGATGCTAAAACCTTGTTATGTGTTTTATAGTTAACTTTGGTCTGTTATAATTAAGTCGTAAAACATCTCAAATCCAAACTATTCAAGTAAGCACAAATAACATCGACCACCTTTGATTAACCACAAAGATTGTTTAGACCTTAGAAAAGAAATCTATTCTTCAAATGTTATTCTTTTTGCCACTTCAAACAACAAATGGCAATTAATAATAATCACATTACATTGTGCTTTACTTACTTAGGATTGTTAACATTTAAGTTACTTATAAATGCCAATACTTGTAAAGTAAGATTTGAAGATAAGTCAATTCTTATATAAATAGTCTTAGAGTAGCATTCCACATTCGTGAATCTTATTATAGTATAATATTGTGATTACATGTTGTTTCACACACACTCAACAGCCTTAATAAGAAGCACAAGTGCGGAACTTATCTAAAAGTATAACACATTCTAAAGGAACCATTTGCAGTTTCCAAACCCTAGATCAACACTTATTCCGGGGATTCAAGTTTATCAAATTGAATTACATTACTTATGCATAATAGCATCCTGCTTCTTTAAACATTAGTCCTTACCGGACCAATGATGCTGATTTCAGATATTGGATCTTATATTGTCTTGAAGACCGTGAGTGCATAATCTTGCAATCACAAAAGAAAAGTTCACACTTTCTCATGTCCTTTGAATATTTACAATAAAGTAATTTTGCAAATTCACTCTTGCCATCACCTACATTTCGAAAAGGTCAGAAAACACTATTTTCATAATAATATGATTATAGGTTATTTACCATGAGGTAATGATGGCCCACAAGTGTAGGGGATCACAACAGTCTTTGCGGGTAGTATTACCCAATTTATTGATTCGACACAAGGGGAGCCAAAGAATACTTGCAAGCCTTAACAACTGAGTTGTCAGTTCAGCTGCACCTGGAAATAGTTCTTGCTCACAGAAGTTTACCTGTAGTAACAGTTTGTAGTAGTAGCAACAACAGCAGTAACAACAACAGTGAAACAGGAGCAATAGTAACAGTAATGATAACAGTAGGATTCGAGTGCGGTAGGCATAGGGATGGATGGACGGGCGTTGCATGGACGATTCTAAACATGTAACTTCAAAGTCTTGGGCATTGCAGATAAATAATAACAAGCATCCAAGTACTAAACAATCCTAGGCATGTGCTCCAAATATAGTCATACGTGCTCGCAATGAGAACTTGCACAACATCTTCTGTCCAGCCAGCCCGTGGCAGCGAGGCCTCTAGGGAACTACTGGCAATTAAGGTGCTCCTTTTAATTGAGCACCGGAGCAAAGCATTAACACTCCGTAAACACATGTGATCCTCACACCACAGCCATCCCCTCCGGTTGTCCCAATTCTTGTCACTTTGGGGCCTTTGGATCCGGACAATGATATGTGTACACAACTTGCAGGTAAGATCACAAACAATACTATCATAATGATTCAATAATAAGTTTAGATCTGAGATCATGGCACTCGGGCCCTAGTGACAAGCATTAAGCACAACAAGTTGCAACAAAGTCAAATAGCACAACAGATCTTATTCGATTACATGATAGAACTCATCCAATCCCTACCATCCCCAAGCCTACAGCGGGGGATTACTCACTCATGGATGAGGGAAACATCGGTGGTTGATGGAGATGCGTTGGTGATGACGATGGCGATGATCCTCTCCAAATTCCCCGTCCCGGCAGGGTGCCAGAACGGAGTTTCTGGATCTGAATCTTGGTTTCTCGTGGCGGCAGCGGAGCGGAACTCTTTCTGGAAAACTATCGAACCCCCCTCAGTTTTTAGGTCAGAAGGCAACTTATAGGCACGGAGGGAGGCCGAGGAGATGCCTGGGGTGGCCAGACTTCCCCCAGGCGCGGGGTTAGTGGTCCCACGCCTGGGGTGGGTCTGAGCCCCCCAAGCCTCCCCTCTGTCTACCCTTCTGGCTCTGTGGATCTTCTGGTGAGAAATAGTTTTTGGCATATTTTCTGGGATTTTTCCTGATAGTTCATTTTCTACACAAAAACAAGATACCAAGGTAATTCTGCTAAAAACAGCATCAGTCTGTGTTAGTTGTATCCAAATCACACAAGTTTAGAGAAGAAACAATAGCAAAGTGTTCGATAAATTAGATACATTTTGGACGTTTCAACTCCCCTCAAGCTTAGCTTATTGCTTGTCCTCAAGCAATTCAGTTGAAAACTGAGTGCGATAAAAGAACTTTCACGAACACTTTGCTTCATATGATGTATATATTTTTAGCATAGGAGTATATGCTTAGACAATTCATAATAAGAAGTATGCAACTAAGTCTACTCAATAATCATTGCAAGCTATGAAGAGAAACCAACTCAATAATAATAAGTAGCATGAAACATAAACATAAGCAACATCGCAATGCACATAATAAGGTATGATAGAGTGGTATCTCGCTTGCCTTTGTTTGAAGAGAACAATATGAATGCCAAGGCACCTCTGAAGTTCACATGAATACTAGAAGTAAAGATATTAGAGATACAAGCATCAAAGTCATGACATAATTAACCAAGTTTTGGTACAAACACAAGAATGACAACTATGCTCTCAAGAAGGTGCTCATAGAATAAGTGGTGACTCAACAAAGTTGTGAAAACGGTTTTGTGAAGGTTTGAAAGGCTTCCTAATGCGGAAAGGAAGGTACTCATTAGCTTTGAGCTCTCATTGCCCCTATCATAGGCATCTTCATGTGGTTAAGGTGAAAGTGAGGTCCACTCTGAATCATATGCTTGACAGACCATAGGCTGAAAATCCCAAGTCCCTTGAGTACGAGGGTCGCTCCGCATGCCACTCAACTTTGGTCACCTGAAAGTTCTTGTCATTGTAAATACATGCATATCATCGAGAACCGCCAACGGGGTACCCCTTGCACATGGTACAGGAGCTTTCCCATAACCAAAATGACAAGGCAAGCAGACAATGAGCATCTTAGCCATCTTTTTATTTATCATATGCATAGCTTTTTATTGAGGATGCTTCATAGATTCTCATTATGGTGTTGCTGCAAGTTTCATCCATGATTAAGCATGGCTTAGGCTAGCGGCCCAGGCGTTTCTCTAACACAATGTATAAACTCCATGAACTAACAACTTCCCCTTTTATTTTACATCGTCGACATCCGTAAACAAAAGAGCAAAGTATCAACTGGATGAGATATCCAACAAGTGTTGAAAGCGTTCCCCATGACAGCACGGTTCTGCTGACTCCCAACATATAATAAGCAAGCATATAACTTTCATGGACTAGTCACAATGGTTCAAGATTATTAAGCGCAAGGAATAAAGTGTGCCATCAAGTTTGTGAGAGATTTACTAACTAACTTTCTCAAAACAGACAAACATTTTATTTTGAAAGAAAACACGACATATATAAAATATGCACTGAAATTGAAAATGATGCCAATAGGTAGGTATGGTGGACACAGCTGGCAATATTGGTTTTGGGGAGTTGGAAGCACAAGTAGAGCTCATACTCAGTGCAAGTAAAGGCTAGCAATAGAGAGGGAGCGACAAACGAGAGAGCAATATGTCATAATAATGCTTGCAACAAAACATGACTAATTATGGCATGAAAGTGATACAAGAAATCTGAGGCAAAATAAATCATCGAGGCTTACTGACTATTGATTAGTCATATGCATGAGTGAGCATGTGTCAAGTCGATTCACATGAACAGTCAGAGGAGGATACCACAATATCATACCAAAGTATGAATAAAACAATGCAAGCAAACATTCATATGACATGCTACAAACTATTAACAAGTTGGAGCTAATCATAGACAAGCAAGAACTACTAAGCATCCATAATGACATACACCTTACACAAACAGGCTAAGCATGCTCACAATGATGAGTATATAAACAAATAGAGTTTGTTACCAGCCTCTTACCATACCTCGAGTTGTCTTAATCTTTATTATTGACCTTCACTTGTGTGACTTTAATAATTAACATGAAACGAAAACCACTGAGGACGGCTGAACCCTGCAAAGAACTCACAAAACCAAAGAAGAACAAATATTTTTGGTGTTTTCAATTTTTTTTAGAAGGCAACCAACACAAAACCAAACGAAGCAAAAGAAAACCAAAAACAAAAACTAAGACGCTCCAAGAACAACACAACTGTGCATGAAACAATAAAAACGAAGTGTCTAGAAAGACCTGAGATTTTTATTGATGAAGAAGGGGATGACTCGGGCACCCCCAAGCTTTGACGCTTGTACCTCTTGAGTAATTCTTGGGGTGACACAGAGTGTCTCCCCCCAAGCTTGAGCTTTTGTCCATTCTTCATCTCATTACATCATCCTCTCTCTACACCTGAAATTTTTCTTTCATACAAAACTTCACACAATCTTCATTAGCAACATTAGTTTATTCAAAAGATATTAGACCTCTAGAAAAGCTTTGGAACAACAAAAAATTTCATTAAAAACACAATCTACTATAGCAACTCCTTCAAAAAACTCAATTTCCCAAAAAGAACCCGAAAAGGAATCAATAAGAAGCAAATGCAAATAATGGCAGAAATCTGTCAAAACACACCATCAGGTATAAACCGATTTTTTCGAAGACCTTATGTTGCTCAAATCAAAAAGTGTTGAACTAACAAAAGTTAGATAACATACTGGGGGATTTATTCGTAAATTTTCAGCTCAATCCTACTTACAGAGACTCCTCACGAATTTTTATGGTGGAGGACAGAAATCTGTTTCGGGACAGCAACTCCCCAAATCTTACTTCCCTCTCATTAGAGGTCATTCTTGGCACAAAAAGCAAACCAAAAGGATAAGGAGAGGTCATTATTGAAGTAATAACTTCCAAGACTCAAGAAAACTCTTGGGTTATCTCCCAACAAGTACTTTTCTTTAACGCCTTTAAGTTAGGCACGACGAAGAGCAAAGGTTGGAAAGGAGAAAAATAAAAATGAGCAAGTATAACCACCGTGAAGACATTATTTTGTTCATTAAAATCCTTTTGTTAACAAGGTTGATCAAGTCTTGTTACTAAAACAATCTTATATGAAGCAAAAATTTGCATTCCACAAGGTGATTATGTTACCTCTTACCTGATAGCAATGGTCTGAACCATAATAGTTTCAAAATTTTCTTGTGGAATGGGACAATATATTTCTCCAACCTTGATGCTCTCAATATTTTCAATGGAATTCAGGCAATAGCTCTTAACAACCTTCTTGGGGAAATAGACAGTGTGCTCTTTGTCATTAATATTGAATGTTACTTTTCCTTGATTGCAATTAATAACAGCACATGCACTATTAAGAAAAGGTCTCCCAAGAATAATAGACATATTATCATCTTCAGGCATTTCAAGCACAACAAAATCGGTTAAAACCATGCAATTATGAGCAACTTGAATAGGAACATCCTCACATATACCAACAGGAATAGTAGTTGACTTATCAACCATTTGCAAAGATATATCAGTTGGTATCAACTTTTCTAGCTAGAGCCTCTTATAGAGAGAAAAAAGGCATAACACTAACTCCAGCTCCCAAATCACATAAAGCAGTTCTAAGATAATTATTCTTAATAGAGCAAGGAATAGTTGGTATACCTGGATCACCAAGTTTCTTTGGAACCTTACCATTGAAGGAGTAATTAGCAAGCAAAGTAGAAATCTCCTCATTAGGAATCTTACTTTTATTAGAGACAATATCCTTCATATACTTTGAATAAGGAGGTAACTTAATAGCATCAGTCAAAGGAATTTGCAAGAATAAAGGTTTCATCCACTCACAAAACTTGTTGTAGTGTTCTTCCTCCTTTGACTTGTGTTTCTTACCTGGAAAAGGCATAGGTTTCTGCACCCAAGGTTCTCTCTCTTTACCATGTTTATTAGCAATAAAATCCTCCTTTGTGTACCTAGTGTTCTTAATGTGCTTCTCAGCTTCTTCCTCACCTTCCTCCTTATCAGGAGACTCATCAATATTACCACTCTCAGTTTCAACATCAGAGGCAGATATACTATTAGGATCTACAACAGGTTCAAGTGGTTCCTCAACTACTTTATGTTTCTTTTTCTTTCTCTTACGAGGACTACCACTATCTTCACCTTGTTGAGAATCTTGCTCAATTCTTTTAGGGTGTCCTTCAGGATATAAAGGATCTTGAGTAGCTGCACCACTCCTAGTTCTTATTCCATAAGCATGTTTATTTCCTGAAGCATTAACTAGAATATCCTTTTGTACCTTAGCTAGTTGATCAAGTTGGGTTTGAACCATTTGAAAGTGTTTACAAAGCATTTTAATATCATTAGAAGTTCTTTCCACAATATCTTTCAACTCATGGATAGCTCTAGAGTTTTCCAATAAATGATTCTGAACTTGTTTATTAAAACTACCTTGTTTAACAATAAATGTGTCAAGTTCCTCTAAGAATTGATCGGGAGGCTTACCATAAGGAATATCACCTTCATTAAATTGGAGTGAGTGTACCTCAATAGTAGATGAGTGGGGAATTGGCTTACATAATTCTTCTATAGGAGGTAGATTCTTCACATCTTCGGCTCTAATACCTTTCTCCTTTAGACACTTCTTAGCTTCCTTCATCACTTCATCATTTAATGCAATAACTCCCCTCTTCTTTGTTGTTGGTGTTGGAACTGGTTCAGGCACAATTGCTTCAGGAGTAATAGGCTCAGGTGTATTCAGCTCAGTTGAAGTCCAATCATCATAATTCTTGCTTATCTTGGTCATTAATTCTTCAACATCTGTAGGAGTCCTTTTCTTGAAAACACAATCAGCAAAGCTATCTAGGTATGTCCTAGAATCATCAGTTAGTCCATTATAATAAACATCAAGAAGCTCATTCTTAGGCAATGGACATCCAGGATATGCATGAATCAAGGAACATAATCTTTTCCATGACTCATGCAATTTCTCTTCTTCTTCCTGTTTAAAATCAAAAAGTCTCTGCAAAAGCAGCATGTCTAGCACTAGGAGGAAAATATTTATGGAAGAAAGAAGCAATCAAGCAATCAGGGCTATCAATGGAACCAGGAGGCAATCTATTAAACCAAGCCCAAGCTTCTCCTTTTAGTAAAAGGGGAAGATCTTAGCAACAAAGTACTTGCGCATTTTAAAATCATCAGAGAACAAAGCACTCATAGTAGAAAGCTCATTCATATGAGCCACAACACTCTCATTTTCAGTCCCACAAAAAGGTTCTTTCTCAACAATATCTAAATAAGACAAATCAAGAGAGAAATCATAATCTTCATCTTTAAAATCTATGGGAGAAGTGGCAAACTTAGGATCATAGGACAACTTAGGCATAATAGTACGTCTATCAAGGAGACTCTTCATAGCACTAGTACCATGTGTGTTTCAGCACTCTTCATCAAATTCATCAGTGAGCTCAATGTAACCATCATTAATATCATAACTCTCACTAGCAGCCGAGCTAACAGGTGTAACAGTGTCTTCACTAGGAGTTTTGGTATTTCCTAGACTAGCCATAGTAGCATCTAGAAAAGGACCTAGTGAACCACTCGCATCAAGGACAGCAGAAGTAACATCATGAGCATCAAAAGCAGTTTCAGATTCAGCAGTAGTAGCAGTGTGTGTAGCATGAGTATGTGGTGGTGGTGGTGTGACAAGCTTACTTATAACAGACGGTGAATCAAGAGCAGTAGAGGTGTTTAGGACTGTACCTCTTCTTGTAGTGGATGGTAAAATATGGAATTTTCCATCACGAGACTTCCCCATGATGAAAGGAGTAGCAGTGAACAATAATAGATCCAAGTGAACTTACAAATAAAGCTATGCTCCCCGGCAACGACGCTAGAAAATAGTCTTGATGACCCACAAGTGTAGGGAATCGCAACAGTCTTTGCGGGTAGTATTACCCAATTTATTGATTCGACACAAGGGGAGCCAAAGAATACTTGCAAGCCTTAACAACTGAGTTGTTAGTTCAGCTGCACCTGGAAATAGTTCTTGCTCACAGAAGTTTATTAGTAGTAACAGTTTGTAGTAGCAACAGCAAAGCAATAGCAGCAGTAACATCAACAGTGAAATAGGAGCAATAGTAACAGTAACGGTAATAGTAGGATTCGAGTGCGGTAGGCATAGGGATGGATGGGCGTTGCATGGATGAGTCTAAACATGTAACTTCAAAGTCTATGGCATTGCAGATAAATAATAATAAGCATCCGAGTACTAAACAATCCTAGGCATGTGCTCCAAATATAGTCATACGTGCTCGCAGTGAGAACTTGCACAACATCTTCTGTCCAGCCAGCCCGTGGCAGCGGGGCCTCTAGGGAACTACTGGAAATTAAGGTGCTCCTTTTAATAGAGCACCGAAGTAAAGCATTAACACTCCGTGAACACATGTGATCCTCACACCACAGCCATCCCCTCCGGTTGTACCAATTATTGTCACTTTGGGGTCTTTGGATCCGGACAATGATATGTGTACACAACTTGCAGGTAAGATCACAAACAATACTATCATAATGATTCAATAATAAGTTCAGATCTGAGATCATGGCACTTGGGCCCTAGTGATAAGCATTAAGCACAACAAGTTGCAACAAAGTCAAATATCACTAATAGAGATACTAGGCATTATGCCCCTAACAGATCTTATTCGATTACATGATAGAATTCATCCAATCCATACCATCCCCAAGCCTACATCGGGGGATTACTCACTCATGGATGAGGGAAACATCGGTGGTTGATGGAGATGCGTTGGTGATGACCCTCTCCAAATTCCCCGTCCCGGCAGGGTGCCAGAACGGAGTTTCTGGATCTGAATCTTGGTTTCTCGTGGCGGCGGCGGAGCAGAACTCTTTCTGGAAAACTATCAAACCCCCCCTCAGTTTTTAGGTCAGAAGGCAACTTATAGGTGCGGATGGAGGCCGAGGAGCTGCCTGGGGTGGCCAGACCTCCCCCAGGCACGTGGTCAGTGGGCCCGCTCCTGGGGTGGGTCTGAGCCCCCCAGGCCTCCCTTCTGTCTTCCCTTCTGGCTCCGTGGATGTTCTGGTGAGAAATAGTTTTTGGCATATTTTCCGGGATTTTTCCTGATAGTTCATTTTCTACACAAAAACAAGACACCAAGGTAATTCTGCTGAAAACAGCGTCAGTCCGTGTTAGTTGTATCCAAATCACACAAGTTTAGAGAAGAAACAATAGCAAAGTGTTTGAAAAAGTAGATACGTTTTGGACGTATCAGGTAATAACCTAATATGAAAGTTCCGGTGGTCAAGGAACATATTATCTAGGACTTAACAAGCAATGTCGCTAGTGATTCTAGCATCGTATATAACGCATTAGCCATGAGATTTGGAATGGGACAGAGAAGTCAGCTGTATCCTTTTCCTTTCGTATGGAGGCAAGACTACCTTAACGTGACATTGTGATTCCTTGTGCGGATCCAACATATGGGTGGGCACCCTTAAGCCCCATGTTTTTGGTGTCTAGATTATCTATGAGTGGCTGCCGGAGGTTTAGCCGGACCTATAAGGTACTTACCAGGGGCACCACCATCTCATAGAGTCTTCGGGAACTCATCAGGGTTTTAGCCTGCCCGGAAGGGGGCTTAACGGAGGTGAGACAGCCTCGAAGGATCGTGCAGACATATGGGGTCACGGAAAGGGCAGTGGTTGGCTTGGATCATATATTGGGCCCCACAACATGTAACTGTGGATGGGTAAGCTGCCCGGTTGTGCAACAAGGATTTGATCACTCATGGGTAAAGTAATGCACCTCTGTAGAGTGTAAGAACTGTAACCTGTTACTCCCTGTTCCGGGAAGGAGCTGCGAACGCTATAGGAAAGGAACTCCATGAAAGTTCTGGTAAACCTGTGAAGGCTGACGGATATAGTTTTTCAGAATAAAAGCAACCTTTTAAGAAATGTTTATGAAAACCTGCATTGCCTACGACCTATGGTTTGTGGTTGTAGATATAGTGCATCAAACACAACTTTTCTAGTGAACTTGCTGAGTACGCTCGTACTCAACGTATCTTCTTAACCCTTGCTAGATTCTGAAGCCAATAAGACGACGTCTACACCAAGTTACGCTCCAGGAATCAACATTAAAAGCTCAAGCCCTTCAATAAAGTGGAGGAAATCAACATATACATCAACTCAAGTGAAGACGAAGTTGCTGATTAGATAAGAATATAATCTCTAACCCTAGAACCTACTTCTATAGAGTATTACAATAGCAGCAATGCCAGACCAATAGTTCAGATGCTAGTCTTATTAGTATGATAGTTTTTGAGTTGCTTATTTCTGATTCTTCTTTGCAAGAAGTTTATTTCTCTCTCTTTAACCTAGAAGTGTTGTCTGGATCTTATGTAAAGAGTCGAGTTGTAACCTTTAACCATGTCTTGGACCTGCTGTGTTTCTGTTGTACCACTCTAATGGATGTAATACTAGTGAACGGTGTTCCATTGGTGTTATGTTAACGAGTATAGTATACTACATCATGCAGTGGTATGCTGGGTCACCGCAATATGCTTTGGAGGCTGTAACAGGAAAATATTTTTTCCAATGTAATGAGGATGAAGCTTTGGATGCCATAAAGAAGTTGATTACAATTTATAATTTCCCTAGCAAGTCTGATTCTTCTTTTATAAACATCTATGCTAGGTTGAACACTCTTGAGACCAGTACAGCTAGTTGAAAGATTGCTATAACATGCTTAGAGAGCACCTTAATTATGTTCCAATAAATTCCGAGCCTTCAAACTGTTTCCTATAATAAAAGTTGCTATAAACAATGAAACTTTTGATGTCGTTGTGATATCATGTCTGAATTTTGTCTTATGTCTAAAGTTATCTATGAGTCTTTGAATCTTTGGGGGCTTTCTGAAGGACGAGAAGAAATATATCTCACCAATAATACAACTATATTACCCATTGGAATAGATGAAGGATTATTTACAAAGATCTTGGGGAAACTGGTGTCTACTGATTATCTTGTTATTGAATGTGTAGGAAAAGGACAAATTACACTTGAAAGATCCCTACTGAAACACCTTGGAGCAATGATAGATGTGAGAAAAGGTATTATGCATTTTGCTTCTACAATAAGCAGTCATACATTCCCTAGATATAAGAGGAAAGGTAAGAAAGGTAGGAGCAAGAAATTTGATGCTAATGCTTCTTCATTTGAAAATACTTGATTCTTGCTTCTCGTGCCTAACTTAAAAACATTAAAGAAAATTACTTCTTGGGAGATAAACCAATAGTTTTATTGAGTCTTGGAAGTTATTACTTCTGTAATAACCTCTGCTTATCTTTTTTTATTTGATTTTTTGTGCCAATAATAACCTCTAATGAGAGGAAAGTAAGATTTGGGGAAGTGTTGTCCCGAAACAGATTTTTGTGCTTCACTGTAAAAATTCGTGAAAAATATTTGTCTGTCGTATTGAGCTGTAATTTTATGAATAAATCCGCCAGGTTATTAGCTAACTTTCGTTAGTTCAACACTTTTTTGATCTGAGCACCAGAAAGTCTTCGAAAAAATCGGTTTTCACCTGCTGGTCTGTTTTAACAGATTTCTCCCGTTATTTGTATTTGCCTCTTTATTGATTTATTTTTGGGCTCTCTTGGGTAAATTGAGCTTTTTGAGGGAATTGCTACAGTAGCTTGTGTCTTTAATGAAAGTTTTGCTGTTTTGAAACTAAAACCCAAATGTTTATTACTTTTTGAATGCACTAATGTTGCTAATGAAGATTGCGTGAAGTTTTGTATGAAGGAAATTTCCAAGTATAGGGGAAGAATGATGTAATGAGATGAAGAATGGACAAAAGCTCAAGCTTGGGTATGCCACCCCGTTTCACCCCAAGAAATATTCAGAAGGTACAAGCGTCAAAGCTTGGGGATGCCCAAGGCATCCCCTTCTTCATCAATAAAAATCTCAGGTCTTTCTAGACACTTCGTTTATATTGTTTCATGCACTGTTATGTTGTTCTTGGAGCATCTTAGTTTTAATTTTTGGTTTTCATTTGCTTAGTTTGCTTGAATAAAGTAGTTGGACCCCCGCTTTCACTGTGTTGTTTCAAATAAGTTGATTGGTATTGGAAAGGAGTAGAAAGTTCTTGCTTATAGTGATATAAAAGGGAGCTTGCTTTGACTGTGACTTAGACTTTATCATGTCATGCTAGATGTTTTTTTGACCTTATGCTTAGTGATTATTGTTGTAGCATGACTTCTTCCAAACAACTGAGATTGCTTAATGTGCCTTGCAAGAATCATGCGTTGTTTTAGCATACAAAAGCATAGTATTGTGGTATTCTCCTTTGATGCTTTGTTTGGGTTGACTTGGCACATGCTCACACCATGTTATGACTATGAACCAGTCACCTTAGCCTCTATGATCATTTAGTTTTTGACTTGTGATACCACTTTATGCCTTAGTTGATAATGTTTTGTCACTCTGCATGATTATGGCCATTATTGCTCTCTTAGTTGGTCGCTCCCAGTCTTTTGCTAGCCTCCAATTGTATTGAGTAAGCTCTACTCATGCATCCAACTCCCAAGAAACCAAGTTATTCCAAAGTGTCCACTACAAATTCCTATGCATGGGGTGTTACACCGTTCCAAGTATATTCTTGTTTTATCTATCTTCCAAATTAAACTTGTTATGTGAAAATTAGTGATTAAAGCTCTCACAAACTTGATGGTACACTTTATTTTTATTGCCCCTAATAAAATTGAACCATTATGTCATCTATATTGTATATGCTTGCACTTATAAGTTGGGAATTAGTAGAACCGTGCTGTCACGGGGAACACTTTCAACACCCGTAATTATCTACCCAGTTGATATCATGCTCTTTTGTTTATGGATGTCGGCGTTGTGAAATAAAAGGGGAGCTTGGAAGTCCATGGAGTTATGTATGTGTGTTAGAGAAACATCTGGGCCGCTAGCCTAAGCCATGCCTAATCATGGTGGAAACTTGCAGCATAACCATATTGATAAATCTATGAAGCATTCTTCTTATAAAAAAGATAGATAGAAAAAAGAGAAAAGAAGAGAAAAGAAGAGAAAAAAGCACCATTTTCCCATGGTAAATAAGAAGATTGCTGAGATGCTTATTGTCTGTTGCCTTGTCATTTTGACATGGTATAGCTCCTATGTCATGGGGCAAGGGGTGCCCCATTGGCGGTTCTCTATGATACACATATACTTACAATGACAAGAACTTACCGGTAACTAAACTTGAGTAGCATGAGGAATGGCGCTCGTACTCAAGGGACATGAGATTGCCAAATTATACTTTGTCAAGCATATACTCCATACTTTGTTCACTTTAACCTTAATCACTTCAAGATGCTTATTATAGGGGCAATGAGAGCGGAAAGCTAACAAGTACCATAATTTTTGGAAGCTCTTTATGAAACTTGAAATCCCTGCTTCCCTTTGTGAAGGGCTTTTCTTCCCACTTTTATATTGAGTCTCCACCTTCTATCTTTATGCACCAAATAGGAGAGCATAATTGTCATTCTTAGTTCTATGTGCATCGTCCCAAAACTTATTGATTGATTCATAATGTTGATATTTCTTGTTCTTGAACTATTTGTATCTAGTCACCCTTATGAACTTTGAAGGTGTCCTATGCATTTATGTTTTGCTACTCCATGAGGGACAAGCTAAATGCCACTATGCTATGTTTTCTATATGCGAAACAAACAAACGTCTTTATATTCATTGTTATTCATGATCTTTGTTTGTATTCTTTCATGTTGCAACATAGTTCCTATGTCTTATTTTTAGAACTTCATCTTTCATGCTCATGTTTAGAGTACTTTGATCCCAGCTTTCAATGCTTGCAAATGGTTTGATCATGATTGTGATGGTAAATGTCACCTCAAAATTATTCTTTTTATCACTTACCTACTCGAGGACGAGCAGGAGTTAAGCTTGGAGATGCTTGATACGTTGTAAACGTATCTATAATTTTTGATGTCTCGTGCTTGTTTAGTATCCACTTTGATATGCTTTGTCTACAGTTTGAGGTATTTTTATACATTTTCTGGGACTAACCTATTAACAAGATGTCGCAGTGCTAGTTGCCTCTTTTCTGCTGTTTTTGGTTTCAGAAAAGCTAGTAAGGAAATATTCTCGGAATTGGACGGGACAAAAGTCAATATTTCATCGAGGAGAACACAGAGACCGAATGGTGACCGGAGGGGCGCCATAGGGTGTCCGCACCCCCCCCCCCGACGTGCGAGACCACCCTAGGCCTCGCTTGGGCAGGGTGTGGGCCCCCTGGCCGCCCTCCTGCCTTGCCTCTTAGCCTATATAAACCCCCCGATGCCAAAACCCTAACTACCCAATCACATGTCCACGAAACAGTCTGTAGCTGCTGCCACCATCGTCCCTAGATCGGGGGGATCTGAAGCTCTTCCCGGCACCCTGACGGAGGGGAGAGATCATCCCGTAGGCCTTCTTCATCACCATGCCAGCCTCCGGTATGATGCATGAGTAGTTTCACCTTGGACTATGGGTCCATACAGTAGCTAGATGGTTGTTTCTCCTTCTTTGTGTTATCATGTTTAGATCTTGTGAGCTCCGTTCATGATCAAGATCATCTATTTGTAGTCATGCATGTTGTGTTTGCGGGGATCCGATGGATATTGAGATTACTATGTCAGATTGATTATTGATTCTATCATGTCTTATGATTATTGATTCTATCATGTCTGTGTTGTTTGAGATCTTGCATGCTCTACATTTCTAGTAGCTATCTTGGCCAAGTAGATGATAGTGACTCCAAGAGGGAGTACTTATGCTCGATAGTGGGTTCATGCCTCTATTGAATCTGGGGAAGTGACAGAAATCTCTAAGGTTGTAGATGTGCTACGTTTAATCCTTTATTTTTAACAAACCAGTAAGATTGACAACCTCACTATAAGTTGGGGCAAAGTTTTGAGTCTGTGTTGTGTAGGTTCCAAGTTGTTAGCAACACCTTGGAGTTGTTTCCTTACTCCTACTGGTTCGATAACCTTGGTTTCATAACTGAGGGAAAACTTGTTGTTGTGCTCATCACACCTTCCTCTTGGGGTTTCCAACGAGGCTATACAGTCAACTGAGCCACATCAAGATATTTTCTGGCGTCGTTGCCGGGGAGTTAAGGACAGCTTCAATCTCTTCCTCCTCGTCATTCACCTTTCAAGGAGAAAGAAGATTCTCGCAAGGGGAGTCTCTCACAGCCAATCTCTTTACTTTGTTTTTGTTTTGCTTTGTTTTGCTTGTTTCTTTTTATCAAAAACACACAAAAAATAGTTATACTGGTTTGTTTCTTTTTATCAAAAACACAAAAAATAGTTTCTACTATAGTTGTTGGTCTGTTATTGTCTTGCTTTATCATGCTCTCTATCAATGGTTGGTTTCTTTGAAACTAGATCTTATTGGCAAGGTGGGTTCACGGAAGAACAAAAATATTACTATAAGGAACACTGTTTGTCACAAAAAGGGAAACACTTATGGGAACAAATTGATAAATTGCATACCATTGCTAGAAACGTGTGCTCTACTTATAATGTTACTTATTGATTTGATAAATCTTGTTGCTGTAGGAGGTATAAACACCTCCCTTTTCAATGTGAGTATAATGATAATGTTACCATATCTTCTTATGTTAAGGGAAATTATGACTTTTATGATGTGGAACAAATTGAAGAATTTATTGCTTGGAAGGGTGCATTCGAACTTGCTAATTTTCTTTAAAATACTGATGATGAGCCTTATAAATATGAGGTTTATGATATACTTAAATTTTGCTTTGATAATTACAAGGAGAAAATGACTATATTCTTGAATATTTTAATAGATGCTTTCCACCAATGGAAGAGACTAATGCCTTGCAGGAGCCTATGGAAGAAGAAATTGCTGAAACTGGAAGCTCGTTAGATGAAAAAGATGAGGAGAGTGAGGAACAAAAGGAGGAAGAATGGATTAGCTACCCATGCCTACCTTCTAATCAGAGTAACTCTTTATCCCTTACATTATTCGATTGTCCCCCATGCTTACCAAATGAGGATGAATGTTATGTTCTTGTGGATCCTTTTGAAATATCTACTATGGGTAAAACTTGTGATAATAATTATGCTCCTGTTATCCATGATAATCCATGCTATTTTGATAAATCTTATGATAATCCTTTATTTGTGCCTAATTTCGGAATGCATGGTACTAAAGAATTTTGCTTAGAAAATGTTTATGATAAAGCTCTAGGTGATGGTCCTATATTGGTTGATAATATCAATTGTACTACTATTGAAAATGAGATTGGAGGGGTATTGAATTTATCTTGGAACCCCATACCTCTTGAGAATGATCAGTCATTTTGTTATAAAATTGTTAAAAGTGGGTTTGAAGGTTTTAATCCCACTATTTTTGAGCTTGATAAAAATTATGTGTTTGTAGATCATGAAAAGCATACTTTATGTGATAGTTATATTGTTGAGTTTATTCATGAGGCTACTGAAAATTATTATGAGAGAGGAAAATATGGTTGTAGAAGTTTTTATGGTACTGAAACACCTCTCTATGTGCTGAAAGTTTTGAAGTTACTCTTGTTTTATCTTCCTATGTCTGTCACTTTGTTCTTTGAGAATTTATTTGCATACAAGATTCCTATGCATAGGAAGTGGGTTAGACTTAAATGTTTTTTGAATTTTCTTCTTGATGCTCTCTTTTACTTCAATCCATATTTCTTATGTGAGCATCTTCTCAAACTATCAAGCCTAGCTTAAAGGCGTTAAAGAAAAGTACTAATTGGGAGATAACCCAAATTTCAGTAGGTTTTTTATTTTGTTGAGTCTTGGAAGTTATTAATGCTGTAATAATCCCTCCTTATCCTTTTTGTGTGGCTTTTGTGCCAAGAATAACCTCTAATGAGAGAGAAGTAAGATTTGGGGAAGTTGTTGTCCCGAAACAGATTTTTATGCTTCACTGTAAAAATTCGTGAAAAATACCTATATGTAGGATTAAGATGTAATTTTATGAGCTTATGCCCCAGATTGTTATATAACTTTCATTAGTTCAACACTTTTTGATTTGATCAATAGAAGATCTTCGAAAAAATCGGTTTTTACCTGCTAGTCTGTTTTGACAGATTTCTGCCATTATTTGCATTTGCCTCTTAATCAGTTTATTTTTGAGTTCTCCTTGATCACTTGAGCTTTTAAAAGGAATTTCTACAGTAGCTTGCGTTTTAATTAAAGTTTTACTTGTGTTGAAACTAAACCCAAATGCCTATTATCTTGAAGACACTAATGTTGCTAATGAAGATTGTGTGAAGTTTTGTATGAAGGAAATTTTCAAGTGTAGGGGAAGAATAATGTGAGGAGATGAAGAATGGACAAAATCTCAAGCTTGGGGATGCCACCCCATGTCACTCTAAGAAATATTCAAGATGTACAAGCGTCAAAGCTTGGGGATGCCCAAGGCATCCCCTTCTTCAACAATAAAAATCTCAGGTCTCTTTCTAGACACTTCATTTTTATTGCTTCATGCACTTTTGTGTTGTTCTTGGAGCGTCTTAGTTTTTGTTTTTTTGGTTTTATTTTGTTTGGTTTGCTAAATAAATTAGTTGGACCCCCACTTTCGCACTTTTGTTTCAAATAAGTTGATTGGTGTTGGAAAAGAGTAGAATGTTTCATGCTTAAGTGGTACAAGAGGAAGCTTGTTCTGACTGTGGCTTAGACTTTATCATGTCATGCTAAGATGTTTCTTTGACCTTATGCTTAGTGATTATTGCTGAAGCATGACTTGTTCCAAACAATTGAGATTGCTTAATGTGCCTTGAAAGAATCATGCGTTGTTTTAGCATACAAAAGCATAATATTATGGTATTCTCCTTTGATGTTTTGTTTGGGTTGACTTGGCACATGCTTACACCATGTTTTGACTATGAACCAGTCACCTTAGCCTCTATGATCATTTAGTTTTTGACTTGTGATACCACTTTATGCTTTAATTAATAATGTTTTGTCGCTCTGGATGATTATGACCATTATTGCTCTCTTAGTTGGTCGCTCCCAGTCTTTTGCTAGCCTCCAATTGTACCGAGTAAGCTCTACTCATGCATCCAACTCCCAAGAAACCAAGTTATTCTAAAGAGTCCACTATAAATTCCTATGCATGGTGTGTTACACCATTCCAAGTACATTCATGTTTTTATCTATTTTCCAAATTAAACTTGTTATGTGAAAATTAGTGATTAAAGCTCTCACAAACTTGATGGCACACTTTACTTCTTGCACCTAATAAACTTGAACCATTGTGTCATATATGTTGTTATATGCTTGCACTTATAAGTTGGAAATTAGCAGAAGCATGCTGTCATGGGGAACGCTTTCAGCACTTGTAAATATTATTCAGTTGATATCATGATCTTTTGTTTATGGATGTCAGCGGTGTGAAATAAAAGGGGAGCTTGTAAGTTCATAGAGTATTATATATGTGTTAGACAAACGCCTGGGCGGCTAGCCTAATCCATGGCTAATCATGGTGGAAACTTGCAACATAACCATAGTGAGCAATCTATGAAGCATCTTCAAAAAAAATATAGAAAAAAGAGAGAAAAGAAGAAAAAAAGCACCATGCTCATGGTAATAAAAAGATTGCTGAGATGCTCACTGTCTGTTGCCTTGTCATTTTGATATGGGATAGCTCGTGTGTCATGGGGCAAGGGGTACCTCGTTGGCGGTTCTCTATGATACACATATACTTACAATGACAAGAACTTGCTTGTGACTAAAGTTGAGTAGCATGAGGAACGACCCTCATACTCAAGGGACATGAGATTGCCAACTTATGATTTGTCAAGCATATACTTTATATTTGTTTCACTTTAACCTTAATCACTTCAAGATGCTTATGATAGGGGCAATGAGAGCTAAAAGCTAATAAATACCATAATTTTTGGTAGCTCTTTATGAAACTTGATATCCTTGCTTCCCTCTATGAAGGGCCTTTCTTCTTAATTTTATGCCAAGTCTCCACGTTCTATCTTTATGCACCAATTAAGATAGCATAGTTGTCATTCTTAGTTTTATGTGCATTGTCCCAAAAGTTATTGATTGATTCATAATGTTGATATTGCTTGTTCTTGAACTATTTGTATCTAGTCACCCTTATGAACTTTGAAGGTGTCCTATGCATTTATGTTTTGCTACTCCATGAGGGACAAGCTGAATACCGCACATGCTATGTTTTCTATATGTGAAACAAACAAACGTCTTTAAATGCATCTTTATTCATAATCTTTGTTTGTACCTTTTCATGTTCCAACATAGTTGCTATGTCTTATTGTTAGAACTACTTCTTTCATGCTCATGTTTAGAGTACTTTGATCCCAGCTATCAATGCTTTACAATATTTTGATCAAGATTGTGATGGTGCATGTCACCTCAAAATTATTCTTTTTATCACTTACCTACTCGAGGACGAGCAGGAGTTAAGCTTGGCGATGCTTCATATGTCGTAAACGTATCTATAATTTTTTATGTTCCATGCTTGTTTAGTATCAACTTGGTTGTGTTTTGTCTACACTTTGAGGTATTTTTATACATTTTATGGGACTAGCCTACTGACAAGATGTCGTAGTGCAAGTTGCCTATTTTCTACTGTTTTTGGTTTCAGAAAAGCTAGTAAGGAATTATTTTTGGAATTGGACGGGAAAAAAAGCCAAAGTCAATATTTTACCAGAAGGAACACAGAGTCCGAAGAGCAGCCAAAGGGAGGCCACGAGGTGGCCACACCCTAGGGCCGCGTGGCCCAGGGAGCGCGCCGCCACCAGGTGTGGGCCCCTCGGGCACCCACCGACCTTGCCCTTTTGCATATAAAAGCACCCCGATGCAGAAACCCTAAGTAACCGATCAAATCTCCACAAAATAGTCCATAGCCGCCGCCACCATCGTCCCTAGATCGGGAGGGATCTGAAGCTCTTCTCGGCACCCTACCGGAGGGGAGAGATCATCCCGGAGGCCTTCTTCATCACCATGCCAGCCTCCGGAGTGATGCGTGAGTAGTTCACCCTTGGACTATGGGTCCATACAGTAGCTAGATGGTTGTTTCTCCTCCTTTGTGCTATCATGTTTAGATCTTCTGAGCTCCGTTCATGATCAAGATCATCTATTTGTAATTATACATGTTGTGTTTGCGGGGATCCGATGGATATTGAGGTACTATATCAGATTGATTATTGATTCTATTATGTCTATGTTATTTTTGATCTTGCATGCTCTCTGTTGTTAGTAGCTACCTTGGCCAAGTAGATGCTTGCAACTCTAAGAGGGAGTATTTATGCTCGATAGTAGGTTCATGCCTCTAGTAATCTGGGGAAGTGACAGAAATCTCTAAGGTTGTAGATGTGATGTTGCTACTAGGGAGAAAACAACAATCCTTTGTTCATGGAGCAATTGTATTGTTTACTTTACACACATTGCTTAATGCAATTATCTGTTGCTTGCAACTTAATACTGAAAGGGGTTCATATGATAACCTAAATGTGAATTATTAGTCATAGATGTAGTTGGATTACGGTCTATGTATTATGTTGTAATGCCCAATCAAATCTCATAGGAGTTAAGATGTCTAGTATATGCATTGTTATGCTTTCTCAATCTGTCAATTGTCCTGATCTATCTTAAGGAGAACACCTCTAATAAACTGTGGACCCCGGTCCAATCTTTATCATTGATACATCATCTACTGTTACCATTTACTTTCTACAAGCAAATACTATCTTCCACATTATACGTTTAATCTTTTTTTCCAGCAAACCGGTGAGATTGACAACCTCACTGTAAGTTGGGGCAAAATTTTGAGTCTGTGTTGTGCAGGTTCCAAGTTGTTAGCAACACCTTAGAGTTGTTTCTTTACTCCTACTGGTTCGATAACCTTGGTTTCATAACTGAGGAAAAACTTGCTGCTGTGCTCATCACACCTTCCTCTTGGGGTTTCCCAACGAGGCTCTACAGTCAACTGAGCCACATCAGGCCTCGACAAAGTCTTATTCGACATCAACAACTTCCTCTACGACTGCCTTGACCGCATCACCGACAAGTTCTTTGCATACTCGGTTCTGGCATAACCGGAGTGTGCGTTCTTTCCCGACGTACGCCTAGTTCTGGCAAAACTATGACCACACCTAGTCCTCGACGGCTCGGACTACATCAAGTTCGTCATCGACACCCCTCAGCAAGCTGTCGCGGACCCTCGACAAGCCTACGCGTACCCTCGGCAAGCTGCCGCAGCCCCACGACGACTGCCTCGACGCGTCTCAGTCATCCTCCTCGTGCACTATCCGCGTGCGGCTTCATGTGCGGCTACCTCAACACCGACATTCCCGACCCCGACATCGACCATGGCGGCCCCCCTCGCATCGGCTACCCTGACCTTGGCACCGCCTCAAGCTCTCGGCTCCCTCGACATCGGCACAAGGGCTACCACCTCGCTTGAGCACCTCATCAGCTTCCTCTACAGTCCAAGCATTCGTGCCACGACACGCCATCTACGACACTCCGGCTGTTACTGTGGAGGGATATCAGCCTACTGGATTTTACTTTGGTTTCTCTCCGGTCTGACCGTCCACGACGTTTTTGTTGTTCACGATGCTACCGCTACGACTCCAGGGGGAGTCTTGGAGTATTAGGCATATACGGTTTTTATGATAGTTTAGATAGAGTTAGGATTTGTTTACGTACAATCCTAACTTGACTTGTATTTCAAAATGATTCCCTGTACGCCTATATGTACTCGTCCATAAGGTTCGATAATACATCCATCATATTTTACCAAACTCATACTCTTTCATTTATGTTGATAGAAAAATTGACAGAAACTAATCAGTGAACTGACAGAAACGACAAGATTAATGATCTTCCCTTACCGCCCTTTCCTATTTGAGAAATTCAGTCTTCTCTATGGAGTATTAGCAATGAAGTTACAGTACTCGCACCATTTTTCTACAAGTACAATTATTAGAATAGACTGATGTTTTTATATACTGGACTTTATTCTACTAGGTTTTGTAGATGCATAATCACTGTCAGTTACTCCTATTCTTGGTTATTGCATTAGATTTTTACGAGTTTTTTTTGAAACGAGGCAAAAGAGTTGCCTTTTTATTGATATAGTAGAAGAGAAAAGGACAGTTTATGAGAAAAACTAGCCAAAACGATATAACTCGACAAAACACGCCGGCGCCGAGGCCGCGCTCCACACAGGTCGACGACCAAGACGCCCAAGCGAACAAGGTCAACACCTAAACACAAACACATCAACGCAACAAGGCGGAGGCAAAGACCGGAGCCGCTGCTCCGACAACCATGCCGACCCCGGGGCCGCGCTCCTTCTAGCCAAAGACGAAAACGCCAACGCCAACCACCAACACACTCCACAGGTCCCTCCAGCCGGCGGAACATCCAAAGCGAGGCCTCAAGAGGCAAAACGACGCAAGAGCGCCGCACTCGCCCGAACCCGCAAGGGGTCAAGGGTTTCCCTCGGAGAACCTGGACGGAGGAGCAAACATACCGCTTTGACGACGACTTCAAGAAGCACAGGGCGCCCAAAGACGTCGCCATCATCGGTCCTAGCCAGCCGCCAGGACAAGGCTTTCGCCCAACAATGAGTCGCAAACCACACGTCCGCCTTGCAAGGAGCAGCCAGATCCAGCATCCCGCATGCCGCCACGCCTAGGCTCCCCGCCGCCGCGAAGAAAGCCGTCGTCCGGATCATCACCTCTGCCCAGGAGATAGAAGAGAACCCGAGCAGCCGCCACCACGAGCGGGACCAAAGTCCGTAGCCACCGCCATCCTCCGCACGACGCCATCCTCCGCCCAGCATCAACACCGACGCCAACGAGCCTGTGCCGCCGCGAAGAGCCCTTCGAGTTCAATTTTCATATTCATAAGCACTGTCGGTTACTCCTATTCTTGTTAATATCGACAAGCATTTTCCATCTAGTATGGTGTTCATACAGGAGGAGTGTGTTACCACTGTAATCACCCAGTTCTTGCTAAGATCTATAACTAAATTTCTCATTTGTTTGTGTATACAAATGTTTGCAGACATCTAAGAAAGGATATTGCATTATTAGATTTTTACATCGCACAGTGAGATTGAATCATGGCAAAGCAATTACTGTTTGCACATCTGAAATTGTTTCTGTAACATGTACAAAGAAGCAATAGTAGTGCAGCAGCAACACGAGGTCCACTGGTGGCAGGGGAGAAACAAGGGAGCACCAACGCGAGCGTGGATGACACTTGGGTGGCACCGCCGCTGATTTTCGATCACCGGAGGAGGCACGGCGGCGTTGAGCTTGTGTGGAAGCGGCGGCCGGAGTGGAAGGAGACGGAATCGCTTCATTGATCCACGGCTTCCCGACAAGCGTGGCTCGAGGAGGAGGTATCTCTCGGCGTGGCGGAGCTCCTGGTCGAGCGGAGGAGGCGGCAGGGGGCTGCTCCACGGGGCTAGGGCCAGCAGCGTCATCGAGAGGGGCGGCCGCTAGGCTCGGCTGATGAAGGAGCTTGAGGCCGGAGTGAAGGAAGAGCTTCACGGCCTTTCTCCCCCCCCCCCCTCCCCTGCGCGCGCATGGACATCGAGGACGTTAGAGAGAAACACAAGACAAAATTGCAGTTTGAAATTCAAATCGAAGGCTAAATTTGGCATGTTTTCATTGTATTAGGGATTTTTTTGCAAAAAAATATTTTTGACATGTTTTCATTGTATTAGGGACTTAAAAAAACAAATTGGAACTGTATATCCGACATCCTTTGTTGGATGGAGGTACTTTTAGCTTCATGTGCGTCCAACTACATGCATCCGGCAACGGTAGATGCTGAACATTGTCTCGTGTGAATTAGTCTCTCATTTGCTATCTACCCCCCCCCCCCCCCCCTCCCCCCGCCCCGTGCTTAGAAGTATGAAACTCTTAGCTCTGTGAAATAAATATATCTAGACGCCTTTTAATGTATAGGTTCATTCCGAACTTCTACAAACCTATACATTAAAATACATGTACATATATTCCATTTATAAAGCTAAAACATCTTATATTTCTGAACGGATGGAGTACCTCTTTCCTGAATTAGATGTCACGGATCTGTATACGGCGGGTACTAAAGTTGATGCGATGAAGTAGTGGAACCGTGGTATATTGGCAATTCTCTCAAATGTTATCCACATAAATATCCAAGAAAGTTCAAATGAGAGAAGATTTGTTCAGTAGATTATGTAGCTAGTACTAATTAGGGCCATTGCCACAAGAATTACACATATACAGTTCTACACCATCTAATACAGCCGGAAGTCCAGAACATGTTATGCAGAAACTACACAACCGAACTTTGCTCACCGTGAATGAAATTTCCGACTAACGGACTCGTAGCTTGGGACATGAATAACTGCAAAACGAACATTTTAGTAAGCCATGGACTACAATTGAACCAACATTGCACAATCTTATCGAGAAAAAAAATCTAAAAAGCCCATTATGCTTAGTACCAACATACCATCGCCCCATGATGCCATTGTCAGGGGTGAAGAAATAATGTTCTTGGCGGTTGAAGAAATGTCATCCAAAGTGATTGCTTCAAGATCCTTCAAGAAGTGCTCAACGGGTTTCCTGTAAATGTCATGAGCAAAATAACCGGGATTCAAAACCAAGGGAGAACCCAAGGGGGGAAAGGTGAAACTGTACTCTATTACAGTGCGGTAGTGATCAAGTGTTGACTAGATAATAGGAGTATAAAATTGTGGACAATGATCGCATGCAATCTTTTATGCATCAAGATTACCATAGAAAAACAGTGATACTTAATCGGATACCTAAGTACTATCTTATAAAGGAAATAACACCATGAAAAAATAAAAAATGTTCCCAGATGGCCTAACAAGAGTTGCACCAACTCTGCAGAAGAAAACTGCAAAATGTTTCCGCTCATTCAGCCTCTACGGCCACCTCAGACTTGGTACACCAAGCCAATTTACCCAATTCAGGACTATTTTCAAACAAATGGGGACTAAAAGTGTTGTTGTCAATTCATGGTTTAATGTAGTTATATTCAAATTATGCACTACATGACTTTTCAGTTTCATTTCAGCCGGGAGCCTAATCAATCAATGATCGAGCCTATATATAAGAAATTATAATTCAACTATCAAAATTCACATATAATTCATGCATCAAAGTAAGCACATATGTTTGAGTTCCAAAAATTAGTAAGCAATGTTTATTCTTCTCAGGAAAAAACATATAATTTGGAAAACTCTTTCCCCTGAAACGAGAGAGCAATTTTTACACAAGCACACAGGTGTTGTGAAATACTATTAAAAGCCAAAACCAAAGACAAGGTAACACAACATAAACAATGTTCAAGTCCGACAGTGATAAGTAGTAACTACCTAGTTTGGTAGAGAGAAACTATAGTACATGATTTCCCAAATGATAAAATGATACTGAATACATGACTAGTGCATGGGAAGATAAACAGTAGAGAAGATCAACATGGGGAAGATCAACAGCTAAATTGCCAATGCTTGTGTAGGCGTACCTTTCACCATAAGTCAAAATCTGCCTCGCAATGTCTTCACATGCTACAGCCTGAGATGAATAAGACTAGTTATCAAGAATATAATACTTTTCTGACCCTAAATAGACATATTGTAGAATGTGAAGTCAAAGTTTTAGACTTCGGTCGCTAATAGACACAAAACTTTTAAGATTTGTCACATGAAAATGATATTAGCAGATCATCAACAAAATTCCCTTAACATGCCATTTTATATAATTTCCATAAACATATAATTAGAAAAGAAGTAGTGGTCAAACAGGTGTACTGGAGTTGAAGGCCTCTTCAAGAACAAAGGTGGATACAGAATTAAAAGTAAGCCTGAAAGATTCAGTTAGGAGTCGGGAATGCATACTCTTGATTCCAAGTTCATCAAAACTGCAGACTTGGTCGCCTGTTTAGCTCGATCAAGCTCTTCTTGTGTAACTAAGTAAAAAACAAAACCAAGTGCGAAAGTCAACGAGCGGTGAATCAATAGTTCTAGACGAATGATTCCTTAAGGCTCGTGATGCCAAATAAGATGCAAACCATTTCCATGAGTAGCAATTTCAAGAAGTTCTCCTGCTGCCAAATCCACAGCCTTTGAGGCAAAATCTGGGCTCTGACAGTGATTGCAGGACATAAAAGCATGTTAGATACAACTATGTAACAGGAAATATAAGTACCACAATGTTGGAATCCGTGCATAAGTGTGGAACTAGATAGCATTCATGCAATCGTTTGTCCATTTCACAGTACTATGAGAAAAGGCAAACAACAAACAAATAAATAAGGGACGTAAAATGGAGTCTAGGCAAGTCTTTACTGAATATGTACACACTCTTTACGTGGTTTCTGTCTCAGGGGAAGTAGAAAGTGAAAATAGTGGTACAAAGTGTTTGATGAAATAGTGATATGGTGAAGAGAGATGCCAGACAGCTGAAATTAGGGCAGGTTGCTGTAACGCCCTGCAAAATATATTCCATATAGATTTGCCTTTGTTTTTGCATCATCATGACATCATGCATATTTTCTTCGCATATTTTTTACCACAAATTATTTTGCTAAAAGCTTATTTTTTGTTTTGCTAAAATATCCCAGTGGTTTAATTAAACCCCCTCCCTTTTCTTATTTTCAAATTAGAATAAGTAACATTTTCCTGTCGGTTAAAAGAACACAATATGTTTTCTTATTTTCTAAAAATTAAAGTAGGCAAAAAGACTACATAAAATTTTAACCCAAAACTAGCCAAGCTAGCCTACTTTGGACTATATAAATACTCCAATCTACCTCTTCTTCCTCCCAAAGCCTAACCCTCAAATCTAGATCTGAAATTTTTCCCTTTTCTTCTCCATCTTTTCGTCCGTCGGTGGTCTGGTGTCATGGTTATATGCAGCAAAAACAACAGCTTATATGCCTTGGTTATCCTATTGGCATGTTTGAGTAGTTAGGTTGTGGTACCCTGCGACATCTTATATACCTTGGTTGTCCTATTGCCATGTTTGAGTAGTTATTAGGTTGTGGCTGCTACAAATCTATCGAAGGAGTCCTCGTGGACTGGACGGCACACCGGTCTGGTGCACACACACGGAATAGAGACCACTGCGTCAGAGGCGAACTGAAAAGAAAGGCGGCGCTAGGAGCCTTTGACCGCGGCGCTGCACGTGCGGCTCAAAGGGGGAAGACGATGAGGGGCCAGAAGCGATGGAGAGTTGTTGCGGGGCATGTGGAGTTGCTCCGGTCGATCTTGGGGGAATACGAGGCGCCGGCCTCCTGGCTGCTTCGAAGGGGCAGGGACCCAAAGCGGGCTGTCCAGGTGCTGCAGCAAGGAGCTGGAGGCAGGGCCAGCTGCAGGCACGCGATGCGAGGAGAAAAAGCATGGCCCGTTCAGCCAGCTTCTGGTGCACGCAAAACGACAAGGAAATGGGCGCGAGAGAGTGTATGGTTGGCGGCGGCGTGGTGGCATGCGGGCTAAAGCACACGCTCGTGTGGACATGGAGAAAGGCAAGAGATTGGCTTACTGTGCATCGGGAGGAAGTGGTAGCGATCAATGGAGTTCTACACCATGTTGCTTCCACTAGATGGATGGACGCGAACGAGGACTGACCACCGGGGTTAAAATGAAAGGGCCGGCGACGGAAGAAAATAGGAGAAAAGATGGAGAACAAAAGGGCAAAATTTCAGATCTAGATTTGACTCAGATTTGGTTGTTAGGGTTTGAGAGGAAGAGGTAGATTGGAGTATTTATATAGTCCAAAGTAGGCTAGCTTGGGCTAGTTTTGGGCTAAAACTTTAGGTGACTTTTTGCCTACTTTAATTTTTAGAAAATAAGAAAACATTTGTGTTCTTTTAACGGACCGGAAAATATTATTTATTTTAATTTGAAAATAAGTAAAGGGATACAGGTTTAATCATACTATGGAGATATTTTAGAAAAACAAAAATAAGCTTCTAGAAAAATAATTTGCAGTAAAAAATATGCGAAGAAAATATGCATGATGTCATGATGATGCAAACAAAAAAACAAAATTCTAACCGGATGCTCCCCAACCCCCCCCAACCCCACCCTAGAAAAGCCCTAGCCAGTTAGCTTTTGTTATTGCTACTAAAGCATCAAAGTTTCAACTCTTTCCCTACTCAAGCTACTTTTTCCTCTATGTTAGCTAGGAAGGGCTTTAGCTGCTTGGCACCAATTTTTTCCTCTACGAGTAATAAGTTTCTTTGCCTTGTGTTGTTTCATGTAAGACTAATTACCACTATGTCAGTTAACCCAGTAAGCAGATAAGAGAAAAGAGACCACTTAGATATGCACACAAATTAACTATTTCCAAGCGATACAAGACAACATGGAGTTTTATTTACATCTTCAATTTCATAAATAGAAAATGAAAGGTAATTTATGTCTGAAGAAGCTTACAGTTGTAGCAAGTATTCCAAACAGACCAGAATGGTTGTATATACTGTTGAACGCGGAGAATGATTCAATCTGATGGTAGTGGTTCAATATCCTAAGATCTGTTGGTAAAGTAGCATGAGTACAATCAATTTCAAATTTGAGTCATTGGCAGGGATGCATAATTGAAAGGGAGAACATACATAGTCGAGAATGCATGCCCTTCCCAGGACCACCAGCAGAGAAAGAGCCACCTCCCCCCATGAGCATCTGGAGAAACATCAAATTGTCCATACAGCAGTATTTATTAACATGTCATTAATGGAAATTGGACACACTGTCCATAATATGCAAGCATGCTAATCAGTAAACCAGAGAACCAAAGGAAACTGCTCTACTCTAGAGTTTTGTCCGTAAATAAAAAATCACTTAAATGTTTGCCAACGGCAACTATACCTGAAGGACAGTAACAATTATAGCTGTTTTCTCTTCATACCATCCACCTGGCACTTCAAAAGCAAGAGCAACATGTGTGCTCTATGCACAAGAGAAAAGAAGTTAAATCTATAGATAGAAGTAAATCATATATACATCCCCGTGATCAAATGGCGCAGAACAAAGAAAAACAGCAATATCTCACTTGAGAGTCCGCTTGACACCGATAGTCTCCTCCCACATAAATTGATTTTGGCTCTTCTGGACGCTTCACACCAGGAAGATCGGACAGAAGCGGCTCAGCAATTGAGACTAGCACATCATGCTCAACTCCTGATGCTGCAAAGATCATCCTGGGAGCTGTGTAGTTTTCCTAAATGACTCAATGCATGCAAATGTCAAGGATTGCCTTTCTAACTAAATAATAATATAGATGACAGGTTGATAAATCTTACGACAATGAATTCCTTAAGAATGCTACTGTCCAATCTATGTATAGCCGACTCTGGTGCCATCAGAGGCTTTGCCAGTGCCCCAGAATAACCAGCAGAATGGAGTGCCTCTAAAACTAAACCTTGAGGATTATTAGAAACTTCAGATATTTCAGCTTTGATCTTCTGCAGCTGTAAGAGAACAAGACATTAATACCATGAAACGTAAACCTGAAGCGCTTAGCTTTAGATGACGGCATACCTGCTCTTTAATCTCCCAATCAAAAAATGCTGGGTTCCTCACACTATCAATAAGCACTTCAACCATTTCGGGTGCATAGGCCTTGAATGCATCATAGGTATAACTCATTTGTTCGCGACAAGCTGACGCAGAGACATTCCCTCCAATGGATTCTATCTCACGTACTAGCCGCAAATGACTCCTGTTTGTGGTGCTCTTGAATGCCATTCTCTCAAGTAAATGTGATGCTCCAGATGAATCAGGTGTCTCATAGATAGAACCACAATCAATATACAACCCTACTGTTGCAGCTGGGCTCTGCAGTTAAGTACCTACAGATTACTCTCATGCAAACGTAAAAAAGGGGAACACGGTGAAACCTCAGCAGGCAAATGGTGATACCATTGATGTTTCTGAAGCAATTTTGATGCCGTTAGGGAGAGTGGTAACTTTTGTCTTAGCTGGCTCCACAAAGTCTGGTAGTGATGGAGGAAGGGTGATGCCTGGGAGAGGGACATCAAGAGTTGGACGCTGGGTTGGCTTCCCCCCAAGAAGCCAACCAAATAGACCACCAGAAGACTGCTTCACAACACTTGTACTAGCAAACCTGCTAGAACCATGTTGCTGCAAGCACAAAAACTAAATAAATTGTGTGGCCACGAGAATATAGGGTAACATGAAACAAACTTGTGGGCAAAATACATTAGAAGTTGAAGGCAGGCAGCACTGAAAATCAGAACTAACAAGATCAAATTATAAACCAAAATCCAGCAGATATAGATTTACAAGAAACAAATGTGGCCAGTAACAAATATATCTCCCTTGAGTCTCAACTAAAATATAGTTGCCAATGTTCTAAGTATCGATCTTACAGTATGATATGTGGGGAAGTAAATAAACTAAAAAGAATAGACACAGGAACATGATCTTTACACAGGTTAAGGCCTCCTTATGAAAGGATAGCGAACCTATTTGTGTGTTCTTATACTGGGTGTGTTACAAAACAGTGATGTTCACTGGTTCAAGCAAACAATGTGAAAAAAGTAATGTCAGAAGACAAAATGCGATGAGATGGGAATTGTCTGTCATCTCCTGGTACTAATTATATATCGTCATTGAAGGGGGCACAAATCCTTGTATGTAGAGACGCATGTTGGGTCACGGGTAACAACTGCCTTCTTGTCAGTCATTCTGATCATGGTGTTTCTGAGTGGCAATTCTTTGTCAGTGTCTACGTCATTCATTTGTGGTTAGGACTTACGACACATGGTCACGTGAGACGGTTAGCCACATGAACAAGTCTGTGGCAGACAGATGGAGGCGTCGATAGTGCCAGTCTATTGGACACGATTAGCCATGGAAGGACCAAACTAGTCAGAGGTTTGTTTAATAGCGATACCTAGTCAGGTGGACCAGGCTAACCTTATACTATTAATGAGGAAGTAAGATGGATGATTACCAAAACAGTAGCCCGACTGTATATGATTAAGATCATACGATGCTATATCATTGTCGAAGGCATTTTATACAGTATGCCAGATTCATGAAATCAATGCACCACAGTTTTAAGTGTTCGTGTATCGCAGATTCACAGTACCGAGACTTATTCACGTTTTTGCATTTTGACTGAACCCTTAACACATATCAGTGCAACCTAAGCCCTACACAAATCGTAGCTCCAGCACCAAGATCACATGCTACATATTGTGGTTCTGGTTCAGTTGTGAATTAGATAAACCGGAATTTACATCATCTCAGGAAGTTGTCTATGTCAATTAGCCAGAATCACCTGGTAGTAGAAGCCAATCGGTATCTCTTCTTATCCAGTATAATCAAGGAACAACCAACACAACACCCACAGCAAACACCATGCATCCACACTCTACCGTCCATTTTAAAATGAAGAAAACTAGAGCAATCGGACATATAAAGCAATGACACATGGATCGGCAGCAACTCCACAAGCGCCATCAGTATCCAGACGAATCAGCATGTTCATCTGACGAACGCTGAGGGTTTGCTGCGGGAAGGATAGAGTATGAAGGGGGTACCTTGAGAGGGCGGAGGTGGCTGCCGGCGATGCGGTACATGGCTGCCGCGGACTAGGAGCCCGGAAAGCGGGGAGTGGCGATCAGGAGAGAGATCAGGGGGAGCCGCCGAGAGGTGGGGAGAGATCAGGGGGAGCCGCCGAGAGGTGGGGAGGCCGTGCGGTTGTGCTGGGCGGCGGTTGAGCCCGACCAGAAGCGCAGCTGGCGAGATTGGTCGGGTCGGGTGGTCCATCCGATGAAACTATTCGTAGGCCGTAGGCTCAGAGAATGGGCAGAGTATTTCGGGCCTGCCTGTGATCAGCCCATTGTGCTACGCCAGTTATGGGCTGTTGATCCAAAATGTTTGCTACTCTAAAAAATAAAATACTTTTTTCGACCTACATTAATTTCCGACCCATATTAATTGACTAAAATTTGGATAAACCTATATACATAATAGTATCTAGATTCATCGAAATCTAGACAAATGTAGTCAATTAATATGGGTCGGAGGAAGTATAACAATGTGCAATTTCTATCTGAAGAATAGCATTTTTTTTACAATCAATACCATATATATTTAATGTAGCAAATAATACATGGTAAAGATTCATGAGCTGTCTTCGGAAAGTAAAAAATATAGTCTAAAAAACTAGCACATTATCAAGATTTTCAAACTCTTTCTTCTTCCATAATGTGATCTTCTAAATAAACTCCTTTTCTAAAGTGTAGGAAAAATAACACCACTCCAAATTCTTAGATCTAACACTTTTGCTCAATGCCAGCTTCTCCAGCGTTGCACTTGGCTATGTCAACATCAATCTTGGTATTGGGTAGTTAGCGACGTTATGGGCATGTTGAACCCCAATATTGGCTACAAAAATGACAATATGTAATGCTCTATCTGAGAATTAACAAAAGTGATTTTTTTATAAACTGTAGCAAAAATAATGCATCTCCTAAAGTTTAACCAAAGCTATCTCGGTTGCTCAATGTCAACTTCTCTGACGTTAAACTAGGCTACGTTGGCGGCAATCTTCGTGTTGGATAACATTTATCATTTATGCAATTGAAATAATTCCATGATTAGTGACACAATTGTGAACATCGGGCTATTTTTCAAAGACAAGTTATGTGGTCACACTGCCCGGGAGGGTGGCATTGAGAATTTCGAAGCCCTAACTTTTGCTGAAGTTTAATACAGTTCTGTTACTCAAAAATCACATAATCTATTCTGCATTCCAAAAGAAAAGGTACCTTGTCATTCTCGCTCAAATGTTTCGGGTGTGGGGTCACTCGCATAATAGTTTGAATCTAGTGTCATGTCGGTCATATATGTGGGAGTAGGGAGTAGTGTCAAACCCATATTCATCCTTCGTGTGCGTCTCGCGTCGCCTTCACATGTGGCGGCAGACGCGAAACTAAATCACGCCGCCCCGACCCTTCCCCTCCGCTCCTCCCCCGCCGCCGCCGGCGAGCGCCGCCCGGCAAAGCCCGGGTGGTTCCGGCGGATGGACGTTTCTACCGGCGACGGGCTCCATCATGAGGCGGGCGTGATGCGACCAGTGGTGATGGCGATCTCGACCGGCTCAGCGTCTAGGTGCGTGGTCCGTGGCGTCGGCCTTGAGGCCCCTTCGGTTGCGGCGCGAGCCTCGGCCGTGGCCCGGCTTCGGAGTGTTGCGGTGGCGGCTCGGTGGCAATGGCGACGGCGGGCATGGCTGCACTGGCCGGCTACAACGACATCGTATGTAAAGGCAGGTGTGCGATGTGACCGTGGCGGCGACGGCATGGCTCTGCAGCGCGATGGCGGAGCCGATTCACCCGATCTGGGCCTGATCCGCCTGGCGAGCCTGATCCGCCTAGCC
Source organism: Avena insularis (assembly GCA_023614405.1). Classification (NCBI taxonomy): domain Eukaryota; kingdom Viridiplantae; phylum Streptophyta; class Magnoliopsida; order Poales; family Poaceae; genus Avena; species Avena insularis. Next base: position 334,566,068 of record CM042689.1, on the reverse strand, counting down.
GGGCCTGATCCGGGCCTGATCTAGGTAATTGGCACGCCTACCGTGTCCGATCAGCAATCACCGGCTCACCGCGGGTGATGGAGGCGATTCCTCCCCCCTAGGCTGCCATGCGCTCGCTGCCGCCATAACCGTGCTTGACCTACTGTCCTTCTTGTCGGCGGTGCGATGTGGCGTTGGTTGAAGCTTCAGCTCGAGTTCGTGGATACGGGCGGCGGCCTGGAAGGTGGATCGCGGTCGACTCTTCGGCGAGCGACGTGGCGGTGGTGATGGTACCTTTCTTCGGTCATGTGGATGGCGAGGAGCGGACGTTGGGAGGCTTTGGTGTTGGCGGCGTTTCGGCGTCGGCATCTCCCGGATCGTGTGTCGGAGGCTTAACTCGGGGACAACGGGCACGGGCGGATGACGGGGAGCGACATGAAGGTTTTCCGGCGAAGTCCGTGCTTTGGACCAACGGCGGCGATGCCTGCGGGTGTCGTTACCCTCTTGGGGGCGCCGCTGAGGCTACCTTCTTCGCGATAGGGCTCCGGGTGAAAACCCTTGACCCTCGGTCTCGGCGGCGACGGCGCGGAACGTCGTTACCCTCTTGGGGGCGTCGTCGTGGAGCCCCGGTTCATCCTTGTCTCGGACCGTTATCTTTGGTGGCAAGTTTGGTCTTTCGCGTTTTCTTGTTTTATCTGGATCTGCTTTGTAAGGGGTCTCTTCATCACCTTGTATCCATTCGGCCGATGTGGCTTTATTTATAAAGCGGGGCGAAAGCCTATTTCGAGAGAGGTTACGTAGCAATGGTAAGGCATGTAAAGAGAAAGAAGGACAAAGAAGCACCCATATTGGTGGAAACTCGATGGAAGAGGGTAAGAAGGATTGAGTAGAAACCATATTATAGTGAAATCTCTAGAAATGTTATTTTGTTTTAAAACATATTGGAGACTAAGAGGGTCCATATGTGTTATTTTTAGTGTTTCTCTTGTACCTGGTTTATATGTGTTTCCATAGTACGAAAACAAAACAATCAAATCACGAGACAAATACTCAGGTGAATGTTACATTGCATTTTTACCATCAAAAATTATGATGTGGTTTTCCTTGTGAATTGATTTATTATATAGTGATTTATTTGTTGTGATACTATCTAATCTTCTACTAGCTCACAAGTAATAATGTTTTTCTCAAGACAGATCCAAAACAAACTTTCGATGTAAAACATGTGTTTTACTCATTCATTACCATTTTATATATGATACATGTTTTGGTTGCGGATTGTGTTTAAGTTGTAGATTTAACCTCTCCCATCCTTTTCGGATCTTTAGAAAGTAGCTTCTCATCCCTAATTGTTGGATGTGTTCACATAATGGGTTTGATACATTCGGTTCTCCTGATTTAGTACCCTCGTCTCGTCTCGCTTCTCCACATCTACTCATTGCATTTTTCTTAGGTTGGACGTGTCCGCAAAGTAGTAAGGGGTCCTTCCTCATAGTCAGTATTTGAGTGCGCCAGATTGTATCACAAAGTGAAGTAGACTTCAAGGGGCTTGGGGGGCACAATTAAGCTCACGACGAACAACGAAGGGACTCGGTCCACCGAGTCATAAACAATCGCCATAGTCGCTAGTCCTTATCGTAGACTTTGTCGAACTTACATGACAAGAACATGCCCATCGGGTATGTCTTGCACAACATCATTAGTGGTGCCATATTAGTTCGTGTCTGACTTGCTCGATGGTTTGTAGCAAAAGATATTTTTTTACCATGCTCTGGCTGTGGATTCTGTTCTGGACGTCACTCCTCGTATTTTGATCAAATTTATTTTTTCATGCAAGTCTAGGCATGGTTTATGCCAACTTTCAACTATAGGAAAATAGAGATATGAGAGAGAGGAAGGCTAATAGTGTAGAATTTAGAATGCATTATATACGTACGCAATGCCAACTAGGCAAAATGGTGACATGACATGATAATTAGTGAAGAAAGAAAGGGAGGTAGTAACTTAGCTAGTTACCATAACATCACACATACCAAGACCATATGAGTCTATAACCTAATTAATTACGTCTTGCATGACACCATACACATGTTATCACTCACTATCACCCACTACGAGTCTACAACCTAATTAATTAGGCCTTATATGACACTATACACAAGTTATCCTTATTTATCTGAGATTCTTTTGGTATTTTATATTAATATAATACGTCGACCCACTATGCAAGTTCACGATTACTAGTTTAACGAAGACTTACTCAGAAAGAGAGAGTGTTGGAGAGTGAATGCGCGAGAAACACGTGGGTGAGCGAAATAATGTGTTCTCGCGGAGATAGAAGCATATTTGTCTGAGAGTTTTGATTGGGACAACATGTGAAGTACGGAGTACCTGGATCGCAAGGTGCGCATGGGATATTAATTGAGAAGCAATACGATTATAATTTTCAAAGGAGAAATACATGTCTGCAAAAATAAATGTCTCTACATTTCACACCAGAGAAAATACCACGCTCCATCAGACCGGATCCAGCTACAAGCATATCCTGACACCAGAGTCAAAGAGCGTGCGCTAGCGTAGTGGGGTCCTCCACGGCCACTCGGTCCCACATATCGCATCATCGCTCCCGAGGACCTCAGCCGCCGTGGCCCCACAGATACCAATCCAACAGTCGGATGCGTCCAACCGGCACCGCCCACGTGGATCCCACAGCGAAGCCGGGGCCCGCCTGCTCGGACGGCCGACGCCGTGACGAGGGGCCAGGCCAGGGCAGGTCAGGTCAGTCGCGTGCGTACGGGCCGCGTGACACCACTGACGACGCCAGCTCGCCGCGGTCCACCACTACTGTCCACTCGTTCCACGCGGGCTCGCGAGTTTTCTGTCGACGGGCGCGGGAAATCTGGCGAGCGGCTGGGAAGAGCCGAGAATAGACGAGCCCAGGCGTTTCGGGTGAGCGGGGCGGTTTCGGGACTGCTCGCCTGGAACTGGTGCGCGATTAGGCAGCTTTTGCATCCGCACCCTCTCGGTTATCTGTAATGACCTCCACGTACTCCTCCATTGGTAACTGGTAAGGTAGCTTTCGAACCGAGCTTTAGTTCTTTGCTCGCCTGGAACCGTCCGTTTTGTAAGCAGGTGTAGTCTTGATGCACACTTCGGGGTAGTTGCAAGGTAATGTCACCGAGCTGTTCAACTAGTACAATAGTATTGTTTGGTGTGAACTTTACAACCTCGTGAACGATTCTTATGGTAGTTCAAATTGATGGGTAATAATGAACTAGGTCAAATATAAGTCCCTGTCATCAACTACCACGCCTCATGCTTTATTGACGCCAAATTAACAAAGTGCCACAATGGTCATGAAATGCCCCGCTTACACGCTAGCTCGATCATATGACTATGGCCAGTATTTTAGAAAACACTAGTAGACTTTGGAACTAACAATGTAGTAAATATTATTTGCAACCAGTCCAACTAGGCCTCACCAGTCTTGGGTAGAAGTGAGGATGGATGAAGCCTTTTGTCGCCGCGGTCTGAAGTTGGGGGGCATGGTTATCACTTGTTGCTTGATGAGGATGATTGTGTGTGCACGCGAGTGTGCGTATGTTCGGATGACAATGGGGGCGGAAACTCGCAAAACCTGACGGGTATCCGCCTTAAACGGGGCGGGTTTCATAAAAAAGTTAGACCCGTCAAGTCTAACGGGGTGGTTCTAGGGGTTGCAAACCCGTACCCATGGACCCGCCCACCTCTCTCTGCGCCACACCACCGCCGCCTCACACGTTGTCGTCACCGCCATCGCCTCGTGCGCTGCTACACCGCCGTCACCGTCCTCTCGCGCGCAGGACATGGGAACGAGGCGGGTACCCGTCGGGGCCCTAAACCCGGCCAGATCGTGATTCTGGTAAAAAATGAGACCGACTGACTACATGGGGCGGGTATGGGGGCCGGACGACCCCAAACCCGGCGGGTGCCACCCATATGCGTGTGGGTATGCGTGTGAGTCCGTCTTATGGAGGTTGTACCCATGGCGTCTTCTTATTCAATGAAAAGAAACCCGTAATTTATTTTTTGTTTTTTAGAAAACTCAGTCTAACGATTTGCGGAACTATCATAACTTAAATCGATTGTTTAATGTTTACTAACAACATAACTTTTGCAAAGAGGGATCAACTAGCCAACCGAGACTTTTCAAAATAGGCTTTTGCCTCGGTATATTAATACATTAACCACAATACAACCAACGCCATTGTTGTGCAGCAGCACAATCCAGTTCAAAAGAAAATAACAAGAAAGAAAAGAGGAATAAATGCCAACATCAGACACAGGGACGGAGTCAGCTTCTCACCTTGAGGGGGGCAAAATTGATATGAGGGGGGCAGACTTAGCTAAATCAATAAGAAATTGAAGTTTTGGTGAGTAGAGTTTTTCACAAAATTCAAACCATGGGGGTGGCTAAGCCCCCCTCGTCCCCCTTGTCTCCATAGTTGTCCTACTAGAGTCCTAACGCTTCAAATCGACGTATATAAGGCAACAACTTTAAGAAGGAACACGACATCGACAACAATGTTGGCAGGACTAGCTAGCTGAGACTTAATTCACTATCAATTCATACAAATGTATTAAAATATAACGTTGCTGTATTATTAACATGTTCTATTTTTCGTGTATATATAAGGGGAGTGAAGAAAACGTTGAAGATTTGTTGCACCTACCAAACCATGAAAGGGAGCTCACCGAAAACTAATGAAGACGATGAAAGCGCGTAATTACTCTACTGCCAAAGGACCCGAGGCGAAAAACGCACCCACGTTTTCTCCACCAATAATAAATCGCACCTACCAACAAACAAACCCACCCAAAAACCGGACCATCAGCATTGAGCAGCAGCCTCAGCCCCTCCCCTCAATCTGATTCAGCAAACTCCGCCACCTGTTTTCCCCTCCGCATTCTTCTCCTGAGGTTTTTGCCCACAACCCACACTGTTTCCATTTCTCGCGTCTCTCTCCCACCCCTGGCCGCCACGGTCGAGCAAAGGCGTACGCCTCTCGATCTACGATTCTTCTTCCCCTTCTGCGCCCCCGCGGATCTGCTGGCTCAGGGGAGGGCGGGAGGGACCCCTTGAGGCGTCTCCGTCGTCTAGGTTGGGTCCGAGTCCGAGAGGAGGGGATGAGGATCCTCGAGCTGGGGGACTGTGACGGGAGGCAGGCAGATGGAGAGGAGCAGGAGGAGGCCCTGGTCGGCGGCGAGGTCGTGGGGCTGAGGGCGAAGCGCGCGCTCGTCGGCGCCGGCGCCAGGGTGCTCTTCTACCCCACGCTTCTCTACAACGTGCTGCGCAACCAATTCGAGGCCGAGTTCCGGTGGTGGGATCGCGTCGACCAGGTGGTGACCCTGCCTTTTAAGCGGATTCCCTGATTAGTTAGTTTGTCTAGGACTATGGGCTCGCTCATAGCTTGCCTAGTATTATCGGGTATTTGACTTTTCTATGTTCGATTAGTTCACCCGGCGTTCATAAGATGACACTACAGGGTGACCAATTTTTTTACTGGCAAAGGGTGTGTTTGAGCACCAGTTTTACCTCTGGGATTTGCCGTGCCTTCTAATTACGAACCTCTGTATAAGGGTTGGATCTGCTTTCCATGCTTGGCTCTGACACCCTATTGTTAGTTTTGTGAAGGATTTTGCCTTTGGTTAGTTTTGTGAAGAATTTCCTTTGATTTTTTCGTGTTTTTTTGGGGTGCGTTAGAGTATTCTTATAAGCGGCGTTCACCTCTCGGGAAAGCTATGACCCTTCTGACCAGTGATTGTTGCTGCGTCTGTTCATTTCAGGCTCCATTTAGTCCAAAGTGCCAAGAAATATTGAGCACCTTTCTCGTCAGTGTCTATCATCTATGCTACCTTTTCCCTGTTCTTGTGTACGGTTGTCTTGTGGTCTTTTCATTTTGCGCTGGTGGGTGAATATGTGTACATGCTTAGGACCACATGAGCATTCTATCTTATGGGTAGCGAAAGGACGATTGCGTTCCTAAACAGTGTGCCTTTGATTGCTGTTGTTAGTTGTTGCATTGTTGCCTTGCACATTTTAGTATTTCGATGTGTATATCATGAAGCGTCCCTGCTATAAAGACCCCATCGTCTAATTTGTCCTACCTCCATCTGCAGTGTATTTTGCTCGGGGCTGTTCCTTTCCCAAGTGATGTTCCACGTTTGAAGCAACTTGGAGTCCAGGGGGTTGTAACATTGAATGAGCCTTATGAGACTCTGGTACCAATGTCCTTGTACCAGGTAAATTTTGTCTTATTACTTGATTTCCTGGTTCAGAGCCATGCTCCATTACTCTATTATACATTTCCAATTACTGATCAGTAACATGCCTTCCTTTTCTAGGCCCATGGCATTGATCACCTTGTGATTGCCACAAGAGACTACTGTTTTGCACCTTCTCTTGAGGATATCTGTCGAGCCATTGAATTTATCCACCGTAAGCCCATGTTGCTTCTTAGATATAAGTGATAAATCTACATCAGTTTTCGTGGTGTCTGCTGGTGTTATGGAATATTTCTCCTGCAAATAGACGTTGAGTAAGAATTAGGATGCAAAGCTAGTAGTAATTAACTCATATGTAGGGAAGCAATGTATGTAGCAGTCAGCTCACAAGCGATGCAGATGATAGCTTGCGGTCAACTGTATAAACAATTAAGTATTCTGTTAGGTCGTTAGTATTTCATGGAGTAGGTATAAGTATAACTGCATATAAGTTCCAGTACTATCTTTAATGCAGAATCCCCCTCCCAACAGCATGATGTAGGATTTGTTTGCTGTCGTTGTTTATGACACTGTGCATGACAGACCAATGAAAAGGCCAATATAATGCCAATGAAAAGAAAATGAGACCTAATATATGTAAGTCATTTATGAAGACGGGGATAGTGCCCTAGCAAAGCATGTCTACTGTTGTAAAACTGGGATTTAGATTTGGGAGAGCATGAGCTGTGGGGAATTTTGGAGACTTCCTGTTGGGGTGTGGTCATGAAACAATCAAACAAATAAGAGATCTGTTTTTTGTTTTCAGAACCTAACCTAGCCGTAAATGGGTAGAATTTGATACATAATTCCCTTCTTTTCAGGTAATGGATCACAGGGTGGAACTACTTATGTTCACTGTAAAGCTGGAAGAGGGCGAAGCACCACTATTGTTCTGTGCTATTTGGTAAGATAAGCTACATAATTAAATTTCAAACTAAGCATCATACATCTCCATCAGTTGCTGATGAAAGCTTACTATCTTCCTCTTCAGATTAAATATAGGAGCATGACTCCTGAAGCAGCTTTGGATCATGTCCGATCCATTAGGCCCCGAGTGCTTTTGGCACCATCACAGTGGCAGGTACAAGGATTGTTATCATTCAATACTATACAAGTGAACACTATTGTTCAATTATACATCTGCTAAGCTGCTTAATGCCAATGACATGATTTTGCAGGCTGTTATCGTATTTAGCACTCTCACTACTGGACGTCTTCCAGTGCGGAGTACAGACCTGAACTGTTTTGTAGAAGGCAGGAAACCCTCCATCCCTGACAGAGAGATGGATGATTATTCTATGGAGTTTGATTACGAAGACGGCGGTTTACCCCTTTGTCAAGTTATGTTACCCACGCCAAGCAGTCCGACTGGGTGTATTGATGCAGTGTTCATAACAGAAGCAGATCTGGAGGGCTATGATATGCACATTGATACCGGGAAGGATGTTATGTCATTGGAAGTAGTAGCCAGTCGAAAGCCCATTATGAGGAGACTATCCTGCCTCTTTGGGTCTTTCAAACTTACCAGCAACTGTGAACCAGCACCAAGCCGGTTTACCGAGGTTCGGGCCTGCTAGGTAGGCCTGCTCGCTTTCTGCAATTTTCTCCATGTTGTGAGTCAAGATACATGATACAGTAGTAGATAGGCAGTCAGCCAATCTGGCGCCGTAGAAACATCAAACATGGAGGTTTCTATAGCCATGGCAAATGCCACCGGGAAGAAGCTTTGTGTGCATAGCTGAGAGTGTAGAGATGTGAAATGTGTCATTCGCTGTTGTTTTTACTCGAAAACACGTGGTTTCATTTCACCATTGTTTCTTTGGAATAAAAGGCTGATCGTGTTCGGCTCAGTATTTCTACTATACTAACTTCATTCGTTGGAATAAAAACTTGTTCATTTTCTCCTCTTCTTGCCTAAAAGTAATATTATACTACTACCTATTCTCTGTGTGAATTTAAAAACTCCTGTCATACTTAAATTCTTCACTTTATGGGGTATGCCTGTGTTTTTTCAAAGATGGAATACTAGATTTTTGTGTTGTCTTTAAGATTTTTTGCCATGCCAAAATCTAATGACTATAAACAATGAGAAAAGTGATATAATCACTTTCTCGAAGATGTAACACCAATTAGGTGTGTTACTTTCATAAGCCACTAATTTCTGGAACAGTAATGCCTCTGTGTTTTACTTCTACTCCAGAAATTGCAGCATTTTTCTGAATCAATAATTTATGCTCTGGTATCTTCATTGGTAGTTGGATTTTTTGGGACTAGACTAGAAATATCTTTCGCTGTACTTGGCAGGGACTGTGTCCGTGCACCAGCTTGGCAGGGGCAGAATGGACGAAAATAACCCATAAAAATAACAATTTCACGGAATGAACTTAACCCATAAAAATAACAATTTTACGGAATGAACTTTGGCCATAAGAAATTCACCGAACTAACCCTTTTTGCAACGCCATACGTTCAGCGCGCCTGAAAGCGGCGCCGTTCATGGCGGCCATGGACTACAGCGTGGCGCCTCGTGGGCCCTGGTCCCGCTAGTGCGGCTCCATGTGTGGCGCCGCACTGTGTAGTGCAGCGCCTTTGCACGTGGCGCCGCACTTTAGGTCTTGTACCAGCGCGGCGCCAGCCCTTCCCAGCCCCATCCCATTCTTTCTCATCCACACAGGAGCTGCAGTGGCGGCGGCGGCTCTTCTCCCCCTCCACCTCCTCCCTCCTAGTGCCTAAATCGGAAGCCTCTCTCCATTGAGTTCGATCCCCCAAGTGCCTTTAGGTATTCTTCCCCTTCTTCTTTGATTTCACCCATTAATTTCTTGTTTTGGTCCATATCTTGCAAACCCTAGTTTGTTTTGTAAGATGCATGGTAGAATTTTGTTGCATTGGCATAGAGGTTGGGTATTGTGTTAATGTTAGCATGGGTATCTATTCAGTGTGTTGACCATGGTATTGTTGTTGTGATTATGTTAGGCATGGCAAGAATTGTTCATGTTCACCATGTAGACAAGGATGCTTTTTTGAGAGGTAACATAGAACCGGACCCGGACGAGCTCGATTTGGTGTTTGAGCGTACTCCAACCTATGCCGAGGTCTTGGAGCAATTGAGGATTGGATTGAAATGGATGGACCCAAAGGATGATATTGAGTTGGAGGGAAGATATAATGTTGGCTTGGAAATGCATGTCCGTTGAAAGACCATGCGTATCTTCTCCAAGGTCCGTTGGCTTGCATACAAAGAGGTGGTGGCCGAATCACTAGACAAGGCTCTTGAGCTATTTGCCACCAAGAAAGTTGATAGTTCATTGTCTTTGGACTTGAACCGTATGGCATCCCCATTGCGTACTATGAGTCCTCCACCCGTAGACCAAGAGCTAAGCCGTGAACCTCCCTTGACCCAAACATTGAGCCCGATTTCAAGACACCAAGATGAAGTTATGGAAGAGGACAATGATGATTGTGGGGGTGAAGATGAAGATGACAATGATGATGTTGAACTGCATGACAACAATGTTGGAGATTTAGAGAAATATATCACACAAGATGACATGGACCATGACCTCCCGTATTTTCAAGGCTATGCATCGGACTCGGATGATGATGGTCCCGAAGAAGAAGTTGACGAGGAGGGGTTAATGGCTAGAGAGGCCGAAATCCACGATACCGTATTGGGCCGGGACCATCGGGTGCCTTTGTTTCGTGATCTTAGTCTCGCGGATGAAGCCACGGTTGATGGTGGCAAGGGCATAGTGCTTGGACCAAGGACAAGTTCTTACCGGGATGGCAATGAAGTGAATAGTGGCTTTTGCAAAGGATCAAGGTTCAGGACCTTGTTGGAATTCAAGCAATGGATAAAGGACTTCTCGGTGAAGCATCATCGTCCTTACACGGTCGTGCACTCGGACATCAAGAAGCGTTACACGGTGAAGTGCGAGGAGGAAGGATGTTGTCAACACCCGGATTTTTAATCCCAGATGCCTGTTATGCCATACATCGCAATCCTAGGATTACCATTTTTGCGATACATAACAGAATTGGATACCACAGTACAACATCCATTACAAACCATACATAAGGTCTTACACAAATAAGGATCTCATGATCCAGTTTTTAATACAACTCAAGCAGCGAAAATACGTAATAATAAAGGTAGCGTAGGCGAAGCTCCATCTTCAGGGTCACAGGCAATGTTGACGATGGGAGATGATCCTAGTTGTCATAACCTTCCTGGGTCCATCATCCTGGTACTCCTCTTCATAGTTTGGCCAGGGAATAGCCAGGAACAAAGCCATGAGTACTCTTTAAGTACTCGCAAACTAATACTAACAAGTGAAGGGGTTTTTTGTAATAGGACACTAAACTCTAGGGTTGTTTTGCAAAAAACCAGATTTATCTCTACTAAGTTCAGAAACAAGAGAAAGCTAGTCAAAATTTTATAACTCCTAAGTGGGAACTTGTATCTCATGCCACAACTCTATTGTTGCAACCTTCAGTTATCTTTCTAGAATCTATAGGTCACTTAAGTAAACTCTAAAGAAAAGCTTTGATAAAGAAAATAAAGTGAGAAGCTTGCAAGTAAAACTACGATTGGGTTATCAAGTGGGTATGATCACATATGCTTAAGGCATATGGTTGGCATGGTAACAAGCAAGTATTAGCTTGCATAGGTCAACTTGATTAGTAAGGCTTGCACAAGTAGAATATCTTGCAAGTGTTAGCTTGCCTTATGCAGAGCAGTGGTTGAAGTTCTCCTCGGCTTCTTCTTCGTAGTATCCTCCTTCCTCCTTGTATCCTTAGTTGATACTAGCGTCTACGAATAAATACGAGGTACACAATCATCAAACAGTACTTAACTACTTTCAATCATCACACAAGAGGGTTCTATAGATGATCTAGCATCATCACTACATTACAAGATTAAAGCATTTGTTTTATTGATTTTATTTTTAGAAAAGTAATTTCTACTCATTAAAAAACTACTTAAGATTTAATATTCTCCAAACCAAACATGGGATCATGTTGACACATGTCATCACCATATATTTCAGTACATGGGAATGTGATTTAAAGTGGTGTCACAATTTAATAAGGTTTAACCTTTTATTTTAATAAAATAAAGTGACTAGAAATACCTGTGTGTCATTCTTTTATTACTTGAACATTATTTCTGTAAGTAAACCCATATATTTTTATATATTCTGAAAGGTATGGTTAAATTTGATTTTTGAGAGTTGGAATCAACTCAAAAGCTATTATGGTTTAAATTTGAAAAATGTTTGAATACAGAAAAGCTTATGCCTTGTTATTTTTACCAAGGGTGATCTACAGATCTAAATGATTTGAATCCAACGGGCTTGGATTAAGCATTTCCAGACCTTTCTAGCAAAATTGGTTTCATTCAATTTGGTTCACTAAATCGAGCTGGGTTGATTTTTGAAACTAGGTACAGAACTGTGTTTGAATGAAAATAGAAAAATCTAATTTCAAACGACTGGGTCGCGCGGGAGACTATAATGGGCCGGCCTGCTACGCACAGCGCTTACGCGGGCTGGTTAAGTGGTTGTCCCCACGCGTCAGTGAGATGGGGTGCTGTGAAGCGGTACGGGGCAATGTGGACAGTGGGTTCTAGTTCGAATCTAACGGCTCTGATTCATCGTCCACGTCGAGCAGCGCCGGCGAGACAGAACCCTAACACGGCCGGTGGGGTCACGGGAGGCTCACCGGGGCTCATGCGAAGGTCAGCGATGCGGGCGAACGACGAAGTCGACGACAACGATCCTCCTGGTACCGGTAGCTCCTCCTAGGGCGGCTCCAATCGCTGGCACCCTTCTTCTCCAGCAGCGGCGGGCTCCGGCCAAATTCCAGCGATGCGGTGCTCGCCTTGCTCCGGGAAGAAGTGGGACGTATCAATGAGAGGTGGGGAGTGAGATGGTGTGAATAATTCGAGCGGGGGTGGCCTCCTTTTATAGGCTTGACGGCGAGACCGAACGGGATGGGCAGGCGACGGTAGCGACACGACTACGGGCAGCTAGAGGCATGGCCGAGGGTGGAGATCGATCGGTGGTCTCCTGGCGATGCTTTAGGGTTTTAATGCGCGTGTAGGGGCGGTGGCAAACGGTCGGGAACGTGCGGTGCTCTGCGCGGCAGAGGCGGCGTCTTCGACGGCGAGCGGTGGCTGTGAGGCATGGGGCGGCGAACGGGGGTGTCTGCGGGGTTTCTAGGGCGGTGGTGATCATCCGTGAACGCGGCGAGGGCGCGATGCGTGGCGTGTGTCGGTGGCGTAGGCTGGCGCTCGGCGCTCTTGCATGCGCCGAGAATCTTGGCATGTCGTGTGTGGGTGGTCCAGTGGCTGGCAGGGTTCGAGCGCTGGACAGGGGGTGGCGGTGGACGGTGGGCTGCCTCCTGGACATGGTGGCTAGGCGCGGCGAACGCTCCTGCTAGCTTGCCATGGTCGGCTGGCAAGGGGGTGCTCGGGTTGGCATGATATGGTGCAAAGGGTAGGGGCTAGTGTTGGTCAAAGCACTGGTTGGCACTGGGGGAGACAAGGATGATCAATGGTGAACATTGCTTAGCCAAATTATTGCTCAAAACAGTGAAGTTTGGCCAGATTGATTTGTTGCCTCCAAGTGTTTGATAAAATGGCCGCATGAACTCAAGTTTTGAATTTTTAAAAGATTTTTGGTGTGTGTGCTAGGCATGTGTTGGTGAGTCTGTGGATGCTTGGGTTTTGAAAATTGAGCTTGTTTGAGTGTTTTTTGAAAAAGTGGGATCTTCCCATATGAAATAGATTCAATTTTAAACTGTCATTTAAACTACGTATTCAAATGTTTTTGGATGATCACAAAGTGGGCCTTGGTACCTTGTTATGAGTACTATCAAGGGGTGCAAAGATCCAAACATGTTTTTGTTAAGTTTTGAAAGTTTGAGATAGCCAAAGTAGGCATGAGAGTTAATTTGGCCAAAATGACCATTCACTTAATTTGTTTGTTTTGATTTGTTTGTCTTTGGGAAAAGTGTGGGGATTGTTTAGATGATGTTTATTTCACCTAATAATAATTTCAAAAGCAAAGAAACACACAACCAAGGCAATTCAAAAGGATTCACATTTTGATACATACACATATGCATGCTTTCATATTTTTAATTGGAAAAGTTTTTGTTAACCCTAATTTTGATGATTAGAGGATGGATGATCCAAGTTTAGTATTTTTGGGATGTTACAAACCTTCACCCCTTAAACAAAATCTCGTCCCGAGATTTGAAAAAGGACGAAAAATATTACCTAGGATTTGAAGAGATCGGGAAACTCCGTCCTGATGTGATCTTCGCGCTCCCAGGTAGCTTCCTCTTCGGTGTGGTTGCTCCACTGAATCTTGAGAAACTTGATGCTCCTGGTTCTGGTAGTTCTGAAGGCTTCTTCCAAAATACGGATGGGTACTTCGGGATAGGTCAGGTCATCATTGATCTCTATGGTCCGATGATCGATATTCTTGAACACTTCAGTCTTCTCTGGAACTTCGAGGCACTTGCGAAGTAATGAGATATGGAACACATTGTGCACGGCTGACATCTCTTCGGGTAGTTCCAATTGATACGACACTTCTCCTCGACGATTCAGAATCTTGAAGGGTCCGATATATCTAGGGGCTAACTTTCCTTTCAGTTGGAAACGATGCATTCCCTTCAATGGCGACACTTTCATATACACAAAATCTCCTATGTTGAAGGAGAGGTCTCGACGTCTCTTGTCGGCGTAACTCTTCTGTCTTGACTGGGCTGTTTTGAGGTGCTCATGAATCTTGTGAACCTTCTCTTCTGCTTCTCGTAGGATGTCGGGTCCGAAAATCTGACTCTCTCCTACTTCCGACCAGTTCAAAGGGGTGCGACACTTCCTTCCATACATGAATTCAAATGGGGCCATTTGCAAACTAGCTTGATAAATGTTGTTGTATGAAAATTCTGCAAACGACAGACATTCTTCCCATTTAGATCCATATTCTAACACATAGGCTCTCAGCATGTCTTCGAGTGTTTGATTTACTCGCTCCGTTTGTCCATAGATCTGAGGGTGATACGCGGTGTTGAAATCTAGGCGGGTTCCTAAACCTTCTTGGACTTTCTTCCATAATCTCGAGGTAAACTGAGTTCCTCGATCCGATACGATGTTCTTGGGGACTCCATGCAAACTGACTATTCTAGCGATGTATAACTCCGCAAGCTTCGAACTCTGATATGTGGTCTTGACTGGTAAGAAATGGGCGACTTTGGACAATCTGTCCACTATGACCCAGATAGAGTCATTTCCCTACTAGAAGTAGGTAATCCGGTGATAAAGTCCATTCCAACGGAATCCCATTTCCCTTCCAGAATCTGCAATGGTTGCAACAATCCAGCGGGTCTTTGATGTCCTGCCTTGACTCGCTGACATATATCACACTTGGCGATATAGCTTCCGATTTCTCTCTTCATCTTATGCCACCAAATTTGCTCTTTCAAGTCTTGATACATCTTGGTTCCTCAGGGGTGGATAGAATAAAGAGTATCATGAGCTTCCTTTAGAATAACTTCTTTTAACTCAGAATCTGCTGGTACACAAAGACGTCCCTTGTACCACAGAACTCCTTCTTCGTCTTCGGTGAATTTGGGTACTTTGCCTGTACCGATTCGACGCTTGATTCCCTCGATACTAGCATTTCCTTTCTGCGCCTCTTTGATCTGGCTGATCAAAGTGGGTTGAAGTTCTATGCTATCCAAAAATCCTTCACTTACTAATTTCATTC
Organism: Avena insularis; assembly: GCA_023614405.1. NCBI lineage: Eukaryota > Viridiplantae > Streptophyta > Magnoliopsida > Poales > Poaceae > Avena > Avena insularis. Next base: position 334,551,006 of record CM042689.1, on the reverse strand, counting down.
GGAAATCTTCCATCTCTTTGTGCAAGCTTGGTTGCTCCTTTGAAATCATGGAGTTCAAGTGGCACGATAATCTGCTAAGGGCATCTGCTACCACATTGGCTTTTCCAGGGTGATAGTGAATGTTCAGGTTGTAATCCTTGATTAGCTCAATCCATCTTATCTGTCTCATATTCAGCTCCTTCTGAGTGAATATATACTTCAGGCTCTTGTGATCCGAATAAATCTCACAACGGTTTCCCATCAGGTAATGCCTCCATGTCTTCAGGGCTAGAACTACGACTGCGAGTTCGAGGTCATGGGTTGGGTAATTTTGCTCATGTTGTTTCAGTTGTCGCGATAGATAAGATATAACTTTGCCTTCTTGCATTAGCACACATCCGAGACCGATCTTGGATGCATCACAATACACGTTGAAGGGCTTCGTGATATCTGGCATGATCAAGATTGGGGCTGAAATCAATCTCCTCTTGAGTTCTTGAAAAGTCGCTTCACATTTGTCGGTCCATTCAAACTTCTTGTCCTTCTTTAGCAATTGGGTCATGGGTCGGGCAATACTCGAAAATCCTTCTACGAACTTGCGGTAGTATCCCGCCAATCCGAGAAATGCTCGAACTTGGGTTTGGGTGGTTGGGGCTTGCCAACCTTCTACATCTTTCACCTTTGCAGGGTCAACGGCAATTCCTCCGGCTGATACAATGTGACTGAGGAATCCTACCTCCTGTAACCAGAATTCACATTTGCTAAACTTGGCATACAACTGATGCTCTCTAAGGGTTCCAAGAATGGTCCTTAGGTGTAGCTCATGTTCTTCTTCTGATTTGGAATAAATCAGAATGTCATAGATGAAAACAACGACAAACTTATCCAGGAAGTCCATAAAAATCTTATTCATGAGATTCATGAAATAAGCGGGGGCATTGGTTAATCCAAAAGACATGACAATATACTCGTATAATCCATATCTGGTGGTAAAGGCAGTCTTTGGAATATCCTCTGCGTGAATTTTGAGTTGGTGATAACCAGTTCTAAGATCAATCTTAGAAAACACTTTGGTACCGGTCAACTGATCAAACAAATCTTCTATCTTGGGCAATGGGTACTTGTTCTTGATGGTGACATCATTCAACTTCCGGTAATCCGTACACAAACGGTTACCTCCATACTTCTTGTCTACAAACAAGACATGTGATCTCCATGGTGATGCACTTGGTTGAATCAGTCCAATTTCCAACATGGCATCTAGTTGCTTCTTCAGTTCTTCTAGTTTAGACGGGTTCATACTATAGGGTCTCTGAGCTATGGGTCCTGTTCCGGGGATTAGTTCAATGATAAACTCGATATCCTGATCTGGGGGCTTACCGGGCAAAACATCTGGAAATACATCGGGGTATTCACAGACTATCCGGACTTGGTCAATCGTGGGTTGGGCTATACTCTTGTTGCACTTGAATTGGCGAGGTAAGGTTTCAGATATATGCTCGACTGATATTTCGGCTGTACTGGTCATGATTATGGCTTTCTTGGCACAGTCAATCAATCCTTTATGTTTGGACATCCAATCCATTCCTAGTACTACTTCCAAACATTTAGTTCCGAGTACTATCAGATTAGCATAAAAATCTATGCCATGGATTCGGATGGGGACAGCTTTGCAAATTTGCCTATTTTGGTGGTTGAACCCGGGATTTGAACAATCATAACATGCTTTAGTTTGGTTGGTTGAATCTTACTAGTGCATGAAAATTCTTCGGTGACAAATGAGTGCGATGCACTAGAATCAAACAACACTCTAACAAGTACTGAATTAACAGAAAATATACCCAGCACGACGTCTGGCGCTTCCTGGGCTTCTTCAGCATGCATGAGAAAAAGACGGCTATTGCGGTTGAGCGAATTCCCTGGGGCAAATCTTCTTCCTGGCTGAACACGACGCTGCTGCTGAGCTGGGGCATTGGTATTGGGGGATGCGGTATTCTTCGTGGGGCACTCATTGGAGTAGTGACCCTTATTTTCACAGTCATAACAAGTCACTTGCGACTTGTCCTTGGCCGCAATAGGCACAACATTGCTTCCAGTCCTCGGGGCAGTGTTGGTGTTGGCGACAACATTGTTGTTGTTGAACTTGGGTGGTGCACAGTTGAAATTGCCAGATTTGCCGGGGTTGTTGTGATTTCCTCCAGGCCTTGGGTTTCCACGGTTGGGATAGGTAGGGCGGTTCATCGGGGGTCTGTTGGTTCTCGGGGAAAATCCTGGAGATGGGTTAGGGCGATACTTTGGGGTCTGATGGGTTCCTGGCTGATGCATCATGCGACGCTTGCGGTTCTCATTGGCTTGGTTGATCTTTCCTTCCATCTAAATGGCAGAGTCGAAAAGGGCTTCAATAACAGCAAAGGGGATATTGACTAACACAGTCTGCATCTCATCATGCAGACCATTCAAGAATCTCTCTTTCTTCTTGGCTTCAGTGTCGATCTCATCAGGGGCATACCTAGCTAATGAGAAGAATTTGTCACGGTATTCCACTACGGTCATCCTTCCTTGCTTCAGTTCTCTGAACTCGTCTCTCATCCTCTTGATCAAACCCGGTGGCACATGGGTTCTGCTGAACTTGACCTTGAATTCCTCCCAGGTCATCATCTGTCCTCCGGTCATTGCACGAACACTGTTCCACCATGCTCTTGCATCTCCGTCTAGATAGTGGGTGGTGAACAGAACTTTCTCGTTTGCTTCCACTCCTGCGACTTCCAGGTTATTTTCCATGGTTTGCAGCCAATCGTCTGCGTCTAGGGGCCCTTCCGACTTAGTGAAAACAGGTGGGTTGGTATTCTGGAAATTCTTGAGCTTAGATCCATGGTTGTCCTGGTTTCCTTGGCCTTGATTGTTGTGGGCTAGCTGAGCTATCTGCTGAAGGGTGGCTAGGTTGGCTTGACGTTCGGCTCTTTCGGCTTCACGGTTAGAGACTAACATTTGTAGGATCTGCAACATCAGGTCCGGGGATGAACCACTTCCTCCGCGTGGCATCTGAAGATTGAGATAGATTATGAGAAAAGAGGGAAATTTCTAAGGTTCAGGGACTTTGATAAGTTTTTAAAGTTTGACTCTGATTTTCTAGCAACTTGCTTTTCATTCATTCATTCACAGCACAGGATACAACACACACCACAACAAGGTAAACAGATGGTTTTAAGAACCATTCTGGAAACTACGATATAGTGGTACCGAATACAACTCCCTACGTTAGTGCTCAAGTGCTACTACTCCTCGGAGTCGGTGTAGTCATCATCCTCATCATCATCATCGTCATTGATGAAGGCGAAGTCATCCTCATCTGTGAACAAGTCCATAGCCTGATCCTCCAGAAAATCATCATTATCACTGAGATAGGAGTAGGGGTCTCCACGAAGATCCTCTTCGGACATTCTCTCTTTCTCCCAACTACATGTCTCTCTCGTGGATGGTCTCCTCCAAATCCGAGATACGATGGCAAAGACGGGCAATGATGTGCTCCTTCTTGTCAAGCTAGCGGCAGCGAGACTTGCGATCCTTCGCTAGAATGGCGATGGTCTGATCCTTGGTCTTGATGATGGCGGACTTGTGGTTGGAGTAGTCACGGCAATTATCCAATTCCTGCTGACGATTGTACATCATGAAGCTAAGGTGGTCCAACTGAGTCTTCAGCTCGGGGTGGTATGGGGCTTCCAGTGGTTGTCCATTAGCATCATGCCTTGGACAAAACTCAAAGCGGGTTCCCTTGATCTGGTTGATACTCTGCCCACACAGACGGGCAAGAGCTTCCTGCATGGACCTGGCAAGTCCATCGAGCCAGTTGTTCTCTCTTAAGGTGAATTTGTTGGGCCACGCGGAGATAAAACAAAAAATTTCCTCTAACGTGGTGATTCCAAGATCTATCTGAGGTATAAGGCCACGAGGTTTACCACTAGACGCGCAGTTGCGGATTACTGATGAAGCACGTCAGTTGATGCAGTGCAGTCCTCACGATCCGATCGTCTTGGTGCTGATCGCACAACACCTCTGCTGGTATCCACACGTACAAGGAGGAGCACCGGCAAATGAATCGCTAGGTTAATTACTGGCGGCAGGACTGCTGTGGAGCTAGGGTTTCCAACACATGGAATGACCTAACCGAACAACGATTAACCTTTCTGGGTTACGGTGCTCCACTATATATAGGGAGTGAACGTGGGCTCTGCTCGCGCGACCCATTCATTAAAGCCCATATAACACTAGTCATCGTGAGTCCAACTCACTAACTCAGTCCTAATCCGGTTTAGGTCCAGCCCAACCAGATTACAGGTTCAAATCCAATCCGAACTTGCTCCCGCTCTTAAGTGTGTGACCCCGCAGGCTCATGGCTACTTGGACACGATTGGAGTCCGACTCTCAATCGATCAGTTGGTAGCATCTCCTAGCAGAACATGCCGACTCCCAAGTACCAAAGAGTCATGACGACTTGCCTTTCCAATGCGACTTACGTCCGAGTCCCTTTTGCCTCACGATATACCTTGTCAGACTATAGGCGAATAATTGTCATCCCTTAAATAGTCTGACTCTCTTCTCGATCTGAGATAAGTGATTCACCCGACTAACTCTTAGTCGATCGCCTCGGTTAACACTTAACCGAGTCGTGCATGGCCATGCTTTCTGAATCATATCTCACGAGAGGGACCAGAGAATATCTCTCCAAGTGGAGGGGCAAAATCCCATCTTGGTTATTTACATCACGCAGCTTGATTCTCAGTCGACCCGAACTATGCCTTTATAACTGTCCAGTTACGGATCAGCGTTTGACAGAACCTAAGTCGGTGATCCTCAACTCGGACTATGCAACAACCTCAGGTCTAAGGATTACATTGATTGAGATATACAAATGACAACTTGTTTGTTGTACCTCAATATGGGTCAATCCGACTCGCTAAACTCTTTATCCGAGTCTGTGTAAGTTGGAATAGCATATCCATGCCCATGACAAGTGGAACCGATTCATCAAGCCAACTTTCACATTGGTCTAAGTTGTGTGTCCAACACAACCTCAACGACCAAGGATATTTAGTACAAACAACATGAATGTATAGTTCCACAACCGAATCACATATTCAATGATACACATCAGATGTTTATACAAGGACAACTTAATATCTTTATGAATACAATGGGAAATCTCATCATACATGATTGCCTCTAGGGCATATTCCCATCAGTCTCCCACTTGCACTAGAGTCAATCTTCTGACATCATATGTCTAAGCATCTAATGCCCATGGCTCTCAGGTGCGCCTCATGCTTCGGCTGTGGTAATGGCTTTGTCAACGGATCCGCAATATTTGCATCCGTGTGTACCTTGCATAACTTGATATCACCCTGATCCACGAACTGGCGAATCAGGTGGTACCGCATGAGTATGTGCTTGTTCTTCTGGTGTTGTCTAGGTTCCTTGGCTTGTGCAATAGCACCATTGTTGTCACAATACACGTCCAACGGATTGGACGAGTCCTGAACCACACCAAGATCCATGAGGAATTCCTCATCCAAACAGCTTCCTTTGCTGCCTCTGAGGCAGCAATATACTCAACCTACATTGTGAAGCCTTGAACCACAGTCTCTTGCTTGGAACTCTTCCAGCTCACGGCACCTCCGTTTATAATAAACCGTGTCCGGATTGCGAGCGAGAATCATCGAGTCGGTAAGATAACTTCGCATCCGTGTAACCCTTTACCGAAGTTCATCTTCACCACCATAAACCAAGAACATATCCTTAGTCCTTCTCAAGTACTTTAGGATATTTTTAGCATTGTCGATGGATCTCTCCAGGATCAACCTGGTATCTGCTCACAACACTTAGAGCATAGGAAACATCCGGTCTAGTACAAATCATGGCATACATGATGGATCCGACTGCAGAAGCATATGGAATCGCACTCATCCGACTTCGCTCATCAGTTGTCGAAGGACACTGAGTCTTACTAAGTTTTACACCATGGGACATCGGTAAGAACCCCTTCTTAGACGATTCCATGTTGAACTTCTTCAACACTTTGTCCAAATAAGTACTCTGACTCAATCCAATGAGCCTCCTTGATCTATCTCTATAGATCCGGATTCCGAGGATGTATGTTGCCTCACCCAAGTCTTTCATTGAGAAACTCCTTTCCAATGATTCCTTGGTTTCTTGCAACATCTGGACATCATTTCCAATCAGTAATATGTCATCCACATATAAGATTAGAAAATTTACTTTGTTCCCACTAAACTTCTTGTACAAACAAGAATCATGATCACTCTTGATGAAGCCAAACGATTTGACTACCTCATCAAAGCGAATATTCCAACTCCGAGATGCTTGCTTCAACCCATAAATGGATTTCTGAAGTTTGCACACCTTGTTAGCATTAGCCGGATCGACAAAACCCTCGGGTTGTATCATATACACGTCCTCGGTTAAATTTCCGTTAAGGAAAGCCGTTTTGACATCCATCTGCCATATCTCGTAGTCGAAATAGGCCGCTATAGCTAACATGATCCGAACTGATTTAAGCATCGCTACGGGCGAGAAAGTCTCGTCGTAATCAACTCCTTGAACTTGTCGGAACCCCTTCGTGACAAGGCGTGCTTTATAGATTGAAACATTTCCATCCATATCAGTTTTCTTCTTAAAGACCCATTTGCACTCGACGGGTCTTGCACCGTCTGGCAGATCAACCAAGTTCCAAACTTGATTTTCATCCATGGACTTTATCTCAGATCTCATGGCTCCAAGCCATGACTCGGAATCAGATCCTACCATCGCTTCCGAATAATTTGCAGGCTCATCACTGTCTAACAGTAACACATCACGAATACTTCGTAATCTTGCCGATCTTCGTGGTACAGGTGCTGCTGCCGGCTCAGCTTCCACGACCGGCTCAACCTCCAAGGTTTTCGCCGACTCGCTACTAGCCGGTTCCTCTCGAATTTCTTCGAGCTGCACCGTGCTCCCACTTACTCCCCGACTGACAAACTCTTTCTCAAGGAAGACACCGTTCCGAGCGACAAACACTTTGCCCTCTTCTCGATTGTAGAAGTAGTAACCCAAGGTTTCCCTCGGATACCCCACAAAGATACACTTATCCAACTTGGCTGTAAGCTTGTCCGACTGAAGTCGCTTGACAAATGCTTCACAACCCCAAATCTTAAGAAAAGACAAACTCGGCTTTTTGCCTGTCCACATCTCATGCGGTGTCTTCTCTACCGATTTTGATGGTACTCTGTTTAGTGTGAACGCCGCTGTTTCTAGACAATAACCCCAAAATGATAAAGGCAGATCTGTCTGACTCATCATTGACCGTACCATGTCCAACAAGGTCCGATTCCGCCTTTCCGAAACACCGTTTCTTTGCGGCGTTCCTAGCGGAGTAAGTTGAGGAAATATTCCACAACTTTTCAGATGGTCATCAAACTCATGGCTCATGTACTCGCCTCCTCGGCCCGACCGAAGAAACTTTATTTTCTTGCCGAGTTAATTCTGTGCTTCATTCTGGAATTCTTTGAACTTTTCAAAAGCTTCCGACTTATGTTTCATCAAGTAGATATATCCATACCTACTCAAATCATCAGTGAAGGTAATGAAGTACTCATAACCACCCCTGGCTGTCGTGCTCATTGCTCCACATACATCACTATGTACTAGTCCCAACAAGTCGGACGCCCTTTCGCAACTCTTTGCAAAAGGTGTCTTGGTCATTTTGCCGAGTAGGCAAGATTCGCATGTCTCGAATGACTCCAAGTCGAACGAAGTTAGGAGTCCATCATCATGGAGCTTCTTCATGCGTTTCCAACTTATATGACCAAGCCGACAATGCCAAAAGTAAGTCATATTCAGATCATTTGGTTTCAACCTTTTAACATTTATGTTATAAACCGACTCACCATCAAGATTCAAAATAAATAACCCGTCCGGGACGGGTGCAAAGCCGTGAAACATATCATTCAAATACAAAGAACAACCATTATTCTTGATATTCGACTCATAGCATTGCCTCATCAAACATGAGGCAGAAATAATGTTTTGACTAAGCACTGGAACATAATAACAACTATTCAGTTCCATAATGAATCCGGAAGATAAATGAAGTTGCATCGTGCCGACTTCCAACGCAGCAACTCTTGCTTTGTTGCCGACTCGAATATCAACCTCGCCTCTTGCTACGCTCCTAGTTCTTACCAGTCCATGCAACAAGTTGCAGATGTGAATAACTGATCCGGTATCATATACCCAAGAACTATTAGGTGCATCAGCAAGATATATGTCTATAACATTGCAAACAAGTGTACCTGAGTCGGAAGTCATACCTCCACTCTTGGCTTTATCGGCCAAGTACTTGCTGCAGTTCCTCTTCAAGTGGCCATCCGCCTTGCAGTAGAAGCAAGTGGATCCGGCTGAAGGAGATGGCTTAGTCCCTGAGGAAGTGCTTGGGACCGGGTCTGAGCACCTTTCCTGACTTAGCCTTCTTCTTAGTCCAAGAACTCTTCTTGAACTTAGCCTTATTATGCACCATCAACACTTGACTGGCGCCCTTCTTGAGATCCGTCTCTGCCTGCTTGAGCATCCCATGCAATTCAGTGAGCTTCTTATCCATACCATGCATGTGGTAGTTCGAAATAAACTGCCCATATGCACTAGGAAGAGAGTTCAGAATTATATCCGTAGCGAACTCTTCGCTAATGGGATAGCCAAGCCTCTCCAAAGACTCCACGTAACCAACCATTTTGATCACATGCGAACTCAGTGGATCACCATCCTTAAGCTTGCAACTCAGCAAAGCCTGAGAGACTTGATACCTCTCAGTCTTCGCCTGAGCCTGGAACATACTTTTGAGGCTTTCGATCATATCGTAGGCCTCAACATGCTCGAATTGCTTTTGCAAGTCCGGTTCCATGTGAGCAAGCATAAGACAGCTAATATCTGTGGACTCATCCTTAGCCCGACGGTAGGCATTGGTGGCAGCGACAGTCGCATTCTCATTCGGCTCATCTGGAAGTGGGTTGTCTAGGACATGGTCCTTCTTTTCTTGTTTGAGAACAATTCTCGAATTTTGATACCGGTTGGTAAAATTAGTGTCGTTCAGTTTATCTTTCTCAAGGATAGTTCTCAATGCAAAAACGGATATCTGAGACTGACTGCTACTTGGTGCCATGATCTACAACAAAAAATATGCAAAACACTTAAGACATGTATTCATAAAAGAGCAAGCATATTACACATTTTAATATTTTATGCTCCCACTAGAACCAACACCCCTCCGATGGTTGCTTAGTGATTCAGGATCCTAAATAAGCAAGTCGGCTAGTAAGCTTTAGCATCACTGCTAGCCGCCAAGTGATCTAGGTAGACAACTCCTTGTCAATCGCATCTCATGCGACTCCTGTTGGATGGGTGGCATCACATGCCTCGGCTCCCATCTGACTTTTCCCTGAGCCCCACAACCGTTGTGATAGACCCGTCTAGCTTACCGAGAGTGTTTCCGCAGTAAGAGTCTGACTCGAACCCACCTAGTTGGAAAGAATTGGCAGCACCTCAATTTTATGAGCCCACTACCAAAAATGTCCGACTTGTGATGGTGCAAACACTGGCGAGAAAACCGACTAGACCTTCTTTGAGGGATTAAATTTTACCGACTATCTAATAGAGGTAAAACAAAGAAATAACAATAACACAAAATAAAGAAATTATAATGTGAAATGGTATGGCTCCCTTCATGGTGATATCCATCTCCACAAAGCCTGTAATCCGACTTGTGCCAACTCTTGTCACTTGCCGTCTTACTCCATGTCGCCGACATGTACAACGCCCTTGCATGCCTTCCGGGTTCTCCAAACAGCTACACTAGCTTGGTAAAGTAAATTACATAGAGAATCCGACACGCGGGTCGTTATACAATAAAATGACAGCACCTAGGCTCCAGTCGGCTGACAAAAACCGTGATTCACAGATCACGTATGGATTACACACATACATCACATGCACATGAACCATACCATTCACAACTTCCTGCAAAAACAAGTTATGCATATATACAATATCTACCGGCTTTGTGAAACTCGCAACGACATCTAAGGCGCTACGACAGGGCGAAGCCGGCGGTCCCGATCGGTAGGGGTATGTCGGAAGCCGACCGGTAGGGGTATGTCGTTCCACGACCTCAGCTGTATGATCACGGAAATCAGATCTACCATTCCCCGAGTACAGTTGATCTAATCAACCTCGTACAAAACCGATCTATCTCATAGATCGACCACCAAACAGCACATAGATCTCATCTACAGCCTACCGCATATCACATATGCGAGATCTCGATCCTAAAACCAGAATCTATCGCTCTGATACCACTGTTGGGCCACGCGGAGATAAAACAAAAAGTTTCCTCTAACGTGGTGATTCCAAGATCTAGCTGAGGTAGAAGGCCACGAGGTTTACTACTACTAGACACCTTGATTCTTGATTCTTGATGAAGCGCCGAGTTGATGCAATGCAGTCCTCATGATCCGATCATCTTGGTGCTGATCGCAAATCACCTCTGCTGGTATCTACACGTACAAGGAGGAGCACCGGCGGCGAACTGCTAGGTTCGTTACGGCGGCATGACTGCTGTGGATCTAGGGTTTCCAACACATGGAATGACCTAACCGAACAACGATTAACCTTTCTGGGTTACAGTTCTCCACTATATATAGGGAGTGAACGTGGGCTCTGCTCGCGCGAACTAAAGCCCATATAACACTAGTCACCATGAGTCCAACTCACTAACTCAGTCCTAATCCGGTTTAGGTCCAACCCAACCAGATTACAGGTTCAAATCCAATCCGAACTTTCTCCCGCTCTTAAGTGTGTGACCCCACAGACTCATGGCTACTTGGACACGATTGGAGTCCGACTCTCAATCGATCAATCGATAACGGCTCCTAGCAGAACGTGCCGACTCCCAAGTACCAAAGAGTCATGACGACTTGCCTTTCCAATGCGACTTACGTCCGAGTCCCTTTTGCCTCACGATATACCTTGTCAGACTATAGGCGAATAATTGTCATCCCTTAAATAGTCCGACTCTCTTCTCGATCCGAGATAAGTGATTCACCCGACTAACTCTTAGTCGATCGCCTCGGTTAATACTTAACCGAGTCGTGCATGGCCATGATTTCCGAATCATATCTCACGAGAGGGCCCAGAGAATATCTCTCCAAGTGGAGGGGCAAAATCCCATCTTGGTTATTCACATCACGCGGCTTGATTCTCAGTCAACCCGAACTCTGCCTTTATAACTGCCCAGTTACGGATCAGCGTTTGATAGAACCTAAGTCGGTGATCCTCAACTCGGACTATGCAACAACCTCAGGTCTAAGGATTACATTGATTGAGATATACAAATGACAACTTGTTTGTTGTACCTCAATATGGGTCAATCCGACTCGCTAAACTCTTTAGCCGAGTCTGTGTAAGTTGGAATAGCATCTCCATGCCCATGACAAGTGGAACCGAGTCATCAAGCCAACTTTCACATTAGTCTAAGTTGTGTGTCCAGCACAACCTCAACGACCAAGGATATTTAGTACAAACAACATGAATGTATAGTTCCACAACCGACTCACATATTCAATGATACACATCAGATGTTTATACAAGGACAACTTAATATCTTTATGAATACAATGGGAAATCTCATCATACATGATTGCCTCTAGGGCATATTCCCAACAGAACTGAATTCCCTCAGCAGTGGGAGGTTCAATCTTTCCTCGGAGACTTGCAACAATTAGCCACTACAGATCTTCTCCTCCTTGATCATTGAGCTGAGCTCCGAAGAACTCGGGGTGCGGACGCTCCAGAAATTCTAAAAGCTGGTCCAAATCCCTCTCAAAGATAAGGTCTCCTCCATTCCCCAACTAATAAAACTTGCTGTACTTAACGTCCATCTATAAGAATATAGGATGAGTAAGTTAGTAGAGTGATCAAGTGTATCAAATTTTTATGTATTTTGCAAGAGTTTTTGAGGAACATGAATTTTCATGAAAGAATCAAAGTGGTAAGAATGGGAATAAGTTTTTGTAAATATTTGCTTCCTTTGGTTTTGAAACTAAGTTTTGGATTCAACGTCCAGTCTAACTAGGGTCTCCTATGGTCAAGATGGCTCTGATACCAACTTGTCAACACCCGGATTTTTAATCCCGGATGCCTGTTATGCCATACATCGCAATCCCAGGATTACCATTTTTGCGGTACATAACAGAATTAGATACCACAGTACATCATCCATTACAAACCATACATAAGGTCTTACACAAATAAGGATCTCATGATCCAGTTCTTAATACAACTCAAGCAGCGGAAATACGTAATAATAAAGGTAGCGTAGGCGAAGCTCCATCTTCGGGGTCACAGGAAATGTTGACGAAGGGAGATGATCCTAGTTGTCGTAACCTTCCTGGGGTCCATCATCCTTGTACTCCTCTTCATAAGCTGGCCAGGGAATAGGCAGGGACAAAGCCATGAGTACTCTTTAAGTACTCGCAAACTAATACTAACAAGTGAAGGGGGTTTTTGTAATAGGACACTAAACTCTAGGTTTTTTTTGCAAAAAAGCCAGATTTATCTCTACTAAGTTCAGAAACAAGAGAAAGCTAGTCAAAATTTTATAACTCCTAAGTGGGAACTTGTATCTCATGCCACAATTCTGTTGTGGTCAAGTCAAAATCTCAATTCATTTCACAAGTCATTTTGAAAACATCTGACGGGGGAACAATATGGCCACTCCAACTGTCCATAACCACGGATGCGGCTATTCGAATAGTTTGACACTCTGCAGATATTGTACACTTTCACCACAACATTCGATACATCCATTAGGAACAAATCCTGAATTCACCATACTCAGTATGCGGATAATCAATCCTAACCTTTCAATTACACGCCCTAGTATAAGCACCTCTCCTGTGAGTTTGGCCTCCCAACCATGACCAACTGTCATCTTGGGTACTGCATAGGTGGACAATCTTCACAAGGTAGCCTTAGCTCAGACCTTGGCCGTGAGGGAACCAATACTAAGGTATATAAGTTTCCAGTCAAGCCCTACCCAATCTTCGGGTATTGTGGTTGTACGGTAAAATTGGAATGGTATCGCATCCAGACAACCATCAGTTTATTAAGGCTCATGCCTCAACATTTTCATCACCAAAATCATCTGGTGTTCGGAAACACATGTCAAAACATCTCAGTAGAATGACTCATCATTCTAAGGTTTTCATAACCATTTTCCACCAAGTATTCCCATCTAAAGTTGATCAAGTTTTATGCTTAGCACTAGCATCTACAAGTGGGGGTGAGTACTAATGAGGGGTGGTAAACAAGTGGAGTTTGAACTAAGTTCAATCTCATGCCTTAGGATGACATCAAGATTATCTAGCTTAGGCCAAGTTTTATGCTCTTTATGCAACCTTCAGTTATCTTTCTAGAATCTATAGGTCACTTAAGTAAACTCTAAAGAAAAGCTTTGACAAAGAAAATAAAGTGAGAAGCTTGCAAGTAAAACTAGGATTGGGTTATCAAGTGGGTATGATCACATATGCTTAAGGCATATGGTTGACATGGTAACAAGCAAGTATTAGCTTGCATAGGTGAACTTTATTAGTAAGTCTTGCGCAAGTAGAATAACTTGCAAGTGTTAGCTTGCCTTGTGCAGAGCAGTGGTTGAAGTTCTCCTCGGCTTCTTCTTTGTAGTATCCTCCTTCCTCCTTGTATCCTTGGTCGGTACTAGCGTCTACGAATAAATACGAGGTACACAATCATCAAACAATACTTAACTACTTTCAATCATCACACAAGAGGGTTCTATAGATGATCTAGCATCATCACTACATTACAAGATTAAAGCATTTGTTTTATTGATTTTATTTTTAGAAAACTAATTTCTACTCATTTAAAAACTACTTAAGATTTAATATTCTCCAAACCAAACATGGGATCATGTTGACACATGTCATCACCACATATTTCAACACATGGGAATGTGATTTCAAGTGGTGTCACAATTTAATAAGGTTTAACCTTTTAATTTAATAAAATAAAGTGACTAGAAATGCCTGTGTGGCATTCTTTTATTACTTGAACATTATTTCTGTAAGTAAACCCATATATTTTTATATATTCTGAAAGGTATGGTTAAATATGATTTTTGAGAGTTGGAATCAACTCAAAATCTATTATGGTTTAAATTTGAAAAAGTTTGAATGCAGAAAAGCTTCTGCCTTGTTATTTTTGCCAAGGGTGATCTACAGATCCAAATAATTTGAATCAAACGGTCTTGGATTAAGCATTTCTAGACCTTTCTAAAAAAATTTGTTTCATTCAATTTGGTTCACTAAATCGAGATGGGTTAATTTTTGAAACTAGGTATAGAACTGTGTTTGAATGAAAATAGAAAAATCTAATTTCAAGCAGCGAGTCGCGGGGGAGCGATAATGGGCGGCCTTCATAAGCGCCACGCGAGCTGGTTAAGTGGTTCCCCAGCGTCGGTGAAGGGAGAGGTCTTGGCGGTATGGGGCAATGTGGACCGTGGGATCTAGTTGTAATCTAACGGCTCTGGTTCATCGTCCATGTCGAGCAGCGCCGGCGAGACAGAACCCTAACGCGGCCGGTGGGGGTCGTGGGAGGCTCATCGGGGCTCAGGCGAAGGTCAGCGATGCAGGCGAACGATGAAGTCGACGACGACGATCCTCCTGGTACCGGCAGCTCCTCCTGGGGTGGCTCCAATCGCTGGCACCCTTCTTCTCCAGTAGCGGCGGGCTCCGGCCAAATTCCGACGATGCGGTGCTCGCCTTGCTCCGGGAAGAAGTGGGACGTATCAGTGAGAGGTGGGGAGTGAGATGGTGTGAAGAATTCGAGAGGGGGTGGCCTCCTTTTATAGGCTCGATGGCGAGACCGAACGGGATGGGCAGGCGACGGTGGCGACACGGCTACGGGCAGCTAGAGGCATGGCCGAGGGTGGCAACCGATCAATGGTCTCCTGGTGATGCTCTAGGGTTTTAATGCGCGTGTAGGGGCGGTGGCAAACGGTCAGGAACATGCGGTGCTCTGCACGGCAGAGGCGGCGTCTTCGACGGCGGTGGTATGAGGCATGGGCGTGAACGGGGTGTCTGCGGGGTTTCTGGGGCGGTGGTGATCATCCGTGAACGCGGCGAGGGCGGCACGCGGTCTGTGGGCGTGTGTCGAGGGTGGCGCTCTGGCGCGCTCTCGGCATGCACTCAGAGAAGCTTGGCATGTCGTGTGTGGGTGGTCCAGTGGCTGGCAGGGTTCGAGCGCTGGACAGGGGGTGGTGGTGGATGGTGGGCTGCCTCCTGGACAGGGTGGCTAGGCGCGGCGAACGCTCCTGCTAGCTTGCCATGGTCGGCTGGCAAGGGGGTGCTCGGGTTGGCATGGTATGGTGGAAAGGGTAGGGGCTAGTGTTGGTCAAAGCACTGGTTGGCATTGGGGGAGACAAGGATGATCAATGGTGAACATTGCTTAGCCAAATTACTGCTCAAAACAGTGAAGTTTGGCCAGATTGATTTGTTGCCTCCAAGTGTTTGATGAAATGGCCGCATGAACTCAAGTTTTGAATTTTGAAAATATTTTTTGTGGGTGTGCTAGGCATTTATTGGTGAGTCTGTGGATGCTTGGGTTTTGAAAATTGAACTTGTTTGAGTGGTTTTTGAAAAAGTGGGATCTTCCCATATGAAATAGATTCAATTTTAAACTGTCATTTAAACTATGTATTCAAATGTTTTTGGATGATCACAAAGTGGGCCTTGGTACCTTGTTATGAGTACTATCAAGGGGTGCAAAGATCCAAACATGTTTTTGTTAAGTTTTGAAAGTTTGAGATATTCAAAGTAGGCATGGGAGTTAATTTGGCCAAAATGACCATTCACTTAATTTGTTTGTCTTTGGGAAAAGTGTGGGGATTTTTTTAGATGATGTTTATTTCACCTAAGAATCATTTCACAAGCAAATAAACACACAACCAAGGCAATTCAAAAGGATTCACATTTTGATACATACACATATGCATGCTTTCATATTTTTAATTGGAAAAGTTTTTGTTAACCCTAATTTTGATGATTAGAGTTTGATGATCCAAGTTTAGTATTTTTGGGATGTTACAGATGTCCTTGGATAGTGCGTGCAAGACCATTCAAGGGAGGTCCCGATTGGCACATATCTAGTTGCGTATCAACTCACATGTGCCGAGGCCCGGTGGTGGATGGGAATGATGCAAAGAACGAGCACCGGCAACTCACCTCCGAGTTCCTCGCTTATAGGATATCCAATGACATCGCATCATTTCCAATAATGACCATCAAGATGGTCATGGAGCTTGTGAAAGCCCTCTTTCACTACGAGGTGAAGTACGGGAAGGCATGGAAGGCTAAGCAAGCCGCATTCAAGATGTTGTATGGTGATTGGGAGGAATCTTATAACCGAATCCCAAGGTTGTTGTTAGCGATGGCCAATGCTAACCCCGACATGGATCATGTGGTTGAACCTTATGGGAACAAGACAAGGGTTGTAAATGGGGAAACCGTGCGAGTTTTTGGCCATGCATTTTGGGGTTTTGAGCAATGTGTTCAGGCTTTTGAACATTGTAGACCGGTCATCTCTGTTGATGGCACTTTTATGACTGGACAATTCAAAGGCACTATCTTGATTGCAATAGCCAATGACGCGAACAACCGGTTGATTCCTTTGGCGTTTGCTTTGGTGGAGACGGAAAGCAATGATAATTGGGAGTGGTTCTTCTAGCTTTTGAGAACCAAGATATTAACCCCTCAAAGGGAGATATGTGTCATCTCTGACCGTCATCAAGGAATTCTCAATGCGGTGATGATTGATATTCCCGGCCATGCTCCATTGCACAATCGTTGGTGCATGAGACACTTTTGTGCAAACTTCTATAGGGCATGAAAGAGCAAGGATTTGTCCGATGATCTACAAGATTGTTGCCTCGCTTTCACGGAACATCGTTTCTCTAACTTGTACAACAAATTGCTAGTCAACATAGAACTCAATGCGGGTGGTCGCGAGTTTCTCAATAGGAACATTGAACATATGGGAAAGTGGGCACGAGCTTTTGATGGTGGTGGCCGGAGGTACGGCCAAATGACAAGCAACATGGCAGAGGCATTTAACAAGTTCCTAAAAGGTGTCCGTGCATTGCCCGGAACACCAAAGCGGTCCCTCGACCGTATGGCTCCCACGTCACCTGCATCATACCACACTCATGTCAGGATCAAAGATTACAAGTTCAAGACATATAATTGACCGCACCCGAGGAAATTACCTGATCCAAGGTGATCCTGTCAAACTCGTCGGTGTACCTCTTGTACGCCTCCACTGGGTCCATTGGCGGTTCGGAGACCACATCCCACTTGTAAGCCCACGTGGGGAGAAGGTAGTCGTTGCTGTTATCATCGTAAGGATTGAATGACAACAATCTCGGTCGTCCAATGGGGAAGCGTTCCCAGCTCCACACTGAAAGAAGGAGCAAACAACCACCAATCCCTGAATCGGCGACGCTCCTAAGGCAAGCATCATCCAGCTGCAGATGAAGTGAACAACCATTTGGTAAGAACAATTTTTTTTGAGGTAATGCAGAAATATACAACAACATTTGTAAATAACTCATTACCTGACGGTACAACCAGGCCAACGCCGTAGAACCCCAACTGAAGGTAGAGTCAAAAAAAACGAGCAACTTGAGCCAATGCCACTAAGCACGATCCCCACTGCTGTCAGGAAACAGAGTCCTCGTGATAATGTACCACACATACACACGAGTGTACGTCTTGATCGTCTCCTCATCGGCATCCTCGGGGCAAATCTTGAAATTCTGGATGATCCAAGTAAAAGTAGCCCCGGCAGCGACCCTCAGTCTTTCCCCCTTCGAGTTTATAGCCTCGGGTGGATCCTTCCCTATAAGGGAGACCATCTGCTCATGCCACCCGTCTGAATTCGAGCACATGCACACAAGGTTTCCCTCGATTGGGAGTGCCAGGATCATGCTCATGTTGATGAGGTTTAATCTTGTCAATGCGCATTGTTATGGACTTGGGTTTTGGAGAAGATGGGGATGCTGGAGATCGCGGAACGGTTAGCAAACAAGAAACACGGGGACACGAGGTTTACCTAGGTTTAGGCCCCCGGAGGGAAAACCCTACTCCTGCTTGTCTGCTCTTGATTACGGTGGAACCGAAGGTTACAGGGGTGCGCAGATGCAATCTGGCGTGGAGGTGTGTATGCGGTGGTATGCGAGAGATTGTAAGAGAGCCTCCTCATCGTGCCCTCCTGGCCATTATATAGAGATAGGTAGGTCCCAGGCACAGATCGAGTCGGTTACAGGTTTTAGGGTTTACCCCTTTGAATTTCCTATCTACTCTAGTCTTGCTCTCCAAGGATCCGAAAGCGTCATGGGCCTTGGCCACCCGAAAATCTTCATGGGCCGGCATATATTCATCGTGGGACTTCCTTGGTCTAGACTAGGTATGCTTAGATCGTGTACCCGCGGGGTATAACCATGTCAGTAGCCCCCGAGTGTCCAGTCGAATCGTAGATTCGGTTGAGGACTCTTTAATCCTTCGGGTGCAACTCTGTCTTTCAAGAGAATGTGTAGGGATTGTTGATGCGTGTGCCTGACTCTCCCAACAGATCGGGGTTGGTTAACTGTCTTAGGACAAAACAACACGATCTTCTTCAGGTTCGAGTCCCTCGACTCGAACCCAGAACATATGCTGGCGTAATTCGACTCAGGCCACGGAGGACTTACAGGAGTGGAATTCCAGTGATTTTTAAATGATGTACCCAACGCGTCCATCGGGATTTTTCATCGCGCATGTTGGCATGGATTCATACTAGCAGAGCGCAGTCATGTGCGTTGCCAGGCCATCAGATGTTATCTGTAGGTCTTATCTTTCCATCGCAGACATAGCATCCGAATGTTTATCACCGCGGAGGTGTTTTCGGGTGGCCAAGGCGGACGTTTCTCACTCAGCGTTTAATTAGGGCAAAGTTGCCGAAAAAATGTAGCATGCTGATCCGAAAGATCGCAGTCGAAGAATTCATAAGGTGCGCGGCCAGCGCTCCCTATGGGAGTAGCCCCCGAGTGTCTGTTCGAGTCGTAGACTCGAGCAGAGACTTTAATTCAGCCATTGTTCAGCTTCAGGTCCGTAGGACACAAATTTTTCGGATGCTTGAATCCATTCTCCCTATGGTAGTAGCCCCCGAGTCCGTAGTGGAGTCGTAGACTCGACGTAAGACTCGAAGAAAATAATTCAGTGATGTAGTGTTTTGTTCACTTTTCGGGTGCGTGGCCAGCGCTCCTGATAGGAGTAGCCCCCGAGTATTTAGTCGAATCGTAGATTCGAGTGAGTACTCTTAGCTGTCTAGCCGAAAAAATGTAGATGTTGCTAGTATAGCTTTTGATGACGTCGGTGCTGACGATCGGTGACCTCAAGCGTCTGCTGCGCCAGAGATGACGTGACTGGACGAACATGGGTCCCACCTTTTGACCTTGAATTGACCGTTCACACGCGGCGTGGAGATAATTACGGCGTCGCCTCGATTTTCGCGCGTAGTGGACGGTGTGTGAGCAACGGTTCGCTGCTATGCTGACACGTGGATGATCAGATCTTGCAGTTGGCGCTAGGTCTTCTCGATGGACGGTCGTCGTGCATCGTCTTCGTCCTTATAATCATTGGGGAAAAATTAGTCTGTTATCACCGCAGCCATTCTTGTTTCACTGCTCCAATCTTCTCTGAGCTTTCTTGCTGCGCGCTGGAATATCCCCGAACATTTCCTTCGTTGATCCTACGTTCTCGCTGCCGGTGCTACCGCACCACGATGGGGAAGGCTAAGAAATCCTCTTCTGCAGTTGGCACCAGCGATGCTGGTGGCAAAAAAGGTTACACCGCTGCCAGTGTCACTGACGGTGGCTGGCGGTGATTGGAGACACGGGAGAGTGATCTTCGCAAGCTTCGTGAGCGGGGCTTGATCCCGCAGGATAGGGAGGCCGTCAAACTCCCTGGCAATGAGGTAATTCCCCGTCCTCCCGCTGGGTTTCGGGTTATGTTCCTCGCATTTGTTCTTCGGGGCTTTTCCTTCCCAGTCCACAATTTCCTTCGTGGACTACTTTTCCTGTACGGCATCCAGCTGCATCATCTTTCCCCCAACTCTCTTCTTCATATTGCTTGTTTCATCACTTTCTGCGAGTGCTGGTTCGGTATCGAGCCACACTTTGGCCTCTTCCAGAAGCTCTATTTCGTGAAGAGGCAATCTGGTTCTGATGGTGTTTATCCCATTGGGGGTTGCATCATTTCCCTTTGATCCAATCTTCTTTTCTTCTCTTTTTCCATGTCCGAATCTGTCCAGTACTGGCGGAGGCGATGGTTTTACATCCGCGACTCCACGGTGGCTGGGCAGGATTTTGGTCCTGCTCCTTTTGACCCCTCCCAAAAGATCGAGTCGAAGAGGTCCTGGAAAAACCAGATCTTGGATGGCGAGGTAGCGGAGATAGAGACTCTCTATCATCGAGTGGAGGATCTTCAACTTATTCCGGATAAAGAGGTGAACGGTGTGGATATCATCTGCACTTTCCTCAAACGTCGGGTGCAGCCGCTCCAGGCTAGGGCGCACCCGATGTTCCTTTATGCTGGTCGTCGTGATCCGACTAGGGTTTCAGCTAAGGAATTCTCCAAGGGGGATCTCGACGGGGTCCTTCGTCCGCTGCTGAAGTTCAAGGCTGGAGAGGCTATCCCGGGGAAGTCGATGACTTTTCTGTTCTCTGCTTCTCGTCCGGTTCCGCAGGTGTAGATCTGGGACGTGCGTGTGGCGCTATTTTTGACTGTGTTTTGCTTGTATTTATATGTCTGCTGACAAATTTGCTTCGTTTGTGCAGGAATTCAAGGTGCCGGCCATGTCGCCTCCATTGCCCGAAGTATTCCCGGATGCTCCGAATAATGAGGTGGTGGATTCCATGTCCGAGCTGCCATGTCGAGCGAGGACCAGACTCGCAAGTGGACACGGAGCTCCAGCGAGTCGTCAGATGCTTCGACTCCGCCGACGCCGAGGAATCCGCTGTGCCTTGAACGCCACAGCGAAGATCATGGGGGCTCTTCTACTCCCATTCCTGCCGTTCCCGTGCGAGCTGTGGCACCGCACCCGCCGGCGAAGCGGAAGAAGGAAGAGAAGAAAGAGGAGAAGAAGGGCAGGAAAACCCCTCATGTCTTCGACCTTGGCAATCTCGACTTGTAAGTTCCTTTAGCTCGTTTTTGCTTTCTCTTGTCTGTTTGTTTTGAGCTTTGCTGATGTTTCTTTTGTAGCAGTTCCTCCGACGGCTCCTCCAGTGATGGTGCTCGGGAGATGATGGGGGAGTCGAAGTTTGTACTTCCTCCTCCTCAGACGGTGGCCACCTCTGAGGGCGCTGCTCCAAACCCTTCTCCGCAGGAGGTTCGGGTGGTTGCCCCTCAGAAGGCTACAAGCGGACCTTCGGAGTCGCCGTCTAATCACGTAAGTAATTCTGTTTTCTGCCACCGGGGGAGCCCCCGAGCCTTTTTCGGATGATCTGTTGATCTTTCTTTTCTTCCCACCTCGGGGGGAGCCCCCGAGCATCTGTAGGGTGTTTTGTTGTTCGTTTTTCCTTCGAGTCTCGGGGGAGCCCCCGAGCATTTTTCGTACGTGGAACTTGTTTCTGCTCGTTCTTTTGGGCGTAGCCCCCGAGCCGTTCTTTTGATTGGTAGTTCTTTTTTCAGTCTTTTGTGCAAGGTGCCAACCAACTGGTGCAGCAGCACCTGGCGCTGGAGGCCAGCCTCAAACAACTTCAAGGTATGTTTACGACTTGGTCTTTTGCTTCTTCGTGTATTTTGTCCTTCCATCCGGTAGGTGTGTTGCTGACTGCAGAGGACCACAACGCCTCTCTTCCTGAGATTGATGCTCTCAAAAAGAGCCTTGGTCAAGCGGAAAAGAAAGCCGAGGTCGCCGTTGGTGCAAAGGAGCGCCTCGAGCTGGAGCTAGCCAATGCGGCCGAGGCTAAGGAGCGCCTGCAGCAGGAGGCTACGGATCGCGAGGAGCAGCTCGCCACCGCCACTGCTGTGCGTGAGAGAGAGGTGGCCGGAAAACTTATGGCGGCTGCCAAGGCTGTTTCGGGTGAGCATCTCCGCCTTCCTTTTTTTGACTTCCTTGTCTTTCCTTTGAAGTGTTTTTATTCATGCTGCTTCCTTTTGGTCCTTTAGATGTCGCGGGCATCGAGTTTGATCGTGGTGCACTGGAGCACGGGAGTGCTTTGGATGATGCTGCTGCGGCGGTCGAAGACCATTGCAATACCATCGTCAGCTCACTTGCCAAGGCCAAGGAGGTCCTCGGGCGCTTCTACAAAGAGCTCGTCCCTAAGGGCATGGCCCTTGAAGATGTCGATGCCTTGGTATTTGTCGGTCAAGCCTTGGCCATAAGCATAAGCGAAAAGGCATCGACGCGTCCGTCGGGCTGGCAATGGCCTTGGCGGCTGGAGCGGAGCTGGATCTTCCTCAGGTCACCTCCCGGATGCCGACGACTGCCGATGGATCCGAGGTATCCTTCGCCACCTATGCTGCTCGCTGTAAGCATTACGGGCCGAAGCTGATTGATCTGCTGGCCGAGTACGCGTTAAGGCAGCAGAGGGAAGCCAAGGCGAGGCAGTCCGGCTCCAAGGCTACTCAGGGTGCAGCTTCGTAGGTGTTGTAGTTGTAGGGTAGTTTTAGCTTCTTTTGTTGTAACTATTTTGATGAATAATCCTTGTGCCACGTAGTGGCTTTTGCTGCACGTAATGAATTTGCTGAGTTTCTGTGCTCCTTCATATGCTTGTTCATTTCTTGTCTTCTGTTATTCTAGGGTCCTTCGGGTGATCATCCCGTTGACACTTCATCTGAGGCGCAGCTGCGGCCATCCCTAGATGGTGCGTTGCAGCTTGTGTTTCTTCGAGACCATATCCGTAGCCTCGATAAAGAGTTGCTTGGGGTGCGTGGCCACGCTGATGTTTGGAAATCCAAAGCGGTCCGCGGCGCTGCCAGAGAGGAGTACTTGATGGCGGAACTGCTTCATTTGTCCGAACAGCTTCAGTGTGAGTTTTCGAGCTGTTGCCTGTTACTTCGGGTGCGCCTGCTGGACTTTCTTCTTACTCTTCTGCAAGTATTGCAGGTGCTAACATTGCTCCAAGGGAGGAGAAGGAGCGTGTTGCTGTTCGGATCAATTGCTTGACTCAGCAGGACATGGAGGCCGGCGGGTTCTTCTGGATGGACCGTGATCATGCCATGGTCCTTGCGACGGTGCAGGATCGCATTCATCAGGTATCGCGGGTGCTTCGTCAAGTGAATTCTTCGCTCTCGTCGGTTCTGCATGTAATGTTTTCGCTGGATGATGCGCCGTCGACTCTCTCTGGTCTGCTGTCGAAGTTTCGGAATGTGCATCATGTCAGGGAGCTGGTACGGAATCAGCTCGTCGCAGGGGTGCAGGCCGCGCTCTCCCTTGTGCGGTTACATCGTCCTGATTTAGATCTATCTATTGTGGCGGCTGGGCCGCCTCTTCGGCCAGGTGGTGGCGAGTGGGATATGCATCCGCATTATGCGGCTGTAAGGCAGTATGCCGAACAGATCGTGGATCTGCTTGAGCAGCCTGCTCAGGTCATTCTTCAGAATAGGTAGTACCTGTAAAAAAGATAGATATAAAATTTATATATATTTGACTAGGCGTGGTCTGCCCTTTGTTGTAAAGGTTATGTTGTTGTCTGGCACGTAGTGCTTTGTTTATATACGTGTCCTTTTCGTTAGCCTGACGTGGTCAGCTACTCAGGTGTACACGTGTTGTCCTCAATCGACGAAGTCGTGAGGTTGGGGGGAGCCCCCGAGTGCTTTGTAGCATGGAGTAAAATGCGAACAGTGAACAAAACTTTGGGGCGAGACACTTAGCTTTATTCATATCGTAATGGAGGAGGTACATTGTTCGGCTGAGTAGCCTTGGCTGAATAGCCTTATTGAAAGTAAAAGAGGGAGATAGCTAGGGGTAGAACCATCGCAGCTGTGCGACGTTCCATGGGTTGGAGTATGCGACTCCAGACTCCACGTGTTTGAGGTGATAGGAGCCACCTGGGATGACTTCAATCACGATGTAGGGTCCTTCCCCTGGTGACTCGAATTTCTTCGGTCGCTCTTGCTTGAGTCGCAAGACTAGGTCTCCTTCGATGAAGGACCTTGGGCGCAGCCGTCGGCTGTGGTAGTTGCGGAGACTCTGTTGGTACACCGCTGATTGAGCTGCTGCTATGTCTCGCGCTTCGTCGAGTGTGTCGACGGCGTCTTTGAGTGCAGCCGTGGATTCGTCTTTGCTATAGGCGATGACCCGTGGGGCCTTGTGGCGTACCTCTGCTGGTAGCACGGCTTTGGCTCCATGCACCATGAAGAACGGCGTGTAGCCGGTTGAGATGTTTGGCGTTGTATGCAGGCTCCAGAGGACGGAGGGCAGCTTTTTCGTCCAGGCTCTGGCGAGTCGCTCGAGTGGGCTAATGAGGCGCTTCTTGATGCCAGCGCCGACGAGGCCGTTGGCCTTCTCCACCTGCCCGTTCGTTTGCGGGTGCGCCACTGAGGCGTATGTGATATTGATTCCGAGGCCTTCGCAGAAGTCCTGGAATTCTTTGGAGATGAAGTTTGATCCATTGTCGGTGATGATCTTTATGCGGCACACAAACACCTGAACAATGGATTCAAAGAACTTGACGACAGTTTTGCCCTTTTGGTTAGTGACCGGCATGGCCTCAATCCACTTGGTGAATTTGTCGACTACGACCAGGAGGTAGACGTGTCCCCCTTTCGAAGACCTTGGCAGCTTTCCGATCATGTCGAGGCCCCATTGGGCGAAAGGCCAGGCCAAGGGTATGGGCCTGAGCTCTGATCCAGGTGTGTGTGGTTTGTCGGCGAACCTTTGGCACCCGTTTCATCTTCGGACAATGTCCTTGGCGTCGTTCATGGCCGTTGGCTAGTAGAATCCAGCTCGTAGAGCTTTGGCGACAAGGGAGCGGCTGCCTGCATGATGGCCGCAGATGCCCTCGTGGATATCTTGGAGGATAGTTTTTCCGTCGCCGATGGTGATGCACCTTTGTAGTACACCCGAAATGTTGAGCTTGTACAGCTCACCATTGATGATGGTGAAGGCCTTGGACCGGCAAGATATGCGCCGGGCATCTGTCGGGCTATCAGGCAGTTCTCCGTCTATCAAGTACTGGAGGTATGGCCGTGTCCAAGTTTCTTTGACTGCCATGACCTGCATCAGGTTGACCGCAGCGACCTCTGTGTCTAGCTTTTCGGGTCCTTCTTGTCCTTCGGGTAGCGCAGCCCCCGAGTGTTCTGCTTCTTCGGGTGATCCTTTTGGGAATTTCCATTTGATGGATGGCACGCAGATCTATTCGAGAAACACACCTGGTGGCACCCGTGCGCAGGTGGAGCCGATGTTGGCGAGTATGTCGGCCTCTTCGTTGCTTTCTCTCCCAACGTGCCGAAGCTCGCAGCTGTCGAAGTCTCCTTCGAGTGCGTTGTAGAGTGCGCGATACGCGATCATGTTGGCGGCGTGCGTGTCGCACTCGTTCATCGTCTGCTGGACGACGAGGTTGGAGTCACCATAGATGACGAGGAGTGTTGTGCTGCAGATCTTGGCCATCCGCATGCCGTGGATGAGGGCCTCGTATTCTGCCTCGTTGTTAGAAGCTCGAAACTTCATCCGGAGGACGTACTTCATCTTGTCGCCTTGCGGGGAGGTCAGTATGACCCCGGCTCCTGCTCCGGCCTCGCGTTTGGAGCTGTCGAAGTGCATCGTCCATGACTGTGTCATGTCTGGGGTGTCTGGCAGCTGCAGCTCCATCCAGTGTACGAGGAAGTCTAGGAGGACTTGAGACTTGATCGTGTGGCGCTTCTCATAGATGATGTCTAGAGGTGACAGCTCGATGCCCCACAGGGCCACGCGTCATGTGGCCTCCGGATTGTTCAGGATGTTGTTCAGGGGTGCCTCGTTGACGACCATCACCTGGTGCTCCTGGAAGTAGTGGCTCAGCCGACGAGCCGTGATGAACACGTCGTAGGCGAGTTTCTGATAGTGAGGGTACCTCTGCTTTGTCGGTGTCAATACCTCGCTAAGGTAGTAGATTGGGCGTTGGACCCCGTGGGTCTTGCCCTCTTCGGGTCGCTCGACCACCAGCACGGTGCTTACCACCTGGTGTGTGGCTGCTATGTACAGCAGTAAAGGCTCGTGTTCCTTTGGCGTGACCAGGACCGGCGAGGTAGAGAGCAGCCGCTTTAGATCTTCGAATGTGTCGTCCGCCTCAGGTGTCCACTCAAATTTATCTGCTTTGCGCAGCAGCTGGTAGAACGGCAGAGCCTTTTCGCCCATGTGGCTGATGAACCTGCTCAATGCCGCGATTTGCCCGGCGAGCTGCTGAACGCCCTTGAGGTTCTTCGGTTTTTCCATGGCCATTATGGCCCGAATTTTCTTGGGGTTCGCCTCGATCCCTCGCTGGGAGATGAAGTAACCGAGCAGTTGGACAGATGGGACGCCGAAGGCGCACTTTTCAGGGTTGAGCTTGATCTTGTAGCGGTCAAGATTATCGAACGTCTCGCGGAGATCGTCGATGAGCGTTTTTGCCTCCCTTGTTTTGATGACTATGTCGTCGACATAGACTTGGATATTGCAGCCGATCTGGTCCTTCAGGCATGCATGCATGCATCGCTGGTACGTAGCATCTGCGTTCTTTAGCCCAAAAGGCATTGTGTTGTAGCAGAATACTCCGAACGGCGTGATGAACACCGTTTTTTCTTGATCTTCGACCTTCAGTCAAATCTGGTTGTAGCCTGAGTAGGCGTCGAGGAAGGAGAGCTTCTCGCATCCTGCAGTCGAATTGATGATCTGATCAATCCGAGGGAGAGGGAAGTGATCCTTCGGGCAGTGCTTATTCAGCGACGTGAAGTCCACGCACATCCGCAAGATGTCCGTGTCCTTTTTGGGGACCATCACGGTTTTGGCGAGCCACTCGCTCTCCTTGATCTCCCTAATGAAGTTTGCGTTGCGTCCGGCGATGCCGCTTGATGGACTGTTTGACGGGTCTGGCGTCTGGAAAGACGTTGAGTGCATGCTCGGCGAATTCCCTGGGAACTCCTGGCATGTCTGCAGGACACCAGGCGAAGATTTCCCAACGCTCACGGAGGAATTCGACGAGCGCGCTTTCCTATGCGGGGCTAAGATCGTTGGCGATTAGCGCCGTCTTGGAGGTATCCGTCGGGTGGACTTGCACCTTCTTTGTGTTGACGGTGGAGTCGAAGGACATGTCTGGTGCGTTCTGTCTTGCGACTGGGGTTGCCCCATTATCCGTTCCCTCGTGGAGCCTTATGAGTTCCTCCTGCATGCCAAATGACTGGGAGATTCTGTTGAAGTCCCTGTCGCAGTTGTCCGATCGGGTGAAGCTCCCGTGAACCGTGATGACGCCCCTGGGTCCTGGCATTTTGGGTAGCAGGTACGCGTAGTGCAGTACTGCCAGGAATCGTGCGAATGCCACATGCCCGAGGATGGCGTGGTATTGCGATGGCCAGTCCACCACTTCGAACTCGAGTCGCTCACATCGGTAGTTATCCGGCTTGCCAAAGATGACGTCGAGCCATATCTTTCCCAGGGGGAATATTCCCTTTCCTAGGACAATGCCGTGGAACGTTGTGTCGGACTGTTCCAGGCTGCACAGCGGGATCGACATTGCTGCTAGGGTGCTAGCGAACATCAGGTTGATGCCGCTGCCACCGTCCATGAAGACGCGGCTCATGTCAAACCCTCCGATCTGCGCCTCAAGCACCAAGGCAACATGACCTGGGCGAGGCACCTGGCAAGGGTGATCCGAACGGCTGAACGTGATGCAGGACTCCGATCCGCTGAGGTACTCAGGGATGGCGGGTGGTGCTATCACGGCCAGGTTGATCTGACGGGTGATTTTCTTCTGCATCCTGTTCGTTGGGCGCCCTTTTTGGATCATCAGTGATCCTTTTGGCGGGGGGTACCCGTGCCCAACGTTATTCTGTGCGGGTGCGACTGGGTGGTTCAGGCCTCCCGCAGGTGGTGGTGGAGGAGCTCCATGTGCGATCTCGCCTGGTGCGGGTGCGTTTCCGTATCCAGGGTTCGAGGCTTGCTGCCTCATCTGAGCCATGATTTCGCTGAGTTTTTGGAACTCGCGGCAGTCCTTGAGCATGTGGCTCGCCTTCTTCTTACCATCCCGCTTGTCGATGTAGAAGTGGATGGTGCATGGACGCAATAGTTTTTCGTATGCTGAGGGTCCGTTGTCACGGCCGCGTATTTGCCATACTGGCGGTTGCCATCGCGGTTGCTAGCAATCGGCGTAGCCAGCCGCAACCATGTCAGGTCCATCGCGATCATCGTAGACGCGTGATCTTCTCTTGCTACGGCGTTCACGTCTCCTGCCGTAGTCATCTTCCTTCTCCGAGTGTGCTCGGTGGACGGAGTCCTCTCCATCGGCCCATCTGTTGGCGATGTCCATGAGGTGGTCAAGTGTCTTGGGCTTGACGCGCCCAAGTTCTTCCTTGAAGTCCTTGCGTTTTATGTCGTCCTTGAAGGCGTCGATAGCTCTCTCCTCGGAGATGTGCGCCGCAGAATTCTTGGTGTTGGACCAGCGCAGTATGTACGAGCGAATGGATTCGCCCGTTCGTTGGGTGCAGGCCTGCAGCTCGTCGATCGATGCTGGCCTTTTGCTGGTGCCGTTGAAGTTTCGGATGAAACTAGTCGCCGATTCCTCAACCGGATGGATCCCGATGATAGGCTGCGAGCCAGGTCAGGTTGCCTATCACCGCGGTGAAGGCATTGCAAGGCGGTGTCCTTGTTCCCGCCGTGGAGCTTGACCGATGACAGGTGGTCGCTGAGCCATGCTTTGGGATCTTGTGTGCCGTCAAACTTCGGAGTATCCAAAGGAAGCTTGAAATTTCACGGCATCCGTGTCTGCCGAACAGATCTGCCGAAGCACCGGGCTCCGTAGAGTTCTCCTTCGTCTTCGTCCATCTCGGATTCAGACGAGCATGCGCGCTTGGCTCGCGCTTTGTTGATTTTGCGCTGTGTGAGCGCGTTTCTGGCGTCGTAATTGCGGCTATGATGGTGCGAGCTCTTGTGCCTTCGAGGAAGGTCATGGTCCTCCTCTTCGGATGAAGGTGTGGGGCTGCGGTCGAACTTGACCGTAGCTTTCTTCTTCGGCTCCGTAGGAGCTTCTTCGTGGAGCGCAGCTCCGACGAGTCCGAGTCCGGTAAGTGCAGACTTGTGCATGGATCTTTTTGGGTCCCCCTCCGGAGGTGGGTGGGACGCGAGGTACGCGGTGGCTGCCATGATCGCAGCTTGCGGCATTTTCGGGATGACGTTGCCGTCGGCATCCATCTCCATGAAGGATGCGTTGCGGGCCCGGGTCACCTCGCGGCGCTCCTTGGGGTCCATGTTCTCCGTCTGGGAACGGTGCTTGTTGCCATGGTTGCCGTTCGAGCTAGAGCTGATGCCCATGGCGGAGAGCGCAGCTCGTCGCGCACTGGACTCCGAGGCTGCTTGCTTGCGTTTGTCTAGCACCTGTTGCATCTTGACCTACTTCTTGTGCTCCTCGATTAGGAGCAAGTGGTATGCCATCAGCAGGTCCCGTGAGGCGTCTGCAGGCAGGATCGTGTTACCCGCCATGGCTTCACGTGCTTGAGCCCATCCTTCTTTGCTGAGGCGGATGACCTGACCGACGTCGTCCCCGTCGGGTGGGAGGGGACTGGCTTCTTCTATTCCCGCCATTTCTGTTCTGCGGGTTAGGTGGTGGGTTAGGTGGCAGGTTGGGCGCTTGCTGATCCACGTCACTCTAGATGACTACGGAGCATTGGTAGCGCTTGTAGATTGGATCGCTGCTACCGCAGCTTTCTGATCCGGAACCGTAGGTTCCTTCCTCCGATGGTGGATTGCACAGATCTGAGTTGCAACTGCTGCTGTCGTAGGACTCATTTGTTGATGGCGATGTGCGTAGCACAGGATGTGGGGCCCACGAAGCGGGCCTGATTGATGGCAGGGGCACCCGCTCTGGGATGCAGAGGGTGCCGGTTTGCCCCACCTGGAAGCAGAAGCTCCCGAACAGGATCTCGAGCCCGTCGCCAACGGGCTCGAAGTCCTTCATGGTGGCCGGTGAATGGGCGGTGAAGTCGAAGGCGCTGAAGAGGAGATGACTCTCCGTCGCCGCGGAGTTGTAGATCGCTCGGGTTGGGACCATCATGATCGCATAATCAGCGTCCCCAGTTCCCACAGACGGCGCCAATTGACGAGGTTTAATCTCGTCAATGCCCATTGTTATGGACTTGGGTTTTGGAGAAGATGGGGGTGCTGGAGATCGCGGAACGGTTAGCAAACAAGCAACACGGGGACACGAGGTTTACCCAGGTTCAGGCCCCCGGAGGGAAAACCCTACTCCTGCTTGTCTGCTCTTGATTACGGCGGAACCGAAGGTTACAGGTCTTGTGATGCAATCTGGCGTGGAGGTGTGTATCACGGTGGTGTCAGAGATTGTAGAGAGCCTCCTCGTCGTGCCTCCTAGCCTTTATATAGAGATAGGCGGGTCCTGATGATCGAGTCGATTCTGAGTTTTAGGGTTTACCCCTTTGAATTTCCTATCTACTCTAGTCTTGCTCTCCAAGGATCCGAAAGCGTCATGGGCCTTGGCCACCCGAAAATCTTCATGGGTCGGCATATATTCATCGTGGGCCTTCCTTGGGCTAGACAAGGTATGCTGAGGTCGTGTACCCGCGGGGTATAACCATGTCACATGTCCTGCAAAGTGACCGTAGTCTCACCGGTCCTAAGGTGAAAGGTCTGCGTCTCCGACCTCCACCGGTCCACAAGCGCGGTGATCGCAGCAGGGTTGAAGGCCGATGTGGACCGAGTGACCATGTGGATAAAGGGGAGGAGTCCTAGCTGCTGGATGTACGGAGTGTACCGCGCATCATAAGGCATCTTGCCGGACAAGACCTCATGGTACCTAAGTCGAAGGGGTTGAAGCTCCTGCAAACATACAATGGAAAATGTTAGATTTCCATCTAAACAAACATGGCATCTTGTTCGACTTGCATCAAAGTTTTTAGTACCTGTCTTTTCTCCGACATCTTGTAGGCACGGTGTTGAACATCATAGTGAGCATTGTTTAGAAGGGGGTTTAGAGACATCCTACATATTAAAAATAATAGAGAGAATAAGAATAATTACAAAATGTCCAACTTATTCCAACTATAGTTGACACATGAACAAAAATTTCATCCTACTCTACCTATAGTTCTAGCATACAATTTCTCTACCTATAGTTCTAGGGTTTCACTATCCCAAAATAACTAGGTGCAACCATACAATTTCTCTAACTATAGTTATAGCATCTAGATGTAACCATACAACTTCTCACATAAAACCTAGGGTTTCACTATCCCATAATAACTAGGGTTTTACTATCCATCTTACAATCATTCCTAAACCTAAAGATCAAGTAAACATGGCAATGATTCATACAATCTAGGGTTTCACCATACAATCTAGGGTTTGACCAAATATTGCAAATAGGGGACAAAAAGGAGAAATTTGTGGATGCAATTGAGAGGGATTAGAGAGAATACCTGGGGGAGGGGATTGGGAGCACGATTCTTGGAAGAAATCCCCCAATCTGGCCTGGTTGGGGGGTGGTATTAGGTGGAGAGCGCCGCCGCCGCCATGCTTATTCGGGCTAGGAGAGAAATGAGGATGGGGCTGGGGAGGGCTGGCGCCGCACTGGTACAAGACCTAAAGTCTTGGCGCCAGCGCATAAGCGCTACACTACAGTCTTGGCGCCACACGGCAAGGCGCCGCACTAGCGGGACCAGGACCCACGAGGCGCCACGCTGGCAGGTCCGTGGCGCTAGGCGTAACGGCGCCGCTCTTCAGGGTGCGGCGCCAGAACGTATGGCGTTGCAAAAAAGGTTAGTTCGATGAATTTCTTATGGCCAGAGTTCATTCCATGAAATTGTTATTTTTATAGGTTAGTTTCGTCCATTCTGCCCTTGGCAGGATGTACATCTACTAGTTGCTACATTTGCTCTTTGCTCTAGTTACCAGTGGCGCAGGGATGGGAGACTGGCAGGAACCAATGCCTCCTCCGATAATAATAATCCAATAAATGCATAGTAATCTAGTTGATATTAATTCTTTGTACTTTAGAAAAATTTGCTTATATTATCATGGTTTGATTCCTTACTTTTTGAATGATAGCTCAGTCCCTATTATGACTATAGTTGTGGCACGCGACCGCATATCTATCCCTAATCTCTACTACATCTGCCACTGCATGCAACGCAAAACTGCAAAGTTCAACTATTTTGTTAATTGATGTGTAGTGTAGGTCACCAACCTGGAAATTAGCACATTCTTACAGTGATGGCTGATAAGAAAACTAGTGTAGAGCAAACATTTTTGTAGCACCACTTGTTTACGAATGTGGAGTGTGAACCGCGACAATAATATGCTATGAATTATTGCAACAATGTGGTATAAAGAGCAATAGCGATATCAGCAGATATGATAACAACTTCCTCAAAAACCCCAATTTGGGCAGAAACTTTATGTTGAAGCCATTGAGAAACTTTTGTCCCACTGTTATGCCATAAGTGGGGATGCAACAAATTCTTCCCTATGTAGCAACTAGAGGTTCACATATATCACGACTTCATCGTCTTGTAAAACAATTATAAGATTTTGGGTAGAAAGTGGTATTGCAACAATCATACCGGTGAAGGTGGAACTATGAAATGAATGATATAAAAAGGTGGATCTGAATTTCATAATCTCGAGAGTAAGCTCTTTTTGCTTGATGACAAACTTCTCTTCCTTTTATTTCCTTTCACATATTTTGTTTTTTCTCCTTGAATGATATTGCGTCTCTATTTAACATCATGAGTAATTGTGTTATATATATGTAGATCATATTTAATTAGCTGGACATGCAACATATAAACATGTATGACACTTACATATAATTTTATTTCTTGCATGTTTGTAACAATAAATATACAAAATGCATGAATGTGTTTCTACATATGGTAATTCTTCGAAGTGTCGAATCGAATGGAACATATAGTTGACTTCAGTGCTATGTGTCTATGTCTTATGTGCAATTCCTTTGTCATCGAAACACCTAAATTTAAATGGATCTCTGGTTCTAATATCATTGAATTGGAAAATACTACTCCCTCTAACCCATATTAGTTGACTCAGATTTGTCTAGATACGGCCATACGGGTGTATCTAACACTAAAGAGTAAATTCTATTTTTACCCTCAAGTTTGACATTTTTGACAGTAATTACCCTATTTACCAATTATTCATCCATTTTACCCTATTTAATGAAAGTTGTGCCAGTTTTTACCCCTTCGTTATTCTATTTCCATGTTTTATTAGCTTTGGATACTAAGGTATCATGTGAGAATGTAGCGGTCGTTCCTCTTGCGAAAGACAACACTGCACGACCGAGAAATGCCTGGCAGTGAGGTTCTAGGCTTTTCGCCGGGCAAAACGAGCACGCTGGTATCGTGCCTGAGATGTAGTGACCGGCGGCAATGACGTCAAGAACCACATGTTTGGCGGTGGATCAAGTGGCAGCGAGGGAACTGCAGTAACATACTTTTGCTGATGGTATATCAATTACATTACATCCGAATTAGTATCCATGCCTTCCATTCTCAGTCAATCCAACAAATGTACACGCCGGCGACACAGCAGCGACGACATTGGCGAGTACTGGTCTGTGTGCTCTGTAGGGCGGGCCTACTTCCACCACAAAATTGATCAGACTATCTAGCTAGCTTGTCCAAATAAGCAATCAATTAGCTAGCTTTGTACAGGTCCTGAGGTCTAGTAGGGAAGGGAATCGATCAGCTTGACGTGAAGTCGCTAAACAGAAATCATGTGGCAAATTCACACTTGCATTGTGGCACGCCATATGACCTGGCTATTGGGTTAATAGTAGCAGAACATGTAGACGGGATAAAAATTGGCACAACTTTCACTAAATAAGGTAAGCTGAATAAATTACTGTTAAATTAGATAATTAGTGTCACAAATGTTAAATTGTGTGTAAAATATAGAATTTACTCAACACTAAAATATGACTCGATATATTTGTATCTAGATGAATCTAAGTCAAATAATATGAATCTGAGGGAGTAGTTGAATTCTAATCCCTGATTTTAATTAATAGATCTCTCACAAGCCACATTGACTAACCAAATGACTTGCAACTAGATATGACAGAAAGATGGGAGTCTGGAGATGTTGTTCTCTGAGGTATAGTTGTTTGCACCACATTCCGTAACAATAATTGCCATATAATATTTGAGGAAAACCATTATGTGAAGAACCAACTCAAATGTATGGAAAGAAGGTGCACTATACGTGATTCGAGGCAAACCACTATGTGCGAAGAACTAACTCAAAAGTATGAAAAGAAAGTGTTAGAGCATCTTCATTCATTGGGCGACCCAGGCCAAAATTCGGACCAATTTTGGCTGGACGAAATATATTTTCGGTCTAGGAACGCCGAGTTTTCTCACTCGCGTTCCCAGACCGAGTTTTCGGGACGCCCGTTTCCGCTCAAATTCAGCTCAAGTTCGTCCAGATTTCGGCATAGTTCGGCATACTATGAATACAGAACATTTTACGATCACATTTCGGCGAAATTTTAAACATAGTTCGGTGTAAATGTAAACATAGTTCGGCCTGCAGTGAAAATATAACATATTTCGGCCAAGTTCGGCCAGTTCATGCTCGACGTTCTCCTCCAGCAATACGGCGAGTATCTCCTCGTCGTCGGAGTCCATGGCCGAACCGGCCAAATGCCGAACACTTGGCGGGCATGGTGGTGGGAGCTCGCAGCGAAACCGAGCTACGTTGAAGCTCGGACTGCGAAAACGGCGGCGGAGTGGGCGGCGACTACGACGAACATATCTAGAGGCGTGGGCATGTCTCGGCATGGAGGAGCTCCACCGGCGAAGTCATGGCGACAGAGGCGCTGGGAGCTCTTCGCCACAGTCTGGGCGAGTGGAGTGGGAGGAATGAGACTGTCTCGCCGACGGAGCTGGCCCACGCCCGTTTTCATTGCGTCCAGCGTTTCCAGGAACCTGGGTACGAACTGGAAACCGGACCAAAGTTTGCCCCAATCCAAACGAAAACAGGTTCCTAGATACGTAACTGGATCGATTGCGTCCGAACCTATTTTTGATGTCCGAACGGCGTCTAGGTGCCGAGTGGAGATGCTGACAGCTGGAAATCCTCCTCGCTATGTCATGTCGTATTGGGCGTATTGTACTCATCAACAACCTCTTACTAGGTGCCACGCCACTTCTTTGATGATCGGGAGGAGTGAATAGAAATAGAAAGAGGAAGAGAAAATTATTTCTTAATTAATACTAGTAAATGACCTTGAAAAACAAGTAAAATCTTTGTCAGGTACTTGTTTCTTCCACAAAGTTGTGATCCAGTCAAAATTAGTTACACATGTTCTAATAGTTTATAGCCTTTGCAACAAAGTGGAGATATATTATAAGAATACTATAAATCCGTATATACTCTCTCCGACTCATATTAATTGACTCATATTTGTCTAGATTTAAATAAATTTAAATACTATTTATTATATAGGTTTATCCAAATTTTAACAAATTCAAGTCAATTAATATGGATTGGAGGAAGTAGATAAATCTGAGATAACTAATTTAAAACAAAAAAAGTATATTTTTGAGGGAAAAAATATGGAGTAGTATTTTTAGTTGTTTCTCTCTCACCTTACAACAGTGAATATTCGAGATGCCCTCGCTTCACAACGGCGAGAAAATGTTACAAAATGGACGAGCCAAAGGAAAACTAAAGCCAGAGAAGGAAAACCACAAAACCTCCCTATTCGACCCCTCCTCCCTCTCTCCGCCGCCGGCCGCCGCGCGAGAGCGACCATGGCGCGCATCGTATCGCGCGCCCTTCCGTTCGCCTCACGCTCGCACTTCCATCTCTCGCCGCCCCTCCGCGGCGCGGCGCTGCTCAGCTCCGCCCCGCTCGTCCCGCGCCTCCACGCGGCGTCGTCCACAGCCTCGTTGCTCTCCTGGCGGGAGTTCACACCCACCCCCGAGCCACTGCGCCCTGTGCCGCCTTTCGCAGGATTCCTCGCTGGCATACGCGGCTTACGAAGGGGGCGGCGCGGGCAGTCGGCGGCGAAGCGAGAGGAACCGCAGGACCCTGCGCCCCCGCCCTCGCCTCCGCCCCCGCCCAAGGAGAGCGAGATCGAGCTCTGCGCCCGCATCAGCGTCGACGAGGACTTGCCCGACGATATGGAAGTGCTGGTACACATTTCACTCAGTCAAACTTCTCTGTGTTGCGGTTAAGCTATTGTTCCAAAAGTTGTCATAGGAAATACATGTAAAAATGCAGCATTACCTGGATGATGTATCATGAAACGTTATTCTGATAAATTTCTGAACGACGTATAAACTCTGAACTATTAGTATCACGACAGTTCATGCTTGGCGATTGGTAAATTATGAGTCATGCATTATTGTTTCAAACTGGTCGTGATTGCCATTTATCGATAGGAAGCAGGCACAGCCCAGCGTAGACCAGGGACTACTTGTCATCTAGTTTTATTTATATACAGTAAGAGTTCTGGAATTTGTCTCATTTCCTTCAGGGTGATGTTTATTATGTTCAGTTGTTCATTTTTTTCAATCTGTGCCTGAGTATTTTTTAATCTTTGCTTCCCTTGTGCATGCAGAACATTATAGAAATTCTGAAATTAAATGTTCCCATGGCGATGAAAATTGCACTAGATGGACTTCTGGAGTACAACTACAAAACACGAGACACTTCAATAAGTGACGTCGGGAAGTATGAAAAGGTTGAGGTTTCTGTGCTGCTATGCCATGATAACTTCATCCAGAACCTTAACAAAGAATGGAGAGGCGAGGACCGTGCTACTGATATGCTGGCAGTGTCACAGTACAGTCCAGATCTTGATGATCCTACTGTAAGAACAAATCAGCATTTGAAGTATTTTCAGTTTTTACCATTAACCATGCAATCAAGTTCTCTCTCTCTCACACACACACACTTTTTCTTGTTGCAGCTTATGTTGGGTGATATTGTAATATCAGTTGAAACAGCTGCAAGGCAAGCTGAGGAAAGAGGTCATACACTTCTTGATGAAATGCGGGCTCTAGTGGTATGTTCTTCCCTTTTCTAAACCTGCTTACTGATTGTTATCCCCTCTCTGCCCCGCATACTTTCCCTGGTGGAGTTCTGAACATCGTTTAGTTGAATATTCATGCACAGTTCAACAGAGCAATTGTTTCCCAAACCCACTTAGTCACATGGTGTCTTGCATAGATTGGTGCAGATGATATAATTTTTTGCACGAATTGATTTATTGTTTTCCTTATTTCTGTACTAGGTTCGTGGCCTGTTACGTCTTCTGGGTTTCGACCACCAGACTACTGATGAAGCTGCCGTGGAAATGGAGAAGGAGGAGCTGCTCATTTTAAAGAGTCTAAGGTGGAAAGGGAAAGGCCTTGCTAAGACTGCTGTTGATTTGAGCAAGACTCACACCGAAACTTTGGATGGTATGTTCTTTTGTCATTTATGTAATCACTGTCCTTGCCATTGTCTGTGTCTTGAAATGCTTATCGCACTCATATGATGATGTAATCTAGCTCTTGCTGTCTAAGAATTTTTACAGGACAGGTGACAAATAGTCTAAAAAGAGCTGGCAGCCTAAGATTTTATAGACCAAAGTTCAAGTATATCTTCTGTGATTTGGACGGTACATCACCAACACATTGCTCGTTGCACATATTTGATACATTCACTCTAGATTCTATAATATATTTAAAGTAGGATATTAATTGTGTTCTTTTGTGGGATTAGGTACGCTGCTCAACAGTAAAAGTCAAGTTACAACAAGGAATGCAGAAGCTCTAAAGGAAGCTAGGTCGAGAGGAGTAAACATAGTTATCGCCACAGGAAAGGTATTATAAGTTTTCCCTTGCTGTTTGCTAGTTGTTCCTAGACCTGAAGGGTTATAGATCATTTAAGCTGTTAGTTTGCCTTGGTACATCTTAGATTTTCTGTTTTTTTTTTTACGAAACAGCTGCAGCAGCTATTTATTAACGTACTAAATCAGCGACACTTATTATGGATCGGAGGGAGTACCTTAAATGGTTGGAAAGACTCCAACCAGGAGATTACAGAGAAAAAACATTGAAATAAATACACTAGAGCTTGGAGGTAGGGTTTAGACTAGGCGAAAACATAAAAGAATATACTCAAGGAACGTCAAGATGCTAAAATTGATTTATCTTGCTGGAGACTGGAGATACTACGCCAGTTTGGGTATCTGATTCTTTTTCTGAACCGGAAAGGTACCAGTGATGAAGCTTAGTATCCCACTAAGTCTACACAAACTTTTGGCCTCCTTTCAAATCCTATTTAAATATTTTGATAGATGGGGACTGATTAATGATATTGGATTAAAATTTTAAAATATTAGTTTAAAAACTTGAACATAGTGAGGAATTATCTCACAGAAAAAAATGGTTTCTGAGAGATGAGAAATTGGCCTATGCAAGATAGGCCTTATACCCTCGCTGGAAAGAAGCTCATCAGATTTGGATTCGTTAATTGCCAGAATTGACAGTTCAGCAAGAAAAATTTGTCGGAGAAGAATTTTGTGGAGCAGACAGGTCATTGAATAAGTGATTTGCTGGACAACAAGCTACTGGAAGAAACACTGGTTACTTGCTGCGTACAGAAGGGCCTCCTCCCGTGACAGACCCGCTGCCTTATTTATTAGACCATCAAGAAAATTACTATGCAATTGCATAATATTTTTAATGCTCTCAGGACCCACTGTTGTCACCAATACAAACCTCTTTTTTTCTGGACCAAACCAAAACCATCTAAGGCTTAACTAAGAAACTTACCAAAAGCTGCCTTTGGACGAATCTTCTCATTTGCTTTGTTTCTATTGTCTTGAATGGAATAAGCCAGTATATTACTAAAACAGTGAATGGAACTCAGCAGCTTGTTCTTACTTCACTGATTATTTCTGTTTGACATTGTGATATCTGTAGTGATAAACTCAAAATGCTGATAATTGTTTTGCTTCCATGCTCATTTTGGAAACAGACACGCCCAGCTGCCATTAATGCTCTTAACATGGTGGATTTATCTGGAAG
The DNA here is from genome assembly GCA_023614405.1 of Avena insularis. NCBI lineage: Eukaryota > Viridiplantae > Streptophyta > Magnoliopsida > Poales > Poaceae > Avena > Avena insularis. The sequence continues at coordinate 334,511,638 of CM042689.1, read as the reverse complement.
AACTGGCATTCTTTCAGAATCTTCACCTGGTATATTTCTTCAGGTAGGTCAAAAGTATGTTTTCATGGAAAATGCTTAATCTTGTCAGAAATAAATTGTCTTGATGCGGTGGTGAAAATGTAGCATCTTTATCCATCCTGATCATGTTCATTGTGCTAGCATTCACTTGGTTAGAGATATGTCACTGGAGATCCATATTAACACGCTCTCACATCTGTTGACTCCAGAATGCATGCTACCGCATTACTGTGTTTATATCCTAATCAAATCTGCTTGGCATAAAGCATACTTCAAGTTCTTTTCTTACAGTATATTTTTGCAAAAAAAATCTTCTATTATATTACTCCCTCCGTCTGGAAATAAGTGATTTGTATTTGTCTAGATTCACATGTATCTAGATGCGTTTCAGTGTGTAGATTCATACGAATCTAGACATATCCGAGTCACTTATTTCTGGACGGAGGGAGTAGTATATTTTACCTTTTTGATCTGTATATCGATTTATGTTGTCAGATTTGGTCCTGAGATAGTCTAGCTGTTCTTATCTCTCTGCATTCAAAGCTGGCTTTGCATGTGTTCCTGGAAAAGTGTGCTTCTGATATTTCCTCTTGCTGGCCTATTCAAAGCATGTTTATTAGCAGCTTGCACTTAAAAATGTTGACATATATGAAACCATAAAGGCTGATGGTGTCATTTGAGGCCATGTTGTTCTGTGCATCTATTCAATTCTGTAATGTGCTATTCTAAACTTGATGTTCCCTCATGCTGTGCATTAACTCGGGTTATGGTTGTTCTATTGCAGTATAGTGTTTTGAAGAGCATACTTGATTATTCCCATGAGCATTGTCCTTATTCTTGTTAGGTTATATCTTCCAATTGTAGGGCCTGCTGGTTTATGGTTTGGAAGGGAGACAAATTTATAAAAAAACTTTGGACCAAGAAGTATGCCGAGAGGTAAGCCACAACTTTTCTTTTGTTTTGCCACAATTAGATCTGGTATTCTATCTCTCCAGCAAATACTTCTACATTTGCAAAATTAGTGACAAGATATGGCATGCTGCAGGCATTCTCATATTCTTTGGAGCACAAGATACCACTAGTAGCATTTAGCCAGGATCGTTGTTTTTCTATGTTTGAGGACCCTCTGATTGATTCTCTCCATGACGTATACCATGAACCTAAGGTATGATGGGGTTTACTAGTCCACTCTGTAGCAAATCTCAGCTATTTGTATTCCTATTGATTTGACTACATGGGATTCTTCTTGCAGGCTGAAATAGTGTCATCTGTTGATCAGATCTTAGGAACAGCTGAGATACAGGTACTGTGCGTAGTTAGTATCAATTACATTTTCGAGATCATTTCTGTACGAATCATTTTATTGTTCCTCCACTTCAAAACTAAGAGCATTGTATTAATCACATTCTGATAAACATTTAAGTAGCTCGTTTCTTCAAAACGCATAGGTCATTATGAAGAACACAATCTTTCCTTTGGACAAGGTTAAGGGCAGAGGTCGTTGCATCCTAGCTTGCATTTTACTTAACCATTATAAATTTTATTTGCAGAATACAAATATGTCCATGTGGCTGGCCAAAGATTAATAATATGTTGAACAAACAAATCTCATCACATTCAAAAATTTAATGCGTGGAACAAACAAGCTGCTATTTTGATTGCATTTGGCATTTATATTTATAGAGATAGTTTTATAAACATGACTGAATCTTATGAAGAAGAAAAAAACTAGCAGTTGAGAATGTTAAGGTCTGTTATAGCTTGACTATGCCACCATATTCTGTCCAGAAAGTACTGTTCATAGGAACTTCTGAGGAAGTCTCTTCTACATTGAGGCCATACTGGACAAATGCAATAGAAGAAAGGGCTGGTATTGTTCAGGGACAGCCTGACATGCTTGAGCTTGTACCACCTGCAACTTCGAAGGGCAGCGGGGTGAAGATTTTGTTGGACCATCTTTGCATTAGTCCGGATGAGGTATAAGCTCTTTAGTTCTCCGTTATACCTTGCATGGTTCAAGCCAAATGTTACTGCATTTTCTTCTCTCGATTCCTTTTGTTGCAAATCACCATCTAATCTTGATCATTTCTGTTTTTTTAACAAATTATTAAGATGAACAAAAAAGTAAAATCACCTCTGTATGTTTTTAAGCTTCCAATACCACCGGGATATTAATTCCCCTGCATCATTTCTAACTTGTAACCTTTTCCTGCAAGGTAATGGCAATCGGAGATGGAGAAAATGACATAGAAATGCTACAACTAGCATCACTGGGTGTTGCTATGGCGAACGGGGCTGAGAAGACCAAAGCAGTAGCAAATGTTATCGGTGCTACCAACGATGAAGATGGAGTCGCACAGGCTATCTATGACTATGCTTTCTAACAGCCGCTGACAAGCATGTTGGGATAGGATTATCTTCTTTTTTTGGTTCCCCATTGTGTTCTGGGTCTACCAGATAACAAGTTTTTATCCATACATTTATCAACAAGATTATGACAGGGTTGTGGTCACAGCAACCGCCAAGAGAGAGTTGGAACATTTTGATTGTTAGGCAGATCTATTTTTTGGTTGGCTATCAGTGATGACCCACCGCCCTTCTGTTACAGGGATATCTGTAAAACATTGCTCTATCTCTGATAACCAATGAGTGCTCTCTGTTCTGGCTAAGCTTGATTTTCTTCCATTTTTTGAGCTGTTGCTTTCCCCCTTGTTATGCTGAGAAATAACCAGGATAATTGAAGATTGGTTCAGAATTCGGATTTACATTGAATGTTGTCAATCTGCCGCTGCAGTGAAAATAAATGTTCAGTATTCAGTATGCCAGGAACTTTGACGGGCGGTAGGTTCGCTGGTAACTTGTATGGTCATGTTGTGAGTGATCAATGTGCACAAAGTTTTAACTGAGGAGGGATACTCTGTGTTGGCCAAGCAGGCTGGTTTCACTGATATGAGGAAGCGCCTTGTCTACGAAATGATAGTTGATAGCCATGGAAGCGAACACCGGCGAACTTCCCTCCCAGGGTTCATGATCTACGATGGATACTAAATGCCACCATGATTTATTCATATCCGCTATGTAAGTGAACCGAGTGGTGTTGAATTATTGTGCTCTGAAGAATACTGCTTCCCCATGGCCATGGGGTTGGTATTTACAGGGAATTGTCGTCAATCTGCCAACTGCAGCATTTTCAGTCATAAGAAAATGGTGGGTATACAACTGGTGGTCTATGTATTTACACATTCGAATCAATGTCTCTCTGAACAATAATATGCCTCTGTCGTCGGCAGGGCAGCAGAGAAACAGAAAAAAAAAAAAGCTCTCGCATCTGACAGGCTAATATGCCTGCCAGGAAAAATTCAGTCTCGACTCTGGGTGAAGAAAGGAGGGAGGCCAAGCCGCCGCCGCTGGGTGTGACAGAAACAATTCGATCTCGACTCTGACCTACTACTGACGGTAGGCGCTCTTGTTGACAGGGATCGGGGGAGGCCTGTAGAGCATGGCGCCGTTCCGAGCCATCAGATTCGCGCAGGAGCTCCCGGCGGGCTTGCCTGCCCCCTTGCCGCCGTTGGGGCCGGGCGCGGGGCAGCAGGCCTCCTCGTCCAGATCCACGTAGCTCCTGATCTTCTTGTGCGGCCGCTTCTTGCGCAGATCCTCCAGGCATGTTACATCGGACATGCACTGGAACGACTGGGACTTGCCGTCGTAGTATCTCGACAGCCCTTTCCTGCAGAGAAAGGCACGATGAGAAAACTATCCTTCTGTTGCATATGTTGGTATGTACTAGAAGTGTTTTTCGTTCAGAAACTTACTTGGCAGGGAGCTCTGCTTTGACGGATGACATGTCGTAGACGCTATCGGAGTTCATCCTCCGCGCCGTCTTCGGCGCCACCTGCAGCCCACCGAACTGGCCGTGTTCCTGCACTTCGAGGTCTGAGAGCCGGGCCTCGTCGTCGGAGTCGCCGGAGATGGAGGACGAGGTCTCGAACAGATCTTCGTCGTCTTCCTGGTGCGCCGGGAGGACCGGAGCTCCGTCGAATCTGCCCATGGCTGCGATCTTCTTCCTTCCGGATGGTTTTCTAGAACTCGAACAGATGGACCTCGCGAGAAAAGGTATGTATGTATTGGATGGATGGATATATTCTTCTTCTTCTTCTTCAGTTCTTTTTTTTTTTTGAGAAGTTCTTCAGTTCTTCTTGGGAGATGGTAGTGGGTTGCTTCCTCTGTTTCACGACCTTTACATTGTGGGAGGAGGGCGGGTATATATAGAGGCCCCAGCCGGAGACGGGATAACGCTGGCTGGGTGCGTGCCCCGGCCGCGTAGTGCGCTTTGACTAATCCATATACTCAACGCAATTTGCATCCACCATCCGGTGACATCATCACCACCCCTTCTTCTGGCTTCTCTTCTGTTTTGCGCGAGTTAGGTTTCTCCTCTACGGGACACTGACATGGAACCCATAGGATGCGTTTATTTATTTATTTGTTTGTTTGGCCGCGTAGTATTAAAGTCTGTTGGCCACTTCCACATGCATGCCTGCCTTGGGCGGATTCTGCTGCCCTGATCTGATCTTATCTCCTTAGTTTGTTCGGTGGGGCCCGTCGGCTCATTTTATCCCTTCCGCTGGAGGCGAGCTGGGTCTCTGAGGCTGACAGCTAGGCCGTGGATGGCATGTTATGGTGGAGACCATGCCTTGCAAGTCACCATGTCGATCGCGTATGAACGGAGCGGAGCCACGACACGCGGCGGCATGCTGCTGGGTTGCGATTTCTAATCGGGATCTCAGTCGGTGGTCCTTGCTAAACCAGACTGTACTGCTAGTACCGCTAAATTGATGATACGTGTCAAGGCAATTTACGGCTCACGATACTCTCTCAAAAAACCGTACCGTACCATTTCGAGAAATTTATACCGCCAGACTTTGGAGCCTCTAATTTTGACTCCTACTCCCACTGTTTTAAAATATAAGATATTTTAAGTTTATAAAAAAAATTATCTAAACTTTTTTAGTGTCGTAGATTTATTTTAAATTGGGGTAAATTTGAGTGAAAGTACATACTTAAAAATAGTCTAGATATATTTTATTTAACAAAACTAAACATTTTATATTTTAAAACACAGAAAGTAGTTAGAACGGTGATGACGCGATAGAGGCCGAGACCCAACCTCGACATCTAGTGTTTCTAGTCCAGCTAGATTTCAAACATCTTGGCGTGTATAAAACTGATTAGGAGCTTTTGGAAAGAGTGGTAGACAAATTTCGACAAACAGGTCTTAACCTCAAGAAATACATGTGGATTAGAGTGAGCTACACAAAGGAGTTCCACCAAGAGAACCGTTTCCTTGGCTGAAGGGGCACCCCTTCCTCCGTCCAAGTGACACGTGTGGTTGTTCCTCCTTCGGATTTACTTCTAAAACAAACATATACGGTACACCCATCCTTTTCTTTTGCTGCTCGGATTACGATCATCCTTACCACAAAAAGGCCCTTTAATTTGCGTCTCTTTGGGCGCTGGATCACCGCACACCCACACGATCGGTTTCAGTTTTCACGTCTCGGCCGGACAAAATGTGTAAAACGCGATTCCATGGACAGGACGAGAAGTAGGCGATCGATCACACGTGTTTTGGTTTTCCGCGTCGCATCGCACTAGTTTTCTCGTTACTTGGCTTCCGTTGCACGGGATAAAAGAGGGAGGGAGAAGCAACGTCCGTTCCGTGTGGCGTAGCTCTCGGACCAAAAGTGGTGCTCGGTCGTCACATTATCTTTTCGTGCTTAACCAAAAACCATTTATGGTTTAAAAGACGCACGGGAAAAATGGTGCGTCTCGACGTCACCGGTGTGCAATTATTGTTGCGAAAGGAGTGTGTGGCGTCGATCAATCTCGCCAGCCCACACGGCATGATTTTTTGGTCCTTAGCCGTACCTAAAGATATAACCAGGAATTTATTCTCACCGATAAATTCGGAGCAAGTGAGAGAAAAAGGTTTATTTTTAACCCTGAACTCGTAGAGGTTTGACGGTTTAAGCCCTAACATAGAAATTCTTGTGAGTTACACCCTGAACTATCTAATCCAGGTCCATGCAAGTAAAGCCTCTAGTGCGGCCTACGCAATTAATTCTATGGACCTGCTCGTCCTAATACATGACCTAAGCAGCATGCCTGGGTTAGGGGGGGTGTGTGTGTGTGGGTGGGTGGGGGGGGGGGGATCTTTGAAGCTGAATATCGATCAGGCATGGATCCAATATAGGTCAAAGGTGTACATTAAAAATTTATGTAATAAAATTTATATATAGTACATGGTGGACATATGTATCACTTGTAGTATTCCCTAGACTGTAAGCGTCACATTTTCTCATCCAAATAGAGCTCAAATCTAGATTTAGTAAATAGTAGGGCACGATAAAGAGCCCCATTTGAGATTTTCGCCTTTATATTTTGTGTTGGTTAAAATTTGTACACCCAAAATTAAATTGCTAGATCCGTTCCTGATACCCATGCCTCTTTCCATGCTAATGGAACGGGTTTCAACAGGTGCTATTCTTAGGGACCACAAGGGAGAAGTGTTGGGAGGTTTTTATAGCCCTCTAACTAATGTCCTTGATGCTGCATCTTTTGAAGCAACGGCCCTTCTTAGGGGTTTGGAATTTCTGGAAAGGATCGGATGCTCTTGTGCTACTGATGAATCAGATTCAATGGAGCTTATTTAGGCTTGCAATGGAGTGGTCGAGATATGGGGTCCCTATTCGGCAATTTTGGCAGAGAGTTTCCTTAAGGCAAGATCAATTGAGGAGATATGTTTTCAATAATGTCCTAGGGAAGCAAATCAGGTGGCTCATGAATTGGCACAGTTTGCTTTTAGATCAAAACAATCTTGATGTTGGGAGGGTGAGCCCCAGATTTTGTAAACTCCTATGTATTTTGAGATGTAACTTTGTTGTGAACGGCTGCAAGTTTCAGACGCATTTTTTCTTATCAGGGTATCTAAAGAGACTGTTTTTAATGAGATGGCTTGCATGCTTAATATATTATAATTTAAAAAAAAAATCTAATCCCTGTCTAAATAAAACATTAGACCAGTTTGGCATACTAGAAAAGCGAAGATTCCAACCAGAACTACAATCTATTCTTGCTGGCAATGTGGCCCTCGTATCATACCTATTTTCTTCCCCAATATTGCACGTGTCTTCTTTCTCAAAACACCCAAGTAGGTCAATGGCGCTCCTTCGGAAGACGTCCCGCATGAGGATTCACACCGCCGTCCCCGTGTGGGCCCCAAGAGCTGCCACGGATAAGCCCCAGCCCCTCCTTTCCCCTCGCTCCACCGCCGCGCACGCCTAAAACCATAGCTCCGGTCGCCTCGAATGGCCGTTGTTCCGACCATCCCCAAACTTCCCCGAGCGTGCCTATATCTCCGCCTCACCGCTAGGACTTTCCTTGTAGACGAAATTGACATGGACCTTCCCCAATCGCCACCGTCCATGTCCCCTTCGCCTTTCGTTTTCGTCGTTGCCTTCGCCTCCGACTGCCCGCGAGCTCACTGACCCTCCCGTCGCGATCCTCATGAGCGTCTGTTACTCATCGACCTCTTTGCTCTCTCTCTTTCTTTCTGAAGCTCGCTCCCATGTGCGCCCGAGTCCACCGCCGTGTCGTCGACAGGTCTCTGGTGGCCAATAAATAGCGACGCCACCACCAATAGGTTCCCCATGCTCCCTTCTTTCGAACGCGTCGACCGGTAGCGATGTATAGGCATCCTTGGCCAACACTTTATCCCTCGCTGCAGGGGGTTACCACGCGTGCGGGTGTGTCCTGGACTCTGTCACCGGCGTGCAGTATGGACTCTAGCGCGCTTGTGCTCCTTATCGTCCTCGATGAACTGGCTTCGTCGTGACCCCAGGGCAACTGGGTTGTTTAATGGTGATGGCACGTGTGGTGCTCGTCGAGATAACCTGAGAGAGTTTGAGACCATCTGAGTTGGAATAGATAATCAAGAGGTGTGCATCGGTCCCCCCTCCGAACTTAAGTTGTATGAGCCGTTTTATTTTTTTAACCCGTCGAAACCCATATCGAATCCACGTATATCTCCAGTATATATGTACTCGGTCGAACTGAGTATAATACATGTTCCGGTCGGCATATTCCACCTCCCATTACCGCGATCTACGTCTTTGTATGTTATATTTTAAATTTTTTTTTGTTATATAACTTTCGATTTTCGTTGTCCCATGAACATAAGTATACATATACGGTGAGTATACGTCTAAAGAATCATACAGATTGGATTTTGGGTGGGTTCGTACGGTTGTCTAAACAATGGGTATCGAGTTTTTGTTTGTCAAAATTTGAAAGAATGGGGGGAGCGAAGCAAAAGTGGATAATTAATTTTCGGTAAAAGCTTGTGTACTCGGTGTCGGTCAAATAATTTCATGATCCAATTTAAACCGAAATTAGATAGTTCAGGTTGCAAACGACAGAGATTTACTGAACCTCTGTCAGTTTAGGTTTGGACTTTTTTGCTGAGTAAAAACTTGGCGAGATTCTGCGGTAAGTGGGCAATCGTCCCCGCGACCAGGCCAGGCGCCAAGCGCGTGTTCACCCGGTGGGTAAAAGCAACGGCTCGCACACACGTCCGCCATGTCACGAGCACCGCTGCCGGGGACACGGCAGCCGGTTTGCTGGACCAACAAGCAAAGAACCGGCGACAGGCTCCTTTCTCGTGCCCCGCGCGTTGCTCGGCACGAAGGCTGATAAAAACGGTGTCTCCGTGTTCCCATGGCTCGTGGTTTTTGAGCTCCACCGACGCAGAGACAAGTGCGTTTTACTTTACGCCCTCGATCCTCTTTTCGTTTCCTTTTTGTCTAGCAGAGACAATTAGTTGCGTGTCATTCTTAATCCGCGTGGCTAACCTCTGAGCTTAGACAAGGTGTGGTGTGGCTGCTTAGAATCTTTGTTCCCGACATCGTGATGCTCGCTGATCCTACCTTATCCATGGGCGGACTTGTTCAATCCTATCGTGCTGGACTGGACTTAGTACTAGCTCCATAAATTTCCACAGTTCTTCCGATAAAGCTCTTGTGGTCTGTACGAGTGACATTAGCCGATCGTGTCTGGCTCCAGGGGCGAACGAAATTTATGGGTCGTACTAGTATGTTTGTTGGGAAACTCTCGGACACGTTCCACGCCGAGGTCGACAACATACTACTACGACCCTTCCACCCCGCTGCCTCTTTCCGCCGTGGGAAGTCAAATAAATTTCGCTGGTCTGGTGCCTCCATCCGGAACGCGTCCACGGCGGCTCTGACCGGGCGGCTGGCTGGCTCGTGCGTGGAACATGGGCCGCTCCCGATCCACTGAATTTTATCCACACACACGGCAGGCAGGTCGCTCCGAACCAAACGCATCGCGGCACGGATCCAACGCCCAAAAGACACGTCTGGTCCGGCGTGCCGAGCCGCGCCGTGCCGTGCCGTGCCGTCGTCTTATAAAAATATCCGAGAAGAAGCGATAAGGGCGAGCCGAGTCGAGGGCATATTCGTGCGCATGATCTCGCGATCCCCTGTTGGCTGGCCTCGCCGGCCCGCTGCGCCGGCCGGATCGTGCGAAAATCCGACGAAAGCGACCGGGAAATCATGTGCCGCGAACCGAACGGGGATGTTCCGATTTTTGGGTGGCTGGCTGGACTGCCTACCTGTCCCGGCAGACGAGGTGGGTAACGTGGTCTGCGCGGACGGCGACGAGCGGGAGCACGTGAAAATCTACCGTCGGGCTCGAGCAGGAGGAGATGAGATGATGAGATACGGGTCGCTGTTCGGCCGCGATTTCTCGGCCCCAGCCTTGCCTGTCGCTCGCTCGCGCGGCGCGGATCTGGCCGTCTCTGGAGACGTGAACGTGGCCTTATCTCTCTCTCGCATGTGAGATCTATCACCGATCGCCGGCGTCATCCGATCGTGTTACTGTGCGGCTGCGAGTGGATCGCACTTGTTGAGCAGTTGTGTGTGGCCAAGGTTGGGCAGACGTCCAATTTCGCTTCTCTGCTTCACGTAGAATCCGAGTCAACACTAGTGAACCTGTGTGATCCATTGGGGGATTTGCTCGGCTTGCCAGAACACAGAGAAAGGCCTGATCATCTCAGCTGGGCACGTAACTCGTAGTGGAACGGGCAATATAATCGGAGCGTCAGCGACGTATAAAACTCGACGACCGGTGTCATGATCCCGTTACATCGGAAGGAGAAGGAAGGTGGCGCATGCACTCCCTGTTCCTTCCCCCCGCTGCTGCAGTCCTGCACGGAAAATATATCGCGAGAGCGGCCGGCAGCCGGTTACCACGCACTCGCGTCATGGGCAGGCAGCCGCTCTGACGACTCGACGGAACGAAGGTTCAGCTACGTAGCCATCTGAACTAACGGAGGGAGAGGCATACGTCATCATCATCATCTTCCTCTTCTTTTTTTTTTTGGCCACGAGCGAGAGAGAAGTCGTCTCATCTTATTCTTACCGGTCGTTCTGCAGCCAATGATGTGGTGTGGTGGATGGGATCGAAGAACGAATCGAGATCTGGCAATCCGCACCGGCTGGATTTTGGCGCGGGGAGGGGAAGGTGGTGACCGACCGAATGGCGGGATTTGGAACCTGGAACGCGGCACGCCGGATTGGCCTTTCTTTAGGCTTTTCTCGTTGTCGGCCCGGCTCTGGATAGATAGAGCTATAGTATTGTTTTGTGATATGATTATGTCACTTCTCCCACATGGGTTCTTAGGTCGCTAGATACACGGGATTTAGAGTTTTTGTATGTACAAGTGTCAACAATAAGGTACGTAGATAAGTCTACTTCCTCACTTTCTTAGAGTTTTTTTGGTTTTTGCAGTCGAGTCAAAGGACGACAGTTTAACCTGAATGTTTTCCAAAGATAAATGGAAGCACGTAGCAGAGTAGGTGACCTTTACAAAAAAAAAGGGAGAAGCAAGTAAGATTTGGGCAGATCTTTCATACTAGTAAGAATGGGCTATGTTCTTTTTTTTTTAGGGACGTAAGAGTGGGCTATGTGTGAAAGGTAACGCCGCGGAGCTTGAAGTGTGCTGTTTTGGTCCAGCATCATATTGTTTGGGCCTGTTTAAATATTCTTGGGCATACTCGAAGCCCATTTCGTTTTTCTGAAACAAGATGAGGCCCATTTCTCACTTCTTGTTCTCTTGTGGGGGAGTCTTTCTCTTGTACTGGGACTCAGGCAGTAAAATCCTCACGTGGAAATGGAACGAGGTACCGAGAGCTTTTGTCGTAGCCAAAATTTCTCGGCCGCATTCCGAGCAATAGTATGGTGATGGGAGTGAACCACTTGTAGTTTTTTTTAGAAACCTCGTCACAGGGCGAAGAGCTCCCGCAATGGCGCAATGCATGATCTTAGAATTATCCTATCGGCGTTTCTCTGCCCACAAACTTAGAATTTGACGTTTTTAGTCATAGAAGGCACCAGGAATGAATATCCCCCAAGTGCTCTTTGGCCGAGTTTGAACTCCCTGGGCGGGATGGTGCACCCCTTCTGACCCCCGCCGGCGGCGTGCTCTCCCTGGGCTGGCCGGCGAGCCAGCCCCTCCCTCTCCCCTCCCCATGGCCCCTGCTGTTCTCCCGCCGCTGCGGTGGCGGGCTTCATCGGCGTCCGTGTTCGCCGGCTGCCGGCCGGGCTGGTCGGCGGCGACTCTCATCCTGCGGCCGGCCGAGGGAAGATTAGTCCTTCTCAACGCCGCCGGCGTCGTCATCGACGCCCGGGACCGCCGTCGGGGAGAATTTGTGCGTCAAGGGGGGTCCATCGCTCTCCCGGCGCACACGGTGAAGGTAGGAGCGCGGGTGGCTGCCGCTCAGCGGGCCGAGCAGCGTGCCGCCGCCGCCACCCCCCAACCCTCTCCCGCCGGAGCAGGTCGCCGCCCTGGCCGACCTGCACGGGCTCGCCTGGGGGGACGTCGAGGAGGATTCGGAGGTGCTTGCCGTCGCGGTTCCCGCATCTGAGGTGGCGCCGGGGCCGGTTCTCGGCATGCGCCTCGACGGCGACCTATCGGACGGGGAGCACGGCGTCTCGCGGCCGGCCGATCGGCTCTCCTCTCCCTCCCCTGGGGACTTCCTCCTCTGGCGGGCTGCCAGCGGCTGCCACGGCTGGAGGGTCTGACCAGGCTGCCTGGCGGCGCCAAAGACGGGGGGTTGAGGGCTCATGGTCTTGATGGGTCGGGGCTGGACGGGCGGCTCGCTCGTGGGCCAAAGCACAGGTGAAGCTGGCCTGACGGCCAGGTCTTGAGGGCCCGCCGAGCTCCCCCAGGGGCCTCCACCCCATCCGGCCCGTCCCGGCCCAAGAGGGTCCCAGCGCGCGTGCCCTAAGGCGCCTCGTCCTCCCATCTGCCTTGTTCCTCGCCTGTCTCCATGCCACTCCTCTGAACCTCGCCCCCCTCATTGTCCGCCCGGCCGCTCGTACTGGCGGTCTGATGGCCATCCCTGCAGCGCCCGGCCTCAGGCGCCCTCCTGGCGGCGCCGCCACATCTCCGCTCTCTGCTGGCAGGACTGTCGTCCGACCAATCACTTGGTTCATTGGCGCCACCGGCACCTGCCGCCGCTTCTCCCCAGCTTGGCCCGTCGGACCCGGCCATCCGTTCTCCGCATACGCCGCCGTCGCCTCGATCCCCCGCTCCCCCGTCGGCGTGAGGACAGAGACCGGAGTCTCGACTCGGTTCTGGCCATCTTGGCCATGAGGGCACGCTGCTCGTCAGGGAGCTGGCCGCGCGGTGGAGGGCCACTGGCGCGAGGGGGCCCTCCCGTCCGCTCCCGCCCACGTGGTCCCGGCTCGCCGTGAGGTCGGGGTGGATGCGTCGGCGATCCCCAAGAAGAAGAAGAAAAAGTCCAAGAAGAAGAAGAAGGCCCCGACTTCGGCCGCCGCGGGCGCGGCGGGACCCTCAGTTCTCTCGTCCGTCCCCGCTCCCGTGGCCCCCGTGGTGCCACGTGGTGGTGGCATCATGCTGGCGGCCGCCATCCCGAGGCCCAGGGAGTCTCTGGAGTACTATGGTCACGGGGTCGACGGGGGCTTCTACTTCATCGACCTGGGGGGGGTCCAGATGACGGTCCCGGAGACCCTGGCGAGAGTGTCAATCCTCCCGGACCAGGTGTCTCCTCTCACGGTGGTGGTGACGGAGGCCCTACTCCAGGAGGAGCTCAGCGCGGTGCTGCCTGGCCATGAGTGGCCGGTCCGCCGTATCTCTGACTCGGAGTTCGTGGTCTCCTCCCCCTCGGTGGCGGTCCTACGCATGTGCGCCCTCGGCTCCTCCTTCACGCTCCCCATCCACCAGCTGAAGGTGGCCATCCAGCCTTCCTCGGCCGCCAGGAGACGGTGGCCACCCTCTCGGAGGTCTGGGTGCGCATCCTTGGGGTTCCTTGCGAGGCTCGATCCCCCGAGGTGGTGGCGCTTATTTCCCAGGCGCTTGGCAAGCTGACGGAGGTGGACTTGGGGTCGCTGGTGGGTCACGGCGCGATCAGGCTGCGCATCCTCTGTCCGTCCACCTCAGTGTTCCCGGTCTCGCTCCCCCGATTCTTCTTCGACCGTGTGGGCCAGGACCTCTTGGTGGAGCTTGACGAGGCCGACCGCGGGTCGGACCGCTCCGACGACAGTGACTCGGGTTCCGACCCCGAGTCCCCCCTCGCCTTCGGCGTGTCGCCGCCCCTGCCCCCTCCCGCTCAGGGTGTCGCCGGAGGTGGTCCGACGGCCTCGTTGACGACCGGCCTCTCTGGCGGGGGTCCCTTCTTCCCCAGAAGGCGTCCCCTGTCGCTGAGCGCCCCGGCCAAGCTGGCCCCGGTGGACCTTCCTCGCTGCTGCCGCCCGGACCCTCCCATCTCCTTCGACATCGACATCGCCCAGTATGGATCCAACCTCCCCCGGTCCTCTCCGCCTCGCCCGGCTCCCCCGGCCTCCTCCCCCGTTCTTGAGCTGGAGTCCTCGGGGAGTGAGGGGATGGTCGTTTGTGCCAGTTTGTCCCCGCGGTCCCCTGGTGTGGTGTGTTACTCCCTCGCGCCAGACACCCCTGCCCCGCTGAGTCTCGGGCTGGCCGCTGGTGACCCGCCCTCTCCCGAAGCGACCTCCAAGCTGCGTCGTGCCAGGGCCCCCAGGCCTCCTCCCCCGCCACCCTCCCGCCACAGCGTTCGTCTCGCTGACTCCCGGACAGGCCTGCCCGGCCCCGAACCGACTGTGGCCGAGAGGGCGGCTCGCCGGGTGGCGGCGCGTGACGACTTCTCAGGTACTTCCTCCTCCCTTTCCCCTTCTCTGCCTTCCCCGGTCCCGCCGGGTTCGCTTGGTTCCCCGTTTTGTGTGCTTTTAGAGGTGTCGCTGGCGCACCTTGGCGAGGTAGCTGATGACTGCGGGCTGGTGTTCCGGGGCGAGAAGGGCCCGCGGCTCGAGCAGCTGGCTGCCATTAAGGCGCGGGAGGGGTATGCGGGGGCGATCGCGGCTGCCCGGGCTCATGATGCCCGGGAGCGGGAACGCTCCCGGATCCTTACCGAGGACAGGTCTATTGGGCTTGACCTTAGTGGGGATCCCCCTTCTGCCCCTGATGCGCAGGAGATCACCCAGGTGCCGACCTCCTCGGGTAGGCCTCGCGGGAGACCTCCCAAGGCAGCTGCGTCGCCCTCCTCCCGTGCGTCTGCTCGGTCCCCACTAAGGGACTGCAACCTAGGCGTCCTGATGGACATCCTTCGGGCCTTCCGGATGTTCATTTGGAACATCCGGGGGTTCGGGCACGAGGGCCGGCGCCGCCAGATCAAGGACTACATCCGCCAGGAGTCGCCGGATATTGTCGGCTTTCAGGAGACAATTCGCCAAGACTTCACCATCTCCGAGTTGGAAGCCCTCTCCCGCTGCAAGTTTTCCTGGTTCTGGCTCCCTGCCTCTGGCCATTCCGGGGGTATCCTCCTGGGTGCGAAGGAGGATACCTTTGTGATTGATGATATGGACCGCGGGGATTTCTTCGTGAGCATGGCCCTCACGCATAGGCAGACTCGCTTCAGTTTCGAGGTGATTACTGTCTATGGCCCCACGGACCATCGGAGGTCCACGGAGTTTTTGCTTGAGCTCAAGTCGAAGGTAGAACGGACTGATATCCTGGTGGTGATAGCCGGCGACTTCAATCTGATCCGCTCGGCTCTAGACAAGAGCTCGGCGAACGTGGATCTCCCTAGGATGCGTATGTTTAACGACTGCATCGCCGACCTAGCCCTTCGCGAGATTGTGCGGGTGGGCGCTAGATATACGTGGACAAACAAGCAAGTCCAGCCTATCCACAGCGTCCTCGACCGTATCTTTGTCTCTGTTGAGTGGGAGGTTGCCTTCCCCCTCTGTGCCTTGAAGGCGGTTACTAGGATTGGGTCCAACCATACCCCGCTCCTCTTTTCGTCTGGAGGGGGCCGGCCTCCTAGATTGAACCGCTTCCACTTTGAGTCCTTCTGGCTTCAGAAACAGGGCTTCGTGGAGGCAGTGCGATCTAGGTGGCTTGCGGCGGTCTCCTCGTGCCCTCGTGCTTATTGCGCTGTTGACATCTGGCATCATTGTGCCAATATGGCTCGCCAATTCATGAGGGGTTGGGGGGCGAACTTGGGGGCGGATCTCCGTGCCCAGAAGGCGTCGATTCTGGGGGCGATCCAGTCTTTGGATCGGGAGGCCGATCTCCACGGCCTATCGGCCGAGGAGTGGTCCCATAGGTACTCCCTTGAGACCTCCATTATGGAGATCTACAAGGGAGAGGAGGCGCCAATGAGCCGCCAGAACTGGACGGTCCAAGGGGAATCAAACACGGCCTATTTCCATGCCGTTGCGAACGGTAGGAGGCGGAAGTGTTCGATCCCCTGCCTCTGGGTGGGCGAGGACCTTTTGGAATCCCCCTAGGCCCTCTCCGCCCATATTTATTCCTTCTATCGGGACCTCTTCTCGGCGGCCCAGCCTTCGGGGCTCTCTCTGGCCCCGGACTTCTGGTCGGCTGCCGCGCTGGTCTCCCAGGCAGAGAATGAGGATCTCACCCGTCCTTTTCTCTCGGAGGAGGTGGCGGCGGCCCTGAAGTCCATGAAGGCTGGCTCGGCCCCGAGCCCCGATAGGTTGCCCGTGGGTTTCTTCCAGACCTTCTGGCCCCAGCTTCAGCCGGTGGTTCTCCAGATGTTCCAGGAGTTCTATGTTGGGACCCTGGTGATGTCTCGCTTGAACCTCGTCGTTATTTTCCTGATCCCCAAAGTAGTGGGGGCCACGGACATCCGCCAATTCCGCCCGATTACTGTGATTAACGTCATCCAACGCCTGTTCTCCAAGGTCTGTGCTCTCCGTATCGCTCCGGTGTTGGAGCGGCTTACCCACCCCCTTCAGTTCGCCTTCTTGAAGGGACGCCTCATTCATGACGACGTCCTGGCCTTCCATGAAATTATTCATGAAGTCAAGACTCAACGTCAACGAGGGGTCTTTCTCAAGCTGGACTTCCAGAAGGCCTATGACCGCTTGGACTGGGCCTTCTTGAGGTTGGTGCTAGAGAGGCGGGGTTTCAATGACCGTGTGATCCGTTGGATCATGCAGTTCGTGATGAGTGGGCAGACGGCGATCAACATCAATGGGGAGCTTGGCCCATACTTTCGTCCATCCTGCGGGGTTAGGCAGGGGGACCCTATTTCCCCCCTCCTGTTCAACGCGGCGGTGGACGCCCTGGCTGAGATTTTGGATAGGCAGTAGCCCACATCTCGAGGTGGTGGGCCATCTGATCCCGGGTGGTGGAATATCCCACCTCCAGTACGCTGATGACACCATGATCATGATTCAGGGCTCGGACCTCGACATTATTAACTTGAAGTTCCTGCTGCTGTGCTTTGAGTCCCTATCCGGGCTGACGATCAACTTCGACAAGAACGAGGTGATGGTTCTGGGCTATCCCGACGCGGAGCGCCAGCGGATTGCGGATAACCTGAACTGTACGCTGGCGGACTTCCCTATTACCTATCTGGGTTTCCCCATCTGGGAGACTAGAGTTCTGATCAGGGATCTGGCCCCCTTGGTTTCAAGGGTACGCACATGAGGCGTGGCGCATTTACGACTAAGGGGAGCAAATCCATACCGATTAACTCATGTCTCTCGAGTCCCCATGTACCAGATGGGCTGTACTTCACTGAGGGAACCCATGCCGACTTCGCTAAGGAGTTGTCTAGGTTCTTTTGGGCCGCAAGGGATGGGCATCAGAAATATCATATGGTCAAATGGGCAGATGTTGCTCCCCCAAATGTCTTGGGGGACTAGGTATTCTAGACTCCCGGCGCTTTAATGTGGCGCTGATGCTGAAGTGGGTGTGGCGCATCCTTAGGGATGACGGGGGTCTCTGGCTGCAGCTTATCAAGGCCAAGTACCTTCGGGGACGCCCGCTTCTGGCATGTGAGGCGGAGGGCTCTCGGCCTGAGAGCCTCCAGGAGATCAAACACTTCATTGGCCTGGGCGTGTCCTTTGGGGTGGGGAGTGGATGGGGGGTGCGTTTCTGGCTGGACCCGTGGCTCCTCCCTATCCCGTTGGGCGTTCAGTTCCCCCGGCTGTTCGCCATCTCCTCCTCCCCGGCGGCGCTGGTGGCCGAGGTCTTCATCGAGGGCCGCTGGAACATCCAGTTCCGGCGCTACCTCGGCGTGCACGAGGCCGCGGACTTGGTGCAGCTTCGGAACTCCCTTCCGTTGGACCTTACGTCCTCCCCGGATTCGGCCTCTTGGCGGTTGCAGCCGTCCGGGGAGTTCTCTGTGGGATCGGCTTACCGCGCCTTGTTCCAGGGCCCGGGCTCGACCTCCCCTGTGGAAGGCCCCCCTTCCGCTTAGTATTAGGATTTTCGTGTGGCAGCTTCTCCGGGACAGGCTCCTCTCGGGGGTCGAGGTGGCCAAGCGCCACGCCCGGCACGGCTTTGTCCCTATGTGGGACCCCGAGACCTGCTCATATTATGTTCTCCTGCTTGGCGCGGGCTCTGGTCCTTTGTCCGAGAGCCTGGGCCTGCTTGGCGTGCTGGAGCTCGGGAGTTCTCAGAAACCAGTGCAAACAGGCTGGAGGAGGGCGCCGCCTCTTCTGGCTCGTGTTTGCGGGCATCTCTTGGACCTTGTGGAATGTGCGTAACAAGATGGTGATTGAGAAGACCTTTCCTTCCCGTGTGACTGACCCAGTGTTCTCCTTTCTTGGCTTTCTTCAGCAGTGGTCTCCCCTGGTGCGGCAGCGTGACCGGTCGTCCTTCGATGACACTCTCCGGACCTTGAGAACGGCGGCGCTCCCCCTCTCGGCCTCGGCCCCTGCCCGTCGACCTCTTCGGTGGCTTGATTACCGCCTTTGTCGTCTCGCCGTACCTTTTTTTGCTTTGCTTCTGGGCTTGTCTGTGTTGTGGCCCTAGCGGTCGGTTACTACCTTTTACTTCTTGTTTGGCCTCGGCCGGTTTGGATGTTGTGCGGACCTTGTATGTGGTGGTTGCTTTATTTATAAAGCGGGGCGAAAGCCTATTTCGAGAAAATGGCGCAATGCATTATATAAAAAAGAAAAATGACCTATGTAATAAGAAAAATCGGACCTGAAAACCTTACAAACCACGTTTAGTTATTTTCTTCAATCCAAATTAATTGATTTGGATTTGTCTAGATTGAGATGAATCTAGCACTAAAGGATATCTAGATACATCTGAATCTAAATAAATCAAAATCAATTAATTTAGACCGGAGGGAGTAAGGAAAACCGATAAAAACCACACGCACCGACCAGAATTTAGAGGACATGATCTGGTCCAGATAGAAGTGTTTCAGGAGTCAGGACCATTGGAAAACACTTCATACCCAACCAAGAAAACCAAGACAGTACTCTCACAACAAGAAGATCACTCGCGCCTAACCAAAGGAGGACGACGACTAAACATTAACCACTTGTAGTTTTACTCCACGGCTTTTGATTTGAAACAAGTCTCAACGCAGCACTCTCTCCAGCCCTGTAAGTCACTGCACTCATGATACGGTCAATCACGAAGGCTTGGTCATGGTCATGCCGTTAGCCCGTATTGGTACCGTTGTACCGCTCTCTCCAGCTGAATCAGATGTTATATATTTGTTTAGATTCACACGTATCTAACACGTTTTATTATATACTGTTAATCTAAGAGCATCTTCACTCGGCTACCTAGTAGGCTAATCTGGACGCCGAATTTCGGTCCGGACGCCAAAAATTGACTCAGTCACGTACCCAAGGACCTGTTTTCGTCCGAATTTTGCGTGTTTTGGTCCGGTCTATCCAGAGCGAACCCAGAATCCTGTGAGTGATGCTCTAGCTAAGATGGGTCTGTTTAAATATTCTTAGGCATACTCGAAGCCCATTTCGTTTTTCTGAAACAAGATGAGGCCCATTTCTCACTTCTTGTTCTCTTGTGGGGGAGTCTTTCTCTTGTACTGGGCCTCAGGCAGTAAAATCCTCAGGTGGAAATGGAATGAGGTACCGATTGCTTTTGTTGTAGCCAAAATTTCTCGGCCGCGTTCCGAGCAATAGTATGGTGATGGGAGTGAACCACTTGTAGTTTTTTTTTTCACGATACCTCGTCACAGGGCGGAGAGCTCCTGCAATGGCGCAATGCATTATAGAAAAAAGAAAAATAATCTATTTAATAAGAAAAATCAGACCTGAAAACCTTACAAAACACGTTTAATTATTCCCTCCAAAGGGTACAAAGGATTTAAGAATAATCTAGCAATAAAGGATATCTAGATACATCTGAATCTGAACAAATCAAAATCAATTAATTTAGACTAAGGAAAACCGACAAAAACCACACGCACCGACCAGAATTTAGGGGACATTGTCTGGGTCCAGATAGAAGTGTCTCAGGAGTCAGGACCATTGGAAACACTTCATACCCAACCAAGAAAACCAAGACAGTACTCTCACAACAAGAAGATCACTCGCGCCTAACTAAAGGAAGACAGCGACTAAACATTAACCACTTGTAGTTTTACTCCACGGCTTTTGATCTGAAACAAGTCTTCGACGCAGCACTCTCGTCTGTAAGCCACTGCACTCAAGTTACACGTCTGATACACGCGTTAACGCGCGCATTGATACGGTCAATCACGAAGGCTTGGTCATGGTCATGCCGTTAGCCCGTATTGGTACCGTTGTACCGCTCTCTCCAGCTGAATCAGATGTTAGATATTTGTCTAGATTCACATGTTTTACTACTCCCTCCGTACTAAATTTCTTACATGTTTTACTACTCCCTCCGTACTAAAATAGATGTGTGAGATTTGTCAAAATTTAAATGAACCTATATACTAAATAGTGTCTAGATTTATTTAAATTTTGACAAATCTAAGACATCTATTTTGAGACGGAGGAGTAGTATATTTACAGTGAATCTAACAAAACCACTGACATCTAATTCAAGACGGAGTACTACACTTGTCCATGCATCCATGCACATGGTGATGTGAGCAAGATCGCTTTTGGTTCGGATAAACAACAACAGTAGGAGAACCCAAAACTCATCTCCATAGCCCGGAAATTAATCGCATTCAAGTACCCTGTCATGCTCTCACCTGTACCTAGCTACCTCACGCAGAAATGGAACCCGTGATTACCCAGGAGCAGGAGGTCAGGAGCACGCAGCTCCACAACTCCGCTTCCCAAAACGCCAACGCTGAAAAGTAGCACCATGCCAAAGCCAAGAAAGAGAACCTCGGCGCTAGCTGTGCTTTACCGCTGAAGGTCCCACGGTGGGACTCCCACGGCGTGTCTGCGTGGAATGGGCACGCCGATGTGACCTGTCCGGCTGTGTCGCGTCTCAGTCCCGCCTCGGCAACCGGTGCGCCACCGCGATGTTTCTGCCATGCTCGTGCTGCATGGACACTTTCAGACAAGCTGGTACAAGTATTACACTTGGGAAAGAAGGGTAGCTCTTCTTTGGTTTGATTCCCAGTTAGGCCTTCGTTTACTTCTATGGTATACAAGGGATTCAACGGATTATTTCGTATCACAGAATTTTTTTAATAGGTCGTTTACTAGATTGAGTTTGGAGGAGATAATTCTGAAATATTCTCATGAATCTCCTTTACACTAGTATATTTTGGCTAGATTAAAAAACTCTTCATCATGGTAGAGTATTTTTAAGAAAAAGTATTTTAGAGGATTAAAGAGTACTGAGTGAACACCAAATTCATGCATATCCCCACGTCTTTTCGGGATAAAAATACCTGAAAAGTAAACAAGCCCTTACTCGAGCGAAGGGGCAATTTTCACATATCTAACTTTTTATGATAGTTTAGCCTTAGATGAACTATTTTTAAAATTTTAACCCATTTCGGTCTTGCTAGACGCCATTGCCGGACACCCTTTGTGCTGCGCCGGTGTAGATGCGCTAAGAGCATCTCCACGACACCCCGACCTGGTCCTAACCGAGTTTGAGAGTGGAAGCCAAAAAAATGGCACACACCCGAGGCCAACTGGTGCCAAAAGATTGGGCCCCCCTTCAATCCGTACGACACCCCTTAGCCGGTGGCCGGGCTAGGAATGTCGACAAGACAAGACATGTCCAATGAGGCGCTTTGGCGCTGGGCCAAGTTGACAACCATCCAACACGGCCGGTCAACGTAGTTAATGACCTTGCGCCTTTTTTATGCGCTCCGCGTGGGTCTTCGCCAGCGCCCGTGTGATGGCTCACCTCTCGACAAGCCGGAGTTAACGGCGCGGTGGCCGTTCAGCCTACCACACCCCTCAACGCCAATAAAATGCCCTCTCCTCACAGTACACCTACCAGTCGCCCCTCTCATCATCCAATTTCCTCAGGCGACCAACCGCCACGCAACGAACATGAGGCCGTCCAAGCTGCCACACCTTATTTGGCAGGCCACGGCTGATCGGGCCAACGCTAGCACCAGCGTCATGTCGCGATACGGACATAGCCACAACGTGTTCTTCCCCTATGTGGCGCCACGACCATGGTCACCAAAATTGCCCAACTAGCGCATGTACCAGGAGGGCCTCATTGCCTGGGCGAACGAGGCCAGGAGGTGAAGGAGGAGGAAGAGGAGGAGGAGGATGTCGACGATCTCATGCCGTCGGGCCACACCGAGGAGGAGATGTTCTAGCTTTCCCTGCGCGAGTTGGAGGCGCAACGGGGTCTAGACGAGGAGGCGCGCTAGGCCGGCACCTTCTAGGCGTTGCAAGCCTCCGTTGCCGCATCGGCACCTCCACCTCCACTGCCCATACATCAGCCTATGCCACCACGGCCGCGCGTCTAGTGGCAACATCAGTAGGGGGCTTCCCCCTGGCGTGCGCTGGACTAGGTGAACCTCGCTTCCAATGATGAGGAGTTGGATGTGGGACCCCGAATTTACGGTCCGAGAATCCCTGTTATGCCTGCAATTCACGTTCCCATGATTAGTGAGCCGTGAGCATAACCGACAAGTATCATTACAACATCTAGAAAGTAACAAGTACAACAACTTACATCATTGCCATTATGGCAATTATAATCATCAATAGCGGAAGTCTTCATTCGCAGAGTCATGTCAAGCCTTAACCTATAGGCAAATGACTAGGAAGACGACCTAGCTCGCATAGACGTCAACATCTCCATCGTTTCTCTCGATCCTCTAAAAGTCTAGCCAAGTAAATAGCCAGGGACAAAGCTGGTGAGTACTTTTAATGTAGTCGCAAACCGCCTTAAGAGAACAATAATAAAGGGTATATAATATGACTATGGTAGG
Source organism: Avena insularis (assembly GCA_023614405.1). Lineage (NCBI taxonomy): Eukaryota > Viridiplantae > Streptophyta > Magnoliopsida > Poales > Poaceae > Avena > Avena insularis. Next base: position 334,488,869 of record CM042689.1, on the reverse strand, counting down.
ATGGCTCCATAAGCGGTTCTTTTATAATTTAGTTTCTCTTGTAGATATAGCATATCTCTATATCTTTGTTGAAAAACTTTTGTACAACATTTGGAAACCTTTTTGAAAAGGTTTTAGAAAACACTAGGATTGGGTCACCCATTTGTTTCTTTCTCCCGGTCATCCCATGACCAAACTTATTTTCTTCCTTTTCGACCATCCCATGGTCAAAACATATATCCTTTCTGACCATCCCATGGTCAAAACATTTCCAAAGCGATTGCTTTTCCGAAATCCTTTTTGAAACCAAAACCAACACCGCTCTACAGCAACCTTCCCAACCATCCATGACCGAGGAATCGGCTATTCGAATAGATTTACACTCTGCAGAGGTTGTACACTTTACCCATATCATCCGATTACACTGCCCTGATCTACACCAATCGTGGGTCGAATAACTGATCAAGACTTTCGGAATGCCCACTATAGTATAAGTGCCTACCCTACGAGTGTTGTTCCCCTCAAAACCGGGACGCCCTATATAGTTCACAAGCCAACCAGAGCGCATTTTACACTCCACAAAGTGGGCTCTTTCAATGAGGGGCTCATAGTAACGCCTGGCTGCCCTTAGACAATTCGTTCCTTCTCTAGGCCGATGTCCCACATGGGCCTTTACAGGAGAAGGCCTAGCCTCCGGGGACCGAGGTACCTTGTAGTAATCATGAGGCACCTATACCAGAATAGAAAAACTTCTAGCCCAGCCCTGTCCCATTCCAGAGTAATTTGGTTGCATGGGTTAATTATTTTGGCAAAATTGCAAAGAACCGGGTGCGTTTTTGTAAACCTTTTTCCTCCATATTTTGACCAACCTTTTTGTAAAACCAAAACCTTTTTTCCTTTTCAAAATCACTTCAGGCCAAACCTCGCCACGATTTTCTCATAAAATATTCTTGTAAGCTTTTTCAGGGTCTTCCCATCCCATAGTTTTGCTTCGGCTAAAACAGGGTTTCCAAAGGGGCATGATGTTATACAACATCTACCATACCAGGAGAAAGTAGGTGTCGTCCAAGGGGGTTGTACTTAATAGTACAAATGCGTAATAGATTGGAGGAGCGAAGCCACTACCATATATAACTCCACATATAGTAAAACAATGCAATTTTCATAAACAGTAGATAAAACATGCATAAATAAAATAGTAGGACAAGAGTTTATGAGCAAGAAGGTGGCTTGCCTGTGGCCAGTGAGATGTTATGTGGCTTCCTTAGAAAACCAGAATACCGATAGCAATAATAATAAGAATAACCCAATGCTTCCTTCTTCTTGGTGTCCCACAATCGCAACTAACGTCGTTATCGAGCATACATGCAAACAAACAACGCCACATTCAATACAAGATATACAAACATCAATACATCATCAAGCAGTTATACCACATGATGTCTACTACTATAGGTTTTGGTAGATTTAGTTCTTGGCGAGTGAAGTTACTAGGTTTGCCTTTGTGGGGTTTTATTTAAGATCTATAAGGCATATATCACTTAATTAGGGGGTTTAAGGCCGAGGCTAGGTTCTGTATGATACCATTATATAAAAATAATACCATCAGATAGGTATTGATAAAATGAAACCAACAAAAGTGGTTTCACTATTTTATCAATTTCCATTGATTTATAAAGGATTTTCTAGTGGATTAAACTCTAGTTTTAGGAGATAATTCACCAGAAAAGTTCTGGAGCTACGAAAATTATTTCCTTGGGTTATTAGGTAGGATTTGGTGGACTGATTGAATATGAGTTGGAATCAACTTAAAATAATTACCAGGATATCCTCAGGAAAATCCCAAAGGCAGTATTGGATGTTATTTGTATTTTTCACCAGATTAAATATACAAGGTCTTTTGATGTGATTCCAAGTACACATGTTAGGTATTTGAAATATATTTCTGTAGAAATTTTAATCACCCTTTTTGGATTTACATAACTACTATAGTGTTTTTTCTAGTAAATAAACCATTCACAAAATAGTTTAATTCACCAAAATTCACTAGATGCTTAATAAATTTTGGGATCCTGGGGTTTGATATATATGGGTATGTAGGTGTACAAAGAGTTGGAATTGGGTCAAAACCATTTTTGGTTTTTCCTAGGGAATTTCAAAAGACAAAAATGGCCTGATTTTGTTATTTTTGTTGTGGGCAAACCAGGAAGCAAAAGGGGCATGGGGCCAAGGTGTAAAACAAGATATCACATATACCTAACAAAACAAAGTGGATTTAAACCATTTGGGTTTACCAAACTCCCTGGGGAAATTTATGTTTGAAAAGGACACAAGTTTGTTCTTGGTTTACTACAATTAATAGTAGACATTACTTGGGTCAACTTCTTGTACTGCATGTTTAAGGAAACAACATGGTTTCTATAAAAAATTATCTCTTTGAGAACCTATCTATTTTTCAATTTTATTTAGATTTGAACTGAGTAGCTAGTTTCCAGATCTATAAAATGGTTTAAAAGAAAATAAAAACAGAGAGGGAGGGTGCGGGCTAGATCTGGAGGGCGAATGGGCCGCACGGGGTTACAGCTGGCCTAGATCGCGTCGGCGTGCGCAGGAGCCCGCGTTCGAAGTCGCGGGGACAGGCCCGCCTATTGGCGAGCACTGGCGCCGAAGGGGTATGGGGCTCCCTGAGCCGTAGATCTAAAGGGATATGAACGGTGGGGGCTTGTCGTCCTCGCAACGACAGACAAGCGATGGCGGAATCCTAGCTAGCGATGGGGGAGTGTGGGGATCTCACCTGCGGGGCGTGCCGGCGACGGATAGGTGGCAGAGGAGCGGAGGTTCATCGTGGGTACCCGAACAAGGGGCGGCATGGGCGGTTTCGCCACCGGGAGGGACCTCGCGCGTTGTCGGCTGAGAGGAGCCTTCGGGGGCTCGCCAGTGCTGCTGCTGGACTCGCCCCTGAGCAAGGAAAACAACAGGGGAGAGTAAGAGAGGGTAGGAGAACATCATGGAGGGACATGCAGGGAGGAAGGAGCTCGGGATATAGAGCCTTGCTCGATTTTTGGGAAGGAGGCTGAGGCTCTCTCTCTCTTTCTCTCGGGCAGAGCAGAGCAAGGGAGGAAGAGGGGTTGCTGGGGGAGGTTAATGAGGGGGATAAGTGGCAAATGAGCCAGAGGAGAGGCGTTGTACTGGCATGTGGCCTTATAAACTAAAGGGAGATGTACATGATGGACCTAGTGTAGGGGGGTCTTGTGGAGAGGAAGGAGGCCATCTATTGGGCAGTAGGGGTGGTGGAGAGGGGAGTGTGGGGTACTGGGGTCGAGCAGTGAGTGGTGGAAGGGGTGGTGTGGCTGCTGCCTCTTAAATAAGCAAGATATTTTCATCAAGAGGCATCTCTCTCTCACTCTTCTCCAAGCATTAATGGACAAGGCTAGGGTTTTCTACAGTATCAACTATAGGGGTTGTCGACTAGAGAGTGTGGTGGTGCTGGTGGGAAGTGATGGTGAGCCTTGGTGATGGTTTGATCTTGGTTTAACTTAATACTTGCTAAGTTTGCCAAATTTGATCAAATGGGTGGTTGTGAGGGTAGCTGAAAAAATCTCCATTTGGCAAGGTGGTATGAAGATGCTCGTAGATAGGTATGGTCATTGTACACCTCCAAGATTTAGTTGGAATTTATTGGATGCCTTTTGGTCCACTTTATATCAATTATTCAAAAAGTGTAGAAATGGTTTCTAGAAGCTAAACTAATATTTTTACATTGGACAAGGTTGGTTTTTGAGGTGATATGGTCCTGAATACCATACCACACATTGGAGAATTTTAGTGGAATTTATTTGGATAGAAACGTATTTTTAAGTAATTATTTCTTGGTTTTGCCATTTAAGAAAAAGGGCAAAAATAAATAATAAAGAATTTCCAAAATATTTATTTTATAGATGGGAAGGTAGGGTATGATGTATAGTACTCAAATATGCATTGATTTGGCAAAGTGATTTGGATAAAAACAAATTTGCCTTTATAGACAAAGATTTTAGGGTTTTGCCAAAAGTGGAATTTAAATAGCTTGAGGATCCAAATAAGTATGAGAATTATTTTGGGGATTATCATAACCAAGGTAGATGATGTGAACTTGATTTATACATCATTGTAAACTTGAGTTTTGAAGAAATATGGTGAAATTGGAGGAGACGAGATATCCGGCCATCGCTTGTCGTTGTCGATCCCCGCCACTTCGGAGCTCGCCTCGCCATCAAGCCTATCACACTCACGGTGAGCTTCTCGTCCCCGTGGTGCCCTCCGTTTCCTCCCTCTCCCCTGTACCGTCCTCCCCACACGTGCCCGCCGCCACCGCTGGAGCTCGTCGGAGACGACTCTCTGGTGACCATCTAAGGGCGGCGTCATCACCGTTCACCTCCCACTAGTCTCCTCTGTCCAACGCCCCCACTCGTGCGTCCAGGCACGCATGGGATCAACAGATCCATGCTCGACTTGAGAGCTCTGCCATTGATGACGTCATGGTGGTGTTAGCCTGATGCAATAATCTTTTTCATTTATTTAAATTGTTTTGTAGTTATTTTCTAGAAATATTATTAATCCATATGGGCCCTACCTATAAGATATTTAATATTTTTCATAAATGTTTTATAAAATTGTTAAACTCATGACATGTGGGCCCAAGTTGGAAAGTAATTTAAATATTCCAAAAATTATTTAAAATGAATTAAAAATGGAGAAATTCATAACTAATTCATTTTATATCAAAAAAATACAAATAATATATTAAAATGTTCAAAACATGAGCTCTATCATTTAAAAAATTGTAAGCATTCACATTCATACAACTTTGAACCCTAACTTATTTAGAGGAAGACCGACACCCCCTAAGTACCATGGGTTCGATGGTTTGCCTATTCAGGGCATTCTGGAATCCATTTAAATTTGATGATGCATCTAGGGCTACTCTACTGCATGTAATCCTCCATATCATCCATATTGTATGAGCATTGCACATGCCATGTGTTGAATGTTGCTTTTCTTTTCCGGTGATTGGTTCTTCGTGAATAGGAACCGAATCCGAGGCTAAAGTCAACGCCACAAAAGAGCAGTACCAGTCCAATAACGGACAAGGCAAGTGAAGCCTATGTTTACAAAGTATTTCATTCTCACCATATGCATGCGGTTCAACAGTCTTTTATCGGAAGATAGAGTAATCCTATCTGATGCATGTTTCCCCTTGTGAACTATAATACCTGATCCACTGCTCCTAGCATAACTAGGGTTTGGCTTATAAGCATTGCTAGTGCCATAATTTAGTCGAGCTTAGCCATGCTTAGTGGTCCAAGACCGATCATCCAGATGATGCACTGGAGATGCGAATGAACCTAATATGGTAGGATGTTTTGATATGATCAGAGGTGGATAATAAACATGCTAAGAAAGGCATGGGAGGCCATGTTGGGTGTGGGTTTTATAGGCCCATGATAGCCACCCTTAGGAACTGAGTTCTCGCCTCTTGAACCAAGACGAGCGTACAACCACACGGGGGCCTGGAAACCTCTTCGACTCACTAACTTGCCTAGTAGATTCCATGAGTCACATAGTTCAGGATTTCCATTCCACATACGCATCTTGGTTGTTCTTGAATGGATGTAAAGGAGGTGCATTTATAGGTGGTAGGTAAGCGTGGCCGAGAATAAGAGAGGCACGACCTCCGTAATCTTGAACCCTGCGCATAATGCTAGGGACCGGTTTTCGTACTCGACCCGTTACGATGGCATCTCCTTAGTGCGTGACTCATGGTCTCGGCGAAAGCAAGGTAAAGGTAGTGGTCAACCACTCTCTGCCGCCTTTCAAGGAAGAGGGCTAATAATTTGGCATTAAGAATCAGTTGGTACGTGTGGGTAAAGTTGTGCTCCCCTACAGGGCTATAATCTTTTCAAAAAGCTATGTCTATGGTTATGGACGACTTGGGAATGGATTCTGTGATCATAGAGAACTATAACCGAATGATAAAACTTGGCTAACTAATATGAGATCTGGAGTACCTCCTCGGGGTTGTTTGAGGGGGTAGTGCGGAAAGAGAGGTTTAGTTTATGATGGTACTTGGTGGATATTGAAGATGGTTCTAAGAGCTAGAGTTGTAGTCGTCTTATCCCCTTTGAAAATGATCTAACTAGACGAGCTTATTTTCCTTCTTGTTTTGAAAACAAAAGATGGCTTTATGCAAAATAACTCCACAGCCATAAGTCTTGCGAAGTACACCCTATACTCAGCCTTGCCTTGTTGATGTTTTCTACAGATGAAGTGGTGCCAACTGAAGGTGGTTTCTATGTCGATACGAGTAGTTGGGGTTCCCAGGTAGCAACCTAGGATCTATGGAAGGGTCGTTACTTCTGTTTAAGGCCTCTTAGGCCCTTTGCTAAGTTTGTTGTTTAGAACAACTTGTTTGCTTCCATTGTTTTGTTGTAATGTTGATCTATGACACATGGATTGTATGACTGGTTTGTAACTCCGTTAAGAGTTTACCTCAATAATGTATGGTTTGTATGTTCTGTAATGTTACCGATCATCCCCCGAGCGTTTTAGAATTTAGGTTAGGCTGATGTCAGACGAAGATCTGGTATTTGTCTAGTCCTAATCCCGGGTCTTGACAATGAGCTACTAGATTAGCTCACTCTAGTTCCTAAGCAAACAAGGCAATCAATAGATCAACGCAATTCATCTTAATAAACAATTCAGATACTACTGAAGTTACAATCAAGTCTAACTTGAGGTAAGCATGGGTATTTTGAAGGGGTTGGGATTTGAGGTAAGGTAAGGGGCATGGGTATTTCTACCAAGGTTAGAATGAAAAGATTTTATGAAAGGTTTTGGAAAAACCTAGAGAGAAGAGTAGTTGAAGTTCTGTGAAAACATAAGGAGATTATACATAGTTCTCCATAGTTTTTGTACATAGAAACTAGGCAAATAGTTTGTTGTATCAAAATCATCCTGGCTCAGGTTTGGAATGCCAGATCATTTGAGAATATTAAAGATGAGGCCTGACACCTCGTTTGTAAAATAGCTGTTGTCAAATAGTGTTGAGATAAGAAGTATATCACCTAATACCCAATCAGTTGCATGAACACAAGCAAACAAGTAAGCAAACATTGCAACACTTAATAAGAAAAATATTTGTTCCCCCTAATTTTTTCCCTTTTACAAAAGATCAGGGTTGCTGAAATTGGGATGTTACATTGGACAAGGCGGCACAAACCTTAGCGTCGCAGCCTAGTAGTACTAGTCTAGGTTTAGGTTTAAATTCACGCAAATTTCATTCAAACCTTATAAATTTTCCTAAATTTGAATAAAATTCTTTTATAATTTTGTTTTTTGGAGGATTGATTATTGGCGGTCCCAACTGCCGGCGTGTTTGTCGTCCACTCTTTGGAGACACCGGTGGAGATGCTCTAACTTCCTCTAACTTCACGTACTCCCACTTGTTTGTCACATCCCAAAATTTTCCAAATTTTGAAATGTGAAAAATAAATAAACAAATAGATAATTGTTGAAATTTAGGGTGAAAAGAAACTTTTGTTTCTAAATGGAAACATCAAAACCCATCTTGAACAAAATTTGAATAAAAGGGAATCCAACAAAATTTCAATCAAGTGAAATGCATTTATCAATGAATGTATCTTGAAATTTAAACATTTGAAAAAGTAACCAAAACCCCAAAACCCTAATGGAAGAAAATCATTTCCAAGATCTCTCTAAGACTATGGATTTGATCCATATAAAAATTTGTCAATAAACATTTATAAATGATCAAGAATGATAAATAAAAATATTATAAAACCGTAGAAATTGGTTTCATTCAATTTGGAACCATGGATAAAAACTTATGAATTTAATAAGTTAAAAGGAAATAAATTTCAAAGCTAATAAAGCTCCTATCTAAAATCCATACCAAATTGTGAGCAAATTAATCTTAAAAGGATTTAAAAGGATAAACAAATATTAAATAAAATTATACAAATTGGAATCACCAATTTAGGATCTATAAATAAAAATATATGGATTTTATGAGATAAATAAATAAATAAGGAATATTTAAAAGCCAAATTAAATCTTGGCCAAGTAAATGGAATGAAAAGTTATTGAATAATAAAAGGATTAAAAGGTTATTTAAATAAAATCATAAGGATTGAACAATATCCAATTTTATTTAAATAAAGATAATATGCCTAAACCAAATAATAAATCCCAAGAAAATTATTTAGAAGACAATTTAAATCTTGAGTTAAATCCATAAGCAAATGGAACAAATATAATCTAAATCCAAATGAAATAAAGGGATAAAGAATATTCAAATAAAAATATATGGCATTAACCAAATTCAATTCTATTTAAATAGAGACAAAATCCCTAATGAAAATGATTAATTAAATCATTAGAAAATAATGAATTGGAATTTGCCAAAGTAGATTAAAAAGAATTATTTGAATAAAATTTATATGGATTTAAAACCATATTGGATTTTATTTGAATAAAGACAAAATGCCCAATTTAAATGAACATTAAATCATATTAAATACTTAAATAATTCAAAGTGAATTATTTGCATTAATGAATAAATAAAACCTACTGAAAAAGGTTTGACAATAATTGGAATTCAAATAAGAGTTTGAAAATATAATTAAAATCTTATTTGAATAATGGCAAGTGCCTATTATAAATAAATAATAAACCATATATGAATAAAAGATTCCAAAAATGGTCTTTAAAATACATATTTAAACAGTATAGAAACTTATTGAAAGTTTGGGAAAAGTTTGAATTCAAACAAGTATTTCAATCAATTGAATAAATTCAAAACAGAAAATGAAAACAGAAAAAGAAAAAGAAAATAGAAGAAAAAAAAGCATTAACCCAAAATGTAACCCAACTTCTCCCTCCCTCTCTTTCCCTCTTCCCGTTTTCTTCTACTCGCGAAATGACCCGCGTAGTCGCTGACGCTTGGACCCTACCATAACCCCCTCTCTCGCTGACGATGCAACCCCACTGCCTCGTCATCATCTTCCCCACCGCAACGACCTCGCCCCTCACCTCGCTGCCGTTCTCAGACATGAATGCCTCGAGTTAATTCGCTTCAATGCTTGAGTAAATCTCACCCGCGACCATGCTCACTTAATCGCCCAGTCCCCCTCTCCATTTCCCCTCGCTCGCCATCCTCCCTCTGCCCCTAGGCTACCCGAATTGCGACCTCAAACTCCCTCTGCTCCGACGAGCGTCTCCACCAATTCCGGCGAGCCCAGCTACCCCTTTGCCCCCTCGACCACATGAGCTTGATCCCCAACCTAGCGCGCATCTGTCGGTGGTCTCCTCTTGCTCGCGCATGCCCCAGAACATCGACAACTTCAACGCCAGAGCGCCATCGATGATCGCGTCTACTCCGACGACCTTTCCCCGTAAGCCCTGTCTTCCCCTCTTCCTCTCGTTGATACGTGTGTGATCCCCGGCATCGTACCCATCTAACGCAACCCTCTGTTTGTCTTGGCGCGGTCCGTAACGTCACCAATGACGACAACCCGAGTGCACCGTCGACAGAAGCTACTTCGGCGAGCAATCCCCGACGCCACCGTGTGCTCCTGCCTCTGCAACGACCACCTCGAGCTCCAGCACGTCACGAAAAGTTCGGTAATGCTCTCCTCCCTCTCCCGCGCTTCCTAAATCGTCGGCAACGCCACCACCAGAGCGCTTCGCCGCTTGCCACCATCGCAGCGCCGCCCATCCTTGGTCAAGCTGCTAGAAGCCGTTAGATCTTGATCCTGTGTACGCGATAGAATCTTAAACCGAAGAGGTATGCGTCGCTCTATGCCGCACGATTAACTTTAAATCCAACAAACCACATCACTCAATCCAGCCGAACCGGTACGCGCCAATAAGAAAGCGACACGTGGCACAGTTTTGTTTTAAATAGATAGAAACATTTCTATTAGATGTTTAGATTTGAAAAATTCACAACTTTAAATCCACACGTCCAAATTTTGCAAACTTTATATCATTGGAATCAGGAAAAAGAATAATTTGCAACCATGCCCTTTGTTTAGTGAATTGATTATGTAAAATTGGTTGTTTTTGCAGAACCATGTTTAGGCCTATTTTGAGTATAAAATTTATTCTAGAAATGATTTTTGGGTAAAATCTTTTGAAAATGATTTGTTTTGAACCCACTGACCATAAAAAACAACTTGTAGATTTATAAGTATATTTTGTGATGCTAAAGAATAAATCTTTGAATAAAAGCATTTCTAGTTAAATAAAAATGTTGATTATGGTTTAAAAATGCTTTTTGAGTAAAACCTTTTGGAAATGGGTTGATTTAAACTTTCTGACCCAATACACCAAGTTTTTGGATTTAAAAATATATTTGATGAACCCTAGAAAATTATTACTTTGTTTAAAGGCATTTCCAACAAAATAAAATATTGGTTTGATTTAAAAATGGTTTTTAGATGAAACCTTTTGCAAATGGCTTAATATTAAACACTTGACCTTTAAACACTAACATTTGTGTTTCAAAATATATTTGTCAAACACTAGAAATTATTACTTTGATTTAAATCATTTCTAGCAAAACAAAAATGATTTAAATGGCCATTCTCACTAACTTTATTTTAAATGGTTATTGCCACTTTTATAAATGACCAATAGGTGTTTTAAAATGCTTATAGCATATTAGAAAGCACCTTTCAAATAAAACAATCTTTTGCATGCTTGCATGCATTGTTTTATTTATTTTATATGGTGAATTGTTTGAATGCTAGATTGAATTTGTGCCTTGATTGAATTGTAGTGAAATTTGAAGAGTGTGACTATTGCAAGATCAAGGAGTGAAATTATATTCTCTACCAAAAAGGAAAGTGGTGCTTCATAATTTTATCCTATTATTTTTGCTATGCATTAGTGATATTTTGAGTAGGACTCGCATGGAATTTTTACTAAGTATGCTATGCCATGGGAAATCCTAGTAGATGATGCCTTAGTAAAATTTTCCTAAGTGAAGATCCCTACTACTATCATGCTTATCTTAGCTAGTAGAAAACAAGGGTGGATTATATTCATGCTATGAGATATTTCTAAGTCTATGACTTGTGTTTTGTTTAATAAAACAACTATGTGAATGAATCACCTGGGTGGAATGGAAAGAATGGTTTGTGTTGAGTGGTTACACAGGGCCCCATATTTATGGCCTACCCTAGTGTATCTCACTTGTGGAAAGCCACCCAGGAACAAAGATATTTGAGATGTCAAATGTTAAGAAGCTTCAAGTGCAGCCACTTGGCAATATGGGCTCTGCCTGGATCATATAGGTTGCAATAACTTAGCCAGATGGACAGTTGGTGGTAGGGGTGATAGGTTTGGGAACGCGTCCGTTATGGTATAAGGGAAGGCTTCTGAAAGATCTTGTCTCGATGCATGTCGAGTCTTGTGGGGAAAGTGCACCGCCTCTCGAGAGAGTAAAATCTAAGTACTTAGCCGTGTCCCCGGCAATGGACAATTTGAGCATCAAGACATGGAAGCTATCAAGGATCTCCTCATCCCAATTTCTAAGTTAAAAACTTGTGGTTGAACAAGGGTAAAGGATCACCAATTTCTATTGGTAGATGCCTTGGGTGATTTTGACAAACAAAACTTAGTGTCTTCAACTTATAAGGAAAACCTTATTTTGAGCAAAGCAAGCCTAAACTCCACTTAGCCAAATGCATATAGATGATAGACCCCACTATACTACCATAGTATCACTTGCCAATACAATTCAAATGTATTGACCCTTGTGGCTGTAACTTATTATGTTGCAGGTTTATTTGATGTTAGTGAAGTGTGTTGATTAGGATTATAAGTCTACAACCAACATGATTTCCTGTGGCACTTTGAAGATGAAGGACTCCATGCTATATAGTTATTTCTGCTGCATTGTAATGAGATAGCCAAATGAGCTATGTAAGATGTAACGAATTATTTTATTCCTGGTTATAAAGTTGTATTATGACCTTTGTTTCTTTATATTTCATCTTAACTGTGGATGCTAGCTATTGATCGAGGGACTAGCATTGTAAACACAGGGATATCTACCTTATTAAAGGTTGGGTCCTCTACAGATGGTATCAGAGCACTGTGTTGCCTGTAGGATTGTAACGCTAGGATTGGACAAAACCCCTTAGAAAAATAGGAGTTGTATTTGTTCCAAAACTTATTTACAAACAATCTTGTAAACTCTTTCCTCAACCATTTTTTGTTTTGATTCTACATCTCCCCTCATTTCAACTTGATGGACAAAACCTCAACAGAAGCAAACACTTCAACGTGAGCAAAGACTTCAACTTGAGCAAAGGACTTCACCAACTCAAATGACTTCAACTTTAGTTTCATCAAGGACTTCAACTTGGACATCACTAAGGACTACAAGTGAGACAAGAAATATTACTCAAGACTAAAGAAACACAACCTAGAAGGAACCATCATCACCTTTGAAGTTTTGTGACCAAGATACAAGAATTTTTCCAAGGAAACAATGGTCTTATTCATGAATAAACAACCAAGAAGAATGGAATGATCTCAAGAAAACCATATAGTTAGACCACCATACTAGTGTTTAGATCAAACACACCAACTTATGTGGTGTAGCAAAAATATTTTGTTGCCTAAAAATGAGCTTGAATCTTGTTGTTTGAGTGGAATGTTTGATTGTGATTGCTTGCACATTGCTTTGTGTGAATTGTTGTGTGTGATTAGAATTCTTCCTCTAGAATCTTTTGCCTATCTAATCCCAATCCAACCCGAACAGATGACTTCTCCAAGAAACTCCAACATCAAGAATGGTAACAACAACAACAACAACCAAGAGATGCACATGAGAGAACAACTACTAGCAAACCAAACCCAGTTGAGTCAAGTGACAACTCAGTTTTTAGCCAATAACAAAAAGTAACCCAACCTTGTAAAATATTTTGGAATTCCAATCCCAATTGTTGCAAGGGATGACCAATCAAATGATCAACATGAGAGACAACCTTTCCCAAGGAGTTTGTGACAACAATGATGTCAAGGATGATATTATAGAAGGAACTCAAGCTTGCAATATTTGTGGAGACATGGAACACACTTCTAAAGAGCATGAGGATCAATGCCCTAATTGTGAAGAGAAACATCCAACCAAACAATGCCCCACATCTCAAGTTACTTGTTTCCTATGTGAAGGAAATGATCATGTCCCTATCCAATGCCCCATCTATCCTATAGTTCAACAAATGAAACAAGGTGGAATGCATCAAAAGTTTGAAAACCCCCATGAGGAAACAACTTCTATCGATAAGTATGAAGACAAAGTCAAACCTCAGATTGCACCTCCATACATTGGGAATCACCTTGATGGACAAAAGAGTAAACATAGGTATTATCCAAGGAATCGTTCAAGGAACCGAGGAAGCTTTCCCACATTTGAGGTGAGGTATGAAGAACATGAACTAGAGGACCTCCTAGCTTTGGAGAAACCCAAGAAGAAGAAGAAGAAGAAATGCCCCAACCCTAGCAAGAAGGACATTACCCAAGAGCAATGTTACAATTGCAAAGAGATGGGACACTATGCTAGTGATTACCTAGAAAAGAAGAAGAACCAAGGAAACAAACAAGAGGCAATGATACCAAAGGAAAACAAGGATATTAGCCAAGTGATATGTTTCAAATGCAAAGAGCTAGGCCATTATGCAAACAAGTGTCTAGAGAAGATACATCAAGATCCCAAGTAAGCCAAGATGTAATTTAGTTGAAAACTTTTTAAGGGTGGTAGTACCCTAGTTGTTTTGAAGCCAACTTGTAACCTCTAGCCTTCCCAAATCTCGGGATGAGATTTATTTTAGGGGTGGTAGCCTGTCACATCCCAAAATTTTCCAAATTTTGAAATGTGAAAAATAAATAAACAAATAGATAATTGTTGAAATTTAGGGTGAAAAGAAACTTTTGTTTCTAAATGGAAACATCAAAACCCATCTTGAACAAAATTTGAATAAAAGGGAATCCAACAAAATTTCAATCAAGTGAAATGCATTCATCAATGAATGTATCTTGAAATTTAAACATTTGAAAAAGTAAACCAAAACCCCAAAACCCTAATGGAAGAAAATCATTTCCAAGATCTCTCTAAGACTATGGATTTGATCCATATAAAATTTTGTCAATTTTTTTTCATAAATGATCAAGAATGATAAATAAAAATATTATAAAACCATAGAAATTGGTTTCATTCAATTTGGAACCATGGATAACAACTTATGGATTTAATAAGTTAAAAGGAAATAAATTTCAAAGCTAATAAAGCTTCTATCTAAAATCCATACCAAATTGTGAGAAAATTAATCATAAAAGGATTTAATAGGATAAACAAATATTAAATAAAATTATACAAATTGGAATCACCAATTTAGGATCTATAAATAAAAAGATATGGATTTTATGAGATAAAGAAAGAAATAAATAAGGAATATTTAAAAGCCAAATTAAATCTTGGCCAAGTAAATGGAATGAAAAGTTATTGAATAATAAAAGGAGTAAAAGGTTATTTAAATAAAATCATAATGATTGAACAATATCCAATTTTATTTAAATAAAGATAATATGCCTAAACCAAATAATAAATCCCAAGAAAATTATTTAGAAGACAATTTAAATCTTGAGTTAAATCCATAAGCAAATGGAACAAAGATAATCCAAATCCAAATGAAATAAAGGGATAAAGAATATTCAAATAAAAATATATGGCATTAACCAAATTCAATTCTATTTAAATAGAGAAAAAATCCCTAATAAAAATGATTAATTAAATCATGAGAAAATAATAAATTGGAATTTGCCAAAGTAGATTAAAAAGTTATCTAATTAACTTAAAAAGAATTATTTGAATAAAATTTATATGGATTTAAAACCATATTGGATTTTATTTGAATAAAGACAAATGACCAATTTAAATGAACACTAAATCAGATTAAATACTTAAATAATTCAAAGTGAATTATTTGCATTAATGAATAAATAAAACCTACTGAAAAAGGATTAACAAAAAATGGAATTCAAATAAGAGTTTGAAAATATAATTAAAATCTTATTTGAATAAAGGCAAGTGCCTATTATAAATAAATAATAAACCATAAATGAATAAAAGAAATATTCCAAAAATGGTCTTTAAAGTACATGTTTAAACAGTATAGAAACTTATTGAAAGTTTGGGAAAAGTTTGAATTCTAAAAAGTATTTGAGTCAATTGAATAAATTCAAAAGAAAAAATGAAAACAGAAAAAGAAAAAGAAAATAGAAGAAGAAAAAAAAGCAGCCCAACCCAGCTAACCCAATCTGACCCAACTCGCAGCCCACTCCCTCTTCCCCCGAATCGTTTTCTTCTACTCGCGAAATGACCCGTGTAGTCGCTGACGCTTGGACCCCACCATAACCCCCTCTCTCTCGCTGACGATGCAACCCCACTGCCCCGTCATCATCTTCCCCACCGTGACGACCTCGCCCCTCACCTCGCTGCCGTTCTCAGACATGAATGCCTCGAGTTAATTCACTTCAATGCGTGAGTAAATATCGCCCGCGACCATGCTCACTTAATCGCCCAGTCCCCCTCTCCATTTCCCCTTGCTCGCCATCCTTCCTCTACCCCTAGGCTGCCCGAATTGCGACCTCAAACTCCCTCTGCTCCGACGAGCGTCTCCACCAATTCCGGCGAGCCCATCTACCCCTTTGCCCCCTCGACCACACGAGCTTGATCCCCAACCTCGTGCGCATCTGCCGGTGGTATCCTCTTGCTCGCGCATGCCCCAAAACATCACAACTTCAACGCCAGAGCGCCATGGACGACCGCGTCTACTCTGGTGACCTTTCCCGGTAAGCCCCGGCTTCCCATCTTCCTCTCATTGATACGTGTGTGATCCCCGGCATCATACGCATCTAACGCAACCCTCTGTTTGCCTTAGCGCGGTCTGTAACGTCACCAACGACGACAGCCCGAGCGCACCGTCGAGAGAAGCTACTCCGGCGAGCAATCCCCGACGCCACCATGTGCCCCTGCCCCTGCAACGACCACCTCGAGCTCCAGCACGTCACGGAAAGTTCGGTAATGCTCTCCTCCCTCTCCCACGCTTCCTAAATCGTCGGCAACGCCACCACCAGAGCGCTTCGCCGCTTGCCACCGTCGCAGCGCCGCCCATCCTTGATCAAGCTGCTAGAAGCCGTTAGATCTTGATCCTGTGTACGCAATTGAATCTTAAACCGAAGAGGTATGCGTCGCTCTGTGCCGCATGATTAACTTTAAATCCAACGAACCACATCACTCAATCTAGCCGAACCGGTACGCGCCAATAAGAAAGCGACGCGTGGCACAGTTTTGTTTTAAATAGACAGAAACATTTCTATTAGATGTTTAGATTTGAAAAATTCATAACTTTAAATCCACACGTCCAAATTTTGCAAACTTTATATCATTGGAATCAGGAAAAAGAATAATTTGCAACCATGCCCTTTGTTTAGTGAATTGATTCTGTAAAATTGGTTGTTTTTGCAGAACCATGTTTAGGCCTATTTTGAGTATAAAATTTATTCTAGAAATGATTTTTGGGTAAAATCTTTTGAAAATGATTTGTTTTTAACTCACTGACCATAAAAACCAACTTGTAGATTTAGAAGTATATTTTGTGATGCTAAAGAATAAATCTTTGAATAAAAGCATTTCTAGTTAAATAAAAATGTTGATTATGGTTTAAAAATGCTTTTTGAGTAAAACCTTTTGGAAATGGGTTGATTTAAACTCTCTGACCCTAAACACCAAGTTTTTGGATTTAAAAATATATTTGGTGAACCCTAGAAAATTATTACTTTGTTTAAAGGCATTTCCAACAAAATAAAATATTGCTTTGATTTAAAAATGGTTTTTAGATGAAACCTTTTGCAAATGGCTTAATATTAAACACTTGACCTTTAAACACTAACATTTGTGTTTAAAAATATATTTGTCAAACACTAGAAATTATTACTTTGATTTAAATCATTTCTAGCAAAACAAAAATGATTTAAATGGCCATTCTCACTAACTTTATTTTAAATGGTTATTGCCACTTTTATAAATGACCAATAGGTGTTTTAAAATGTTTATAGCATATTAGAAACCACCTTTCCAAATAAAACAATCTTTTGCATCCTTGCATGCATTGTTTTCTTTATTTTATATGGTGAATTGTTTGAATGCTAGATTGAATTTGTGCCTTGATTGAATTGTAGTGAAATTTGAAGAGTGTGACTATTGCAAGATCAAGGAGTGAAATTATATTCTCTACCAAAAAGTCAAGTGGTGCTTCATAATTTTATCCTATTATTTTCGCTATGCATTAGTGATATTTTGAGTAGGACTTGCATGGAATTTTTACTAAGTATGCCATGCCATGGGAAATCCTAGTAGATGATGCCTTAGTAAAAATTTCCTAAGTGAAGATCCCTACTACTATCATGCTTATCTTAGCTAGTAGAAAACAAGGGTGGATTATATTCATGCTATGAGATATTTCTAAGTCTATGACTTGTGTTTGTTTCATAAAACATCTATGTGAATGAATCACCTGGGTGGAATGGAAAGAATGGTTTGTGTTGAGTGGTTACACAGGGCCCCATATTTATGGCCTACCCTAGTGTATCTCACTTGTGGAAAGCCACCCAGGAACAAAGATATTTGAGATGTCAAATGTTGAGAAGATTCAAGTGCAGCCACTTGGCAATATGGGCTCTGCCTGGATCATATAGGTTGCAATAACTTAGCCAGATGGACAGTTGGTGGTAGGGGGTGATAAGTTTGGGAACGCGTCCATTATGGTCTAAGGGAAGGCTTCTGAAAGATCTTGTCTCGATGCATGTCGATTCTTGTGGGGAAAGTGCACCACCTCTCGAGAGAGTAAAATCTAAGTACTTAGCCGTGTCCCCGGCAATGGACAACTTGAGCATCAAGACATGGAAGCTATCAAGGATCTCCTCATCCCAATTTCTAAGTTAAAAACTTGTGGTTGAACAAGGGTAAAGGATCACCAATTTCTATTGGTAGATGCCTTGGGTGATTTTGACAAACAAAACTTAGTGTTTTCAACTTATAAGGAAAACCTTATTTTGAGCAAAGCAAGCCTAAACTCCACTTAGCCAAATGCATATAGATGATAGACCCCACTATACTACCATGGTATCACTTGCTAATACAATTCAAATGTATCGACCCTTGTGGTTGTAACTTATTATGTTGCAGGTTTGTTTGATGTTAGTGAAGTGTGTTGATTAGGATTACAAGTCTACAACCAACATGATTGCCTGTGGCACTTTGAAGATGAAGGACTCCATGCTATATAGTCATTTCTGTTGCATTGTAATGATATAGCCAAATGAGCTATGTAAGATGTAATGAATTATTTTATTCCTGGTTATAAAGTTGTATTATGACCTTTGTTTCTTGATATTACATCTTAACTATGGATGCTAGCTATTAATCCAGAGACTAGCATTGTAAACACAAGGATCTCTACCTTATTAAAGGTTGGGACCTGTACATTGTTCATCCATCTAGAGTGAAAAAGACCCAACCAGTTCTCTTAAGGCATCTCCACCGGGGTGACCCATCCGGTCACCCCAAACGGCGCATTTCTGTCCATTTTGGTTAGGCCACAGTCGATTTGGGGCCATGGTCTGGCTTGTCCGGCAGACCGCGCCCAGCAGTGCGACCCATCTATCCGTGCTTGGCCATCGCCAACGTCGATGTATTTCTAGTGTCCTCCCACCGCCACGCTATCTCCCGCCTTTCTTTCCCGTCGCTTCCCGCGAGTTCTGGGTGTTTCCGCCGCGTCCAGGCATAGCCATAAAAAGGGGATGTCACCGAGATATTTTGGACCAGACCCGAGCCACCCATAGCACAAAAGCACCATGTCTGGCCGCTGGCATCGACCCGAGCCACCCATAGCACAAAAAACACCATGCATGGCCTCCGGCGTCCGTGGCAACCCCGACATCGGTAGAGAAGAGGTGCCCAAGCCCTCGTGGAACCCGCTGGAGTTATCAGACGTGCTTCCTCCTCCGATTATGGGGCGCCTGCGGATTTATAGGATGAACCCCCCGCCGCGTCGCCCTTTCTACAACTGTCACGTGACCACCGGCGAGCCTTTCATGATGGCAGTGGTGGAACATGTCTTTCTACCATTGTACCAGCGATGGGACCGACTTGCATTGGTCTACGGCGACCTCCGGGAAGGGGTGCGGGCCAATCCCGACGACGCTTTCCTGTGTGACCGCCTCAATTGAGCTGACAAGGACACGCAGGTGCAGGAGGCGATCATTCGATCTCTCTACGACGAATGGTGTATCTGACGCGTCGCATCCACTGCCTCCAGTGCTGGCGCCCGCACGTAGTTTTAGGGCGTGTGGTGTGCTTGTAACAAATGTTTAGGGACTGGATAAAGTTTTTCATTGCAAATGGCCAATGCCTACATTGATAGATCATACATGGCGCACGCACAGCCTAGCCTACTCGTCGGAGTCAGATGAGGAGTCAGAGTGGTAGCAACGGCGACACATGGTGTCGTCGAAGACCCTGACGTCAAACTTTCCTTCACCGTCGTACTTGAAGACGATGATGTTGCCCGCCTCGATCTGGTGCGAGCGGGCGAAGCACTCCCAGCCGTTCCCGAGGTACATCTGGCCGAGGTGGTAGAACTGCAGATCGACTGGGTACCTGGTAGTCCTGAAGCCATTCGCCCGCCGCATGACAAGCGGTGGCGGCGCGTCGCCTATCAGTGTAACGAACATGCGGGGAAGGAGCATCCTGTCATGCGACATGCCGAGGTGGATGGACATGGCGAACTAGGTGCCTGGGTTGAAATCTTCGGGCGACGACGGCGTTGAAGGAGAGTGTGGTGGCGCGGTGATTTGGCCACGTCCTCCACGCCTCCCTCGACATCCACGATAGCCATGTCCTCCCCTCGATCTAGTGCCACCAGCCAGGGCTAGCTACAGGTAGTGGAGAATGAAAAGGAGAAGGAGGAGAGGTTGGTGTTCTGTGCGGGAGAAGATGGTCGCGGGCGGCCAGTTAAAAAGGACCAGCATCGGATGCTGGCGTGAAGGCCAAAGAGACGACATTGAAGTGTCCAACGAGGAGGCCATGCGTCGGGCAGTGCTGCAGCGACGGTGGAGAGTGTGGCATCCAGTCAGTCAGTGTGTCGTCTCATCGCCATTGATGGAGAAGGCTGCCGCCAGTCAGCCTTCCGCAGCGCCTCTGAATCGCTATCGCAGTTGTTTCTGAATCAGTGTCGTTGCGCGTGTCTGAATCAACGCCGTGGTGGCTGACGGGTGGACTAGTGGTAGGCGCGGGAAGTACACGACCTCTCTCCGCGCGCGTCCAGGCCGACGCAACCGTTGCCCAGATTAGATGCATGGATGGGTCGATCCGGGCGCGTTTGTCCGGATGGGTCGGGCCGCTGGGGAGCGACGCACGTCCCGCGCGTCCATGCGGACGAGTTCGGACACACTCGGACGGGATGCGTCTATTGGGCCACGTAGAGATAAAACAAAACTTTTTCCACTAACATGGTGATCCTAAGATCTTGCTGAGGTAGAAGGCCAGGAGGATTACCACTAGACGTGCGGTTGTAGATTACTGATGAAGCGCGTTAGTTGATGCAGTGCAGTACTCATGATATGATCTGATCCCAGTCATCATGGTGTTGATCGTACAACACCTCTGCTGGTATCCACACGTACGAGGAGGAGCACCGGTGGTGAACTGCTAGGTTTGTTACGGCGACATGACTGTGGTGGAGCTAGGGTTTCCAATGCATGGAATGACCTAACCGTCAACCCTCCTAGGTTTCTGTGCCCCACTATATATAGGGAGTGAAAGTGGGCTCCACTCACTTGTGTCCCATTCACTAAAGCACATATTAGTCACCGTGAGTCTGACTCACTAACTTAGTCCAAAATCCGGCTGGGGTCCAACCCAACCAGATTTCCGGTTCAGATCCAACCCGAACCTTCTCCCGCTTTTAAGTGTGTGACCCCGCATGCTCATGGCTACTTGGACACGATTGGAGTCCAACTCTCAATTCGATCAGTCGGTAGAGGCTCCTAGCAGAATGTGCCGACTTCCAAGTACCAAAGAGTTATGAAGACATTCCTTTCCAATGCGACTTACGTATGAGTCCCTTTTGCCTCGCAATATACCTTGCCGGACTATAGGAGAATAATTTTCATCCGTTAAATAGTCTGACTCTCTTGTCGATCCGAGATAAGTGATTCATCCGACTAACTCTTTAGTTGATTGCCTCGGTTAACACTTAACCGAGTCGTGCATGGATATGTTTTCCGAATCATATCTGACGAGAGGGCCCAGAGAATATATCTCCAAGTGGAGGGGCAAAATTCCATCTTGGTTATTCAAATCACTCAGCTTGATTCTCAGTCGATGCGAACTCTGCCTTTATAACTGCCTAGTTACAGATGAGCGTTTGACAGAACCTAAGTCGGTGATCCTCAACTCGGACTGTGCAACAACCTCAGGTCTAAGAATTACATTGATTTAGATATACAAATAATGACTTGTTTGTTGTACCTCAATATGGGTCAATCCGACTCACTAAACTCTTTAGCCGAATCTGTGTAAGTCGAAATAGCATCACCATGCCCATGACAAGTGGAACCGAGTCATTTGCCGTCTTTCACATTGGTCTAAGTTGTGTGTTAAGCACAACCTCAATGACCAAGGATATTCAGTATGAACAACATGAGTGTATAGTTCCACAATCGAATCACATATTCAATAATATACATATATGCTCATACAAGGACAACTTAATAACTTTACTAATACACTGGGAATCACATCAAACATGATTGCCTCTAGGGCATATTCCCAACAGTCTCCGACTTGCACTATAGTCAATATTCCGACATCACATGTCTAGGCATCTAATGCCCGTAGCTCTCACGTGCGCCTCATGCTTCGGTTGTGGAAGCGGATTTGTCAACGGATCTACAATATTTGCATCTGTGTGTACCTTGCATAACTTGATATCACCTTGATCCACGAACTGGCGAATCAGGTGGTACCGCATGAGTATGTGCTTGTTCTTCTAGTGTTTTCTAGGTCCCTTGGCTTGTGTAATAGCACCATTGTTGTCACAATACACGTCTAACGGATTGGATGAGACCTGAACCACACCAAGATCCATGAGGAAATTCCTCATCCAAACAGCTTCCTTTGTTGCCTCCGAGGCGGCAATATACTCAGCCTGTGTTGTAGATGCAAACACAGACTCTTTCTTAGAACTCTTCCATCTCACGGCCCCTCCGTTTAACATAAACACATATCCGGATTGCGAACCAGAATCATTAGTCGGTAAGATAACTCGCATCCGTGTAACCCTTTACACTGAGTTCATCTTCACCTCCATAAACCAAAAACATATCCTTAGTCCTTCTCAAGTACTTTAGGATATTTTTAGCCGTTGTCCAGTGGATTTCTCCAGGGTCAGTCTGGTATCTGCTCACAACACTTAGAGAGCATAGTAAACATCCGACCTGGTACAAATCATGGCATACATGATGGATCCAACTGCAGAAGCATACGGAATCACACTCATCCGATTTTGCTCATCAGTCGTCGAAGGACACTGAGTCTTGCTAAGTTTTACACCATGGGACATTGGTAAGAACCCCTTCGTAGACGATTCCATGTTGAACTTTTCAACACTTCGTCCAAATATGTACTCTGACTCAATCCAATAAGCCTCTTTGATCTATCTCTATAGATCCAGATTCCTAGAATGTATGTTGCCTCACCCAAGTCTTTCATTGAGAAACTCCTTTCCAACGATTCCTTGGTTTCTTGCAACACCTAGACATCATTTCTAATCAATAATATGTCATACACATATAAGATTAGAAAGTTCACTTTGCTCCCACTAAACTTCTTGTATAAACAAGAATCATGATCACTTTTGATAAAGCCAAATGATTTAACCACCTCATCAAAGCGAATGTTCCAACTCCGAGATGCTTGCTTCAATCCATAAATGGATTTCTGAAGTTTGCAAACCTTGTCAGCATTATCCGGATTGACAAAACCCTTGGGCTGTATCATATACACGTCCTCGGTTAAATTTCTGGTAAGGAAAACTATTTTGACATCCATCTGCCATATCTCATAGTTGAAATAGGCTGCTATAGCTAACATGCTCTGGACTGATTTAAGAATTGCTATGGGCGAGAAAGTCTCATCGTAGTCAACTCCTTGAACTTGTCGGAACCCCTTTGTGACAAGCCGTGCTTTATAGACAGAAACATTTCCATCCATATCAGTTTTCTTCTTAAAGATCCATTTGCACTCGACGGGTCTTGAACCGTCTGGCAGATCAACCAAGTTCCAAACTTGATTTTCATTCATGGACTTTAACTTGGATCTCATGGATCCAAGCCATGACTCGGAATCAGATCCCACCACCGCTCATCACTGTCTAAAAAACACATCACGAACACTTTGTAATCTTGCCAATCTTTGAAGTACGGGTGCTTCTATCGGCTTAGCTACCATGACTGGCTCAACCTCTAAGACTTTTGCCGACTCGCTACTAGCCGGTTCCTCTTGAATTTCTTTGAGCTGCATCGTGCTCCCACTGACTCTCCGACTGAGAAACTCTTTCTCAAGGAAGACATCGTTCCGAGCAACAAACACTTTGCCCTCTTCTCGGTTGTAGAAGTAGTATCCCAAGGTTTCCCTCGGATACCCCACGAAAATACACTTATTCGACTTAGTTGTGAGCTTGTCCGATTGAAGTCGCTTGACAAATGATTCACAACCCCAAAACTTAAGAAAAGACAAACTCGGCTTTTTGCCTGTCCACATCTCATGCGGTGTCTTCTCTACCGATTTTGATGGTACTCTGTTTAGTATGAATGTTGCAGTCTCTAGAAAATAACCCCAAAATGATAAAGGCAAATATGTCCGACTCATTATTGATCGTACCATGTCCAACAAGGTCCAGTTTCGCCTTTCTGACACACCGTTCCTCTGCGGTGTTCCCGGCGGAGTAAGTTGTGAAACTATTCCACAACCTTTCAGATGGTCATAAAACACATGGATCATGTACTCGCCTCCTCGGTCCGACCGAAGAAACTTTATTTTCTTGCCAAGTTGATTATGTACTTCATTCTGGAATTCTTTGAACTTTTCAAAGGCTTCTGACTTATGTTTCATCAAGTAGATATATCCATACCGACTCAAATCATCAGTGAAGGTAATGAAGTACTCATAACCACCCCTGGCTGTCGTTCTCATTGGTCCACATACATCACTATGTACTAGTCCCAACAAGTCGGACACCCTTTCGCAACTCTTTGCAAAAGGTGTCTTGGTCATTTTACCGAGTAGGCAAGATTCGCATGTCTCGAATGACTCCAAGTCGAACGAAGTTAGGAGTCCATCATCATGGAGCTTCTTGATACGTCAATTTTGCATCACTACTTTATATCATAATTTACTGATATTCATTGATATATTTCTTATTAAGAGGTGATACTTATGTTATTTCATCTATTTTTGCATGGTTGGATGACTTTGGAGGATGAACTGTGAGAGTCGGGATTCTGAAGGAAAAAGCGGTGTCCAGATGCAATATTGATGAAGATCACAAAATTCCGAAAAAATATATTAGAAGATGAAGAAATCCAAAAGGGGAAGTGGAGATGGGCCACAGGGGGGCCATACCACCCCCTAGCGTGCCCCCTGGGCCGCTCCACTAAGTGGTGTGGCCACCCTGGCCCACCTCTGGCTTCGCCCTTTTGCTTATAACTTCCCCCTGAACCCTAAGACTTGGGGAGAAACAACGGAAAGATTTCGCCGCCTCTGCGGGGCAAAAACTACAAAGAGAGAAAGATCTCTTAGGTAGGCAGAATTCTGCCGAGGAAATTCCTTCCCGCGGAGGGGAGATCGTCGCCATCAACATCGTCATCAAGCTAGACTTCATCGGTATCATCATCATCCTCACCATCATCTCCACCAGCACCATCATCACCACTTCATCCCACTGTAACAATTGGGTTGAATCTTGCATAGTTCTTAGGGGAAACTTTCTTGGTGTTGATTACTTTTGTAGTTGATGCTATTGAGTGGAACCATTGAATTATTGTTTATGTTCAGATTGTTATTCATCATTATATCATCTCTGATCTTGATCAATATGATGTCTCATGAGGAGTTCGTTTAGTTCTTGAGGACATGGGAGAAGTTATGTTGTTAGTAGTGGAATTGTGTTGAGAAATTCAATTGTTTGATATTTAAGTTGTGGTGTTATTCTTCTAGTGGTATCATGTGAACGTCGACTAGATGTTACTTCACCATTTATGGACCTAGGGGAATGCATTGTGTATTTGGCTACTAATTATGGGGTTGCCGGAGTTACAGAAACCTGAACCCCCGTTAGGAAACCTTTGCACAAGGGAGTGTAGGATCTCAGAGTTTAATGATGTGGTTAGGTTTTTATTTTAATTACTTTCTTGTAGTTGCGGATGCTTACAAGGGGTATAATCACAAGTATGTATTAGTCCAAGTAAGGTCGGTACATTAGCATAGGTTCACCCACAAAACACTTACCCAACCAAAGAAGATTAATCAACTATATGAAGCGAAAACACTTGACAGTATTCCCATGTGTCCTCGAGAACATTTAGTCCTCATAAGTAATACAACCGGCTTGTCATTTGCTGAAGAATGGATTGGGCCACTCGCTGCAATTATCATTGTTGCCTTTTATTTACTTGCACTTTATTTCCTTACTTTATCAAAAAAACCTAAAAATCCATTTGCTAAATATTTACAGAGAATTCCTGATCCAAACCACTAGTCAACACCTTCTGCTCCTCGTTGGGATCGACACTCCTATTTATCAAAATTACTACGATACACCCCATATACTTGTGGGTCATCACTTCTTTATGCATTTACAACTTATATGACCAGGACGGCAATGCCAAAGGTAAGTCATATTCAGATCATTTGGTTTCAAACTTTTAACATTTATGTTATAAACCGACTCACCACCAGGATTCAAAATAAATAACCCGTCCTGGACTCGTGCAAAGCCGTGAAACATATCATTCAAATATAAAGAACAACCATTATTATTAATATTCTACTCATAGCCTTGCCTTATTAAACATGAAGCAGAAATAATGTTTCGACTGGGCACTGAAACATAATAACAATTATTTAATTCCACAATGAATCCAGAAGGTAAATAAAGTTGCATCATGCCGACTTCCAACACAGCAACTCTCGCTTTGTTGTCGACTCGGATATCAACGTCGCCTCGTGCTACGCTCCTAGTTCTTCCCAGTCCCTACAACGAGATGCAGATGTGAATAACTGGTCCCGTATCATATACCCAAGAACTATTAGGTGCATCATCAAGATAAATGTCTATAATATTGCAAACAAGTGTACCTGAGTCGGAAGTTATACCTCCACTCTTGGCTTTGTCAGCCAAATACTTGCTGCAGTTCCTCTTACAGTGGCCATCCGCCTTGCAGTAGAAGCAAGTGGATTCGACTGAAGGATATGGATTAGTCCCTGAGGAAGCGCTTGGGACCGGGTCCTAAGCCTTGCCTCCCGACTTAGCCTTCTTATTAGTCCAAGAACTTTTCTTGAATTTAGCCTTATTCTGCACCATCAACACTTGACTGGCGCCCTTCTTGAGATCCGCCTCTGCTTGCTTGAGCATCCCATGTAATTCAGTGAGATTCTTATCCATACAAGGCATGTGGTAGTTCGAAATGAACTGACCATACACACTAGGAAGAGAGTTTCGAATTATGTCCATAGTGAACTCTTCACTAATGGGGTAGCCAAGCCTCTCTAGAGACTGCACGTAACCAACTATTTTGATCACATGTGGACTCAGTGGATCACCATCCTTAAGCTTGCAACTCAGCAAAGCCTGAGAGACTTGATACCTCTCAGTCTTAGCATGAGCCTGGAACATACTTTTGAGGCTTTCGATCATATCGTAGGTCTCCACATTATCGAACTGCTTCTGCAAGTTCGATTCCATGTGAGCAATCATAAGACAGCTAATATCCATGGACTCATCCTTAGTCCGACGGTAGGCATTCGTGGCATTGATAGTCACATTCTCATCCAGCTCATATGGAAGTGGGTTATCTAGGCCATGGTCATGCTTTTCTTGTTTGAGAACAATTCTCACATTTCAATACCAGTTGGTAAAATTCGTGTCATTCAGTTTATCTTTCCCAAGGATGGTTATCAAAGCAAAACCGGATATCTAAGGGTGACTGTTACTTGGTGCCATGATCTACAACAGAAAAATATGCAAAATACTTAAGACATGTATTCATAAAAGAGCAAGCACATTAAACAATTTAATATTTATGCTCCCACTAGAACCAACTTCCCTCCGATGGCTACTTAGTGATTCAGGATCCTAGATAAGCAAGTTGGCTAGTGAGCTTTAGCATCACCGCTATCCGCCAAGTGATCTAGGTAGACAACTCCATGTCAATCGTATCTCATATGACTCCTGTTGGTCGGGTGGCATCTCATGCCCTAGCTCCCATTCAACTTTTCTCCGAGTCCCACAACCGTGGTGATAGACCCATCCAGCTTATCGTGTGTTTTTGCTATAAGATTCTGAATCGAACCCACCCAGTCGGAAACAATTGGCATCACCTCAATTTTATGAGCCTACTACCAAAAATGTCCAACTTGTGATGGTGCAAACACTAGCGGGAAAACTGACTAGACCTTCTTTGAGGGATTTAATTTTACCGACTATCTAATAGAGGTAAAACAGAGACATATCAATAATACAAAATAAAGCAATTATAATGTAAAATTGTATGGCTCTCTTCATGGTGATCTCCATCTCCACAAAGCCTGTAATCTGACTCGTGTCAACTCTTGTCACTTGTCGTCTTACTCCATGTTGCTGACTTGTACATCGACTTACATGCCATCCGGGTTCTCCAAACAGCTACACTAGCTTAGTAAAGTAAATTACATAGAGAATCTGACACGCAGGTCGTTATACAATAAAATGACAACACCTAGGCTCCAGCCAGCTGACAAAACCGTGATTCGCAGATCACATATGGATTACACACATACATCACATGCACATGAACTGTACCATTCACAACTTCATGCAAAAACAAGTTATGCATAGATACGCTATCTACCGGTGTTGTGAAACTCGCAACGACATCTAAGGCGCTACGATAGGGCGAAGCCGGCAGTCCTGAACATGGATATTTCCGAAAATGTAGATCTCATCTACATTTCGATCATGGATTTTCGATCATTGTTCCGACTCGATCAAACTCCTTTGATCTTCGACCACCGAATCTGGATTTACGTGTCACAGTCTACCCCGATGACGGAAACCGACCGGTAGGGGTATGTTGTTCCACGACCTCAGCAGTATGATCACGGAAATTAGATCTACCATTCCCCGAGTACAGTTGATCCAATCAACCTCATACAAAACCGATCCATCTCATATATCGACCACCCAAACAACACATAGATCCAATCTACAGCCAACCACATATCACATATGCGAGATTCGAGCCTAAAAACAAAAGCTACTGCTCTGATACCAATATTGGGTCACATAGAGATAAAACAAAACTTTTTCCACTAACATGGTGATCCTAAGATCTAGCTGAGGTAGAAGACCACGTGGATTAGCACTAGACGCGCGGTTGCGGATTACTAATGAAGCGCGTCAATTGATGCAGTGCAGTCCTCACGATCTGATCTGATCCCGGTCATCGTGGTGCTGATCGTACAACACCTCTGCTGGTATCCACACGTACGAGGAGGAGCGCCGGCGATGAACTGCTAGGTTTGTTACGGCGGCAGGAGTGCTATGGAGCTAGGGTTTCCAACGCATGAAATGACCTAACCGTCAACCCTGCTGGGTTTCTGTGCCCCACTATATATAGGGAGTGAAAGTGGTCTCGACTCACTTGTGTTCCATTCACTAAAGCCCACATTAGTCACCATGAGTTCGACTCACTAACTCAGTCCAAAATCTGGCTCTGATCCAACCCAACCAGATTTCTGGTTCAGATCCAATCCAAACTTGCTCCCGCTCTTAAGTATATGACCCCGCGGGCTCATGGCTACTTGGACACGATTGGAGTCCGACTCTCAATCGATCAGTCGATAGCGGCTCCTAGAAAGATGTGCCAACTCCCAAGTACCAAAGAGTCATGACGACATGACTTTTTAATGCGACTTACGTCCGAGTCTCTTTTGCCTCACGATATACCTTGCCGGACTATAGGAGAGTAATTGTCATCCCCTAAATAGTCCGACTCTCTTCTCGATCCGAGATAAGTGATTCATTCGACTAACTCTTTAGTCGACCGCCTCAATTAACACTTAATTGGGGTCGTGCATGGCCATGCTTTCTGAATCATATCCCACGAGAGGGCCAAGAGAATATCTCTCAAAGTGGAGAGGCAAAATCCCATCTTGGTTATTCACATCACGCAGCTTGATTCTCAGTCGACCCGAACTCTGCCTTTATAACTGCCTAGTTACGGATCAGCGTTTGATAGAACCTAAGTCGGTGATTCTCAACTCGGACTGTGCAACAACCTCAAGTCTAAGGATTACATTGATTGAGATATACAAATGACGACTTATTCGTTATACCTCAATATGGGTCAATCGGACTCACTAAACTCTTTAGCCGAATCTGTGTAAGTCGGAATAGCATTAGCATGCCCATGACAAGTGGAACCGAGTCATTTGTTGACTTTTACATTGGTCTAAGTTGTGTGTCCAGCACAACCTCAATGGCCAAGGATATTCAGTATGAACAACATGAGTGTATAGTTCCACAATCGAATCACATATTCAATGATATACAACAGATGCTCATAAAAAGACAACTTAATAACTTTATGAATACAGTGGAAATCACATCAAACATGATTACTTCTAGGGCATATTCCCAACAGCGTCGGCCTGGTGGAGATGCCCTTAGCTCTGAAGTTGTGAGTATAAACTCGTCCCCAATACACAAAATAAGAAAAGTAAAAAGACTCAACTTTACCAAGCAAAAATGTATTCTTATCTTCTATAGCCTTTCTTTTTCAGTCATTGGCGGCGGTTTTCTTGCAATTGATAGCTGAAAATTACTCCAAAACAGAGCACTATACTTTGATCGTTTACTTTACAAATGCCGCTTCATTTTCATCTTTCATTTTACTTTGCAAGTTTCCTCTACAGATACCGTAGATATAGCATTTTGTAAAAGAAACCCACTGTTTTGTACAGTACTTCATTTTGCCAAACATATAGGAGCACAGATGAATAATCGAGGCACCTTTTGTTTTGTAGAAGTGAAGAAAACGTCAGTAGTACAAGATTGTGCATGTTATACGGAAGAGGTCTTCAATGTGGGTTCGAAAGATTCACTTCGAGCCAAAAAAAAAAAAATCTATCGTTTATCCATGGTACAGGCATGCCCATTCATGCGCACATGACACATGTCCAAGAAAAATAAACTGTAAACAAGATAATGTACACGTTCCCGCATTACAAAACGTGGGCAATTGTGAAACATATTACACATGGAGTAGGATATGAACTCCGTGTGAACTGTATTTGCTACGATATTTTACGAGGATGAAACTAAAATGGTGTGGCCACCATCCGTTTAATCGTGTGTAGGCTAATTGCTCGTTTTGCTCTCTCATGTCTCACCTGCTTTTGCGTTTTACTACCCCTATTTCTGTTGTTTTTCCGATTTCCTGCTCTCCTCGACACATCTATAAATACTATGAGCAGCGGCTACAGTAGCCGCAAATCGCTAGTTACAATATGGCTTCCCAATGCTGTGAAGAAGTGCCTGATTGGAGTCCATACTCTCGACAAAATTGATAGCTGCGAGCGGAAGGAAGGCGGCGGGAGCACCTAGGGTTGTGTACCCCCTGTCGTGTCCGTCCTGTAGACGATGCCGGAGCGGCAACACTCCCCAGCGCCTCCTAGTCGAGTAAGGGCCCATGGGATCCCCTTCCACCCGATGCCCGGTAGAGGCAGGCCTTGCTCGCCCCCCGCTCTTCCTGCTCACCCTAGACCGTCGTTTGAGTCCATCCCATCCGCAGAGATGGTGGATGATGACATGAATTCAGAGTGTTCAAAGTCGTCAGTGGATCTAAGTGATTTTGCGGAGCTCGGTCGGAGGCACGAGGATCCGCTGGAGGAGAAAATCTTGGTGGAGGTCTCCATGTCGGCGTGGTGTGGTGAGGAAGCCACAAATCATCACGTGGTGGAGGCGTCCTTCAAGTCTCTGCACAAAGACCCGAAGAATCTCAAGTGTTGTCGCCAACGATGTCGAGCATCAGGCTCTAGGGCGAGCGGAGACGTCGATGATGACGATAGCGAGGCCAAGGCCCCACGGCTAATAACCAAGTAGTCAATGTCATATCCTCTGAGGAGGAAGATGTTTTTAGTTTAGTTAGTAAATTATAGTTAAGATGTATTAGTATGTATTGTTAATCTAGAACTCTTTGGTATCAAGCAATGGTACTGAAAAAGTTTGGTAAATCTTTGTCCAGACCCTTTTGCTATTACTAGATAGTCACTTTGTGCTTTGGTACTTTTCGAAAAAGATCTCACCCGATTTTACTCACATTGACGTGGGTAGTATTGGGATACTATACTATCGTGTGCACAAACGAGTCAAATTATTGCAATGACGATATGCCTGCCATTGCGAGAAAACATAATTGAACACAAACCAGTCATTGATAGCAACGACAATGTGCCTGCCATTGCAAGGAAACATAACTGAACAAACTATAACAACTCATAATCTTGCATACAGTTGCAATTTGCATGCGCTAGATCTTCTTCTTCGATGTTGATGGCCCTTCCGCTTCATCGTCATCATGGATCCTCTTCTTGCCGACAATATTCAGATTCTCCTCCTCCTCATCGTCAAAGGAGATGCACATGATCTCGTCGCCGCTGTCAGTGGTGTCGTCCGAGTCATCATCATGGCCATCATCGTCTTTAGTAGCGTCAGAGTCATCTGAGTCATCTTCCTCTCGGTGTTGCTCTTCCTCTGAGTTTGATACCAGGTTGCCATCATCGTCGTAGTAGTACATGGAATCGGGGTCAGAGGAGGAGTTGTCGTCGGAGTCCCCATGGTCATAGATAAACCAACGGTAGTCGTTGGTCTGTTCGGGGTCCTGGCTAGAGTTCTCGTCATCAGAGTCAAGATACTCTCTCCAATCAGGGGAACACATGGCTAGGCGGAGGAAGGGAACGAGATAGCAGTGTTGTTGAATTGCAGGGAGAGAGGTAGGCGACGACAATGAGAATGAAATGTACTCGTTGATGGCTGAGCGCGCATGGCCTTTTATTGCCCAGGAACCTAGGCTTTTATTGCCACATAAACCTTTTATTGCCTTCTATTATTGCCATATAATAATGATAAGCTTGAAATTGAAACCATTAATTATTTAATAAAGAATGTACAATTATCTGAGTTCTTCCTAAAAGTAATTATCGCACACAGTTTTGGGGAATAAATCCGTGTGCGTTAGATGGGCCCGTTAAGGGCTCGAGCGGCATCCACAATTTTCTTCAAATTGCATATGAGCGAAAACCAGATATGTCACACACATTTGCATTTTTGGAAATCTCAATAAATATACCGCACAAGCTTTTTTGTACAAAATCGGTGTGATAGATGGGCCCATTAGGGCCCATAATACTCAGCCTTACCAACTTTATTGTATATATAAGGGCCAATAGGATCTCGTCCTGCCTCACTACACTCAAGACAATGGTCACCCCTCTTTAGAAACCCTGGTTCCTAGAAAACTCACTTGGTTGGTGAGGAAGAAGCTATCTAGATTTCGAATTGCCATCTATGATGTAATGCCGATAATTTGCCTATTGATTTCTTATCTATTGCGCAGTGCCAATGCGCACGATCGAAGTTTGGTGGTGCAGCCAATAATACTGGTCAAGTCGGCTACTACTCTCCCTCGATTGTAGCCTCTACACGTCTGCTCCCAAAGGTGTGTATGTGATTGCCGTGAATGTTTTACTAATATTTATATTTTGGATCTACGGACCAAACACACTTGGCAAGATTAGATTCGTTAGAACATTGAGACATTAAGCCGTAGATGTACCTATTCTAGTTTTATAATACTCATATTTGCTTCAGTGTCTTCGACCAGATCGATGAGTTTGCTCCAATATATAATTGTGTTTGTCCGGATCTATGTGTTAGCTAGATATATCTTATTGTGTTCCACGGAATCTAGTTCTAGATATTTTTAATGTGTCTGGATGGATTGTCTTGCTAGATATTGCATTTTGTGATGTGTGCCAATCTCCTGTACATCTCACAAATGCTTGTCTGAGGCTTTCTTTATGATACGCTGTAAACGTATCTATAATTTTTGATGCTCCATGCTTATTTTACACCAACTGCTTTATGTTTTGCTTGCACTTCGTGGCATTTTTATGCATTTTTAGGAACTAACCTATTAACAAGATGCCACAGTGCCAGTTCCTCCTATTTTTTCCGACACGAAGACGGAGTCCAAAGCAGAGACGGAGGAGGGCACCGAGGTGGCCACACCATAGGGTGGCACGGGTCCCCCTGACCATGCCTGGTGTAGGCCCCTCGGGCATCCACCGACCTTGCCCCTTCGCCTATATAAACCCCCCGAGACAAAAACCCTAATCATCAGATCAGAAATCCATGAAAAATTCCACAGCGCCTCCGCCAACAAAGACAAGATTCGGGGGATAGAAGTTTCTATTTCGGCACCCTGCCGGGACAGGGAATTGCCCCTGGAGCCATCTCCATCAATTCCACCGATATCTCCATCGTCGTTGCTGACTCCCATGATGAGGAGGGGGTAGTTATCCCCCTAGGCTAAGGGCTCTACCGGTAGCTATGTGTTCAGCTCTCTCTCCATGGTGTGATCTTATTATGATCATGAGATTTGTAATATAGTTGAATAAGTTGATGTTAATCTTTGTCTATTATGCTAGTCAAGTGCTTTTATTAATGTGATCTCCGGAGACACCTTGTCCCACGTGTGTGAAGGTGACAGTGTGCGCACGGTATGTGGCTCTTAGGCTAAAGATTACAGAAATACTTATCATGAGTTATAATTTGAGTTGGATGTCTCTATGAAATTGTGGTGTTTTTGTGGAACCATCTAGTGCTCAAGGTAACAATATGGGGTTACCTAGTTGAAAATACGAACTTTAAGGTGTGATTTTATAGCCCTACGTGGTGAATTGGTGTTCATTATCAAACCGGAGAGTAGTTCAGGGTAGCATAGTGAAGAGAAGAAATTTATATGTTCAATAATATTATCCTTATTGAGAGTGTCCAGTAGTGAAAGTATAATCCCTAGGCCTTGTTTATAAGCATTGAAACACCGTTTATAACCAGTCCCGCTACATGTTTGCTTGCTGCCATTTTTCTTTCAGATTGCAATTACCACTTATAACCATCCATATTACTTGTATTTCACTGTCTCTTCGCCGAACTAGTGCACCTATACACCTGACAAGTGTATTGGGTGTGTTGGGGACACAAGAGACTTCTTGTATCTTAATTGCAGGGTTGATTGAGAGGGATACCTTTGACCTCTTCCTCCCTGATTTCGATAAACCTTGTGTGATCCACTTAAGGGAAACTTGCTGCTTTTCTACAAACCTCTGCACTTGGAGGCCCAACACTGTCTACAAGAATAGAAGCATGCGTAGATATCAAGCTCTTTTCTGGAACCGTCGCCAGGGAGGTAAGGTAAAAGGTAATCACATCCTATGGCTACTAAGCTATCTTCTAGTACTGTTGCTGGTGTGTGAGTGCTCGAAGATATTTCCTTTAGATTCTGCAATTATATCTTTTTGTTTCTTGTTTTTATTTTCACTAGTTAGGCTTAATGGAAAAAATATAGAGCTTTATAGTATTTTTCCTGAGTTAGAACCTGAAGTGTTTAAAGAGAAAAAAACCGATGGAACTCTCTTTGCATGCTAATGTTTCCATTGCTAATGCTATGGAAACATCTAAGCTTGGGGAAGCTAGTTTTTATGAAAACGATCTTTTTAGTTCCCCAGCTTTAGAGGAGAAAATTTGCTCTGATGATACTTTATCTCCCATATGTGGTAATTCTAACGATGCTTGTGATATTTTAAATCCACATACTGAAAGTGTCCCTTTTAAAATACATATGAAAATTGTTGAACGTGTTAAGAATAACTACTATTTTGAAGATGGAACTGTCCATCTTGGTGATCATTTACTCTTTATACATGAATTATGTGAGTTGTTCAGGTGTGAAGGTATTTCAATGGACCAAGTTAAGAGGAAGCTATTCTCTTTATCACTTAAGGACAAA
Source organism: Avena insularis (assembly GCA_023614405.1). Taxonomy (NCBI): domain Eukaryota; kingdom Viridiplantae; phylum Streptophyta; class Magnoliopsida; order Poales; family Poaceae; genus Avena; species Avena insularis. Next base: position 334,453,367 of record CM042689.1, on the reverse strand, counting down.
GCAAGGGAGTGGTATGAGCTACTAGATGATCCTCATCATTTGGAGTGGAAGGAACTTGAATCTCTCTTTTACTCTAAATTTTATCCTCCTCATGAAATTCATAAAGATATGAATTATATTTATAATTTTCATCCTCATGATGGAGAAAGTATTGCCCAAGCATAGGTGATATTGAAGTCACTAATGCTCAAATGTCCCATTCATGAGCTCTCCAGTAATATTGTTATTAATAATTTTATGCAAGGCTTTCAGGACATTACAAGGACTATCTAGATGCCTGTTTAGAGGGATCCTTCACAATTAAGAAGGTCAAAGCTAAGTGGGATCTTCTTGAAACAATTCAAAGGAATACCAAAGATTGGGATAACGACAAAGGTAAAGAACCAGGTATAAACTATGAGTATGATTGCATTAAGTTTTTTGCTGAAACTGCTGATTTTCAAGAGCTTAGTGCTAAATATGGTCTTGATCCTCAAATTCTTGTTAATTATTGTAGAGCCTTTGCTTCTCATACTAATGCTCCTAAAGAAAATTGGGACATGTATCATGAACCTTTTAAAAACGCTTGCATAGAAAATGAAATTGTTATTAATGATTGCAATAAACATGCTCAAACCTCTAAAAGTACTATTTCTTATAAGCATGTTAATTTTGTGGAGTACTTAGACCTTGTGAAAAGAATCAAATCGAAGAAGAATTTTGTATCCACAACAGGAATAAAAAACTAGAACATGGGATAGTGTTGGGGATATGCTATATGGGTATCCTCATAGCATGTCTCCTATCCGGATAACCCGGGTGGCCCACAGTTGGTAGCATGGCCCATGGCATGCTGGGCGGCCCAGTTAGATGGATCCAGAAGGGAGGCCCATGCCGGATAAAGGAAGGCTACGGTGGAGTCACCGACGTACCCGGAGCCTTGGAGTGCAAGACACGTAAGACTAGTAATAGACGGTGTAGGACTCTGTAACCTGTCCGACTAGGACTTTTCCCTGTAACCCTAGGACCTGGCGACTATATAAGTCGGGCCTATGGGAGCCTTTAGAGCACGACCAAGTAGCAATTAACATACACCTCGCACAGCGAACCTCTCTCTGTAACTCAGCGTATTGCCATTATAGTGATTTATAGCAGGAGTAGGATTCTGCCACCGTTGTGGGATCTGAACCTGGGTAAGCTGTGTTACCTCGTACCCGTCAACCGTCCGCCTTCCCCCACGTCTCTAAACACGCACTGTGAGGACCCCTTCATGGCGTACTCGTCGGCAATACCATGACAGATAGGGCTCTAAATGATCTTGGTGAAAATTGTATTTGCTACGATATTTTACGAGGAGGAAATTAAAATGGTGTGGCCACCATCCGTTCAACTTGTGTAGGCTAATTGCTCGTTTTGCTCTCTCATGTCCCACGTGTTTCCTACGCTGGAACATCTCGATGTGCTTTTGCATTTTACTACCCCTATTTCTATCGGTTTCTCGCTTTCCTGCTCTCCCTGATACATCTATAAATACTATGAGCATCGGCTATGGTAGCCGCAAATTGCTAGTTATAATATGCCTTCCCAATGCTGTGGAGAAGTACCTGATTAGAGTCCATAGTCTCGACAGAATTGACAGCTGCAAGCGAAAGGAAGGCGGCGGGAGCACCTAGGGTTGTGTACCCCCTGTCACATCCATCCCATAGACGATGTCGGAGCAGCAACACTCCCCAGCGCCTCCTGGTCGAGTAAGGGCCCATGGGATCCCCTTCCACTCGATGCCCGGTAGCGATAGACCTTGCTCGCCCCCCGCTCTTCCCGCTCACCGTAGACCGTCGTTTGAGTCCATCCCATCCGTAGAGATGGTGGATGATGACACGAATTCAGCTTGTTCAGAGTCGTTAGTGGATCTAAGTGATTTCGCGGAGCTCGGTCGGAGGCACGAGGATCCGCTGGAGGAGAAAATGTTGGTGGAGGTCTCCATCTCGGCGTGATGTGGTGAGGAAGCCACAGATCATCACGTGGTGGAGGCGTACTTCAAGTCTCTGCGCAAAGACCCGAAGAATCTCAAGTGTTGTCGTCAACGATGTCGAGCATCAGGCTCTAGGGCGAGCGGAGACGTCGATGATGACGATAGCGAGGCCAAGGCCCCACGGCTAATAACCAAGTAGTCAATGTCATATCCTCTAAGGAGGAAGATGTTTTTAGTTTAGTTAGTAAATTATAGTTAAGATGTATTAGTATGTATTGTTAATCTAGAACTCTTTGGTATCAAGCAATGGTACTGATTTTTTTTTGTAAATCTTTGTCCAGACCCTTTTTTCTATTACTAGATAGTCACTTTGTGCTTTGGTACTTTTCAAAAAAGATCTCACACGATTTTACTCACATTGACGTGGGTATTATTGGGATACTATACTATCGTGTGCACAAACGAGTCAAATTATTGCAATGACGATATGCCTGCCATTGCGAGAAAATATAATTGAACACAAACGAGTCATTGATAGCAACGACAATGTGCCTGCCATTGCAAGGAAACATAACTGAACAAACTATAATAACTCATAATCTTGCATACAGTTGCAATTTGCATGCGCTAGTTCTTCTTCTTCGATGTTGATGGCCCTTCCGCTTCATCGTCATCATGGCTCCTCTTCTTGCCGACAATATTCAGATTCTCCTCCTCCTCATCGTCAGAGGACATGCACATGATCTCGTCGCCGCTGTCAGTGGTGTCGTCCGAGTCATCATCATGGCCATCATCGTCTTTAGCAGCGTTAGAGTTTTCTGAGTCATCTTCCTCTTGTTGTTGCTCTTCCTCCGAGTTCGATACCAGGTTGCCATCATCGTTGTAGTAGTACATGGAATCGGGGTCAGAGGAGGAGTTGTCGTCGGAGTCCCCATGGTCATAGATAATCCAGCGATAGTCGTTGGTCTGTTCGGGGTCCTGGCTAGAGTTCTCGTCATCAGAGTCAAGGTACTCTCTCCAATCAGGGGAACACATGGCTAGGAGGAGGAAGGGAACGAGATAGCAGTGTTGTTGAATTGCAGGGAGAGAGGTAGGCGACGACAATGGGAATGAAATGTACTCGTTGATGGCTGAGCGCGCATGGCCTTTTATTGCCCTGGAACCTAGGCTTTTATTGCCATATAAACCTTTTATTGCCTTCTATTATTGCCATATAATAATTATGAGCTTGAAATTGAAACCATTAATTATTTAATAAAGAATGTACAATTATCTGAGTTCTTCCTAAAAGTAATTATCGCACACGGTTTTGGGGAATAAATCTGTGTGCGTTAGATGGGCCCGTTAAGGGCTCGAGCGGTATCCACAATTTTCTTCAAATTGCATATGAACGGAAACCAGATATGTCGGCACACATTTGCATTTTTGGAAATCTCAATAAATATACCACACATGCTTTTTTGTACAAAATCGGTGTGATAGATGGGCCCATTAGGGCCCATAATACTCAGCCTTACCAAATTTATTGTATATATAAGGGCCAATAGGATCTTGTCATGCCTCACTACACTCGACAATCGTCACCCCTCTTTAGAAACCCTGGTTCCTAGAAAACTCACCCGGTTGGTGAGGAAGAAACTATCTAGATTTCGAATTGCCATCTACGATGTAATGCCAATGATCTGCCTATTGATTTCTTATCTATTGCGCAGTGCCAATGCGCACGATCGAAGTTTGGTGGTGCAGCCAATAATACCGGACAAGCCGGCTACTACTCTCCCTCAATTGTAGCCTCTACACGTCTGCTCCCAAAGGTGTGTATGTGATTGCCGTGAATGTTTTACTAATATTTATATTTTGGATCTACGGACCAAACACACTTAGCAATATTAGATTCGTTATAACATTGAGACATTAAGCCGTAGATGTACCTATTCTAATTTTATAATACTCATATTTGCTTCAGTGTCTTCGACTAGATCGATGAGTTTGCTCCAATATCTTATTGTGTTTGTCCGGATCTATGTGTTAGCTAGATATATCTTATTGTGTTCCACCGAATCTAGTTCTAGATATTTTTAATGTGTCTGGATGGATTGTCTTGCTAGATATTGCATTTTGTGATGTGTGCCAATCTCTTGTACATCTCACAAATGCTTGTCTGAGGCTTGCTTTATGATACGTTGCAAACGTATCTATAATTTTTTATGCTCCATGCTTGTTTTACACCAATTGCTTTATGTTTTGCTTGCACTTCGTGGCATTTTTATGCATTTTTAGGAACTAACCTATTAACAAGATGCCACAGTGCCAGTTCCTCCTATTTTTTCCGACACGAATACAGAGTCCAAAGCAGAGACGGAGAAGGGCACCGAGGTGGCCACACCATAGGGTGGCACGGGTCCCCCCTGGCCGCGCCTGGTGTAGGACCCTCGGGCATCCACCGACCTCGCCCCTTCGCATATATAACCCCCCCGAGACAAAAACCCTAATCATCATATCAGAAATCCATGAAAAGTTCCACAGCGTCGCCGCCACCGAAGACGAGATTCGGGGGATAGCAGTTTCTATTCCGGCTCCGTGCCGGGACAGGGAATTGCCCCCGGAGCCATCTCCATCAATTCCACCGCCATCTCCATCGCCGTTGCTGACTCCCATGATGAGGAGGGAGTAGTTATCCCCCTAGGCTAAGGGCTCTACCGGTAGCTATGTGTTCATCTCTCTCTCCATGGTGTGATCTTATTATGATCATGAGCTTTGTAATATAGTTGAATAAGTTGATGTTAATCTTTGTCTATTATGCTAGTCAAGTGCTTTTATTAATGTGATCTCCGGAGACACCTTGTCCCACGTGTGTGAAGGTGACAGTGTGCGCACCGTGTGTGGCTCTTAGGCTAAAGATTACAGAAATACTTATCTTGAGTTATAATTTGAGTTGAATGTCTCTATGAAATTGTGGTGTTTGTCTGGAACCATCTAGCGCTCAAGGTAACAATGTGGGGTTACCTAGTTGGGAATGCGAACTTTAAGGTGTGCTTTTATAGCCCTACGCGGTGAATTGGTGTTCATTATCAAACCGGGGAGTAGTTCAGGGTAGCATAGTGAAGAGAAGATATTTATATGTTCAATAATGTTATCCTTATTGAGAGTGTCCACTAGTGAAAGTATGATCCCTAGGCCTTGTTTCTAAGCATTGAAACACCCTTTACAACTAGTCCCGCTACATGTTTGCTTGCTGCCATTTTTATTTCAGATTGCAATTACCACTTATAACCATCCATATTACTTGTATTTCACTATCTGTTCGCCGAGCTAGTGCACCTATACACCTGACAAGTGTATTGGGTGTGTTGGGGACACAAGAGACTTTTTGTATCTTAATTGCAGGGTTGCTTGAGAGGGATACCTTTGACCTCTTCCTCCCTGAGTTCGATAAACCTTGGGTGATCCACTTAAGGGAAACTTACTGATGTTCTACAAACCTCTACACTTGGAGGCCCAACACTGTCTACAAGAATAGAAGCGTACATAGACATCACTTTACCATGGACAACTATGGTGATGTATGGATTTGCACATGAGCAGTTGATGTTCTTTGAGGCACCGATGACCGGGGATATTAGGCCGAGAGTTGAGAACAGCTGGATGGAGTGGGTGACAATTCAAGGTGGTACAATGACCATCCTGAGATTGTCTCACATCTTTAATGAATAGTGTCTAATGAGCATTACCAACGGAATTTTCGTGAAATCAAGAGAAAAATGCCTACCTAGCGAATTTTCAAGGTAAGGAGGTTCATGGTGCAGCCTGCATGGTTTCTTGAGAAGGTTTGGGTCTTAGTACATGATTTGCCATAGATGCTTTGGATAACTACCTAGCTTTATGAGAAATTGGTATCTTTTTTGGCAAAATCTGGATATTGATATGTCTTACACTAGACAGAATAATGTGGTGTGTATCAATGTTGTGTGCCTTGATCCTAGCCTTATCCCCGATAATATGGATATTTTGCTTAAGGGAGATTTCTTTAAGATCCGTTTTAAGGTGGAGGGATGCCTCTACCTCCCCAAATTCAGGATGTCAACATGAATGACATTGAAAAAGATGGAGATGACAATGATCATGGCGCTGATAATGTAAACATGGAGAGACAGAACCTAAGAAATGAAGGGGATACTAGGATTTCTAATGATGCCAATATGGAGGAGAATGGTGATGCGATTCTTGAGGATAGGGGTGCACCATCACATTGTCGAGCTAACATTGAGCAACAACATATTCTTACCTTTGGCTCATTCACAATGGCGTACTCTGTACATGAGGATGATTGGAGTGTGAGATCTTCCCCTGGTATGCTTATGCCAAATTATAAGGCCACTGTTTTTTTGCCTAAAGGTATCATTGAAAAAATAACGCTCACACAATTCCATTTCATCAACTTCATTACTATCATATGATAACCATCAAGGTTCTTATTTTCATCATCGTATATAGCGTCGATGAATGGCAAGCAGGTCTTGGATGAGGACGAGGTGATTGCTTCACTTACAGCACCACAACTACCATGTTCTGCCAAACCCGCTGCCGGCTCCCCGCGATAACCTACCTAGGGTCCACGATAGCTTGCTGAGGTGTTACGGTAGCCCGCCGAGCTACCACGACAACGCACCAAGCCAATGCAGCATCCTGCCGTGCCAATTACTAGGGGCACTTCCACCTCTCCCAAAATCCTAGGTGGGGTTTGAAGGAGATATGCCCTAGAGGCAAATAATAAATGTGTTTTTATCATATCTCAATTAGATTATGATAGTTTTATACTATGTTATAACTATATCAAGCAGAATATTGATACAGGTGTGGTATGTAAACACACCAAATCCCTAGTATCCTCTATGTATGCTAGTTCGTTGGGCAACCAATGATCAAGGTTTCCTAATCATGGATAATTTATGCCAGTTGACAATGAGATCATCACATTGATGAATATCGTGATGGATATTACCCCATATAATTATTACAACACGATCAAATCACATAGTTCATCATTGCAATAGTTAGAAACGAAGTATCATTTTCCTTTGACCATGAGATCATGTTTAATCATTGTAACCTGCAGCTGCTTAGACTACATCAATCGCAACACCGTAACAGGGTGATCATAAAGGTGTATGTTGGGTATTCCAAAGGGACATGTAAAGGCGCATGCATCAATATAGGGATTTGTTATCCCACATTACGGGGAGATACACTAGGTCCACTCAGTGAAATTATATCCATAAGTTGCGTAGCATGTGGCTAGATCATGCAGATGGAATATCACGGGAACGAGTAAAATCTACACTTATCGGTAACAATATTGAACAATGTATCGGATATCAATGATCAAATCTCGTACAAGTCAGGTATCAAAGTAACAAAGGTAATTGAACTCAGCGTTTATGGTTCAAACAACATTGAAATCATGGAATGCACAGGGGTCATTATGGGCATCCCAGTCCTGCTATTGATCATTGATATGAGAGGTGTCTCGATCGTGTCTATGATATTCTTGAACCATAGGGTAACACGCTTTAGGGTTTGACGATGCTTGGAGATCGTTTTGGATTTATCAGAATCATGGAAAGAAAGAGATAAGAAAATCAGAAGCGTTTCAAGAGAGAACCAGAATTGTTCTGGGAGGTTCCGAAAGAGTTCAGATTGAACCGAAAGGTGTTTCGGGTCAAGGAGAATTTAATAATACGTATTTTCTATTAATAATTGGAATTAATATTAAATTACATTTTAATGGGGCAACTTTCCCTAATGGGCCAAATCCTAGAGGGAAAATCCCCAAAGGGAAGGCGACACTTGCGGCAGCCGCCGCTGCATGGGCTAGGCGTGGGTGGGGCCACCCCACCACTAGCCTCCATGGGATGCACGCGGGGCCACCGAGGCTTCCCGGACTTTCCTCCCTATGGCGCGTGCCTCCCACCTCTCCTTGGGTTTAGTCTCAACACGGGACCTTAAAGAAGGCGGTGGCCTATTTTCCCCTATATATAGATGTCTATATGGGTGGGAAAAACACACCAAATATTCTCTAAGGCATTTTTATTAGGGAATCTCTCTCTCTCTCTCTCTCTCTCTCTCTCTCTCTTCTGTCTTCTCTTCTCTCTTACAACTGTAGTCCTAAGTAAGGACTATGCATGTAATGGACTACCTCACTGCGGTACGTCATTGTGCTACGGTGATTTCGACCAGAAGATTTACTTCCACATCTCGGATAGATCAGGGAGACCGTGAGTCTTCATCAAGCAGCAAACGTGTGTGATACCTCGGGGGTGCTGCCACTTGTGGCACTAGGAGTTGCCATGCTAGAACCAGAAGGTGACGTGCAAGGATGTTCACGACCTTGAGGCTAGTTCGAGTACGACTACATCATCCATGTTCCTGTGTGAGCATTAAGCGCTTTTGGTCTACAAGGGTATGTTACCGAAGTCTCTCTCTGTTACAACATTACTCCTAAATAGATCTTGGACTTATGGTGTTGCGCTAGTCAAGATTTTTTTTGTTTTCTGCTATGAACCCCTTTAGTGGTATCAAATCCAATCTATGCATAGTATGCTTGTATGGATAGAACACATGCTGAATGTGGGCATTAATCATATAGTCGTTACCTGATGACCCACAAGTATAGGGGATCGCAACAGCCTTCGCGGGTAGTATTACCCAATTTATTGATTCGACACAAGGGGAGCCAAAGAATACTTGCAAGCCTCAATAACTAAGTTGTCAGTTTAGCTACACTTGGAAATAGTTCTTGCTCATATAAGTTTATCAGTAGCAATAGTAAAGCAACAACAATAGTGAAACAATAGCAATAGTAACAGTAACGGTAACAATGGGATTCGAGTGCGGTAGGCATAGGGATGGATGGACGGGTGTTCCATGGACGAGTCTAAACATGTAACTTCAAGATCTAGGGTATTGCAGATAAATAATAACAAGCATCCAAGTACTAAACAATCCTAGGCATTTGCTCCAAATATAGTCATACGTGCTCGCAATGAGAACTTGCACAACATCTTCTGTCCAGCCAGCCCATGGCAGCGGGGCCTCTAGGGAACTACTGGCAATTAAGGTGCTCCTTTTAATAGAGCATCGGAGCAAAGCATTAACACTTCGTGAACAAATGTGATCCTCACACCACAGCCATCCCCTCCGGTTGTCCCAATTATTGTCACTTTGGGGCATTTGGATCCGGACAATGATATGTGTACATAACTTGTAGATAAGATCACAAACAATACAATCATAATGATTCAATAATAAGTTCAGATCTGAGATCATGGCACTCGGGCCCTAGTGACAAGCATTAAGCACAACAAGTTGCAACAAAGTCAAATAGCACTAATAGAGATACTAGGCACTATGCCCTAACAGATCTTATTTAATTACATGATAGAACTCATCCAATCCCTACCATCCCCAAGCCTACAGCGGGGGATTACTCACTCATGGATGAGGGAAACATCGGTGGTTGATGGAGATGCGTTGGTGATGACGATGATCCTCTCCAAATTCCTCATCCCGACAGGGTGCCAGAATGGAGTTTCTGGATTCGAATCTTGGTTTTTGGTGGTGACGGTGGAGCGGAACTCTTTCTAGAAAACTCTCAAACCCCCCTCGGTTTTTAGGTCGAAAGACAACTTATAAGCACAGAGGGAGACCAAGGGGGTGCCTTGGGTGGCTGCTGGTAGGCCCTACTGGTGGGTGGTGCGCCCCTGTGCCTCCTCTCCATCTCGTCTTCTAGCTCCGTGGATCTTCTAGTGAAATATAATTTTTGGCATATTTTCCGGGATTTTTCCGGATAGTTGATTTTCTGCACAAAAACAAGACACCAAGGTAGTTCTTCTAAAAACAGCGTCAGTCCATGTTAATTGTATCCAAATCACACAAGTTTAGAGAAGAAACAATAACAAAGTGTTCGAGAAAGTAGATACGTTTTGGACGTATCATTACCCTCCCACGTGTACTTGTTTATATCACGACACTGTTTGATGAAGCGACCCGAACCAACCTTACCCGTAATCTTATGCGAGACTAGTTCCACGCTAAACATATAGCTTGTACCGTATAAGTGCCTAGCGGGTGTATGTCTCGCTTAGAGTAGTTGATATAGCATTTACAACAGAGGGCCCCGAGAGGGGTGTCATAGAGACAACTATTTGATCAATGTTGTGGTTGAAAGTTTGTAGGTAGAAACGATTCTATCATGAAATCCCTATTAGCCATATAAAACTTGCAATAGATAAAGTAGAGGCCTCTAACTTTATGTTGCAGTGGGCATGTGATGTGATATGGTTACGGTCGTGATCAAGGTAAAAGTAGTTTACTTTCATGTTGCTGATTTGTATTAGTAGTCATTATTATGATGAACGACAAAATTGGTGGCGTCGTGGACCTAGCGCCGTACTGGTGGCAAGACGGAGATCATGCTGAAGCACCAGATGGAGATCAAGGAGCAAGAATAAAAAACCATATCATGTCACATATAAATTGCATGTGATGTTAATTCTTGTGTGCATCTTACTGATTGCTTGTATTAGATACACAACATTATTATTAAATAAGATGATCCCCATATTAATACCAACTATAGTGTTCTTCCTTTAGTGTGTGCCACCAATAAATTCCATCATTGTGGAGCAGACCATGATAATCGGGTTCAAACACATCGATGTTCTCATACGGTGGGTGTAAGCCATGTATGCACTGCAAATACACTAAGATTGAATTGGTGAGACTAGCATGTATAGACATGGCCTCGAAACACAAGAAATAGAAATATTGAGCATGCGTCACATGAATTATGTGATCGACATTGTAATGTCCACCCTTGCAGCTATGTCATCGGTCGTGATGATTGATGAGTCCATTTTTTAAGCATATTTATCTTATGTTTTTGCATAAGTATAGTTAGAATTTTGGTATTTTATGGTGCTCGCGTGCACCTTTTACCCTTGCTTCAACATGATCCAGAATTATTATGTATTTTGTGCATATTGAAGGGAATATGCCCGAGAGGCAATAATAAAAGTTATTATCTTATTCGTTGTTTATGATAAATGTTTATTTTGCATGCTATAATTGTATTAATCGAAAACATTAATACATGTGTGTTTAATAAACAAATAAAAAGTTCCTAGTTATGCCTCTCGTATAAACTAGCTCGTTGATTAACAAGATGATCAAGGTTTCCTGATCATGGACATTGGATGTTAATAACGAGGTCACAACATTGGTGGAATGATGCAATGAACATTCATCCAAAGTATAGTAATACGATCAAAGTCATTATGTTTAAATTGCTATAACATTGTTACAAGTAAATTTAGTCATCACTAACACAGGAAGAGTAACTTGATAACATCAAACGTCACATCGTAATAGGGTGACTATAAAGGTGGGTTCAGATACTCTGATAGTGTTATGTAGAGGCTCATGGATCAAGAGTGGGATTTGTCCATCTCGATGGCGGAGAGATATACTCTAGGCCCTCTCGGTGATATCACATTGATATAGCTCGCAAGCAAGTGATGGAGATCACTAGAATGTTATATCACGGGAATGATAAAAGAGTACACATCGGTAACAAGATCAAACTAGGTATAGGGATACCGATGATCGAATCTCGGACATGTAAAATATCGTGAGACAAAGGGATTCGGTTACAATGTTAAAGGCTCACACGATCATAAGAAGTCATCGTTGAATGTGTGGGAGTCAGTACGGGTCTCCAGGTACCGCTACTAATTATTGTTCGGAGAGGGGTCTCGATCATGTCTGTATTATTTGCGAACCATAGGGTGACACACTTAAGGGATACCAACACCATTTGGATCAAATAAGATGCCAGAGAAAGAAAAAGAAAGCGCTAGAATTATTTCAATGGAAACCATAATTGTTTTGGGTGAAATTGTCGAAACTAGTTCTACATGTGAAATTGAAATGTTGCAAGGGGTTTTATGTGGATGTATGTTAATTAATGTAATTAAAAAAATTCTGAATAAAATAAATAAAAGATTTTTATTAAATGTGAGCTTGCATTAAATTTGGTGGAAATTTAATAGAGGTGACTGGAATTTTGAGTGGGGGCTTTTTATGGGAGTGGGAGCTCCACCCACATGAATGTGGAAGAGGTGGGGGCACCTGATGACTGCAAGTGCACAGATCGGTTGTACCTAGTTTTGAAATAAAGATATTGATCCCACAGGGAGCAAGAGTCTGAAGTCTAAGAATTTTTGAAATAAATACTGAAACTAGAAATGCTAAATAAAGTTCTAAGTGACAAGATAAAATGCGAGTATTTCGTAAAAAGGTGTTTTGGGGGCTTTTTGGTATAAGAGAACAATGAGTAAAGTAAATAAAACTGAATACAGAAAATAAGTATCGCGTATGTAAAAGAGATTTGAAAAATAGTGGGAAAAAGTGTTCTCAGGGATTAGCGGATACACCAGTAGCATTATAAAGGGCTAAGGTAAAGATTATTATCATGAACATTCTCAAATATGTATGTGTGGGAGGAACTCTGTATTTGGACAAAGAGGCAGCCACCACTGCTCAAATCATCCTCATAACCATAGCAGATAGCAATCAACATCAATTGAATTACTGCGCTATTAAGGGACATAATCCCGCAAGACATATCCCATGGCATGGATAGTGTTTTGTGAGTTTCCTCGATTCTCAAGTTGATACGTAAGGAGTGTCAATAGCTTTATAGTCACTATAAGTCCTAACATCCCTCCGTCTACCAACAAGTAGTTCCCTACATCAAGTGCCCACAAGAGGCAAATATTAAGAGGTCGACTTCTCCCAACATCAATATGTAGACAATCTAACACATGGTCACAGCGATGAATATTATAATAAACTTTATCTTGTTTCAATCTCATGCTAGGGTTTCTCTATCTCCCTAAGAACTAATGATCTACTCAGACATGGAGGCAATCAACATCATGGTAAAAGTAATGGAATCTATCATAGATGAATAGTACTTGTATAAATCCACAACGAGTACGGGAATTACAACAAGATCTAGACAAGATGTAGATGGGATGGATGGAGATGGTGGTGATGCAGGAGTTGATGATGAAGATCGATGCCTTAGCCTCCCAGATCTGCATAGGGCGAAGATGAATCCCTGGTGGATGAGTTCCCCCTCCAAATGCCTTCCGGAGGTTAGGTTTCGGTGATTTCTGGGTGTTCTGTATGTCGTCTCTCTGATCCAATTGCACGGGGTGAAACTATTTGAGGACGCGGAGGCGACGCCAACCATACGGCGGCGACCCGTATAGTTGGTCGTTAACCCGTCTGCCTCCTTTGCTCGCTTCGGGTTTTCTTCTGATATTATTAATATTTTCCAAATAAGCAATTTACATAGTTTTTGGCTCCTTTTCACTCCAATATAACTGGTATAATAATTGTGTCCATCGATCCATCATCTGTCCTAATCTTGGTGAAAATAAACATAAAAAGTTCATGCGAACGCCGTAAAATACCAAGATCCTACATCTACAATGCAAAATAATAATCTAAAACATGATGCAAATATGCACTCATCAACTTCCCCTAGTGTTCATTTTTGGATCATGTAAAACCTTTATGCACAAGCTTTGCGATTGCACTTGTGAAAATTCCGCCTATGGGCGTTAGCTTAAGTTTTCTGGTCTACACGTTCTTTGTCGTTTTTATGTGGATTCTGGAGTAGTGACTTTCGTCACTTATTGTCGGCGATTTTGTGCTTAGGTTATTGACGGTGCCATTGGGCATCATCACCTAAGCGCATGGTTCCGACAACGAGTCTTCCGACTCACGAAAAGTCAAGCATAAGAACCAAAGTAATGGATAAGCCAGAACTTGCTTAAAACAATATATACATGCTGGAAACTAATTCTTGAGCAGCAGGAAATAACAACCATTGTTTTCCGCCTTAAGTTACATCAACAAGTTTTTCCCGCATATGTACCAAAGGTGAAACAAATATTACAAAGTTGTTCTTCACTCCTTCGGCGCAGGTGACTTGGAAGCAGCATCATCACCAGCCGGAGAACCACCCTCGAAGTCGGCGTTGTGGTGGGACTCAGAGGAACCTTGGTTGACGCTGTCGATGATGTTCATGGTCACGAAGACGTCGACGTCCACCAACTCGGCAACTCTGGTGTCATAGCCCGCGAGTGACGACAAGATGTCTTCATGGTTATCTCTTTGCCATCATCGTCAACGTTGGGAATGCCAGAGGTCACCGTGTCGATGTCGGCATCTTCATAGGGTCCCTTCACCATTGACAGCGCCATCCTTGCGCCAGCCCGTGCACATGAAGCTTTCCAGCTTGTGATACGCTCGGGGGCTCGGCGCAGAATCTCCGAGTACTTCACCACGGAGTCTGATGCCTTGATGTTTATCTGGAGGGGCTTGGCGATCTCCTTGGCTTGCGTTATGGCAGTGTTGATGAAGTTGCCGGCAAGAACCATGCATTCCTTGGCTGGAGGAGGTGATCAGGTTAAACCCATAGGAGCTGCAAATTCCGACAAGGAGCACGTGAGTTCAACAATTCAAAGTATCCAGACTACAGAAATCCAAGACGGAGAAAAATTACTGAAGATGCTGGCCTCAGCTTTCTAGAGGGTGTCCACCAAGGATTCTTTCTCTTGTTGGAGGAGCTTATACGCCTCGCTATGGCGTTGATTTTGCTCATCGTCAGCTTGCTTCTGATCTTTTAAGATTGCAATCTCCTCCTTCAAGCGATTGATTTCCTCGGTGGGGGAGTCCTGCAGGACCTTCATCGACTCCTCATGCATTTTCAGCATGTCCTTCCTCTCCTGCTTAACAATTTTTTTCTCGCTATCCAGCTCTTGAATGTGCTTGGATTGCTCGACAATATTCTTGGCCTTGGCGATGGTTTCTGCAAGTCGGAGAAATAAAAGTACACAGTGAGTACTCGGAGAATATGGGCACAATACCAAGTCCGAATGCGAAAAAGAAAACAAACGCTTGCTCTTGGTGATCTGTTCCTTCAAGAAGGCAGTTTTACCCTTTTCAGCTTCCAAGTCTGCGCGCATCTTCTAGTACTTGTCATTGGCCATGCCCCTCCGAGCACTCTCATTCTGTGGAGAAAAGTTCAAAGTTAAAACGTTGTTTGGTCTTCTTGGAGCATCTAGACGGAAATTTTCCACCTAGACGCTCGGGGGCTACAGCGAGAATTTTTGACTTAGTAATATGCTTAGCTTTTCTTTAAGCATCTAGTCGGAACTAATTCAGTTCTCGATTAGAGGCTTGGGGGATACAGTATAAAGTTTTTTAACTCGGATATATGCTTAGCTTTTCTTTAAGCATCTAGTCGGAACTAATTCAGTTATAACTAGAACCTTGGGGGCTACAGTATGGAAATTTATAAACACTGCGTATGCTACTCTTAAAGCATCTAGTCGGAACATTTCATTCCATCTACATGCTTGGGGGCTACAGTGGGAGTTTTTTCTAACTTAGTCACTCTTAGAGCATATAGATGCAAAAACCTATGGTTTTTCTGTCTACATCCTCGGGGGATACAGTGGTATACTCATATGAAATGCAAAAGGCAAAGAAAACTTACAAGTGCGGTGATCTTGAGGTTCATAGCACCCTCGGCTAGCAGCTTGGCAAAGGATTCGCTGTTTCCTTGCAAGATTTCTGCTTGCCGGCGGAGCTCCTCTAGACCGCATGTCAGAGATGTCAGCGTCGCACCAGGGACCAAAGCAGTGCTACCCGGTGTAAGTACCGGATAAACTATCTTTGGATAGGCTATGGTTTTCTTGGGTGCGGGGGCGCCACCAACGGCAGAGGTGCCTGCTTCCACCACCGCCTTATCGCCACCGATGGCATCCTTAGCCGGAGCTTCATCCATTTGGTGGGCGGCACTCTCTTGCGTCACCTGCTCGTCGACGACTGCAACCTCGGTAGAAGCACCTGAATCCACTTCCATGGCGGAAGGGACAGATGCCTCCTTAGCTTGTGAGCTTATCGGGGAAGACGAAGGCTTGACGGAGGGAGTGGTAGGGCGATGGCGGGAGATGCATCGCGATGCAACATGTCCTTGATAGTTCTAGAAGCCCCCAATTTGGAGGTCTTCTTGAGGCTGGTCGTGGCTTTCTTCCTGAAACGTGCAAAATGCATAAGTACAGGAGCAAGACAGATAAATAGACAATGTCGAAGGAAGAGAAGCTTACACAAGTGGGGGTGCTTTGGCAAAGGGGATCCCAGTAACTTTTCTCTTTTCGCCTCCTGGCGGTAAGTAGTCTTCTTGGAGGCTCCACCTGCCTTTCTTCTTCTTGCCTCCGCTTGCGATCAGAGGTGGAGCTCTTCCGCTTTCGCGCCAACGGAGCCTCGTCGTCGGACACGACCGTGACTTCCTTCATCTTTGGATCATAGATTTGGGCAGTCAGGTTGCCCTCCTCTAGATCGCTAAGCTGTTAAGTGAGAAGTCATCGTGTTAGATAAGATGACACTTGCAAGACGGAAGAACTGGAGTATATGTCGTATACGGAAAATAAATACCTACCTTTGGGCACTTGCCGTCTATGAACATGTCATAGGTGATGGTGAAGCCACGCTTCTTATCCTTCA
This sequence comes from Avena insularis, assembly GCA_023614405.1. Taxonomy (NCBI): domain Eukaryota; kingdom Viridiplantae; phylum Streptophyta; class Magnoliopsida; order Poales; family Poaceae; genus Avena; species Avena insularis. Next base: position 334,436,773 of record CM042689.1, on the reverse strand, counting down.
CCTTGATGATGTCCTTAAGGCAGAGCTTGACGGAGTCGCTCGAGAAGTTGTCCACGGAGATGCGGAGGTTATCCCTTCTGTCGCTGGTATACTCATGCATGAGCTTCGCGCGGTGCTGCAGAGGTTGGATTAGCCTGATGAACCAGCACATGGCTAGGTCCAAACCGGTCAAACCCGTCTCTACGAACCATTATATCCGCCTTATGGCGCGGGAAGCATCAAGGTGGGAGGGAAGGGAGGCCTGGGATCTCCATGACGAGGCTTCAGCGGCGGCTCCGTCAACGAAGTCTGGGTACGTTAATTGTCGGCCAGCGAGAGGGATGTCTGGGCTGTATAAGTACGTCTGTTGCCAATTTTTGCAGGACTCGTGGCCAACGATGTCGGGGAACCGCTGGCCAGGTCGAATCTTGAAGCTTATGGTGCCGCACTTCCTGAGTTCTCCTTGCTATGTCCGGTTTCACGTTTGACGGTGAAGAAGTACACAAATAGGTCTAACCTAGGCCTTATCCCTAAGTATCCCTCGCAGAGCGCCGCATAGTTGCTAAGCACTAAGATACTATTGGGGGAAAGATTCTGGGGCTGGACTCTATAGTGATTCAAGATGGAGAGTAAGAAGTTGGAGATGGGTAGGGATACGCCACGTACCAGTTGGGCTTTGAGGTACACCTTTTCTCCGGCTTGGGGAGAAGGTGTAACCTCGCCGGCCGGTGCCGCCCGCCAGGCGATCCCCCCTCCGTCGCAGGAAGGTAGCCTTCGGCGATCATCTCTTGGATATCACGGTCTGTGATATCTGAGCCGCGCCAGTCGCCCTTGTGCGAGTATGGCTCCTCCTTCAATGGCTCCAGCGCCGCCATATTAAGGTCACCGCCGGCGGACTCGATAACCACCGATGCGGGGATGACTAGGCCCTCCGGAGGCACGACAATGGAGCTCGCTGGCTTCGCCGCGGCTTCGTTTGACACCGCCATGGAGGGAGAGGTGTTGCTGCTGGCCATGGAGTGAGGTTGGGTGTGACTGGTGCGGATAGGAGGCTAGGGTTTTTTCGCGAGTTAGGCGCGGAGATCTCGAGGGGGGCGCGCTGGAGGAAGAAGATGATGCGAGGAGAATGAGGTAAAAGTGGAAATTCCACCGCGGTTACTATTTATCATCTCCAGCGTCAAGATTCATGCAACTTGATCGGAAGGTTGCCGTGTAGGCAACGTGTTCGCGAACGTGCGCGGAAATTTCACCACGTCTCCAACCGTCGCCGCCAACGGTTCATATCGCTCACACGGGAAAATCGGACATTATTGCATTCTCTGTATGTGTGAGTTACGAGGCGTCGCTGACCTAAGCCTACGTCATCCTAGCTGGCATAGGCAGATGAGCCGTCACATCGAAAGATTCCGGCATGGACGGATCCAGTCCGGCTACAGAAGAGTACGATGGAAGATTTAGCATTTCTCCGACTTACATATTGAAGACGGAGAAAACCTTGCAGGGTTCTTTGCGAGGACTACAAGATATTGCTGGACGATTTGCCGACATCCATCTAGATGGAGCATTCCACACGAAGAGGCAAGGCAGTGCAAGATCTCGGAGTTCTCTGGGGGCTACTGTTGGGGATATGCTATATGGGTGTCCTCATAGCATGTCACCTATCCGGATAACCCGGGTGGCCCATAGTTGGTAGCATGGCCTATGTCCTACTGGGTGGCCCAGTTAGATGGATCCAGAAGGGAGGCCCATGCCGGATAAAGGAAGGCTACGGTTGGAGTCACCGATGTACCCGAAGCCTTTGGAGTGCAAGATACACAAGACTAGTAATAGACGGTGTAGGACTTTGTGACCTGTCCGGCTAGGACTTTTCCCTGTAACCCTAGGACCTGGCGGCTATATAAGTCGGGCCTATGGGAGCATTTAGGGCACGATAACTTACATTCATAGACAACTTCATACAACCTCGCACAGCGAACCAATCTCTGTAACTCGGCGTATTGCCCTTGTAGTGATTTATAGCAGGAGTAGGATTCCGCCACCGTCGTGGGATCTAAACCTGGGTAAGTTGTGTTACCTCGTACCCGTCAACCGTCTGCCTTTCCCCACGTCTCTAAACACGCACTCTGAGGACCCCTCCATGGCGTACTCATCGACAATACCACGTCAGGGTATTCATCCGAACCCCCTCCAGTATTAAGTTGCAAGCAATAGACAACTGCTTTAAGCAAAGTGTGTAAGGTAAACAATCCACTTGTTCCATGAACAAGAGACCATAGTTTTCTCCCTAGTGGCAACATCACATCTACAACCTTAGATATTTCTATCACTTCCCTTGATTAAATAGAGGCATGAACCCACTATCGAGCATAAATACCCCCTCTTGGAGTCAACAACTACTTGGCCAAGATAGCTACTAACAACGAAGAGCATGCAAGATAAAAAAAACAACACAGACATGATAGAATCAATAAGACAAAACCATTAATCAATCTGACATAGTAATCTCAATATCCATCGGAGCCCCGCAAACACAACATGCATGATTACAAATAGATGAGATCTTGATCATGAACAGAGCTCACAAGATCTAGACATGAAAGCACAAAGGAGGAGATACAACCATCTAACTACTACATGGACCCGTAGTCCAAGGTGGAACTACTCACGCTTCATACCGGAAGTTGGCATGAAGAAGAAGAAGGCCTCCTGGGATGATCTCCCCTCTGGCACGATGGTGGCGGCGGCTACAGACGGTTTCGTGGAATATTGATCGGGTGCTTAGAGTTTAGGCATCAGGGGCTTCTTATAGGCGAAGAGGCGGGAGGGCGCCGGGGCCCACACCGCCTAGGCGTGGCCTGTGGTGGTGGGCCGCCTAGGTGCGCCGCCTGTGGCGCCCCTCCGTCTCTCCTCTGGACTCCGTGTTTTCCTCGGTGAAATATTGACTTTTGTCCCATACAATTCCGAGAATATTTCCTTACTAGCTTTTTTGGAACCAAAAACAACAGAAAACAGACAACTGGCAGTGTGGCAACTTGTTAATAGGTTAGTACCAGAAAACATATAAAAAGCACCTCAAAGTGTGGACAAAGCAAAGCAAAGTAGATACTAAACAAGCATGGAACATCGAAAATTATAGATACGTTTCCGACGTATCAAGCATCCCCAAGCTTAACTCCTGCTCGTCCTCGGGTAGGTAAGTGATAAAAAGAATAATTTTTGAGGTGATATGCACCATCAAAACCAAGATCAAACCATTTGCAAGCATTAAAGCTGGGATCAAAGAACTCTAAACATGTGAATGAAAGATGGAGTTCTAACAATAAGACAAAGTAACTATGCATGCAACATGAAAGGCTACAAACAAAGATCATGAATAGCATGCATTGAAAAACGTTTGTTTGTTTCACATATAGAAAACATGGCATTGTGGCATTCAGCTTGCCCCTCATAGAGTAGCAAATAGATGCATAGGACACCTTCAAAGTTCATAAGAGTGACTAGATACAGATAGCACAAGAACAAGCAATATCAACAATATGCATCAATCAATAAGTTTTGGGACAATGCACATAGAACTAAGAATGGCAACTATGCTCTCTTAACTGGTGCCTAAAGGTAGAAGGTGGAGACTCAATATAAAAGTGGAAGAAAGGCCCTTCAAAGGGAAGCAGGGATTTCAAGTTTCAAAAAGAGGTTCCAAAAATTATGGTACTTGTTTGCTTTCAGCCCTCATTTCCCCTATCATAAGCATATTGAAGTGATTAAGGTTAAAGTGAACAACCTATGGAGTATATGCTTGACAAAGTATAAGTTGGCAATCTCATGTCCCTTGAATACGAGGGCCGCACCGCATGCTACTCAACTTTAGTCACCTGTAAGTTCTTGTCATAGTAAGTACATGTGTATCATAGAGAAGAGCCAATGGGGCACCCCTTGCACATGGTACAGGAGCTATTCCATAATCAAAATGACAAGGCAAGCAGACAATGAGCATCTCAGCGATCTTTTTATTTGCTATTTGCATAGGTTGTTATTGAGGATGCTTCACAGATTGCTCATTATGGTGATGCTGCAAGTTTCCACCATGATTAGGCATGGCTTAGGCTAGCGGCCTAGGCATTTCTCTAACACAAAATACATAACTCCATGGACTTACAAGCTCCCTTTTTATTTCACACCGGTGACATCCATAGACAAAAGAGCATGATATCAACTATGTACAAAGTACAAGTACAATGTTGAAAACGTTCCCCATGACAGCATGTTTCTGCTAATTCCAACGTGTAAGTGCAAGCATATACAACATAGATGACACAATGGTTCAAGTTTAATAGGGGAAAGAAAAATAAAGTGTGTCATCAAGTTCGTGAGAGCTTTAATCACTAAGTTTTCACATAACAAAATACTTTTTAATTGGAAGATAGCTGAAAACAAGAATGTACTTGGAATGGTGTAACACATCATGCATAGGAATTTATAGTGGACACTTTGGAATAACTTGGTTTATTGGGAGTTGGAAGCATGAGTAGAGCTTACTCATACAAGTGGAGGCTAGCAAAAGACTGGGAGCGACCAACTAAGAGAGCAATAATGGCCATAATCATGTAGAGCGACAAAACATTACTAATCAAAGCATAGAGTGGTACTACAAGTCAAGGACTAAATGATCATAGAGGCTATGATGACTTGTTCATAGTCATAACATGGTGTGAGCATGTGCCAAGTCAACACAAACAAAGCATCAGAGGAGAATACCACAATACTATGCTTTTGTATGCTAAAACAACGCATAATTCTTTCAAGTCACACTAAGCAATCCCAATTGTTTGGAACAAATCATGCTACAGCAATAATCGCTAAGCATAAGGTCAAAACAACACCTAGCATGACATGATAAAGTTTAAGTCACAGTCAAAGCAAGCTCCTCTTGCACTTTTCAAGAAAGAACATTCTACTCCTTTCCAACACCAATCAACTTATTTGAAACAACACAGCGAGAGCGGGGGTACAAACTACTTTATTCAAGCAAACTAAGCAAAGCAAACGAAAACTAAGACGCTCCAAGAACAACCAACAGTGCATGAAAGAATAAAAACGAAGTGTCTATAAAGTGAGCTTTTATTGATGAAAAAGGGGATGCCTTGGGCATCCCCAAGCTTTGACGCTTGTACCTCTTGGATATTTCTTGGGGTGACACCGGGGTGGCATCCCCAAACTTGAGCTTTTGTCCATTATTCATATCATTACATCATTCTCTCTCTACACCTGAAATTTTTCCTTCATACAAAACTTCACACAATCTTCATTAGCAAAATTAGTGTATTCAAAAGATAATAGACCCTTGGGTTTAGCTTTAGAATAGCAAAACTTTCACTTAAAACACAATATACTATAGCAACTCCTTCAAAAAGCTCAATTTCCCAAAAAGAACCCAAAAAGGAATCAATAAGAAGCAAATGCAAATAATGGCAGAAATCTGTTAAAACAGACCAGCAGGTAGAAACCGATTTTTTCGAAAACCTTCTGTTTCTAAAATCAAAAAGAGTTGAACTAACGAAAGCTAGATAACATACTGGGGGATTTATTCATAAACTTTTATCTCAATCCTACTTACATAGACTCCTCACGATTTTTTATGGTGGAGGACAAAAATCTGTTTCAGGACAGCAACTCCCCAAATCTTACTTCCCTCTCATTAGAGGTCATTCTTGGCACAAAAAGCAAACAAAAAGGATAAGTAGAGGTCATTACTAAAGTAATAACTTCAAAGACTCAAGAAAACTCTTGGGTTATCTCCCAACAAGTACTTTTCTTTAACGCCTTTAAGTTAGGCTTGATAGCTTGAGAAGATGCTCACATAAGAAATATGAATTGAAGTAAAAGAGAGCATCAAGAAGCAAATTCAAGACACATTTAAGTCTAACTCACTTCCTATGCATAGGAATTTTGTATGCAAATAAATTCACAAAGAACAAAATGACAGGCATAAGAAGATGAAACAAGAGTAAGTTCAAAACTTTCAGCACATAGAGAGGTGTTTCAGTACCATGAAAACTTCTACAACCATATTTTCCCCTCTCATAGTAATTTCTAGTAGCCTCATGAATAAACTCAACAATATAGCTATCACATAAAGCATGCTTTTCATGATCTACAAACACATAATTTCTACCAATCTCAAAAATAGTGGGATTAAAACATTCACAGGTTTTACCCAAATTAGATATTTCAAAAGGATCCACAGAAACATAACATTCATCCTCCTATAGTAAGCATGCTGGACAATAAAATAATGTAAGGGATAAAGAGTTACTCTCATTAGAAGGTAGCCATGGGTAGATCCATTATTCCTCCTTTTGTTCATCACTCTCCTCCTCTTTTTCATCTAACGAGCTTCCAGTTTCAATAATTTCTTCTTCCATAGGCTCCTGCAAGGCATTAGTCTCTTCCATTTGTGGAAAGCATCTATTAAAATGTTCAAGAATATAGCCATTTTCTTCCTTGTAATTATCAAAGCAAAATTTAAGTATCTCATAAACCTCATATTCATAAGGTGCATCATCAGTATTTTCAAGCAAACTGGCAAGTTCAAATGCACCCTTGAAAGCAATAAATTCTTCAATTTTTTACACATCATAAAAGTCATAATCACCTTTAACATAAGAAGATATGGTAACATTATCATTATACTCACATTGAAAAGGGAGGTGTTTATACCTCCTATAGCAGCAAGCTTTATCAAAGGAATAAGTAACATTATAATTAGAGCACACCTCTCTAGCAATAGTATTCAATTTATAAATTTGTTCCCATAAGTATTTCCCTTTTTGTGACAAACGGTGTTTCTTATAATAATTCTTTTGTTCTTCCATGAACCCACCTTGCCAATAAGAACTAGTTTCAAAGAAACCATCCATTGACAGAAAGCATGATAAAGGAAGGCAATAACAGACCACCAACTAGAGCAAGAACTAATTTTTTGTGTTTTTGATAAGGGAAAGCAAACCAAACTAAACTATTTTTTTGGAGTTTTTGATAAAAAGAGGCAAACAAAACCAAGCAAAAGAAACTAAGCAAACCAAAAACAAAGTAAAGAGAAAGGTTGTGGAGGACTCCCCTTGTGAAGACGTCCTTAGCTTCCCTGGCAACGGTGCCAAAAAATATTGATGGCGCTGCGTCAACATGGAGCGCTTCATCGGGAAACCCCAAGAGCAAGGTATGATGAAGCACATCAGCAAGTCTTCCCTCAGTAAGAAACCGAGGTTATAGAACCAGTAGAAGGAAGGAAACGTCTCAAAGGCATTGCAAGCAACATGGAAACCTGCACAACACAAACTCAAGACTTTGCCCCAACTAACAGTGAGGTTGTCAATCTCACCGGTTGCTATAACAAAGGATTAACTGTATGGTGTGGAAGGTGATGATGGTTTGCAGCAAGTAAACGGTAACAGTGGAAGATGTATCAATGGTAAATATTGGACCGGGGTCCATAGTTCACTAGAGGTGTTCTCCTTAGATAAACAAACACAACATGCTAGGTAAACAAATTATAGCAGGGCAATTGACAGGACTGAGCAAGGCATAATAATGCAATACTAGACATAAAGATCCTATGAGATTCGATTGGGCAATACAACAAGATACATAGACCGCCATCCAACTGCATCTATGACTAGAAGTCCACCTTTGGGTTATCATCTGAACCCCCTCTAGTATTAAGTTGCAAGCAACAGACAACTGCTTTAAGCAAAGTGTGTAAGGTAAACAATCCAAGAGACCGTTGTGTACTCCCTAGTGGCAACGGCACATCTACAACCTTAGAGATTTCCGTCACTTCCCTTGATTAAATATAGGCATGAACCCACTATCAAGCATAAATACCCCCTCTTGGAGTCACTAGCAACTACTTGACCAAGATAGCTACTAACAACGGAGAGCATGCAAGATCACAAACAACACAGACATGATAGAATCAATAAGACAAAACCATTAATCAATCTGACATAGTAATCTCAATATCCATCGGATCCCCGCAAACACAACATGCATGATTAGATGAGATCTTGATCATGAACGGAGCTCACAAGATCTAGACATGAAAGCACAAATGAGGAGATACAACCATCTAGCTACTACATGGACCCATAGTGCAAGGTGGAACTACTCACGCTTCATACCGGAGGCAAGGCAGGAGGGCGGCCAGGGGCCCACACCCTGCCTAGGCGTGGCCCAGGGTGGGCTCGCGTCTGGGAGGGTGCGACCGCCCTGTGGCGCCCCTTCGTCTCTCCTCTAGACTTTGTGTTCTCCCCGGTGAAATATTGACTTTGGCTTTTGTCCCGTCCAATTCCGAGAATATTTTCGTACTAGCTTTTATGGAACCAAAAACAGTAGAAAACAGGAAACTAGCACTGTGGCAACATGTTAATAGGTTAGTACCAGAAAACATATAAAAAGCACCTCAAAGTATGGACAAATCAAAGCAAAGTAGATACTAAACAAGCATGGAACATCAAAAATTATAGATACGTTTCCAACGTATCAAAGGGGCAAAGCAGGGGACCGCCCGAGGGGGCCACACCTAGGGCTGGCGTGCCCCCTGGCCGTGCCACCACCAGGTGTGTTTGCCTCGTGGACCCACTTTGTTTGCCCTCCGAACTCCGTGTTTCTTCTAGTAAAATATTGAGTTTGGATTTTGTCCCGTCCAATTCCGAGAATATTTCCTTACTAGCTTTTCTGAAACCAAAAACAGCAAAAAATAGGCAACTGACACTGTAGCATCTTGTTAATAGGTTAGTCCTATAAAATGTACAAAAATACCTCAAAGTGTAGACAAAACATAACAAAGTTGATACTAAACAAGAATGGAGCATCAACAATTATAGATATGTTTACGACGTATCAGGGAGATGAGGCTCCTACCCCTCCTATCACCAAAACTTTACCAAAAGAAATAAGTATAAGTTTGTTGATGATACCAATAGATTTCCTATTATTATAAGTTCTAACCTTACAAAAAAAAGAGGAGGAGAATTTAATGAAAATTCTTCAGATGCATAGAAATGCTCTTGGGTATTCGATGAGTGACTTGAAGGGGATTAGTCCTTCGATAGCCACCCATAGGATATTCATGGAGAAAGGTGCCCAACCGGTCGTAGAATTTTAGCGACGTCTCAAACCTCACATGAAAGAGGAGGTAAGAAAATAATAATACGTTTGTTAGATGCAGGAATCATCTTTCATATAGAAGAGAGTAAATGGGTAAGTCATGTTCATTGCGTTCCCAAGAAAGGTGGATTTACTATTGTTGAAAATGAACATAATGAGATGGTACCTACAAGGACTGTTGTTGGACACAGGATGTGCATTGACTATAGAAAACTTAACAAAGAAACCAAAAAAGATCACTATCCACTTCCGTTTATAGATCAAACCTTCTGTTTGGCTAGCTATGTATTCTCATTTTTGTTACTTGGACGGCTATTCTGGTTTTTCTCAAATTCCTGTTCATCCTGACGATCAACTTAAAACTACTTTTATTTGTCCCTATGGTCTTTATGCTTATCGTCGTTTGTCGTTCGGTCTATGCAATGCCCCTACTACTTTCTAGAGGTGTATGACTGCTATTTTTGTCGATTATGTTGAAAATATTATGGAAGTCTTCATGGATGATTTTTCTGTTTATGGAACATACTTTAATCATTGTCTCCATAATCTTTATAAAGTTTTGCAGAGATGCACAGAAACTAACCTAGTATTGAATTGGGAGAAATGCCATTTTGTGGTTCAAGAAGGTATAGTACTGTCACATCCCAAAATTCTCCCAATTTTGGAATGTGAAATAAATAAAATAAGTTGGTTAAATTGTTTGACTTTGATGAAAATTCTCAAAGAACATAAACTTTTTGAATTGAAAATCCTCTTAACCTTGATTTCAAAACATTATATTCTTTTCTTATGACCTAAGTAGTCATATAGGCAAAAGGACATGGATTGATTATGGATTGTAGAATTGGCGTGCAGGATTTCAAAAATCAAAACCATGTTGCATGCATAAGCACCATTGCACTTAAAACCTAAGAAAGAATTCTATCATCCAATACCCTAAATAGGATTTCCCAATTCTTAAGTACAAAATTATCTATGGCTTTTGTCCATACTATACTTGAGAAAAAGTATTACTAAATAACAAAGAATTATTTTACAAGACCGTAGAAAGAAGTTTGAACCAATTTCAAATTCAAACATAAAAGTTACGAACTATACAGTACGGGGAATAAATAAAATACAATAATTACCCTATAGCCAATTCATTGATTATTTGTTGAACTTTTTGAAATGGACAATAAACACTATAATAAATATCCTATATTATAAAAGGTGATGTTACAAAAATTTAGGAAGTTGTTTCATCTGAATTGGAGCCTCAAATCAAAAGTTATAAACAAATAAAGGAAATGAAAAAAAAGCTAAACTAAACCTATCCCTGCCCGGCCAGGCAACCACCCCAGCCCAACACTCCATTTCCTCCAACCTGGCCCTCACCCTCTCTCAGCCGCTGATAGCCCTGGCCCACGCCTTCTTCTCCTTCCTCTCGACGGAGACCACCTCCTGTTTGATCTCAATGAATTCCCGCGAGGAATCCGTCCGATTCACGCAGGATTCCTTCCCCTCTCGCACGCATGCCTTCCCATAAAATCACTGCATCCTTCCCGTCTTGTTTTCTTTCGACATTTTTGTCGAAACCCTAACTAAATCAATCTAATCGATCCCGTCGGAACATGCCATCGTTGAGCTATAGGAGGTAGACGCACTGTTGATTTCGAGCTTGATTCCCTCTACTTGTTCCACCATTGCACTCAAAGTTGACCACTGCTTCGCTCCGCCTATTTTCCCCTTGGACAAATTCTTTCCCCGCCGTCGATTCGTCACCGGAGACGTAGCCAGAGCCTCACCAACATGAGCCACTCCAGCCGCATCGCGTCGCCACCACAGAAAGCAATCGACGATGCCAAGGACTGCATAGAACCTTCCATGCCACGACTCACCTCATGAACCCCTCCTACATCGCTAGCGATCACTGGAGCACCACGTAGGACCGCCGTCTGTTGCACCGCCGCCATGCAGACGTTGCCGTTCGCTGCTAGCGACATCAACGTCATCCTCAGGCGCTGGATGGTGGGTTGACGGTTCAGATCACGTGGAGCCGCGCAGAGCCGACGGGAGCCATGAGCCGCATCCGAGCTGAAGCCGAAGCCAAGCCATCCTAGAGTCGTGGATCTTCCATTGTTAGATCTTGACCGAATGACACACACGTGTTCACTTAAACGAAGGGGTATGGCCTAATCAGATCTCGCCGCGTGGCAGATCTTTTCTGTTAATTTGATATTCACTTTTAAATAGATAAAAAAATTGTTAACCTTGTAAAATGCATATAAAAAGATTTGTAAGTCTAAAATTTGTAAATAATATATTGTTGGATTCATAAAAGTATGAAGAATATTAATATGAGATTATATGGAACTTTTACAGTACATATTTATTGTAGTTAATTAAATGATTTAATGGCCTATTTGGAGTATTTAAATCATAGTAAATTGTTTACTGATCCAAAAATAGCAAATAATATATCGATGAAAATATAATTTCATGTAGATTATGAATATGCAGTTGGTTCAGACAATTACTGTAAGGTTTGGCTGTAATGATTTAAACACGTTAATTCCTCTTTTGGAGTAATAAATTAATAAAAAATAAATACTATTCATAAAAATAGAAATAATATGTATATGGAATCCTTGGGTCATGTAGAACAAGTATCTGGCCTTAGATGTAATTTTTTTGGAAGCAAAAAATATAAATGATTTAAACCCTTCTAACTCATATTTAAATTGTAGAAAATTAACCATAACTCCAAAATTAGTGAAATCAATTGGTACTGTTTTGTATTGATAATATCTATCCAAGGAAATTCGTGCCAAATTATTTGGTACTGTTAAAATAGAAATTCTTGCAGAAAGCTTTAAAACCATTGCAATAGTATTTTAATCATAAGAAAAGATCTATAACTCCTTTTTAGGTTATTCAAATTGCTACTGTCTCTAAATTGCATTACCTATGAATTAGGATTTAACTCACAATTTAATATGACAGAAATATTAGTAGTTCAATTAAAGAGAGATAAACCATATTGAATCGATATAACTTTAATAGTAAATGCTTTAGTGCATTAAATGACTTTACACATGCATCATGTAATATAATAATGTTTAGAGAACTAAATATAACCATTGTGACTTATTAAATTGTCATGCATGCATTTGCTCATCATTGTTTTATTGTATTGTTGCATTGTTGCAATGTTTTGAATGGTGTGTTTGTTGTGTTTGCTTCAAACGTTAGATTGCAAGGAGTGCAACTACTATGATTGCGACTACTATAATTGCAAGTATTGTGGTTACGATAAGTGCAATCATTATATCTATGCGGATTGTGAGGATTATCTAATCGACTACATCTACATCAAAGGCAAGTGGTGTTATCTTGGTCATAAATGTCCTACTGTTTTCCTATGCATTGTAGATGTTTTTGTAGAATTGCATGTATAGGAATTATTGTGTATATGCTATGATATGTCCTATATTATTCCCTAGAGTTCCTTGTTTGTGAGCCATCGTATTGGTAGATTGCTTAGCTATGCTATTTAGACGAGTAAGGAAATCACACCATGAACAGTTGTATGTTTTGAAAGGCTTATATTTTGCTAAATGACAAATCAACATGATTTTAATGAACCACCCGGGTGGAATGGTTTGAGTGTCATCAGAGTGAAGAATTATGATGGAGAACTAGCCCAGGGTACTGAGAAAGGATTGGCTTCTTTTTTTGGTAGCTTTCGTATGCAACCATATGCCAATAACAAATGGGTAGATGGCTAGACTTAGTACGTTGTCGCGACTTGAACCCTATGTAGCCAGAGATGTAGATAGTGTAGGTTGGTACGGTGCGTGGATGGGTTTGGTAAGCTCTTCCCGAATTGTCTCATATTGGACTTCTCCCTATCATCACACAATATGAGTGTGGTGGTCCGAGCTGGGTTAGCCAGGTCACATGGGTAAAGTGTAAAAACCCATGTAGGGTGTCTAAACTAAGTACTTAGTCGTGTCCCCGGTTATGGACAATTTGAGCGACCTGATACTGATGCTATGCCATATTTCTCACTCATCCTTATTTCTCAATTACTTAAAACTTGTTGGGTGAACTTAATTTGGTAGGAGCACCTGGGAGTGAAACAGAGTATCCTATTTATTGTATTAGAAAACTACTTTGTTACAAATATTAGGATAAAACTACTGTTTTATGCAAATGAGCCTGAGCTCCACCTAGCCAAATAAGCATGTAGTTGATAGATCTATTGTTAACCACTTTAGCCTACTTGCCATACATTCCATGTATTGACCCTTCAGGGCTGTTACGTTTTATGTCGTAGGTTATATCGTATCTGAGTGATCATTCATATGTTGTGAGACTCCACTCAACAATTGTTCGTCTGTGGCACATTTGAAGGATGGAGATTTACCTTGTAATTGCTTTCCGTTGTAATATAATGTAAATTTTGGATCATATTCATTGTATTTATGATGCACAATTATATTTGGTATCATTTCGTACTGTGTGCTAGTGAACCGATCTAGGGATTGACACTATACACATGAACTCAGCCTTATCATGCGAGGGTGTTACAAGATGGTATCAGAGCTGTGTGTTGACTGTAGGATCGTGACCTTAGAAATGGGTTAGCAATAGGAGCCTCTATTAGGAGAAGTATCATATTTTATACTTATTAGAGTTCTTATATTCCTTGTCTATCTTTTCTATAATCTCTTCTTATTCAAAAAAATTGTAGTTGTCCATTATTTTGATACCTATATAAGAGTTAGCTAAGTAAAGAACAAATAATATGACATAAATAAATATCTCACCAAGTTTGAGTAGGTCTGGACCACCATATTTTATCTATTTATGAGATCATCGCTATTGTGTTAGCATATTGATCTCACCAACTGATGAGGTATGGCAATATAGGTTGCTTGCTTGTTTATATTGAACCATATTGTGTGATGTCTTATTTTGGATCTGTTGTTTTGAAACTCTAAAGTTGCTGGAGTTTTCGTGTGGTTTTAAAATCATTTTAATGGTGTAATTTGATTGAAATTCGTGAGATTACATATCAGTAATTTGTTTTGAATTCTTCATTGTAGTTTTATCATATGATAAATTTAGATCTTATATCAGTAACTCAAAAGTGAGAGTACATATCGATCGTATTGGCCTGAAGGAAATCCTGAAAAGGACTAACGTTAAGACAAGTATGATCTATTGGACTCTACTTTTGCAAGAATTTAATTTGCAGATTTTTCAAAGAAAGGAGGAGATAGAGGAGATACCCGTGGATATTTATGAAATTGCTCCACCTAAAGAAGTGTCATCCATATACATACCAATAGGAACAACATTGCCAAAAAGAAAATTCTCAAATTATCTTTGCAATGGTTTTAGTGATCTTCTTCAACCCACCTTGTTCAGAGAAAAAATAAAAAAGTAATACAGAAAGGAGAAGATACTCATATGAACTTCTTCTCTTTAGATAAAATAGGTATGTGAAATCTGAAGTTATCTTTGTTCTGGACGATTTTCTGCTATTTATTTTTGCATTTTTTATTCCTTTTATTTTTCTTATTGTACTGCCGGTTTTACAAAGTCGGTGCAGGCAGGAGATACGGCCGCACCCGTCCGTACCACTGGTTGTTAAACACACTGCATCCTTGTCCCAGTTTTTATCGTTTCAGTATGACCATACAGTACGGGCGCATCCGCCCGTACCACTGGTCGTTATAGATATGGTATCTATTTGCCTAAGTTTAGTTCGATTCTTGTGAAGAAAAAACTAAAGTCGATAAAAGTCAGTACGGACGGACAGTACGGGCGAGACCCGTCTGTACTGCTTAGTCGGTTGAGTGGTTATCGCCTCAAAAGCCATGTTCGCCTAGGAACGACCTGGTATGGGCGCGCGCCGTACGGACACTCGCCGTACCGAGTGGTCGTTATGATCGTATTTTCTTCCTTTTTCGTTTATCTCTTTCCATGATATTCTTTTCTTGGATGGCCCTTTTCCTTCAAGTACATATTTCCTCCTACCTCTAACCTCTTATAAGCCTCTTTAGAAGGCCTCTTTGTTTTTATTGTCAAAACAGATCTCCTTCGCATCGCCACTTCCTTCCAAGAACCTTAGAACAATGTCCTATCTATGGAGTTTCGCTCAAGGGAGAGAAGACGATACATGGACAATGTCCTATCCATGGAGTTTCGCTCAAGGGAGAGAAGACGATCCCCATGTATCGTCTTCAAGAATCACGGAGGAAGTCAAGGCTGCTGAATCAAAGAAGAAGGAGATGGACGTCTAGGACGGATTCAAGCTTATAGAAACAATACAATATGGGCATAAGGTGTTCAGCCTCGATGTTGGCAAAGAAGGAGACTCCGAAGAAGTTCAACTTGATTTAGAATAAGAGGGATAAATCTACTTGAAGAAGGCAAAAGAATAGGGGAAAAGATCCAAGCATCCTTAGATTCCCTCGACCGTCGTCTCAAGAAGATTGAGGTAAAATCTCCAAGATCTTCTAAACATATTAAACTGTTGCATAGTTATTTAGACCAGATGGATTTGAATATAATGAAAGGACTCGAACAAAATCTCAACATCAGCCTTCGGTCCATCAAAACTTAGAAGCAAACAATAGAGATGTACAAAGCTCTTGTGGAGCAGTTGGAGAAGGTTAGCGAGCAGCATCGAATCTGAATCTTGATCCTAGAAGCAACAAACAAGACGCTTCGATCAAGCCTTCGTGCTTCAAGGGGTCACCCCTCTGCAGACTAAAGGGCGTTCCACGGTATCGAATAAAAGCAAGGAATTATTTGATCCACTCAGTATGATTCCAAGCTTGGGGGGATCTGTGAGAGCCTTGTAATCTATCTTACAGTTTTTTAGCATACTTTTCCGCATGCATTTAGACTTTAATTCTAGAGTTTGCATTAGTTGCATCAACTTCGAGTTCCCTTGTTCAAGAGATGATTTATATTCATTGGGTTGCAAGACTTTATGTTATTTGAAGTATGTTATGATTCATGATTATTATATTAGATGATTGAACTAGGTTGAGTGTTATGATACTTAATATCATAGAAAGTTAGAGTTCATACTAATCGTAATATCTTAGAAGAAATTCTTGAAAGAACTAATGCTAATCCAAAGATGATCCGCTGTACTTTACTTTTGCAAGAGTTTGACTTGGAGATCTTGCAAAGAAAAGAGGAACATGTTGACACACCAATGATGATTGAAGAGATGAGACCACAATAAGTAGTGTCATCAATATGCATACCTCCAGGCACTATTCGTCTGAAAAGAATTTTTTTGTTTCTCTTTGTAGTAGTTTTAGCAATTTCTTGTGACCAACCATATTCAAAGGAAAGAAGAAAATAATGCAAAAGTTGAAGGGAGTAAAGGCCCCAAAGCAAACTTCACGATCACCAGGTAAGTAAGGTAATTCAACCTTGCTCTTCTATGATTTCAGTCACTATTTTTCTATTTTCATTTTTGTTTTTCAGCTCCTTCTATTTTTCTGAGTTAACTACCAGTTTTCTGACACTGGTACTGAAGGTCGTTAAATGTTCAGTACTCAATTTTGTTTTTTATTCATTTTTACGGATCGGTACTACCGGACCGCATGATCGCCTCCCGTCGTATGCTAGGTCATTATTCCATGTGTAATTTTCGTCTTGTTTCTATCTTGTTTTGTTGATAAAAAACTCTTTACCGCCTCAAAAAGGTCATTAAATGCCAGTACAGGTGGGTAGTATGGGACACTCCCGACCATATCGAATATTTGGAAAGAATTGTACCAACTTTGGAAGTTGCGATTTTTGGAAGGACGTCGGGTATGGGTGCACCGTACGAGCGACGCTCGTACTATTGGTCGTTACCGCCTCTGATTCTTCCCTTTTTTCTCCTTTTCTTTCTATTTTATTGGGATTCTTTTCTTTATCGATCCTTTTACCTTTATCACGAGTTTTTTCCTACTTCTAACCCTTCGCAATCCTTTCCAAAGGTTTTTCTTCCTCTCTTATCGATAGATCTCACCCACACTATTCCCATCCTCTGAGAACCTCGTAGCTATGTCTCAACCTTGGAACATCGCTCAAGCTAAGGGAGACTATCAAGGATCCTCCTCGAGGCACGTGATCTCAGAAGATGCCAAGGAGATAGCCATCAAAGAGAAGATAGAGGAGGAAGCCTGGTGTAATCAACTAGTAGCTGAAGACGGGTTCAAGCTGATGGAGATGGTCAAGGATGGGTGTAAGGTGTTTAGCTTCATGGTAAGTCAAGATAATGATTTTGAAGAAGTCCATCTCAATCCCAAGGAATAAGGGGAGTCTTATTTATAAAACATGAAGTAACAAGGAAAGGAGATGCAAGCCTATCTTGATAACCTTGATCACTGTATCAAGAAGATTGAGGTAAAATCTTCGGGATATTATAAGCATATTGAACTGTTGCGTTGTTACCTAGATCAGATGGACCTGAACATAATGAAGAGTTTGGAAGCCAACCTAGACATTAGACTTCGAGCCACCGAGACAAAGAAGCAAACGATTGAGATGTACAAAGCATGCATATCTGAACTAGAAATAATTAGCGAGTAGCACAGAATTCACATCATGATCCTAGAGGCAATGATGAGTCCAAAGTAGGGATCTTTGTATTTCACGGCGTTCGCACGCACCTTTTTATCATTATTTCAACAGGTTCCCAATTCATTAAGTCTATTATGAACATATCAATTAGAGTTATCATATTATACTATAATATGATATTTTTAAGTGATAAAAGTCATTTTATGGATTTACCTTCGCTCCTGGGAAAATACCAATCGAGGAGAGGCATCCAGTGCCACTAACGACCTGTGGTATGGGCGAGGCCCGCCTGTACCATGTGCCATCGGGACCGCCTCGTCAAATACTTTCCCCTGGCAAAGACGGCAGAGAGATCCGACATTCACATCCACCAGAAACCATGAAAAACCACATCTGGAAGGGATCTGAAGGAGGAACTTGGCTAGGGAGAAATCCCTGCTGATCCACAGATCATTGGAGGACAACTCATCATCCCCTTCATCATCAACCACTGCATCTACATCACCACCATTACCTCTATCCTTCATCCATTAGATCTTGTTGTAATTCCAGATCCAATTGTGGTTTGCACTAGATCTATTTCAGTACTTTCATCCATCCATTTGATTATGATGATGTTGTTGATTGCTTCCATGTACGAGTAGTTCCTTTGTTCTTGGGGATATGGATAAACCCTAACACTATTATGAATTTGCAATAAAGATGATCCATTCTTGTGTCCATCTGACTTGTCGGTCTATGATTGATTTATGATTTGTGTTCGATCTCTATCTTTAGATGGTATGTGAAAGTAGACCACATACCATTTTGCCATAGGACTAAAGGGAGGGAGAAACCCTTTGGACGTGCTTTAGGATCGTACCCGGAATGACCTCATGACAGATTGGCGTCGGCTTGTGAACTACGCAGTCAAAGTGGGAATAAAGAGGGACTTCCTAAGCTAATTACGATATCCATGGGGAAATCCTTAATTGCGGTGGTCTGTATGGGTGATTGCTCTCAGGTATCGCAGTGGTTATTTAGAGGTGACAACACTCTTGGCTCAACAAAGTGGCTTCCTACGATCCTTGTAGTGAACGTCTTATTATGGAGCTCTCTCCACACATTTCATGACACAAGAAGTATGTTATCTTAAAATAGTAATAATGACAACACCATGCTACAGGAGTAACCTACATCCCCGAGAACGTTTTATCCCTATTGCATTCCAACACGCTTTAATACAATCTTGTTACTTGCTTTCGTTTAATTGTTTTAATTACTTTTTTGCACACAACCAAAAACCTTCCAAACACTCTTTACTTGAGATCAAAGGCAAGTCAAAAGTATCCTTTGGTAGATAGTGATGAGGGGTATTAAGACCTTTACCAATAGCTCTCTGTGGGTTCGATATCTTTACTTCGAAACTAGCTACAATTGATTTGTGCACTTCTAGTCATCAGGCAACAAACAAGACACTTCATGCAAGGATCCATAGCGCAAGGGCTCCTTCTCTGAAATAGAAGACACCACTGTATCGAATAATCATGAGGGATTATTTGATCCCACCTGGCTTGATTCCAAGGTTGGGGATCTTTAACACCTTGTAATCTATCTTTTAGCTTTGGCATGTTTACCTTCTTGCACACATGTTAGGTTTCAATTCCTGAAGTTTGCATTAGTTGCATAATCAACTTCCTTGGTCAAAGGTAATAATTATATCCAATGAATTTTGAGGCTTTATGATATTTGAAGTGATTTTAGTTAATGATTATTGTATTAGATATATGAATTAGGATGAGTGCTATGATACTTGTACCACTGCTATGATTTTAGGGTCTTCCACACCAATAAAGCATTAATAAGATACAACAACAACCAAGCCTTTAGTCTCAATCGAGTTGGGGTAGGCTAGATATGAAACCCAAACGAAAACTAGAGAAAAGTGCAAGTCAAGCGGAAAGCAGTAAAAAGTGTAAGTAAAACAAGAACTAGTGGAAAAAACAAGTAAAAAAGAACAAGAACAAGAAAAACAACAGAGAACAAGAATAAAGAACAAAGAACAAAGAACAACAGTAAATCAAGGTTCAGGCACATGGATTGCTGATTTCCATGCATCTCTATCAAAAACTAACTCTCTAGATACATTCCACTCCTTCATATCCATTTTGAACGCCTCCTCCCATGTTAGCTTTGGTCGTCCTCTACCCCTCTTTGCATTATCAGAACCCCTTAGAATCCCACTGTTGACCGGTGCTTCTGGTGGCCTCCGTTGGACATGCCCAAACTACCTTAATCTGTGTTGGACAAGCTTCTCTTTGATTGGAGCCACCCCTACCCTATCGCGTATCACTTCATTCCTGATCCGATCTTTTCTTGTGTGGCCACACATCCACCTTAGCATATGCATCTCGGCGACACTCATTTGTTGGATGTGTTGCTTCTTAGTGGGTCAACATTCTGCTCCATAAAGCATGGCAGGTCTGATTGCCGTCCTATAAAGCTTACCTTTTAGCTTTTGTGGGACCTTCTTGTCACATAGGATTCCGGATGCTTGCCTCCACTTCATCCACCCTGCCATAATCCTGTGGCTAACATCCTCATCGATACCACCATTGCTTTGAAGCATTGATCCCAAGTATCAAAAAGTGTCCCTCCTGGGCAGCATTTTCCCTCCTAGACTAACCCCTTCTTCCTTGCATTTATCGCCGCTAAAGTCGCACCACATATGCTCAGTCTTTGTCCTACTAAGTCTAAAACCCTTGGATTCCAAGGTTTGCCTCCACAACTCTAGTTTCCTATTGACACCCTCCCTACTCTCATCCACCAGTACCACATCATTAGCAAAAAGCATACACCAAGGAATATCTCCTTGTATGTCCTTAGTGACCTCATCCATCACCACGTCAAAAATGTATGGGCTCAAAGTTGAACCTTGATATAGTCCTATAGTAATTGGGAAGGTGTCAGTCTCACTATCTCCTGCCCGAACACTTGTCACAACATTAGTGTACATATCTTTGATGAGGATATGTACTTTGTTGGGACCTTGTTGAAGGGAATATGCCCGAGAGGCAATAATAAATTGGTTATTATCATATTCCTTATTTATGATAAATGTTTATTTTGCATGCTATAATTGTATTTATATGGAAACGTTAATACATGTGTGTTTAATAAACAAAAATAAAGTTCCTAGTTATGCCTCTCTTATAAACTAGCTCGTTGATTAACAAGATGATTAAAGGTTTCTTGATCATGGACATTGGATGTTGTTAATAATGAGGTCACAACACTGTTAGAATGGTGTGATGAACATTCATACAAAGTATAGCATTACTATCAAGGTCATTGTGTTTATATTTATATAACATCATACGAAGTAATCTTAGTCCTTGGACCATGAGATCATCTTAATCACTAACACCGGAAGAGTATCTTGATCACATCAAACGTTACATCGTAGCAGGATGACTATAAAGATGGGTCCAGTGCTACGAAGGTGTTATGTTGAGGCTCATGGATCAAGAGTGTACTTTGACCATCTTGATGACGAGGAATATACTCTGGGCCCTCTTGGTGATATCACATTAGTTAGCTTGCAAGCAAGTGATTTGATCACTAGAATGTTATATCACGGGAACGAGAAAAGAGTATATGTCGGTAACGAGATCAAACTAGGTATGAAGATACCGATGATCGAATCTCGGACATGTAATATATCACGAGACAAAGGAAGTGAGTTACATGCGTATAAGGTTCACACGATCACAGAAGACATCGTTCAATGTGTGGGAGTCAGTACGGATCTCTAGGTCCCGCTGCTGATTATTGATCGGAGAGGGGTCTTGATCATGTCTGCATTATTAGCGAACCGTAGGGTGACACACTTAAGGAATACCGACACCATTTGGAGCAAATAATAT
This sequence comes from Avena insularis, assembly GCA_023614405.1. Classification (NCBI taxonomy): domain Eukaryota; kingdom Viridiplantae; phylum Streptophyta; class Magnoliopsida; order Poales; family Poaceae; genus Avena; species Avena insularis. The sequence continues at coordinate 334,415,138 of CM042689.1, read as the reverse complement.
GCCAGAGAAAGAATTACAAAGAGCAGGAATTATTTCACTAGACACCGGAACTGTTTCGGTTGAAATTACTGAAACTGGTTCTGCATGTGAAATTGAAATGTTGTAAGGGTTTTTTGTGAATTTTTGTTAATTATAGTAATTAACAAAGTTCTGAATAAATAAATAAATAAAACGAGTTTTATTTAAAGAGAGATTACATTAAATTTGGTGAAAATTTATTGGGAATTTGAGTGGAGAAAATGGAGGGTCATCTTAATGTGAGTGGAGCTTCCACCACATGAATGAGGAAGAGGTGGGGGCACCTATCGTGGTATTGCCGACGAGTAAGCCAGGGAGGGGTACTCACAGTGCGTGTTTAGAGACGTGGGGGAAGGCGGACGGTTGACAGATACGAGTTTACACAGCTTACCCAGGTTCAGATCTAGGTTGAATCTTCTATCATACTCTTCCGTAGCCGGACTGGATCCGTCCATGCCGGAATATTCCGATGTGATGGTTCACCTGCCAGTGACAGCTAGGACATTGTAGACATAGGTCAACGATGCCTCGTAACTCACACATGCAGAGAACACAATCATCTTCGTTTTTCCCGCGTGAGCGGAAAAACCGTTGGCGGCGACGGTTGGGAACGTATGAATTTCCAACATTAGAGCTTAGAAATAAGCTGAACACAGATGTGTGCATTGCATTCATGCATAGAAAATATGAATATTTTTGCGCTTTTAAATAAAAACTTGTCAAAGTGATTGAAGCTTCTCTTAACTTGATGGAATTGAAGTAGATCATCAAGTTGACTGCGATAAGTTTCAATAGGACCTTTGCTAAAACCTTATTTTGGGTAAACATGGTTTGATCTAAGGGTAGATCAAATGTAATAAAATTCCAACCTAATACATTACTTAATGATTTATATTTGATCCTTAGGAGATCATATCATAGTATTCATTATAATCACTCATGAATACCAAATTATAAATATAACACAAATAATAAGAATGTAACAACTATATCTTAATCTCATCTACTTATACCATGAGTATCATGGAAATACCTAACTTTAACTCTCTAGTGAGATTGAGAAGGAAAGAAACCAAAGTTAAGATCATTCACCATATATCTTTCTTTCCATATCAATCTTTATCATCTCTATTGAATCCTATCCTTATATTTGTTGTTCATCAATATTGAGAAATCAAATATTGATTCACCAATTCTTAACCTATCAACTCTTGTACTTATTATATCATTCACTTAAGGCTTATAAAGAAAGAAGTCAGAAGAGGTAAATAGTGATGCTAGTTTTAGATGTTATCTATAGGATGGGAGTGGTTGGAGGAAATCAAATCAATATGGTAACAAAGAAGATTACAAGGATGAAGTCTGAAGATAGTTACCAGGAGTAGTCCTGGATCAAGTAGGTATAGTCAATGAATTATATCTCTTAATCCAATAAAGCCAAATGGAAGATAATTATAATACAACTGTAATGTTGTATGGGTGGAAGCCTTGTTTAGCCAACTAGAAACCTGAATCATAAAGGATCAAATGATTATAATGATCATGCCTTATTCACCAATATTGAATGCTTATACCATGTATAAGTGACATTGGTGGATAAAACATGATTGAACCATAGTATAGATATATTATCCTAGATTAGTCATTACAAGTCACATTAATATAATGTGAGGTTGGAATGTTAGATATTGGAGTCAAGTAGAGACAAGATAGTATGATTAAAATGATGTTAGAGCAACATTGGATTAAAGAAGTAGTATTTTCCTCTTTGGAAATACTAAGCACTTGAGGTGAAGTAGGATTTGATGTATACATCCATTGAAGTGATATTAGTGAAGGATGATTATGGAAGATTATGATTGAAGTTAGAAATAACCACTTGTTGGATTGGAGATTATCAACAGAATAAAAGTAGTTGATATAACCAAGTATGCAAATGAGAAGAATAAAAGGTGGATAAGAATATTCTTGAAAAGTAAAACTCATCATGTTAACACATGATGATGGATAGGAAGAAGTAATATATCTAGGAAAGGAATTCCTTAATTATAAGTCCAGAATTATGAAGTATGGAATATAGGAATTCTTGGTAAACACTAGATCCTAGATCCTTATCAAACATATTATCCATTTCATCTAATTGATCTATCATCTTATTTACACAAAGCTTCATAGAAATATTTACTATATCAAATCACATGAGAACATCTTTGTCATTTTCAATAATCATTATCATAGGTGCTTATGGAACTATCTTTATTAATTGTTTCTCATAAGTTATCCTAGAAAAAGTTTCCACTATTTTACTTTGAATGGTGATGTTATTAAAGATCGCAAACATAAAGACAGTATGATTAACCATTAATCTTTATTCAAATCAACAAAAGAAAATAAGTATAGTAAGACCTTAAACCCCAGGGTGAGTAATTACAATTTAGAACTCTAAACTTATTAATAAGTTTTCTCATCAACATCTCATAAATATTCTATCTATAATCATAAGACAAAGTCTTTAATTCATTTCTCTAACCACTCATCCCATATGAGCATGGAATAAGTGGGGATCCAATATTATAAATCATCCTACCCTATACTATGTGATTAAATACATATAAATAAACCCTATGAATATTATTAAACATTTTAAAACTTAATTACTCCAAATAAAAGTGAAAACAATGTTATAGAAAAAAATATATATAAAGAAAATAAAGAAAATATCACAATACATAATAAAAGTTCACAAATGGATTCTTAATAACTTTATTGTTGTTGCAAGTATTCAGCAAATAAAATTCCAAAAAGAAAAGTTCAAACCAAATATAAAATACAAACCTAAAAACAAAACAGAAAATGAAAAGGGAATAAAAACCAGGAAAAAATAGAGGAAACACCAAATCTGGCCCACGGCCCATTTCCTCTTATCTCTATTCGTCACTCGCAGGTCACAGCCAAACTCCTCTGCTCACTCCGCAGCATCCCACTTCGGCCCAGTACCGGCCTGCATAACCTTTCGTCCTTTTCTTTTCGTCTTCCTCATGACAGCGACAAGCAAGCTAATGGAGGTGCTCTCAGTCGATCTCCGGCCATGATGCTCGCTTGACCACGGCGAAGATAAGAACCCCGCGACGTGGTTCTCTCCTCTAAATCCCTCATCCTTATCCTTACTTTCTTCCTCCCTTTTCCGTCGGCAACCGAAAACCTAGACAAGCAACGGAGCACACCATGTGGAGTCCGTCCCGGAGTCTGTGGAGTAGTCGAGGAGATGCGCCAGCATGCGTAGATCGTATGTGAGGAGCACCGCATCAGGAGAGCTCAGATGGAGGCGAATTTCTTGAATCCTTTTCCATGGTGGTCGTCGGAATCCGCAGGATTGCGCTCATCTCCGGTCACCATCGTCGACAATGATCACGCGGCTACACTCAGGGCACACTCACGCATCTCTGGCCCTATTATCGTTTCCTAGTTTATCCTCTAGCAAGAGTTCGTCGTGAGACCGACGAGGGCCGCCGTATTTCAACTCGCCGGAGTAGCCACCATGGTTCTGAGCATCGGGATAGCACCCTATTCTACTCACCGCATCTAGCCACTTCGAACGCACCCTTTCAATTGAATCCTCGTGCCATATTTTGGCGGCGCCACCGTGTTCTGGCGTGATGACATCAAACTCCGACGAGGTGATGTCACCATTGACCTGGTCCAGAGTTTTTACTCAGTCTTCGCCCAGGTGGCATCTGACGTGGCTATGGCCCATCTGTCATTGGCTAGTGGTAGGAATAAAAACGGTAACAAATGCATTTACTACTTTGGGGTATGCCATGTGGCAACTGGCCCACTGGTAAGGGACCCTAGGTAAGTTTAGCTCAGGTGTGAAAAGTTTAGTATCTGTTTAGTAAATTGGTAAAAACAATATAAATTCAAATATAAATATTCTAAAAATGTAATTTAATAATTAAATCTTGTAAATTTAATATCTTTTGATTTATAATTCAGAAAATTATGTCTAATATATGAAAAAAAATTAGAAAAACAAAATCTACAACTTAAAACTATTCTCAAATATTATTATGATGATTATTTAAATAAATATTACTAAATAAAGGCTTTATAAGTAATAAAACTTTGATAATTAATATTTTAATAATGGTAAAGGTTAAAAATATAAATAAAATACCAAAAATCTTAGAAAAAAAGAATTAGAGTTAAAAACTATAATCATGCATTATTATTCCTCTTAATTAAATATTTATTATTCATTAAGTATTTTTAAAGTAATAAACCTTATTAAAATCATATCTTATTATTTATAAATCACAAAAATAAATGTAATATACCAAAATGATCACAAAAATAATAACTACATGTTAAAAATGTGATATTCCACTTTTGAGTTAAATAAAAATTTAAACCACTTTAATAACTTAAGTATAAACTTATTTCCTTAATAGAGAATTCATATAAAGGTAAATAAAATTTGTTAATATTCCTAAAATTACCAATTTAAATATAATAAATAATACTAGTCTTAAATATTTATAATATACACTCAAAATGGTTCAACCTATATTAATACAATTTTATTAAATTATTTCTCAACCATATATGCAGATTATTTTATAAAAGGATTCTTATTTAATATAAAATCTCAAAGAATAATTTTTAGTGAAATAAAACCTATTCCTTTACTTTAACCACAAGTTTATAAACAAATCAAAACACCATAGTGAGTTCATAAGTAGTAAATAATATTGTTTACTTATTCACAAATCTTAACCACACCCTTATTGGAAGATAAATCCCTTACTACATTTATAATATAAAGAAACCACTACCCAATAGAAGTACTGCCATTCTTAAGTAACTCTAAGGAAACAATATAAAGTGAAGAAGATACATGTATCATAAGTAATACACCCTAAGTCTATCTACATTCTTAAAGTTACTTGTAGTTTGCAAAGCTTTAAGTATGGTGCTAAATACTTTATTATATGTTTTATAATTAACTTTGGTCCATTATAAATAAGTTGTAAAGCATCTCAAGTCCCAACTATTCAAACACAAACAACATCAACCATATTTAATCAACCACAAATGTTGTTTAAACCTTAGTAAGGAAATTTGTTCTTCAAAGGTTATTCTTTTTGCCACTTCAGAAAAACAAATGACAACTAATCACAATCACATTACTTTATACTATACTTGTATAATAAGATTGTTAATACTTAAATTCTTTATAAGTGACATTACTTGTAAATTAAAACTTGAAGATAAACAATTAAGATGTAAGCAACCTTGAGTAGTATTCCATATGTGTGTATTTTGTTGTTACATAAATACATGTTGTTTCCCACACACTCACAAGCCTTAATAAGAAGCACATGTATAAAACTTAATCTAAAAAGGCAACACATTCCAAGGAAAACCCTTTCTAGTATCCAAACCCTAGAACAACGTTATTCTTGGGATTCGCGTTTATCAACTTGCATTACATTACTTATGCATAAAAGCATCTTGCTTCTTTAAACATTAGTCCTTACCGGACCAATGATGCAGATTTCAGCTATTGGATCTTATATTGTCTTGAAGACCATGAGTGCATAATCTTGCAATCACAAAAGGCAAGTTCACACTTGCTCATCTCCTTTGATTATTTTCAGTAAAGTATTTTGCAAATCTAGTGTTATCATCACCTGCATTTGAAAAAGGACAGAAAACACTATTTTCATAATAATGAGATTATAGGTTATTTACCATGAGGTAATAACCTACTATAAGAGTTCCGGTGGTAAAGGAACATATTACCTAGGACTTAACAACCAATGTCGCCAGTGATTCTTTCGCCGTATATTACGTGTTGACCATGAGATTTGGAATGGGACGGAGAAGCCAGCTGTATCTTTTCCCTCTCGCATGGAGATGGATGTGCGGGTCGTGGCTGTTATCACTCGTAGCATGCATATTGTTTATGGTAATTCGTAGAGGATATGCATCATATGGGTGGGAGCCCTCAACGTCCCAAGATAGTTTCGGCATCTGAGCGGTCTGTACTGCCATTGCCGTAATTCAATAGGTGGGCTGGCGTACACCAAGGAGAAATGCGGGGTCGCGGAGAAGGTAGTGATTAGCTTGGATCTTAGTTGGGCCTCAAACCAAGGAAGTGTGAACGAACCTGCAATTCGGATGTGCAACAAAGCTAAGATCTCTCATGGGTAAAGTGACGCACCTCTGCAGAGTGTAAGAACCGTAACTTGTTACTCTCTGTTTCGGGAAGGAGCTGCGAACGTGGCGGGAAAGGAACCCCATGAAGGTTCTGGTAAACCCGTGAAGGCTGGCGGACATAGCTTTTCAGAATAAAAGCAACCTTTGAAGAAATGTTTACGAAAACTTGCATTGCCTACGACCTACGGTCTGTGGCTATAGCTATAGTGCATCAAACACTCCTTTTCTAGTGAACTTGCTGAGTACGCTCGTACTCAAAGTATCTTCTTAACCCCTGCTAGGTTCTAAAGCCAGTACAAACGACGTCTACATCAAGCTATGCTCCAGGAATCATCATTAAAAGCTAAAACTCTTCAATGAAGTCAAGGAAGTCAACATAAACAACAACTCAAGTGAAGACGACGTTGCTGATTAGATAAGAATAAAATTTCTAACCATAGAACCTACTTATGTAGAGTATTGCAATAGCAGCAATGCAAGCCTAGTAGTTCAGCTACAAGTTTTATAAGTATGGTAGCTATGAGTTATTTATTCCTGATTCTTCTTCGTAAGAAGTTTCTTTCTCTCTCTTTAACCTAGAGTGTTCTCTAGATCTTGTGTAAAGAGTTGAGTTGTAACCTATAGTCATGTCTTGGACCTGCTATGTTTCTGTTGTACTACTCTGAGGGATGTAATACTAGTGAACGGTGTTTCATTGGTGTTATGTCAACGACTATAGTGTACTACATCATGCAGTGGTATGCTGGGTCACCGCATCCACGCGCTCACGAATCTTGACGCCATGGGTTATAAATTGTAACTGTGGTGGATTTTTACTTTTTCACCTCATTCTCCTCCTGTGTCGTCTTCTTCCTCCAGCGAACTCCTCCTCGAGCTCTCTACGCATTTCGCGAAAAATCCTAGCCCTTCAATCCTTCCAATCACCACCTCAATCCTTCGAATGGCAAGCAGCAACTCTGCTCCCTCCATGGAGGCGCCAAGCGATGCCGCGGCGAAGCCGGCGAGCACCATTCATGTGCTCACAGAGGGCCTGGTGATCCCCAAGTCTGTGGTGGTCGAATCCACCAGTGGCGATCACAATCTAGTGGCGCTAGAGTTGCTGGAAGAGGAGAGCGATTCCCACAAAGGGGACTGACACGGTTCAGAAATCACAGACCGTGACAACAAGGAACTGCTCCTTGAGGGCTACCTCCCTGCGACGGAGGGGCTCGTCTGGCGGGCGGCGCCGGCCGGCGAGGTCACCCCTTCTCCCCAAGCCGGAGAGAAGGTGTACCTTAAAGCCCAATTGGTACATGGTGTTTCCTTGCCCATCTCCAATTTCTTCCTAGCTGTCCTTAGCCATTACCGAGTACAGCCTCAGAACCTCTCCCCCAATAGCATCCTCGCGCTTAGCAACTACGCGGCGCTCTGTGAGGGTTACTTAGGGATTAGGCCTAGGCTAGATCTCTTTATTTATTTCTTCATCGTCAAGAGGGAAGCCGGAGCCGGCAAGGACGAGCTTAGGAACCGCGGGACAATTAGCTTTAAGATCCGGCCTGGCCGGCGGTTCCCCAACATCGTCGGCCACGAGTCCTGCAAGAACTGGGAATATACGTACTTCTACGGCCCAGATATCCCTCTGGCCGGCCAAGAAGAAACGTATCCGGACTTCGTCGATGGAGCTGCCGCTGAAGCCCCGACGTGGAGATCCCAGGCCACCCTTCCCTGTGACGACGAAGCCTCCCGCGCCATTAGGTGGATAGAGTGGTTCGTAGACACTGCTTTGACCGGGTTGGACCTAGCCATGTGCTGGTTCGTCAGGCGGATCCAGCCTCTGCAGCACCGCTCGAAGTTAATGCACGAGTACTCTAAGGAGAGGAAGGATAGCCTCCGCGTCTCCGAGGACAACCTCTCGAGTGACTCCGTCAAGCTCTGCCTCAAGGACATCGTCAGGTGAAGGACAGGAAGCGTGGCTTCTCCATCACCTACGACATGTTCGAGGAGGGCAAGTGCCCACAGGTACCTGTTTATTTTCTGCGTATGACGTATACTCCAGTTCTTCCGTCTAACCATTACCATCTCATCTAACACTTTGGGGATTTCACTTAACAGCTCAGCAGTCTAGATGAGGATAGCATGGTTGTCCAAATCTATGACCCGAAGATGAAGGAAGTCACCGTCGTGTCCGACGATGATGTCCTGCTGGCGCGAAAGCGAAAGAGCTCCACCTCTGACTCTACCGATGGAGGCAAGAAGAAGAAGAAGAAGACGGAGGGTGGAGCCTCCAAGAAGTCCACTGCCGCCCTAGAGGAGGAGAAAAGAAAGGTTACCGGGATTCCTTTTGCCAAAGCACCCCCTGTTGTGTAAGCTTCTTTCTCTCCGACATTTGTCCATTGCTCGTCTTATTCCTATACTTATACTTTCTGCACGTTTCAGGAAGAAGGCCACTACTAGCTTGAAGAAGACCTCCAAAACTTTGGGGGCTTCTAGAAATATTAAAGATATGTTGCATCGTGACGTGTCTCCCCACGCATCTCCCGCCATCGCCCCTGTCACTCCCAGCTTCCAGCCTATGTTTGCCCCGACAAGCTCACAGGCCAAGGATGCATCTGGCCCTTCTGCCATGGAAGTGGACTCAGGTTCCTCCGTGAAGCTTGCCGTTGTCGGCGAACAGGCAATGCAAGAAAGTACCGCAACTCAAATGGCTGAAGCTCCGGCAAAGGATGCCATCGATAGCGGTAAGGCGGTGGTGGTGGGTGGAACGTCTGCCGAAGGTGGCGCCTCCGCACCCAGGACGACCATAGAATTCCCGAAGATAGTCTACCCGGCACTTACGCCAACTAGATCCGCTTTGCTTCCTGGTGTGGCGCCAACATCTCCAACCTGCGGTCTTGAGGAGCTTCTCCGACAAGCAGATATTTTGTGATAAAATAGCATTTTCTTCGGTAAGTTGCTTGCTGAGAGCGCTACCAACCTCAAGATCACCGCACTTGTAAATTTCATTTGCCTTTTGCATTTCATATGAGTATCCCACTGTAGCCCCTGAGGATTTAGACGAAAAACAATAGGTCTTTGCATATGAATGCTCTAAGAGTGACTAAGCTAGACAACTTCTCACTGTAGCCCCCAAGTATTTAGTTTGAATGAATTATTTTCACTAGATACTTTCAGAGTAGCATACGCAGTGCCTGTAAATTTTGATACTGTAGCCCCCAAGTCTCTAGTTGTAATTGAATTAGTTCCGACTAGATACTTAAAGAAATACTAAGCATATGACTGAGTTAAAAAACTTTATACTGTAGCCCCAAGCTTCTGGTTGAAAACTGAATCAGTTCCGACTAGATGCTCCAAGTAGACTAAACAGCTTTAAATTTCTTACCACATAATGAGAATGCTCGGAGAGGCGTGGCCAACAAGAAGTTCCATAAGATGCGTGCAGATTTGGAAGCCGAAAAGGGTAAAACTACCTTCTTGAAGGAACAAATCATCAAGAGCAAGCGTCTGTTTTTCCTTTCTTTTTCGTATTCCGACTTGGTCTTGTGCCAACATTCTCCGAGTACTCACTGTGTACTTTTTCTTTCTCCGTCTTGCAAAAACCATTGCCAAGGCTAAGGATATTGTTGAGCAATCTAAGCACATTGAGCAGCTGGATAGCAAAAACAAGATCCTTAAGCGAGAGAGGAAGGATATGCTGAAGATGCACGAAGAGTCCATGAAGGTCCTGCAGGAATCCGCCGACACAGAGATGAACCGCTTGAAGGAGGATATCACGATGCTGAAAGAGCAGAAGAAAGCTATCAATGAGCAAAATGAGCGTAATCTTGAAGCATACAAGATCCTCCGACAAGAACGGGACTCCATGGCGGAAACCCTCCAGCAGGCTGAGATTAGCATATTCAGTAAGTGATTCTCCGCCTTGTACTTCTGTAAGTTGGATACTTTGAACTTTTTGTGTTTACTGAACTCATGCGTTCTTTTGTTGGAATTTGTAGCTCCTATTGGTTTGACCCATTCGCCTCCTCCGCCAAAAGAATGCATGGTCCTTGCCACCAACTTTATCAACACCACCATTAAGCAAGCCATGGAGATAGCCAAGCACCTCCAGATCAACATCAAAGCGGTGGATTCCGTGATGAAGTTCTTGGAGATCTTGCGCCAAGCTCCCGAGCGTATTGTAAGCTGGAAAGCTTCATGTACCCGGGCTGGCGCGAGGATGGCGTTGTCAATGGTCAAGGCGCACTACAAAAACGCCGACATCGACACGGTGACCTCCGGTATCCCCGACGTGGACGACAATGGCCAGAAAATAGATCATAAAGCTATCTTGGCGTCGCTCGCGGGTTATGATAACAGAGTCGCCGAGTTGGTCGACCCTAACGTCGTCGTGCCCATGGAGGTTATTGATAGCAACAACCAAAGCTCCTCCGAGTCCCTCAAAACCACCGACTTCGAGGAGGATGGCTCTCCTGCTGCTGATGATGCTGCATCGAAGTCACCTGCGCCAGAGGAATGAAAGAACAATATGTAATATTTGTTTCCTCTGGAATTTGTATGAGGAAAAAACTACTTGTTAACTTAAGGTGGAAAACAATGGTTGTTATTTCCTGCTACTCAAGAAATGGTTCCAGCATGTATATATTTTTAAGCAAGTGCTGGCTTATCCATTACTCTGGTTTTTATGCTTGACTTTTCGTGAGTCAGAAGACTCGTTGTCGGAACTATGCGCTCAGGCGATGATGCCCAATGGCACCATCAATAACCTAAGCACAAAATTGCCGATAATAAGTGCCAAAAGTCACTACTCTAGAATCCACATAAAAACGACAAAGAACGTGTAGACCAGAAAACTTAATCTAACGCCCGTAGGCAGAATTTTCACAAGTGCAATCGCAAAGCTTGTGCATAAAGGTTTTATACGATCCAAAAATGAACACTAAAGGAGGAAAAGACTTATAAATATGAGTGAACCAGAGAGCTTTATTTCATTGATCATATAAGAGGTACACAATAGATAAAAATGCTAAGTGTAGAAAGGACGTAGCTGTGCTATGTTCCATGGCCGATCAAGCTCCGAGTAGTCATCATCCGGGTCATGTCGCTTACTCTTATGATCCTCGTTGGGTCTATCCTTCAGCTAACGATTGACAACGAGGTAGTAAGACCCATTGAGTAGGGCCTTGCTTATGATGAACGGTCCTTCCCATGGCGGGGATAATTTGTGTGACTTCTTCTGCTTAAGTCAGAGCACCGGGTCCCCCTCTTTAAACGGGTGATGACGAATGCGGCGACTATGGTAGCTGCGTAGCTTCTGCTGGTAGATCGCGGATCTTTGGCATGCCAAAACGCGCTCTTCCTCGAGAAGGTCCACATCTAGGCGTCTGGATTCTTCAGCGTCATCTTCGTCGTAGGCGGCAACTCTTGGTGAATCATGAAGGATGTCGGAAGGCAGGATGGCTTCTGCTCCATATACCATGAAGTAAGGGGTGTAGCCGGTAGATCTGTTGGGTGTACTTCGTAAACTCCACAACACAGATGGTAATTCCTCCGCCCAGGCTCCAGATGCTCTATGCAACAGTGCTTCTAGACATGACTTGATTCCCCACAGAATTAATCCATTGGCTCGCTCAACCTGACCATTGGACTGTGGGTGCGCCACAGATGCAAGGTCAAGTCGGATGCCCATCTCCCAACAATAATCTTCCACTTCTCCTAGTGACAAGTTGCTGCCGTTTTCGGTGATAATGCTATGTGGGAGACCAAATCTCACCACTAGATCCTGGACAAACCTAAGGGCAGTTGCCCCATCGAGCTTTCTAATGGGTTTAGCTTCTATCCATTTGGTGAATTTATCAAGTGCTACTAGCAGATGCGTAAACCCACATGGTGTCGTCTGCAACGGACCAACCATGTCCTGCCCCCAGACTGCAAACGGCCAAGATATTGGTATTGTTCGCAGTTCTTCAGCTGGAACATGTAGTTGCCGGGCATAATACTGGCATCCCATGCATGTCTCAACCAGCTTGTCGGCGTCCGCCTTCGCGGTCAACCAGTAGAATCCTTGCCGGAAAGCTTTAGCAACCAACGATCGGGGAGTGACATGATGCCCGCAATCTCCGAGGTGGATTTCGCGGAGGATTTCAATACCTTCTTGTTGGGAAACACACTTAAGGTATACACCAGTGGTGCTTCTTTTGTAGAGTTGTCCATTGATTATGGTATAGTCCTTTGCTCGACGTACTATTTGTTGTCTTTTGACTTTGTCGTCGAGCAAAGTTCCGTGTACGAGATATTCCATGAACGGTTTTGTCCAAGATGGAGGGACCTTTGTCACCACGTGAACAAAAGAGTCAACTTTGTCCGGGTTGTCTATGTCTGCTCCCTTCACGGATGGTGTCCATAGATGCTCCAAGAAAACGCCAGGCGGAATTCGTTTGCGACCTGACCCAAGCTTAGACAGCAGATCAGCCGCCTCATTTTGCTCCCTAGGTACATACTTCACCTCGTAGCCCAAGAAGCTCTTGGATAGCTCGTCAACTTCGTCGCGATATGCAGCCATCATAGGGTTCCGTGCGTTCCAGGTGCCAGCCACCTGTTGGGCAACCAAGTCGGAATCTCCACAGCAAACTATGCGCTTGATGCCAATATCCTTGGCTACGCGTAGTCCGTGAATGAGTGCTTCATACTCCGCCTTGTTGTTCATAGCCTCGAAGTGGATTTGTAGAACGTAGTGTAGCTTGTCCCCGGTTGGTGACTATAGCAGTACACCAGCCCCCGAGCCATTGAGTAGCTTTGATCCGTCAAAGTGCATCACCCAGTATTCTGGCTCCGGCATTGGGTAGCATCTGGCATATCCATCCAATCTGCGATAAAATCCGCCAAGGCTTGTGACTTGATAGCGTCGCGTATCTTGTAGGTGATCTCGAAGGCGGCAAGTTCAATGCCCCACTTCACGACCTTTCCTGTAGTGTCGCTATTGTTGATGATGTCGGACAGTGGAGTCTTTCTCACCACTGTGATAGGGTGCTCCTAGAAGTAGTGCCTCAGCTTCCGAGAAGCAAGGAACACTCCATAAGCTATCTTTTGGTAGTGCGGGTAACGCTGCTTGGACTCCGTCAAGACCTCGCTTACATAGTAAACTGGTTGTTGAACTCCATACTCATAGCCTGGTTATTTCCGCTCTACCACGACGACGATGCTGATTACCCGGTTGGTGGCCGCCATGTAGATTAACATGGGTTCCCCAGGCTCGGGTGCTGCAAGGATAGGCGCTGAGGAAAGTATCTCCTTCAACTGCTTCAATGCTGCATCTGCCTCGTCCGTCCACGTGAATTTGTCTGCCTTCTTCAGCAACTTGTATAGTGGCAGAGCCTTCTCTCCAAGTCGGTCGATTTAATCGACTAATCGCCGTAACGCAACTGTTAGCCGTTGTATGTCCTTTAGGCATGTCAGACGGTTTATGTTTAAGATGGCCTTGATTTTCTCTGGGTTGACCTCGATTCCACGCTGGGAAACGATAAAGCCGAACAATTTGCCGGCTAGAACCCCGAAGACGCACTTCTTAGGGTTAAGCATCATGTTGCATTTCCGGAGATTATCGAAGGTTTCTTTTAAGTCGGAGATTAAGTCTTTTGACTTTCTGGACATCACCGCTATATCATCCACATAGGCGTGAACTTTCCGACCAATTTGGTCGTGTAGGAAACACTACATTGTTCGCTGGTACGTGGCACCTGCGTTTTTCAGCCCAAAGGGCATCGTGACATAGCAGAACATGCAGTAGGGTGTAGTGAACGAAGTGGCCAATTGGTCTGACTTCCTCATCTTGATCTGGTGGTATCCTGAGTATGAATCGAGAAAACACAAAAGCTCCAAGCCAGCCGTCGAGTCAATGACTTGGTCAATGTGAGGCAAAGCAAACGGATCTTTGGGACATGCTTTGTTCAAGCCGGTGTAATCAACGCACATTCTTAATTCTTTGGTTCCCTTTTTGGGGACAAGTACATGATTGGCCAACCATCGGGTGTGAATGACTTCTCGGATAAAACTAGCCTTAAGTAACCTAGCTATCTCTTTGCCTATGGCGTGTCTCTTCTCGTCTCCGAAGCATCGTAGAGGTTGTTTTACTGGTTTACATTTTGGATCAATATTCAAGATGTGCTCGGCAAGTTCCCTAGGTACACCTTTCATGTCGGTAGGTTGCCAGGCAAAGTGTCCCTGTTCTCACGGAGGAACTCGACGAGCGCGCTTTCCTATTTAGGGTACAGGTTCGTCCCAATGGCGGTGGTCTTGGAGGCATCGCCTACCACAAGTTCCACCGGGTTGGTCTCGATGGCGGCCTTGAATGCTAGGGTAGAGTCAAAAATCTGTTTCTTCGACACGGGCATCTCCGAGGCATCGACCTTGCTCTGTATCTCCTTGAATTCTTCGCTGTAGAGGACAGCTTCCGCAAAGGCTGCTTCTCCAATCTCGCAGTCCCTTGCCTTGGTAAAGCTTCCGGATACCATGATGACACCGTTTGGTCCGGGTATCTTGAGTTTGTTATAGACGAAGCATGGCTTGGCCATGAAGGTGTGGAAGATGTCGCGGCCGAATATGACGTGGTACACACTCTTGAAGGGGACCACCTCAAAGGTCATGCGTTCTTGGCGGTAGTTATTGACATCGCCAAAAGCAACCTGAAGTGTGATGCACCCAAGGGACCGAGCCTCCCGACCAGGAACTACGCCATGGAAGATGGTGCTGGTCCGCCTTAGTTTTGCCTCCGTCAAGTTCATCTTGTGCAGTGTATCCAAGTACATGATGCTGATGCTGCTTCCACTATCCACCATACATTTGGTGAACTCATTGTCATCAATCAGTGGGTTGATGATCATGGTGTATTGGTTCTCCGTAGGGACGAGGTCTGGGTGATCCTTCCTATCCCAAGTAATTGGAATCTCCGACCAGCGCAGGTATTGGGGAACTGGGCATAGGGTGGCCATCAGTATCCTCATGGAGGTCTTCTGTTGTCGGATGGTGGGGGTGCCGAGGAAAGTATGGAAAACTGTCGCCTTCTTATCGAAGGTTTTTTTGCCCTTGCCGCCGCCCTTGGCGGCGTGCTTGGGGTCAACGTCTTTGTCCATGTCACTTGAATCCTTGTACTCCTCCTCCTTCTTCTTCTTCCCCTTGCACTTGCCTCGCGGTCTGTTCTTTCGACTTTGTTTGTAGCCGGACTTCGGGTCCTCCTTGAGGTTGTTGACGAACTTGCAGTGGCGATTGGTATGGGTGGCCTTGCCGTTGGTGTCAAGGTGTACGAGGCACGGCATATCATGGTACACCTCGTAGGTTTGGGGAACGCGGAGCGCTGCCGAGGTAATTTCACCGCTGCCCAACGACCAGCTCCCGTCTCGCCACGCTTGCGCCATCACCTCGCCCCTGCAAAAGTCATAGCGACCATGTCGGAGGTTTGCTTTTCTTCTGGCGGGGTCTTCCGCTTGGTGCTGCTGTTCCTCTGAGCTTGAGTTGGAACAGCCATTGTCGGCAGGGAGCCGCGAGCATTGTCGTCGGCAGCCGCGAACTCACAGGCCAGCTGGATCATCTGGTTCAGATCTAGCTGGTGATTGTCCTGCGGGCGCTTCGGCTTATGTCAGAGCAATGTGCCCCTTTCCAACCCATCGATGAAGGCGGCCATGGCGGTCTGAGCGTGCACTCATGCGCAGGAATTCTTCATATCCAGCCAGCGAGAGAGGTAGGCGCGAGATGTCTCGTCTTTATCTTGCACGCACCGCTGTAGATCGCCAACAGTGCATGGACGTTTGTACGTACCCTCGAAGTTCTTGGTGAACGCTTCTTGCATGTCCAACCAATTGTAGATGGATCTTTCCGGCAAGTCGTCAATCCATTGGCGGGCTGTGCCCGCCAACATTAATGGCAGGTACTTGACGGCGATGTTGGGGTTACCCTCGGCGATCTCCACCGTGTTGCCGTAATCCTGCAACCAAGTAGCTGGCTTGGCGGTGTCGTCATAAGGCTTGATGGTCTTGTCAATCCGAAAACCTTTGGGATAAGTTTCGGACCGTATCACAAGTCCAAAGCAACGTGTTCCCACGTATGGTCCTTCCCAGGCCTTGTGGATCTTGTCCATACGTGAACATGCATTGTATGGCTCCGGGCTTCTTTTCTTCTTCTTGCCATCAGGGGATGGGTTGCGTGAACGACGCGGGCCTCCTCTGCCATGGTGGCTGCTAGGTGGTGATGGAGGCGGAGGTGGCGGTGGGTTAGCCTTATTGCTGTTACCCTCCTGCGATGCCTCACGCTTGTTGCGGTTGCTTATCGAACGCGGAGGGTCATGGCGCGACCTGCTCTTGTGTCCTTGGTTACGTTCTCCATCATGACGGGTCTGCTCCGCATTGTCGCGGATGACGATGCCGCTCTGCCTTGGCGGAGGCATGTCCGTACAACGGCAAGCCTTGGTATCTTCACGATGTCGGGGGAGCGGGGCGGTGGAAATGGGCGACGAGGATTGGCCTTGTCTCCATGGTCGGAGGATATGGGGATAGCATCCTTCATGTTGCGTGCATCCCTCTGTCTTCGTTCTGACTAACTCGTCTAGGACCCGACATCAAGAGGAGATCTGTCCCTTGGCGGCTTATGTTGGCTAGACTGGCAAAATGCTGGGTCAGACTCAAGCCTCTGAGAGGTGGCCTTTTCCTGTTGTTTCACCGCCTTGGCCACTAGAGACCTGGTTCACCGCTTCAGGTGATCTATCATGCTCCAGAAGGGTCTTGGCAACGGAGAGGTTGAGAAGAGGAGTGGGCATCCCCTGCCTGCCCTCACTGTCAATGTATGGCTTGTCCTATGCCGGCTTCGAGGGATCCCATCCTAGGTTTCGTCGTACACCAGGATTGTTGATGACGCGAGCTGGAGATTTCTTAGCCTTCTGCTGCTATAGCAAAGTCTTGTACTCGGCCTCCATTGCTCTAGCTTTCTCTATTGACTTCTGCGCGTTGGCCAGATCTCGATCTAGCTTTGCGCTTTGCTCCGCGGTGGCCTACGCTTCCTCCAGCAACTGCTAGCGCTTCTCGTCAAGCTGGACTACATTGCGAATATGAGACAAGGTCATAGGCTCGATGAGGAGATTGCCGTAAATCACTCTATCAGCTGGAGTGACTTGGGCCGCAACAGACGTAGATGCCGGATGTGGCGGGTTTGCGGTGTTGTTGTTGCTCGGACCGGTGCCGAGTTCCTGCGGCTGCTGCACTGGGTTAGGCGGAGGAGGCATGGCCTTTGCGCGATCATTGTCGGCAGCAATAGGTGGTCCCTTCCCTTTGTCCAGCGCCATAGGCGGAGCTCGTCCGGGTTGATCTTCATCCATCGTTGTCCCAATGGTGACGAACACCTCTTGGGACATGACGACGTTGTTGGCCTGTTCGTCGCGCTTGTAATCCTCCTCCATCTCTTGCATGGCGGAGTCTAGCTTCTCTGGGCTGAAGTCTATCTCCTTCGAGTCATCGCTGATGTCGGCATAGAGCGCGTCAAGCACATAGTCGGAGGGTGCCAGGGCTTCCTCGATGATGGGGGGTGGAGGTGCAACAACAACGATGATGACTGGAGGCGGTGGCGCAGCTGCGGTGATGACGACCGAAGGCGGTGGTGGTGGTGGCTGAGGCAGAGGGGCTCCTACAACGAATGTTATTTCTATCTGAGCTTCCTCATCAGCCTCCGCATAGCTATTGACAGTGTTCACCATGCTTTAGAAAGTGAGGCGTCCTGAAGCCTGCTGCCGCCTTAGTGTATGTCGGAGAAGCGTACCTTGGTCCAGTCCTTCCACAATGTGATACATAGCATCATCATTGGGGTAATGTGCCAGATCGGCCAATATACAGAGCCACCTGGCAAGGTAATCGCGAGGGTTTTAACCCTCTCTCTGAACGCAGCGCGCCAGATCGAAGATGGTAACCACTCCGACGAACTTGGATCTCTGATGTCCAGACGCACGGGCGAAGCCGGCGGACTTGCAGCGATCTTCCACCGTTATATCCAGCATAGGGGCGGTTTGGGTGGGCCTTGAATTTTTCCGATCTTTGCCGGCAAACTCCGAGGAAAGATCCGACATTGATCCTTCCGCAAATGTATCCTGCCTGTAGGCGGTCCGTGCGGGTCTTGATGCTCCTCCGACTCCCAGGGAACTAGTGCCCGAGTCGGTTTCGCAGATGAAGAGGTGGATATATCCGATGGGGATGATCGAGCATCGCGTAGGGTTTGTCTTCGCCGAGATCCAGAACTCGCCGATGAAGAGGTGGATACATCTAGTAGATCATCTATCTTACTTATTAACCTCTAGCATCATTGTGAGCTTGCCATTGCCATCAATGGTGAGCAGGCCGAGGCTCACCATGCCACCCTAGTGTGGACAGCAAGCTAGAGGAAGAACTAGCTGTGCCAACCTTGTCTGGGAGGTAGCCAGCACCTCACCGCCACCCACTGTCCCCTCCCCAAGCCAGCGCAAGTCGTGGACCACCAGGAATGCCGCGCGTCCATTGCAACTGCGACATGCCGAGCATGCGCCTGAGCGCCGCACCCGGCACGCGTGCACACGCCGCCCCTCGACCGCACCTCGTGCCCACCGCTTCGCCATGACCCAAGGAACACGCCAGACACCCTCGTTCACCGTCCCGTGCCTCGTAGCCACCGCTCGCCGTCGAAGACGCCGCCTCTGCCGCGCAGAGCACCTCACGTTCCCGACCAATTGCCACCGCCCCTATGCACGCATTTAAGTTCTAGAGCATCGCCAGGAGACTGCCCGTCGATCGCCAACCTCAGCCATGCCTCTAGCCGCCCGTAGCCGTGTTGCCACCGTTGCATGCCCATCCCTCTCGGTCTCACCGTCGAGCCTATAAAAGGAGGCGACGCCCAGCCGTCTGAAGCACACCATTCCACTCCCCTTACCTCGCTGATCATTCCACCCTCTCGCCGGAGCACGAGGAGCAGCAGCTCGCCGGAATTGCGCCGGAGCAGGCCGCCTCTAGAGAAGAAGGGAGTCGTTGATTTCACCACCATGGGGCTGCCGACCATCCTCGAGCTCGTCGTCGACCACTCGCTCGCTTGCCCGCCGCCATCATCGCTGGAGCCTGGTATGCCCCTATGCACCCCATCGAGCCGCTTAGGGTTCGAGCTACAGGTGACATGTTCATCGTCGATGACGACCCTCAGCCGTCGATCTTCATTCTAATCCAACGACCCACAACCCCGTCATCGGCGTGTTATGTGCCACGACCGGTGGAACCCTGTCACCGAGCCCAGCATGGAGTGACACTGGGCCGGCCCATTAACCTTTCCCGCGCAGCCCAACCGTTTGAATTTAGATTTTTCTATTTTAATTCAAACTCAGTTCTGTACCTAGTTTCAAAAATCAACCCAGCTCGATTCAGTGAACCAAATTGCATGAAACCAATATTGTTAGAAAGGTACTGAAATGCTTAACCCAAGCCCGTTGGATTCAAATCATTTGGATCTGCAGATCAACCTTGGTAAAAATATCAAGTCAGAAGCTTTTCAGCATTCAAACATTTTTCAAAATTCAACCATAATAGCTTTTGAATTGATTCCAACTCTCAAAAATCACATTTGATCATACCTTTCAGAATATATAAAAACATATGGGTTTACTTACAGATATAATGTTCAAGTAATAAAAGAATGCCACATAGGCATTTCTAGTCACTTTAATTATTTAAAATAAAAAGGTTAAACCTTATTAAATTGTGACACCACTTTAAATCACATTCCCATGTACTGAAATATGTGGTGATGACATGTGTCAACATGATCCCATGTTTGTTTTGGAGAATATTAAATCTTAAGTAGTTTTTCAATGAGTAGAAATTACTTTTCTAAAAATAAAATAAATAAGACAAATGCTTTAATCTTGTAATGATAGGTGATGATGCTAGATCATCTATAGAACATCTTTGTGTGATGATTGAAAATAGTTAAGTATTGTTTGGTGATTGTGTACCTCATATTTATTTATAGACGCTAGTATCGACCAAGGATACGAGGAGGAAGGAGGATACTACGAAGAAGAAGCCGAGGAGAACTTGAACCACTACTCTGCACAAGGCAAGCCTTACTAACCAAGTTGACCTATGCAATCTAACACTTGCAAGTATGAAAGTTAGATAACATATGCAATGCACTAAGCATGCTTGGTTGAACACATTTGATGATACCCAATCCTAGTTTTACTTGCAAGCTTTGTACTTTATTTCTTTATCAAAGCTTTCTCTTAGAGATTACTTAAGTAACTTGTAGATTCTAGGAAGATAATTGAAGGTTGCATAAAGAGCATTAAACTTGGCCTAAGCTAGATAATATTGATGTCATCCTAAGGCATGAGATTGAACTCAATTAATATCCACTTCTTTACCACCCCTCATTAGTACTTACCACCATTTGTAGATGCTAGTGCTAAGCCTAAAACTTGATCAACTTTAGATGGGAATACTTGGTGAAAATGATTATGAAAACCTTGGAATGATGAATCATTCTACTGAAATGTTTTGACATGTGTTTCCGAACACCAGATGATTTTGATGATGAAAATGATGAGGCATGAGCCTTAGCCCTTTATAAAACCGATGGTTGTCTGGATGCGATACCATTCCAATATTACCGTACAACCACAATACCCGAAAATTGGGTAGGGCTTGACTGGAAATTTATATACCTTAGTATGGGTTCCCTCACGGCCAAGGTCTGAGATGAGGCTACCTTGTGAAGATTGTCCACCTGTGTAGTACCCAAGATGACAGTTGGTCATGGTTGGGAGGCCACACTCACAGGAGAGGTGCCTATACTAGCGCGTGTAATTGAAAGGTTAGGATTGATTATCCGCATACTGAGTATGGTGAATTCAGGATTTGTTCCTGACGGATGTATCGAATGTTGTGGTCAAAGTGTACAATCTCAGCAGAGTGTCAAACTATTCGAATAGCCGCGTCCGCGGTTATGGACAGTTGGAGTGGCCATATTGTTCCCCCATCAGATGTTTTCAAAATGACTTGTGAAATGAATTGAGACTTTGACTTGACCACAACAGGGTTGTGATATGAAATTCAAGTTCCCACTTAGGTGTTATAAAATTTCAACTAGCTTTCTTTGCTTCTGAACTTAGTAGAGGTAAATCTGGCTTTTTGCAAAACAACCCCAAAGCTTAGTATCTACTACTAAAAGACCCCTTAACTTGTTAGTATTAGTTTGCGAGTACTTAAAGAGTACTCATGGCTTTGTCCCTGGCTATTCCCGTGGCTAGACTATGAAGAAGAGTACCAGGAGGATGGACCGCGGGAAGGTTACGACAACTAAGATCATCTCCCGTCGCCAGCATTGCCTGTGACCCCGAAGATGGAGCTTCGCCTACGCTACCTTTATAATTACGTTATTCCGCTACTTGAGTTGTATTAAGAACTGGATCATGAGATCCTTATTTGTGTAAGACCTTATGTATGGTTTGTAATGGATGATGTACTGTGATATCCAAATCTGTTATGTCTCGCAAAAATGGTAATCCTAGGATTGCGATGTATGGCATAACAGACATCTGGGATTAAAAATCCGGGAGTTGACAGGAAGGCAGACGGTTGACGGGTACGAGGTTACACAGCTTACCGAGGTTCAGATCCCACAACGGTGGCGGAATCCTACTCCTGCTATAAATCACTATAAGGGCAATACGCCGAGTTACAGGGATTGGTTCGCTGTTCGAGGTGTATGCTAATCGATACTAGGTTGTCTCGCCATAAAGGCTCCCATAGTCCCGACTTATATAGTCGCCAGGTCCTATGGTTACAAGGAAAAGTCCTAGCCGAACATGCTACAGAGTCTTACACTGCTTACATTTAGTCTAGCGTGTCTTGCACTCCAAGGCTCCGGGTACGTCGGTGACTCCTCCGTAGCCTTCCTTTATCTGGCATGGGCCTCCCTTCTGGATCCATCTAACTGGGCTGCCCAACAGGCCATGGGCCATGCTACCAACTGTGGGCCACCCGGGTTATCCGGATAGGAGACAATGCTATGAGGATACCCATATAGCATATCCCCAATAGCACCCTCCATGGCCTGCGGCCATGCCCCCTTGGGCTGCCCCCTCCCCTATATAAGGACCTCCTCCTCATCCTCCACCACTCCCACACCTCCTCGTGAAGGATCTCTCTCCCCCCTTTAGAATTTTCCCATGGTCTTGGATCAGCGAAATACATGTTCCCAGTGGCTTTTTCTGAAAGGATTTGTTGCTTTCGTTGTTTCGCTGGAGCGAGGGCGCGGAGGTTGTCAGGGAATTCAGACGTGTGTGCGATCACGGATGCACCACTGTTTTGTGGTGTTGGACTTGATGGTGTTGGACCGGCTGGACCAGATGGACTTCATCACGATCTTGAGGTCGGCAAGCGTTCGACTACATCATCCACGAGTACAACCTCGTTAACCCTATTCGGTATTCAAGGGTATGTATTATATGGATGTATATCCAACTGTTGCTTGTATCTAGTAGATAGATCTTGGTACTTAGTTATTCCCATCGTAGGATTTTTTTTGTTTTCTATGCTGCGAATCCTACACTTGTGTTTCTCTAGCGCCCACCACATGACTATCCTAGGTATCTTGTCATATGTCTTCTCCAAGTCAATAAAAACCATATGTAGGTCCTTCTTTTGCTCCCTATATCTCTCCATAAGCTAGCGAAGCAAGAAAATAGCCTCTGTAGTTGATCTCCTAGTCATAAAGCCAAATTGATTTTTAGTGACATTCGTCACTCTCCTCAAGCGATGCTCAATCACTCTCTCCCAAAGCTTCATAGTATGGCTCATAAGCTTAATTACCCTGTAATTAGTACATTTTTGGATATCTCCCTTATTCTTGAAGATGGGTACTAATTTACTTTTCCTCCACTCATCGGGCATTGATAAGATATGAGAGCAAATTTTGATAGCATGTTATAATCATTGGTTTAAACCAATAAGAGCCATAAAAGGGTATCAATATGATACAATTTTGTTGATGGAACAAAAGGAAAATCATGCTACCAAAGAATTAATAAGAAAAGTGCAAGTTAACAAAGGTGCTCAAACAATGATCATAGACTATTCCCTACTCAATCAAGTGATCATCTAGATAAACTTGATGATTTTGTAATCTACTCGATCTGTAAAATTGATATAAATTATAAATACAAAATGTGTGGAAGCCTCTAAGTCATGTGATATGTGATACAACTCATGATGCAGTTCTATATCTGATATTGTAATTATGCTTCAAATGCCTCATTTATTATAACGACTCGTGCCTCATGAACATGATCACCTTGTCCATAAGTCACTACCTTGCTCGGGGACAAGAAAGAGTCTAGCTTGGGAAAGTCGATGAGTTTATTTTTTAAGCATATTTACCTTACTTTTTTGCATATGTAGAGTTAGCATATTTATCCCATAAAATCTTTCCCATGCTTGTGAGAAACTTTCTCTCATTCTCTCAAAGAAATTGGATATGTTGCGCTTGATCTGCATAACAATCTTACAAAAATGAGCAGAATTTTTGCATAAATTCTTCGATGCAATCTGTCCAGCGTTTTATAGTATGGATAGGTAAGGATTGTAACCAAGTAAAAGCTTTATATTTTAATTAATGACAAGCGTAAAAGTTTAAGAAGTATAAACTCTTTTGGTAGTCCATCTGATTTAAGATTATCACAAAAGTCATGAACCTTTGTCAAATTCTCACTAGGATCTTCATCTTATCTTCCTACAAAAGCAATTTCTTCTATCATATAGATTTGCTCAGGATCTATTTTAAATTCCATACCTTCAATATCAGGATAGAGAATATGTGTTTTTCTAAGATGCCTAGATGGATTCCCATAATCTCCCAATAATTTCTCAGACTCTTGCGAACCCTTGGGTGATGGTAAAATTTGCCATAAATGGACTCAAATTGTTCATGTCTACATAGCGTAAATTAGATTTTTTTCAATAAAATTTTATACATATTTCAATTGGTACACGCTCAATATAAGGATGCAAGTAATATCTTCCAGAACGTGTAGTTCCTCTATCTTCAAAAGAGATCATAGATGGTTTAAATAGTGACGTATGCCAAGAAATAAATACTTAGCACTTAGCTCCCCGACAATGGTGCTAGAAAATAGCTTGTTAGCCTAGAAGAGCACAGGTTCGTCAGTGCACGTTTTCGTGGAAGTATTAGTTCCATTTTTTATATCGATCCCAATAATAAGCCTAGGAAAATATTTATCTACGGGCATTTCGGTCACACTCAAGGTGCCACTTGTCTTGAGTGAATCGACTACAAGTGTTGAGGCGGAAATGGGTGAGTGAAAAGGAAGTAGTTTTGAGTATTGAACGGTACTTAAAGTAAATAGCATAAAAGTAAATAGCTCGAAGATTGTTTGAGGTTTCCTGCGGATGGAAGGTTAGGCTTGGAGAGAAACAGTTTGTCCATGGTGATAGTTTAAACTTGATGGTTCCTTGTTATCCTCTAGTTATACATGCTCTTCTTTGATATCGGACTGTCACTCGATGGTCGCTGATTCGCTAGTAAAGAAGTTCATATCTATGAGATCTAAGGATCATGTTACTCGTGTCCTTAAATTGATAAAATTGCATTAGAATAACATAGATAATCATTCTCACAATATAATAATCATAACAATAATCACAAATGGATGGAAATAAAAGAGGCACATCACATCTCATCAATTCCCTACATCGCCCACGCCTATGGAGATTTAGTCACACATGAGAAGAGAATAGATCAAAGATATAATCATATTGCAAATAGAAATCATCTTAGCTTTACCGTAGCAAACCACACAATAATATCGAAGATCAAATAAAATACAAAGCAAAGTAGGAACATCAGTTCAATCCTAATCTTACAAGTATGAATCTCTCTCTCTCTCTCTCTCTCTCTCTCTCTCTCTCTCTCTCTTAGTACAAGTTGGGAATTATGGTGGAGTTGATGATCAAGAGGATAGGGATCATCGAAGGACGAGGTGAGGTTATTCTCCTTCAAATCTAATCTCCTCTCTCCTAGGTTGGTATGTGGCGTCTGTGTTCATATTCTGCCCTCTCTCCTTTCAAGAAAGATGCTTGTATTGATATAACAAAGACGACAGAGGATCATACGAGAGAATCGTACAAGTGGCCTCTGGCCGTGCTGTAGGTCGTTAAAGCTTCTACGAGCCTCAAGTGGAATTATCTTCAATTGGAGATTTGTTCATTTAGGTGTGATTAGCCCATAATTGCTCTCGGATATTTCCAAAAGTGTCCAGTAACTGAAAGTCATCACAAACAAACAAGTTTTCGCGAACTCACGATATTAGCGTTAGTTGAAAGACCAAAGTCAACGAATCAAAGTGAAAACCAATGGAAAATACTCGAGAAAAAGTGTTAATATTTGGAGCTATTAGTTAAACACAATGTGCAAGGCAGTAATGTTGGAATAAAGGTAAATGATGATATTCGATATTATTTTCAGACACGAAAAGGGTTAAGACAGAGAGATCCTTTGTCTTTAATGCTTTTTAATATTGTTGCTGCTATGCTGGTTATTCTTTTTTCTCGTGCTAAGGCGGATGGCCAAGTCAGTAGTCTTGTACCTCATTTTGTTGAGAGCTGAGTTTCCATTGTGAAGTATGCGGGTGATACCATACTGTTTATGGAGCATGATTTAGAGAAGGGCGTAAATATGAAGCTAATACTTAGCATTTTTGAGAAATTATCGGGATTAAAGATCATTTTTTATAAAAGTGAAAATTTTCTATTTTGGTAATGCAAAGGAGGTAGAGTATGAATACAAGCAGATTTTTGGATGCGACTCTAGTACCTACCCACTATAGAAAATTGAGAAATTTGGAATGAAATCTAGTGGAAAGTTGTTTCGTTTCTAAGCTAGGTTGCTCATAAGGCAAACTTCTTTTCTATGGGACCGTCTGGTCTTAACTAATTAAGTTTTGGCTGGTTTACCGGTGTTCTTGATTTCTTTCCTAGAAATGTCAAAAGGTCAAAAACAATTAGATTTCTTTATATGTAGATTCTTCTAGCAAAGTGATGATGTTACGAAAAATATATAGATTATCTAAATAAAATATTATCTACCATCCTAAAGATTATAGAAGGCTAGGAATTGAGATACTTGAGATAATAAAAAATAGGTGCCTACTTAGCAAGTGGATCTTAAAATTGCTTACTGAAGATGGGACGTGGCAACACATACTTTATAACATATACTTGCAAGGTAAAACTTTGTCTCAAGTAGAGGCCAAACCTATAGATTCTCCCTTTTGGAAGAGCCTCATGCATGTAAAGGATTTGTTCTTCACAAATGGCTTTTTCAAAAGTGAATATGGCGAAAGTGTATGCTTTTGGAAAGATGTATGGTTGGGTGATATATCATTAGCACAAAAATACCCGTCTTTACATAATATTGTGCAGGGGAAAGATATCTTGGTAGCAAATGTCCTTAATCAAACTCCTCTGAATATTGGTTTTACAAGAAGTTTGACTAGCAATAAGTGGGCGCAATGGTTACGAGACTAATAATGGTTCATCTGAATGATCGTCCTGATCAGTTTGCTTGGAAACGAACTTCAACGGACAGTTTTATAGTTAATTCTATTATCTTGACCAAATGAATGGTCATACGAGATTATTACATACATACTTATGGAAATTAAATTTTCCTTTAAAAATAAAGATTTTTATGTGATTTCTAAACAATAAAATTTTACTAACAAAAGATAACCTAGCCAAACGAAATTGGAATAATGCCAAAAATATTGTTTTTATGACTCATTAGAGTCTATTGAACATCTTTTTTTATTTCTTACCCTTCTACACGTATTATTTGACGTATGGTTTATTTTACATATAACATACCTCCACCATTCAATATTATGAATATGATTGAAAATTGGCTAAATAAAGTTAAAAAAAGCTAGAATCCATATTTGTGTATCAACTTTATGTTGGTTGGATGTCTAGAAATAATACCATCTTAACAAACAAATGGATATGAATATTTTGCAGGTTATTCGACCGGCGGAATACTGGATATAACTTTTTCTCACCTTTTTCCGTCGGGAGACTCTGGATACTAAATGCAACCGGCTATTGACGGTTGCTCGGGACTTTTTTCTAACTGTGTAGCCACATATTAGTATACTCAAAATGAATAGCTTTATGTTGCTTCTTATTTTTATTATTTTTAGTTGGTTGATAAATTTAACTTATCAATAATTATAAAACGACTTCTTCAATAAACTATGCAATAGAAAACTTGTGCATCGTTTGTTGTAGAAACCGGGGCTTCGCCCCCGTTCGGAAAAAACGGTGGAGCACTGGGAGTGTGTGGCCTTGCGCCATTCGGATGAACGTTCCAAAGTCGTATTTTACATCATCCGTCCCAAGTCTCTACCTTAGCGAGCCATGTGGTCCCGGTCCACGCCAGAAGCAAACATTCGTTGCCTCGTCATTCCCCTTCCCCTTCCCCTTCCCCTTCCGTTTCTGTTCCGGACCTGTGCGGCCTTTGTTTAAACTCTCTCAACTCCATTCCACAACGCACCCCTCGCGTCCGCTTCACTCACGCACTCGCACTCCATTCCACGCCTGCTCTGCTGCACCGCCTGCGCGGCTGTGCCCAGTGGCTGCTCTGGACGACAGCCCGTGCCTCGGTCCGCCCTCCTCTCTCTCTCTTTCCTCCTCCAGTCCTCCTCCCCATCATCGCCTCACTCAACGGTCACAGGACCGCGGCCGCTGCGCAGACAGCGAGAGTAAGGTTGCGGCACCGGTGGCCGGCGCCACTGCTTGGGGTTGGGACGCCAATGGCGCCGCGGCATTTGGCGGCGTTTCTTCCGCTCCTCTTCTTGCTGCTCGCGGGTGAGTTCCTGGACCTTTTGCCTTCTTCCATCCCTCGCTCTGTTCTTGATAGTAGGAGTATTACCTTTTGGAATGCCGAGTCTGGTGGAGCGGATGCTGAGTTCTAGATGCCTTGCGTGCTGCCGAGCGCTAGCTATTTGTAATGGGTACCCTAATGATGCCCAAGTCCATCGGCGAATATGTTCTTTTGGGGGAAATCTAATCCCCAATGTCCACGAACTTTATCTCTCCAACCTTACGATTGTTTTAATTTTTATTTTTGGCATGAAAGCGGATACACATATATGGTCGCCAGAATAATAGTTGTGACGTGGCTTTTGCAGGGCATTGCCGCGGCGGCAAGACTGGCATCTGCTACGGGCGCAACGCCGACGACCTGCCGAGCCCTGACAAGGTTGCGCAGCTCATCCAGCAGCAGTCCATCAAGTACGTGCGGATCTACGACACCAACATCGACGTCATCAAGGCCTTCGCCAACACCAGCGTCGAGCTCATGGTCGGCGTCCCCAACGCCGACCTCCTCGCCTTCTCGCAGTACCAGTCCAACGTGGACACCTGGCTCAAGAACAGCATCCTCCCATACTACCCGGCCACCATGATCACCTACATCACCGTCGGCGCAGAGATCACCGAGAGCCCGGTCAATGTCTCTGCCCTCGTCGTGCCCGCCATGCGCAATGTGGTCACGGCGCTCAAGAAGGCAGGCCTGCACAAGAAGATCACCATCTCGAGCACGCACTCGCTCGGGATACTGTCCCGGTCCTTCCCGCCGTCCGCGGGGGCGTTCAACAGCAGCTACGCGCACTTCTTGAAGCCGATGCTGGAGTTCCTCGTGGAGAACCAGGCGCCGTTCATGGTGGATCTGTACCCGTACTACGCGTACCAGAACTCTCCTAGCAATGTCTCCTTGAACTACGCCCTCTTCTCGCCGCAGTCCCAGGGCGTGATTGACCCCAACACCGGACTGGTCTACACAAACATGTTTGATGCGCAGGTCGATTCCATCTTCTTCGCGCTCATGGCTCTGAACTTCAAGACGCTCAAGATCATGATCACCGAGACAGGATGGCCAAACAAAGGAGCTGCTAAGGAGACCGGAGCGACGCCGGACAATGCTCAGACTTACAACACCAATCTGATCCGCCATGTTGTTAATGACAGTGGCACACCAGCGAAGCCTGGAGAAGAGATAGATGTCTACATCTTTTCCTTGTTCAACGAGAACAGGAAACCGGGCATCGAGTCGGAGAGGAACTGGGGACTGTTCTCTCCGGACCAAAGCGCCATCTACAGTCTAGATTGGACTGGCCGTGGAAATGTGGACATCATGACTGGAGGAAACATTACGAGTGCAAATGGTACCTGGTGTGTTGCTTCAGCTAATGTGTCGGAGACGGCTCTGCAGAATGCCTTGAATTGGGCATGTGGTCCAGGGGATGTCGATTGCTCTGCTATTCAGCCAAGCCAACCTTGCTACCAGCCTGATACGTTGGTTTCACATGCTTCATATGCATTCAACATGTATTATCAGCAAAAAGGAGCTACTGATGTGGCTTGTAGCTTTGGTGGTGCTGGAGTGCGAACGACGAAAGATCCAAGTAAGTATGCTGTGCTTAAAATTGTAGGCTGCATATTGAGAAACTAGCTAAAATGTAAACCT
The DNA here is from genome assembly GCA_023614405.1 of Avena insularis. Classification (NCBI taxonomy): domain Eukaryota; kingdom Viridiplantae; phylum Streptophyta; class Magnoliopsida; order Poales; family Poaceae; genus Avena; species Avena insularis. Next base: position 334,385,336 of record CM042689.1, on the reverse strand, counting down.
ATAAACGCAGGCAATATGTGCTGACTACATTATATAGTTATGAAAGCCCTTGACTGAAAATGCAACAATATACATTATGCATTTCTGGAACCTGGCTGTATATTTCTTTTCTGATGAATATACATTATGCAGTTTACACTTTTTAGGTGTTTTTTTTTTGCGGGTAATCACTTTTTAGGTGTTAACTGAGTTTCCTTTTGTCTAGAAACGACAGAGAAGTTAGTGCAATAACAAATTTACTGTAATAACATAGCCTTTTGACTTTTCACTTTTCAGTACCTAATCTTTAATTTTGTTGTTTTCTAATTTTATGTTTTCTCCCACTCTGCTGCTGCTTGTTAAGATCTGTTAGATTAGGCAAATGGGCTTGGTTCTGAGTTCTGATCATTTCATTTTTTATACCAATTATACCAGAACATTTCATATTATTCCCAATCACAATTTTCTTATTACATATGCCTGATAATAAAATCCATGCATATGCAAAATTTATGATAGAAGTGGTGTTTTAATGTTCCATATGCTGTGGTAAGAAAACCGTGTATAGGAAAATCTGACCATGGAGTTCCAGTTTAGTATAGCTTACCGATGGGTAACATATTGCTAGATAGCTTCAATGTTCCATATGTTGTGGTAAGAAAACCGTGTGTAGGAAAATCTGACTATGGAGTTCCAGTTTAGTATAGCTTGCCGATGGGTAACATAATGCTAGGTATGAATTACAAGGCAGGACTAGACCTGTTGTGATCATAACATGTTCCCTCTGCACCAGTGCCCCAGTGTTCTTCTATAAACTCTGTAATCAGTGTTTTCTTGTACTTGTACTTTTCTTGTCAGCCAGACAATCTTCTCATGTTTTTTGTATTGATTGCTTGCAGGCTATGACGCTTGTTTTTACTTGGACTCTGGGTATGAAAAGACTTTCTGGTTTCTCTTTGCAAATTCTATGAACATTTCAACCTACTGGTCTCAGAAATATCGCACTGACTACCGTGTTTTTCTTTTCTTAAAGCAGAAAGATCAGCAACATAAATTCAACTGCCCCTCCAGCTCCAAGTGGATCCAGTCGGTCACTGTTGGCCCATTTCTTTACCCTGCTGCTCCCTGTGCTGCACATTGCGATCGCTGCAGGCATTGTGTGAGTATCAGAGAGAGAGAGCCGCTCTAGTTAGTAAAATGTCCGGATGGAAGGTGGAAGGCAAATTGCCTAATGCTGGGAACCAGTACTGTTTCTGTTATGTGGTGAAGGTGGTAGTAGAGGACCATATTATGCAGGATGTTATTCTCTGATGATGTACGTTGCTGCGCGGACAATTATATGTTAGTTGCCACCGAGAACTAGTAGAAATATGCTGTGCTGATCAGCTGATGTAGTCTCTTAAATGTGCCCATCCTTCCTGCATTTCGTTTGCACATCCTGATTTAAAATCTTTCTTTTTAATCTTATAAGTCGTATTCAGCATGTGTATGTTCTTTGGCAAAAAAGATATAAAGGACATGTACATGCTGTGGCCTGTGGGTGATCAGGGTGCAAACATTGGTGACCTTTTGTGGGTTAGATATTAGTCGGTGAGTAGTTGTTGGTAATACCCTTGTGAATTGGAAGGCAGTTGGACCATCAAATGGGCTACAGCCTTATTTTTTCAGTTATCAGAGATCATGTGCTTCATTATTAAATAGTATCTCTGGTCCTAGTGTAAGTTTTACTAGCAATTCAATTTAAACTGCTAGAAAGGCTTATACTTTCTTCGTTCCAAATTAGGTTGCATATAAGATTTTATTAGAGTCAAACTGTACAATATTTTGACCAAGTAGTTTGATACAACTGTAAATTTATACGGTGCCAAATTAATATTATTAGAATTGTCTTGAAACATATTTTTATAAGGACATCAACTGTGGAGTTTTTCCTTTTCTTGTGAGGACATCAACTGTGGAGTTTGTTCTCCGTTATGCCCATGTACCTCTTTAATAAATAAAATGATGGAGAGGACAGCCTGGGTTAGGCCTGAGAGTTTACGGGCTTGGAAGCCCAATAGTAGCTTGGCGGCCGCTTTCGGCGAGAGTGGGGGCACAGAGAGCAGACATGGCTGGAAAGTAAGATTCGCATGGCCCGCGCCAGTCCATCAGCAGTACGAATTGCAGGCCCGGCGTACAGCCAATCTTGCCCACTCAACTCAGTGGCTGGGCGCCTCACATCACGGCACGTCAGTCGTGAAGCTTTACGATTATGCCCACGCTTATTGCAAAGTGCAACATGTCAGTCCAAATGCGTTGCGCAGACAATGGCTATGCCGGAATTGCAACCAAATCGAGGGTTGGATGGGTCTCATGGCGCGCGGCAGCGCACCAAAGGAGGCGCGAAGTTGAAGGGCGAACTCAAGATGGAACGGGTGGTTGCGACGAATCAGCTAGCAGTCGGGATCCAGAGACAGACCTTCGCCTCCCCATTCTCTTGGCCACTCCCGCGCTATTTATACCGCGCCCGTCCCCCCGCGCTTGTACATCTCACCGCAGTTTACGCGCGCCTGACCACCGCAAGAAGCCGCCGCCGCCGCCGCAGCGAGGGACCGACCGATCGAGTCCGTTTCTTGGCCGTAGAAGGCAGAGCACCGCCGGGGAGAAGGCGAAGATGTCGTGGCAGACTTACGTGGACGAGCACCTGATGTGCGACATCGAGGGCCACACCCTCGCCTCCGCCGCCATCCTCGGCCACGACGGCACCGTCTGGGCCCAGAGCGCCGACTTCCCCGCGGTAAGAACCCAAAAGCCGTTTCCGTCCGCATGATCATCGTCATGCGCCAACACGATCCAATCTACTGAACACCACCATAGATTCGAATAACCCGTTGATGTGTGTTGCGTGCATGCATGCATGATCCAGTTCAAGCCGGAGAACATGACCAACATCATGAAGGATTTCGATGAGCCCGGGAGCCTTGCGCCGACAGGCATGTTCATCGGAGAAACAAAGTACATGGTCATCCAAGGTGAACCTGGAGCTGTCATCCGTGGCAAGAAGGTAAACCATTAATTCCATATCAAATCGCATCTCTTCTAATTAATCTCTGCCCGCCCCCATTAATTAATTAAAACAACCTAAAATCGCCTCGGATCCGATTTCGCCTGTAATAATCGCAGGGATCAGGAGGCATCACCTTGAAGAAGACCGGGCAGGCGCTGGTGGTGGGCATCTACGACGAGCCCATGACCCCGGGGCAGTGCAACCTGGTGGTCGAGAGGCTGGGCGACTACCTCGTAGAGCAGGGCATGTAGATCTATCACGCCCTCCCCCACGGTTCAGCAACAAAGAAAGGACATAGTAGCATGCATGGGATTGTGGTTCAGTTTCTTCATCATCGTCGTCATCCGCTTTCCCTGCTGTCCCGGCACATACTTCGCCGATTACCCCTCTTGATCGATCCGCGATATTTTTCTTCTTGTTTCTTGAAGCCGTTTCGTTTCGGCTAAGGCTTAATAATTTGTGTTTTTGGTCATTTTGGGTTGCCGTTTGAGTTGTGCATCCGGAGCAACATATATATGTGATTCTGATGGTTCCTATGTAATACGAGAGAATATATATGTATTTTGGTTGCGGAATTGCCTCCCCCAACTCCAATCATAATTTTGTTCCCCTCTCTGGTCTTCTATTCCTTACCGATTTTAGGGGAAACTGTAGAATCTGTTTCTTTTAAGTGTGAATTAAAGAATTTGTTGCAAACATGATATACATAAGCGGGTGATTGGCTCCTATGTAACACGAGATTACCTAAATATTTATATTGAAAAATGTGTCAAGCAAGATAAATGTTCTTACTGAAAACCCGTCCAGATGAGACAAATATTCTTGTTGAAAAACTTTTTAAATAAGATACTCCTTCCATTCCTTAATACTATAAGGTGTATAGTTTTTAAAAAAAAAATTCATAATATAGTGTATAGAGAATTCTAGGATTTGTTCCGCTTATTTAGGACGCAATTAATCCGATCAGAAGAGAGAAGATACCCAAATTTCCTATTTTTCTTCTATATCACGTCAATCACTCAGGGGTATTCATGTCCGAAAGCAACGAAATTTGCCCTCCCAACCCGTGGGCTAATATTCATGCAAGAAAACTATACACCATATATTAAGGAACGGAGAAAGTAAATGTTTTAAATTTAAAAACGTATTCAAATAAGATAGATAAATGTTCTTCATTAGTAATTTTTTAATTGACATATGTAAATATTTATTTTTACACCGCACTTTACTTTCAATAATAGATTCTTTCATGAATAATAAAAATTAGAGGGGAATAATTTTAGAATTCATGTACAAAGTTTAAAATTAACAAAAAAGAAAACTAATTTTTACGGGGCCGCATTCAAAGTTGTCCATGAAGATAGCGTTTCATGCCGGAGCAAATCACCCCCGCATTAATCGGCAAATAGGTACACTCGCATTACCTGCGGTGGACTGCGGCCAAGTTCTTCCGCGGTGGACTAGCTTTTTCATTTTATCTGTTCCTATTTCTATTTTTGTTTTTGTTTTCTATTTTGATGTTAACTTTTTTCTCTATTTTTGTTTTTGTTTCTTCCTATTGATTTTTTGGTTTCTTTTTTTTCATGTTTAAAGCTTCTTTTCCGGATTTTTTAAAAAGTTTGAACCATTTTTAAAATCATGAATAATTTTCAAAAATGAACATGTTTAGGTCATGTTTTTTTATTGAATCTGAACCTTTTTCATATGAATTTTGTTAAACCTAAACTTATTCGTTGAATTTTTAATAAATTTCAAACCTTTTTAAAGTCATGTACAACTTTCAAAATTAAACTTATTTAGATCATGAACAATTTTAGGATCTGAACTTTTTTTATCTAGTGAACAATTTTTAAAACATAATCCAACCACGTGAACACTTTTTTACATTTGAACCTTTTTGAAACCATGAATAATTTGCAAAACTAAGCATGTTTAGATCATGAACAATTTTAAAAATCTGAACTTTTTCATCTAGTGAACAATTTTTAAATCTAAGCTTTTTTGGAATCACGAATATTTTAAAAATCTAAAACTTCCTTGAATCATAAACTTTTTAAAAAATGAATATTTTAATCACAAAAATTTAAGAAGTGAGCCTAGCTCACTTGATTAGTAAAGTAGATATACAACCTAACCATCCATGTTCAAATCCCTACGGATGCAAATCTGGGTTCTTATTATTTAAAAACCCGCTGTAGGAGCTTCGTCTACCGCATTTGTTTCAAAAAAATCATAAAAATTTAAAGTAAAACAAAAACCAGAAAAAGAAAGGAGAAAGGAAAACAAGCTATATTTGGAACTGTTCCTGTGAGGAAATACGAGAACATGCAGATGGAAACGCGGGAAGAAGGAGACATCCCAAGCGCAATAGAAAACTAGGTGCCATCGGAATTCAAATAAGCGGTCTTTTTCTGCCTTCTTGTGGATTGTCCGGTGGCAGCTACAGGTGTTGGCTGGTCGACGATAGCACTTGCTTCAAGCAATGCATAGGAGGATTCGGTGATATTGCCTACCCTCATCGGCGTGGGGCTCTCACTCCTGAAGTAGTTCTTTGTTGGGCCGACCTAGATGACGCGACCTTTATATATCTATCTATTCATCTATTTTTGATTTTTATTTCTCTATTTTTTCGCATTGTTTCTCTTTTGTTTTTATTTTGGTGTTCATTTAGTTTTTTATTTTTAAATAGCTAAACATTCTTATTTATAAAATAAAAAACTCTTAATCTTTTTAAAAGTCTTGGACCTTTAAAAAAATAATGAGCCAAATTTTAAGAAATCATGGACCAAAATTTAAAATTCATGAACAATTTTTAAATGTGCTTAACAATTTTTCAAAATCATGATACATTTTTTTAAATGATGAATATTTTATCAAAAAGTCACGAACATTTAGAAAAAATACATGAACATTGTTTGAAAATATGAACACTTTTAATAAAATCATAAAAATATGCAAAATCAAAACCTTAAAAAACAAAAAAGCTAAAAATACAGTAGACAAAAGGGAAAAAGAACAATAAAGGAAAAATGAACCAGTGAAAAATGGTCTGACCTGCCGGTGAATCGATGAAAATAGAATAGAGCGGAATATAGCATTTGCCCATAGGTTACCCTAAAAAATATTGCCTATAGGAGATTCCACGCTGAAACCTATATGTCGGCTAGGTCAGCGCCTACCCCTGGCACACGCCCCCCACGTGCGATATGGGCTGGCCAGGTTGGCCATTTTAGTAACTTCTCCTTCCTTCATGTTTCGTAATTTCTTTGTTCTTTTTTTTCGTTCCACTTTAGTTTTCACTTTTCAGTTTTATATTTTCTTTCTTTTTTTGTTTTTTTTTCAGTTTTCTTTATCTGTTTATGTTTTTTCTTTCAAATTTTGGAAAATGATTAGATTCAAAATATTTTAATTTTGAAAAATGTTTAGATTAAAAAATTGGTGTTCAAATTTTGATTGTTTTTAAAAATGTTCATATTAGAAAATGTTCAAATATAAAGTTGCTCGTATTTTAAAATGGTTTAAATATTATTTTTTCAGATTTTCAAAAAGTTACGTTCTAAAATTATTCGAATTAAAAAGATGTTCATTTTAAAAAAATGTTCAAATTTTAGAAAGAGAAGAAAAATAGAAAAAATGAATAAAAAGAAAAAAGTGGCACTGGGCCGGCCCAACAGCTCCGCCTGGGTGTGTGGTGAATGGTAATAAAGGCCGACAAGATCGACACATAGGACCCCCAGATTCCACAGTGATTGTATTAAGGCCAATGGTTATGAAATGCTTTTGGGCCTGTCACGACGGCCTTATGGCAACAAATTACAGGGTGAGTTAAAGGCCCAATCTGGAGTAGTATAAGATTATCCAGATTTGTCTGGCAACAATTCGTGCTCGCAAATGGCCACCATTTGCTGCTACACTTGTCCATGTTGTGTCGCCTCCTCTGTTCGCTTTTGTGTTGTCCTATACTTAGTTTCACCTGGTGATATATTGCAAATTGTGATAATTCTCCAACCAGCTATTCCATATATTTTTACCTAGTACTTGGCAAACCAATGCTGTCGCTTTCATGGCGAATATTTCAGAGCTGAGGTTGATCACATTGCAGTTCAACAAACTCCAACTGAGCCTAGTTTGGCAAGGGAGGCTGATGTTCTCGGCATCGTTCTTGTGTTGAATCGGCGGTTATGAAATGCAGTGGCATCATGTGAAATGCTTCCGTTCCGGCTGGTGTTAATTGGTTGGAGCGAACAAATGATGGAATCGGCACCAAGATCGAGCAATAAATTCCATGAAGAAGATGATTGAGCAATAATTGAGTAGCATTTATACTGGATCTATCTGATTCATGATTGATGGACTATTTTTACCGTGGAAATGAGCATCGGCGGTAAAAGGATGATTGCCTACGCACGAAAGCTTCTTTGCAAGGAATTCGATGGACCATTACGACTCCTTTATTTATTTATTTATTTATTTTGGTTTTATCCGGGATTCTAGATTGCTGTGATACCTTGAACTTGAATTTGTGTGATCGATGACGACCTGCACCAGTTCAGTGATCAGAATCCCCGCAGAAGAAGAAGAGGTGGAAAAAAAGGTTCAGTGTTGGGAAGATGCTTATTCAGTTCCTCGGTGAACGCTGCAACTAGGTACCAAGTTGTTCCTTGTTTACACCGCGCATGACGCAAGTTGGCGATACTTTTTTCCCCCAAGTGTTCTGCCGACTTAACAAGTGGAAGTGCAGGTCTAGAACTTGTGCACATGCATTGCTAGCTAGTATGCAGTACGCGGCAGGGGGGCAGGCTAGCGCAGTAACCAAACCGTATCGGAGCTCTGATCAGCTGCCGGCCGGCCGGTGGTGGTTGCTGGCTATGGCTAGCTAGTGGGCAGGCTGCATCGACCTCTGATCCATGCGAGGCGATGCAGCCTCCGATCGATCACAGGACATTACTACTACTACATGCATCAACTTATCGGGGAGCGTAGCCGTCCAACGATCGAGAGGCACGATCCGGTTACGTTAACCACGCTGAGAGCATCGGATATATTGCATGGATCGATAAAACCACCTAGCAAGTTGCAACGACCATGCGCCACCAGACGACCACCACCACCGGCCGTATCTCAATCCATGCCCTAGCTAACCACCATCAGAGACCGGTCCGATCCGACGGGTCAAAACGGCGGGCTGCAGCCAACGCACATGCGATGCGTATATGTGCGCGCCGCGGAGGCATGCACCTAACGCACAAAGCCACATGATGCAGTCATGCAGATCGAGGTCCCCGTCCGCGGCGGCCGAGGTGGAGGAACTGAGGACATGCGTATCTCGCTGGGGATCTCGGTGCCTGCCCTCCCCTCGCGCACGAGCCCCGTGCGTATCCTCCATCGGATCCTCTCCCGCGAGAAACACGGTGGCATGCAGGCACTATCGTGATGCCGCCGCGCCCGCGCCGCGTAGGATTGGCTAGGCCTGGGCGTGCATGGGGTGGCTCACGGCCGGTCGCCTCCCTCCTCCGTGGTGGCCGGCCGGTAAAACCGTTGCAACTTGCCCTGTAAACTGTACCCGTGGTCTCGTGCTCCGATTCCTATAGGATTCTGTGGCCTCACTCTGCCTCACGGCCACTTGATCACTCTCAGCTTAATACTGGCGGAGGGTGATTTAACGCCTGGCCTGCTTGGAACGTTGTTTTTTAACCAATACTCCCGGATTACACGGAGTTCCTATAGTCAGCATCTTCACAAAATAAAAACTGACGGGATTAAAAAACGACAATCCAAGCGGGGCAAGTTTACCTGCCTATGGGGTGATTTGACCTTGATCTACGGCACCTGCCACCCGCAGAACGAACAAGAGGAATACTAATACTTCGTGAAAATTAGTTTTGGTTTTAATGTAGAATTATAATAAATCTCACGTATATTGATTGTAGCGAGTATAAGGAGTATATATGGGGCTGGAGTCACAACCGCTCTGTACTCAGCCTCTGCAGAAGACCCCTGTCTTTTTGAAGACCAAGAAACCAAATTGTTACAAAAAAACGCAGTATCCGAACGTAGATCTACGAGTATCTGGACAACCAGCCCAGTCGACATCGGAATATGCTGTCAAAGTAGTAGGAGAGGAAGAATTAATGTGAAGACCATGATCAAGAGTGCCTTTAAGATATCTAAGAATATGTTTGACTTGGTTATGATGTGGGACACGAGGGTCATGCATATAGAGACAAGCTTGTTGGACAGCATAAGAAAGCTCAGGACGTGTAAGAGTGACATATTGGAGAGCACCTACAAGACTACGATAAAGAGTAGGATCGAAAAAAGACTCACCATCAGCAGAAAGTTTAAAAGATGTGTCAACAGGAGTACAAGAGGGCTGACAATCCTGCATCCCTGTTCGCGAGAGAAGATCAAAAACATACTTGTCTTTGAGATAGAAAAAGACCATTGGAATTACGAGTGACAAAAATACCAAGAAAATGATGTAAGTGGCCTAGATCAGTCATGGAGAATTCGGTGTTTAAAAGAGAAATAATATGGTTGAGAAAATGGGTGAAAGAAGCCGTGAGGACATAGAGAAGTAAATAAGAAGTTTGTGAATTTTGATTATAGACAAAAAGAGAGGAATCAGAAAAAGAGGGAACAAAACCTATTGTTTGGATGAAAGTAGAAAAACGTTGAAACCAGGCTCGTGGGGCATGTTTAAGGCCATAAAGAGATTTTTGTAGGAGACAAACGTGATTGGGTAGATTAGGATTTTCGAATCCAAGAGGTTGTTGACAATAGACTGTTTCATCAAGACTTCCATAAAAAAACGCAATTTTAATGTCGAGTTGATGAATAGGCCAAGAGGAAGAAATAACAAGATTAAGGACAGTACGAATTGTGCTTGGCTTAACAACCGGAGAAATGGTTTCATCATAGTCAATTCCATGTTGTTGAGAGAAACCCCGACAAACCCATCTAGCTTTATAGCGAGCAAGAGATCCATCGAAGTGGAATTTTTGGCGAAAGACCCATTTGCCGGAGACCATGTTTGCACCATGTGGTCGGGGAACAAGTTGCCAAGTGTCATTTTGCAAGAGAGATTGAAACTCATCTTGCATGGCTGAGGACCAATGAGGATCTAGAAGAGCAGCTTTGTAGGTACGAGGAATAGGTGAAATTTGGGATTCGGCAGGAAGAGTGAGACGTTCTTTAGGTTGGAGGCGAAAACTAGACTTAGCACGAGTACACATAACATGGTCATTGCTAGGAGCAGTAGTAGGGACGACACGTGAGGGTAAAGGAGCAGAGGAGGTGCCCGGCGCAGCGGAATGATCGGGCACATGCGATGATGCGTCGGCAGCGCGTGCTGCCGCGACAACGTTTGGAGCCTGAATCTCTGCCGCGGCAGAGGGTTCGGCAGGCTCAGGCGCGGCAGGGAGGTCTGCCACGATAGAGTTTCGCGTCATGTCATGTGCCACGGCAGGGGTTGGGTCGGTTCTGCCGCGACTTAGGGCTGGAAGTTGGCGACGCTAGGGTTGTATAGGAGAGGATGTAGGAGGCTAAGGGAGTGAGGTTGAGTTGTTGTTGAGGTAGGTTCAGAGGAAGATAACCTAGTAGCAAAAGGAAAGGTTGTTTTATCAAAAGTGACGTGACGGATATATGGACGCGACCATTGGTAAGATCTAGACAACGATATCCTTTATGCTCGTCGGAGTAACCGAGAAACACGCAGAGGATGGAGCGAGGAGATAGTTTATTGGGAGTGGTGGCATATATGTTGGGAAAACAAAGGCAACTGAAAACTTTTAACTCGGAATAATTGGGGTGGCTTAGGAAAAGAGAGTAGAAGGGTGTTGTTGTAGGGTTAACAGTAGAGGGTCAGATGTTTAAGAGAAAAGTGGCTATTCGAAGAGCTTCTGCCCAAAAATTTGGTGCCATAGATGATTGAATGAGAAGGGTGCGGACTATATCATTAAGAGTACGGAGAGATCGTTCTGCCTTGCCGTTTTGAGAAGAAGTGTAGGGACAAGAAAAACGCAAGAGAATGCCATGTTGAAGAAAAATGTTTCGATTTTTAATGTTGTTGAATTCACGGCCATTGTCACATTGGATAAACCGAATGGATAGAAAGAAGTGTGTGGAAACATATCGTTGAAAATTGAGGAAGGTGGTGTGTACATCTGGTTTGTGCTTGAGGGGAACGTCCAAATAAAATGAGTAAAGTCATCTAGAATAACAAGATAGTATTGAAAACCAGAAATACTAGTATGACGAGAGGTCCATATATCACAATGTAGAAGCTCGAAAGGAAAACTGTTAAAGGAACTAGAAGAACTAAAGGGAAGACACACATGTTTGACTTGTTGACACGACTCACACACTAAGGGATCATGAAGATCGTTATTACATGGAAGACAAAATTCACTAAGCAAATTTCTAGTGGTGACGGCATTGGGGTGGCCTAGACGCTGGTGCCAAAGGTTGACGGAGGCCATCATGGAGGAGGGTGGACGTGCGACAGGAGCTCCATGGATAGAATAGAGATCACCGGAGCTATTGAAACATGCGATCTCCTCCTTGGTTCGAAGGTCCTTCACAGATAGGCCAAAGGGATCAAACTCAATAGAGACAAGATTATCGGAGGTAAACTTGCGAACAAAAATTAAGTTTTTGATAAGAGCAGGAGCAACTAGAACATCTCGAAGTAAAAGGGGTTTAATGGGTGTGAGTAATTGAGTGTGACCGATGCTATAGATTGGAATAGTGGAGCCATTGCCTAGGGTAATTGAAGAAAAAGGAGAAGATGTGCAATTTGACAACATAATATTCGAATTAGACATGTGGCTAGAAGCACCAGAATCGAAAATCCAGTCCATACCTGATGCTCCCTGGGCAGCAAAATTGTTCATGGCCTGCAAGAAGGCGGCTTGGTACCAATGGGGGGGTTGGTGAAGGCAGTAGAGGCAGAGCCGTCGATGGTGGCAGAGCATGCAGCGGGTAGGAGGCTGTCGGAGCAGATGACAGCTGAGGCTGCAGGTGGTAGAGACCGCTGCTGTCGGCGTAGTAGGGCGTAGGAGACGGAGCGCCGTAGGTGTAGGTCGACGAGGCAGCGTGGTACGCCTGCGTCGGAGGATGAGGGCTCAAAAGTCCTGTCGATCCCGTGTGGGGACGGAGTCCCGGCATCCAGGAGCCGGAGTATGCAGGAGGCGCGCCAATCGGGGACGATGGAGTCCAGGGCATCGGCCAGGCTTGGACAATCCCGGTCCAAGGATCATGTGGAGGGCGCCAAGCTGGGGGCGCATCAGGCGCGGCCGAGGTGGCGCTGCTGGCGGGGTTGGTGCATCTGGTGGGCGCGGCGTTGGCGGGCCGTAGATTGGGTTTTTGCCACGGTAATTCGGGCTCGGGCGCCATCTGATGGGTTTCGTAGCATAGTAAATCAAAATTTTCTATGCAAGCGAACAGAGGGAAAGCCAAGATCTAATCTAGGAGATGCAAACAACGAGAGAGATTGGATTAGATCTTCATACCCTTGAAGATTCGCCTGCAATGAGCGTTAAATCGGAACGTGGGTGATGTAGTCGTACTCGCTTCTCCTCCTCGCGATCCGATCCGATCTAGCACCACAAGTGGCGGTGCCTCCGTGAGATGCACACGTGCAGCACCTCGACGTCTCCTCCTTCCTCGGACCATCAAGTAGGGTGGAGAGATAGACTGGATCTACAACACGACGGCGTGGTGTATATGGTAGAGAATTTCTGCCGCAGGGCTTCGCCTACAAACAGTCGGGAGAGAGAGAGGAAGGCAGCAGGGCTACTAGGGCTTGGAGGGAGATGTGTGAGGGGAGGGGGCGCACCAGCCCTCTATATATAGAGGGGGGTGCGGCCAGCCCTTGCCTCTCCTCCAAGCCTATCTCTAGTTTAAACGATTTAAACTCTCCCTTATCTAGAAATTCTATCTCTAGTTTAAACGAGTTTAAACTTATCTAGAATCGGCTGGGCCCTATGGGGCCTTGTGCCCCTGGCCCAATGCGGCCAGGACACTCCCTCATAGGCCCATGCCCCCTCCCGGAAGGTGGGACCACGTTGGCCCCCTTCCGAAGGTTCTAAAGCTTCCGACAATACCGATTAATCCGAACAATTCCGAACTCCAAAACTGCCGCCTTATATGAATCTTATTCTCCGGACCATTCGAACCTCTCGTGATATCCCGGATCCCATCCGAGACTCGAACAAAATTCATAAACCAATTATCCAATCTATCCTAGCGCCGAGACACGTTATGTGTGACCTGCGGGTTCGAGAATATGCGCACATGATCTTCTATCAATAATCAACAGCGGGGTCTGGGCACCCATATTGACTCCCACACATTCATCGATGATCATATCGGATGAACCACGATGCCAGGATTCAATCAATCCCATATATATATTCCCTTCGTCTCGCGATATTTTACTTGCCCGAGATTCGATCGTCGGTATCGTCATACCTAGTTCAATCTCGTTCACAGCAAGTACTTTACTCGTTCCGTAATCCTATATCACTTTGTGATTAACTCCTTAACCACATGCTTGCAAGCGGTGTTGATATCGATTACCGAGTGGGCCCGAAGTATATCTCTCCGACTTGGGAGGGACAAATCCCATCTCGATACATACAACCCAACAGATACTTTCCGATTACCTGAGAGACACCTTTATGATCACCCTCTCATAGGATGACGTTTGATGACCTCAAAGCTTTCTTCCGATACCAGGGAGTTGTATTATCTCATGGTCTAAGGAATACAATATTTGACATAAGAAAAACTTCGCAAAGACGAACACGATGACACGATCTAATTGCTTCGCTTAGTTTGGGTCTATCCACCATATCATTCTCCAATGATATGATCTCATTATCAATTGACAACTCATTTCTATGGTTAGGAAACCTTAACCATCATTGATCAATGAGCTAGTCCATAGAGGCGTACTAGGGACACGGTGTTGTTCACAAACCACACAAGTATTAAAGTTTCCGCTTAATACAATTCTAGCATGGAATATAAACTTTATCATGAACAAGAATTATAATAATAACATCTTTATTATTGCCTCTAGGGCATAATTCCAACAGTCTCCCACTTGCACTAGAGTCAATAATCTAGTTTACATCTGGCAACAATCTCACACCCATGGCAATCGAGGTGCCGATCATGTTTTACACGTGGAAGAGGTTTAGTCAATGGATCTGCGACATTCAGATCTGTATGTACTTTGCTAATCTTCAGATGTCCATATGCTATATAATCTCGGATTATATGAAACTTGCGGTTGATATGCTTGGTCTTTGGATGATATCTTGGTTCCTTAGCGAGTGCTATGGCGCCAGTGTTGTCACACAATATCTCCAGTGGGTCCAATGCACTTGGAACCACGCCAAGCTCAGTGATGAAGTTCCTAATCCAAACTCCTTCACTTGACGCTTCTGCAGCAGCCATGTATTCCGCTTCTACTGTAGATCCCGTGATCACGCTTTGCTTGCAGCTTCTCCAGCTCACAGCTCCTCCATTCAAAATATACACGTATCCTGTCTGAGATTTACAATCATCCTTGTCGGTGTCGAAACTAGCATCGACATAACCTTTTCTGACAGCTGTTCATCACCCCATAGACTAAGAACATTTCTTTAGTCCTATTTAGGTACCTTAGGATGTTCTTCACTGTCCGATGTTCCACTCTGGATCACTTTGATATCCTTTCGTCAAACTAAGAGCATTGGACACATCCGGTCTAGTACACAGCATGGCATACATGATGGAACCTATGGCCGAGGCATAAGGCACTTTGCTCATAGTTTCCCTATCATTACCGTAGCTGGACACTGAGCCTTGCTCAATATCTTACCTGACAACATAGGCACTGAACCTTTCAATGCCTTATCTATGCTGAACCTTTTCAGAACTTTGTCTAGGTATGTACTCTGGCTTAAAGCTATCAGGCGTCTTTGTCTATCTCTATAGATTTTGATGCCCAATATATAAGCAGCTTCACCTAGGTCTTTCATTGAAAAACACTTGTTCAAATAACTCTTCACATCGTTAAGCATGTTGATGTCATTTCCAATAATCAATATGTCATCCACATATAGTACCAGAAACGTCACCGAGCTCCCACTCACTTTCTTGTAGATGCAAGCTTCGTAGCAATTTGGAACAAATCCAAAGCTCTTGATCACTTGATCAAAACGAAGGTTCCAACTCCGAGATGCTTGCTTCAGTCCATAAATGGAACGCTGAAGTTTGCACACTTTATTAGCATCCTTAGGATCGACAAAACCTTCGGGTTGCATCATATACAACTCTTCATCAATGTTGCCATTGAGGAAAGCAGTCTTAACATCCATTTGCCATATTTCATAATCATGAAACGCAGCAATTGCTAATAAAATCCGAATGGACTTAAACATCGCTACGGGAGAGAAAGTCTCATCGTAGTCAACACCTTGAACTTGTCGAAAACCTTTCGCGACAAGCCGTGCTTTATAGACGGTAACATTACCATCTGCGTCCGTTTTCTTCTTGAAGATCCATTTGCACTCAACGGCCTTTGATTACGCTAGGAGGGTCCACCAAAGTCCATACTTGGTTTTCGCTCATGGATCCCAATTCGGATTTCATGGCTTCTAGCCATTTCTCAGAGTCTGTGCTCATCATCGCTTCCTCATAGTTCGTAGGTTCACTGTCTTCTACTAACAAGACAGTCAAGACAGGAGTTGCCGTACCACTCGGGAGAGGGCACGCGACCTTGTCGACCTGCGACGTTCGATGCGACATCGTCCGAAGCTTCATGATCCTTGTCATTAGCTTCCTCTATTGTTGGTGTAGGCGGCACTGGAACAATTTTAGGTGCTGCGCTACTCTCCAATTCAAGAGAAGGTTCAATAACCTCGTCTAGCTCTACTTTCCTTCCACTCACTTCTTTCGAGAAACTCCTTCTCAAGAAAGGAACCGTTCTTTGACAAACACTTTGCCTTGGTTACGTGATAGAAGGTATACCCAATAGTTTCCTTAGGGTATCCTATGAAGACGCATTTCTCGCTTTGGGTTCGAGCTTGTCGGCATCAACTTCTTGGCGTAAGCTTCGCATCCCCAAACTTTAAGCGACAACTTAGGTTTAGCACCAAACCATAGTTCATACGGTGTCGTCTCAGCGGTTTAGATGGAGCCCTATTTAAAGTGAATGCAGCGGTTTCTAATGCATAACCCCAAAATGATAATGGCAAATCAGTAAGAGACATCATCGATCGGACCATATCTAATAGGGTTCGATTCGGCGTTCAGACACACCATTCTTGTTGTGGTGTTCGTGGCGTGAGTTGTGAAAGCGATTCCACTTGCTTTGAGATGCGTGAGAAAATCATAACTCAAATATTTGCCCCACGATCGGATCGTAGAAACTTAATCTTTACATTACGATGGTTCTCCACTTCATTCTGAAATTCTTTGAACTTTTCAAAGCGTTTCAGATTTATGTTTCATTAAATAGATATACCCATATCTACTTAAGTCATCGGTAAAAGTGAGAAAATAGCGATATCCACACGCAGCGTCGAAACACTCATCGGTCGCATACATCGGTATGTATGATTTCCAACAAGTCCGTTGCTCGCTCCATCATACGGAGAGCAGGGTTTTGATCATCTTGCCCATGAGGCATGGTTCGCATGTGTCAAATGATTCAAAATCAAGAGACTCCAAAAGTCCATCGAATGGAGTTTCTTCATCGCTTTACACCAATATGACCTGAGCAGCGATTGCCACAAATAAGTAGTATTATCACTATCTACTTTGCATCTCTTAGCCTCAATGTTATGGATGTGTGTTTCATCCTTTCGAGATTTAGAAGAAATAAACCACTCACAAGAGGTGCATGACCATAAAGATGTTACTCATATAAATAGAACAACCATTATTCTCCGATTTAAATGAATAAGCGTCTTGCAATAAACACGATCCAGAAATAATGTTCACGCTCAACGCAGGCACATAATAACATTTATTAAGGTTTAAAACTAATCCGAAGGTAAAACTAAGGAGGCGTCTTGGCCATCACATCAACTCTTGATCCGTTGCCAGCGCGCATCGTCACCTCATCCCTCATAAGCCGCCGTCTATTCCACGACTCTGTTTGAGTTACAAATATTAGCAACTGAACCGTATCAAATACCGGGCACTACAACGAGGGCTAGTAAGGAAAACATCAATAACATGTATATCAAATATACCTTTGATGGTGCCGGCCTTCTTGTCCGCTAAGTACTTGACAGATTCTTCCGGTGACCCTTGTCCTTGCAATAGAAGCACTCGGTTTCGGCTTGGGACCGGACACGAGCTTCTTCTCAGCGAGGGCATTAAACTTCGCCGCCCTTCTTGAAGGGCTTCTTTGCTCCTTACATTTCTTAAAGGAGGGCTTGTTGACCATCAACACATGATTATCCTTCTTGATGTCCACCTCCAGCCTTGACTTTGCGAAGAGCTCGGTGATCGTATCGATGGAACCAATCTGATTGTGAGTCACTACAAAACTTTTGTAGCTGGGAGGAGTGATTGCGAACCTGTCAATCTTGAGCTCCTCTGGAATCTTGCAGTCCGGTTGCTCAAGCGTTGAGTGTAGCCCGACATCTTAATGGCGTGCTCACTAACGGAACTCCCTTCCTCCATCTTGCGATTAAAGAACTTCTCGGAGATCTCATATCTCTCGGAAGCGGGCCTGAGTGCGAAACATGGTTTTCAGCTCCTCGAGAATCTCAAAGGGCGGGATAGTTTTCAAAACGATTTTGAAGTTCGGTTCCATAGCAAACAACATGGTGCTCTTAATCACACCATAATCATCTTTCTTGTGGATCGACAGCTTTCTCATCAGCCGGCGAAGTTGCAGCAGGGGGGTTACCTAACGCTTTCTCAAGGACATAGTCCTTTTGTCCGCCAGACAGAATGATTCTTAGATTGCGGAACCAGTTGGTGAAGTTAGACCCATTGTTTCTAAGCTTTTCTTTCTCAGCAAAAACGTTGAAGTTGAAGTTGGACTTGGCCATGTGATCTACAGTATTTGCAAGTACAATTTAGACTATGTTCATGATAAATAGTTCAACTTAATCAAATTACTAGATGAACTCCCACTAAATTCAACATCCCTCAAGTTGTTTAGTGAACACGATCCAAATTCACCACACCTAATCCGATCTTCACGAGAAGAGATGTGGCTTCAATGGTGGACAACAAAGTGTCGATCATATCATTCATATGACTCATGCTTAACCTTTCGGTTCATGTGTTCCGAGGCCATGTCTGTACATGCTAGGCTCGTCAAGTCAAACCCAAGTATTTGCGCGTGTGCAAAACTGGCTTGCACCCGTTGTATGTGAGCGTAGAGTCTATAGCACCCGATCATCACGTGATGCTTGGACACGACGAACTTTCGCAACGGTGCATACATGGGGAGAACACAGTTTTATCTTGATCTTTTAAGTGAGGAATCATCTTATAATGCTACCGTCGCGATCTAAGCATAATAAGATACATAAAAGGATAAACATCACATGCATATAACTTTATGTGACATGGTATAGCCAATCTTCGCAATGATCTCCATCTTGTGCGTTAAGCATGATCTCCATCACTCCACCATGATTGCCTCCACCACGAATAGCAACTACAACTATTGCTAACTACTTAGCGATAAAGTAAAGCTATTACATGGCGTATAAGAAGTTGACTCGCAGGTCATACACAATTATAAAGACAACCATATGGCTCCTGCCGGTTGTGTACTCATCGACATGCAAGTCGTGAAACATTACAAAACATGATCATCGCATACATTATACACATCACATCTTGGGCCATACCATATCACGAAAACACTCCTGCAAAAAAAGTTAGGCGCCTCTACTTTGTTGTTGCATGTTTTACGTGGCTTATGGGAGTAGATGCTAAACGATTCTTACCTACGGAAAGCCACAACGGTGATATTATGGTTGCCAAACTCGGTGTCAATCCCATGACAACTATAGTGAGAGAAACGACATCCACCGCATGTATGGTACAAGCCACACGTCAAGTGCGGAGCCGGTCTCGTGAGCGGCGTCGCGTAAGGTTGGCTGGACCGCTTCAATCTCACTATCTCGTCATAAGAAGAACACAAACAAGAGGCTTGCAATAGAAAACATCAACGCCCAACAACCATGTTGCGTTCTACTCGTGAAACACATCTACGCATAGATCTAGCTCGATACCAGCGATGGGTTTCGCAGCATAGTAAATCAAAATTTTCTCTGAGCGAACAGAGGAAAGCCAAGATCTAATCTAGGAGATGCAAACAACGAGAGAGATTGGATTAGATCTTCATACCCTTGAAGATTCGCTGTGAGCGTTAAATCGGAACGTGGGTGATGTAGTCGTACTACTTCTCCTCCTCGCGATCCGATCCGATCTAGCACCACAAGTGGCGGTGCCTCCATGGGATGCACTGCGTGCAGCACCTCGGCGTCTCCTCCTTCCTCGGACCAGCAAGTAGGGTGGAGATAGACTGGATCTACAACACGACGGCGTGGTGTATATGGTAGAGAATTTCTGCAGGCTTCGCCTACAAGCGATCGGGAGAGAGAGGAAGGCAGCAGGCTACTAGGGCTTGGAGGGAGATGTGTGAGGGGGCGCACCAGCCCTCTATATAGAGGGTGCGGCCAGCCTCTCCTCCAAGCCTATCTCTAGTTTAAGCGATTTAAACTCTCCCTTATCTAGAAATTCTATCTCTAGTTTAAACGAGTTTAAACTTATCTAGAATCGGCTGGGCCCTATGGGGCCTTGTGCCCCTATTGTCGCCAGGACACTCCCTCATAGACCCATGCCCCTCCGGAAGGTGGGACCACGTTGGCCCCTTCCGAAGGTTCTAGAAGCTTAGGTACAATACCGATTAATCCGGAACAATTCAACTCCAAAAACTGCACTTTGCCTTATATGAATCTTATTCTCCGGACCATTCGAACCTCTCGTGATATCCGGATCCCATACGAGACTCGAACAAAAATTCATAAACCAATTATCCAATCTATCCTAGCGTCGAGACACGTTAAGTGTGTGACCATGCGGGTTCGAGAATATGCAGACATGATCTTCTATCAATAATCAACAGCGGGGTCTGGGCACCCATATTGACTCCCACATTCATCGATGATCATATCGGATGAACCACGATGCCAGGATTCAATCAATCCCATATATATATTCCCTTCGTCTCGCGATATTTTACTTGCCCGAGATTCGATCGTCGGTATCGTCATACCTAGTTCAATCTCGTTCACAGCAAATACTTTACTCGTTCCGTAATCCGATATCACTTTGTGATTAACTCCTTAACCACATGCTTGCAAGCGGTGTTGATATCGATTACGAGTGGGCCCAAGTATATCTCTCGACTTGGGAGGACAAATCCCATCTCGATACATACAACCCAATGATACTTTCCGATTACCTGAGAGACACCTTTATGATCACCCTCTCATAGGATGACGTTTGATGACCTCAAAGCTTTCTTCCGATACCAGGGAGTTGTATTATCTCATGGTCTAAGGAATACAATATTTGACATAAGAAAAACTTCGCAAAGACGAACACGATGACACGATCTAATTGCTTCGCTTAGTTTGGGTCTATCCACCATATCATTCTCCAATGATATGATCTCATTATCAATTGACAACTCATTTCTATGGTTAGGAAACCTTAACCATCATTGATCAATGAGCTAGTCCATAGAGGCGTACTAGGGACACGGTGTTGTTCACAAACCACACAAGTATTAAAGTTTCCGCTTAATACAATTCTAGCATGGAATATAAACTTTATCATGAACAAGAATTATAATAATAACATCTTTATTATTGCCTCTAGGGCATAATTCCAACACCATCCAGCTGCCGAGATACATTGGAGGAGCTGGAGGAGCGGCCGGTGGTGGAGGCGGTGGCCGTGGTGTGGCCACGAAGACCTGATGACGCGACTCTTTGTTGGTCATGGCGTGATCGGCCCATTGGAGCATGGACCGGACCTCCACGAAGGAGGGTGGTGGTCGCATCATGGGGATAAAGGATGTATGTTTCTCGAAGCGTTTGCCAAGGCCGACGAGGAGGACGTTGATGAGTTGCTTGTCGTCGATAGGATCCCCAAGCTCGCAAAGTTCGTCGGCGATGGACTTTAGGCGCTGGCAGTAGACGCCAACTTGTGAGTCTCCTTGGACGGTGTTGCGGAGCTCCGTGTGGAGAGTGTTGACGCGACCGTCGACGTTGTCCTGGAAGAGTTGGCGTAGAGCCACCCAGAGGACGGCGGCGTTGGTGGCGTCGCGGAAGATGAGGTTGAAGATCTCGGTGGAGACTCGCTGATAGATCCATCGGATGATCGCGAGATCGTCCTTGACCCAGTGCGGATCAGAGGGCCGAGGGACGGTGTCGGCGGCGACGTGGTCGAGAAGATTGCAACGACCGAGGTGAACTTCGAAGAGATGGCGCCAATGGTAGTAATTATGCTTTGGTAAATCTAGGGTAATTTGGATGAACGGGCTGACATCTGAGATCGTGTCGGCATAGTTGATAGTGGGGATAGTTGGGGCTAGGGTTTGAGTGGATGGATTAGAAGAGGACGCCGCGAGAGAGGCGGTTTTGGCGGCGGCGAGGGCAGCTCGGCGTTCGAAGTAGCCGGCTGGAGGCGGCAACGGCGGTGTGGGGGGGGGGGCATCCATGGCCTAGGAACGGAACTAATCTGATACCATGTAGGATTATAATAAATCTGACGTATATTGACTGTAGCGAGTACAAGGAGTATATATAGGGCTGGAGTCACAACTGACTCGGCCAAAACCCTAACCAACCCGGCCAGTCTAACCAACTTGTATTACAAGACAAACTCATAATCTTAACACTCACGGTGCTAATTAACAGCCAACTTATTAACCCTGCGTGAACGGGAAGAATTAACACACTGAGCAATAGTGACGTAAGACGACCCGATTGGCGGATCGTGAACGAATGATGTGTCTTGATCTCAGAAAGAGAATGATGCATCTTATCACAAGGATCATATATGTCAGTCCAAGAGGTGCCAGATAGGATATGTCTGCATCCAAGGAGGACCAGGCTACTTACGTTGAGACAAAAGACAGAGATCAGGTTAGCGATTCTCCCATGTGATAGACATGCCGCCTCACCGTCACTCTCACTTCCTCACAAAATATACATCGTATCTGGAGTACACAGAGCAAGAAACTGGAGTACAAAATTGACATCTCCCAGCGCGGCAAAATTAAAAGAGCAAGGCGTGATCGATCGATATAATACCACCAAATACCGGCCGATCTGGTATATATATACTCTCGTCTCGTGTCTTCTCCGCGTCATCTCCATGAGACCATGCATGCATATATTCGGCAAAGTGATCGACCACGTGGTACAAAAGCCGCGTGTACATATGGTGGGAGACAAATCCTCTCCAAGTCTCAATGCTCGCGTACGTACACGGCCCACGCATACATTGATACATTATTATACGGAGTGTATTACACGAGCGATCGGTGAAACGTTTGCGTCACGAGGGATGCAATGCATGTAGCGTATGGCAGGGGGCCGGCCTTGAAGAAGCGCCCAAACCGGCCGAGCTCCAAGGCAAACTGTTCATCAATCCGCGGCGCGGCCGTGCATGCCCCACGATCGGTCGATGCACACGCAAGTCGCAAGTGGAAGCGGGGGACACGGGCGCCGAACGTAATTAGACAGTAATAGTGTGAGCGTGGTTAGCAGATCGTTTGGTACTTTGGTTGTCCGCATCATGCATGTCTGTGCTCAATTGCGTAACATGGCTACATGTTGTTCGATCGGTTGACTGCACAGAGGAGGTTTCAGATTGTCCAGATGAATTATTAAGATGTACAATGGGGGTAAGGTCATTCTTTCTTGCTATGTTAGATTATTTTTCAGTTGGAGGAAAGAAAATTAAAAAAGTAAATATTGTCTTCCCTTAGTTAAAAGACGATCTCCTAAAAATAAGAGACAACTATTTTTTCCCTTATACCATATGTATTCCCTTAGCAAATCAATTTCTTACTAAAAATAGTAATTCTCGTTAATTCGTAGAGATGTTAATAAGAGATAATGCATTGTATGGATGAGGCTCTCCCGGCTGGACCTAGAGAAGAGCACGCCATCTAAGTTCATCAGCGCGGAGGCGGCGCTAGTAGCAAAGGTTGTCGGGGTTCCAGGTTGGGACGGTCAGGGGGGGACTGCTTCCCGGTGGCGAGTTGACGTCGGGTGTAGGGGGAGACGCGGCGGCAGTAGTTAAAGCATGTGGGCGGCGACGGTGGTGCAGGTAGTTGTCGACGAAGGGAGCTGGAGGTACGCGTCGTGCCATGGCCGAAGGGAGCGTCGACAACCCGAAGGTTGCGGCGGCGGCGGGATGGTGGAACCCTAGCTGGGAGACATGGTAGCTTCCTCGTCTCGGTGGCTTGGGAGGGATCGGGGCACTTTGCTTGGCGGTGGCACTCATTGAAATATGGTCAAACTGCTAGGGGCAAAACCGTCAAAATTGGGCAGATGGAAAATTTTGACTGCTGACGAACGTCCGTGAGTTTAATTAATAGTATAGATTATCTTCTCTAAATGATGTAGAGGATTAAGAAAATACATTCCTTTCCTGGCTCATCCTCACCCTTCGCGGTGGCCAACACCAGCAATGATCACCCTACAGAAGATATATGCTATTACCATGCTTGCTAAAGTTCTGTCTATAGTATGGATCAGCGCAGTTAGCAATGTTGGATGCGTTTGATTCTTATGATGCCATGAGTGTTTTTATTTTTATAGTCATTATCTCGAGTGTGTTCGATTGGATATATGACTTTTCTTCAGTATCTTAATGCATTTGACCGGATCTATAATTTTTCTCCAATATCTTTATGCATTCACCGGTTCTGTGTGTTAGATATGGTTAACCGTGTATAGACTTATTGGATATGTATGGACCGAATGTATATATATTTTAGATATATTTAACTGTGTATGGATTAGATCTATATGTGAGATAGTGCGTACTTGTGACCAGATATGTGCAATGTATTAGAATAATTTTCATTATGTATTTTTTTATGATCTATTATTGCCACAATTTTATGTGCTTGCTTATGTGGTACAAGTTGATTGGTTATATCATACCCATGTTACATCTTGACATTACTATTTTTCTATAACAGGGATAATATTTTAGTGACACTGCATAGGAAAATCTCATGGACTTCTCGCTCTGGTGTTGCGGAGAAGTTATCTTACTCTTCTCCTTCACGGCGTATCAAATCAAGATCTGCACCTTACTTGAGGAAGTCAAGAACTGCATCTCTCTTGAGCAAATCAAGAACTTCACTTGATTATTTATCCACGAGAAGTTTGTGTTGAAACAATCCAGGTACAACAAGAGTTATATTATCATTTAGTAGCCTCTCATGAAAACAAACAAAGACACAACCAAAAAAACTAGATTATCTACTATGCATATCTATCCTATTTATATAGCTAGCAATGAATCCATATCGAAATGTATGTATATGAGACGTATAAATTATGCAAACAAAATATCAATGATATCAATACTATTATATGTTAATACAAAACCAGGCATAGATTGCAGGTGAAAACATGGATAATACTACCTATCATCACATTTGTTTTATTCAAATTAAAATGTTTACAAAAAGAGCGGAACACATACATGGAACAACACATGTCGTCTGCGATCATCTAGAATCGCAGATGATAAATTAGGAAAACACGTATGTGAAGGCCCTATCCTTCGCAGATGGTTGGGTTTCTGGATCGTGTGCCCCTTCACAAACGGTTTCATCACACACCATTTAGATGACTAGCTATGGTTGGATTCACCGTATGTACCATGCCATTTTCACGTCATATAAGTAGTATCACGCCTACAAATCCTTGGTGCTTGAACTACTTCATGCATGGTTGATTTGTCTCTCGGTATTCATTGCTAATTTGGTATTTATTTTTCTAAAATTATCGCTATTTTGCAAAAATCATCACTGCTTTGCCAAGAATTTAACTGTTTTGCGGAAATTTTTGGTATTCACTTGAATACATAGGAATACCCCTAGGGCCACCCCCAAGCTGCTGATACGTAAAATTATGATTATGCACACCGGACTGCTCTTAATTTAGTTCGCACCTCACACCTATATATTGATTCAAATCAGCTACTCCCTTAGATCCTAAATAAGTGTCACAATTTTAAACTAACTTTAGTTTAAAATCACAACATTTATTTAGAATCGGAGGGAATAGCAAGTTGTGGTGCTTCCCTGCAAGTCCGCAACACACTTCAATAATGTACATCTTATAAAGCGTGTCACTCAAACACAAATCAATTTACGCTACACAGTACGCTGTTGATTGGGCATTCATTTCATCTACAATTCTTGACTAAATTGTGTTGTGGGAGTGTGGAACAATTATTAAACCAGAGCCAATCCGACCGATCGAGTCGACAAGATCATTGAGATATCAGATATCTAACCAAGATCAAGATCAGGTGGCCACTGCGCGCGTATTACTATACTCTCTCCGACTCATATTAATTAACTTGGATTTGTCAAAATTTAAATAAATCTATATACTAAATAGTGTTTAGATTTATTTAAATTTAGACAAATTTAAGTAAATTAATATGGGCCGAAGGAAATAGTACATTTCTATTCGGGTTATTATACGCGTAAGTATATCTAGTGGCGCCCACGGCATACTCGCATGCATGTGGCTACAGCTCGGCACCAGCTGCTAGGTGTCCACTGGTAGGGTCCCTGACAGGTCACGCCGAATACATCATCCATGCCCAACTTATGGTCCTTAAGCAACAGCAACCTAAAATTTAACATGAGAAACCCGTAAGGCCGTAATCTAGTCGACCTGCCGTAGCGAAAGATCGATTGATCGATGCTGCTGCACCAGGACTCTTCATAATTCTGAAAATTACTCCTCTTGTTGTAATAATCTCGTATCTACCTTTTGTTGCAAATTTGTACTACTCCTACTACATATTGTACTCCATTTGTTTAGAAATAACTATAATATATCGATATATTCAAATCTAAAAAAATTAAATCAGTTATTTCTTTGAACGCAGGGAGTACATAAAATGCCGATTTAACATTTTTTCTACTCCTATCTAGTCCATTACTTTAGATCTAAGGTAGTACTAGATATGGAGCATCGATGATACACCTTCATCACTAATGAGAACACTATCCCATAGTTATCCATCTCAGGCATCCATCCACCACTCTCAACCTCCCATCCAAGAGCATCTCTAACAGTCGATTGTACTCGCAAAAACTGCAAACGCGTTTGTAGGCCACGGTAAACGGGTTTTGCGTTTGCTGGGACTGATCCGCGCCGGCTTGGCTCGAACCCGCAAACAAGGGTTTTGCACAGATTGATCAACACAAACATGACGATACAAATGTGAATAATAGATGAATCATTCAGCGTTTTACATCAAATTATCGCAACAATTCATACGAAAAGGTACCATAGTTTTATAGTTCAAATACCGACGCATAGTTCATACTTACTCGCTGAGCAAATCAAGCATCACGAGGCTCGGCGGAGGCACCATCGTCTTGAGTACCCGATGATCCACCACTTGCAGCTACCCTTCTTCTCTCGGCGATCTCAGTCGTGGCTGCCTGCCACCAAGCAAGTTGTTGCGGATTCATGTCGAACACCTCCTGTGCGTCTTCACGATTCGCGCCGTTCGAAGCCAAATCTCCGGTGACTGGCGGAGGAATGGGGGTGCGGCTGGCCAGCGTCTTCTGCTTCATTGCCTTTGGCACGGCCTTTGCCCCGCTCGGCCTCGCCGATTGCGATTTGGGTCGTGCGGCCTTCTTCGGCTTCGGCACCGCGGGCGGCTCGGCTCCGGACACCGCTGGCGGGGCAGCATCGCCGGTCGAGATCACGTGCGTGCCTTCCCTCCTCTGCTTCTTGATGCCTGACTCACCGACCATCGACGACACTTCCACGACTCCCACCCCCGGAGCCACGGTCACGGCGGGAGCGGGATCGGGAGATGGAGATGGAAGCCGCGAGGTGGGCTCAACGGCCGGCGGGGTCAACTTCTCGCTCATGGCGGCGGTGGAGGCGACGGCGGAGCGGAAATCGCGGGGGCGAGCAAATCCGAGCCGGCGGCGGCGGGTGGAGGGAAGGGGAAGGAGCTGAAATTTCTGTCGCGTGCTTTTGGCGGTTGCACTGCGGGTTCGCGCTCGGTTTCCCCTCCCAGCCCGCCAAGACCCAGGTCGCGCCTCCGATCCCGTGCCCACCCCGCAAAATAATTTGCAGTTTCGAGCGTTTGCGGGCGAAACCCGCATAATAACCGCTAAACTGCGAGTTCAGTTCGCGGAGGGGCACGGATCAGTCCCCGCAAACAGTGAAAACTGCAAATTATTTTGCGGGGTGGGCGCGGAATCGCAGCCATGACCTGGGTCTTCGCGGGCTCGGAGGGGAAATCGGCCGAGCAACTGCATTCATCGAGTAGAAAAGGCGCGTTGAACATTCAGCTGACTCAGCCCTCCTATTCCCCGCTCCACCCACTCGCCGCGAGATCCCGCCGCCGCCCCCCCGCAAGATCCCACCACGCTGCCACCTCCCGCACCTATTCCTCCTCTTCTTCCTCGCGTTCGCGGCCCGTCCTCCGCCACCGCCGCCCGAATCCAGGATGAGATCGTCGGCGCAACTCGATTTGTCTGATTCGTCCTCCTCGGATGATTCGGACCTCGACGAGCTGCTCCAGGACGACGACTGCGAGATCACCATCCTCCTCCTTGCCGTCAAGGAGCTGGAGGACCGCGTGCGGCTGCTGAATCGGAGGCGCGGCTCGGTCATGGGCCGCAACTACATCTACCGCAACCGCGCCCTCTGCCACGCAATAGGTGATGCTCCCA
The DNA here is from genome assembly GCA_023614405.1 of Avena insularis. NCBI lineage: Eukaryota > Viridiplantae > Streptophyta > Magnoliopsida > Poales > Poaceae > Avena > Avena insularis. The sequence continues at coordinate 334,357,302 of CM042689.1, read as the reverse complement.
CTTGCAATTACAAAGTAATGGGTCATGAGTACACAATGGGGTACTATCTAGCAGATGGCATATATCCCGAGTGGTCAACTTTTGTCAAGTCCATTAAAGATCCCCAATACCCCATAGATGTTGTGTTTGCTAAAGCACAAGAGAAAGCCCGCAAAGACATTGAAAGAGCTTTTGGTGCATTGCAAGCAAGGTTTGCAATTGTTCGAGGTCCTGCTCGGTTTTGGGACAACGAAATCCTTGTCAACATCATGACATGTTGTGTGATTCTTCACAACATGATCATAGAAGATGAAAGAGGGTTAAGATTGCCCTTATTCTATGACAATGTTGGTACACAAGTTCGTCCTGAGAGGAATCCCGGTCGCATTTAGGCTTTTCTGCAAACACATCGGGAAATTGAGGATGATCGAACTCACAACCAGCTCCTGGAGGATCTGAAGCAGCACCACTGGCAGATGCATGGCCGTCGCCACCTCAACCCCAACGCCAACCCTTGATATTGTCATGTTTTCCTTTTTACCATATTTCCCTGTTATGTGTGAGATGAACCGCTCAGAACATTTATTTGTTTGTTTATTTATTCGGGAACTGTTGTTGTAATTTGGTTGAGGCATTTGTTGTAATAATTTGGATGATTTTATGTTGACCTGAGACATTTATTTGTTGTAAAATTTGGATAATTTGCATATGTGTTCATAAATCTGGTTCTGATTCTGCGCAAAACTCTTGTTTAATGGGTCCGGGCTGAGCCGGCGCGGATCAGTCCCTGCAAAGGAAAACTGCAAAACAGATCTATTCTGTTTTGCAGTTTTCCTTCAAAACAGATCTATTCTGTTTTGCAGTTTTCCTTTGCTGGAACTGATCCGCGCCGACGTTTTTTTGCCCCGCAAAACACGTTTAGCGCGTCATGTACTCGCGTTTGCAGTTTTCGCGAGTATAGAGACTGTTAGAGATGCTCTAACACCATCCAATCTAGTTTCTCGTTAAAATGGCAATACCATTGCTATCCATCATGAAATTAGCAGATCCCGTCTTCCCTCTAGCTGCCTACGTTCCCGTCCCTGGACAAATCAACTCTGACATAGAGATCGCCCCACATATTACTTATCCATCAGATCGCTAGTACTCTCTAGGTTTCAAAATATAAGATGTTTAGTATTGTGAAACACATGTATCTAGACGACTTTTAATATGTAGGCTTACTCATTTTTTCTAAACCTATCTACTAAAAGATGTCTAAATACACATGTTTTAAAAAAATTAAAACATCTTATAATTTGAAATAGAGAGTATAAGACTATAAGGGCATTTCTACATTATCCCTTATATAGCCCGGCCCATACTCTCCCCAACCCCAGGGAACCCATTGATCGCTGGCAGACCTTGGCTGGGGGCCTCCGTCTCTCCCTTCGCGGCTGGAGCGCTAATCTGGGCAAGCAGGAGAAGCATCCCAAAGCGAATTTGATGGCCCAAGTACAAGCTCTCGATGCTCAAGCTGATGGGCTGGGCCTAGACGAGGATGGGTGGGCGCTTCGATACTTTCTCGAAGATCAGCTGGTTCAGATCTTGGCTAAGGAGGAGGAATACTGGCGCCAGCGTGGCAGAAGACAATGGGTTCTTCAGGGGGATGCCAATACTAAGTACTTTCATGCGTTTGCTAACGGGTGCCGAAAGCAAGTGTGCGATCGTCAGTCTTGTGGCGGACGATCAGGTTCTGTCAGATCCTGCGGCCATCCAAAAGCACATCTACGAGTTCTACCTGAGTTTGGTGGGCGCTGACGAAGACAAACCCCTATGTCTGTGCTCCAATGCCTGGGTGGGGGACGCCAGGGTCACCGACAGGGAGAATGAGGAGCTGATGCGCTCCTTCTCCATGGAAGAGCTCGAGGAAGTTGTCAAGGACACCAAAACTGACACTACCCCTAGCCCTGATGGTTTCCTGGTGATTTTCTTCAATAGATTCTGGCCTGATATCAAGCACCTAGTCCTTCAGATTCTGAATGGTTTTGCCCTAGGAAGAGTGGATATATCCAGGCTGAACTTTGGAATTTTGTCTCTCATCCCAAAAGTTCTGGGAGCAGACAATGTCAAGCAATTTCTCCCTATTGCCCTAATCAATGTGTTGTTTAAGTTTGTGGCTAAAGCTTTTGCATCGCGCCTCTCACCGGTAGCGCACCGGGTGATTGCCCCTGCTCAGATAGCCTTCATCAAAGGGAGGCTGATCACTGATGGAGGTCCTGCTTCGTAAAGGCTTTGACAGGGGCTATGTCCATCGTATCATGTAGTTGGTCTGTGGGGGGCAGACTGCCATCGCTATCAACGGTGAGATCGGCCCCTTCTTCCGCAACAAGCAGGGGGTGCGTCAGGGTGACCCCCTCTCCCCGCTGCTGTTTGATTTCATTGCGGATGGGCTAGACCTGATCCTGTGCAAGGCTAGGACGTCAGGCCACATCGAGGGGGTGGTACCTCATTTGATCCAGGGCGGAGTTTTGCATCTCCAATATGCTGACGATACGATGATCTTGATCAATAATACTGAGTCGGGCATTGCCAATCTTAAGTTCCTGCTGATTTGTTTCGAGTTACTCTCTAGGCTCAAGATTAATTATCATAAGAGCGAGGTCATCGTCATGGGGGTGGCGAAAGAGGAACAGGCCAGGGTGGCCAACCTGCTGAACTGTAAGGAGGGATGCTTCCCCTTCACTTACCTTGGGTTCCCCATGTGTGATCGCAAAATCACCATGAGTGACTTCCAACCCCTGGTGGCTGCGGTGGGCAGGAGAGTGGAGCCGTGGCAGGGAAGGTTTATGTCTTCAACATCTAGGTTAACCCTGATCGACGCCTGCATGTCTAGCCTCCCTACTTTCATGATGGGACTCTTTATCCTGGCTGATGGCACCCACAAAGGCTCCGACTCCCACCATGGACGCTTCGTCTGGGAAGGGCAGGGGTCCAAAAAGAAGTACCACATGATAAGCTGGCAGGAGATATGCAAGCCTCGAGCCCATGGGGGCCTTGGGGTGATGGATACCAAGCACATGAATATTGCCCTCATGTTGAAATGGGTTTGGCGCATGCTCACGGAGGATGACTCGAAGCTGCTGTGGCTAAAATTGCTCAAGGCCAAGTATCAGGTGCCCAATCTTTTCGTCTCCAACCCAGCAGGAGGATCTCAATTTTGGCACAACATCCACAAGATTAAGCACACGTTCTGCCTGGGGGCCAAGTTTCGCCCCGGGATCAACTCCACCGTTCGTTTCTGGACTGACTGCTGGCTGGGTGAGAAGCCTCTTAGGGAAAGTTCCCTGGCCTCTTTGCGATATGCGCATCTCCGAAAATCTCTATCTCTCGGGCCTTCTCCGATGGCACTTGGAACATTCCGTTCAGAAGATCTTTCGGCCCTGAAGAGCTGGCTGTGTGGACGCTGTTCCACTTGGAGATCTCCGAGGCGCCTCCAGCTGGTGTCAGTGATGTGATCTCCTGGCTTCTGGATCCTAGCGGCTCCTACTCCTCGAGATACATGTACCGTGAGCTCTGCAAAGGCCCAGTGATCCCCATCCTGGTTTCTCTTTGGAAGACCCGTCTGCCGCTTAAGTTCAAGATCTTCCTCTAGCAGATGATGAGGGGTAGGATCCCCTCGAATGATCAAATCAATAAGCGCAAGGGCCCGTCTAATGGGAAGTCCTCCTTGTGTGGCGAAGAGGAGGATGTGGACCACTGTTGGAGATATGCCCTAGAGGCAGTAATAAATATGGTTATTATTATATCTTTGTGTTTATGATAAATGTTTACATTCATGCTATAACAGTATTAACAAGGAAACATTAATACTTGTGTGATTTGTAAACTAAATTAGAGTCCCTAGTAAAGCCTCTTTATAATACTAGCTTGTTGGGTAATAAATGATTATGGTTTCCCTATCATGAACATTGAGATGTTATTAACAACAAGATCATATCGTTAGGAGAATGATATGATGGACATACTCCTATAGATAAGCGTAGCATAAAGATCAAGTCATTTTAATAGTTCAATTGCTATATGCTTTTTGATACATAGTAACCTAATTCCTTCGACCATGAGATCATGCATATCACCTTCACCGGAAGGATGCTTTGATGACATCAAACACCACACCGTAACTGGGTGGCTATAAAGGTGGCATTGAGTGTTCGGAAAGTATTGGTTGAGACACATGGATCAAGAGTGGGATTTGTCCATCCATATGACGGATAGATATACTCTGGGCCCTCTCGGTGGAATGTCATCCAATTGGCTTGCAAGCATGTGACTGGCTCACAAGGGATCACATATCACGGGAACGAGAAAAGAGTACTTATCAGTAACGGGGTTGAACTAGGTATGCAGATATACCGACGATCAATACCTCGGATAAGTAAACTATCGTGAGACAAAGGGAAATTGGTATCGTATGTAAGTGGTTCATTCGATCGCAAAGTAATCGTAGAAATATGTGGGAGCCATATGAATTTCCAGATTCCTCTATTGGTTATTGTTCGGAGAAGTGTCTCGATCATGTCCGCATAATTCACGAACCGTAGGGAGACACACTTAAGGATTCGACGTTGTTGAGTAGTTATGGAATGATGAGTAAGAGACCGAATGTTGTTCGGAGTCTCGGATGGGATCCGGGATATCACGAGGAGATCCGGGATATCACGAGGAGATCCGGAATAGTCCGAAGAATAAGATTCATATAAGGAAAGTCCTGTTTCGGGGTTGGAGAATGGTTCTAGTGTTTTCATCGGGAATGTTCTAGAAGGTTCCGGAATGTCCGGCACTCCGGAGAGGAAGGGTACATGAATGTGTCATAACAAGTTGGAATGGTTGCATCATGTACTAGGTGTCATCGCTGAACAAAATAAAGGGTTAAATCAAATCCTAGTTTGAAAAGTCAAACGCCAATTTGAAAAGTCAAACGGCTATTTTGTTTGGTGGAGGGAGAGTAGGAAACCTACTTGGGGAGGAAGTCCCTCTCCCTCCACCGCCGGCCCTTGGAGACCGAGTTGGGGAGGGACTCTCCTCCCTTGGCGCGCCTCCTCCACCTATATAAGGAGGGGCAGGGCTGCCCCTCCTAGACCTACACCTTGCCCCTCTAAACCCTAACCCTAGCTGCCGCCCACCATAGCCGCCGCCCTAGGGTTTCTCCCAAGCCGCCGAGTTGGGGGCCTTCTACTTGCCCTAGCCGCCGGCCTAGCCCCTCTACTTGGTGTGTCTAAACCCTAGATCACCGAGTCTCTCTCATAGTCCACCATACTCGCTCCGGCTTAAGGCGAAGCCCTGCGAGATCTCCCCTCTACTTCCGGTACCACGCCGTCATGCTGCCGGAATCGTGAGGAGAGTGCTACAACCTCTGCTCATTGGAACAAGGAGAGGAAGGTCTTCGTGTACCGAACGTGCGATCAGATGCGGAGCGCCGAACGCATAACATCGAAGGATCGTCTACACGATCTTGAGATCGACAAGAGTACGACTACATCATGCACGATCTTGAGAACTTCTACACGATCATGCACATGAATTTCAAGTTCTATAGTGTTCATCCTTATTAAGCACCGTTGCTAAAGCTTGTTGTTTCGAAGCACCACGTGATGATCGGGTGTGTTAGATTTTGCAAGTGTATACAACGTGAGCAAGCCAGATCTGCTCATGCGGAAGCTAAGGTTTGATCTTGACAAGCCTAGCATGTACAAACATGGTCTTGGAACACGGATCACCGAAAGGTAAAGCATGAATCATATAGTAGATATGATGAACATGTCGATTGTTCGCCAATGAAGCTACATCAACTCTCGTGATGATCGGTGTTGATGTGGTGGATTTGGTTCGTGTGATCACTAAAACAATGTGAGGGATATTGTTTTGAGTGGGAGTTCACCTAGATTAATTTAACTATTAATAAGAACTCAATTTGTCATAAACTTAGTCTAAACTATTGCAAATATGTTGTAGATCAATGGCGGCCCCTACCATCAATTTTAATGCGTTCCTAGAGAAAGAAAAGTTGAAAAACAATGGAAGCAACTTCGCGGATTGGTTCCGCAATTTGAGGATTGTCCTCAATGCTGGTAATTTGACCTATGTGCTGGATGCAGCTGATGCTACCGATGAAGTAAAGAACGTTTACCTCGCTCGGAAGAATCAGTACTCCACAGTTCAGTGTGATATCTTGTATGGTTTAGAATTGGAGCTTCAGAAAAGGTTTGAGAATTCAGACCCACATGATATTGTCCGTGAACTCAAATTGATCTTTGAGACTCAGTTGAGAGCTATGAGGCTTCTGAAAAGTTCTTTAACTGCAAGATGGAAGAGGGCAGCTCCGTCAGTGAGCATGTGCTTAAGATGTCTGGGCACGCAAACAAACTTCAAAGCTTGGGTATAGTGATTCCTAATGCTTTGGGGATTTACCGTGTCCTCCAATCACTACCACCAAGTTACAAGAACTTTGTGATGAACTACAATATGCAAAGCATGAACAAGCAGTTGCCAGAACTCTTCTCCATGTTAAAATCTGCAGAAGTGGAGATCAAGAAAGAGCACCGAGTGTTGATGGTCAATAAGACCACTAAATTCAAGAAAGGCAAGTCTAAGCAAAAGGGACACTTCAAGAAGGGTGGTAAGAAAGTTACCGCACCGACGAAGAAGACCAAGGCTGGACCTAAGCACGACATCGAAAGTGCTTTTTGCAAGGGAGAAGGTCACTCGAAACGGAATTGCCCAAAGTACTTGGCGGATTTGAAGAACGGCAACATCAAGAAGAAAGGTATATCCGATATACATGTTATTGATGTGTATCTCACTAGTACTCGTAGTAGTGCCTGGGTATTTGATACTGGTTCGGTTGCTCATATTTGTAACTCGAAATAGGTGCTGCAGAATAAACGAAAGCTAGCGAAGAACGAGGTGACGATACGCGTGGGAAATGGATCAAAGGTTGATGTGATCGCGGTCGGCACGCTACCTCTTCATCTACCATCGGGATTAGTTTTATACTTAAATAATTGTTATTTGGTGCCTGCATTAAGCATGAACATTATATCGGGATCTTGTTTATTGCGAGACGGTTACTTGTTTAAGTCCGAGAATAATGGTTGTTCGATTTATATGAGTAATATGTTTTATGCACATGCACCTTTGATAGATGGTATATTCTTATTGAATCTTGATAGTGGAAATACACATATTAATAACATTGAGGCTAAACGTTTGAAATTGAGCGATAACTCGACCTATATGTGGCACTGTCGTCTTGGTCACATTGGAGTGAAGCGTATGAAGAAACTCCATTCCGATGGACTTCTTGAATCACTTGAAAGATGCAAAGCATGTCTGATGGGAAAAATGACTAAGACTCCATTTTCTGGTATGATGGAGCGAGCTACGGACTTATTGGAAATCATACATACCGATGTGTGTGGACCAATGAGTGTAGCATCGCGCGGTGGTTATCGTTATGTTCTTACCTTCACGGATGACTTGAGTAGATATGGGTATATCTATTTCATGAAACATAAGTCCGAAACTTTCGAGAAGTTTAAGGAATTTCAAAGTGAGGTTTAGAATCAACGTAACAAGAAGATTAAATTTCTGCGTTCTGATCGTGGAGGTGAATATCTAAGTTACGAGTTTGGCGAGCATTTGAAGAAATGCGGAATACTTTCACAATTGACACCGCCGGGAACACCACAGCGTAATGGTGTGTCCGAACGTCGTAATCGAACTCTCTTAGATATGGTTCGTTCTATGATGTCACTTACAGATTTACCGCTATCATTTTGGGGTTATGCATTAGAAACAACCGCATTCACTTTAAATAGGGCACCATCTAAATCCGTTGAAACGACACCATATGAATTATGGTTTGGGAAGAAACCTAAATTGTCGTTCCTTAAAGTTTGGGGTTGCGAAGCCTATGTAAAGAAGTTATAGCCGGACAAGCTTGAACCCAAAGCAGAAAAATGCGTCTTCATAGGATACCCAAAGGAAACTATCGGGTATACCTTCTATCATAGATCCGAAGGCAAAATCTCCATTGCCAAGAATGGATCCTTTCTAGAGAAAGAATTTCTCTCGAAAGAAGTGACTGGAAGGAAAGTAGAACTCGACGAGGTTGTCGAACCTTCTCTCGAACTTTGCGTAGCGCGCAGCACCGGAAGAAGTTCTGTGGTGCCTGCACCAATAAGAGGAAACTAATGATGATGATCATGAAACTTCGGTTGTAGTTGCTACTGAGCCTCAGTCAACGAGAACTCGTACCACTCCTGATTGGTATGATCCTGTTATGAGTGTCATGTTGGTGGACAACACCGATGACCCTGCGACATATGAGGAAGCGATGATGAGCCCAGATTCCAATAAATGGCAAGAAGCCATGAAATCCGAGATTGGATCCATGTACGAAAACCAAGTATGGACTTTGGTGGACTGACCGGATGGCCGGAAGGCTGTCGAGAACAAATGGATTTTCAAGAAGAAAACAGATGCTGATGGTAATGTTACTGTCTATAAAGCTCGACTTGTCACAAAAGGGTTTCGACAAATTCAAGGAGTTGACTACGATGAGACTTTCTCACCAGTAGCGAAGCTAAAGTCTGTGAGGATTATGTTAGCAATCGCTGCATATGATGATTATGAGATATGACAGATGGACGTCAAAACAACGTTCCTCAATGGAGACATTGATGAAGAGTTGTATATGATGCAACCCAAAGGTTTTGTCGATCCTAAGGATGCTAACAAGGTATGCAAACTTCAACGGTCCATTTATGGATTGAAGCAAGCATTCCGAAGTTGGAATCAACGTTTTGATAAGGTGATCAAAAGTTTTGGTTTTATACAAACTTATGGAGAAGCTTGTATTTACAAGAAAGTGAGTGGGAGCTCTGTAGCATTCTTAATACTATATGTAGATGACATATTGTTGATTGGGAATGATGTAGACCTTCTTAATAGTGTCAAGGAATATTTGAATAACAGTTTTTCAATGAAAGATCTTGGCGAAGCAGATTACATATTGGGCATAAAGATTTATAGAGATAGATCGAGAATTCTAATATCATTCTCACAAAGTACATATTTGGACAAAGTTCTAAAGAGGTTTGGAATGGAAGATAGCAAGAAAGGGTTCTTGCCCATGTTGCCCAATACGACCTTGAGTAAAACTCAAAGTCCGATGTGACGGAAGATAGAGAAAGGATGAGTAAGACTCCCTATGCCTCAGCCATAGGATCTCTAATGTATGCCATGCTATGTACTAGACCCGACATTGCATATGCTGTTAGTTTGACTAGCAGATATCAAAGTGATCCAGGAGTGGATCATTGGACAGCGGTCAAAAACATCCTTAAGTACTTGAGAAGAACTAAGGATATGGTTCTTTCTTATGGAGGTGATGAACAACTCGTTGTTAATGGTTACACCGATGCTAGTTGGAACACCGATCCGGATGATTCTAAATCACAATCTGGATACGTATTTACTTTGAATGGTGCAGCAGTTAGCTGGAGGAGTGCAAAGCAAAGTGTTGTGGCGAGATCTTCAACTGAATCGGAATACATGGCTGCTTCAGAGGCTTCACAAGAAGCGATATGGATGAAAGATTTCATTACAGAGCTTGGTGTGGTTCCAAGTGCGCTGGACCCAATGTCTATCTACTGTGATAACATGGGCGCCATAGCCAATGCGCAAGAACCAAGGTCACACAAGAAGCTGAAGCACATCAAGCTACGTTTTCACGCTATTCGAGAACATGTCCAAGATGGTGACATAAAGATTTGCAAAGTACACACAGATCTGAATGTGGCGGATCCGTTGACTAAACCTCTCCCGAGGGTAAAACATGACCAACACCAAACAACCATGGGTGTTCGGTATATTACCATGTAATCTAGATTATTTGACTCTAGTGCAAGTGGGAGACTGTTGGAGATATGCCCTAGAGGCAGTAATAAATATGGTTATTATTATATCTTTGTGTTTATGATAAATGTTTACATTCATGTTATAACAGTATTAACAAGGAAACATTAATACTTGTGTGATTTGTAAACTAAATTAGAGTCCCTAGTAAAGCCTCTTTACAATACTAGCTTGTTGGTTAATAAATGATTGTGGTTTCCCTATCATGAACATTGAGATGTTATTAACAACAAGATCATATCGTTAGGAGAATGATATGATGGACATACTCCTATAGATAAGCGTAGCATAAAGATCAAGTCATTTTAATAGTTCAATTGCTATATGCTTTCTGATACATAGTAACCTAATTCCTTCGACCATGAGATCATGCATATCACCTTCACCGGAAGGATGCTTTGATGACATCAAACACCACACCGTAACTAGGTGGCTATAAAGGTGGCATTAAGTGTTTGGAAAGTATTGGTTGAGACACATGGATCAAGAATGGGATTTGTCCATCCATATGACAAATAGATATACTCTGGGCCCTCTCGGTGGAATGTCATCCAATTGGCTTGCAAGCATGTGACTGGCTCACAAGGTATCACATATCACGGGAACGAGAAAAGAGTACTTATCAGTAACGGGGTTGAACTAGGTATGCAGAGATACCGACGATCAATACCTCGTATAAGTAAACTATCGTGAGACAAAGGGAAATTGGTATCGTATGTAAGTGGTTCATTCGATCGCAAAGTAATCGTAGAAATATGTGTGAGCCATATGAATTTCCAGATTCCTCTATTGGTTATTGTTCGGAGAAGTGTCTCGATCATGTCCGCATAATTCACGAACCGTAGGGAGACACACTTAAGGATTCGACGTTGTTGAGTAGTTATGGAATGATGAGTAAGAGACCGAATGTTGTTCGGAGTCTCGGATGGGATCCGGGATATCACGAGGAGATCCGGAATGGTCCGGAGAATAAGATTCATATAAGGAAAGTCCTGTTTTCGGTTGGAGAATGGTTAGGTGTTTTCATCGAATGTTCTAGAAGGTTCCGGAATGTCCGGCACTCTGGAGAGGAAGGGTACATGAATGTGTCATAACAAGTTGGAATGGTTGCATCATGTACTAGGTGTCATCGCTGAACAAAATAAAGGGTTAAATCAAATCCTAGTTTGAAAAGTCAAACGGCTATTTTGTTTGGTGGAGGGAGAGTAGGAAACCTACTTGGGGAGGAAGTCCCTCTCCCTCCACCGCTGGCCCTTGGAGACCGAGTTGGGGAGGGACTCCCCTCCCCTTGGCGCGCCCCCTCCACCTATATAAGGAGGGGCAGGGCTGCCCCTCCTAGACCTACACCTTGCCCCTCTAAACTCGAACCCTAGCCGCCGCCGCCCACCATAGCCGCCTCCCTAGGGTTTCTCCCAAGCCGCCGAGTTGGGGCCTTATACTTGCCCTAGCCGCTGGCCTAGCCCCTCTACTTGGTGTGTCTAAACCCTAGATCACCGAGTCTCTCTCATAGTCCACCATACTCGCTCCGGCTTAAGGCGAAGCCCTGCGAGATCTCCCCTCTACTTCCGGTACCACGCCATCGTGCTGCCGGAATCGCAAGGAGAGTGCTACAACCTCCGCTGCCTGCTGGAACATGGGAGAGGAAGGTCTTCGTCGAGTACCGAACGTGTGACCCTGGGGGGCGCTGGGAGCCTTGGCGCGGAAGGATCGTCTACGATCTTGAGATCGGCAAAGACTACATCACCCACGAGAATCCGCTCTCGTTAAACACTTTGGAATCTTCGAGGGTGAGTTATTCCATCGACTCGTTGCTACAATCTAGTAGATAGATCTTGGCTTGTTTGTTTGTATGCGGTAGAATTTTTTTGTTTTCGATGCTACGAACCCCTACAACCACATCTTCTTCTCTTGTGTGCTTGCCAGATTTGCCTGGAGCAGCGCAAGAGATATGTTTCAAACGTCCTGGAACCCTAATAATCGAGCGGAATGGTTCTCTATCCCGGGGGCCTTCTAGGCCCCCCTGAGGAATGCGCTTTGGTCCTTCTTTGCGGCCCAGTGCTGGTCCCTCTGGACCATCCGTACCAAATTTACATTTGAGAATTTTTTTCCCAAACAACCTGCTGATGATATTTTCAAATCTAATCTTTCCTTGCAGATGTGGTGCCCCCTCCTAAGTCGCAAGCTGCTATTGTTGTTGGAGGAACTGATCCAGATTCATAGAGCGTCTTTCTCCAAGACCTACTCCCCTCCTGCGAACCTGGTGGCGATGGTCGACCCTCCCTGAAGCCTCTCCCAGCAGCTGCTTATCGTCTTTTTCCCAGCATCGTTGTTGTTTAGCACGTCGCTTGCTTTATTGGCCTCTGTATGCTAGGGTAGCTATCGTGGCCGTCTTGTGTCTCAGCGTTTGCTGTGCGAACTATGTTTGTATGAACCTTCAGTCCTTGTGTTGGGGCATTATTAATTTAAAGCCGGACCTGAGTGCCTTCAGTCTAAAAAATAAAAAAACTATTTTTATGGTTACGAATGAAAAAACGAAGTCAAGCAGCTTCCTTAAAACATCTCACTTTTTTAAAAAGTGAGCCAATATTCATTTATTTATTTGAGAAAGTGAGCCAATATTTAGAGCCCGACTCCCATATAAAGCCAGAATTGATGGTCATTTTCTGGTCCACTTACTTTCATGGAAGTCCTTGGCGCGCTAAAATTTCAGCCCGCCGCCCCGCTGCCACCCCCTTGGATTTGGGCACCGCTTGCAACTCATTTCGCACCCATTTCGCACCTCTGAGAGCTCACTACTCGTTGGGTCCCCTTCCAACCAGCTAACCCAAGCTCGCGGCCTCCATGCATCGGAGCGCCGTTGCAGTATCCTTCCCGATTTTCCATGAATCCCTCTCCAACAGGCGGTTCCCCTAGTAGCATAGAGGTAAATCTGATTGAACTTTTCATATTTTAGTTTAGGAATTGTCCGCATATTGATTTTAGCATTGGATTTTTCACATATTGAAGATGAGTTCGATATTGAGTCCCTTTGCGCAAATTTTTTAGGGCTCGTCGTCTTCCAATTATTCTGACATCCACGACTTGGTTCACGACATGGATTTAGTTCGTATCAAAAAATCTCGTCAGTAACGTGGGTGATTGCATAAGGAATATCGGAGGATTGCAAGGATGAGAGATCTTCGCAATAAGAAGATGCTACACTCAAGCATGTCTGGGTTATCGCCAAGGTTTTGATCTGAGTATTTTTTATGGAGTATTTGCGAGCTCCCAATGAGGACACAAACAGATTGATGGCAATGAATGAAGCAAGAGGATTATTGGGCATGCTTGGGGAGGAGAGATTACAATTGGAGGTGGAAGAAATGCCCCGTGTCATGGCATAGGCAATAACCGGTCATCACCGTGATCCTACACTTATGCTTGAAGTAGTGGGGTCAGATGACTTGTGGATTTGGCATTGCCTTTTGAGTTGCCAGGTTCTCTCAATGACATAAATGTTTTGTAGAGATCTCATTTCTTAGCTTGGCTTGCTAGCGGAGATGCTCTGGCTTGCAACTACAATGTCAACGGCCATGACTATACCATGGGGTACTATATAGCCGACGACATCTACCCTCCATGGTTACATTTGTAAAGACCATCCAAGAACCCCAAGGTAAAAATCAATCTATTTTTCCACAACTCAAGAAGTATGCTGGAAGGACAATGAGAATGATTTTACTGTGTTGCAAGCTCGGTTTGCTTTTGTTTGTGGTCCTTCTTTTTTTGGATAAGAAATCTCTCTCAAACATCATGACGGCATTAGTGATTCTTCACAATATGATCATCGAGAATGAGGGGAATTTGTACCTTGAGATTCTGTTTGACAATGTTGGCCGTGTCAAGCCAACAACAAACATGGACCGGATCCAAGTATTTCTTGAGACGAACTGCCAGATTGAAGACGAGGGTAAGCACAGCCAGCTTCGTAATGATCTCATTCAATATTAGTGGAAGTTATATGGGATATAATCTCCCAACTTATTCATATTTATTATTCATGTGTGATTCGAACAACTGTATACGTTATAGACCATTCGTTATTTGTTTAGTTATTTTGATTTGCACTATTATTGTATGTGTGATGTTGAAACATTCATAAATTTAATTTATATTGTTCTTATATAAAGATTGTGTCATCAAAAATCATATATGTGTGTTGAAATCCTAAAACTTTTTTACGAGACGGCGCGAGGTCGGGTGGGACATATCTCATAATTAAACTAGTATCCTAAACCTTAGGGCACTAGTTATGAGATTATTTTTACTTGAGACCTCGCAATCCTGTAAAAGGTACTGCTATCTAACGGAGCTGTTAAAAATGCTCTAAGTAGATGATAAGCTCGTGTAAAAGCTTGCCACATTGTTGTAGTCATGTTCATGTATTATCTGTATGCGATGACTCGCTATCGTTGTGGGTATTATAGCCACATCATGTATCCTTTGCGAACATGCATGGTGTCGCATGCATATGCATGACCTTTTGGATAGGGCACATGTATGCTCAAGATTAGAAGCTTACAATGTGTTCGGATGAGCAGACGTTTTAAATTTGATATTGACTTGGCCTGAAAGGTACATTTAGTGCAAATTACTACTCCCTCTGTTTCAAAATATAAGATGTTTTAGGTTTGTGAAGAAAATATATCTAGACTTGTTTTAGTGTGTAGGTTCACACTAAACTTGAGTGAACCTAAATACTAAAAGAAGTATAGATACATTTGCTTTACAAAGCTAAAACATCTTATATTTTAAAACGGAGGGAGTATGTTTTAAAAGAGCAAACTATCTGTATTTGTAGATTGCATGAGTGCAAATAAAATTACGAATTATGTTACTTGGAAGCCAATGTGGACCATTCTTACAGTTATGCACATTCAGTTGAGATCGATTGGAGGGTCACATGAGTTGATGTCGGTATTTTACACATAATTTGTGTATACAGCCAGACACTAGGTAGTTTTATTTTTGTCCGACTAAATCTAAGTGGATAGAGTTTTTTCTTATGTGTAACCGATTATAAAGGTGAAATTTCTCCTTTTCCAGATTACACCTTTCTATAAGTTCACTTTTAGAAATCAACTCAGACATGGAAAAAATCAACTTTGGATTGTTAGAACCTTGTATTTTCTTTCTCGGAATCTTACGGATCATTACATGCTTCCCTGGTTCTGTAAAATTCATTCATAATGGAATTCATTCCGTAATACCCTCTCTGTTACAAAATATATAAGACGTTTTAGCAAGACTATGTCTAAATAGAAACTTAGAAAGTGAGCGGCGGTCAGTAGTGTTAGTTTAGGGTTTAGGCAGGAGCCAACGACGACATCTCACGACCCACATGCAAATCCCTACTAGCGTCCAATTTCGTCCACCAAATCAAATCCCCTCCCAGACCAGCCCTTTTGACGGTTTGCTCTTTTTTGTTTTCTGCGACCCCCAAACGTATCCCGTCCGATGGATCGGCGTCCATCTCGCCACGCACGCAGGCGCATCGCTACTACATATACCCGCGCGCGCAGGGAAAGCAAAGACCACAGTAACACCTGTCAGCTGAGCTGATCGACCTCGAGCGCGCGGCAAACGCAA
Source organism: Avena insularis (assembly GCA_023614405.1). Classification (NCBI taxonomy): domain Eukaryota; kingdom Viridiplantae; phylum Streptophyta; class Magnoliopsida; order Poales; family Poaceae; genus Avena; species Avena insularis. Next base: position 334,341,735 of record CM042689.1, on the reverse strand, counting down.
TGGACCCCTGCGCCTTCGTCCGCCTCACCGTGGACCAGCTCCTCCTCAAGCTCCCCGCCGTGCCGCGCCCGAGCTCCGCCGCCGCCGGCGTGCACCCCTCCACGTCCCCTTGCTTCTGCACGCTGCACCTCCACGACCAGCCCTCCTCGCTCGCCCGCACCGCCCCGCTGCCCCTCGCCAACGCCTGCTTCCCCTGCGGGTCCGGCGGACCCGTCGTGCTCAGCCTCGACGCCGCCGCGGTGCAGAGGCTCGCGGGGCGCCCCGCCGAGCTGGTCGTCACCCTGCACGCGGGCAAGTCGACGGGGGCCGCCGGCTGCGGCAGCGTGGGCAACCGCCGCGCGCTGGGCAGGGTGCGCGTGCCCGTAGACGTGACGCGCGCCGCGGCGGGGGAGACCGTGGTGGCGCGCGACGGGTGGGTGGACGTGGGGAAGCCCGCGTCGGCGGCGCGCTCGCAGATCCATATGCTCGTACGGGCAGAGCCCGACCCGCGGTACGTCTTCCAGTTCGGGGGCGAGCCGGAGTGCGGGCCTGTGGTGTACCAGGTGCCCGGTGGAGGCGCCGGCGGCGGGCAGAGGCAACCGGTGTTCACCTGCCGGTTCAGCGCCGGCCGAAGGGCTGCTATGACCAGGTTGGTGCCATGTTATTTTGCAAGACGATACACGCTTGTGCAATATGCATGCATCCTCCATTGGCTTGCTAAGTTAGCCATTATCGTGTCCTCGTGATCTCTGCTCACAACAAGAACTCAGATGTTTTTGAAAGTATATCTCGGCGCTAAGTTGAGAAATCGAAATTTGCCGGATTTTTCAAGACTTTTAAATCAAAGCAACGGCTCAAGTAGCAAACTCATCAGGTTTTAGCGAAGTTAAAAGCTGTTCTGCACAATGAATGCATATACCATAGAAATGTGCAACATAAAAATGCTACTTATGACTAAGCCATTCGGGCAACACTCTTCTATTTGGGAAAGCAAGGTAGCACAGGTTTAAGTGACCGCGAATCTATTTTGTGCACCTCTCTCTCTCTCTTCATAGAAAACTCGAAGAGAATTCCCCCTCTTTTCATTTCACCTTTTTTTGTTTGGAATACTTTGCTTTTCTTCCTCCCACCCATCATCCTTTTCATTATTGGATGCCAGCTAGTAGATGCCTTTGCGGATTTTCATGTCATACCACGTATCGGTATTGGCATAATCACCAAATAAAAATATCAATTGCAGCATCCTGGCATGGGAGCCATGGGGCATTTCTTCTTGGATTGAATTGGGTGGAATGTTTAATCCCAACAGGGTACTAGCTAGTCGCAGTCGAAGCCACTGTTCACAGAGCTTTCAAGAGTAAAACAAGTCCAGAATATGTTGTCTGACCAGCTGTCAAGTTTGGTTTCATGCATGAGAACCTTCACTCTCAGTGCAGCTCAGATCCCCATCGGTTCTATACGTGTTTAATTAAGATTAGCTTAGACAAGAATTTACTCGTAGGTTTGTAGCCTCTATAGGTCTGTCGAACATCCAGCATGATCGGATTATTCAGAATATTCAGATCGGCAGACACACCAACCGTGCATGTGATGCACTTACCAACCTGCTGCTGCTCTAGCTACCTCATTAATTTGCTCGCCTCATTTCTGATCTGTGAGCTCATTAGCTGGTCAGAATCTTCCATACATTATCATGTCCACTACGCATACGACCCCGTTCACCATGATCGCCTTTACCTACTGTTCTTTTGTACTAGTATCATTCTCACACTTGGCGCCAAACCATTAATTGCTCTTAGCTAGCAGCAGTACTAGTTAATCTGTTGTTACCGATTAATACTAGCCATGCATGCACTTGTGTTTAACTAAGCTAACCACGTGCATGTGCATCTTGACCAGATCTCTGACGCCGGAATCGTCCATGACCCGGAGCCCCAGCCGGAGGCTGCGGTCCTGGCTGAGCACCCTGCACGGCGACGCCGACGCGCGGGCACGGCGCGACCAGCGGAAGGGGTGGATGGTGACCATCCACGACCTGTCCGGCTCTCCCGTGGCGGCGGCGTCCATGGTCACCCCGTTCGTGCCGTCCCCGGGCTCCGGCCGCGTCTCCCGCGCCAACCCTGGAGCCTGGCTCATCCTCCAGCCCACCGGCGCCGGGGCGTCCAGCTGGAAGCCGTGGGCGCGCCTGGAGGCGTGGCGCGAGCGCGGACCCGTCGACGCCCTCGGCTACCGTCTCGAGCTGGTCTTTGACTCGGGCCCCGTCGAGTGCGCCGTCCCCATCGCCGAGTCGTCCATCAGCACCAAGCGCGGCGGGCAGTTCGTGATCGACCCGGCCACGTTCCCCGAGGGCGGCGGCGGCGGCGCGTGGCCGTTCGCCGGCGGGTTCGTGATGGGGTCCACGGTGGAGGGCGAAGGGAAGGCGAGCCGGCCCACCGTGCAGGTCGGCGTGCAGCACGTGGCGTGCATGGGCGACGTGGCCGTGTTCGTCGCGCTCTCCGCGGCGGTCGATCTCTGCATGGACGCATGCAAGCTCTTCTCGTCAAGGCTCAGGAAGGAGCTGTGCCAGGACCAAGACGACTAGCACTACGTTTCATGGACTTGGGTTCGACTCGTCAAGTATTCAGTTCCTTCTTGTGGAAGTGATGGCCTGTGACTGTCTTTTTTTAGTTTAGGCTGGGTCGGATCTCAAGAACAGATCGAACAGGGTGTGTGTATCTGTTTATTCTTTCATTGCGATATTCTTTCGATTCTTTGTAGAATACGTCTATGTTCTTGTTTGAAGTTATGAACGATCAAATATATATGAAAGATTTAGATGCAACAGTAACTGCAATGCTCAGTGTTGTGTTTGATCGATTCAATTGGAATGTATATTCATGTTGAGGAATATTCAAAAACCATATTTTTAGACAAATATTCAAAAACCACTACTCTCTCTGATCCAAATTAATAAACTCGGATTCGTTTAGATATAGATGTATCAATGCTAGATACATCCGTATCTATAAATCTAAGGGATTAACTTGAATTAAAACAGGAAACTGTTGCGGATCTAATTCAGGCCTGATCCCGTGGCATTGTTAGGGCAACAAGTGGGTACCCTATCTTTTCCGAGCGTTGACGCCCTCTCATTATGCTCCTCCTAGCCTCGCTGGCTCCTTTGCTCCTTTGCTCTACTTGGCGCATTCATCGTCCTCCCTGCGATGGCAACTTAGTTCTCATGCCGAAGCATACCATGGTGGTGTCCATGCGGAAGCAGATATTGTCGGAAACAATATGTACCTAATACGGTACTTTCTCTGTTTGAGATTATAAGGCAGAGAGATTTTTTAAATTGTTTGAGATTATAAGTCCAATCTCATTTATTATCCCCTCTCACCAATGCTTTTCTTTTCTTTTCCTTCTCTTCTCTCATGCATGTCTTTTCTTTTCCTTCTCTTCTCTCATGCATGTGAAGCTATTGGTGCATGTACTAATAATGAGGTGGAGTAATTAACTTTCTTGGTCCTATCAACTTGGCTCTGTGGCCATGGAAACAAATACTAACAGATATGAAAAGTGAGTTGCTCAGATCGGAGTTGCAGCGGCTGTTGCCATTGGTTCCCCAGCTTGATGACGAAGTAGCGTTTAGCTTGCTAAGGGTGCCGAACGGCGGCGGGATCCATGATGCAGGTGCAATCGATGGTGATCTCGACTACGTCGGGACCGAACAGATCTAGTCTTGGAGGCGAAGAGTGCACACCTTGCCAACATTGAAGCTAAGATCGCCGATCATCAGGTTCGCCCCAGCGTCGACGGAGTCGAATGCCGGACGGGGGTTGAAGAGTGGATGGTGAAGCTAAAGGGTTCAAGCCAGATCTGCTCCGCAAGAGCTAATGAATCGTAGATCGCCAGCGATAGACCGCGAAGTCGCAACATCAGTGCACGAGCTTCCCACAGACGGTGCCAATTGTCGTGGGGTGATCACGTCAATGCTCATACTTGATGTATTTGGTTTTTTGGGAAGAACGGTGCACTGGAGACTTCGTCAACTAACAAACAAACTCCGGCGAAATGAGTTTTACCCAGGTTCAGGCCCCTAGAAGGAAAACCTTACTCCTGCTTGTATGCTCTTGATTGATTCATAAATCGAGGATTACAATGGCACCGAGATGGCTATGGTACACAGATGAGATCTAGCGAGTTTGCAATGTGCTAGGGGTGTCCTTCTCGACGCCCGCTAGCCTTTATATAAGGAGTCTAGGTCTCGGGTGCTGACCGAGTCGGTTACAAGTTGAGGATGTAACCCTAGAGGCTTCCTATCTAGTCCTTTTTTCCGCCAAGGAGTTGCAGGCTTCATGGGCTTGGCTTTGTTAGGAATAAGCCACTTGTATTCTAAGGGGGGCAAAGGCCACAGTATATAGTACATGTATAGGTGTGAAATATGGAGGAAACATCCTAACTAGTAGGCAAACTACAATATACAAATATCTCTCTAACACCCCCCTCAAACTCATGGTGGATCCATAACACTGTGTTTGGAGAGAAAGAAACTATGGTGTGCTCTAGTCTGGGCCTTTGGTAAAAAAATCTGCCAACCGTGACTCTGAACGCACATACTGGAGTGCAATAACCTGGTCCTGCACACTAGCACGGACAAAATAAGCATCAACACCGATATGCTTAGTAAGCTCACGCCTTACCGGGTCACGTGCAATACTGATAGCACATGTACTGTCAGACGAAAGAGTAGTGGGTGTTGAAACGGAGACACAAAAATCGGCAAGTAACCACCGCAACCAAGTCACCTCAGCAGTCAAAAGAGCCATAGCTCGCAACTCAGCCTCTTCACTCGAACGGGAAACTGTGGTCTGTTTCTTCGTCTTCCATGCAATGAGAGAACCACCAGGGAACACATAGTAGGCAGAAAGTGAGCGGCGGTCCGAAGGATCACTGGCCCACGTAGCATTAGAGTAGGCCTGGAGCTGAAAGGAGCTGGAACAAGGGAAAATAGACGGCGAGTGATCATGCCACGAAGATAGCGAAGAACACGAAGGAGATGACTATAGTAAGCCGAGGTGGGAGCAGAGACAAAATGACTCAGAATATGGACATGATAGGATATATCGGGGTGAGTGACAGCAAGATAGACAAGGCTCCCAACAAGATGATGATAGCGTGTCGGATCAGGGAGAGGATCGCCATCAGAAGCACGAAGCTGGACATTAAGCTCCATAGGAGTCTCAACTGTGCGCTCATCCCCAAGAGCAGCACGAGCAAGAAGATCCTGGATATACTTTTCTTGGGAGATATAAAATCCATCAGAAGTGGAAGAAACCTCAATCCCAAGAAAGTAGCAAAGAGGACCAAGATCAGTCATAAGAAAATGCTCACGGAGACGGGCCTTAACAAAGGCAATATACTCAGAGTCATCATTGGTGATGATCATGTCATCAACATAGAGGATGAGAAGAGTGTGTCCACGAGGAGAAGTTTGAACAAACAAAGTGGGATCATGAGAGCTAGGGGAGAAACCAGCAGCAGTCACCATAGAGGCGAAGCGCTTAAACCAGGCGTGAGGGTCCTGTTTCAGGCCATAAAGAGAGCGTCGAAGATGACAAACCATGCCATCAGAGACAGAGTACCCTGGAGGAGGCTGCATGTAAACCTCCTCACGCAATCAAGCTGAGACACATACCATTGGCGAACAGAGGCCACGACAAGAAGAGTGCGCATAGTGGTCATATGGGAAACTGGGGCAAAGGTCTCATCATAGTCACGACCCTGCTCCTGTTGGAAGACACGGGCCACAAGATGCGCTTTGTAGTGCTCAAGAGATCCATCGAAGCGGGTCTTAATCTTGTAGATCCACTTGCATGTGATGGGATGAACACCGGGAGGAGGAGAGACAAGATCCTAGGTGCCAGTGCACTCAAGCACAGCAATCTCCTCTGCCATGGCAAGCTGCCATTCGGGATGACACTCAGCATCCCGATAAGAAGTCGGCTCAAGGGCAATAAAAAGACCATAGTGGATAGGAGTGTAGGGGTTCGTAGCATGGAAAACAAAATTTTTCTACCGCATACAAACAAACAAGCCAAGATCTATCTACTAGATTGTAGCAATGAGTCAATGGAATAACTCACCCTCGAAGATTCCAAAGTGTTTAACGAGAGCGGATTCTCGTGGGTGATGTAGTCGTACTCTTGCCGATCTCAATAGACGATCCTTCCGGCGCTGCGTTAAAGCGCTTCCCTGATCGGTCACACGTTCGGTACTCGATGAATACCTTCCTCTCCCTTGTTCCAGCAGGTAGCGGAGGTTGTAGCACTCTCCTCGCGATTCGGCAGCCACGGCGTGGTGGGAAGTAGAGGAGGTCTCAGGCTTCGCCTTAAGCCGGAGCGAGTATGGTGGACTATGAGAGAGGCCTCGGTGATCTAGGGTTTAGACACACCAAGGAGAGAGGGCTAGGCCGGCGTCTAGGGCTTGGGGAAATCCCCAAGTCGGCGTCTAGGGTTTGCCCTAGGGCGGCGGCGGCTACAGGAGGGCCGGCGGCTAGGGCTAGGGTTTTGGGTGGTGGAGGTGAAGGGTCAGAGGCGTGCCCTCCTTTTATAGGTGGAGGCGATGGCCAGGGAGGAATCCTCCCCAGCTCGGCCTCAAGGCAGCAGTGGAGGAAACTCCTCCCAAGTAGGTTTCCTACTCTCCCTCCACCAAGCAAACTTGCCGTTTGACTTTTCAAATTGGCGTTTGACTTTTCAAACTAGGATTTGATTTATCCCTTTATTTTGCTCAGCGATGACACCTAGTACATGATGCAACCATTCCAACTTGTTATGACACATTCATGTATCCTTCCCCTCCGTAGTGCCGGACCTTCCGGAACCTTCTAGAACATTCCCGATGAAAACACCGGTATCATTCTCCAACCCCGAAACAGGACTTTCCTTATATGAATCTTATTCTCCGGACCATTCCGGATCTCCTCGTGATATCCCGGATCCCATCCGAGACTCCGAACAACATTCGGTCTCTTACTCATCATTCCATAACTACTCAACAACATTGAATCCTTAAGTGTGTCTCCCTACGGTTCGTGAATTATGCGGACATGATCGAGACACTTCTCCGATCAATAACCAATAGAGGAATCTGGAAATTCATATGGTTCCCACATATTTCTACGATTACTTTGCGATCGAATGAACCACTTACATACGATACCAATTTCCCTTTGTCTCACGATAGTTTACTTATCTGAGGTTTTGATCGTCGATATCTCTGCATACCTAGTTCAACCTCGTTACTGATAAGTACTCTTTTCTCGTTCCCGTGATATGTGATCCCTTGTGAGCCAGTCACATGCTTGCAAGCCAATTGGATGACATTCCACCGAGAGGGCCCAGAGTATATCTATCCGTCATATGGATGGACAAATCCCACTCTTGATCCATGTGTCTCAACCCATACTTTCTGAACACTCAATGCCACCTTTATAACCACCCAGTTACGGTGTGGTGTTTGATGTCATCAAAGCATCCTTTCGGTGATGGTGATATGCATGATCTCATGGTCGAAGGAATTAGGTTACTATGTATCAGAAAGCATATATCAATTGAACTATTAAAATGACTTGATCTTTATGCTACGCTTATCTATAGGAGTATGTCCATCATACCATTCTCCTAACGATATGATCTTGTTGTTAATAACATCTCAATGTTCATGATAGGGAAACCACAATCATTTATTAACCAACAAGCTAGTATTATAAAGAGGCTTTACCAGGGACTCTAATTTAGTTTACAAATCACACAAGTATTAATGTTTCCTTGTTAATACTATTATAGCATGAATGTAAACATTTATCATAAACACAAAGATATAATAATAACTACATTTATTATTGCCTCTAGGGCATATCTCCAACAGTCTCCCACTTGCACTAGAGTCAACTAATCTAGATTACATGTAATATACCGAACACCCATGGCAGTTTGGTGTTGGTCATGTTTTGCCCTTGGGAGAGGTTTAGTCAACGGATCCGCCACATTCAGATATGTGTGTACTTTGCAAATCTTTATGTCACCATCTTGGACATGTTTGCGAATAGCGTGAAAACGTAGCTTGATGTGCTTCAGCTTCTTGTGTGACCTTGGTTCTTGCGCATTGGCTATGGCGCCCATGTTATCACAGTAGATAGACATTGGGTCCAGCGCACTTGGAACCACACCGAGCGTTGTAATGAACTCCTTCATCCATATCGCTTCTTGTGAAGCCTCCGAAGCAGCTATGTATTCCGATTCAGTTGAAGATCTCGCCACAACGCTTTGCTTTGCACTCCTCTAGCTAACTGCTGCACCATTCAAAGTAAATACGTATCCAGATTGAGATTTAGAATCATCCAGATCGGTGTTCCAACTAGCATCGGTGTAACCATTAACAACGAGCTGTTCATCACCTCCATAAGAAAGAACCATATCCTTAGTTCTTCTCAAGTACTTAAGGATGTTTTTGACCGCTGTCCAATGATCCACTCCTGAATCACTTTGATATTTGCTAGTTAAACTAACAGCTTATGCAATGTCGTGTCTAGTACATAGCATAGCATACATTAGAGATCCTATGGCTGATGCATAGGGAGTCTTACTCATCCTTTCTCTATCTTCCGCCGTTGCTGGACTTTGAGTTTTACTCAAGGTCGTATTGGGCAACATGGGCAAGAACCCTTTCTTGCTATCTTCCATTCCAAATCTCTTTAGAACTTTGTCCAAATATGTACTTTGTGACAATGATATTAGGCGTCTCGATCTATCTCTATAAATCTTTATATCTAATATGTAAGCTGCTTCGCCAAGATCTTTCATTGAAAAACTATTATTCAAATATTCCTTGACACTATTAAGAAGGTCCACATCATTCCCAATCAACAATATGTCATCTACATATAGTATTAAGAATGCTACAGAGCTCCCACTCACTTTCTTGTAAATACAAGCTTCTCCATAAGTTTGTATAAAACCAAAACTTTTGATCACCTTATCAAAACGTTGATTCCAACTTCGGGATGCTTGCTTCAATCCATATATGGACCGTTGAAGTTTGCATACCTTGTTAGCATCTTTAGGATCGACAAAACCTTTGGGTTGCATCATATACAACTCTTCATCAATGTCTCCATTGAGGAACGCTGTTTTGACATCCATCTGCCATATCTCATAATCGTAATATGCAGCGATTGCTAAAAAAAATCCTCACAGACTTTAGCTTCCCTACTGGTGAGAAAGTCTCATCGTAGTCAATTCCTTGAGTTTGTCGAAACCCTTTTGCGACAAGTCGAGCTTTATAGACAGTAATATTACCATCAGCATCTCTTTTCTTCTTGAAAATCCATTTGTTCTCGACAGCCCTCCGACCATCCGGTAAGTCCACCAAAGTCCATACTTGGTTTTCGTACATGGATCCAATCTCGGATTTCATGGCTTCTTGCCATTTATTGGAATCTGGGCTCATCATCGCTTCCTCATATGTCGCAGGGTCATCGGTGTTGTCCACCAACATGACACTCATAACGAGATCATACCAATCAGGAGTGGTACGAGTTCTCGTTGACCTGCGAGGTTCTGTAGCAACTACAACCGAACTTTCATGATCATCATCATTAGCTTCCTCTCTTATTGGTGCAGGCACCATAGGAACTTCTTCCGGTGCTGCGCTATTCGCAAGTTCGAGAGAAGGTTCGACAACCTCGTCGAGTTCTACTTTCCTTACAGTCACTTCGTTTGAGAGAAATTCCTTCTCTAGAAAGGATCCATTCTTGGCAACGAAGATTTTTCCTTCGGATCTATGATAGAAGGTATACCAAATAGTTTCCTCCGGGTATCCTATGAAGACGCATTTTTCCGCTTTGGGTTCAAGCTTGTCCGGTTGTAACTTCTTTACATAGGCTTCGCAACCCCAAACTTTAAGGAACGACAATTTAGGTTTCTTCCCAAACCATAATTCATATGGTGTCGTTTCAACGGATTTATATGGTGCCCTATTTAAAGTGAATGCGGCTGTTTCTAATGCATAACCCCAAAATGATAGCGGTAAATCTGTAAGTGACATCATAGAACGAACCATATCTAAGAGAGTTCGATTACGACGTTCAGACACACCATTACGCTGTGGTGTTCCCGGCGGTGTCAATTGTGAAAGTATTCCGCATTTCTTCAAATGCTCTCCAAACTCGTAACTTAGATATTCACCTCCACGATCGAGCAGAAATTTAATCTTCTTGTTACGTTGATTCTCCACCTCACTTTGAAATTCCTTAAACTTCTCGAAAGTTTCGGACTTATGTTTCATGAAATAGATATACCCATATCTACTCAAGTCATCCGTGAAGGTAAGAACATAACGATAACCACCGCGCGATGCTACACTCATTGGACCACACACATCGGTATGTATGATTTCCTATAAGTCCGTCGCTCGCTCCATCATACCAGAAAATGGAGTCTTAGTCATTTTACCCATCAGACATGCTTCGCATCTTTCAAGTGATTCGAAATCAAGTGATTCAAGAATTCCATAGGAATGGAGTTTCTTCATACGCTTCACTCCAATGTGACCAAGACGACAGTGCCACATATAAGTCGAGTTATCGCTCAATTTCAAACGTTTAGCTTCAATGTTATTAATATGTGTATTTCCACCATCGAGATTCAATAAGAATAGACCATCTATCAAAGGTGCATGTGCATAAAACATATTACTCATATAAATCGAACAACCATTATTCTCGGACTTAAACAAGTAACCGTCTCGCAATAAACAAGATCCCGATATAATGTTCATGATTAACGTAGGAACCAAATAACAATTATTTAAGTATAAAACTAATCCCGATGGTAGATGAAAATGTAGCGTGTCGACCGCGATCACATCATCCTTTGATCCATTTCCTATGCGCATCGTCACCTCGTTCTTCGCTAGCTTCCGTTTATTCTGCAACACCTGTTTTGAGTTACAAATATGAGCAACCGAACCTGTATCAAATACCCAGGCACTACTACGAGTACTAGTGAGATACACATCAATAACATGTATATCAGATATACCTTTCTTCTTGATGTTGCCGTTCTTCAAATCCGCCAAGTACTTTGGGAAATTCCGCTTCCAGTGACCTTCTCCCTTGCAGTAAAAGCACTCAGTATAAGGCTTAGGTCCAGCCTTGGTCTTCTTCGTCGGTGCGGTAACTTTCTTACCACCCTTCTTGAAGTGTCCCTTTTGCTTAGACTTGCCTTTCTTGAATTTGGTGTTCTTATTGACCATCAACACTTGGTGCTCTTTCTTGATCTCCACTTATGCAGATTTTAACATGGAGAAGAGTTCTAGCAACTGCTTGTTCATGCTTTGCATATTGTAGTTCATCACAAAGTTCTTGTAACTTGGTGGTAGTGATTGGAGGACACGGTAAATCCCCAAAGCATTAGGAATCATTATACCCAAGCTTTGGAGTTTGTTTGCGTGCCCAGACATCTTAAGCACATGCTCACTGACGGAGCTGCCCTCTTCCATCTTGAAGTTAAAGAACTTTTCAGAAACCTCATAGCTCTCAACTGCCGCGTGAGTCTCAAATAACAATTTGAGTTCACGGACAATATCATGTGGGTCTGAATTCTCAAACCTTTTCTGAAGCTCCGATTCCAAACCATACAAGATAACACACTAAACTGTGAGTCTTGAGTCTTAGGCGAGGTAAACATTCTTTACTTCATCGGTAGCAAGATGGGTGGGTCACCAATGTGCATCCAGCACATAGGTCAAATTACCAGCATTGAGGACAATCCTCAAATTGCGGAACCAATCCGCGAAGTTGCTTCCATTGTTTTTCAACTTTTCTTTCTCTAGGAACGCATTAAAATTGATGGTAGGGGCCTCCATTGATCTACAACGTATTTGCAATAGTTTAGACTAAGTTTATGACAAATTGAGTTCTAATTAATAGTTAAATTAATCTAGGTGAACTCCCACTCAAAACAATATCCCTCACATTGTTTTAGTGATCACACGAACCAAATCCACCACATCAAAACCGATCATCACGAGAGTTGATGTAGCTTCAATGGCGAACAATCGACATGTTCATCATATCTACTATATGATTCATGCTTTACCTTTCGGTGATCCGTGTTCCGAGACCATGTCTGTACATGCTAGGCTCGTCAAGATCAAACCTTAGCTTCCGCATGAGCAAATCTGGCTTGCTCATGTTGTATACACTTGCAGAATCTAACACACCCGATCATCACGTGGTGCTTCGAAACAACAAGCTTTAGCAACAGTGCTTACTAAGGATGAACACTTTAGAACTTGAAATTCATGTGCATGAGGGATCATCTTATAATGCTACCGTCGTTAACTAAGAAATACAAGATGCATAAAGGATTAACATCACATGCAATTCATAATATGTGATATGATATGGCCTTTCTTATTTGTGCTTCCGATCTCCATCTTCAAGCACGAACATGATCTCCATCATCACCGGCATTGCATCAAGGTCAATGACGCTGCTCCATGATTGTCGTCCACCAGCTTCAACTATTACAACTACTTTGAATAGACACGCGGGTCTTTAACAAAATTTAAAGACAACCATATGGCTCCTGCCGGTTGCCAAATTACAATAAGGAACATTGCATACATAAAATATAATCACAATCATGGCCATATCACATCATAGCACACCCTTGCAAAACAAAGTTAGACGCCTCTAATTTCTTTGCATATTTTACGTGGTTTGGGGCTTTCAATAAGTGTCGATCTAACTTACGAACAAGAACCACAACGTTGATGTTTGAACTATCAAGTGCCTGTTGTAAATTGGATCTATACTATAATGGGAGAGACAGACACCCACAAAGCCACTTATGCAATACAAGTTGCATGTTGAGCGTGGAGCAAGTCTCATGAACGATGTCATGTAAGGTTAGCCCGGGCCGCTTCATCCCATCATACCGCAAGATGCAAAGTACACAAGAAGCAATTGATAATAAAAGCACCACCGCCCATAATGACCATTGTGTTCTACTCGTGCAACAGATCTACATATAGACACGGCTCGATACCACTGTAGGGGTTCAGAGCATGGAAAAACAAAAATTTCTACCGCATACAAACAAACAAGCCAAGATCTATCTACTAGATTGTAGCAACGAAGTCGATGGAATAACTCACCGAAGATTCCAAAGTGTTTAACGAGCAGATTCTCGTGGGTGATGTAGTCGTACTCTTGCCGATCTCAAGATCGTAGACGATCCTTCCCACACTGGTTCACGCAAGCGCTTCATGATCACACGCTTGGTACTCAATGAATACCTTCCTCTCCTTGTTCCAAAGCAGCGGAGGTTGTAGCACTCCTCGCGATTCCAAGACGACGGCGTGGTACCTAAGCAGAGGGAGATCTCAGAGAGCTTCGCCTTAAGCCGGAGCGAGTATGGTGGACTATGAGAGAGGCCTCGGTGATCTAGGGTTTAGACACACCAAGGAGAGAGGGCTAGGCCAGCATCTAGGGCTTGGGGAAAGCCCCAAGTCGGTGGCTAGGGTTTGCCCTAGGGCGGCGGCGGCTGCAGGAGGGCCGGCGGCTAGGGCTAGGGTTTTGGGTGGTGGAGGTGTAGGTCTAGAGGGCACCTGCCCTCCTTTTATAGGTGGAGATCGCTGCCAAGGGGAGGAATCCTCCCCAACTCGGCCTCAAGGCGGGCGGTGGAGAGGAACTCCTCCCCAAGTAGGTTTCCTACTCTCCCTCCACCAAGCAAACTTGTCGTTTGACTTTTCAAATTGGCGTTTGACTTTTCAAACTAGGATTTGATTTATCCCTTTATTTTTCTCAGCGATGACACCTAGTACATGATGCAACCATTCCAACTTGTTATGACACATTCATGTACCCTTCCCCTCTGGAGTGTCGGACCTTCCGGAACCTTCTAGAACATTCCCGATGAAAACACCTAATCATTCTCCAACCCAAACAGGACTTTCCTTATATGAATCTTATTCTCCGGACCATTTGGATCTCCTCGTGATATCCCGGATCCCATCCTAGACTCGAACAACATTCGGTCTCTTACTCATCATTCCATAACTACTCAACAACATCGAATCCTTATGTGTCTCCCTACGGTTCGTGAATTATGCGACATGATCGAGACACTTCTCCGATCAATAACCAATAGAGGAATCTGGAAATTCATATGGTTCCCACATATTTCTGATTACTTTATGATCGAATGAACCACTTACATACGATACCAATTTCCCTTTGTCTCATGATAGTTTACTTATCCGAGGTTTTGATCGTCGGTATCTCTGCATACCTAGTTCAACCTCGTAATCGATAAGTACTCTTTTCTCGTTCCCGTGATATGTGATCCCTTGTGAGCCAGTCACATGCTTGCAAGCCAATTGGATGACATTCCACCGAGAGGGCCCAGAGTATATCTATCCGTCATATGGATGGACAAATCCCACTCTTGATCCATGTGTATCAACCCATACTTTCCGAACACTCAATGCCACCTTTATAACCACCTAGTTACAGTGTGGTGTTTGATGTCATCAAAGCATCCTTCCGGTGATGGTGATATGCATGATCTCATGGTCGAAGGAATTAGATTACTATGTATCAGAAAGCATATAGCAATTGAACTATTAAAATGACTTGATCTTTATGCTATGCTTATCTATAGGAGTATGTCCATCATACCATTCTCCTAACCATATGATCTTGTTGTTGATAACATCTCAATGTTCATGATAGGGAAACCACAATCATTTATTAACCAACAAGCTAGTATTATAAAGAGGCTTTACCAGGGACTCTAATTTAGTTTACAAATCACACAAGTATTAATGTTTCCTTGTTAATACTGTTATAGCATGAATGTAAACATTTACCATAAACACAAATATATAATAATAACTACATTTATTATTGCCTCTAGGGCATATCTCCAACAAGGAGAGTAGCGATCAGGTGGACGACGATGGCGAGCAGGAAGAGGAAGCTCATCAGAGGAAGAAGACACATCAAAAGAAGAAGAAGCATTGAAGGAAGCATCTGGAACATGAGAGTGACGAGAATAATGGAAGGGAAAAGGAGATAACTGTGAGGTGGGTGGAGGGTCAGAAGAGGAAGGAGAATAACTAGGTGGTGAGGAGGGTGGTGGTGTGGAAGGGGCGGCATCAGCAAGGATGGGACGTGGAGGTGGATCAATAGGAACAGAGGGTGGTGTGTCAGGAAATAAGAGAAAGGATATATCCTCCACCGAGAAGTTCGAGGAGGAGGGGCAAGGGTAGAAGGGACGCAAATCATCAAAAGTGACATCACGAGAAATGCGTATCTGACGGCCAATAGGGTCCCAACACCGATATCCCTTATGCTCATCACTGTATCCAAGAAAGACACACTCAATAGACTGAGCGGTCAGTTTGGTGCGTTCACGAGGGGCAAGAAGAACATAGCAAACGCAACCAAACAAACGAAGTGACGAGTAATCAGGAGAACAACTAGAGAGATACTCAAGAGGAATACCACCCTGCAGAGCAGCAGAGGGTTGAATATTGATGAGATAGGTGGCAGTGGAAACAGCCTCAGCCCATAAGTGAGGCGTAAGAGAAGCGACAATCATCAACGCACGACCGTCTCAATAAGGTGACGATGCTTGCGCTCAGCCACGCCATTCTGAGCATGAGCACCAGGACAAGAGAACTGAGCAAGAGTGCCCTCCTCAGCAATAAAAGCGCGCAGTGAATGAGAGATATACTCGCTAGCAGAATATGTATGAAAACACACGGATATGAGTGGAGAACTGGGTACGAACCATGGCAGCAAATTTCTTATAGATAGACAAGACCTCACTACGAGAAGACGTGAAATATATCCAGGTGTGGCGAGAAAAATCATCTATAAAGATAACATAGTAGCGATGACCCCCTATGGACGCGAAGAGAGCCAGACCCCAAACATCGGAGTGAACAAGATCGAAAGGACGCTTAGACACGGACTCACTATGAGGGTTGGGTAGCTGAATCTGCTTACCAAGCCGACAACCCAGACAATCCAAAGAGGTGTTTCCGGAGACAGACCCCAGAACACCACGATGAACTAAATACGAGAGGAGAGAACCACATAAATGTCCAAGACGATGATGCCACTGCTGAAAAGAACTAGTAGAGGTGGCAACAGGGGCCGAGAGACCAGCGGCGGTCGCATCGGAGGGAAGACGAAGCCAGTCAAGCTCCCAGAGGCTATCATGGCATCGGGTGACGAGGTTTAATCTCGTCAATGCTCATTGTTATGGACTTGAGTTTTGGAGAAGATGGGGATGCTGGAGATCGCGGAACGGTTAGCAAACAAGCAACACGGGGACACGAGGTTTACCCAGGTTCAAGCCCCCGGACAGAAAACCCTACTCCTGCTTGTCTGCTCTTGATTACGGTGGAGCCGAAAGTTATAGGGGTGCGCACATGCAATCTGGTGTGGAGGTGTGTATGCAGTGGTGTGCGAGAGATTGTAAGAGATATCTAGGTCTATTGTGGGATGCCCCCTCGTTGGACCCTCCTAGCCTTTATATATGGGGAGGCTAGGTCTCAGGTACCGAAACGAGTAGGTTACAAGTTGTATTCAAACTCTAGTCTTGAGCTTTCCTTGTCTTGTGCGCTTGGGAGTCCGTGTCCATATGGGCTTCATAGCATCTGAACCGTCATAGGCGTCATGGACCCTGGTAGGTCGTCGAGTGGGCCTTCCGTAGGGCTGGACCAGGTATGCTAACATTGGGTACCCATAGGGTATAACCATGTCAGTAGCCCCCGAGTGTTCAGTCGAATCGTAGATTCGGCTGAGGACTCTTCAATCATTCGGGTACAGCTATCTCTGTTCATCTAGAGTAAGATTTGAGTGTGTAGGGATTGTTGATGCTTGTGCCTAACTTTCCCGACAGATCAGGGTCAGTTAACTGTCTTAGGACAAAACAACACGATCTTCTTCAGATTCGAGTCCCTCGACTCGAACCCGGAACATATGCTGGCGTAATTCGACTCAGGCCACGGAGGACTTACAGGAGTGGAATTCTAGTGGATTTAAATGATGTAACCAACGCGTCCGTCGGGATTTTTCATCGCGCCTGCTGGCATGGATTTTTACTAGAAGAGCGCAGTCGTGTGCGTTACCAGGCCATCAGATGGTATCTGTAGGTCTTATCTTTGCGTCGCAGACGCAGCATCCGAATGTTTATCACCGCGGAGGTGTTTCAGGTGACCAAGGAGGACGTTGCTCACTTAGCGTTGATTGGGGCAGAGTTGCCGAAATTTTTTTGCACACTGATCCGTAGGATCGCAGTCGAAGAGTTCATAGGGTGCGCGACCAACGCTCTCTATGGGAGTAGCCCCCCAGTGTCTGTTCGAGTCGTAGACTCGAGCAGAGACTTTAATTCAGCCGTTGTTTGGCTTTAGGTCTGTAGAACACACATTTTTTGAATGCTTGAATCCATCCTCCCTATGGGAGTAGCCCCCGAGTCCGTAGTAGAGTCGCAGACTCGACGTAGGACTCAAAGAATAGTTCAATGGTGCAGTGCTTTATTCATTTTTCGGGTGCGCGGCCAGCGCTCCTGATAGGAGTAGCCCCCGAGTGTCTGGCGGAGTCGTAGACTTGGGCAGAGACTCGAGTCTTGTATCGTGTAGTTGTAGCCGAAAATCTCGTGGGCGTACCGCTGACCCAGAAATACATCGGGTGCGCGACCAGCGCTCCTGATAGGAGTAGCCCAGTGTCTGCAGTCGTAGTCGAGACGAGACTCGAGTCTTGTATCTTGTAGATGCAGTCGACAATCTCGCGGGCGTACCGCTGACCGGGAAGTACATCGGGTGCGCGACCAGCGCTCCTGATAGGAGTAGCCCCCGAGTGTCTGGCGGAGTCATGGACTCGGGCAGAGACTCGAGTCTTGTATCTTGTAGACGCATTCGACAATCTCGCGGGCGTATCGCTGACCCGGAAGTACATCGGGTGCGCGACCAGCGCTCCTGATAGGAGTAGCCCCCGAGTGTCTAGTCGAGTCGCAGACTCGAGTGGAGACTCATGTGAAGAGAAACCACTGACCCGGAAGTGCATCGAGTCAGCGTAGCGCCTGTGTAGCATCAAGTGATGCAACGATCCGAGGAGGGTTTCGACTTGGGCCTTGAGTTTATGGCGTGGCCAGT
The DNA here is from genome assembly GCA_023614405.1 of Avena insularis. Classification (NCBI taxonomy): domain Eukaryota; kingdom Viridiplantae; phylum Streptophyta; class Magnoliopsida; order Poales; family Poaceae; genus Avena; species Avena insularis. Next base: position 334,323,540 of record CM042689.1, on the reverse strand, counting down.
TGCTTTGTCGACTCCTGTTGGAGGACTCGATAGAATAGCTCGACGTATTTGACATCCTTGTAAGCTGCAGAAAAACATGACGAATTGTGAAGTACTTGTATCTTGTAAAGAATATTTGCCTTTTGGCTTGTATAGCAAGATTATGGTGCCGATCGAGTCGACACTTTTGCACTGTATGCTAGGCCTTTTCGTTAGCCTGATTACCCTTAGTCTCAGTACCTTGCCGAGGCACTCGGAGTTCAAGGATTTGACGATCAGGCAGAATCAGCTACTCGGGATGTCGCGTTCGAGGTGCTCGAGTGCGTGGAGCCGATGACACATTAGGTTACTCGAAGAGAGCGTAGCCCCCGAGTGTTTCGAGTGCGATTAAAAAAGAAAAATTAACCGTGGGTAGAGAACTTAGCTTTGTTGGTTGTTGGCGAGGTGAAACGGGTCACGAGCCAACGCAACCTGCGGGTCGCGGGAGGCGAAACAACCTGCGGGTCACGGACATCAAAGTAGTGGTTCGTCGGAGTCAAAGGAGCCCCCAAGACGCCGCAGCCGAAGATCCCAGTGGGTCGTAAGACGGAGTCGAAGAACACAATGGGTCGCCGCAGCTGAAGATCACAGCGGGTCGCGCCGTGGAAAACCGTGGCAGGTCGGTGAAGCGGAGGGAGCCCCCGAGCCTCCGAGTCGTTGGAGCCGAAGATTGTAGCGGATCGCCGGAGTCGAAGACTACAGCAGGTCGCGAGATCGTCGCCAAACCAGTGGCGGTGGAGAATTGTGCACCGGACATGTAGTTGCGTGGTGATGAGTCACGCGACAGACGTAATCGACATAGCGGAGTCGGAATCATGTGATGATGAAGAGTTGCCGTATCCGAAGACTGTAACGGGCCACAGTGGTCGAAGACCGCATTGGGTTGCCGCATCCGAAGACCGTAGCGGGTCATGGCAGCCGAAGGTTCAGCGGGTCACACGACGAAGCCATAAAATATTTGTTGGACGAAGTTTGATGCAGTGGATTCGTACCCAACACGAAGCGGTCAGTGCAGCAGTGATGAAATAGATGATAGCTGTACGGATCCGATAACGTCAATGCTGATCTGATGAAGCCTTGATTCTCACATGGAGGCCTCACTAAATTTGATGTAGTAGTGCGGTCGAAGGAATCACTTCATATATCCTTGGGAATTGATGTACTGAAAGGGCACGGTATCTTGATACTTGAGTCGGCCATCTCCATGATGGGTTTTTTATTGCTTGAGTTATCGTCTAATTCAGGAGCAGCAGATTACGGTGACACGGATTGATATTTTGTCCTTTTAGCTAAAGCTGGCCGATTGGATTGCAGCTGCTTGGATGCGTGTTTCAACTTGGTTGCCGCACGCGTTCCTTCAATTTCCGCTCGTGCCGCCGACTTGTTGATTATTCTATTGGTCATGCTTCTCTCCTGCGGATAACATGGTACCTTGGAATTCGTATCCACTCCATCGAGACTTGATTGCGCCTTGACAGTGCAACAAGGATTAGAGTCAACTACGGAGAGCTACGCTCCAGCGCGATGACAGCACCAGCCGCGCAGATTGGATTTTCAGAACACCGACACGAAGGAGTCAGTCGATGATGATCTTGTCGATGGTGACAAAGTTGAAGCGTTGAAGCAGATCTACTCCTCGAAAGCTGGCGAATTGTAGATTGCGGTGTATGGGACCGTCACGATCGCACAATCAGCGCCTCCATTTCCCATAGACGGCGCCAATTGACGAGGTTTAATATTGTCAATGCCCATTATTATGGACTTGGGTTTTGGAGAAGATGGGGATGCTGGAGATCGCGGAACGGTTAGCAAACAAGCAACACGGGGATACGAGGTTTACCCAGGTTCAGGCCCCCGAAGGGAAAACCCTACTCTGTATGCGCTCTTGATTACTGGCGGAGCCAAAATTCTGAGGTCTTGTGAGATGCAATCTGGCGTGGAGGTGTGTATGCGGTGGTGTGCGAGAGATTGTAAGAGAGATCTAGGTCTATTGTGGGATGGCCCCTCGTTGGACCCTCCTAGCCTTTATATATGGGGAGGCTAGGTCTTAGGTACCGACACGAGTAGGTTACAAGTTGTATTCAAACTCTATTCTTGAGCTTTCCTTGTCTTGTGCGCTTGGGAGTCCGTGTCCATATGGGCTTCATAGCAGCCGAACCGTCATAGGCGTCATGGACCCTGGTAGGTCGTCGAGTGGGCCTTCCGTCGGGCTGGACCAGGTATGCTAACATTGGGTACCCGTCGGCCAGCACCAAGCAAAGCGCCGGTACACCGATCCTAAACAGAGAAGGAATCAAAGTCGAGAGTGACGCTACAACAAGAGTCAACGATCTGACTACCGGAAAAGAGTTGCATGTTAAGTTGAGGAACATGCGCAATAGAAGGAACATCAAACGAGCAAGTACTAAGAATGCCTCGACCAACGACTGGGAGAGGGGTACCATCAGCAGTAAGAACACAAATATGAGACTCGACAGGTCGAACGGAAGTCAAAGAGGATGAATCATAAGTCATATGAAAGGAATCTCCAGTATCAAGAATCCACGAGGATGTACCTGGATGAGGAGAAGGTGGTCTCTCAATGCCAGAAAAGTCAGTCGCAGAACCAGTAGAACCTATCGGTGAAGAATCCCAAGCATCAAGCAGGCATCAAAGCTACGCTATCTCATGTGCAGACAGGGACACGACTGCAGAGGTCGAGGTAGAATCATGAGCCGACGAAGAGCGGTCATCAACACACACAGAGGCCGCCAAAGGTGGCGATGTAGAGCAACACGTCGAAAAAGACGGAGTCGGCGAAAGGCAGCCACAACCGCCTGAAGAAGGCGCGAGAGTCGATGTAGAGCGGCAAGCCGACGTAGACGGAGTTGGCGAAAAGCGGCCACAACCGCGTGAAGAGGCCCCGAAAGTCGACGAAGAGCGGCGAGCCGTCATAGACAGAGTCGACGTAGACGGAGTCGGTGAAAGGCGGCCACGGCCGCCTAAATAAGCTGCGAGAGTCGATGTAGAGCGGCAGGCCGACATATACATATTCGGCGAAAGGCGACCATAACCATGTGAAGAGGCAGCAAAAACTGATGAAGAACGGCGAGCCAACGTTGAGGAAGTCGGCGAACGGTGGCCACAACCGTGTAAAGAAGCTGCGAGGACAAATATAGAGCGGGTGTGACGACAGAGACGAAGTCGATGGACAAGGACCAAGTAACGAAGGAAGGCCCAAACGCACATAAGGAGCGTCGGAAGAAACACCATCTAGAGTGTTATATGTTGATCCAAATTCTACAAAGTATAGGCCAACTTCTGACGAGTGGAGCGAGGCCCGTCGCCGGAGGCTTGGGCCGAGTGTAAACACTCCTCGATATAGTGAAGTTTCGCTGGCTGGCGCCCGTGGTTTTTTCCTCTCTTTGTTGGAGAGGTTTTTCCACGTTAAATCTGTGTCCCCCTTGCTGTGTTTTTCGTTTTCGTTCTTCGTTATCTTCTTGTCGCGATTGTAACAAGTGGTATCAGAGCCCTAGGTTCTAATCTAGGGTTTGCGACATGTCGTCATTGAAGTTCGATCTACCATAGCTGGACTACACCACAAGATTCTCCTTGTGGCAGGTGAAGATGCGGGCGATTCTTGCCCAAACTTCTGATCTGGATGAAGCGCTGGATGGATTCGGTGAAAAGGATGCTAAGACCTGGTCCGTCGAAGAGAAGCGGAAGGACCGTAAGGCTTTGTCTTTGATTCAACTTCATCTCCAATAATATTTTGCGAAGAAATCTTGGAGATGAAATCTGCTGCTGCCCTATGGGAAAAACTGGAAACGATCTGTGTGTCAAAAGATCTAACCAGTAAGATGAACGTGAAGATGAAGTTGTTCTCGCACAGGCTGCAAGAAGGTGGATCGGTAATGAATCACATATCTGTTTTTAAAGAGATTGTTTCAGACTTGCAGTCTATGGAGGTAAAATATGATGATGAGGATTTAGCTCTTCTACTCTTATGTTCGTTGCCTAGTTCCTATACACATTTTTGTGATACAATATTGTTGAGCCGTGATGAACTAACCCTTGCCGAAGTACATGACGCCCTCAAACAGAGGGAAAAGATGAAAACTATGGTAGGGTCAGATGGGACGTCATCCATTTGAGGCTCTGCAGGTTCGTGGGACCGAGCAGAGGTACAACAACTATGGCAACAGAGATAAGAGCAAGGACGGTAGAAGTCGTTCAAAGTCCAAGGGAAAGGATAAATTCTGCAGGTATTGTAAGAAATCTAATCATGTTATTGATGATTGTTGGAAGTTGCAGAATAAGGAGAAAAGAAATGGAACTTACCAACCAAAAGATAGGTCTGAAGGTTCTGGTAAGGCTGCTGTTGTTTCTGATAGTTCTGATGGTGAATGCTTAGCTGTTTTTGCTGCTTGTGCTTCTCGTGATGATGAATGGATACTTGATACTACATGTTCGTTTCATATTTGCTGTAACAAAGATTGGTTCAGTTCATATGAGTATGTGCAGACTGGAGATTTTGTGCGTGTGGGGAATGACAACCCATGCCATATCGTTGGTGTTGGATCTGTTAAGATTAGGACACATGATGGCGTGACACGCACGTTGAGTGAGGTGAAGCACATACCAAGCATGGCCAGAAATTTGATCTCCACAGAGTACCATGGGCGTTGATGGATACAAGTATGCGGTGGGCATCAAGTTCTGAAGGTATCAAAGGTTCTCTTATTCACATGATAGGTGATATGAATTCTGCTAAATTATATGTTCTTAGAGGTAGCACTTTGCACTGGTATTGCTGCTGCTGTTACTTCTAATGATTACGATGATTGTGGTAAAACACATCTATGGCATATGCGTCTTGGGCATATGAGCGAACAAGGCATGGCAGAGTTGGTCAAGAGAGAGCTGATTGATGGTTGCAACTTGAGTAAGTTTGAGTTCTGTGAGCACTGCATCTTTGGTAAGCATAAAAGAGTTAAATTCAATGCTTCCGTTCATACCACCAAAGGCATATTAGATTATGTGCATGCTGATGTATGGGGTCCGTCCCGTAAGACTTCTATTGGTGGTGCTAATTATATGCTTACTATTATTGATGATTACTCAAGAAAAGTGCGGCCTTATTTTCTGAAGCATAAATCTGATGTTTCTGATGCTTTTAAGAAGTGGAAAGTTATGGTTGAAAAACAGACTGAGAAGAAGGTAAAGGTACTACGTACTGACAATGGTATGGAATTCTGTTCTAATGAGTTTGAGGAGTTTTGCAGTAACGATGGCATGATCAGGCATCACACCATCCCATATACTCCTCAGCAGAATGGCGTGCCAGAGCGCATGAACAGAACCATCATCTCGAGGGATCGTTGTATGTTGTCTAATACAGGTATGCATAGGCGTTTCTGGGCTGAAGCAGCCAACACAGCGTGTTACCTCATCAACAGGTCACCTTCTATTCCACTTGAGAAGAAAACTCCCATTGAGGTATGGTCAGGTTCGCCTGCTGATTATTCACAATTGAGAGTTTTTGGCTGCACTGCATATCCTCATGTTGATAATGGAAAGCTAGAGCCTAGGGTTGTTAAGTGCATATTCCTTGGTTATGGTTCAGGAGTTAAAGCATATAAACTATGGAATCCTGAAACTAAAAAGATTTTGCTAAGTAGAAACGTTGTTTTCAATGAGTCCGTTATGTATCATGATAGCTTGCCATCAGATACCTCTCCTGTTACTGTTGGAGAGGAGAGAGTTAATGTGCAGGTGGAGAACCTGCAGAAAACTGTTGATAATGACACTATCGTTGAAGATACACATGAGGAAAACATTGATGATATTGTTGTTCAGCACTCACCTACTGTTTTGCAGCAGCCACATGAGTCCATTGCTGCTGATAGACCGAGGCGTAACTGTGGTCCTCGTCCTCGTTTAATTGAAGAGTGTAATCTTGTACATTATGCTTTGAGTTGTGCTGAACAGGTGGAGAACGATTCTGAACCTGCTACATATAATGAAGCCATTGCATCCGTTGACCGCGAGAAGTGGATTTGTTTGCTGAGCTTTGTGGAGATGATTCTTGCATTACTTTGTTTTGTGACAGTCAAAGTGCCATATACCTTACAAAAGATCAGATGTTCCATGAGAGAACTAAGCACATTGATGTCAAGTACCATTTTGTTAGAGACATTGTTGCTCAAGGTAAATTAAAGATATGCAAGATCAACACTCATGATAATCCTGCTGATATGATGACTAAACCTGTTCCTGTTGCTAAGTTTGAGCTTTGCTCGAACTTAGTTAGTTCTTGATTAGCCCAAGTGGCTATTGGCGCCGAAAGTATTTGCTTTGTTTGTTCAGGGAGATGGTTGCTGTTGATGCTACAAGGAGGAATTTGTCTCAAGGTGGAGTTTGTTATATGTTGATCCAAATTCTACAAAATATAGGCTAACTTCTGACGAGTGGAGCGAGGCCCGTCGCCGGAGGCTTGGACCGATATATAAACCCCTTGTAAGCCGCCGGTTGGGATGAGTTGCATCTGTGAAATCCCCGGCGTTTGTAAACACTCCTCGATATAGTGAAGTTTCGCTGGCTGGCACCCGTGGTTTTTTCCTCTCTTTGTTGGAGAGGTTTTTCCACGTTAAATCTGTGTCCCCCTTGCTGTGTTTTTCGTTTTCGTTCTTCGTTATCTTCTTGTCGTGATTGTAACATAGAGAAGGAAACGACATTTTTTTTGGCCTGGTCAACTACCGATCAAAACAGAAGCAGTAGCCAGAGACGTGAGAAGCAGCAGCCAGGGATCACACGCATGTGAGCCAGACGTGAGAACCAGCAGCGAGGGATCACACGCATGCGAGCCAGAGAAAGGCAGAGACGCACTCACGCACACGCATGAGAGCCAGAGGAAAACAGCGGGCAAGCGGACGACGGCCAGAGAGAGGCGATGGCCGGGCAGTAGACGAGCAACGGCCGGGCGGTGGCGGCCGGCCGGCCAGGCAGCGGACGAGCGGCAGCTGCCAGAGGGAGGCGGCGGACGGATCGTAGAGCACCAGACGAAAAAAAAATCGTGGAAGGTGGCGGTGGAATTTAGTGGACGAGTTGCACGTCCAAAAAATCCTAATCTGGGCTTTGATACCATGTTAGAAATAAACAACTTGTATTTCAAAGGGGGCAAAAAAAAATATATAATACATGTACATGTATAAAATATGCAGGAAACACCCTAACTAGTAGACAAACTACAATATACAAATATCTCTCTAACAGGCTTCACCCGAATCGCCATGGGATTCAGGGATCTTGGTGGATCTTCACATGGGCCTCCAGCTAGGCCGGACCAAAAACAGGATGATTGCCAGAACCAATAGACCCCTTAAATCATGCATAAAAACTCAACCAAACCGATAAACTTGTTCTCTAACCTTAATATGATTCCTCGGTGTGGCGGTAGAGGATGGGTTTCGTATGCAGTTTAGTTTGATAAAGTTACGTATCGGTACTGCTAGATTGGACATGCAGAAGTGTCCAAGAACAGAAATTTTGTATTCACGTCCGGTACAACGGAAAATGTTGTTTCATTTTTATTTCCGCTTTTGCCAAAAAAAAAATCCATTTTTGTTCCTGTTTCGTTCGCATCTGTTCCACAAATTTTCATTTTACTTTCCATATTTCCATTTTGTTTGTCTGTAGAAAAGTTAGAATGTTTCATTATTTTCATCCATACTTAGGTGGTGGAGGCTCTACAAGCAAAAATGTTGGTGGAGCTAAGTGCGTATTTTGTTCTGACTTCTTCTAGTAGTATTAAGATCATGAGAAGAGGACACATACATATGCGTTCCTCTTCTCCGTCACATGCTTCACCATGCCACACCTCGTCTCTTTGGGCATGTCGTGTTTCTTGAACGAGCCGAGCTAGGATTACACACTTAGGATTACATACTGTGTTTTTCTTCCATGCACGAACAAGAGTCCAAAATTTTCCATTTGGAAGATGAATCTGAGATGGTCTCGGGCATTTTAGCTTCTTACCGGTACGCTCCTTCCCTTAGACAAAAGACTTTGATCAGATTCACACGAGACACCCTCTTGGTTCAAACTTTGCACCCCTACCAACGAATTCCACATCCTGCCTTCTGGCGTGCACCAGTAGATGGGACACTTCAGAACCCTGTCCCATTGTGATCTTATACATGACATGTCGATTAGGTTTTTGGGCAGTGCTCTCACACACATCTATTGGCTTCTTCTCCAACACCATTGGAGGCGACTACTTCCTCAATGTTAACTACTCGACTACAACAGCTTTCTCGTGAAACATGGATACCAGGAAGAATGTTAGTGTGAGTACGTATTCTTTCGATGCACGGTTTGGTTTTGCCCCTTCTGTTAGTGATTAGATTTTGTTTACTAGTACTACAGATCGATTTAGACATGTTGTTACTATTTTATTTACCAGTTCACCTATAGTTTCATGAGTATTTTGTTTAGTCCTAGATCATGACCATTATGATTATCCTGACTGATCTTTTGTAATATTTCTAGATTAAATTATATGTTCTAACACATTCAATAAAAACTTCAATCTGCAATCTCATCGGTTCAAGTTTAAACTTGGATGGCTACACCTTGAGGGATTCCATGACATGGTCAAAGATGTATGAGAAAGGCATGTTGTTGGTTGTACTCCAATTCAGAGGTGGAATAATAAAATATGTGCGACACGCAAACACCTTGGTGGATGGACACAACACACGATAGGTATTGTAAAAAATGACTTTCGTCTATTATTGACGACCTCGAAGCCTTGGCAGAAGTTAGTCCATTGTGTGTGCATGAAACTGAGTTCAAAAGCCAATCGAATAATGCAAAGATAGGAATGCTTCTACGCGAGGAGGAGCTCAAATGATATCAGCAATCCAAAGCCCAATTCATTTTGTAAGGTGATTCAAATACAAGATGCTCCCATAGCATTGCTAATGGCAAGCATAGAAATAAATTTATTCATTCTCTCATCCAAGATGGGGGAACCACTACCAGGTGCGCCACGGATGTGTTTTTCAAAAAACAAAAAAATGCAAACAACACCCTCGTTTTGAATTGCAAAAGCAATCGGGTCCAGAAATCGCCGTCGTCGCGTCGCGTCGCCAGAGCAGTGGCCGTGGCCACGACCTACCACCGTAGGGATGTGCAGGAGGCCGTGGCCGTGCTAGTCCTTATTGGCGTCGAGGCAGTAGGAGGAGGTGTGGTCAGAGGAGACGGCCGGAGGTGCGTCGGAGGTGCAGTCGGAGGTGGACGGAGGTATGGTCGGAGGAGGCGATAGCGATAGGACGTGTGGTCGGAGGAGGCAACAACGACTGCTAAAGGAGATGGTTACCCATGGTCGTCCTTGGTCGGAGGAGGCCGAAGTAAGGAGAAGGAGAAGAGGGAGGAAGAGAAGAGGAAGAGAAGAAGAGATGGAGGAAGGAAGAGAAGACGAAGAGAAGAGGAAGAGAAGAAGAGAGGGAGGAAGAAAGAGAAGAGGAAGGAAGATAACAAGAGAGGGAGGAAGAGAAGAGGAAGAGAAGAACAGAGGGAGGAAGGAAGAGAGGGAGGTAGGTGGAAGGGGTGGTGATTCGAATTTTGAATCCCGCCCAACTTACTCGTGGCGCACTAGGTGGTGGTGCGCTACGAGTAAGTTGCCTCAATTTTTTTTCTGCATAAAAAATCTTGTTTTTTCCATAATTTTTTAATCTTTTCGAATTTTGAGATTCTAAAAATCGCTAAACAACCTAAAGGGGTTGCAAGCGGATCTGAAATCTCGTTCTGGTCATTTTGGTATATTATACATTTTTTTCGATATCGTATGCAAAAGTTATGACCGTTTTACCGTGGCATGACTTTTTTTGCAGAAAAAGTCGAAATTCATGTTTGTTAATTTTTCTAAAAACTAGACCACGTTATATACCTAAATATGAAAGTATTTTATTTTTTGAAGTGTTTTTTATTTTCATTTATTTTTTGCAAAGCTAAAAAGGCGATCCACAGGGGGTGGTGGTGGTGGAGTTGGTGTACGCCACTTAGCCGTAGAACACTAGGATAGAGTGCCCTACGGCTAAGTTTACCCAGTTGCTACAACACACGTACCCGTAGCGCACTAGGTCAAGGTGCGCTACGGCTAAGTTTCACATCCGTAGCGCACCTTGATATAGTGCGCTACGGATATGTGTGTTGCGGTCACCTGTGCCCTGGACCACACATAGATGTGGCGCATCACCCTCATGTGCGCCACGTTTACGGCAGTTAGCCGTAGGGCACCTGTGGGCAGTGCGTCACGCCTATATTAACCGTGGGGCACCACTAGCATGTGGGTCACAGATGTGTGGATTACCTATAGTTGTTTTTCTAGTAGTGAACCATTAAGGGTAATGAGAAACTAAAGTCATATATTACTAATTATTATAAAGGTTTGTTCGGAGCTGTGGACAGTGCGCCACGCCTATATTACCCGTGGGGCACTTGTGGACAGTGCGCCACGCCTATATTACCCGTGGGGCACCACTAACACGTGCGCCACAGATATGTGGATTACCTATAACCGTTTTTCTAGTAGTGAACCATTGAGGGTAATGAGAAACTAAAGTCATATATTACTAATTATTATAAAAGTTTGTTCGGAGCTCCGGGAAAAGGTAACTTATCCTTAGATGAGTCTATGTACGGATGATATACCCCAAGTATCGATTGAGAAGAAGAACCTACTTGTTGTTTCATGTTCTAACAAGGAAGTAAAAAAGGTTGTTTTCCAAATAAAACACAACAAGGCCCTTGGTCATAATGATTTTCTGGCAGAGTTTTATAAAATTTTCTAGGATGCCATTAAGCAAGACCTTCTAGAACATGCTGGACAACTAGAATTGTGTCGTCTAAATTGTGGTGAGATAATTTAGTACTTAAGATTAATAAGGCATAAAGGATCAACAATACATGCCAATCTGTCTTCTTAATGTTAGATTTCAAATATTCAACAAATTTGCAACAAATCAGACTGAACTCTATGGCTGGTCATGTGGTTTGTCCCTCTTAGACTTCTTTCGTGCAAGTTCATAACATCCTCGATGGAGTGGTTATCCTTTATGAAACGGTTCATGAACTACATAGGAAATAGTTGAATTGGTTATTTTAAAATTTTATTTTGTTGAAGCCCATGACAAGGTCAAGTGGTCTTTCTTTCATCACGCTCTCAGAATAAAAATATTTTCTGGAGAGTGGTGTGATTTAATTTATAGATTTGTGTCAGGAGGTAGTGTGGCCATCAAATTCAAGGACGACGTTGGCAAATACTTTGAGACAAAAAAGGGCTAAGAGAGGGAGACTCATTATCCCACTACTATTTTATATAGTGGCTGATATGTTAGTTGTCATGACTGAGCGTGCAAAATGTGATGGTCACACTAAAGGTGTGATTCCTCATCATGTGGATGAGGGTTATCTATCTTTCAATATGCTGACGGTACAATTCTTTTTTATCAAAAAATACAACTCTATATACATGTGGGTGTCCTAGGCTTATCACAACCATTAATTCCCTTGGTTTTCTTTGAGATTCGTGCAATTTGTTTGCAACAACCACCTTGAGTGTTAAGCTTCATGCACTAACCAACTATTCCAAAAGGCCGATCTGATAAAAAGAGTTAGGAAATCCACTTATACTGTTCAACATCCCCCCTCACGTGTGACAGAAAGACAAGTCAACACGTGTAAACATAGAGGTATGGCTCAAGAGGCCAATACGTAGACAAGAGGGGGATACCAACAATTTATAGGATAAATTTATGGAAACCAGGACTCGAACTCGAGACCTTAGGCTCTGATACCATGTTAGACAAAATATTTTGGGTGTTGTGTGTTTCGACACCTCTTTGGTCGGCCACGACAACATACAATTGTACAAGAGTTACAATATGAATACAAACATAATTACAAGTCTAACACCTTCGGCCTGCTCCTTCTCGTGTCCTCTCGGCGTTTTCTGATGCAAATTGGGCAGGTAGTCCAGATGACAGGCGATCCACGGGAGGATATGCAGTGTTCTATGATCCTAATTTGATCGTCTGGAGTGCTCGTAAACAAGCTACAGTGTCTCGTAGTAGTACTGAAGATGAATACAAAGTTGATGCCAATGCCACCGCTGAGTTCATTTGGGTTCAGTCTTTGCTCCAAGAGCTGGGAGTATCTCATGATCATCCACCTGTTCTTTGGTGTGACAACATTGGTGCTACATACCTTTCTTCGAATCCGGTATTTCATGCCCGAACGAAACACATCGAAGTTGACTATCACTTTGTCAGATAACGAGTTTCGCAGAAGTTACTGCAGATCAAGTTCATCCCTTCGAAAGATCAACTTGCTAACATCTTCACGAAGTTGTTACCACTACCTCAGTTTGAGGGTTTTTGTCACAATCTTAATCTCCTAAATTTCAGAGCACGGTTAAGATTGAGAGAGGGTGTTAGACGTGTAATTTGTAGAGGCCCGATCCTAATAAGGTACAAGTCCCTATGTTTACATTGCTAGTCCCTAGATCGAATAGCTAGCACCCACAGTTTAAAATGTAATATCAAGAAACAAAGGTCATATTACAACTCATATCCAAGAATAAAATAGTTCATTACAACTTACATAGCTCATATGGCTATCTTATTACAGAGCATCAGATATAACTATAAAGCATGGAGTCATTCATCTTCATGTACCACAGGCAATCATGTTGGTTGTAGACTAGTAATCCCTACTCAACAAACTTTACTATCATCAAGTAATCCTGCAACATGATAAGTTATAGCCACAAGGGTCAATACATTTGAATTGTATTGGCAAGTGATATCATATTGATATGGAGAACCTAACATCCACATGAATATATAGCTAAGTGGAGTTTTGGCTGGCCTTTCGATAAAATAAGTTTTCCCTATCCTTTGAAAAATAGTTTTTCTCTTTAAAAAAACACTTCATCAAACATGGCACACTGCATACACACCAGGTGCTATCCTTGTTCACCCAACAAGTTTTAACTTAGAGAAATTAGAATAGTCAAATTCTTGATCTTGCTTCATTGTCTTGATGCTCAAAATTGTCCATATCCGGGGACATGGCTAAATACTTAGTTTACCCTCTCGAGAGGTGGTGCACTTTACCCACAAGACTCAACATGAATCGAGATGAGACTTTTCAGAAGCAATCCCTCAGACCACCATGGACGCGTTCCATCCTATCATCACTACGACCTTCTGTCCATCTGGCTGAGTTTTTGCAACTCAGTTGGTCAAGGCAAAGCCCATATGCCATGTGGCTGCACTGGAAGCTTTCGCGACAAGAATGTCTCCAATCTCTTTGTTCTTGGGTGACCATCCACAAGTGAGATACATAGGGTAAACCATAGACATGGTCCTTGGGTAACCACTCAACATAAACATCCATACAAGTCCCATTTCCACCCAGGTGTTTCATTAACATCAGTTGTTTTCATTAGACCAAAAACAATACTTGTATGTTCATAAGGCATCATATCATGATTTACACCCACAATTCTATATAGCTAGACTAAGAATTCTCAACTTAACATGTCTCCTATCTTTAGGAAATACTACCAAGGTAGACACTACAGGTTTAGCATAGCATAGAAATAAACAAAATAGTCCTATCATGCATACTACAAAAATATCACTAATGCAATATTGAAAAGATAGGACTTTTGATGACCAAAGTATCACTTGCCTTTATAGTAGAATATTTAGGCACTCTCCTTGATCTTGCAAAGTCACACTCTTCAAGGTTCACTACAATACAATCAAGCAAAAGCACACACTCAAAAGTACAACACAAATTAACAAAACAAAAACAAGAAAACAAAGAAATGCATGCAAGCATGCAAAAGGTCATTTTATTTTTATAAATTTGTTTTATAAAGGTTTTTAACACTAAAAACATCTATTGGTCCTTCTAAAAAGGTGCAATTCCAATTGGAATCAAGTTAGTGCAATTTGGTTAATTAAATCATTTTTGTTTTACTAGAAATGCTTTTATTCAAAGGAATAATTTCTAATGTCAACAAAATATATTTTTAAATATAAAATGTTAGTGTTTATGGTCAGAGGGTTCAAACAAAACTATTTTCAAAAGGATTTACTCAAAAATAATTTTTAGAACAATTTTTATACCCAAAATAGCCCTACAAATGTCTCTGCCTAAAACTCAATTTTTACACAAACAAGTGTACAAACTAAGGCCACAGTAATAAAGCTCACATTTTTTCTGAATCCATAGACACCAAAATTTGTATTTTTCTGATTTGCAGAACAAAAGTTATGAATTTTGCAAGTTTAATCATCTAAAAACATTTTCTGGATTTTAAACAGAAAGGTTTGGCCATGTGGTGTGTTCTGGTTGGTCGATACCATTTCGGCTGGATCAATCATCGCGAGCCATTGGATTTAAGTGAAATCGCTTGGACCAGATCTTCCTGTACCTCTTCAATTAGTGATCTAATCTAGGCCCTAGGATGCAGATCCAATGGATCTGGGCGTGTTGGCCAAAAACGAACGGCGCTGCTAGTGACGCGCGGCAGCGACGCCTCTGGTGGCGGCGCACCAGCGGGGCTAAGGGGCAGGGGGAGGGTGTGAGGGGGTTACCGTGGTCATGGGGATGAGGCAAGCTCGAGGGAGGTCATAGGAGAGGCAGGGGCGCACGGGTCCGTCGATAATCCTTCGACGGAGTTGCGCGCACCGGTAGGCGCTTGTAGAGGTCGACGTAGGCGAGCCTACAGGGAACGAGAAAACACACATGAAGCGTCAGTGCATGCGCCAGAGGATGGCGAGCAAGATTATTTGAACGAGGGGGCAATGGGAGGTCGGGGTTCATCGGAATCAACGCCGGAGTGCGTCGGTTGCTGCGGCAGCGTGAGCTCGATTCCGAGCAGCCTTGTGGCTATCTGGTGATAGTGTTTGAGGGGAAAAGGAGAGGAGGGAGAGGGGAATAAGAAGGCGAGGTCGGGGGAGGGGATTACTCTAGCAGTTAAGCGAATTTACTCTGGTGGTAGCGCATCGGCATGGCTAAGGGGCAGGGGGAGGGTGTGAGGGAGTTACCATGGTCGCAGGGACGAGGCGAGCTCGGGGGAAGTCATAGGAGAGGCAGAGGCGCACAGGTCCATCGAGAATCCTTCGCCGGAGTTGCGTGCACCGACGGGCGCTTGCAGAGGTCGACATAGGCAAGCCTACAGGGCACGATAAAACACACGGGAAGCGTCAGTGCGTGCGCCAGAGGATGGCGAGCAAGATTGTTTGAACGAGGGGGCAAGGGGAGGTCAGGGTTCACCAGAATCGACGCTAGAGTGCGTCGGTTGCTGCGGCAGCGTGAGCTCGATTCCGAGCAGCCTGGTGGCTCTTTGACGATGGTTGATACGTTGGAAACGTATCTATAATTTTTGATGATCCATGCTTGTTTTGTATCTACTTTGCTTTACTTGTCCATGCTTTGAGGTGCTTTTTACATGTTTTATGGTACTAACCTATTAACAAGTTGCAACAGTGCCAGATGCCTGTTTTCTGCTGTTTTTGGCTTCAGAAAACTTAGTAAAGAAATATTATTGGAATTGTACGAGACGAAGGACAAAGTCAATAACTTTCCGTGGGGAACACGAATTCCAGAAGGAAGCCCGGAAGGCCAGCCAGTTGGGCTAGACCCACCCTTGGCGCGGGTGGGCCCTAGCCCGCGCTTGGCTAGGGTTTGGGCACCCTGGCCGCCTCCCGGTATCGCCCATTCGCCTATAAGAATCCCCCGATGCAGAAACCCTGAGTACCCAATCAAAAATCCACGAAACCGTCTGTAGCCGCCGCCACCATCGTCCCTAGATCAGGGGGATCTGAAGTTCTTCCCGGCATCCTGCCGGAGGGGAGATCATCCTGGAGGGCTTAACTCCGGTATGATTCATGAGTAGTTCCACCTTGGACTATGGGTCCATGTAGTAGCTAGATGGTTGTATATCCTCCTTTGTGATTTCATGTATAGATCTTGTGAGCTCCGTTCATGATCAAGACCTAATCTATTTGTAATCATGCATGTTGTGTTTGCGGGGATCCGATGGATATTGAGATTATTATGTTGGTTTGATTAATGGTTTTATATTTATGATTTTATCATGTTTGTGTTGTTTGTGATCTTGTATGCTCTCCGTTGCTAGTGGTTATCTTGGCCAAGTAGTTGCTAGTGACTCCAAGAGGGAGTATTTATGCTCGATAGTGGGTTCATGCCTCTAGTTTCCAAGGGAAGTGATAGAAATCTCTTCGGTTGTAGATGTGATGTTGCTAGTAGGGAGAAAACAACGGTCTCTTGTTCATGGAACATGTGGACTGTTTACCTTACACACTTTGCTTAAAGAAGTTGTCTGTTGCTTGCAACTTAATACTAGAGGGGGTTCAGATGATAACCTGAAGGTGGACTTCTAGTCATAGATGCAGTTGGATGACGGTCTATGTATATTGTTGTATTGCCCAATCAACCTCATAGGATCTTTCTGGCTAGTAATTGCATTGTTATGCCTTGCTCGATTCACTCAATTGCCCCGCTGTAATTTGTTTACCCTTCATGCCATGTTGTTTATCTAAGGAGAACACCTCTAGTGAACTATGGACCCTGGTCCAATCTTTACCATTGATACATCTTCCACTGTTACTTGTTTACTTGCTGCAAACCATTACCTTCCACACCATACGTTTAATCCTTTGTTACAGCAAACCGGTGAGCTTGACAACCTCACTAATTCGTTGGGGCAAAGTCTTGAGTTTGTGTTATGCAGGTCTCCGTGTTGCTTGCAACACCTATGTGACATTTCCTTCCTCCTACTGGTTTGATAACCTCGGTTTCTTACTGAGGGAAAACTTGCTGCTGTGCTGCTTCACACCTTGCTCTTAGGGTTCCCAACGAAGCGCTCCTACATCAACTCAGCGTTGCATCAATGGTGTTTGAGGGGAAAAGGAGAGGAGGGAGAGGGGAATAAGAAGGCGAGGTCGGGGGAGGGGATTACTCTAGTAGTTAAGCGAATTTACTCAATTTGAATCAGAGGAAGAAATGGCAGAGGGGAACGGGTCCTGCACGCGTTGAAGAGGACAGAGCTGACATGGTTGTGGGGCCGAGCCATCAATGGGTGGGTGTGGGTTCTGCGCGGTGAGAAAGAGAGCAGAGGCGGAGAGGGAGTGGCCCGGATGGGCTGCTATTGGGCTGGGGTGTTGGGCTGGGCTGGGGGCTGGTCAGGTATGATTTTTTTCTTAACTTTTTCCTTTTTCTATTTCCATTTTCTGTTTTTAAACAAAACTTGATTCAAACATCAATTGATTTCAAAACTTCACCAAATCTTTTCAGTAGATTTTATACAAAATATGAGTTGATTATTTAGTCCACTTTGGAGTATTTCCAAGATTTTTCTTATAATTTAATATTCATTTAAAATTAAGTGAGGCACATTGTCTTTATTTAAATAAAATTTGAATATGGTTCATAAACCCATATAATTTTATTTGAATAAGATTTTATCCTTTTATATTAATTAGATAAATTTTATTCCATTTACCTGTGGATTTAGCCATGGTTTAAATTGTCTTGGCAATAATTATTATTTATTTATTTCTTTCTTTGTCTTATATAATTCATATCTTTTTATTTATAGTTCCAAAAAATAGTGATTCCAATTTGTATAATTTTAGTTAATAAATATTTATCTTTATAAATCCTTTTAGAATTACTTTGTTCACAATTTGGTATTGATTTTAGCTATGGGCTTTATTAGCCTTGAAATACTTTCTTTTTTATCATATAAAAATCATAAGTTTTTATCCATGGCTCCAAATGGAGTGAAACCAATTCCCATGGTTTTGTAAATTTTTTTATCATTGTTGATCATTTAGGAATGTTGTTGCTAAATTTTTATATGGAAAAAATCCATAGTCTTGGAGTGATCTTGAAGATGATTTCATTTTATTAGGGTTTAGGGTTTAGGTTTATCTTTTCCAAATGCTCAAATTCAAGATACTTTCCATGCATGAATGCATTTGATTTGTTTGAAAATTTGTTTGTTGCTTTTTCATTCAAATTTTGTTCAAGTAAGGTTTTGATGTTTCCATTTAGAATTTTTTTTCTTTTCCACCTAAATCCTTAAAAGGATTCAACTAGTTTGCATCTTGGCTTACTTGATGTCTCGATGTAATTTCTCTGGACAGTTGTTTGCATAGTGTCCCTTATTAACACATTTAAAACATGTGACAAGGTCGAGGTCCTTTCCAAGTTTGCTTGTCTTGTTCTTCTCCTTTTCTGGACAATTTGATGCATAATGGCCTAGCTCTTTGCATTTGTGGCACATCACCTGGCTAATATCCCTCTTTATTCTTGGTATCACCATCTCTTGTTTGTTTCCTTGGCTCTTCTTATTTTTTGGGTCTCTCCAAGGCTAGGAGGTCTCTTAGTTCATGTTCTTCATATTTCACCACAAACATGGGAAACTTTTCTGGGTTCTTAGAACGGTTCCTAGGATAACGTCCACGTTTGCTCTTTTGCTCACCAAAGTTGGTTACATTGTATGGAGGTGCATATTGAGATTTGACTTTGTCTTCATCATTCTTGGTGGAAGTTGTACCTTCATGGGTGTTTCCAAAGACTTGATGTATTCCATCCTTAGCTTGATGTTTCATCTGTTGAACTATAGGATAGATGTGGCATTGGATAGGGACATGATTAGTTCCTTCATATAGGAAACATGTAACTTGAGATGTGGGGCATTATCTAGCTGGATGGTTCCCATCACAATTTGGGCACCGGTCAATATGCTCTTTATAAGTATGTCCTATGTCTCCATAGATTTTGCAGGCCTGTGTTCTTCCCGCAATATCATCCTTGAAATCATTGTTATCACAATCTCTTTGGGAAGGGTTGCTTCTCATGTTGATCATCTGATTGGTCATCCTTTGCAACAATTGGGATTGGGATCCCAAGAACTTTAGCATGGTTGGGTTCAACTCAGTGTTGTTCTGGTTGTTGGCTAAAAACTAGGTTGTCACTTGATCCAACTTAGTTTGGGTTGCTAGCAGTTGTACTGTCATGTGCATCTTGAGGTTGTTGTTGTCACCATCCTTGATGTTGGAGTTGTGGTCTCTTGGATATGTCATCTGTTTGGGTTGGGTTGGAATTAGAATAGAGAAAAGATTTCTAGAGAAAGTATTCTACTCACACACAACAATTCACACAAAGCAATATACAAGCAATAAGAATCATGCATAACACTCAATCAACAAGGTTCAAGCATAACTTAGGCAAACAAAATATTATTGTCATACCACATAGGTTGGTATGATCAATAAATGATCAGCAAATCGATTTTTAAATGAAACACTAGTATGGTTGTCCAACTATAGGGTATCACTTGAGATCATTCAATCCTTCTTATTAGCTATTACATCAGGAACAAGATCATGGTTTCCTTGGAAGACATTATTGCATCTTGATCACAAAGTTCAAAAGTGATAATGGTTCCTCCTAAGTTGTGTTTCCTTAGTCTCCAAGTTCTGAGTATTATTCTTATCTCACTTGAAGTCCTTAGTGATGCCCAAGTTGAAGTCCTTGGTGAAACTGAAGCTGAAGTCCTTTTTGATGTTGATGTCCTTTAGTGAAACTGAACTTGAAGTCCTTAGCCATCAAGTTGAAAAGGAAGAGATATAGAAACAAAACAAAAATGCTGAGGAAAGAGTTTACAAGATTTGTTTGTAAATACGTTAGAACAAATACAACTCCTATTTCTAAGGGGTTTTGTCCAATCCTAGGGTTACAAACCTACAGGCAACACAGTGCTTTGATACCATCTGTAGAGGCCTGAACCCAATAAGGTACAAGTCCCTGTGTTTACAGTGCTAGTCCCTGGATCGAATACCTAGCACCCACAGTTTAAGATGTAATATCACGAAACAAAGGTCATATTACAACTCATATCCAGGAATAAAATAGTTCATTAAAACTTACATAGCTCATATGGCTATCTTATTACAGAGAAGCAGATATAACTATAAAGCATCGAGTCCTTAATATTCATGTACCACAGGCAATCATGTTGGTTGTAGACTTGTAATCCCTACTCAAAAAACTTTACTACTACCTCCGTTCCTTAGAATAAGGCCTATAAATTTAGTCAAAAGTCAAAGAGTGCAAACTTTGACCAAGTTTATAAGAAAAACTATCAATAACTATGATAATTGATAGCAACATTACGAAAATATATTTCATAATGTATCTAGTAAGATTGATTTGACCCTATAGAGGTTTATAGTTTTTTCTAAAAATTTAGTCAAACTTTGCAATGTTTGACTTTTGACTAAATTTATAGGCCTTATTCTAAGGAACGGAGGGAGTATCATCAAGTAATCTCGCAACATGATAAGTTACAACCACAAGGGTCAATACATTTGAATTGTATTGGCAAGTGATATCATATTGATATGGAGAACCTAACATCTACATGAATATATGGCTAAGTGAAGTTTTGGCTGGCCTTTGCATAAAATAAGTTTTCCCTATCCTTTGAAAAATAGTTTTTCTCTTTTTCAAAAAAAAATCCATCAAACATGGCACACTAGATACAAATTAGGTGCTACCCTTGTTCACCCGACAAGTTTTAACTTGGAGAAATTAGAATGATGAGATTCTTGATCTTGCTTCATTGTCTTGATGCTCAAAATTGTCCATAACTGGGGACATGGCTAAATACTTAGTTTCACCCTCTCGAGAGGTGGTGCACTTTCCCCACAAGACTTGACATGCATCCAGACGAGACTTTTCAGAACCAATCCCTCAAACCGCCATGGAAGCATTCCATCCTATCATCACTACCACCTTCTGTCCATCTGGCTGAGTTCTTGCAACTTAGTTGGTCAAGGCAGATCCCATATGCCATGTGGCTGCACTAGAAGCTTTCGCGATAAGAATGTCTCCAATCTCTTTGTTCCTGGGTAAACCACAAGTGATATACACAGGGTAAACCATAGAAATGGGCCCTGGGTAACCACTCAACATAAACATCCATACAAGTCCCATTTCCACCCAGGTGTTTCATTAACATCAGTTGTTTATATTAGTCCAAAAACAATACTTGTATTTTCATAAGGCATCATATCATGATTTCCACACAAAATTCTATATATCTAGATTAAGCATTCTAAACCTACCATGCCTCCTATCTTTAGGAAATACTACCAAGGTAGATACTATAGGTTTAGCATAGCATAGAAATAAACAAAATAGTCCTATCATGCATACTACAAAAACATCACTAATGCAATATTGAAAAGATAGGACTTTTGATGACCAAAGTATCACTTGGATTTATAGTATAATATTTACGTACTCTCCTTGATATTGCAAAGTCACACTCCTCAAGGTTCACTACAATACAATCAAGCAAAAGCACACACTCAAAACTACAACACAAATTAACAAAACAAAAAACACGAAAACAAAGAAATGCATGCAAGCATGCAAAAGGTCATTTTATTTTTAGAAATTTGTTTTAACAAGGTTTTGAACACTACAAGCATCTATTGGTCCTTCTAAGAAGGTGTAATTCCAATTGGAATTAAGTTAGTGCAATTTGGTTAATTAAATCATTTTTGTTTTACTAGAAATGCTTTTATTCAAAGGAATAATTTCTAGTGTCAACAAAATATATTTTTAAATCTCAAATGTTAGTGTTTGTGGTCAGAGGGTTCAAACAAAACTATTTGCAAAAGGATTTACTCAAAATTATTTGTAGAACATTTTTTATACTCAAAATAGCCCTACAAATTTCTCTTCCTAAAACTCAATTTTTACAGAAACAAGTGTACAAACTAAGGCCACAGTAATAAATTTCACATTTTTATGAATCCATAGACACCAAATTTGTATTTTTCTTATTTGTAGATTAAAAGTTATGAATTTTGCAAGTTTAATCATCTAAAAACATTTTCTAGATTTTAAATAGAAAGGTTTGGCCATGTGGTGTGTTCTGGTTGGTCGATATCATTTCGGCTGGATCAATCATCGCGAGCCATTGGATTTAAGTGAAATCGCTTGGACCAGATCTTCCTGTACCTCTTCAATCAGTGATATAATCTAGGCCCTAGGATGCAGATCTAATGGATCTGGGCGTGTTGGCTTGAGCAACGTCTTGCTAGCGGCGTCGGCGGCGGACGTCTCTGGTGGCGGCCTTTGGGCTAAGGCGGGAGGTGTGTGGGGTTACCGTGGTCATGGGACGAGGCAAGCTCGAGGGAGGTCATAGGAGATGCAGGGGCACACGGGTCCGTTGAGAATCCTTCGATGGAGTTGCTGTAACATCCCAAAAATACTAAATTTAAATCATTAAACTCTAATCATCAAAATTAGGGTTAACAAAAACTTTTCTAAATAAAATTATGAAAGCATGCATATGTGTATGCATTGAATTTGAAATTCTTTTGAACCCCCTTGTTTGTGTGTTTATTTTCTTGTAAAATGTTTCTTAGGTGAAATAAACATCATCTAAACCTTTCCCACACTTTTCGCAAAGACAAGTAAAGCAAATAAAATAAAATAAAGGGAATGGTCATTTTGACCAATTTAACTCCCATGCCTACTTTGGCTGTCTCAAACTTTCAGAACCTAACAGAAACTTTTCTGAATCTTTGCACCCCTTGATTGTACTCATAACAAAGTATCAAGGCCCACTTTGTGATCATCCAGAAACTTTCAAATGCATAGTTTAAATGACAATTCAAAATTGAATCTTTATCATATGGGAATATCCCACTTTTTCAAAAACCACTCAAACAAGCTCAACTTTCAAAACCCAAGCATCTGCAGACTCAACAGCACCAATCTAGCACACCCACCAAAAATCTTTTCAAAATTCAAAACTTAAATTCATGCGGCCATTTCATTAAACACTTGGCAGACACAAATCAAACAAAATCAAAACACTATAGTGTGCAGTGTTTTGAGCCTAACTGGTTCCCTATCTAGCTCACAACCATCTCAGTAGATCATCTAGCAAGATTAACCAAGCACTAGCACCACTGTGAGCTTGCCAATATCATTAATGGTGAACAGCCGAGTGCATCCTTGCCACCCCAGTGTAGACAGCAAGCTAGGAAAGAAACTAGCCATGCCAACCTTGTCTAGGAGATCACCCATGCCTCACCGCCCCCTCTCGACCAGCCCTGCCTCGAGGACACCGACCAGAGCACCCAGCGTGCGCCAGAGCGCCACCCTCGACCGAAGCCCACAGACCACGCGCCGCCCTCGCCGCGTGCATACACGATCGCCACCGACCCAGGAGACCGCCAGACATCCCCGTTTGCCGCCCCATGCCGCACAGCCACCGCTCGCCGTCGAAGACGCCGCCTCTGCCGCGCAGAGCATCGTGTGTTCTAGACCAACCCGCACCGCCCCACGTCTCGCCACCGTATCGTTGAGCATCGCCAGGGAACACCGCACCGTCCCCTACCTTCGCCCATGCCAATAGCCGTCTGTACCATCGCCTGACGAGCTCACTGCGGCGCCCGTCGGTCCCCTCGCTCGACTATAAATAGAGGCCACCCCCAGCCGAATTGAGCACACCATTCTACTCCCCTCTCCTCACTAATCATGCCACACCATTCCTGGAGCAAGGCGAGCAACACCTCGTCGGAATTTCACCGGAGCCCGCCGCCTCTGGAGAAGAAGGGAGCCAGCGATTGGAGCCGCCCCAGGAGGAGCCACCGGTACCAGGAGATTCTCCGTCGTCGACTTCGTCGTTCGCCCGCCTCGTCGACCCTCGCCTGCACCCCGGTGAGTCCCCAGCGACCCCCACTGGCCGCGCTAGGTTTTTGTCTCGCCGGCGTTGCCCAACGTCGACGATGACTCTCAGCCGTTGGATTAGAACTAGATCGAACGACCCACATCGCCCCATACCGCTTCACACCCCCTGTCTCACTGACGAGTGGGGACATCCACTTAAACAGCCCGCGGAAGCACCATGCTTAGCAGGCCGGCCCGTTAACTTTTCCCGCGCAGCCCAGTTATTTGAATTAAAACATTTCCATTTTATTTCAAACTCACTTCTGTACCTAGTTTAAAAAATCAACCCAGATCGATTCAGAGCATCAAATTGAATGAAACCAATTTTGTTAGAAAGGTCTAGGAATGCTGAATCCAAGCCCGTTGGATTCAAGTCATTTGGATCTGTAGGTCACCCATGGTAAAAATAACAATGCAGAAGCTTTTCTGCATTCAAACATTTTTCAAATTGAAACCATAATAGCTTTTGAGTTGATTCCAACTCTCAAAAATCACATTTAACCATACCTTTCAGAATATATAAAAATATATAGGTTTACTTACAGAAATAATGTTCAAGTAAATAAAAGAATGCCCCATAGGCATTTCTAGTCACTTTATTTATTTAAAATAAAAGGGTAAAACCTTATTAAATTGTGACACCACTTTAAATCACATTCACATGGACTAAAATATGTGGTGATGACATGTGTCAACATGATCCCATGTTTGGTTTGGAGAATATTAAATCTTAAGTAGTTTTTCAATGAGTAGAAATTACTTTTCTAAAAATAAAAGGAATTAAAACCAAGCTTTGATCTTGTAATGTTAGAGATGATGTTAGATCATCTATAGGACCCTTGTGTGTGATGATTGCAAGTAGTTAAGTATTGTTTGGTGATTGTGTACATCGTATTTATTTATAGACGCTAGTACCGACCAAGGATACGAGGAGGAAGGAGGATACTATGAAGAAGAATCCGAGGAGAACTTCAACCACTGCTATGCACAAGGCAAGCCAATACTTGCAAGCTATTAACTTAGCAAGCTTATATTGACACTAATGCAAGCCTAATACTACTAGTTGAATGTGGAAGCTAACACTTGCAAGATACTCTACTGATGCAAACAAACCACTACTTGTTGCCATGATCACTATATGCCTTAAGCATATGTGAACACCCCCCCTTGATAAAACAATCCTAGTTTTACTTGCAAGCTTCTTATTTTATTTCTTTATCAAAGCTCTTACATAGATTTTTACCTAAGTGAATGGTAGATACTAGAAAGATATGTGAAGGTTGCATAAAGAGCATAAAATTTGGCCTAAGCTATATAATCTTGATGTCATCCTAAGGCATGAGATTGAACTTAGTTAAAATTCCACTAGTTTACCACCCCTCATTAGTGCTTACCCCCACCCATAGATGCTAGTGCTAAGCATAAAACTTGATCAACTTTAGATGGGAATACTTGGTGGAAAAATGGTTATGAAAACCTTGGAATGATGGATCATTCTATTGAAATGTTTTGGACATGTGTTTCCGAACACCTGATGATTTTGGTGATGAAAATGTTGAGGCATGAGCCTTAGCCCTTTATAAAACTGATGGTTGTCTGGATGCGATACCATTCCAATTTTATCGTACAGCCACAATACCCGAAGATTGGGTAGGGCTTGACTAGAAACTTATATACCTTAGTATTAGTTCCCTCATGGCCAAGGTCTGAGCTGAGGCTACCTTGTGAAGATTGTCCACCTGTGCAGTACCCAAGATGACAGTTGGTCATGGTTGGGAGGCCAAACTCACAGGAGAGGTGCTTATACTAGGGTGTGTAATTGAAAGGTTAGGATTGATTATCCGCATACTGAGTATGGTGAATTCAGGATTTGTTCCTGACGGATGTATCGAATGTTGTGGTGAAAGTGTACAATCTCTACAGAGTGCCAAACTATTCGAATAGCCACGTCCGCGGTTATGGACAGTTGGAGTGGCCATACTGTTCCCCCGTCAGACTTTTCAAAGTGACTTGTGAAATGAATTGAGACATTGACTTGACCACAACAGGGTTGTGATATGAGATACAAGTTCCCATTTAGGTGTTATAAAACTTAAAATAACATTCGTTGCTCCTAAACTTAGTAGAGATAAATCTGGCTTTTGCAAAATAACCCTAGAGCCTAGTGCCCTCTTATCAAAAACCCCTCTCACTTGTTAGTATTAGTTTGCGAGTACTTAAAGAGTGCTCATGGCTTTGTCCCTGGATATTCCCATGGCCAGACTATGAAGAGGAGTACCTGGAGGATGGACCCCAGGAAGGTTACGACAACTAGGATCATCTCCCATCGTCAGCATTGCCTGTGACCCAGAAGATGGAGCTTCGCCCACGCTACCGTTATTATTACGTATTCCGCTGCTTGATGTTGTATTAAGAACTGGATCATGAGATCTCTATTTGTGTAAGAACTTATGTATGGTTTGTAATGGATGATGTACTATGGTATCCAATTCTGTTATGTCTCGCAAAAATGGTAATCCTGGGATTGCGATGTATGGCATAACAGGCATCTGGGATTAAAAATCCGGGTGTTGACAAGTTGGTATCAGAGCCATCCTGACCATAGGAGACCCTAGTTAGACTGGACGTTTGAATCAAAAAACTTAGTTTCAAAACCAAAGAAAACAAATATTTACAAAAACTTATTCTCATTCTTACCCCTTGGATTCTCTCATGAAAAGTCATGTTCTTCAAAAACCCTTGCAAAATACATAAAATTTTGACACACTTGATCACTCTGCTAACTTACTCATCCTATATTCTTATAGATGGACGTGAAGTACAGCAAGTTTTATCAGTTGGGGAATGGAGGAGACCTTATCTTTGAGAGGGATTTGGACCAGCTTTCGGAACTTCTGGAGCGTCCGCACCCCGAGTTCTTCGGAGCTCAGCTCAATGATCAAGGAGGAGAAGATCTGCAGTGGATAATTGTTGCAAGTCTCAGAGGAAAGATTGAACCTCCCACTGCGGAAGGAATTCAGTTTACCTTAAGAGAGAACAACTGACTCGATGGACTTGCCAGGGCCATGCAGGAAGCTCTTTCCCGTCTGTGTGGGCAGAGCATCAACCAGATCAAGGGTACTCGCTTTGAGTTTTTCCCAAGGCGTGATGCTAATGGACAACCCCTGGAAGCACCATACCACCCTGAGCTGAAGACTCAATTGGACCACCTTAGCTTCTGTAACATCCCAAAAATACCAAACTTAGATCAACAAACACTAATCATCAAGATTAGGGTTAACAAAAACTTTTCTAAATAAACTCATGAATGCATGCATATGTGTATGCATGGATTTTGAATTTCTTTAAAAACCAACTTGTTTGTGTGATCCATTGCTTGTAAAATGTTTCTTAGGTGAAATGAACATCATCTAAAACATTTCCCACACTTTTCCTAAAGACAAGTAAATCAAAACAAATATATTAAGTGAATGGTCATTTTGACCAATTTAACTCCCATGCCTACTTTGGCTGTCTCAAACTTTCAAAACCTAACAGAAACTTTTCTGGATCTTTGCACCCCTTGAATGTACTCATAACAAAGTATCAAGGCCCACTTTGTGATCATCCAGAAACTTTCAAATGCATAGTTTAAATGACAATTCAAAATTGAATCTTCTTCATATGGGAAGATCCCACTTTTTCAAAAACCACTCAAACAAGCTCAACTTTCAAAACCCAAGCATCTGCAGACTCACCAGCACCAATCTAGCAAACCCACCAAAAATCATTTCAAAATTCAAAACTTGATTTCATGCGGCCATTTCATCAAACAGGTTGTAGACACAAATCAAACAAAACATCAAACACTATAGTGTGCAGTGATTCTTGCCTAACTTGTTCCCTAGTTAGCTCACACACAACTCAGTAGATCATCTAGAAAGATTAGCCCAACACTAGCACCCCTGTGAGCTTGCCATTATCATCAATGGTGAACAGCCGAGCACCCCAATGTCACCCCATTGTGGACAGAAGGCTAGAGGAAGAACTAGCCGTGCCAACCTTGTCTAGGAGGCAGCCCACCGTCCACCGCCACTCCCTGTCCCAGCATGCTGCGTTGCAAGCCAGACCACGCCAAGACAAGCCACGCCCAGACCATGCCGAGCGTGCGCCAGAGCGCCACCCTCGACCAGCGTCCATAGACCGCGCGCCGCCCTCACCGCGTGCACACACGATCACCACCGACCTAGGAGACCACCAGACATCCCCGTTTGCCGCCCCGTGCCATACAGCCACCGCCCGCCGTCGAAGACGCCGCCTCTGCCGCGTAGAGCACCGGCCGTTCCAAACCAAACCACACCGCCCCATGCCTCGCGACCATGTCGTTGAGCATCGCCAGGAGACACAACACCGTCCCCTACCCTTGCCCATGCCATTAGTCATCAGAACGCCGCTTCGACGAGCTCACACCGGCGCCTGACGGTCCCTCGCTCGACTATAAATAGAGGCCACCCCCGCACGATTTCTTCACACCATCTCACTCCCCTCTCCCCACTGACCGTGCCACACCGTCCTAAGAGCAAGGCGAGCACCACCTCGCCGGAATTTCACCGGAGCCCGCCGCCTCTGGAGAAGAATGGAGCCAGCGATTGGAGCCACCCCAGGAGAAGCCACCGGTACCAGGAGGTTCGCCGTCGTCGACTTCGTCGTTCGCTCGCCTCGCCAACCCTCGCCAGCATCAAGGTGAGCCCCAGCACCCTCACCGGCGCGCTAGGTTTCGTTCTCGGAGTTGTCTCGCGTCGACGATGACCCCCAGCCGTTAGATTAGAACTAGATCGAACGATCCACGTTGCCCCATACCGCTTCGCCCAGCCCCGTGTCACTGACGAGTGGGGACACCCACTTAAGCAGCCCGCGGGAGCACTGCGCTTAGCAGGCCGGCCCAGTAACTTTTCCCGCGCAGCCCAGCAATTCAAATTAAATCTTTTTCTATTTCAATTCAAACACACTTCTGTACCCAACTTCAAAAATCAACCCAGATCGATTCAGTGCACCAAATTGGATGAAACCAATTTTGTTGGAAAGGTCCGTGAATGCTTAATCCAAGACCGTTGGATTCAAGTCATTTGGATCTCTAGATCACCCATAGTAAAAATAACAAGGCAGAAGCTTTTCTGCATTCAAAC
Source organism: Avena insularis (assembly GCA_023614405.1). Classification (NCBI taxonomy): domain Eukaryota; kingdom Viridiplantae; phylum Streptophyta; class Magnoliopsida; order Poales; family Poaceae; genus Avena; species Avena insularis. Next base: position 334,294,510 of record CM042689.1, on the reverse strand, counting down.
ATTTTTCAAATTTAAACCATAAAAGCTTTTGAGTTGATTCCAACTCTCAAAAATCACATTTAACCATACCTTTCAGAATATATAAAAATATATAGGTTTACTTGCATAAATAATGTTCAAGTAATAAAAGAATGCTTCATAAGCATTTCTAGCCACTTTAATTAATTAAAATAAAAGGGTAAAACCTTATTAAATTGTGAAACCACTTTAAATCACATTCCCATGGACTACAATATGTGGGGATGACATGTGTCAACATGATCCCATGTTTAGTTTGGAGAATATTAAACCTTAAGTAATTTTTCAATGAGTAGAAATTACTTTTCTAAAAATAAAAAGATTTAAACCAAGCCTTAACCTTGTAATGTTAGAGATGATGCTAGATCATCTATAGGACCCTTGTGTGTGATGATTGCAAGTAGTTAAGTATTGTTTGGTGATTGTGTACCTCGTATTTATTCATAGACGCTAGTACCGACCAAGGATACGAGGAGGAAGGAGGATACTACGAAGAAGAAGCCGAGGAGAACTTCAACCACTGCTCTGCACAAGGCAAGCTTATATTGACACTGATGCAAGCCTAATACTACTAGTGAATGTGCAAGCTAACACTTGAAAGATACTATACCTATGCAAGCTTATATTGACATTGATGCAAGCTAACCCTTGCTAGATACCCTACTGCTGCCACAAACCCATACTTGTGATATGACTACTATATGCCTTAAGCATATGTGATCATACCCACTTGATAAACCAAATCCTAGTTTTATGTGCAAGCTTCTTACTTTATTTCTTTATCAAAGCTTACTTAGAGTCTACCTAAGAGTTTGGTAGATACTAGACAGTTGTGCTGAAGGTTGCATAAAGAGCATAAAATTTGGCCTAAGCTAGAAACCTTGATATCAGCCTAAGATATAAGGTTGGACTTAGTGAAACTCCACTAGTTACCACCCCTCATTAGTACTACCCCCACCTGTAGATGCTAGTGCTAAGCATAAAACTTGATCAACTTTTAGATGGGAATACTTGGTGGAAAAATGGTTATGAAAACCTTGGAATGATGGATCATTCTATTGAAATGTTTTGGACATGTGTTTCCAAACACTTGATGATTTTGGCGATGAAAATGTTGAGGCATGAGCCTTAGCCCTTTATAAAACTGATGGTTGTCTGGATGCGATACCATTCCAATTTTAGCGTACAACCACAATACCCGAATATTGGGTAGGGTTTGACTGGAAACTTATATACCTTAGTATTAGTTCCCTCCTGGCCAAGGTCTGAGCTGAGGCTACCTTGTGAAGATTGTCCACCTATGCAGTACCCAAGATGACAGTGGTCATGGTTGGGAGGCCAAACTCACAGGAGAGGTGCTTATACTAGGGCGTGTAATTGAAAGGTTAGGATTGATTATCTGCATACTGAGTATGGCGAATTCAGGATTTGTTCCTGACGGATGTATCGAATGTTGTGGTGAAAGTGTACAATCTCTGCAGAGTGTCAAACTATTCGAATAGCCGCATCCGCGGTTATGGACAGTTAGAGGCCATCTTGTTCCCCCGGACTTTTCAAAATGACTTGTGAAATGAATTGAGACTTTGACTTGACCACAACAGAGTTGTGACCTGAATTACAAGATCCCACTTAGGAGTTATAAAATTGTGACTAGCTTTGGAACTTAGTAGAGATAAACCTGGCTTTTTGCAAAACAACCCTAGAGCCCAGTGTCCTATTATCCAAAAACCCCTTACCTGTTAGTATTAGTTTGCGAGTACTTAAAGAGTACTCATGGCTTTGTCCCTGGCTATTCCCATGGCCAGAATATGAAGAGGAGTACCTGGAAGATGGACCCCAGGAAGGTAACGACAACTAGGATCATCTCCCATCGTCAGCATTGCCTGTGACCCTGAAGATGGAGCTTCGCCTATGCTACCGTTATTATTACGTATTCCGCTGCTTGATGTTGTATTAAGAACTGGATCATGAGATCCCCATTCGTGTAAGAACTTATGTATCATTGTAACGGATGATGTACTATGGTATCCAATTCTGTTATGTCTCGCAAAAATGGTAATCCTGGGATTGCGATGTATGGCATAATAGGCATCTAGGATTGAAAAATCCGGGTGTTGACAGCTTCATGATGTACGATCGTCAGCAGGAGTTGGATAACTGCCATGACTACTCCAACCACAAGTCTGCCAACATTAAGACGAAGGACCAAACCATCGCCATGCTAGCAAAAGATTGCAAGTCTTGCCGCCGTCAGCTCGACAAGAAGGAGCGCATCATTGCCCGTCTTCGCCACCGCATCTCATCCTTGGAGGAGACCATCCACGAGAGAGACATGCAGTTGGAGGAAAGGGAGAATGCCGGAGAGGATCTTCATGGAGACCCCTACTCCTATCTCAGCGATGACGATGATTTTCTGGAGGATCAGGCTATGGACTTCTTCACCGATGAAGATGATTTCGCCTTCATCGATGATGATGAGGATGATGAAGCCACAGATTCCGAGGAGTAGTAGCACTTGAGCACTAGCGTAGTGAGTAGTATTCGATCCCACTGTATCGTAGTTTCCCGAATGGTTCTTAAAACCATCTGCTTTCCTTTATTGTGGTGTGTGTTGTATCGTGTGCTAGGAATGAATTAATGAATGAAAAAGCAAGTTGCTGGAAAATCCGAGTCAAACTTTAAAAAAAAATTCAAAGACCCAAAACTTTAGAAATTTCCCTCTTTTCTCATGATCTATCTCAATCTTCAGATGCCACGTGGAGGAAGTAGTTCATCCCCGGACCCGATGTTGCAGATTCTGCAAATGTTGACTTCTGACCGTGAAGCTGAAAGAGCGGAACGTCAAGCCAACCTAGGCACCCTTCAGCAGATAGCCCAGCTTGCCCACAACAACCAAGGCCACGGAAATCAGGACAACCATGGATCTAAGCTCAAGAATTTCCAGAATACCAACCCACCTGTTTTCACTAAGTCAGAAGAACCCCTAGACACCGATGATTGGCTGCAAACCATGGAAAATAACCTAGAAGTCGCCAGAGTGGAAGCCAACGAGAAAGTTCTGTTCGCCACCCACTATCTAGCCGGAGATGCCAGGGCATGGTGGAACAGTGTTCACGCAATGACCGGAGGCCAGATGATGACCTGGGAGGAATTCAAGGTCAAGTTTAGAAGAACCCATGTACCACCAGGTTTGATCAAGAGGATGAGAGACGAGTTCAGAGAGCTGAAGCAAGGAAGGATGACTGTAGTAGAATACCGTGACAAATTCTTGTCATTAGCTAGGTATGCCCCGGATGAGATCGACACCGAAGCCAAGAAGAAAGAAAGATTCCTGAATGGTCTGCATGATGAAATGCAGACTGTGTTAGTCAATATCCCCTTTGCTGATATTGAAGCCCTTGTCGACTCCGCTATCCAGATGGAAGGAAATGTCAACCAAGCCAATGAGAACCGCAAGTGTCGCATGATGCATCAACCAGGAACCCATCAGACCCCAAAGTATCGCCCCAACCCCTCTCCAGGATTTGCCCCAAGAACCAACAGACCCCCGATGAACCGTCTGACCTATCCCAACCGTGGAAACCCTAGGCCCGGAGGAAATCACAACAACCCCGGCAACGCTAGCAATTTCAATCGTTCCCCACCCAAGTTCAACAACAACAATGCTACCGCCAACACCAACACTGCCCCTAGGAATGGAAGCAATGTTGTGCCTGTAGTAGCAAAGCACAAGTCGCAAGTGACTTGTTATGACTGTGGAAATAAAGGCCACTATTCCAACGAGTGCCCCAACAAGAAGAATGCTACAGCCCTCAATGCCAATGTCCCAGCTCAGCAGCAGCATCGTGTTCAGCCAGGAAGAAGATTTGCTCCAGGGAATTCACTCAACCGCAACGGCCGTCTTTTTCTCATGCATGCTGAAGAAGCTCAGGAAGCGCCAGAAGTCATGCTGGGTATGTTTTCGGTTAATTCAGTACTTGCAAGAGTGTTGTTTGATAATGGTGCATCGCATTCATTTGTCACTGAAGAATTTGCATGCACTAGTAAAATTCAACCAACCAAACTAAAGCATGTTATGATTGTTCAAATTCTCGGATCAACCACCAAGGCTAGGAAAATTTGCAAAGCCGTCCCTATCCGAATCCATGGCATAGATTTTTATGCAAATCTTATAGTACTCGGAACTAAAGGTTTGGAAGTAGTACTAGGAATGGATTGGATGTCCAAACATAAAGGATTGATTGACTGTGCCAAGAAAGCCATAACCATGACCAAGATCTGCTTAATATAAGTCGAGCATATATCTGAAACCTTACCTCGCCAATTCAAATGCAACAAGAGTATAGCCCAACCTACCATTGACCAAGTCCGGATAGTCTGTGAATACCCCGATGTATTTCCAGATGTTTTGCCCGGTATGCCCCCAGATCGGGATATCAAGTTTATCATCGGACTAATTCCTGGAACCGGACCCATAGCCTAGAGACCCTATAGTATGAACCCGTCAGAGCTTGCAAAATTGAAGAAACAACTGGATTCCATGCTGGAAATTGGATTGATTCAAACCAGTGCGTCACCTTGGAGATCACATGTCTTGTTTGTAGACAAGAAGGATGGAGGTAACCGTTTGTGTACGGATTATCGGAAATTGAATGATGTCACCATCAAGAACAAGTACCCCTTGCCCAAGATAGAAGATTTGTTTGATCAGTTGACCAGTGCCAAAGTGTTTTCTAAGATTGATCTTAGAACTGGCTATCATCAACTCAAAATTCGTGCAGGGGATATTCCAAAGACTGCCTTTACCACCAGATATGGATTGTATGAATATACGGTCATGTCTTTCGGACTAACCAATGCCCCCGCTTATTTCATGAATCTCATGAATAAGATTTTTATGGACTTCCTGGATAAGTTTGTCGTTGTTTTCATCGATGACATTCGGATTTATTCCAAATCAGAAGAAGAACATGAGCTACACCTAAGGACCATTCTTGGAACCCTTAGAGAGCATCAGATGTATGCAAAGTTTAGCAAATGTGAATTCTGGTTACAGGAGGTAGGATTCCTCGGTCACATTGTATCAGCCGGAGGAATTGCCGTTGACCCTGCCAAAGTAAAAGATGTAGAAGATTGGCAAGCCCCAACCACTCAAACCCAAGTTCGTGCATTTCTCGGATTGGCGGGATATTACCGCAAATTCGTAGAAGGATTCTCTAGTATCGTCAGACCCATGACCCAATTGCTGAAGAAGGACAAGAAGTTTGAATGGACCGACAAATGTCAAGCAAGTTTTCAAGAACTCAAGAGGAGATTGATTTCAGCCCCAATCTTGATCATGCTGGATATCATGAAGCCCTTCGATGTGTATTGTGACGCATCTAAGATCGGTCTCGGATGTGTGCTAATGCAAGAAGGCAAAGTTATATCTTATCTATCTCGACAACTGAAGCAACATGAGCAAAACTACCCAACCCATGACCTCGAACTCGCAGCCGTAGTTCTAGCCCTGAAAACATGGAGACATTACCTGATGGGAAACCGTTGTGAGATCTATATGGATCACAAGAGCCTAAAGTATATATTCACTCAGAAGGAGCTGAATATGAAGCAGAGAAGATTGATTGAGCTTATCAAGGATTACGACCTGGACATTCACTATCACCCTGGTAAACCCAACGTGGTAGTCGATGCCCTTAGCAGATTACCGTGCCGCTTGAACTCCATGATTTGGAAGGGGCAACCAAGTTTGCACAAAGAGATGGAAGATTTTGGAATAGAGTTAGTGAGTGAAGGATTTTTGCTAGCATCGAACTCCATCCCACTTTGATCAGTCAGATTAAAGAGGCGCAGAAAGGAAATGCTAGTACTGACGGAATCAAGCATCGTATCGGTACATGCAAAGTACCCAGATTCACCGAGGGCGAAGAAGGAGTTCTGTGGTACAAAGGACGCCTTTGTGTACCAGCAGATTCTGAGTTGAAAGAAGTTATCTTGAAGGAGGCTCATGATACTCTTTATTCTATCCATCCCAGAGGAACTAAGATGTATCAAGATTTAAAAGAGCAATTTTGGTGGCATAAGATGAAGAGAGAAATCGGAAGCTATATCGCCAAGTGTGATATTTGTCAGCGAGTCAAGGAAGGACATCAAAGACCCGCTGGATTGCTGCAACCATTGCAGATTCCGAAATGGAAATGGGATTCCGTTGGAATGGACTTTATCACTGGACTGCCTACTTCTAGTAGGGGAAATGACTCTATCTGGGTCATAGTGGACATATTGTCCAAATTCGCCCATTTCTTACCCGTCAAGACCACATATCAGAGTTCGAAACTAGCAGAGTTGTACATCACTAGAATCGTTAGTTTGCATGGAGTCCCCAAGAACATCGTATCGGATCGAGGAACTCAGTTTACCTCGAGATTCTGGAAGAAAGTCCAAGAAGGTTTAGGAACCCGCTTAGATTTCAGTACCGCTTATCACCCTCAGACCGATGGACAAACGGAGCGAGTAAATCAAATACTCGAAGATATGCTGAGAGCATGTGTGTTAGAATATGGATCCAAGTGGGAAGACTGTCTGTCGTTTGCAGAATTTTCATACAACAACAGTTATCAAGCCAGTTTGCAAATGGCCCCATTTGAATTCATGTATGGAAGGAAGTGTCGCACCCCCTTGAACTGGTCGGAAGTAGGAGAGAGTCAGATTTTTGGACCCGACATCCTACGTGAAGCAGAAGAGAAGGTTCACAAGATTCGTGAGCACCTCAAGACAGCCCAATCCAGACAAAAGAGTTATGCCAACAAGAGACGTAGAGACCTTGCCTTCAACATAGGAGATTTTGTTTATCTGAAAGTGTCGCCATTGAAGGGAATGCAGCGTTTCCAACTCAAAGGAAAGTTAGCCCCCAGATATATCGGACCTTTCAAGATTCTGAACCATCGAGGAGAAGTATCGTATCAATTGGAACTACCCGAAGAGATGTCAGCCGTGCACAATGTGTTCCATATCTCATTACTTCGCAAGTGTCTCGAAGTCCCCGAGAAGACCGAAGTGTTCAAAATATCGACCATCAGACCATAGAGATCAACGATGACCTGACCTATCCTGAAGTACCCATCCGTATTTTGGAAGAAGCTTTTCGAACTACCCGAACCGGACGCATCAAGTTTCTCAAGATTTAGTGGAGCAACCACACAGAAGAGGAAGCTACCAGGGAGCGCGAAGATCACATCAGGACGAAGTTTCCCGATCTCTTCAAATCCTAGGTAATCTTTTCGTCCTTTTTCAAATCTCGGGACGAGATTTTGTTTAAGGGGGGAAGGTTTGTAACATCCCAAAAATACTAAATTTAAATCATTAAACTCTAATCATCAAAATTAGGGTTAACAAAAACTTTTCTAAATAACATTATGAAAGCATGCACATGTGTATGCATTGAATTTGAAATTCTTTTGAACCCCCTTGTTTGTGTGTTTATTTGCTTGTAAAATGTTTCTTAGGTGAAATAAACATCATCTAAACCTTTCCCACACTTTTCCCAAAGACAAGTAAAGCAAAACAAATAAAATAAAGGGCATGGTCATTTTGACCAATTTAACTCCCATGCCTACTTTGGCTGTCTCAAACTTTCAAAACCTAACAGAAAATTTTCTGGATCTTCACCCCTTGATTGTACTCATAACAAAGTATCAAGGCCCACTTTTTGATCATCCGGAAACTTTCAAATGCATAGTTTAAATGACAATTCAAAATTGAATCTTTATCATATGGGAAGATCCCACTTCTTCAAAAACCACTCAAACAAGCTCAACTTTCAAAACTCAAGCATCTGCAGACTCACCAGCACCAATCTAGCACACCCACCAAAAATCTTTTCAAAATTCAAAACTTGAATTCATGCGGCCATTTCATCAAACACTTGGCAGACACAAATCAAACAAAATCAAAACACTATAGTGTGCAGTGTTTTGAGCCTAACTGGTTCCCTATCTAGCTCACAACCATCTCAGTAGATCATCTATCAAGATTAACCAAGCACTAGCACCACTGTGAGCTTGCCAATATCATCAATGGTGAACAACCGAGTGCATCCTTGCCACCCCAGTGTAGACAACAAGCTAGGAAAGAAACTAGCCATGCCAACCTTGTCTGGGAGATCACCCATGCCTCATCGCCCCCTCTCGACCAGCCCTGCCACGAGGACACCGACTAGAGCACCCAGGAATGCCGCGCCCGTGCCTCTGCCAACCGTGCCGAGCGTGCGCCAGAGCGCCACCCTCGACCGAAGCCCACAGACCGCGCGCCGCCCTCGCCGCGTGCATACACGATCGCCACCGACCCAGAGACCTCCAGACATCCCGTTCACGCCCCATGCCGCCTGACCACCTTCCGCCGTCGAAGACGCCGCCTCTGCCGCGTAGAGCGTCGCGTGTTCCATACCAACCCGCACCGCCCCACGTCTCGCCACCATATTGTTGAGCATCGCCAGGGAACACCGCACCGTCCCCTACCTTCGCCCATGCCAATAGCCGTCTGTACCATCGCCCCCGACGAGCTCACTGTGCGCCCCGTCGGTCCCCTCGCTCGACTATAAATAGAGGCAACCCTAGCCAAATTGAGAACACCATTCTACTCCCCTCTCCTCACTGATCGTACCACACCATTCCCGGAGCAAGGCGAGAAACACCTCGTCGGAATTTCACCGGAGCCCGCCGCCTCTGGAGAAGAAGGGAGCCAGCGATTGGAGCCGCCCCCGCAGGAGCCACCGGTACCAGGAGGTTCGCCATCGTCGACTTCGTCGTTCGCCCGCCTCGTCGACCCTCGCCTGCACCCCGATGAGTCCCCAGCAACCCCCACTAGCCGCGCTAGGTTTCTGTCTCGCCGGCGTTGCCCAACATCGACGATGACTCTCAGCCGTTGGATTATAACCAGATCGAACGACCCACATCGCCCCATACCGCTTCGCACCCCCTGTCTCACTGACGAGTGGGGACAGCCACTTAAACAGCCCGCAGAAGCACCGTGCTTAGCAGGCCGGCCCGTTAACTTTTCTCGCGCAGCCCAGTTATTAGAATTAAAACATTTCCATTTTATTTCAAACTCACTTCTGTACCTAGTTTCAAAAATCAACCCAGATCGATTCAGAGCATCAAATTGAATGAAACCAATTTTGTTAGAAAGGACTGGGAATGCTGAATCCAAGCCCGTTGGATTCAAGTCATTTGGATCTGTAGATCACCCATGGTAATAATAACAAGGCAGAAGCTTTTCTGCATTCAAACATTTTTCAAATTTAAACCATAATAGCTTTTGAGTTGATTCCAACTCTCAAAAATCACATTTAACCATACCTTTCAGAATATATAAAAATATATAGGTTTACTTATAGAAATAATGTTCAAGTAAATAAAAGAATGCCCCATAGGCATTTCTAGTCACTTTATTTAATTAAAATAAAAGGGTAAAACCTTATTAAATTGTGACACCACTTTAAATCATATTCCCATGGACTAAAATATGTGGTGATGACATGTGTCAACATGATCCCATGTTTGGTTTGGAGAATATTAAATCTTAAGTAGTTTTTCAATGAGTAGAAATTACTTTTCTAAAAATAAAAGGAATTAAACCAAGCTTTGATCTTGTCATGTTAGAGATGATGTTAGATCATCTATAGGACCCTTGTGTGTGATGATTGCAAGTAATTAAGTATTGTTTGGTGATTGTGTACATCATATTTATTTATAGACGCTAGTACCGACCAAGGATATGAGGAGGAAGGAGGATACTACGAAGAAGAAGCCGAGGAGAACTTCAACCACTGCTCTGCACAAGGCAAGCCAATACATGCAAGCTATTAACTTAGAAAGCTTATATTGACACTAATGCAAGCCTAATACTACCAGTTGAATGTGCAAGCTAACACTTGCAAGATACTCTACTGATGCAAACAAACCACTACTTGTTGCCATGATCACTATATGCCTTAAGCATATGTGAACACCCCCCCTTGATAAAACAATCCTAGTTTTACTTGCAAGCTTCTTATTTTATTTCTTTATCAAAGCTCTTACATAGATTGTTACCTAAGTGAATGGTAGATACTAGAAAGATATGTGAAGGTTGCATAAAGAGCATCAAATTTGGCCTAAGCTATATAATCTTGATGTCATCCTAAGGCATGAGATTGAACTTAGTTAAAATTCCACTAGTTTACCACCCCTCATTAGTGCTTACCCCCACCCATAGATGCTAGTGCTAAGCATAAAACTTGATCAACTTTAGATGGGAATACTTGGTGGAAAAATGGTTATGAAAACCTTGGAATGATGGATCATTCTATTGAAATGTTTTGGACATGTGTTTCCGAACACCTGATGATTTTGGTGATGAAAATGTTGAGGCATGAGCCTTAGCCCTTTATAAAACTGATGGTTGTCTGGATGCGATACCATTCCAATTTTATCGTACAACCACAATACCCGAAGATTGGGTAGGGCTTGACTGGAAACTTATATACCTTAGTATTAGTTCCCTCACGGCCAAGGTCTGAGCTAAGGCTACCTTGTGAAGATTGTCCACCTGTGCAGTACCCAAGATGACAGTTGGTCATGGTTGGGAGGCCAAACTCACAGGAGAGGTGCTTATACTAGGGCGTGTAATTGAAAGGTTAGGATTGATTATCCGCATACTGAGTATGGTGAATTTAGGATTTGTTCCTGACGGATGTATCGAATGTTGTGGTGAAAGTGTACAATCTCTGCAGAGTGCCAAACTATTCGAATAGCCGCGTCCGCGGTTATGGACAGTTGGAGTGGCCATACTGTTCCCTCGTCAGACTTTTCAAAGTGACTTGTGAAATTAATTGAGACTTTGACTTGACCACAACAGGGTTGTGATATGAGATACAAGTTCCCATTTAGGTGTTATAAAACTTCAACTAGCATTCGTTTCTCCTTAACTTAGTAGAGATAAATATGGGTTTTGCAAAATAACCCTAGAGCCTAGTGTCCTATTATCAAAAAACCCTCTCACTTGTTAGTATTAGTTTGCGAGTACTTAAAGAGTACTCATGGCTTTGTCCCTGGCTATTCCCATGGCCAGACTATGAAGAGGAGTACCTGGAGGATGGACCCCAGGAAGGTTACGACAACTAGGATCATCTCCCATCGTCAGCATTGCCTGTGACCCAGAAGATGGAGCTTCGCCCATGCTACCGTTATTATTACGTATTCCGCTGCTTGATGTTGTATTAAGAACTGGATCATGAGATCCCTATTTGTGTAAAAACTTATGTACGGTTTGTAATGGATGATGTACTATGGTATCCAATTCTGTTATGTCTCGCAAAAATGGTAACCCTGGGATTGTGATGTATGGCATAACAGGCATCTAGGATTAAAAATCCGGGTGTTGACAGTTGCGCGCACCAGTGGGCGCTTGTAGAGGTCGACGTAGGCGAGCCTACAGGGCACGAGAAAACACACGGGAAGCGTCAGTGCATGCACCAGAGGATGGCGAGAAAGATTATTTGAACGAGGGGGCAAGGAGAGGTCAGGGTTCATCGGAATCAACGTCGGAGTGCGTCGGTTGCTGCGGCGGCGTGAGCTCGATTCCGAGCAGCCTTGTGGCTATCTGGTGACAGTGTTTGAGGGGAAAAGGAGAGGAGGGAGAGGGGAATAAGAAGGCGAGGTCGGGGGAGGGGATTACTCTAGTAGTTAAGCGAATTTACTCGATTTGAATCGAAGGAAGAAACAGTAGAGGGGAACCGGTCCTGCGCGCGTTGAAGACGATGGAGATGACATGGCTGTGGGGCCGGGCCGTCAGTGGGTTCTGCGCGGTGAGAAATAAAGGAGAGGGGGAGAGGGAGTGGCCCGGTGTCAACACCAGGATTTTTAATCCCAGATGCCTGTTATGCCGTACATCGCAATCCCAGGATTACCATTTTTGCGAGACATAACAGAATTGGATACCATAGTACATCATCCATTACAAACCGTACATAAGTTTTTACACAAATAGGGATCTCATGATCCAGTTCTTAATACAACATCAAGCAGCGGAATACGTAATAATAACGGTAGCATGGGCGAAGCTCCACCTTCGGGGTCACAGGCAATGCTGACGATGGGAGATGATCCTAGTTGTCGTAACCTTCCTGGGGTCCATCCTCCAGGTGTTGGAGATATGCCCTAGAGGCAATAATAAATGTAGTTATTATCATATCTTCGTGTTTATGATAAATGTTTACATTCATGCTATAATAGTATTAACAAAGGAACATTAATACTTGTGTGATTTGTAATCTTAAATAGATTCCCTAGTAAAGCCTCTTTATAATACTAGCTTGTTGGTTAATAAATGATTGTGGTTTCCCTATCATGAACATTGAGATGTTATTAACAACAAGATCATATCGTTAGGAGAATGATATGATGGACATACTCCTATAGATAAGCGTAGCATAAAGATCAAGTCATTTTAATAGTTCAATTGCTATATGCTTTCTGATACATAGTAACCTAATTCCTTCGACCATGAGATCATGCATATCACCTTCACCGGAAGGATGCTTTGATGACATCAAACACCACACCGTAAATGGGTGGCTATAAAGGTGGCATTGAGTGTTCGGAAAGTATTGGTTGAGACACATGGATCAAGAATGGGATTTGTCCATCCATATGACGGATAGATATACTCTGGGCCCTCTCGGTTGAATGTCATCCAATTAGCTTGCAAGCATGTGACTGGATCACAAGGGATCACATATCACGGGAACAAGAAAAGAGTACTTATCAGTAACGAGGTTGAACTAGGTATGTAGTGTAGGGTTTCGTACCATGGAAAACAAAAAATTTCTACCGCATACAAACAAACAAGCCAAGATCTATCTACTAGATTGTAGCAACGAGTCGATGGAATAACTCACCCTCGAAGATTCCAAAGTGTTTAACGAGAGCGGATTCTCGTGGGTGATGTAGTCGTACTCTTCCCGATCTCAAGATCGCGTAGACGATCCTTCCGGCGCTGCGTTCCGGCAGCGCTCCCTTGATCGTCACATCGTTAAATTTTCGATGAAGACCTTCCTCTCCCTTGTTCCAGCAGGCAGCGGAGGTTGTAGCACTCTCCTCGTGATTCCGGCAGCACAACGGCGTGGTACCGGAAGTAGAGGGGAGATCTCGCAGGGCTTCGCCTTAAGCCGGAGCGAGTATGGTGGAGTATGAGAGAGTCCCTCGACGATCTAGGGTTTAGACACGCCGAGGAGGGGCTAGTGCCGGCGGCTAGGGTTTCACCTAGGCGGCGGCGAGTGCCCTAGGGCCGGCGGCGGCTTGGAGGCGGCGGCGGCTTGGTACTAGGGTTTGGAGGAGAGGAGCTTGTGTGTCTCTAGGAGGGAGCCCTGCCCCTCCTTATATAGGTGGAGGGGCCGGCCGGCCAAGGGGAGGGAGAGGAGTCCCTCCCCAACTCGGCTTGGAGGTGGGCCGCCGGTTGGAGGAGGGAACTCCTCCCCAACTCGGTTTCCCCTTTCCTCCTCTTTTCCTCTTTCCAAATTTAGCCGTTTGACTTTTCAAACTAGCTATTTGACTTTTCAAACTAGGATTTGAATTAATCCTTTATTTGGTACAGCGATGACACTTAGTACATGATGCAATCATACCAACTTGATACAACACATTCATGTACCCTTCCCCTCCGGAGTGCCGGACATTCCGGAACATTCTAGAACATTCCCGATGAAAACACCGGAACCATTCCCCAACTCCGAAACGGGACTTTCCTTATATGAATCTTATTCTCCGGACCATTCCGGATCTCCTCGTGATATCCCGGATCCCATCCGGGACTCCGAACAACATTCGGTCTCTTTCTCATCATTCCATAACTACTCAAAACAACGTCGAATCCTTAAGTGTGTCTCCCTACGGTTCGCGAATTATGCGGACATGATCGAGACACTTCTCCGAACAATAACCAATAGAGGAATCTGGAAATTCATATGGCTCCCACATATTTCTACGATTACTTTGCGATCGAATGAACCACTTACATACGATATCAATTTCCCTTTGTCTCACGATAGTTTACTTATCCGAGGTTATGATCGTGGTATCTCCGCATACCTAGTTCAACCTCGTTCGATAAGTACTCTTTTCTCGTTCCGTGATATGTGATCCCTTGTGAGCCAGTCACATGCTTGCAAGCTAATTGGATGACATTTCACCAAGAGGGCCCAGAGTATATCTATCCGTCATATGGATGGACAAATCCCACTCTTGATCCATGTGTTTCAACCAATACTTTCCGAACACTCAATGCCACCTTTATAGCCACCCGATTCACGGTGTGGTGTTTGATGTCATCAAAGCATCCATCCGTAAAGGTGATATGCATGATCTCATGGTCGAAGGAATTAGATTACTATGTATCAGAAAGCATATAGCAATTGAACTATTAAAATGACTTGATCTTTATGCTACGCTTATCTATAGGAGTATGTCCATCATATCATTCTCCTAATGATATAATCTTGCTGTTAATAACATCTCAATGTTCATGATAGGGAAACCACAATCATCTATTAACCAACAAGCTAGTATTATATAGAGGCTTTACTAGGGACTTCAAATTAAGTTTACAAATCACACAAGTATCAATGTTTCCTTGTTAATACTATTATAGCATGAATGTAAACATTTATCATAAACACAAAGATATAATAATAACTACTTTTATTATTTTCCTCTAGGGCATATCTCCAGTCTCCCACTTGCACTAGAGTCATCTAATCTAGATTACATGGTAATATACCGAACACCCATGGCAGTTTGGTGCTGGTCATGTTTTGCCCTCAGGAGAGGTTTAGTCAACGGATCCGCCACATTCAGATCTGTGTGTACTTTGCAAATCTTTATATCCCCATCTTGGATATGTTCTCGAATAGCGTGAAAACGTAGCTTGATATGCTTCAGCTTCTTGTGTGACCTTGGTTCTTGCGCATTGGCTATGGCGCCCATGTTATCACAGTAGATAGACATTGGGTCCAGCGCACTAGGAACCACACCCAGCTCTGTAATGAACTCTTTCATCCATATCGCTTCTTGTGAAGCCTCGGAAGCGACCATGTATTCCGATTCAGTTGAAGATCTCCACAACGCTTTGCTTTGCACTCCTCCAGCTAATCGCTGCACCATTCAAAATAAATACGGATCCAGATTGTGATTTAGAATCATCCGGATCGGTGTTCCAACTAGCATCGGTGTAACCATTAACAACGAGCTGTTCATCACCTCCATAAGAAAGAACCATATCCTTAGTTCTTCTCAAGTACTTAAGGATGTTTTGATCATTGTCCAATGATCCACTCTGGATCACTTTGATATCTGCTAGTTAAACTAACAGCATATGCAATGTCGGGTCTAGTACATAGCATGGCATACATTAGAGATCCTATGGCTGAGGCATAGGGAGTCTTACTCATCCTTTCTCTATCTTCTGCTGATGTCGGACTTTGAGTTTTACTCAAGGTCGTATTGGGCAACATGGGCAAGAACCCTTTCTTGCTATCTTCCATTCCAAACCTCTTTAGAACTTTGTCCAAATATGTACTTTGTGACAATGATATTTGGCGTTTCGATCTATCTCTATAAATCTTTATGCCTAATATGTAAGCTGCTTCGCCAAGATCTTTCATTGAAAAACTATTATTCAAATATTCCTTGACACTATTAAGAAGGTCTACATCATTCCCAATCAATAATATGTCATCCACATATAGTATTAAGAATGCTACAGAGCTCCCACTCACTTTCTTGTAAATACAAGCTTCTCCATAAGTTTGTATAAAACCAAAACTTTTGATCACCTTATCAAAACATTGATTCCAACTTCGGGATGCTTGCTTCAATCCATAGATGGACCGTTGAAGTTTGCATACCTTGTTAGCATCTTTAGGATCGACAAAACCTTTGGGTTGCATCATATACAACTCTTCATCAATGTCTCCATTGAGGAATGCTGTTTTGACATCCATCTCCCATATCTCATAATCGTAATATGCAGCGATTGCTAACACAATCCTCACAGACTTTAGCTTCGCTACTGGTGAGAAAGTCTCATCGTAGTCAACTCCTTGAATTTTTCGAAACCCTTTTGCGACAAGTCGAGCTTTATAGACAGTAACATTACCATCAGCATCTGTTTTCTTCTTGAAGATCCATTTGTTCTCGACAGCCTTCCAGCCATCCGGTAAGTCCACCAAAGTCCATACTTGGTTTTCGTACATGGATCCAATCTCGGATTTCATGGCTTCTTGCCATTTATTGGAATCTGGGCTCATCATCGCTTCCTCATATGTCTCAGGGTCATCGGTGTTGTCCACCAACATGACACTCATAACGGGATCATACCAATCTGGAGTGGTACGAGTTCTCGTTGACCTGCGAGGCTCTGTAGCAACTTCAACCGAAGTTTCATGATCATCATCATTAGCTTCCTCTCTTATTGGTGCAGGCACTACAGGAACTTCTTCCGGTGCTGCGCTACTACTAATTCGAGAGAAGGTTCGACAACCTCGTCGAGTTCTACTTTCCTTCCAGTCACTTCTTTCGAGAGAAATTCCTTCTCTAGAAAGGATCCATTCTTGGCAACGAAGATTTTGCCTTCGGATCTATGATAGAAGGTATACCCAATAGTTTCCTTCGGGTATTCTATGAAGACGCATTTTTCCGCTTTGGGTTCAAGCTTGTCCGACTGTAACTTCTTTACATAGGCTTCGCACCCCCAAACTTTAAGGAACGACAATCTAGGTTTCTTCCCAAACCATAATTCATACGGTGTCGTTTCAACGGATTTAGACGGTGCCCTATTTAAAGTGAATGCGGCTGTTTCTAATGCATAACCCCAAAATGATAGCGGTAAATCTGTAAGTGACATCATAGAACGAACCATATCTAAGAGAGTTCGATTCTGACGTTCGGACACACCATTATCTTTGGTGTTCCCGCGGTGTCAATCATGAAAGTATTCCGCATTTCTTCAAATGCTCGCCAAACTTGTAACTTAGATATTCACCTCCACGATCAGAACGTAGAAATTTAATCTTCTTGTTACGTTGATTCTCTACCTCACTTTGAAATTCCTTAAACTTCTCGAATGTTTTGGACTTATGTTTCATGAAATAGATATACCCATATCTACTCAAGTCATCCATGAAGGTAAGAACATAACGATAACCACCACGCGATGCTACACTCATTGGACCACACACATCGGTATTTATGATCTCCAACAAGTCCGTAGCTCGCTCCATCATACCAGAAAATGGAGTCTTAGTCATTTTACCCATCAGACATGCTTCGCATCTATCAAGTGATTTGAAATCAAGTGATTCAAGAAGTCCATCGGAATGGAGTTTCTTCATACGCTTCACTCCAATGTGACCAAGGCAGCGATTGCCACATATAGGTCGAGTTATCGCTCGATTTCAAACGTTTAGCTTCAATGTTATTAATGTGTGTATTTCCACTTTCGAGATTCAATAAGAATAGACCATCTATCAAAGGTGCATGTGCATAAAACATATTACTCATATAAATCGAACAACCATTATTCTCGGATTTAAACAAGTAACCGTCTCGCAATAAACAAGATCCCGATATAATGTTCATGCTTAACGCAGGCACCAAATAACAATTATTTAAGTATAAAACTAATCCCGATGGTAGATGAAGGGGTAGCGTGCCGACCGCGATCACATCAACCTTTGATCCGTTTCAACGCGCGCCGTCACCTCGTTCTTCGCTAGCTTCCGTTTATTCTGCAGCACCTATTTGAAGTTACAAATATGAGCAACGAACCAGTATCAAATACCGGGCACTACTACAGTACTAGTGAGATACACATCAATAACATGTATATCGATATACCTTTCTTCTTGATGTTGCTGTTCTTCAAATCCGCCAAGTACTTTGGGCAATTCCGCTTCGAGGACCTTCTCCCTTGCAAAGAAAAGCACTCGAGATCGTGCTTAGGTCCAGCCTTGGTCTTCTTCGTGCGTGGTAACTTTCTTACCACCCTTCTTGAAGTGTCCCTTCTGCTTAGACTTGCCTTTCTTGAATTTAGTGGTCTTATTGACCAACAACACTTGGTGCTCTTTCTTGATCTCCACTTCTGCAGACTTCAACATGGCAAAGAGTTCTGGCAACGTCTTGTTCATGTTTTGCATGTTGTAGTTCATCACAAAGTTCTTGTAACTTGGTGGCAGTGATTGGAGGACACGGTAAATCCCCAAAGCATTGGGAATCACTATACCCAAGCTTTGAAGTTTGTTTTGCGTGCCCGCACATCTTAAGCACATGCTCACGGAGCTGCCCTCTTCCATCTTGCGCTTAAAGAACTTTTCGAAGCCTCATAGCTTTCAATTGCCGCATGAGTCTCAAAGATCAATTTGAGATCCTCGACAATATCATATGGGTCTGAATTCTCAAACCTTTTCTGAAGCTCCGATTCTAAACCATACAAGATAGCACACTGAACTGTGGAGTATTGAGTCTTCCGAGTGAGATAAACATTCTTTACTATATCGGAAGCAAGACTGCAGTGGGTCACCCATGTGCATCCAGACATAGGTCAAATTACCAAATGTGAGGACAATCCTCAAATTGCGGAACCAATCATGAAGCTGCTTCCATTGTTTTCAACTTTTCTTTCTCTAGGAACATTAAAATTGATGGTAGGGCTGCCATTGATCTATAACATATTTGCAATAGTTTAGACTAAGTTTATGACAAATTGAGTTCAAATTAATAAATTTAATCTAGGTGAACTCCCACTCAAAACAATATCCCTCACATTGTTTTAGTGATCACACGAACCAAATCCACCATATCAACACCGATCATCACGAGTTGATATAGTTTCAATGGCGAACAATCGACATGTTCATCATATCTACTATATGATTCATGCTTTACCTTTCGGTGATCCGTGTTCCGAGACCATGTCCGACATGCTAGGCTCGTCAAGATCAAACCTTAGTTTCCGCATGAGCAAATCTGGCTTGCTCACGTTGTATACACTTGCGGAATCTAACACCCGATCATCACGTGGTGCTTGAAACAACAAGCTTTAGCAACGGTGCTAACTAAGGGTGAACACTTTATGACTTGAAATTCATGTGCATGAGGATCATCTTATAATGCTACCGTTGTCTACTAAGCAATACAAGATGCATAAAGGATTAACATCACATGCAATTCATAATATGTGATATGATATGGCCTTTCTTCTTTGTGCTTCCGATCTCCATCTTCTAGCACGAACATGATCTCCATCATCACCGGCATTGCATCAAGGTCAATGACGCTTCTCCATGGTTGTCGTCCACCGGCTTCAACTATTACAACTACTTTGAATAGACACGGGTCTTAACATAAATTAAAGACAACCATATGGCTCCACCGTTGCCAACTTACAATAAGGAACATTGCATACATCAAATATAATCACAATCATGGCCATATCACCTCACATCACACCCCTGCAAAACAAAGTTAGACGCCTCTACTTTCTTTGCATGTTTTACGTGGTTTGGGGCTTCCAATAAGTGTCGTTCTAACTTACGAACAAGAACCACAACATTGATACTAGTATTGTTAATCACCCGTTGTAAATTGGATCTTAACTATGCTAGGAGAAAGCACCATAAAGCCACTTATGCAATACAAGTTGCATGTCAAGCGTGGAGCAAGTCTCATGAACGATGTCATGTAAGGTTAGCGGGCCTTCATCCCAACATCCCATAAGATGCAAAGTACACAAGAAGCAATCGACAATAAAAGCATCAACGCCCACAATGACCATTGTGTTCTACTCGCAACAGATCTACATATAGACACGGCTCGATACCCTTTGTAGGGTTTTGTAGCATGGAAAACAAAAAATTCTACCGCATACAAACAAACAAGCCAAGATCTATCTACTAGATTGTAGCAACGAGTCGATGGAATAACTCACCTCGAAGATTCCAAAGTGTTTAGCGAGCGGATTCTCGTGGGTGATGTGTACTCTTCGATCTCAAGATCGTAGGCGATCCTTCGGCGTTCGTTCGGCGCTCCCATGATCGGTCACTGCGTTCGATTTTCGAAGACCTTCCTCTCCCTTGTTCCAGCGGAGGTTGTAGCACTCTCCTCGCGATTACAGCGACTGTGGCGTAATGCGGAAGTAGAGGGAGATCTCGCCGCCTTCAGCCGAGCGAGTATGGTGGAGTATGAGAGAGTCCTCGACGATCTAGGGTTTAGACACTCCGAGGAGGGGCTAGTCTTTGGCTAGGGTTTCACCTAGGCGGCGAGTGCCCTAGGGCGTGGCGGCTTGGAGGCGGCTTGGTACTAGGGTTTGGAGGAGGAGCTTGTGTGTCTCTAGGAGGAGCCCTGCCCTCCTTATATAGGTGGAGGGCCGGCCGGCCAAGGGGAGGAGAGTCCCTCCCAACTCAGCTTGGAGGTGGGCCGGTTGGAGGAGGAACTCCTCCCAACTCATTTCCCCTTTCCTCCCCTTTTCCTCTTTCCAAATTTAGCCGTTTGACTTTTCAAACTAGCTATTTGACTTTTCAAACTAGGATTTGAATTAATCCTTTATTTGGTACAGCGATGACACTTAGTACATGATGCAATCATACCAACTCGATACACATTCATGTACCCTTCCCTCCGGTGCGGACATTCAACATTCTAGAACATTCACGGAACCATTCCCCAACTCGAAGCAGGACTTTCCTTATATGAATCTTATTCTCCGGACCATTCCGGATCTCCTCGTGATATCCCGGATCCCATCCGAGACTCCGAACAACATTCGGTCTCTTTCTCATCATTCCATAACTACTCAAAACAACGTCGAATCCTTAAGTGTGTCTCCCTACGGTTCGCGAATTATGCGGACATGATCGAGACACTTCTCCGAACAATAACCAATAGAGGAATCTGGAAATTCATATGGCTCCCACATATTTCTACGATTACTTTGCGATCGAATGAACCACTTACATACGATATCAATTTCCATTTGTCTCACGATAGTTTACTTATCCGAGGTTATGATCGTCGGTATCTCTGCATACCTAGTTCAACCTCGTTAACGATAAGTACTCTTTTCTCGTTCCCGTGATCTGTGATCCCTTGTGAGACAGTCACATGCTTGCAAGCTAATTGGATGACATTTCCGAGAGGGCCCAGAGTATATCTATCCGTCATATGGATGGACAAATCCCACTCTTGATCCATGTGTTTCAACCAATACTTTCCGAACACTCAATGCCACCTTTATAGCCACCCAGTTACGGTGTGGTGTTTAATGTCATCAAAGAATCCATCCGGTAAAGGTGATATGCATGATCTCATGGTCGAAGGAATTAGATTACTATGTATCAGAAAGCATATAGCAATTGAACTATTAAAATGACTTGATCTTTATGCTACTCTTATCTATAGGAGTATGTCCATCATATCATTCTCCTAATGATATAATCTTGCTGTTAATAACATCTCAATGTTCATGATAGGGAAACCACAATCATCTATTAACCAACAAGCTAGTATTATATAGAGGCTTTACTAGGGACTTCAAATTAAGTTTACAAATCACACAAGTATCAATGTTTCCTTGTTAATACTATTATAGCATGAATGTAAACATTTATCATAAACACAAAGATATAATAATAACTACTTTTATTATTGCCTCTAGGGCATATCTCCAACATGTAGAGATACCGACGATCAAAACCTCGGATAAGTAAACTATCGTGAGACAAAGGGAAATTGGTATCGTATGTAAGTGGTTCATTCGATCGCAAAGTAATCGTAGAAATATGTGGGAGCCATATGAATTTCCAGATTCCTCTATTGGTTATTGTTCGGAGAAGTGTCTCGATCATGTCCGCATAATTCACGAACCGTAGGGAGACACACTTAAGGATTCGACGTTGTTTGAGTAGTTATGGAATGATGAGTAAGAGACTGAATGTTGTTCGGAGTCTCGGATGGGATCCGGGATATCACGAGGAGATCCGGAATGGTCCGGAGAATAAGATTCATATAAGGAAAGTCCTGTTTCGGGGTTGGAGAATTGTTCCGGTGTTTTCATCGGGAATGTTCTAGAAGGTTCCGGAATGTACTCTGAGGGAAGGGTACATGAATGTGTCATAACAAGTTGGAATGGTTGCATCATGTACTAGGTGTCATCGCTGAACAAAATAAAGGGATAAATCAAATCCTAGTTTGAAAAGTCAAACGCCAATTTGAAAAGTCAAACGGCTATTTTGTTTGGTGGAGGGAGAGTAGGAAACCTACTTGGGGAGGAGTTCCTCTCCCTCCACCGCCGGCCCACTTGGAGACCGAGTTAGGGAGGGACTCCTCTCCCTTGGCGCGCCCCCTCCACCTATATAAGGAGGGGCAGGGCTGCCCCTCCAAGACACAACACCACGCCCCTCTAAACCCTAACCCTAGCCGCCGCCGCCCACCATAGCCGCCGCCTAGGGTTTCTCCCCAAGCCGCCGAGTTGGGGCTTCTAGTTGCCCTAGCCGCCGGCCTAGCCCCTTCTACTTGGTGCGTCTAAACCCTAGATCACCGAGGCTCTCTCATAGTCCACCATACTCGCTCCGGCTTAAGGCGAAGCCCTGCAAGATCTCCCCTCTACTCCTGTACCACGCCGTCGTCAGCCGAAATCGCGCGAGGAGAGTGCTACAACCTCCATTCTGCTGGAACAAGGAGAGGAAGGTCTTCGTCAAGCACCGAACGCAGTGACCGACATGAAGCGCTAACGCAGCATAGGAAGGATCGTCTACGCGATCTTGAGATCGAGAAGAGTACGACTACATCACCCACGAGAATCCGCTCTCGTTAAATGTCACATCCCAAGATTTTCCAAATCTTGTAATGTGAAAAATAAATGAATAAAATAAAACTTTGTTGATTTTCAGGGTGAGAAGAAACTTTTTGATTCCAATTGGAAACTTTCAAAAACCTATTTGGATCAAATAAAATCCTAAAGGGATTTAAAGAGTTAAATAAACGATAAAGTTAAAAATATTTGGAATTACTATTTTTGGATCTTTTAATAAAAAGATTTGGTTTTCAAATGAAAAGGTAGAAGTATAAATAAGGATTATTTTATAGAGCCAAATTAAACCTTGGCCAACATTTTGAAATAAAATATTTGCTTTGATTAAAAGAGTAAAGGTTTATTTAAATAAAATAATGAGAGTTTATTAATAAACCAATTTTATTAAAGTAAAGGTTTTTCCCATTTTAATTAAACAACAAACTTGTTAAATTATTTTAAACAAGTTTTCCAAGTATTTTATATTTTCAAATAAAACCTACTGAATTGATTTTGATATTATTTGTATTTCAAATGGAGATTTTAAATCAATCAAATCCTATTTGATTTAATAACTAAGGACTATTTTATTTAATTATTAAATAGATCCTAAAAGAATAAAAATATTATTTTATTTTGGGACTTGGAATATTGTTGTTAAACAGAACTAAACTCAATACAAAGTTTGGTGGAAGTTTGATTTGATTTGAATGTTTGAACTAATTGTTTGAAAAACAAAACAAAAAATCAAAATAGAAAAAGATAAAGCATTCAGAAAGAAAAAATAGAATCAGACTCGACCCAACCCAGCTAAGCCCATTTGTCCCAGTTAGCCCAACTCCCCTCCTCCCCGTAGAAAACGATTCGAACTCGCGAATCGACCCACTCAGCGACTGACAGACGGATCCCACCGCACACTTCCCTCCTTCGCTGACGCCTGGACCCCACTGGCCACCTTAGCATCGTCTTCAACCCCCAAACCCCGCCCTGCCGTTGCAGACAAGAAACACCGGCGATGAATACGCATTGAAGACAGCCTTGATTCCTCCCAGTAACCGTGTCCATTTAACCGCCTGCGTCTTCCCTCTCTTTTCCCCTAGACACCGCACCACCGGAGCCATCAGGCTGCCCTAATTTCCTCTCAGACCGCCACTGCCTCCGGCGAGGTTCTCCACCGATTCCGGCCAGTAGACACCGCCCCTTGCCTCCCTGATCACACGGCCGTGATCCCCAGCCTCTGGCGCTTCTCCCTATGCCTTCTGTTCAACCGCGCTCACCCTAGAGCCTCGGCTTCGACAACATCCGAGCGCCACCACCGTTCACTGACACTCCGGCGACCTCCACAGGTAACCTCCGTTATTTCCAAGACTCGATGATGCTCCCATCTTCTCAAGAACAGCACGCTTCTAACCGTACCACCCGCTTGTCTTAGGGTGAACTGCAGACTCACCTCCGACAGCAAACAGAGCCGTCTGACATTGTCACCGACTCCGGCGAGCGATTACTCCCGCTCCAGTGCGCCCCTCGCCAGACCAGCACCACCTCGAGCTTCACCTCGACCTCGCGAGCACGGTGAGCGCCCCCGTTTCCTTCTTTGCTTCCTATAGCCGCCGCAACGCCATCGTTCGAGCGTCGCCACGCTGCCGCCAGCCGCGATTCTTGGCAAAGTGATAGAGCCGTTCGATCCGGATCGTAGTAATGGCGATAGAGTCACTTAACGGCGAAAAGTGCATAATATGAGCATGCGATCTGTTTAGATCCAACAAACCACAGAGCGCAATCCGTGCAAACCGGTACGCGCCAGTAGGAACAAGACACGTGGCCTGTAGTTGATTTAAAAGGCAGAAACATTTCTATTAGTGGGTTGAATTTGTAAATTGCATAACTTTTGATCCACACGTCCAAAATTTGCAAATTTTATATCAATGGAATCAGCAAGACAAGCCCTAGACAACCATGCACTTTGTTTAGTAAAAAGCTTCTGGTAAAATGTTTGTTTTTACAGAAACTTGTGTATGCTTGTTTAGGATATAAAATTTATTTCAAAAGGATTTTAGGGTTGAAATCTTTGCAAATTGGTTTGTTGTGAACCTACTGACCTTAGGAACCAAATTATGGATTTAAAAATGTATTTTGTGAAGTTTAGTATTGAATAATTGAATTAGCTCATTTCTAGTCAAATAAAAATGTTGATTTTGATATGGAAATGATTTTTGAGTAAAACCTTTTGGAAAATGATTTGATTCAAACCTACTGACCCTAAACACCAAGTTTGGTGAATTAACAACTTGTTTGGTGAACAATATAAATTGTTGCCATGCTAAAAGCATTTTTCCACCACATGAAATAATGATTTGATTCAAAAATGATCTATAGATAAAACCCTTTTGCAAATGGTTTTGCCACTTTAGAAAATGACCACTTTGAGCCTTACAATGTTTAGAGCCTAGTAGAAACCACCTTTGAAAATAAAACTATCTTTGCATGCTTGCATGAATGACTTAGTTTCTATTATTTTATGTGTGTAAAATTGTTTGAATATTGGTTGGAATGCTAGTTGAACCTATGTTTGCTTGATTGATTTGTAGTGAAGTTAGAAGAGTGTGATATTAGCAAGATCAAGAAGTGAACCAACATTCTCTACCAAAAAGGCAAGTGACACTATCATCCATGTCCTACTATTTTCATTATACTTAGTGGATTTTTGAAACATGCATGAAAAGGATTTCTATACTATATGCTATGCTAAATCCTAATAGGATACCCTTATACATTCCTTAGTGAAAACAATGTAGTTGTAAAATGCTTAGCCATGCTATATATTTTGAGAAGAGATACATGTTGAGATTATATGAAGTTAGAAAAGACTTATTTTATATAATAAAACAAGTACTCAATGAACCACCTGGGTGGACAAAGATACTCAAGTTTTGGACAAGGTGGCAACAAGAGGAACCATGTTTATATGGCAATCTCTTTTTGTTGTGCACTAGAAGAAAACCACCTAGGGACTTAGAGATTGAACATGTTTCTCGTACAGTGACTTCCGTGTACAGCCACATGCTAAATGGGCACTGGCTTAGTCAATTACATTGGGAAGACCCATGCATTGGCCTCTTCAGGTTAACAGGAAATGAGGGAACTAGGAACCCTACATTGGTGCCTGAAGATAAGCTAGCATTATGTATGGGAGGAACCTATGGAAAGACTTCGTCACATTCTCAATCTGCCAGTATTCCATCTTGGTGAGTACTTATCCAGCGGCCACTAGTGGCAACACGATGATATTGTGTCATGTGGGTAAAGTGTACAACTTCTGCAGAAGATAAAATTCTAAGTACTTAGCCGTGTCCCCGGTTATGGACAATACTGAGAAACTAAGGCCTGAAGCTATGGGAAATCTCGACATTCTAATTTCTAAAAACAAAACTTTAAAGTGACAACAAAAGACTTGAAGCACTTGGGGTGTACCAAGGAGCTCAAAAGATTTTGACCAAGACTTGAAGCACTTGGGGTGTACCAAGGAGCTCAGAAAGATTTTGACAAAAGATCAAAACTACTTTGAAAACATAGGATAAATTATTGCTTTCTGCAATTGAGCCTAAAACCCTACTTAGCCAAATATGCATGTAATGATAGGATCCACTCATTTCTACATAGTAGTGAAACTTCCAATACAATTCAAATGTATTGACCCTTGTGGATGTAACTTGTTATGTTGCAGGTTTATTTGATATTAGTGAAGTTGATTGATTAGGATTACAAAGTATACAACCAACATGTTTGCCTGTGGCACTTTGAAGATGAAGGACCCCATGCTTATAGACATTCCGCTGCAATGTAATGTAATAGCCAAATGAGCTATGTAAGATGTAATAAAGTTATGTTATTCCTGGTTATAAAGTTGTATTATGACCTTTGTTTCTTGATATTACATCTTAACTGTGGATGCTAGCTATTGATCCAGGGACTAACATTGCAATCACAGGGATCTCTACCTTATTAAAGGTTGGGACCTCTACAGATGGTATCAGAGCACTGTGTTGCCTGTAGGATTTGTAACCCTAGGATTGGACAAAACCCTTAGAAAAATAGGAGTTGTATTTGTTCCAAAACTTATTTACAAACGATCTTGTAAACTCTTTTCTCAACCATTTTGGTTTTGATTCTACATCTCTTCTATTTCAACTTGATGGATAAAGCCTTTCCCATGGCCAAAGACTTCATCATGTGCAAAGGACTTCATCAACTCTAATGACTTCAACATCTTCAACATTTTCACCAAAGACTTCAATCTTGGATATCACTAAGGACAAGTGAGACAAGAAATCTTGCTCAAGATTTGGAGACTAAGAAACACAACTTAGAAGGAGCCATCATCACCTTTGAAGTCTTGTGACCAAGAGTTTTCCCCAAGAAAACCATGATCTCATGCAAGAAGGAATCAACCAAGAAGGATGGAAAGATCTCAAGTGAACCATATAGATGGACAACCATATTAAGTATGGATCAAGCACACCAACTTATGTGGTGTAACAAAAATATTTTGTTGCCTAAAGATATGCTTGAACTTGTTGTTTGAGTGAAATGTTTGTTTGTGATTGCTTGCACATTGCTTGAGTGAATTGTGATGTGTGTGATTAGAATTATTCCCTTAGAAATATCTTGCCTATTCTAATCTCAATTCAACCCAAACAGATGACTACTCCAAGAAACTCCAACATCAAGGTTGATGACAACAAAAACAACCAAGAGGACAACATGAGAGAACTCATAGCAACCCAAAACCAGTTGAACCAGGAGACAGCTCAATTCATAGCCAACACCAGTGGGGAAGATCCAACCCTGCAAAAGTTTTTGGAAAACCAAGCCCAATTGTTGCATAAGGTGACAGATCAAATTCTTAACATGGAAAGCAACTATTCCAAAGGAGTTTGTGACAACAAAGAGGGCAACGATGTTATTTTGGAAAGAACTCATGCTTGCAATATTTGTGGAGACAAGGATCACACTTCCAAGGAGCATGGAGATCAATGTCCCAACTGTGAAGAGAAACATCCAGTTGGTCAATGTCCCACCTCTCAAGCTACTTGCTACCTATGTGAAGGAAATAATCATGTCCCTATCCAATGCCCCATCTATTCCATAGTTGAACAAAGGAAACAAGGAGGAGTGCAACAAATGATTGGAAACTATCAAGAAGGATCCAAGTCTACTAAGAAGGATGAGGACAAAGGAAAATCTCCACTTATACCCCCATACAATACAACCCAATTTAAAGGACCAAAGAAGAGGCATATGAATTATCCAAGGAGCAATAGAAGGTCAAAGAAACCAGTAGACATTCCTACCTATAAGATAACATATGAAGAACATGAACTGGAAGCACTCCTAGCTTTGGAGAAACCCAAGAAAAAGAAGGACAAAAGCCATGTGCAATGTAATCATTGCAAAGAAATGGGACACTATTCCAGTGAATGTCCAGAGAAACAGAAGTATAAGGAGATTGGCCAAGTATGGTGCAACAACTGCAAAGAGCTAGGCCATTATGCAGCAACCTGTCCACAAGAGATACGTGAAGAACTCAAACTTATCACATGTTTCAGTTTTGGTAACCAAGGACATTATGCAAGCAACTGTCCAGAAAAGATGAAGCACAAGATGAACAAGCCTATGAAAGATCTCAGGCTTGTCACATGTTTCAAGTGTGGAAACAAAGGACACTATGCAGATGTTTGCCCAGAGAAGTTTCCCCAAGATCCCAAGCAAGCCAATATGTAATCTAGTTGGAAAATTTTTAAGGGTGGTAGTACCCTAGATGCTTTGAACCAACTTGTAACCCTAGCCTTCCCAAATCTCGGGACGAGATTTATTTTAAGGGTGGTAGCCTGTCACATCCCAAGATTTTCCAAATCTTGTAATGTGAAAAATAAATGAATAAAATAAAAATTTGTTGATTTTCAGGGTGAGAAGAAACTTTTTGATTCCAATTGGAAACTTTCCAAAACCTATTTGGATCAAATAAAATCCTAAAGGGATTTAAAGAGTTAAATAAACAATAAAGTTAAAAATATTTGGAATTACTATTTTTGGATCTTTTAATAAAAAGATTTGGTTTTCAAATGAAAAGGTAGAAGTATAAATAAGGATTATTTTATAGAGCCAAATTAAACCTTGGCCAACATTTTGAAATAAAATATTTGCTTTGATTAAAAGAGTAAAGGTTTATTTAAATAAAATAATGAGAGTTTATTAATAAACCAATTTTATTAAAGTAAAGGTTTTTCCCATTTTAATTAAACACCAAAACTTGTTAAATTATTTTAAACAAGTTTTCCAAGTATTTTATATTTTCAAATAAAACCTACTGAATTGATTTTGGTATTATTTGGATTTCAAATGGAGATTTTAAATCAATCAAATCCTATTTGATTTAATAACTAAGGACTATTTTATTTAATTATTAAATAGATCCTAAAAGAATAAAAATATTATTTTATTTTGGGACTTGGAATATTGTTGTTAAACAGAACTAAACTCAATACAAAGTTTGGTGGAAGTTTGATTTGATTTGAATGTTTGAATTAATTGTTTGAAAAACAAAACAGAAAATCAAAATAGAAAAGGATAAAGCATTCAGAAAGAAAAAAATAGAATCAGACTCGACCCAACCCAGCTAAGCCCATTTGGCCCAGTTAGCCCAACTCCCCTCCTCCCCACAGAAAACGAGTCGAACCCGCGAATCGACCCACTCAGCGATTGACAGACGGACCCCACCGCACACTTCCCTCCTTCGCTGACGCCCGGACCCCACTGGCCACCTCAGCATCGTCTTCAACCCCCAAACCCCGCCCTACCGTTCTAGACAAGAAACAACGGCGATGAATACGCATTGAAGACAGCCTTGATTCCTCCCAGTAACCACAT
This sequence comes from Avena insularis, assembly GCA_023614405.1. Classification (NCBI taxonomy): domain Eukaryota; kingdom Viridiplantae; phylum Streptophyta; class Magnoliopsida; order Poales; family Poaceae; genus Avena; species Avena insularis. The sequence goes on along the minus strand of CM042689.1, from coordinate 334,264,687 downwards.
CCATTTAACCGCCTGCGTCTTCCCTCTCTTTTCCCCCAGACACCGCACCACCGGAGCCATCAGGCTGCCCTAATTTCCTCTCAGACCGCCACTGCCTCCGGCGAGGTTCTCCACCGATTCCGGCCAGTAGACACCGCCCCTTGCCTCCCTGAGCACACGGTCGTGATCCCCAGCCTCTGGCGCTTCTCCCTGTGCCTTCTGTTCAATCGCGCTCACCCCAGAGCCTCGGCTTCGACAACATCCGAGCGCCACCACCGTTCACTGACACTCCGGCGACCTCCACAGGTAACCTCCGTTCGCCCCAGCACTCCTCGATGATGCTCCCATCTTCTCCAGAACAGCACGCTTCTAACCGTACCACCCGCTTGTCTTAGGGTGAACTGCAGCCTCACCTCCGACAGCAAACAGAGCCGTCTGACGTCATCACCGACTCGCGGCGACATTCCCGCCCGGTCGCCCTCGACCAGCACCACCTCGAGCTTCACCTCGACCTCGCGATCACGGTGAGCGCCCCCGTTTCCTTCTTTGCTTCCTGTAGCCGCCACAACACCACCGTCTGAGCGTCGTCACCGCCAGCCGCCGCGCAGCGCCGCCAGTTCTTGGCAAAGTGATAGGAGCCGTTCGATCCAGATCGTAGTGACGCGATAGAGTCACTTAACGATGAAGGGGTACGCAATATGAGCCGCACGATCTATTTAGATCCAACGAACCACAGAGCGCAATCCGTGCGAACCGGTACGCGCCAGTAGGAACAAGACACGTGGCATGTAGTTGATTTAAAAGACAGAAACATTTCTATTAGTGGGTTGAATTTGTAAATTGCATAACTTTTGATCCACACGTCCAAAATTTGCAAATTTTATATCAATGGAATCAGCAAGACAAGCCCTAGCCAACCATGCACTTTGTTTAGTAAAAAGCTTCTGGTAAAATGTTTGTTTTTACAGAAACTTGTGTATGCTTGTTTAGGATATAAAATTTATTTCAAAAGGATTTTAGGGTTGAAATCTTTGCAAATTGGTTTGTTGTGAACCTACTGACCTTAGGAACCAACTTATGGATTTAAAAATGTATTTTGTGAAGTTTAGTATTGAATAATTGAATTAGCTCATTTCTAGTCAAATAAAAATGTTGATTTTGATATGGAAATGATTTTTGAGTAAAACCTTTTGGAAAATGATTTGATTCAAACCTACTGACCCTAAACACCAAGTTTGGTGAATTAACAACTTGTTTGGTGAACAATATAAATTGTTGCCATGCTAAAAGCATTTTTCCACCACATGAAATAATGATTTGATTCAAAAATGATCTATAGATAAAAACCCTTTTGCAAATGGTTTTTCCACTTTAGAAAATGACCAATTTGAGCCTTACAATGTTTATAGCCTAGTAGAAACCACCTTTGCAAATAAAACTATCTTTGCATGCTTGCATGCATGACTTAGTTTCTATTATTTTATGTGTGTAAAATTGTTTGAATATTGGTTGGAATGCTAGTTGAACCTATGTTTGCTTGATTGATTTGTAGTGAAGTTAGAAGAGTGTGATATTAGCAAGATCACGAAGTGAACCAACATTCTCTACCAAAAAGGCAAGTGACACTATCATCCATGTCCTACTATTTTCATTATACTTAGTGGATTTTTGAAACATGCATGAAAAGGATTTCTATACTACATGCTATGCTAAATCCTAATAGGATACCCTTATACATTCCTTAGTGAAAACAATGTAGTTGTAAAATGCTTAGCCATGCTATATATTTTGAGAAGAGATACATGTTGAGATTATATGAAGTTGAGAAAAGACTTATGTTTTATATAATAAACAAGTACTCAATGAACCACCTAGGTGGACAAAGATACTAAAGTTTTGGACAAGGTGGCAACAAGAGGAACCATGTTTATATGGCAATCTCTTTTTGTTGTGCACTAGAAGAAAACCACCCAGGGACTTAGAGATTGAACATGTTTCTCGTACAGTGGCTTCCGTGTACAACCACATGCTAAATGGGCACTGGCTTAGTCAATTACATTGGGAAGACCCATGCATTGGCCTCTTCAGGTTAACTGGAAATGAGGGAACTAGGAACCCTACATTGGTGCCTGAAGACAAGCTAGCATTGTGTATGGGAGGACCCTATGGAAAGACTTCGTCACATTCTCAATCTGCCAGTTTTCCATCTTGGTGAGTACTTATCCAGCGGCCACTGGTGGCAACAAGATGAGATTGTGTCATGTGGGTAAAGTGTACAACTTCTGCAGAAGATAAAATTCTAAGTACTTAGCCGTGTCCCCGGTTATGGACAATACTGAGCAACTAAGGCCTGAAGCTATGGGAAATCTCGACATTCTAATTTCTAAAAACAAAACTTTAAAGTGACAACAAAAGACTTGAAGCACTTGGGGTGTACCAAGGAGCTCAAAAGATTTTGACCAAGACTTGAAGCACTTGGGGTGTACCAAGGAGCTCAGAAAGATTTTGACAAAAGATCAAAACTATTTTGAAAAGATAGGATAAATTATTGCTTTCTGCAAATGAGCCTAAAACCCTACTTAGCCAAATATGCATGTAATGATAGGATCCACTCATTTCTACATAGTAGTGAAACTTGCCAATACAATTCAAATGTATTGACCCTTGTGGCTGTAACTTGTTATGTTGCAGGTTTGTTTGATATTAGTGAAGTTGATTGATTAGGATTACAAAGTCTACAACCAACATGTTTGCCTGTGGCACTTTGAAGATGAAGGACCCCATGCTTATAGACATTCCGCTGCAATGTAATGTAATAGCCAAATGAGCTATGTAAGATGTAATAAAATTATGTTATTCCTGGTTATAAAGTTGTATTATGACCTTTGTTTCTTGATATTACATCTTAACTGTGGATGATAGCTATTGATCCAGGGACTAGCATTGCAATCACAGGGATCTCTACCTTATTAAAGGTTGGGACCTCTACATTAAACACTTTGGAATCTTCGAGGGTGAGTTATTCTATCGACTCGTTGCTGCAATCTAGTAGATAGATCTTGGCTTGTTTGTTTGTATGCGGTAGAATTTTTTTGTTTTCCATTCTACGAACCCCTACAGTGGTATCAGAGCCATGTCTATATGTAGATCTGTTGCACGAGTAGAACACAATGGTCATTATGGGCGGTGGTGCTTTTATTATCAATTGCTTCTTGTGTACTTTGCATCTTGCGGTATGATGGGATGAAGCGGCCTGGGCTAACCTTACATGACATCGTTCATGAGACTTGCTCCACGCTCAACATGCAACTTGTATTGCATAAGTGGCTTTGCGGGTGTCTGTCTCTCCCATTATAGTATAGATCCAATTTACAACAGACACTTGATAGTTCAAACATCAACGTTGTGGTTCTTGTTCGTAAGTTAGATCGACACTTATTGAAAGCCCCAAACCACGTAAAACATGCAAAGAAATTAGAGGCGTCTAACTTTGTTTTGCAGGGGTGTGCTGTGATGTGATATGGCCATGATTGTGATTATATTTGATGTATGCAATGATCCTTATTGTAAGTTGGCAACCGGCTGGAGCCATATGGTTGTCTTTAAATTCAGTTAAGACCCGCGTGTCTATTCAAAGTAGTTGTAATAGTTGAAGCTGGTGGACGACAACCATGGAGCGGCGTCATTGACCTTGATGCAATGCCGGTGATGATGGAGATCATGTTCATGCTTGAAGATGGAGATCGGAAGCACAAAGAAGAAAGGCCATATCATATCACATATTATGAATTGCATGTGATGTTAATCCTTTATGCATCTTGTATTGCTTATTTAACGATGGTAGCATTATAAGATGATCCCTCATGCACATGAATTTCAAGTTCTTAAGTGTTCATCCTTAGTTAGCACCATTGCTAAAGCTTGTTGTTTCGAAGCACCACGTGATGATCGGGTGTGTTAGATTCCGCAAGTGTATACAACGTGAGCAAGCCAGATTTGCTCATGCGAAAGCTAAGGTTTGATCTTGACGAGCCTAGCATGTACAGACATGGTCTCGGAACACGGATCACCGAAAGGTAAAGTATGAATCATATAGTAGATATGATGAACATGTCGATCGTTCGCCATTGAAGCTACATCAACTCTCGTGATGATCGGTGTTGATGTGGTGGATTTGGTTCGTGTGATCACTAAAACAATGTGAGGGATATTGTTTTGAGTGGGAGTTCACCTAGATTAATTTAACTATTAATTAGAACTCAATTTGTCATGAACTTAGTCTAAATTATTGCAAATCTGTTGTAGATCAATGGCGGCCCCTACCATCAATTTTAATGCGTTCCTAGAGAAATAAAAGTTGAAAAACAATGGAAGCAACTTCGCGGATTGGTTCCGCAATTTGAGGATTGTCCTCAATGCTGGTAATTTGACCTATGTGCTGGATGCACCGCTGGGTGACCCGCCTGCAGGTGATGCTACCGATGAAGTAAAGAACGTTTACCTCGCTCGGAAGAATCAGTACTCCATAGTTCAGTGTGCTATCTTGTATGGTTTAGAATCGAAGCTTTAGAAAAGGTTTGAGAATTCAGACCCACATGATATTTTCCGTGAACTCAAATTGATCTTTGAGACTCACGCGGCAGTTGAGAGCTATCAGGCTTCTGAAAATTTCTTTAACTACAAGATGGAAGAGGGCAGCTCCATCAGTGAGCATGTGCTTAAGATGTCTGGGCACGCAAACAAACTTCAAAGCTTGGGTATAGTGATTCCTAATGCTTTGGGGATTTACCGTGTCCTCCAATCACTACCACCAAGTTACAAGAACTTTGTGATGAACTACAATATGCAAAGCATGAACAAGTAGTTGCCAGAACTCTTCTCCATGTTGAAATTTGCAGAAGTGGAGATCAAGAAAGAGCACCAAGTGTTGATGGTCAATAAGACCACCAAATTCAAGAAATGCAAGTCTAAGCAAAAGGGGCACTTCAAGAAGGGTGGTAAGAAAGTTACCGCACCGACGAAGAAGACCAAGGCTGGACCCAAGCCTGATACTGAGTGCTTTTACTACAAGGGAGAAGGTCACTGGAAGCGGAATTGCCCAAAGTACTTGTCGGATTTGAAAAACGGCAACATCAAGAAGAAAGGTATATCCGATATACATGTTATTGATGTGTATCTCACTAGTACTCATAGTAGTGCCTGGGTATTTGATACTGGTCCGGTTGCTCATATTTGTAACTCGAAACAGGTGCTGCAGAATAAACGGAAGCTAGCGAAGAACAAGGTGACGATGCGCGTGGTTTGGGAAGAAACCTAAATTGTCGTTCCTTAAAGTTTGGGGTTGCGAAGCCTATGTAAAGAAGTTACAGCCGGACAAGCTTGAAACCAAAGCGGAAAAATGCGTCTTCATAGGATACCCAAAGGAAACTATTGGGTATACCTTCTATCATAGATCTGAAGGCAAAATCTTCGTTGCCAAGAATGGATCCTTTCTAGAGAAGGAATTTCTCTCGAAAGAAGTGACTGGAAGGAAAGTAGAACTCGACGAGGTTGTCGAACCTTCTCTCGAACTTGCGAGTAGCGCAGCACCGGAAGAAGTTCCTGTGGTGCCTGCACCAATAAGAGAGGAAGCTAATGATGATGATCATGAAACTTCGGTTGTAGTTGCTACAGAGCCTCGCAGGTCAACGAGAACTCGTACCACTCCTGATTGGTATGATCCCGTTATGAGTGTCATGTTGGTGGACAACACCGATGACCCTGCGACATATGAGGAAGCTATGATGAGCCCAGATTCCAATAAATGGCAAGAAGCCATGAAATCCGAGATTAGATCCATGTATGAAAACCAAGTATGGACTTTGGTGGACTTACTGGATGGCCGGAAGGCTGTCGAGAACAAATGGATTTTCAAGAAGAAAACAGATGCTGATGGTAATGTTACTGTCTATAAAGCTCGGCTTATCGCAAAAGGGTTTCGACAAATTCAAGGATTTGACTACGATGAGACTTTCTCACCAGTAGCGAAGCTAAGGTCTGTGAGGATTATGTTAGCAATCGCTGCATATTATGATTATGAGATATGGCAGATGGATGTCAAAACAGCATTCCTCAATGGAGACATTGATGAAGAGTTGTATATGATGCAACCCAAAGGTTTTGTCGCTCCTAAAGATGCTAACAAGGTATGCAAACTTCAACGGTCCATATATGGATTGAAGCAAGCATCCTGAAGTTGGAATCAACGTTTTGATAAGGTAATCAAAAGTTTTGGTTTTATACAAACTTATGGAGAAGCTTGTATTTACAAGAAAGTGAGTGGGAGCTCTGTAGCATTCTTAATACAATATGTAGATGACATATTGTTGATTGGGAATGATGTAGACCTTCTTAATAGTGTCAAGGAATATTTGAATAATAGTTTTTCAATGAAGGATCTTGGCGAAGCAGCTTACATATTAGGCATAAAGATTTATAGAGATAGATCGAGATGCCTAATATCATTGTCACAAAGTACATATTTGGACAAAGTTCTAAAGAGGTTTGGAATGGAAGATAGCAAGAAAGGCTTCTTGCCCATGTTTATATCGACCTTGAGTAAAACTCAAAGTCCGACAACGCGAAGATAGAGAGGATGAGTAAAACTCCCTATGCCTCAGCCATAGGATCTCTAATGTATGCCATGCTATGTACTAGACCCGACATTGCATATGTTGTTAGTTTCACTAGCAGATATCAAAGTGATCCAGGAGTGGATCATTGGACAGCGGTCAAAAACATCCTTAAGTACTTGAGAAGAACTAAGGATATGGTTCTTTCTTATGGAGGTGATGAACAGCTCGTTGTTAATGGTTACACCGATGCTAGTTGGAACACCGATCCGGATGATTCTAAATCACAATATGGATACGTATTTATTTTGAATGGTGCAGCAGTTAGCTGGAGGAGTGCAAAGCAAAGCGTTGTGGCGAGATCTTCAACTGAATCGGAATACATGGCTGCTTCGGAGGCTTCACAAGAAGCGATATGGATGAAGGAGTTCATTACAGAGCTCGGTGTGGTTCCTAGTGCACTGGACCCAATGTCTATCTACTGTGATAACATGGGCGCCATAGCCAATGCGCAAGAACCAAGGTCACACAAGAAGCTGAAGCACATCAAGCTACGTTTTCACGCTATTCGAGAACATGTCCAAGATGGGGACATAAATATTTCCAAAGTACACACACATCTGAATGTGGCGGATCCGTTGACTAAACCTCTCCCGAGGGCAAAACATGACCAGCACCAAACTGCCATGGGTGTTCGGTATATTACCATGTAATCTAGATTAGTTGACTCTAGTGCAAGTGGGAGACTGTTGGAGATATTCCCTAGAGGCAATAATAAATGTAGTTATTATTATATCTTTGTGTTTATGATAAATGTTTACATTCATGCTATAATAGTATTAACAAGGAAACATTAATACTTGTGTGATTTGTAACCTTAAATAGAGTCCCTAGTAAAGCCTCTTTATAATACTAGCTTGTTGGTTAATAAATGATTGTGGTTTCCCTATCATGAACATTGAGATGTTATTAACAACAAGATCATATCGTTAGGAGAATGATATGATGGACATACTCCTATAGATAAGCGTAGCATAAAGATCAAGTCATTTTAATAGTTCAATTGCTATATGCTTTCTGATACATAGTAACCTAATTCCTTCGACCATGAGATCATGCATATCACCTTCATCGGAAGGATGCTTTGATGACATTAAACACCACACCGTAAATGGGTGGCTATAAAGGTGGCATTGAGTGTTCGGAAAGTATTGGTTGAGACACATGGATCAAGAATGGGATTTGTCCATCCATATGACGGATAGATATACTCTGGGCCCTCTCGGTGGAATGTCATCCAATTAGCTTGCAAGCATGTGACTGGATCACAAGGGATCACATATCACGGGAATGAGAAAAGAGTACTTATCAGTAACAAGGTTGAACTAGGTATGCAGAGATACCCACAATCAAAACCTCGGATAAGTAAACTATCATGAGATAAAGGGAAATTGGTATCGTATGTAAGTGGTTCATTCGATCGCAAAGTAATCGTAGAAATATGTGGGAGCCATATGAATTTCCAGATTCCTCTATTGGTTATTGTTCGGAGAAGTGTCTCGATCATGTCCGCATAATTCACGAACCGTAGGGAGACACACTTAAGGATTCGACGTTGTTTGAGTAGTTATGGAATGATGAGTAAAAGACTGAATGTTGTTCGGAGTCTCGTATGGGATCCGGGATATCACGAGGAGATCCGGAATGGTTTGGAGAATAAGATTTATATAAGGAAAGTCCTGTTTCGGGGTTGGAGAATGGTTCCGGTGTTTTCATCGGGAATGTTCTAGAAGGTTTCGGAATGTCCAGCACTCCGGAGGGGAAGGGTACATGAATGTGTCATAACAAGTTGGAATGGTTGCATCATGTACTAGGTGTCATCGCTGAACAAAATAAAGGGATAAATCAAATCCTAGTTTGAAAAGTCAAACGCCAATTTGAAAAGTCAAACGGCTATTTTGTTTGGTGGAGGGAGAGTAGGAAACCTACTTGGGGAGGAGTTCCTCTCCCTCCACCGCCGGCCCACTTGGAGACCGAGTTGGGGAGGGACTCCCCTCCCCTTGGCGCGCCCCCTCCACCTATATAAGGAGGGGCAGGGCTGCCCCTCCAAGACACAACACCACGCCCCTCTAAACCCTAACCCTAGCCGCCGCCCACCATAGCCGCCGCCTAGGGTTTCTCCCCAAGCCGCCGAGTTGGGGCTTCTAGTTGCCCTATCCGCCGGCCTAGCCCCTTCTACTTGGTGCGTCTAAACCCTAGATCACTGAGGCTCTCTCATAGTCCACCATACTCGCTCCGACATAAGACGAAGCCCTGCGAGATCTCCCCTCTACTTCCGGTACCACGCCGTCGTGCTGCCGGAATCGTGAGGAGAGTGCTACAACCTCCGTTGCCTGCTGGAACAAGGGAGAGGAAGGTCTTCGCTGGCAATCACGCAGCGATGTGACCCATTGCTGAAGCGCTAGGCCGGAAGGATCGTCTACGCGATCTTGAGATCGGGAAGAGTACGACTACATCACCCACGAGAATCCGCTCTCGTTAAACACTTTGGAATCTTCGAGGGAGAGTTATTCTATTGACTCGTTGCTGCAATCTAGTAGATAGATCTTGGCTTGTTTGTTTGTATGCGGTAGAAATTTTTTGTTTTCCATGCTACGAACCCCTACACCAGGTACTCCTCTTCATAGTCTGGCCATGGGAATAGCCAGGGACAAAGCCATGGGTACTCTTTAAGTACTCACAAACTAATACTAACAAGTGAGAGGGGTTTTTGATAATAGGCACTAGGCTCTAGGGTTATTTTGCAAAAGCCAGATTTATCTCTACTAAGTTTAGGAGCAACGAATGCTAGTTGAAGTTTTATAACACCTAAATGGGAACTTGTATCTCATATCACAACCCTTTTGTGGTCAAGTAAAAGTCTCAATTCATTTCACAAGTCACTTTGAAAAGTCTGACGGGGGAACAGTATGGCCACTCCAACTGTCCATAACTGTGGACGCGGCTATTCGAATAGTTTGGCACTCTACAGAGATTGTACACTTTCACCACAACATTCGATACATCCGTCAGGAACAAATCCTGAATTCACCATACTCAGTATGCGGATAATCAATCCTAACCTTTCAATTACATGCCCTAGTATAAGCACCTCTCCTGTGAGTTTGGCCTCCCAACCATGACCAACTGTCATCTTGGGTACTGCACAGGTGGACAATCTTCACAAGGTAGCCTCAGCTCAGACCTTGGCCGTGAGGGAACTAATACTAAGGTATATAAGTTTCCAGTCAAGCCCTACCCAATCTTCGGGTATTGTGGTTGTACGATAAAATTGGAATGGTATCGCATCCAGACAACCATCAGTTTTATAAAGGGCTAAGGCTCATGCCTCAACATTTTCATCACCAAAATCATCATGTGTTCGGAAACACATGTCCAAAACATTTCAATAGAATGATCCATCATTCCAAGGTTTTCATAACCATTTTTCCACCAAGTATTCCCATTTAAAGTTGATCAAGTTTTATGCTTAGCACTAGCATCAAGGGGTGGGGGTAAGCACTAATGAGGGGTGGTAAACTAGTGGAATTTTAACTAAGTTCAATCTCATGCCTTAGGATGACATCAAGATTATATAGCTTAGGCCAAATTTTATGCTCTTTATGCAACCTTCACATATATTTCTAGTATCTACCATTCACTTAGGTAAAAATCTATGTAAGAGCTTTGATAAATAAATAAAATAAGAAGCTTGCAAGTAAAACTAGGATTGGTTTATCAAGGGGGGGTGTTCACATATGCTTAAGGCATATAGTGATCATGGCAACAAGTAGTGGTTTGTTTGCATCAGTAGAGTATCTTGCAAGTGTTAGCTTGCACATTCAACTGGTAGTATTAGGCTTGCATTAGTGTCAATATAAGCTTGCCTTGTGCAGAGCCGTGGTTGAAGTTCTCCTCGGCTTCTTCGTAGAATCCTCCTTCCTCCTCGTATCCTTGGTCGGTACTAGCGTCTATAAATAAATACGATGTACACAATCACCAAACAATACTTAACTACTTGCAATCATCACACACAAGGGTCCTATAGATGATCTAACATCATCTCTAACATTACAAGATCAAAGCTTGGTTTAATTCCTTTTATTTTTAGAAAAGTAATTTCTACTCATTGAAAAACTACTTAAGATTTAATATTCTCCAAACCAAACATGGGATCATGTTGACACATGTCATCACCACATATTTTAGTCCATGGGAATGTGATTTAAAGTGGTGTCACAATTTAATAAGGTTTTACCCTTTTATTTTAATTAAATAAAGTGACTAGAAATGCCTATGGGGCATTCTTTTATTTACTTGAACATTATTTCTATAAGTAAACCTATATATTTTTATATATTCTGAAAGGTATGGTTAAATGTGATTTTTGAGAGTTGGAATCAACTCAAAAGCTATTATGGTTTAAATTTGAAAAATGTTTGAATGCAGAAAAGCTTCTGCCTTGTTATTTTTACCATGGGTGATCTACAGATCCAAATGACTTGAATCCAATGGGCTTGGATTCAGCATTCCCAGACCTTTCTAACAAAATTGGTTTCATTCAATTTGATGCTCTGAATCGATCTGGGTTGATTTTTGAAACTAGGTACAAAAGTGAGTTTGAAATAAAATGGAAAAGTTTTAATTCAAATAACTGGGCTGCGTGGGAAAAGTTAACGGGCCGGCCTGCTAAGCACAGTACTTCCACGGGCTGTTTAAGTGGTTGTCCCTACTCGTCAGTGAGACAGGGGGTGCGAAGCGGTATGGGGCGATGTGGGTCGTTCGATTTGGTTCTAATCCAACGGCTGAGAGTCATCGTCGACGTTGGGCAACGCCGGCGAGACAGAAACCTAGCACGGCCAGTGGGGGTTGCTGGGGGCTCACCGGGGTGCAGGCGAGGGTCGGAGAGGCGGGCGAACGACAAAGTCGATGACGGCGAATCTCCTGGTACTGGTGGTTCCTCCTGGGGCGGCTCCAATCGCTGGCTCCCTTGTTCTCCAGAGGCGGCGGGCTCCGGTGAAATTCCGACGAGGTGTTGCTCGCCTTGCTCCGGGAACGGTGTGGCACGATCAGTGAGGAGAGGGGAGTAGAATGGTGTGCTCAATTCGGCTGGGGGTGGCCTCTATTTATAGTCGAGCGAGGGGACCGACGGGGCGCACGGTGAGCTCGTCGGGGGCGATGGTACAGACGGCTATTGGCATGGGCGAAGGTAGGGGACGGTGCGGTGTTCCCTGGCGATGCTCAACGATACGGTGGCGAGACGTGGGGCGGTGCGGGTTGGTCTGGAACACGCGACGCTCTGCGCGGCAGAGGCGGCGTCTTGACGGCGGTGGCTGTCTTGGCATGGGGCGGCGAATGGGGATGTCTGGCGGTCTCCTGGGTCGGTGGCGATCGTGTATGCACGCGGTGAGGGCGGCGCGCGGTCTGTGGGCTTCGGTCGAGGGTGGCGCTCTAGCGCACGCTCGGCATGGTTCGCAGAGGCACGGGCGTGGCGTTCCTGGGTGCTCTGGTCGGTGTCCTCGAGGCAGGGCTGGTCGAGAGGGGGCGGTGAGGCATGGGTGATCTCCCAGACAAGGTTGGCATGGCTAGTTTCTTTCCTAGCTTGTTGTCTACACTGGGGTGGCAAGGATGCACTCGGCTGTTCACCATTTATGATATTGGCAAGCTCACAGTGGTGCTAGTGCTTGGTTAATCTTTCTAGATGATCTACTGAGATGGTTGAGAGCTAGATAGGGAACCAGTTAGGCTCAAAACACTGCACACTATAGTGTTTTGATTTTGTTTGATTTGTGTCTGCCAAGTGTTTGATGAAATGGCCGCATGAATTCAAGTTTTGAATTTTGAAAAGATTTTTGGTGGGTGTGCTAGATTGGTGCTGGTAAGTCTGCAGTTGCTTGGGTTTTGAAAGTTGAGTTTGTTTGAGTGGTTTTTGAAAAAGTGGGATCTTCCCATATGATAAAGATTCAATTTTGAATTCTCATTTAAACTATGCATTTGAAAGTTTCTGGATGATCACAAAGCGGGCCTTGGTACTTTGTTATGAGTACAATCAAGGGGTGCAAAGATCCAGAAAAGTTTCTGTTAGGTTCTGAAAGTTTGAGACTACCAAAGTAGGCATGTGAGTTAAATTGGTCAAAATGACCATTCCCTTTATTTTATTTGTTTTGCTTTACTTGTCTTTGGGAAAAGTGTGGGAAAGGTTTAGATGATGTTTATTTCACCTAAGAAACATTTTACAAGCAAAGAAACACACAAACAAGGGGGTTCAAAAGAATTTCAAATTCAATGCATACACATATGCATGCTATCATAATTTTATTTAGAAAAGTTTTTGTTAACCCTAATTTTGATGATTAGAGTTTAATGATTTAAATTTAGTATTTTTGGGATGTTACACCCGGGTGGGCTGCTGTTGGGCTGGGGGCTGGTCAGGTATGATTTTTTTCTTCTTAACTTTTTCCTTTTTCTGTTTCCATTTTTTGTTTTTAAACAAAACAATTTATTCAAACATCAATTGATTTCAAAACTTCACCAAATATTTTTAGTAGATTTTATACAAAATATGAGTTGATTATTTAGTCCACTTTGGAGTATTTCAAATATTTTTCTTATAATTTAATATTCATTTAAAATTAAGTGAGGCACATTGTATTTATTTAAATAAAATTTGAATATGGTTCATAAACCCAAATAATTTTATTTAAATAAACTTTTATCCTTTTATATTAATTAGATAACTTTTATTCCATTTACCTATGGATTTAGCCATGGTTTAAATTGTCTTGGCAATAATTCTTATTTATATTTCTTTCTTTGTCTTATATAATTCATAGCTTTTTATTTATAGTTCCAGAAAATAGTGATTCCAATTTGTATAATTTTATTTAATAAATATTTATCTTTATAAATCCTTTTAGAATTACTTTGTTCACAATTTGGTATTGATTTTAGCTATAGGCTTTATTAGCCTTGGAATACTTTTTTATCATATAAAAATCATAAGTTTTTATCCATGGCTCCAAATGGAGTGAAACCAATTCCCATGGTTTTGTAATATTTTTTAATCATTATTGATCATTTAGGAATGTTGTTGCTAAATTTTTATATGGAACATAGCCATAGTCTTGGAGTGATCTTGAAGATGATTTCATTTTATTAGGCTTTAGGTTTTAGGTTTATCTTTTCCAAATGCTCAAATTCAAGATACTTTCCATGCATGAATGCATTTGATTTGTTTGAAAATTTGTTTGTTGCTTTTTCATTCAAATTTTGTTCAAGTAAGGTTTTGATGTTTCCATTTAGAAACAAAAGGTTTCTTTTCCCCTTAAATTTCAACATTTGTTTCTTTTGTTTGTTTATTTTTCAAATTTCAAAATTTGGAAAATTTTGCGATGTGACATAATTATGTTTGTATTCATATTGTAACCCTTGTACAATTGTAACCATACCCAATGAGGTACCTCTCATATATATGTTGTCATGGCTGACCTAAGAGGTGTCGAAGCACACAACACCCAAAATCTTTTGTCTCTCATTGATCTATTTCTATTTCTTGTCAGCGAGTCCCTCTTTGTTTTACATATTGCGCCCATTCTTTTCATATTAAAAGATTAGTAGTCTCAAAGTATGCACTTCAGGAACCTAATAATTTTGGTCCAGAACAACTAGATTTCTAAAACTGTACACCACATTGGACACGATTAGTAACATTGATTGTATTTGGAATTGGATCCGGGGAATGAAGAAGGAACCAACCATGGAAATATCAAGAACCAACAAGTGGAAGCAAACCGTTTTGGAACCAAATCCTTCTAGGAAGTCTCAAACTACAGCAAATCAGATCCTAGATACGTTTGGGGTTCTTTAAGTCTCAAACTGCAGCAAATCAGATACTAGAGACGTTTGGGGTTTGATGCAGCTCAGATCACTATAGAGCTTCGTTGGGAACCCCAAGACAAAGGTATGATGAGCACAGCAGCATGTTTTCCCTTAGAAAGAAACCAAGGTTATCGAACCAGTAGAAGGAAGGAGATGACCCAAAGGTGTTGCTAGCAGTTTGGAAACCCGCACAACACAAACTCAAGACTTTACCCCAACGAACAGTGAGGTTGTCAATCTCACCGGTTTGCTGAAAACAAAGGATTAAATGTATGGTGTGGAAGGTAATGATGGTTTGCAGAAAGTAACCAGAACAGTGAAAGATGTATCAATGGTAAAGATTGGACCAGGGTCCATAGTTCACTAGACATGTTCTTCTTAAGATAAACAACATAACATGTTGGGTAAACAAATTACAGCGGGGCAATTTGTTGGAGATATGCCCAGGAGGCAATAATAAAGTGGTTATTATCATATCTTCACGATTATGATAAATGTTTACATACCATGCTATAATTGTATTAACCGGAAACATTAATACTTGTGTGATTTGTAAACATAAAAGAGTCCCTAGTAAAGCCTCTTGTTAAACTAGCTTGTTGGTTAATTTATGATCATGGTCTCCTGATCATGAACATAGAGATGTTATTAACAACAGGGTCATATCATTAGGAGAATGATGTGATGGACATACTCCTATAGTTAAGCGTAGCATAAAGATCAAAGTCATTTAATATAGATAATTTGCTATAAGCTTTCTGATACATAGTAACCTAATTCCTTCGACCATGAGATCATGCTAATCACCATCACCGAAAGGATGCTTTGATGACATCAAACACCACACCGTAACTGGGTGGCTATAAAGGTGGCATTGAGTGTTCGGAAAGTATGTGTTGAGGCACATGGATCAAGAGTGGGATTTGTCCATCCATATGACGGATAGATATACTCTGGGCCCTCTTGGTGGAATATCATCCAATTAGCTTGCAAGCATGTGACTGGATCACAAGGGATCACATATCACGGGAACGAGGAAATAGTACTTATCGGTAACGAGGTTGAACTAGGTATGCAGAGATACCGACGATCAGACCTCGGATAAGTAAACTATCGCGAGACAAAGGGAAACTGGTATCATATGTAAATGGTTCATTTGATCACGAAGTAATCGTAGAAATATGTGGGAGCCATATGAATTTCCAGATTCCTCTATTGGTTATTGATCGGAGAAGAGTCTCGATCATGTCTGCATAATTCACGAACTGTAGGGAGACACACTTAAGGATTCGATGTTGTTTAGTAGATATGTGAGTAAAGAGACTGGATGTTGTTCGTAGTCTCGTATGGGATCCGGGATATCACGAGGAGATCTGGAATGGTCCAGAGAATAAGATTCATATAAGGAAAGTCTAATTCCGAAGTTCGGGAATGGTTCCGCTGTTTTCACCGGAATGTTCTAGAAGGGTCTAGAAGGTTCATCGATCTGGAAGGGGAAGGGTACATGGATGTGTCATGACAAAGTGGAATGGTTGCATCATGTCCTAGGTCACTTGACTGGACACTTGGAAGAGAGAAATCAAACTCTAATTTGAAAGTCAAAAGGGAAGTTTGAAAAAAGTCAAACTGGGACAATATTTCCAAGTGGAGGGAGAGAAGGATTCTTACTTAGGGAAGGAATCCTCCCTCTCTCTTGGGCCGGACACATGAAGTGGAGTTGGGGGAGTACTCCCTCCCCCTTGGCGCCTCCCCACCTATAAAAGTAGGGGTAGGGCGCCCCCCCTTGGATACACAAGAAACCCTAGGTTGGCCGCCGCCCCCCTCTCTAGTTGCGGCCAATCTAGATCTCCTCTAAACCGCTACCAACTAGCTAAACCCTAATTGCTAGCTACCTCTAAACCTCGGCTTATAAACCCTAAATCGTCGGGGCTCCCTCTACTCCACCATACCCGCTCCGGCTTAGGCGAAGCCCTGCGGGATCTCCCCTCTACTTCCGACACCACGGCGTCGTGCTGCCGGAATCACGAGGAAAGAACTACAACCTCCGCTGCCTGCTGGAACAAGGGAGAGGAAGGTATTCATCGAGTATCGTACGTGTGATCGACTGCGGGAGCGCTGCCGGAACGTGGCGCCGGGAGGATCGTCTACGCGATCTTGAGATCGGCAAGTGAACGACTACATGACCCACGAGAATCTGCTCTCGTTAACCGCTTTGGATCTTCAAGGGTTAGTACTCTATCAACTTGTTGCACCGATCTAGTAGATAGATCTTGGCTTGATCATAGATTAGATCTTGATTGTGTGTTCATGCGGTAGAAATTTTTTGTTTTCCATGCTACGAATCCCAACTGTGGTATCAGAGTTGTGTCTATATGTAGATCTGTTGCACGAATAGAAAATAATGGTAATTGTGGGTGGTGGTGCTTTTATTATCAATTGCTTCTTGTGTACTTTGCATCTTGAGGTATGGTGGGATGAAGCGGCCCGGGCTAACCTTACATGGCATCGTTCATGAGACTTGCTCCACGCTTGACATGCAACTTGTATTGCATAAGTGGCTTTGCGGGTGTCTGTCTCTCCCATCATAGTAAAGATTCAATTTACAATGGGCACTTGATAGTTCAAGCATCAACGATGTGGTTCTTGTTCGTAAGTTAGAACGACACTTATTGATAGCCCCAAACCACGTAAAATATGCAAAGAAAATTAGAGGCGTCTAACTTTGTTTTGCAGGGGTGTGTTGTGATGTGATATGGCCATGATTGTGATTATATATGATGTATGCAATGTTCCTTATTCTAAGTCGGCAACCGGCAGGAGCCATATGGTTGTCTTTTAAATTTCGTTAAGACCCGCATGTCTATTGTTCAAGGTAGTTGTAATAGTTGATGCTGGTGGACGAAAACCATGAAGCGGCGCCATTGACCTTGACGCCATGCTGGTGATGATGGAGATCATGTTCGTGCTTGAAGATGGAGATCGGAAGCACAAGAATAAAGGCCATATCATACCACATATTTTGAATTGCATGTGATGTTAATCCTTTTATGCATCTTGTATTGCTTAGTTCGCGACGGTAGCATTATAAGATGATCCCTCTAGCACAAAAATTTCAAGTTATAAAGTGTTCATCCTTAGTAAGCACCGTTGCTAAAGCTCGTTGTTTCGAAGCACCACGTGATGATCGGGTGTGTTAGATTCTGCGAGTGTATACAATGGGAGCAAGCCAGATTTGCTCATGTGGAAGCTAAGGTTTGATCTTGACGAGCCTAGCATGTACAAACATGGTCTCGGAACACGGAATACTGAAAGGTAAAACATGAGTCATATAGATGATATGAGGAACATGATGATTGTTAGCCTTTGAAACTATATCATGTCACGTGATGATCGGACTTGGTGTAGTGAATTTTATTTGTGTGATCACTAAAACAATGTGAGGGATATTGTTTTGAGTGGGAGTTCAATAGCAATATGATTAAAAGTTGAACACTATTTATCATAATTTAAATCAAAGTGAATTTGCATAGTTGTTGTAGTCATTGGCATCCGTTTACCACCTTGCGCTTAGTTATAATTGAGATAATAGAACTATAGAATTCCGGTTAGTTACTTTACGAACTGGTATTGTATTGTTTTGAAGTGTTAATCTAAAGCTTAAAAGTCCTATTGCAAACTTTCAGTAAGTTCCGGTTACTCCATGAAGTTTAATAATTGTTATTAAATCAAGAGTGACAATTCCAGTGTTAGTATATAAGTATCATGTTTGTCTCCATGATTCTTGATATTCAAAAGATTGTTTTAATATCAAGGTTATCTAGGATCTGAAAGAGTTGTTTCAGAAACCATGATGTGTGGAAGATATTGCGATATCTGAAATGATGTTTTGGTTGCAACATGAGAGAGTATAATATGGCAAAGTTTATGTTCTCATATTTGATGAAAATTTGAAAAGGATGGAGACGCTTGTCGTCCTAATCCTCCAAAAGGTTTTGGAGAGCAACATTATACTCGTGATTCATTGTTATAAGCTAAAATTAGCTTGATCATGAATTTCCAAGATAAGGGTGAATATTTGATAAAATGTTTACTACACTAAAAGATTACTAAAGAATGGAATTTGAAAGAACACCAAGTATTTAACGATGGTGATCTACTTCAAAGTGCAAGTCCAAAGACATTGGTATTTAACTATACATGTTTTGGACTATGTGTCATGTGTATGGCTCCACTATTGATGTTGATAGATTCTTTCGAACAGAAAAGGAAATACTGAAAGAGAATCTCATAAATATATGGCAGAAAAGAAAAGACTAGAATTGTTCAGCTTAGGTATATAGAGGATATACATGTTATGGCTATATTCTTTGCTTATTAAACAATGTGGTTCTTAAATATTGGATACTGAATTTGTTGGTGTGAATCGTCATACAAAACAACACAATTCATGAACTACAATGGCCTAAGTAACTAGCCAAAGAATATGTGATGATGTTCATCGAGAACAAATAAAGGGTTGTTGTGTTGCTCGTTAACATCAAAGCTTGCCTTCAAGATTTGTTTTATCAGGTATTATGAGAACAAAAGGGTTGTTCAAATAATTGTCGTAATCCATGAAATATGGATGATTTACAAATCTCGTTGGATAAATCACATCCATAAAAATATTGCTAAAAATGTTGAAAGACAAATGATAAGAAAGATCACTTAGGAAGTGACATCGCCGTTTAAATTATATTGGAAAGAAAACATGAAGAAACTCCATGTGGATGGACTTTTGGAGTCTTTTGATTTTTTGATCAAATGACACTTGTGAAACTTTCCTAGAGATAATTAAAACTTTGTTCATAGGCCAAAAGGGAACGAATGACTAGATTATTGGAACTTGTACATATTGTTGTATGAAGTCCATTATGTGTAGTCAAGAGCGATGAATTTCAACTTCATATGCTTTCTCCGTAAATTTGAGTGAATATATGAATATTTACTTAATAAGGATGAAGTATGAAACATTTGAAAAGTTCAAAGACTTTCAAGCTGAAGTGCAAAATCATTGTAACAAGAATATATATAGTTTATGATAAGATCATAAAGGAAGATATTTGAATTACAAGTTTAGCATAAAACACCTAAGATTTAAGGAATCGTTTCATGGATTTGCATTTCCCGAAACACCATAAGAGTATGGAGCGTTCGAGATATGTAATTAAACCTTGTTTGACATGGTAATATCAAAGGTGTAATTCATAAAACTGCCATTATATTTTAAAGATTAAAAGCTTTAGAGACTAACGTTTTTCCACTGAAAAGAGCTCCATCATAATCTGTTGAATTGACACCATATAAAGTTATGGTTTGGGATAAAACCCAAGTTGTCCTTTCTTAAACATTGTTATGCTATGCATAAGAAAGATGTTTGCAACCAAAATTGGATGAACATATCTTTGTATGTTATTTTGAATAATCGTTGAGTATTCCTCCATAACACCAAAGACAAAAATGTTTGTCGCTTAGAACGTCAAGTTTCTTTGAGAAAGAAATTTTCCGTGAAAAGTGAAGTGGGAGGACAATAGAACTTTGATAAGGTTAAAAGAACCTTAGCTATATGTGCAAAGTTGCGCAGCGCTGAAAAGTGTTTCGGAGGCAGCAACAATGCTCATGGCTCACGTGCCTCAAAGGTTGTGGTCACGGAGGTCTAAGTTCCTATTGAACCAAGTAGGTCGGGTAAACAATCAATCCCAAGATTTGAGGTTTGGATCATTATTTGACAATAATGAATATACTACATGCAAAGAAACAATGATGGGCCCTGACTCCGTCAAATGGCTTGAAGCCATAAAATCCGTGATAGTTCCATATACGAGAGATCAAGCTTTGAACTTGAAAGTCCCTCTAGAAAGGTGCAAGACCTTACAGTCATATTTGGATCTATAAAGAAATAGACATGGATGTTTCACATCTATGAAATTATCGACATGTCGGGAAAGAGTTCCCGACAATATTTAAATAGTTGACTATGACAAGATCCGATCTTTCATTAAGCGATATTTAGTCTAGACGGATTAATGTAGCAACCACTACATATAATTTTGTTATGTGGTAGTTGAATAAACAAAACAAGTTCTTCTAATAGAATGGTTACCTAAGACGTGTAGAGGGAGTGTCCCAACCTTTATTAACATAAGCTGGTGTCCCCTGTGTTTACAATGCTAGTCCCTGGATCAATAGCTAGCATCCACAGTTTAGATGTAATATCAAGAAACAAAGGTCATAATATAACTTATAACCAGGAATAACATAATTTTATTACATCATTACATAGCTCATTTGGCTATTACATTACATTGCAGCGGAATAACTATAAGCATGGGGTCCTTCATCTTCAAAGTGCCACAGGCAAATGCTGGTTGTAGACTTTGTAATCCTAAATCAATGAATCTTCACTAAAATCAATCAAACCTGCAACATTACAAGTTATAGCCACAAGGGTCAATACATTTGAATTGTATTGGCAAGTTCACTACTATGTTGAATAAAAGTGGATCCTATCATTACATGCATATTTGGCTAAGTAGAGTTTTAGGCTTATTTGCATAAAGCAATATTTTATCATGACTTTTCAAAATGGTTTTTAAATCTTTGATCAAATCTTTGAAAATCCCTTGGCAAAACCCAAGTGTTTTAAGTTGTTAACAAAATCTCCTTGCACACCTTGGTAACCCCAAGTGTTCAAGTTTTCAACAAAGTCTCTTGAACTCCTTGGTAACCCCAAGTGTTCAAGTTTTATCAAATCTCTTGAGCTCCTTGGTACCCCCAAGTGCATCAAGTTTTTGTTTTAGAAATTGGAATGTCGAGATTTCCCATAGCTTCAAACTTTAGTTGCTCAGTATTGTCCATAACCGGGGACACGGCTAAGTACTTAGATTTTATTATCTTCTGCAGAAGTTGCACACTTTACCCACATGTCACAATCCCATCCTGTTGCCACCAGTGGCCACTGGATTAGTGCTCACCATGATGGAGTACTGGCAGATTGAGAATGTGACGAAGTCTTTCCAAAAGGTCCTCCCATACACCATTGCTAGCTTGTCTTCAGTACCCATGTAGGATTCTAGGTCCCCATGTCCAGTAAACTAAAGACAATGCATGGGTCTTCCTAATGTAGTTGACTAAGCCAGAGCCATAATAGCATGTGGTTGCACACGAAAGCCACAATTGGAGAAACATGTTCAATCTCTAAGTTTCCTGGGTGGTTTCCTTTGGAGCACAACACAAAGAGATTTCCATAGACATGGTTCCTTTTGTTGCCACCTTCTCCAAAACTCAAAGTATCCTTGGCCACCTAGGTGGTTCATTGAGTTCTTGTTTTATTATATAAAACACAAGTCCTTTTCTCAACTTTGTAAAATCTCAACATGTAACTCTTTTCAAAATATAAAGCATGGCTAAGCATGTAACAACTACAATGTTTTCTCTAAGGAATGTATAGGGTATCCTATTAGGATTTAGCATAGCATAAGTATAAAATTGTTTTCATGCATGTTTCAAAATCCACTAAGTATAATGAAAAGAGTAGGACTTTAGATGATAGTGTAACTTGCCTTTTGGTAGGGAATGTTGGTTCACTCCTTGATCTTGCTAGTCTCACACTTTCTAACTTCACTACAAGTCAATCAAGTAGACACAAAATCAACTAGCATTCCAAACCAATAATCAATCAAACAATTTCACACACATAAAACAATGGGATCTAAGTCATGCATGTAAGCATGCAAGGGATGGTTCTATTTGCAAAGATGGTCTCCACTAGGCTTCTAAACTTTGTAAGGTCCAAAGTGGTCATTTACCAAAATGGCAAAGTCATTTGCAAAAGGGTTTTATCCAAAAACCATTTTCAAATCCATTCAACATTTTATGTGGTGAAAACATTTTTATCAAAGCAACAACTTTAAGTGGTTCACCAAATAAGTTGTTGTTTCTCAAAAAGTGGTGTTTAGGGTCAGTAGGTTTGATCCAAAACATTTTCCCAAAGTTTTTACTCTAAAATCATTTTCATAACAAAACCATTACTTTTATTTGGCTAGAAATGGGCTAAGTCAATTTAATCCATCCTAGACTTTACCAAATTCATTTTCCAATATATGGGTTGGTTCCTAGGGTCAGTGAGTTCACCACAAACTAATTTTCCAAGGTTTCATTCTCAAAATCATTTTTGAATCATTTTTCTAATCTAAACAAGCATACAAATGTTTCTGCAAAAACAAACCATCTAACAGTTACTATTTACTAAACCAATGGCATGGTTGGCTAGGGCTTGTTCCACTGATTCCAATGATATCAAATTTGCAATTTTTGGACGTGTGGATCAAAAGTTACAAAGGTTTGAAAATCACAATCTAATCTGATTTCAAATCTGTTTTTAAACAGAACAGGTGACACGCGGCATGATTTCATTGGGTGGTACCGGTTCGGCTGGATCGCGTGCTGTAGACCGTAGGATCTAATTTGGATCGAGCAGCGCAGAGGCATACGATACATGTTCGCTTATATTCTATCACAGCCATACGATCTAGATCTAACGGACGCAAACAACATACCACTAATCGCATGGCGGGCCAGCGGTGGGCCAGCGGCAAGGCTAGCGGCTGTTCTAGGAAGCAAGGAAGATGGAGGGGGTGCTTACCGTGTTCGCGAGGACGAGGTGGTGCTCGACGTGTGGTCGACGTGGCAAGGGGCGCACGGGGTCAGGTGGAATCGCTCACCGGGGTTGGGAATGGCGTCGGGCGGCTCTGGTCCTGGTCGGAGTCGACGTTGCATATCGACCTAAGGCATGAAATGAGCATGGTTAGGTGCGTAAGACCAAGGCGAAGATGCTCGTATGATCGAGAAGCAGAGGGGCGGTCGGATTTCACCTGGGGAACTCGCCGAAGTAGGAAACAGACGCGGCAGCGCTCGGAGCTTGTCGAGGACGGTGTTCTGGGGCGCCCGCGGTTGAACGGAGGGTACTGGGAGAAGCGTCTGGAAGTGGTGAGTGTGCTCGTGTGCTTGTGGAGGCAGGAGGTGGCGAGTACTGGCCGGAATTGGAGGTGGAAGCTCGTCGGACCGAGGGTGGTGTGGCGAGAAATGGGGCAGCATGGGGGCGTGTCGAGGTGGGGCGACAGAGGGGAAAGGAGGAGGAGACGCTGGCGATTAATAGGACGTGGTCGCAGCAAGGTTAAGGCGCGGCATTACTGCGAATTGAAGCCCCGACATCAACGGCAGAAACGGCCGGCGTGGTCATCGCGAGGAAGAAGAGGAGTGAGCTGGCTGCGTGGGTCCCTGCTGTCAGCGAGGAAAAGGAGTGAGAAGAGGGTCCACCGGTCAGCTTCTCTGTGGGTTCAAAATCGAGTGCGAATCGTTTTCTTTCGGGGTAAAGAAAGCTGGGCTGGTTCTGGGCTTGTTGGGCTTGGCCAGTTGGGCTGAGTCTGGCTTCTATTTTTTTTCTTCCTGAAACCTTTTCTTTTTCTATTTCCAATTTCTGTTTTGAAATTTCAAACAAACAAACAATGTTCAAATCAATTCAAACAATCACCAAACTTTGCAACTATGAATTTGGTTCTGTTCAGCAACATAAACCAAAATCATAATTTTATTTTAGGATCCATTATTAATTAAACAAATAGACCATTGTTATTATAAATCAAAATAGAATTTGATTTTTATTTTAAACTCCATTTTGAAATCTAATTATTTTCAAAACCAATTCAGTAGGTTTTATTTGGGAATACAAAATACTTGGAAAACTTATTTTAAACAATTAAATAAGTTTTGATGTTTTGGAAATAGTAAAACCTTTATTAATAAAACTTGGATTTTAAATCCTTATTACATTATTTAAATAAACTTTTACTATTTTTATCAAAACAAAAATGTTTTAACTCAAAAGCTTGGCCAAGGTTTAATTTGGCTCTTTAAAATAATCTTTACTAATAAAACTTCTATTTCATTTGAAAACCAAATCCTTTTATTTAAAAGATCCAAAATAGTAATTTTAAATATTTTATTTTTCCTTTAATAAATGTTTTATCTTTTTGATTCCCTTTAGGATTCTATTTGATTCAACTTGGTTTGAAGTTCCCATTGAATTCAAAAAGTTTCTTCTGGCCCTGAAAATCAAACAAAGTTTTATTTTATTCATTTATTTTTCACATTACAAGATTTGGAAAATCTTGGGATGTGACAAGACGTGTGCATGACACGGTCCAAAGGGTTTCGTTAATTCAAAGGATGCTAAAAGCATATGCAAACTTCAATGGTTGAAGTAAGCATCGCGGAGTTGGAATCTTCACTATGATGAAACTGTTAAAAGAGTTTAATTTCATCGGAGATGATAAAGATGCTTGCATTTGTAAGAAATTAAGTGGGAGCGCTAAGACATGTTTCTAATACATTATGTGCAATACATATTGTTGATTGGAAATGATGTATCTTTTTATTAACACAGGATAAGAATTTCATCTCGATGAAAGGCTTCGGCTGAACCCGAATACTTGGCATCAATGTCTATATGGATAAATTGAGATGCTAATTGTCACATCCCAAGATTTTCCAAATCTTGTAATGTGAAAAATAAATGAATAAAATAAAACTTTGTTGAATTTCAGGGTGAGAAGAAACTTTTTGATTACAATTGGAAACCTTCAAACCTATTTTGATCAAATAAATCCTAAAGGGATTTAAAAAGTTAAACATTTAATAAAGAAAATTTTAAATAAGTGAAATTACTATTTTTGGATCTTTAATAAAAGATTTGGTTTTCAAATGAAAAGGTAGAAATATAAATAAGGATTATTTTATAAGCCAAACTAAAACTTGGCCAAGCCTTTGAAATAAAATATTTCTATTTGATAAGAATAGTAAAGGTTTATCTAAATAAAATAATAAGGATTTAATATCCAAGTTTATTGAAAATAAAAGTTTTACTATTTTAATTAAAACATCAAAACTTGTTAAATTATTTTAAACAAGTTTTCCAAGTATTTTATATTCTTAAATAAAACCTACTGAAGTGTTTTGGTTTTGATATTATTGGGATTTCAAATGGAAATTCTAAATAATAAAACAAATCCTATTTGAATTAATAACTAAGGTCCATTTTATTTAATTATTAATGGACCCTAAAATAAAAATATTATTTTATTTTTAGGACCTTGGTTTATTGTTGTTAAACAGAACCAAAACTCAAGGCAAAGTTTGGAAGAGTTTTGAATTTATTTGAGTACTTGAATTGTTGTTTGAATTTCAAAACAGAAAATAGAAATAGAAAAAGATAAAGCAATTAGAAAGAAAAAAAATAGAATCAGACAGCAGCCCAACTCGTCTGGCCCAGCAAGCCCAGTACCAGCCCAGCTACTCCCCACGCGCGAATCGCTTTTCACCAGAAGATCCACCCGCGCAGACACTGACCAGTGGCCCCTCGTTCCCTTTCACTCCCTCGCTGACAGCAAGGCCCCACCTCTCCTGTTCATCGTCTTCAACCCCCAAATCACTCCCTGCCGTTGCATCCAGTAACGTCGGCGATCAATTCGCGTTGATAGCGGCTTTAACTCCCCCTGCGACCACGCGTGCTTAAACGCCTCCCTCCCCTCTCTCTTTTCCCCCAGACCCGCACCTCCGGAGGCACCAGGCTGCCCTGAATTGGATTTGCACCGCCACTGCTCCGACCACCGTCCCCAGCCAATTCCGGCGAACCCAGCCACCGCCTTGCCTCCTCGACCAAGCTCACATACTCCCCAGACCTAGGTGAACCTCCATGTGCTTTCCGTTCACTCGCGGGCACCCCAGAACGTCGACTTCGATAACCTCTGAGCGCCGCCGCGTCTGCTACTTTCTCCGGCGACCTTCCCTGGTAAGTCCCGACCGCCCCGACACTTCCTATTGACGCTCACTTCATCAGTAGATCAAACCGCGTCTAACTGTGCCCCTGCCTTGCCTCGGGGTGAACCGCAATGTCGCCCTTGACGACCTCTAGAGCCACCTAACTCCGCCAGCAGCTCCGGCGAGCGATTGTCGTCGCGTCTGAGCACCCCTCGACGAGCTGACCGTACCTTGAGCATCAGAGCGTCATCGCGATCACTGTAAGCACCCTCACCTCCTCTCTTGCTTCCTGTAACCGCCGCGATGCCACCATCTGACCTCGCCGCCGCCAGCCGCCGCTAGCGCCGCTAGTTACTGGTCGAGCTGCTGTGAGCCGTGCGATGCGAATTGTCCGGCTATGATTAGAACTGAGCGAAGAGGTATGAGTCAACCCACGCCGTGCGATCTGTTTAGATCCAACACCCCGCAGAGCGCAATCCGCGCGAACCGGTACCGCCCAATGAGAACACGCCGCATGGCACTAGTTGATTTAAAACAGATTTTTGAATCAGATTGATTTGCAAATTTGTAAACCTTGTAACTTTTGATCCACATGTCCAAAAATTGCAAATTTTATATCAATGGAATCAGTGGAACAAGCCCTAGCCAACCATGCCTTTTTTATCAAAAAGTTTCTGTTAAATTGTTGGTTTTTGCAGAAACATTTGTATGCTTATTTAGGTTATGAAAATTATCCCAAAATGATTTTGAGGTTGAAATCTTTGCAAATTGGATTGTTGTGAACCTACTGACCTTAGGAACCAACTCATGGATTTAAAAATGTTTTTGGTGAATATTAGGATTGATTAATTGATTTAGCTCATTTCTAGTCAAATAAAAATATTGATTTTGCTATGAAAATGACTTTGGAGTAAAAACTTTGGGAAAATTATTTGACTCAAACCTACTGACCCTAAACACCAAGTTTTGAGAATTAACAACTTATTTGGTGACCAACATAAAGTTTTTGCTTTGATAAAAACATTTTCCACCACATAAAATAATGATTGGATTTAAAAATAGTTTATGGACAAAACCCTTTTGCAAATGACATTGCCACTTTGGGAAATGACCACCTTGAGCCTTAAATTGTATAGAGCCTAGTAGAAACCACCTTTGCAAATAAAACTATCTTTTGCATGCTTGCATGCATGACTTAGTTCCTATTATTTTATGTGTGTTTGATTGTTTGAATATTGGTTGGAATGTTAGTTGAATTTGTGTTTGCTTGATTAACTTGTAGTGAAGTTAGAAGAGTATGATATTAGCAAGATCAAGGAGTGAACCAACATTCCCTACCAAAAGAAAGGCAAGTGACACTATCATCCAAAGTCCTACTATTTTCATTATACTTAGTGGATTTTGAAAACATGCATGAAAAGAATTTCTATACTATATGCTATGCTAAATCCTAATAGGATACCTTATATATTCCTTAGTAAAAACAATGTAGTTGTAAAATGCTTAGCCATGCTATATATTTTGAGAAGAGATACATGTTGAGATTTTATAAAGATGAGAAAAGACTTGTGTTTTATATAATAAAACAAGTACTCAATGAACCACCTGGGTGGACAAGGTTACTCAAGTTTTGGACAAGGTGGCAACAAAAGGAACCATGTTTATATAGCAATCTCTTTTGTTGTGCACTAGATGAAAACCACCCAAGGACTTAGAGATTGAACATGTTTCTCCAACAGTGGCTTTCGTGTACAGCCACATGCTATATGGCTCTGGCTTAGTCAACTACATTGGGAAGACCCATGCATTGTCCTCAGATTAACTAGAAATGAGGGAACTAGGAACCCTACATTGGTTCCTGAAGACAAGCTAGCAATGGTGTATGGGAGGACCCTCTGGAAAGACTTCGTCACATTCTCAATCTGCCAGTACTCCATCTTGGTGAGTACTTATCCTGCGGCCACTGGTGGCAACAAGATGAGATTGTGTCATGTGGGTAAAGTGTACAACTTCTGCAGAAGATAAAAATCTAAGTACTTAGTCGTGTCCCCGGTTATGGACAATACTGAGCAACTAAAGCTTGAAGCTATGGGAAATCTCGACATTCCAATTTCTAAAAGCAAAACTTTAAAGTGACAACAAAGGACTTGAAGCACTTGGGGTGTACCAAGGAGCTCAAGAGATTTTGATAAAAACTTGAAGTACTTGGGCTGTACCAAGGAGCTCAAGAGATTTTGACAAAGACACTTAGGGA
This sequence comes from Avena insularis, assembly GCA_023614405.1. Classification (NCBI taxonomy): domain Eukaryota; kingdom Viridiplantae; phylum Streptophyta; class Magnoliopsida; order Poales; family Poaceae; genus Avena; species Avena insularis. Next base: position 334,236,070 of record CM042689.1, on the reverse strand, counting down.
TTTACCAAGGAGTTCAGAAAGATTTGACAAGAGATCAAAACTATTTTGAAAAGATAGGATAAATTATTGCTTTCAGCAAATGAGCCTAAAACCCTACCTAGCCAAATATGCATGTATTGATAGGATCCACTTATATTCTACATAGTAGTGAAACTTGTCAATACAATTCAAATGTATTGACCCTTGTGGCTGTAACTTGTTATGTTGCAGGTTTGATTGATTTAGTAAAGTGTGTTGAATAGGATTACAAAGTCTACAACCAACATGTTTGCCTGTGGCACTTTGAAGATGAAGGACCCCCATGTTTATAGATATTATGCTGCAATGTAATGTAATAGCCAAATGAGCTATGTAAGATGTAATAAAATTATGTTATTCCTGGTTATAAAGTTGTATTATGACCTTTGTTTCTTGATATTACATCTTAACTGTGGATGCTAGCTATTGATCCAGGGACTAGCATTGTAAACACAGGGATCTCTACCTTGTTGAAGGTTGGGAACTCTACAGATGGTATCAGAGCATTGTGTTGCCTGTAGGATTTGTAAACCTAGGATTGGACAAAACCCCTTAGAAAAATAGGAGTTGTATTTGTTCCAAAACTTATTTACAAACAAATCTTGTAAACTCTTTCCTCAACCATTTTGGTTTTGATTCCACATCTCTTCTATTTCAACTTGATGGAAAAACCTACCCCATGGCCAAAGACTTCACCATGTGCAAAGGACTTCTTCAATTCTAATGACTTCAACATCTTCAACTCTAATGACTTCAACTTCTTCAACTCTAATGACTTCAACATCTTCAGCATATTCACCAAGGACTTCAACCATGGTTATCACTAAGGACAAGTGAGACAAGAAATCTTGCTCAAGATTTGGAGACTAAGGAAAAACAAATTACAAGGAGCCATCATCACCTTTGAAGTTTTGTGACCAAGAATTTTCCTAAGGAAACCATGATTTATGCAAGAAGAATCAACCAAGAAGGATGGAAAGATCACAAGTGAACCATATAGATGGACCACCATATTTTAGTTAAGTCAAACACACCAACCTATGTGGTGTAACAAAAGTATTTTTGTTGCCTAAAAAATGTGCTTGAACCTTGTTGTTTGAGTGAAATGTTTGACTTGTGAATGCTTGCACATTGCTTGAGTGAATTGTGATGTGTGTGAATTAGAATTGATTCCTTAGAAATACTTTGCCTATTCTAATCTCAATTCAACCCAAACAGATGACTACTCCAAGAGACTCCAGCATCAAGGTTGATGACAACAACACCAACCAAGAGGACAACATGAAAGAACTCATATCAACCCAAAACCAGTTGAACCAAATGACAGCTCAGTTCATAGCCAACACCAGTGGGGAAGATCCAACCCTGCAAAAGTTTTTGGAAGACCAAGCCCAAATGTTGCATAAGGTGACAGACCAAATGCTCAACATGGAATGCAACTTTTCCAAAGGAGACAAGGATGTTATTCTAAAAGGAACCAAAGCTTGCAATATTTGTGGAGACAAGGATCACACTTCCAAGGAGCATGGAAATCAATGCCCCAATTGTGAAGAGAAACATCCAGTAGGCCAATGTCCCACCTCTCAAGCTACTTGCTACTTATGTGAAGGAAATAACCATGTCCCTATCCAATGCCCCATCTATTCCATAGTTGAACAAAGGAAACAAGGTGGAGTGCAACAAATAATAGCAAACTATCAAGAAGGATCCAAGTCTACCAAGAAGAATGAGGACAAAGGAAAAGCTCCACTTATACCTCCATGCAATACAACCCAATTCAAAGGACCAAAGAAGAGGCATATGAATTATCCAAGGAGTAATATAAGGTCCAAGAAACAAGTAGACATTCCTATCTACCAGATAACATATGAACAACATGAACTAGATGCACTCCTAGCTTTGGAGAAACCCAAGAAAAAGAAGGACAAAATCCATGTGCAATGCCATAATTGTAAAGAAATGGGACACTATTCTAGTGAATGTCCAGAGAAACAGAAGTATAAGGAGATTGGTCAAGTATGGTGCAACAACTGCAAAGAGCTAGGCCATTATGCAGCAACTTGTCCACAAGATACACGTGAAGAACTCAAACTTATCACATGTTTCAATTGCAAAGAACCAGGACATTATGCAAGCAATTGTCCAGAAAAGATGAAGAACAAGATAAACAATCCTATGAAGGATCCCAGCCTTGTCACATGTGTCAAGTGTGGAAACAAAGGACACTATGCAGATGTTTGCCTAGAGAAGTTTCCCCAAGATCCCAAGCAAGCCAATATGTAATTTAGTTGGAAAATTTTTAAGGGTGGTAGTGCCCTAGATGCTTTGAGCCTACTTGTAACCCTAGCCTTCCCAAATCTCGGTACGAGATTTATTTAAAGGTGGTAGCCTGTCACATCCCAAGATTTTCCAAATCTTGTAATGTGAAAAATAAAAGAATAAAATAAAACTTTGTTGAATTTCAGGGTGAGAAGAAACTTTTTGATTCCAATTGGAAACCTTCAAACCTATTTTGATCAAATAAATCCTAAAGGGATTTAAAAAGTTAAACATTTAATAAAGAAAATTTTAAATAAGTGAAATTACTATTTTTGGATCTTTAATAAAAGATTTGGTTTTCAAATGAAAAGGTAGAAATATAAATAAGGATTATTTTATAAGCCAAACTAAAACTTGGCCAAGCCTTTGAAATAAAATATTTCTATTTGATAAGAATAGTAAAATTTTATCTAAATAAAATAATAAGGATTTAATATCCAAGTTTATTGAAAATAAAAGTTTTACTATTTTAATTAAAACATCAAAACTTGTTAAATTATTTTAAACAAGTTTTCCAAGTATTTTATATTCTTAAATAAAACCTACTGAAGTGTTTTGGTTTTGATATTATTGGGATTTCAAATGGAGATTCTAAATAATAAAACAAATCATATTTGAATTAATAACTAAGGTCCATTTTATTTAATTATTAATGGACCCTAAAATAAAAATATTATTTTATTTTTAGGACCTTGGTTTATTGTTGTTAAACAGAACCAAAACTCAAGGCAAAGTTTGGAAGAGTTTTGAATTTATTTGAGTGCTTGAATTGTTGTTTGAATTTCAAAACAGAAAATAGAAATAGAAAAAGATAAAGCAATTAGAAAGACAAAAAATAGAATCAGACAACATGACACTAAATGCCCGGCAAGTCCAAGATCCAGCCAGCTACTCCCCACGCGCGAATCGTTTTTCACCAGAAGATCCACCCGCGCAGACACTGACCAGTGGCCCCTCTTTCCCTTTCACTCCCTCGCTGACAGCAAGGCCCCACCTGTCCTGTTCATCGTCTTCAACCCCCAAATCACTCCCTCTCGGTGCAGCCAGTAACGCCGGCGATCAATTCGCGTTGATAGCGGCTTTAACTCCCCCTGCGACCATGCGTGCTTAAACGCCTCCCTCTCCTCTCACTTTTGCCCCAGACCTCGCACCTCTGGAGCCACCAGGCTGCCCTGAATTGGATTTGCACCACCACTGCTCCGACCACCATCCCTAGCCAATTCCGGCGAGCCCAGCCACCGCCTTGCCTCCTCGACCAAGCTCACACACTCCCCAGACCTAGGCGCACCTCCCTGTGCTTTCCGTTCACTCGCGGGCGCCCCAGAACGTCGACTTCGACAACCTCTGAGCGCCGCCGCGTCTGCTACTTTCTCCGGCGACCTTCCCTGGTAAGCCCCGACCGCCCCGACACTTCCTATTGACGCTCACTTCATCAGTAGATCAAACCGTGTCTAACTGTGCCCCTGCCTTGCCTCGGGGTGAACCGCAGCGCCGCCCTCGACGACCTCCAGAGCCACCTAACTCCGCCAGCAGCTCCGGCGAGCGATTGCCGTCGCGTCTGAGCACCCCTCGACGAGCTGACCGTACCTTGAGCATCAGAGCGTCATCACGATCACTGTAAGCACCCTCACCTCCTCTCTTGCTTCCTGTAACCGCCACGACGCCACCATCTGACCTCGCCGCCGCCAGCCGCCGCTAGCGCCGCTAGTTACTGGTCGAGCTGCTGTGAGCCGTGCGATGCGAATTGTCCGGCTATGATTAGAACTGAGCGAAGAGGTATGAGTCAACCCACGCCGTGCGATCTGTTTAGATCCAACACCCCGCAGAGCGCAATCCGCGCGAACCGGTACCGCCCAATGAGAACACGCCGCGTGGCACTAGTTGATTTAAAATAGATTTTTGAATCAGATTGATTTGCAAATTTGTAAACCTTGTAACTTTTGATCCACACGTCCAAAAATTGCAAATTTTATATCAATGGAATCAGTGGAACAAGCCCTAGCCAACCATGCCTTTTTTTAGCAAAAAGTTTCTGTTAAATTGTTGGTTTTTGTAGAAACATTTGTATGCTTGTTTAGGTTATGAAAATTATCCCAAAATGATTTTGAGGTTGAAATCTTTGAAAATTGGATTGTTGTGAACCTACTGACCTTAGGAACCAACTCATGGATTTAAAAATGTTTTTGGTGAATATTAGGATTGATTAATTGATTTAGCTCATTTCTAGTCAAATAAAAATATTGATTTTGCTATGAAAATGACTTTGGAGTAAAAACTTTGGGAAAATTATTTGACTCAAACCTATAGACCCTAAACACCAAGTTTTGATAATTAACAACTTATTTGGTGAACAACATAAAGTTTTTGCTTTGATAAAAACATTTTCCACCACATAAAATAATGATTGGATTTAAAAATAGTTTATGGACAAAACCCTTTTGCAAATGACATTGCCACTTTGGGTAATGACCACCTTGAGCCTTACATTGTATAGAGCCTAGTATAAACCACCTTTGCAAATAAAACTATCTTTTGCATGCTTGCATGCATGACTTAGTTCCTATTATTTTATGTGTGTTTGATTGTTTGAATATTGGTTGGAATGTTAGTTGAATTTGTGTTTGCTTGATTAACTTGTAGTGAAGTTAGAAGAGTGTGATATTAGCAAGATCAAGGAGTGAACCAACATTCCCTACCAAAAGAAAGGCAAGTGACACTATCATCCAAAGTCCTGCTATTTTCATTATACTTAGTGGACTTTGAAAACATGCATGAAAAGAATTTCTATACTATATGCTATGCTAAATCCTAATAGGATACCTTATATATTCCTTAGTAAAAACAATGTAGTTGTAAAATTCTTAGCCATGCTATATATTTTGAGAAGAGATACATGTTGAGATTTTATAAAGATGAGAAAAGACTTGTGTTTTATATAATTAAACAAGTACTCAATGAACCACCTGGGTGGACAAGGTTACTCAAGTTTTGGACAAGGTGGCAACAAAAGGAACCATGTTTATATAGCAATCTCTTTTGTTGTGCACTAGATGAACACCACCCAGGGACTTAGAGATTGAACATGTTTCTCCAACAGTGGCTTTCGTGTACAGCCACATGCTATATGGCTCTGGCTTAGTCAACTACATTGGGAAGACCCATGCATTGTCCTCAGATTAACTGGAAATGAGGGAACTAGGAACCCTACATTGGTGCCTGAAGACAAGCTAGCAATGGTGTATGGGAGGACCCTCTGGAAAGACTTCGTCACATTCTCAATCTGTCAGTACTCCATCTTGGTGAGTACTTATCTAGCGGCCACTGGTGGCAACAAGATGAGATTGTGTCATGTGGGTAAAGTGTACAACTTCTGCAGAAGATAAAAATCTAAGTACTTAGCCGTGTCCCCGGTTATGGACAATACTGAGCAACTAAAGCTTGAAGCTATGGAAAATCTCGACATTCCAATTTCTAAAAGCAAAACTTTAAAGTGACAACAAAGGACTTGAAGCACTTGGGGTGTACCAAGGAGCTCAAGAGATTTTGATAAAAACTTGAAGTACTTGGGGTGTACCAAGGAGCTCAAGAGATTTTGACAAAGACACTTGGGTATTTACCAAGGAGTTCAGAAAGATTTGACAAGAGATCAAAACTATTTTGAAAAGATAGGATAAATTATTGCTTTCAGCAAATGAGCCTAAAACCCTACCTAGCCAAATATGCATGTATTGATAGGATCCACTTATATTCTACATAGTAGTGAAACTTGCCAATACAATTCAAATGTATTGACCCTTGTGGCTGTAACTTGTTATGTTGCAGGTTTGATTGATTTAGTAAAGTGTGTTGAATAGGATTACAAAGTCTACAATCAACATGTTTGCCTGTGGCACTTTGAAGATGAAGGACCCCATGTTTATAGATATTCTGCTGCAATGTAATGTAATAGCCAAATGAGCTATGTAAGATGTAATAAAATTATGTTATTCCTGGTTATAAAGTTGTATTATGACCTTTGTTTCTTGATATTACATCTTAACTGTGGATGCTAGCTATTGATCCAGGGACTAGCATTGTAAACATAGGGATCTCTACCTTGTTGAAGGTTGGGAACTCTACACTAATATGGTTGTGCCAGAAGTACATAGATGAGATATTGAATGAGTTCAATATAGAAACTACAAGAAAGGTTCTTGTTGCACAGGAAGGATTGAATACATTTTTAAGTATTTTTGATACTTGATAGATAAAATCACAAAGAGTATTTTATCAATCATGTTGTGATGTGTACAAATCCAGATATGTCCTATGCTCTAAATGTTATGAGCGTATACCAGAATGATTCATAAGATGATTATTGGGAGATAGTAAAGATATTCTTATGATCTTTTAGAAGAACTAAGAATATATTATTTTGTAGAAGTGACAAATAAATGATTAGTTCATTGTAAAATTATTACATTGATACTAGTTTTGTCACAAAGTACAAATTAAGTTTATCTCAATCTAAACTAAGGGTGGCACAATATGATGGAAAGTAAGTTCCATAATGGATTTGGATGAGTTCCAAAGTTAAGACATTGTGACAGATACTACAACAAAAGGCTAAGTATATGACTGCTATTATAGCAGCTGAAGAGGGCATTTGTGTCAAGTAGTTTGTTATCAAACTAGGTGTAGTTCACAGCAGGATAGTACAATGAAGATATATTGTACGACAATATTATCAACATGTTTTAACCCCAAGGAACTAAAGGTCTCACCAAAGGACCAAATTTATACAAAGCCATCTCATTAGAGAATGAGTGATGCATAAAGACGCAAAGACATGTAATTACACACGGACCTGAAAGTGTCGGATCCGGAGATCAGTTGACCACTAGCGATCATGTAAATACAACACCGGAAAGCCATAGGTGTTGAATGCACAAAGGTTTGAAACTATATTATTGACTCTAGTGAAAGTGGGAGACTGTTGGAGATATGCCCAAGAGGCAATAATAAATCTGAAGTTTGCTTGGTGGAGGGAGAGTAGGAAACCTACTTGGGGAGGAAGTCCTACTCCCTCCACCCGCCGTCCATGAAGGGGAGTAGGAGGAGGACTCCCTCCTCCCAAGTCGCCCCCTCCCACCTATATAAGGAGGGGTAGGGCGCCCCCCTACCCCTCACACTAAAACCCTAGCCCCAAGTCGCCGGCCACCTCCTGCTGCCGCCGCCTAGGGCCTCCTCTAACTCGGCGAGTTAGGGTTTCCCCAAACCCTAGCCGCCGGCCAAGCCCTCCCCTTGGTGCCCTCTAAACCCTAGATCACCAAGGCCTCTCTCATACTCCACCATACTCGCTCCGGCTTAAGGCGAAGCCCTGCGAGATCTCCCCTCTACTTCCGACATCACGCCGTCGTGCTGCCGGAATCGCGAGGAGAGTGCTACAACCTCTGCTGCCTGCTGGAACAAGGGAGAGGAAGGTCTTCATCGAGTACCGAACGTGTGACCAACTTCGGGAGCGCTGTCGGAACGTAGCACCGGAAGGATCGTCTACGCGGTCTTGAGATCAGCAAGTGTATGACTACATCACCCACGAGAATCTGCTCTCGTTAACCGCTTTGGATCTTCGAGGGTTCGTATTCTATCAACTCGTTGCTACAATCTAGTAGATAGATCTTGGCTTGATCATAGATTAGATCTTGATTGTGTGTTCATGCGGTAGAAATTTTTTGTTTTCCATGCTACGAACCCCTACAGTGGTATCAGAGTCGTGTCTATATGTAGATCTGTTGCACGAGTAGAACACAATGGTCATTGTGGGCGTTGATGCTTTTGTTGTCGATTGCTTCTTGTGTACTTTGCATCCTGCAGGATGGTGGGATGAAGCGGACCGGGCTAACCTTACATGACATCGTTCATGAGACTTTCTCCACGCTTGACATGCAACTTGTATTGCATAAGTAGCTTTACGGGTGCCTGTTTCTCCCAACATATTTAAGATTCAATTTACAATGGGTGATTGACAATACTAGTATCAATGTTGTGGTTCTTGTTCGTAAGTTAGAACGACACTTATTGAAAGCCCCAAACCACGTAAAACATGCAAAGAAAATTAGAGGCGTCTAACTTTGTTTTGCAGGGGTGTGCAGTGATGTGATATGGCCATGATTGTGATTATATATGATGTATGCAATGTCCCTTATTGTAAGTTGGCAACCGGCAGGAGCCATATGGTTGTCTTTTAAATTCCGTTAAGACCTGCATGTCTATTCAAAGAAGTTGTAATAGTTGATGCTAGTGGACGACAACCATGAAGCGGCGCCATTGACCTTGACGCCACACCGGTGATGATGGAGATCATGTTCGTGCTTGAAGATGGAGATCGGAAGCACAAGAAGAAAGGACATATCATATCACATATTATGAATTGCATGTGATGTTAATCATTTTATGCATCTTGTATTGCTTAGTTCACGACGGTAGCATTATAAGATGATCCATCAAGCACACAATTTCAAGTTTTAAAGTGTTCATCCTTAGTAAGCACCATTGCTAAAGCTCGTTGTTTCGAAGCACCACGCGATGATCGGGTGTGTTAGATTCTGCGAGTGTATACAACGTGAGCAAGCCAGATTTGCTCATGCGGAAGCTAAGGTTTGATCTTGACGATCCTAGCATGTACAGACATGGTCTCGGAACACGGATCACCGAAAGGTAAAGCATGAGTCATATAGTAGATATGATGAACATGTTGATTGTTCGCCATTGAAGCTACATCAACTCTCGTGATGATCGGTTTTGATGTGGTGGATTTGGTTTGTGTGATCACTAAAACAATGTGAGGGATATTGTTTTGAGTGGGAGTTAAACGGCAATATGATTAAAAGTTGAACACTATTTATCATAAAATAAATCAAAGTGAATTTGCATAATTGTTGTAGTCATTGGCATCCGTTTACCACCTTGCGCTTAGTTATAATTGAGATGATAGAACTATAGAATTCTGGTTAGTTACTTTACGAACTGGTATCGTATTATTTTGAAGTGTTAATCTAAAGTTTAAAAGTCCTATTGCAAACTTTCAGTAAGTTACGGTTACTCCATGAAGTTTAATAATTGGTATTAAATCAAGAGTGACAATTCCAAGTGTTAGTGTATGAGTATCATGTTTGTCTCCATGATTCTTGATATTCAAAGGATTGTCTTAATATCAAGGTTATCTAGGTTCTGAAAGAGTTGTTTCAGAAACCATGATGTGTGGAAGATATTGTGATATCTAAAACGAAGTTTTGGTTGCAACATGATAGAGTATAATATGGCAAAAGTCATGTTCTCATATTTGATGAGAATTTGCAAAAGGTTGGAGACACTAGTTGTCCTAATCTTCCAAAATGTTTTGGAGAGCAACATTATACTCGCGATTCACCGTTATAAGCTAAAAGTAGCTTGATCATGTATAATTCCATGATAAGGGTGAATATTTGATGTAGACTGTTTACTACACCAAGAGATTACTAAAGAAAGGAATTTGAGAGAACACCAAACATTTGATGATGGTGATCTACTTCAAAGTGCAAGTCCAAAGACATTGGTATTTTATTATACATGCTTTGGACTATGTGTCATGTATATGGCTCCACTATTGATGTTGATAGATTCTTTCAAAGCGAAGGAAAATCGAAAGAGAATCTCATAAATATATGGCAGAAAAGAAAAGACTAGAATTGTTCAGCTTAAGTATATAGATGATATACATGTTATGGATATATTCTTTGCTTATTAAACAATGTGGTTCTTAAGTATTTGATACTTAATTTGTTGGTGTGAATCGTCATACGAAACAACACAATTCATGAACTACAATGGCCTAAGTAAACTAGCAAAAGAATATGTGATGATGTTCATCGAGAACAAATAAAGGGTTATTGTGCTGCTTGTTAAACATCAAAGCTTGCCTTCAAGATTTGTTTTATCAGGTATTATGAGAACAAAAGGGTTGTTCAAATAATTGCCGTAATCCATAAAAGATGGATGATTCACAAATCTCGTTGGAGAAATCACATCCATAAAACTAGTGCTAAAAATGTCGAAAGATAAATTGATTGAAAGATCACTTAGGAAGTGACATCGCCGTTTAAATTATATTGAAAATAAAACATGAAGAAACTCCATGTGGATGGAATTTTGGAGTCTTTTTGATTTTTGATCAAATGACGCTTGTGAAACTTTCCTAGAGATAATTAAAACTTCGTTCATAGGCCAAAAGGGAACAAATGACTAACTTATTGGAACTTGTACATATTGTTGTATGAAGTCCATTATGTGTAGTCAAGAGTGATGGATTTCAACTTCATATGCTTTCTTCGAAAATTTGAGTGAATATATGAATATTTACTTAATAAGGATGAAGTATGAAACATTTGAAAAGTTCAAAGATTTTCAAGATGAAGTGCAAAATCATTGTAACAAGAATATAAATAGTTTATGATAAGATCATAAAGGAAGATATTTGAGTTACAAGTTTAGCATAATATCTAAGATTTAAGGAATCGTTCCGTGGATTTTCATTTCCCAAAACACCATAAGAGTATGGAGCGTTCGAGATATGTAATTAAACCTTGTTTGACATGGTAAGATCAAAGGTGTAATTCATTTAACTGTCATTATATTTTAAAGATTAAAAGCTTTAGAGACTACCGTTTTTCCACTAAAAAGAGATTCATCATAATCCGTTGAAATGACACCATATAAAGTTAAGGTTTGGGATAAAACCCAAGTTGTCCTTTCTTAAAAATTGGTATGCTATGCATAAGAAAGATGTTTGCAACCAAAGTCGGATGAACCTGTCTTTGTATGTTATTTCGAATAACTGTTCCTCCATAACATCGGAAACAAAAGTGTTTGTCGCTTAGAACGTCAAGTTTCTTTGAGAAGGAACTTTTCGTGAAAAGTTAAGTGGGAGGACAATAGAACTTTGATAAGACTAAAAGAACCTTAGCTATATGTGCAAAGTTGCGCAACGCCGAAAAGTGTTCCGGAGGCAGCAACAATGCTCATGGCTCACGTGCCTCAAAGGTTGTGGTCACAGAGATCTAAGTTCCTATTGAAACAAGTAGGTTGGGTAAACAATCAAATACCAAGATTTGAGAGTTAAATCATTATTTGACAATAATGATCCGACTACATCAAAGAAGCGATGATGGGCCCTGACTCCGTCAAATGGCTTGAAGCCATAAAATCCGTGATAGTTCCATATACGAGAGATCAAGCTTTGAACTTGAAAGACCCTCTGGAAAGGTACAAGACCTTACAGTCATATTTGGATCTATAAAGATATAGACATGGATGTTTCACATCTATGAAATTATCGACATGTCGGGAAAGAGTTCACGACAATGTTCAAAGAGTTGACTATGACAAGATCTGATCTTTCATTAAGCGATATTTAGTTTAGACGGATTAATGTAGCAACCACTACATATAATTTTGTTATGTGATAGTTGAATAAACAAAACAAGTTCTTCTAATAGAATGGTTACCTAAGACGTGTGCATGAAACGGTCCAAAGGGTTTTGTTAATTCAAAGGATGCTAAAAGCATATGCAAACATCAATGGTTGAAGTAAGTATCACGGAGTTGGAATCTTCACTATGATGAAACTGTTAAAAGAGTTTAATTTCATCGGAGACGATGAAGATGCTTGCATTTGCAAGAAATTAAGTGGGAGCGCTAAGACATGTTTCTAATACATTATATGGAAGACATATTGTTGATTGGAAATGATGTATCTTTTTATTAACACAGGATAAGAATTTCATCTCGATGAAAGGCTTAGGCAGAACCCGAATATTTGGCATCAATGTCTATATGGATAAATTGTGACGCCAATATGGTTATGCTAGAAGTACATAGATGAGATATTGAATGAGTTCAATATAGAAACTACAAGAAAATTTCTTGTTGCACAGGAAGGATTAATAAAGATTTAAGTATTTTTGATACTTGATAGATACAATCACAAAGAGTATTTTATCAATCATAATGTGTACAAATCCAGATATGTCCTATGCTCTAAATGTTATGAGCATATACCAGAATGATTCATAAGATGATTATTGGACGATAGTAAAGATATTCTTATGATCTTGTAAAAGAACTAAGAATATATTATTTTGTAGAAGTGACAACTAGATGGTTAGTTCATTGTAAATGAATTACATTGATACTAGTTTTGTCACAAAGAACAAATTAAGTTTATCTCAATCTAAACTAAGGGTGGCACAATATGATGGAATGTGAGTTCCATAATGAGTTTGGATGAGTTCCAAAGTTAAGACTTTGTGACAGATACTACAACAAAAGGCTAAGTATATAACTGCTATTATAGCAACAAAAGAGGTCATTTCGTCAAGTAGTTTGTTATCAAACTAGGTGTAGTTCACAACAGGGATAATGCTATGAAGATATATTGTACGACAATATTATCAATATGTTTTAACCCCAAAGAACTAAAGGTCACACCAAAGGACCAAATTTGTACAAAGCCATCTCATTAGAGAATGAGTGATGCGTAGAGACGCAAAGACATGCAATTACACATGGACCTGGAAGTGTCAGATCCGAAGATCATTTGACCACTAGCAATCGTGTACATACGACACCGGAAAGCCATAGGTGTTAAATACACAAAGGTTTGAAACTAGATTATTGACTCTAGTGCAAGTGGGAGACTGTTGGAGATATGCCCAAGAGGCAATAATAAAGTGGTTATTATCATATCTTCATACTTATGATAAATTTTTACATACCATGCTATAATTGTATTAACCGGAAACATTAATACTTGTGTGATTTGTAAACATAAAAGAGTCCCTAGTAAAACCTCTTGTTAAACTAGCTTGTTGGTTAATATATGATCATGGTTTCCTGTAAGATCCCTCCTTTGCAAAGGAAAAAGGATCCCTGTGATTGCAATGCTAGTCCCTGGATCATTGCTAGCATCCACAGTTTAAGATGAAGTACACAGATACAAAGGTCATTTAGTACATCCATTCCAGAGATAAACATAGTCTTTACAACTCAAGGCCACATGCCTAATACAAGAGTTTGAATAAGTAAATAAATGTAAGTCTTCATCTTCATGTCCCACAGACAAACATGTTGAGTGTAGACTCATGACACCTAATCCTCATCAGAGTAACCTGCAACATCACAAGTTACAGCCACAGGGGGTCAATACTTTGGAATAGTATTGGCAAATGATACCTTAGTATATTTTAAGTGGTCTATATACTATATGCAAATTTGGCTAAGGGTAGCTTGGCTTGCTTTGCTCAAAATAGGTTTTGCCTATTAGTTGAAATCACTAAGTTTTTCTTTGTCAAAACTTTACCCAAGGAACCATCAATAGACATTGAGGTCCTTCACCCTTGTTCACCCACAAGTTTTTACTTAGAAGTTGGAATGATGAGATTCTTGATAGCTTCCATGCCTTGATGCTCAAGTTGTCCATTGCCATGGACTTGGCTAAGTACTTAGATTTTCCATCTGCAGAGGTTGTGCACTTTCCCCGCCAGACTTGGTTTCCCAACACAGGACCTTTCAGAGGCCTTTCCTTAGACCAAATGGACGCGCTCCAACCTATCATTCCCACTACCACCAACTGTCCAAATGGCTAAGTTCTAGCAACTTATGTGGTCCAGGCAGAGCCCATATTGCCAAGTGGCTGCACTAGAAACTTCTCAGCACTTGGCCTCTAAAATCTCTTTGTCCCTGGGTGGCTAACCACAAGTGAGATACACAAGGTAAACCATAGCCATGGGCCTTGTGTAACCACTCAACCAAAAACCACCAATCAAGTCCCTTTCCACCCAGGTGATTCATTGACTTAGTTGTTTTATTAAGAAAAACATAAGTCTAAAGACTTAGAAATATTTTCATCATAGCATGTATATTTCACCAACCCTTGTTTGCTACTAGCTAGGCTAAGCATGTCATAGATAGTAACTTAACTTAGAAATTTCCTAGCAATTCTACAACTACTTAGGATTTCCCAACATAGCATATAGGCAAAATATTAACATGCAAGACTTAGCAAAATATTTCTAGTGCTTAGTATAAAATATAGGGATAGAAATAATCATGAAGTACCACTTGCCTAGGTAGTTGGGAGAGTAGCACTCTTCACAATCACAATCACTAGCACCAAAATCTACACATAGAATATAGCCACAATCACATACAAGATATAATCAACCAAAAATATATATGCATGCATGCAAGATGCTAAGTGATGATTTTTAAAACTCAACTAAGCAAGTGCAAGGTACTGATTCACTAACAAGATAAAAATCTTGCCAAACAACCAATATTTATACCCTAAAACTTTTCCTAAATAATTCAAACACTCAAATTAGTCCTAAACAAGTTTATGCAAATTAATCCTTTTTAATAGAAGCTAAACACTAAACACATTGCACAAACAGAAAGGGCTTTCTCTCCTGATTCCAACGGTATAAAATTTGCCAAAATCTAACGTGGGAATCAAAAGTTACAAACAAAACAAATTTGAACTAAAATCTGATTCAAAATCTGTTTTAAATCTAACTCACTGCCACGCGGCGCTATCCTATTGGCGCGTACCAATTCTCACGGATCGGCCGACGCAGATCGTTGGATTTAAGTGATCGCGTACGGCTAAGATCTAACGTACCGTTTCGTTAAGTGATTCTATCGCAGGCGTTGGATCTAGATCCAACGGCTCTTGATCAAACGACCAAGGTCTGGCGGCGCGCGGCGATGACGAGCGGCGAAGCGCTCTGCAAGTGGCGGTGCCGGCGTTCTAGGTCACCCGGGGAGGGGAGAAGATGCTCACCAGAATCGCCGTGTTGAGGTGAAGCTCAACGTGTCTCCGGTTGGCGAAGGGGCGATCGGAGTCGTCGGGGATTCCTCGCCGGAGTCTGCGAACGCGTCGGGTACGGCTATTGGTCGACGTTGGCGAGGTTCTGCGTCGCGCTAAGGCAAAAGGAGGGCACCGTTAGATGCGCAAGACGATGGGGATCCTAGGCGTATCAACTAGAGGGCAAGGGGCGGCTGGTACTTACGGGGAGAGGTCGCCGGAGTTCG
The DNA here is from genome assembly GCA_023614405.1 of Avena insularis. Classification (NCBI taxonomy): domain Eukaryota; kingdom Viridiplantae; phylum Streptophyta; class Magnoliopsida; order Poales; family Poaceae; genus Avena; species Avena insularis. The sequence continues at coordinate 334,220,626 of CM042689.1, read as the reverse complement.
TGCAGAGAGCGGCGGCGCTCAGTCGTTGTCGCTGCCGAGGCTACAGGCCATGCGCGAGCAAATGAAAGATGTCAGTAGATGCGCACGGAGATGTAGAGCATGTCAGTATGAACCATGGACAGAGGGGGACACGGTGCTCACCGGAATTCGTCGGCGAGGTCGTCGGAACAGCGGCAATGTCTGGTGAGTTGCGAGCAGCCTGGTGGCGTGGAGAGGAAATTGGGTGAGGGGAAATGGCCGCGAGAGGGAGGGGCTTAAGTAGGCAGGAGCTCGACAAGAAACGCCTAGTGAATCAATGCCAATTACGCCGCGGAATCAACGCAGCAACGGCCACCGGCGGTGTTCGTGCGCGGAATCTGGGGGAAGACGATGACGACGTGGACAGGGCCCGCTTGTCAGCGAAATCAACAGAGAGGGAGTGGGGTCCGAGTGTCAGTGACTCTGTGGGTGTGAATGCGCGTGCGAGAGAGAGAGAGGGGACCCAGGTGGGCTAGTTGGGCTGGTTTCGTTGTTGGGCCAGATTAGTAGCGCCGGCCCTTTTCCTTTTCTTTATCCCTTTTCTTTTTCTAATTTGATTTTTTGGAATGATTTTCAAATGAATTCAAACTCTATTTGAATTCAAATCTTTTCAGGATTTTTGCAGTGTGCAACAGTCACAATTCTAGGCATAAAACCATGTGGTCACTTTGAATTGGCTTGGTCATTTTTGGAAAGACAAAATAACAGTGACATAGCACTTGGTTTGTAAATGTTTGAAAGTGGTTTTGAAACCATTTTTATTTTGTATAATTTTGTTCTAACTCCACACTCAATCCAATCAACAAGGGAAACAAACAAACTTGGTTTTAAAACACTTAAGCTCTCAAATGGGGATGGTCATTTGATTTAAGTTTGCTCACATAAAATGATAGCACTATGTGCTTCTGTTTTCTTGAAATTGGTTTGAAATTGATCTCAAAACTATATGCATGCATGAATGATATGCAATCTTTGAAATCATGAATTTAGGGATGTTACAAAATCTAACCCCCTTAAGGTGAATCTCTCCCTCGAGATTCGGTTTGGCTAGCAAATAGGTGAGAGTGGTCTTTCCGAAGATCATCTTCTCTTTCCCAAGTTGCATCCTCTTCGGAATGATGATTCCACTGCACTTTGCAAAATTTGATAGTCTTAGTCCTTGTGAATCTTTCTGCAGTCTCAAGAATCTTGATAGGTTTCTCTTCATAAGTGAGGTCACTTTCTAGTTGAACTTCCTCCAAAGGTATAGTATCCTTCAAAGAAGTTTCCTCCATTCCTGGATGACATTTCTTAAGTTGACTCACATGAAACACATTATGAACTGCTGACAAAGATTCTGGGAGTTCAATTTCATAGGCAACTTCTCCTTTGCGACTTAGAATCTTGAATGGCCCAACATATCTTGGTGCCAATTTTCCTTTGACTCCGAATCTTTTCACTCCACGAAGTGGTGACACTCTAAGATAGGCTCTATCACCAACTTCGTAGGTGACTTCTCTACGCTTAGGATCTGCGTAGCTTTTCTGTCGGGACTGTGCTATCTTCAACATGTCCTTAACCAATTTGACCTTCTCTTCGGCTTCTTTGATAAGATCTGGTCCGAATAAACTTCTTTCTCCCACACCATTCCATAGCAATGGGGTGGTACACTTTCTTCCATAGAGAAACTCAAACGGTGCCATCTCAATGCTGGCTTGATAGCTGTTGTTATAAGAAAATTCTGTGTAAGGCAGAATTTCATCCCAACTGGCTCCATAGTCTAGGGCACATGCCCTCAACATGTCTTCAAGAATTTGATTAGTCCTTTCTGTTTGTCCATCGGTTTGAGGATGAAAAGCAGTGCTGAATTCCAACCTCGTTCCCAATGACTCATGTAGCTGTCTCCAAAAATGGGAAGTGAATTGAGTTCCCCTATCAGACACAATACTCTTGGGCACTCCATGTAGACACACAATTCTACTCATGTAGATTTTGGCTAACTTAGCACTTGTGTAGGTTGTCTTCGCGGGTATGAAATGAGCCACTTTAGTTAGGCGATCCACTACTACCCAAATAGAATCGTATCCTGACCGGGTTCTTGGTAATCCGGTAATGAAATCCATACCAATCTTGTCCCACTTCCAATCAGGAATAGGTAGTGGTTGAAGCAAACCTGCTGGTTTCTGATGCTCCGCTTTCACTCTACTACACACATCACACAAAGCGATATGTTCGGCGATGTCCTTCTTGAGATTATTCCACCAAAATCTTTCTTTCATGTCCATGTACATTTTGGTGTTACCCGGGTGAATAGAATACGGAGAGTTGTGTGCTTCCTGCAAAATCAGTTTCCGCAACTCCGGGTCTTGTGGAACACAAGTACGTTTCCCATGCCATAAAGTACCCTGTTCGTCTTCATGGAATTCTTTGGCTTTTCCTTTGCCAATCTTTTCCTTAATATCCTCAATTTCCTTATCAGTCTTCTGGGCTTCTCTGATCTTGTCCAACAAAGTGGGTTGAACGTCCAAAGACATGAGATGTCCTTCAGGCACAATCTCCAATCTGAGTTTTCTAAATTGAGTACACAGATCATCTGGCAATTCTCCTTTGGTAAGGCCATTCACAAAAACCTTACGACTTAGAGCATCTGCTACAACATTTGCTTTACCGGGATGGTATTGCAAACTTAAGTCATAGTCTTTGATAAGTTCTAGCCATCTTCTTTGTCTCATATTAATTTCCTTCTGGGTGAAGATATACTTCAAACTTTTGTGATCTGTGAACACTTCACAACGCTTTCCCAAAAGATAGTGTCTCCATGTTTTGATTGCATGGACAACAGAGGCTAACTCTAAATCATGAGTAAGATAGTTTACTTCATGAGTTTTGAGTTGTCTCGAGGCATAAGCCACAACTTTACCGTCTTGCATAAGTACTGCACCCAAACCTTGATGAGATGCATCACAATATACTTGGAAATATTTTTCCAAATCTGGCAGACACAAGACTGGTGCTGTCACAAGTCTCTTCTTTAATTCCTGAAAGCTGAGTTCACAACCTTCAGACCAAGCAAACTTCTTGTCTTTCTTTAGCAATTCAGTCATAGGCTTAGCGACCTTTGAGAAATTCTCAATGAACCTTCTGTAGTAACCCGCTAAGCCAAGGAAACTACGAACTTCCTTCACTGACTTGGGAGATTCCCATTCAGTCACAGCTGAAACTTTAGCAGGATCAACTGCTACACCATCCTTAGTCATAACATGACCAAGAAAACCAACTTCATCCAACCAGAACTCACACTTGTTGAATTTGGCATAAAGTTTATGCTCTCTTAATTTCTCAAGTATCAAACGCAAATGTCCTTCATGTTCTTCTTTGCTATTGGAGTAGACTAAGATGTCATCGATGAAAACGACAACAAATTTGTCAAGGAATTCCATGAACACCTTGTTCATCATATTCATGAAGTATGCTGGAGCATTTGTCAAACCAAAAGGCATTATGGTATACTCATACAACCCATACCTTGTAGTGAATGTTGTTTTTGGTATGTCTTGTTCTCTTATCTTGAGTTGAAAATAACCTGACCGGAGATCAATCTTTGAGAACACACAAGCTCCTTCTATCTGATCAAACAAGTCGTTGATTCTAGGCAAAGGGTATTTGTTCTTGATAGTTACCTCGTTGAGTGAACGGTAATCTATGCATAACCTTTGACTTCTATCTTTCTTCTCCACGAACAAAACTGGGGCTCCCCAAGATGAAGAACTTGGTTGAATAAATCCTTTCTGCAACTGTTCTCCAAGTTGCTTCTTGAGTTCTTTCAGTTCATCAACTGACATTTTATACGGTCTCTTTGCTATTGGTCCAGACCCTGGTACCAAATCTATAAGAAATTCCACATCTCTATCTGGTGGCATTCCCGGCAATTCTTCTGGAAACACATCTGGATACTCACTCACAATTGGCACACTGTCCATGCTAACCCCCTTAAGAGAATTTAGCTTAATTCCTTTAGATTCAAAGTTGGACTTGAATTTAATCCGCTTTCTTTCAGGGGTTGTGAGTGCAACAGTACGATTAGCACAATCCAGTACTCCTTCATACTTAGCCATCCAATCCATTCCCAATATTACGTCCAGTCCTTGGGAATCTAGGATTATCAGACTCACTGGAAATTTATGTTTTCCAAACTCTATTACTAGATCCTGGCATCCAAGACTTACTATCATATCTCCACCCGGAGAACTAACTTTTATTGGACACCCAATGTTTTCAGTTGGAAACCCATTTCTATCAACAAATGCTTTCAATATGAATGAATGCGATGCTCCAGTATCAAAAAGAACAAATGTTGGAATAGAATTGAGTCTAAACTTACCAGCAACAGCATCAGGCTCCTCATAGACCTCCTCCACACTGATGTGGTTCACCTGTCCCTTCTGAAAAGGGTTGGGCTTGTTAGGTCCTTCAACTTTCTTTTTGGGGCAGTCATTTGCATAATGCCCCATCTTCTTGCATTTGAAGCATTCAACCTGACTGATGTCTCTCTTAACAGGCTGACTTCCTGTAACATCCCTAAAATCATATTTCAAAGCTCATTCATATCATCCTTGCATCATTCATTCATTTAGGGTTTTTCTCAAAAATCATTCCAGAAACAGAAGTTTTGTGCTATGATTTCATGTGAGCAAAATTCAACTCAATTGGCCATCACCCTTTGAGACTTGAATGTTTAGGAACTTGTTTGCTTGCCTCCATTGTTGGAAAGTTTAGGTGTAGCAATTTAACCAAAGTTTTCAAACTTGGAATTAATTTCAAAACCTTTTTCAAAACATTTACAAACCAGAGTCAAAGTCTCTGTTTGTATTAAGCCCAAGCTTGACCAAGCCCTTGCAAGGTAACCACATGGTGATTTGACTGTTTTTGAAACCACAGAACCCTGCAAAAATCCCCAGATTTGTTTGAATTCAAAAAAAGATTTGAATTCATATCAAAATCATTCCAGAAAATAGAATTAGAAAAAGAAAAGAGTTAAACAAAGGAAAAGGCCGGCGCCAAATCTGGCCAAGGTGGATCAAGCCCAACTAGCCCACGGGTTTTCTTTTCCCTCTCTCACGCCGCTGGCACACCCGATCGGCAACCTGACCCCACCTACACTCGCACACTTCATCGACGAGCCCGCCATCGTCGACCTCGTCTTCCCCAAACCGCGCATGCGACCACGTCGCCGCTGCAGTCATGGCCGGTAATGGCGCGGCGTAATTGGGCATTAATCAGCGGGCGTTTCCTGTCGAGCCTCTGGCTATAAGATCCTATCTGCCTCGCGAGCATTTCCCCCCAAACACCTCGCTCACTTCGCCACCAGGCTGCCCTCAATCAACCCTACACCGCCGCAGACAGAGCCCACTCCGGCGATCAATTCCGGTGAGCCTCGTGTTCTCCTCTGCCTCTCACTCTTGCTATCTGATTCAGTGAGTCTTTGCGCACCTTCTGACCCCACTAGTTCATCCTGTACTGCCCCAGGTTGTCATTTCCGCTCGACACCGCAAGCCCCGACGACCACCTCGACTCCAGCGACCAAATTCCGTAAGTCCCGTGCGCCCCTTGCCTTTTCCTTCACACGAGCTTGTTCGCAGTTGCCTTGCGCATCTCCTAAACCCTATGGCTTGTGTTAGGGCGACGCGGAACCTCGACAACAACTCCGACAATGACCACCCGACGCCGTGCACAACTCCGACGAGCTCTCTCAGCCACATCCGAGCGCCCCTTCGCAAACTGACGCCACCTTGAGCTTCAGCAGCTTCTCGCGAGCCTGGTATGACCCTTCTCCCTCTCGAGGACGACCGGGAACGCAAGCGCTGCCGTAGACCGAGCGCTCCGCCGCTCGCTGACACCGCGCGCCGCCAGGACTTGGTTATTTGAACGAGCACCGTTATATCCAGATCCGAGCGCTAGGATAGATTCACTTAATCACGATACGCGATCTGGGCGTACGATCTGTTTAAATCCTACGGGCGCTGCCGATCTCAACCATGAGCGCCAATGCGGCAATCATCTGACGCGTGGCTAGGGTTAGAACTAAAAACAGATTTAAAATCAGATTTTGATCCAATTTTCAAATGCTTATAACTTTTGAATGCCACGTTAGAATTTTGCAAACTTTATACCGCTGGATTCAGTAAAACAAGACCTTTCTGCCTATCCAATGTGTTTAGCATATAGTAACCATTAGAATGACTTTATTTGTAGAAACTTGTTTAAAGCTAATTTGAGATTGGATTTAGTTTAGTATTTTGTTTTAGGGTTAAATAAGTTTAGTTGGCAAACTTGTGACTTGTTAAGTTTCTGTAATCATGCACTTGCTTGGTAGAGTTTTCAAAATCACCACTTAGTAAATTCATGCATGCATGCATTCATATTATTTTTGATTGTATATGAATTGTGTGTAAATGTGTGCTACAATTTTGTGTGTAGATTTTGCTAGTGATTGTGACTGTGAAGAGTGCTACTCTCCCCATTACCAAGGCAAGTGATGCTTCATATCTTTTGTCCTATTATTTTCACTATGCATTAGTGTTATTTTCTAAGTAGGACTTGCATGGAATTTTTGCTAAGTATAGACCTTGTTGTGGGAAAACCTAGTAGATGAAGCCTTAGTAAAAATTTCCTAAGTTAAGATTCCTACTACCTTCATGCTTAGCTTAGCTAATAGAAAACAAGGGTGGATTATATATTCATGCTATGGAAAAATTTCTAAGTCTGTGGACTTATGTTTTGTTTAATAAAACAACTAAGTGAATGAATCACCTGGGTGGAATGGAAGGAATGGTTTGTGTTGAGTGGTTCACAAGGCCATGGACTTGGCTTGTGTATCTCACTTGTGGATGGCCACCCAGGAACAAAGAGATTTGAGATGTCAAATGTTGAGAAGCTTCAAGTGCAACCACTTGGCAATATGGGCTCTGCCATGATCATATAGGTTGCTAGAACTTAGTCTCTTGGACAGTTGGTGGTAGAGGGAATGATAGGTTGGAACGCGTCCATTTGACTAAGGAAAGGCTTCTGAAAGATCTTGTCTTGGGAAACCAAGTCTTGTGGGGAAAGTGCACCACCTCTGCAGAGTGTAAAATCTAAGTACTTAGCCATGTCCCTGGTAAAGGACAATTTGAGCATCAAGACATGGAAGCTTTCAAGAATCTCATCACTCCAATTTCTAAATAAAACTTATGGGTGAACAAGGGTTAAAAGGATCTTCAGTCTTTGATTGGTAGATGCCCTGAGTGGATCTTCAGTCTTTGATTGGTAGATGCCTTGGGTGATTTGTGCCAAACAAAAACTTAGTGTTTTCAAATGATAAGGAAAAAAATCTATTTTGAGCAATGCAAGCCTAAGCTCCACCTAGCCAAATGCATATAGTTGTATAGTCCACTTAAAATATACTAAGGTATCACTTGCCAATACTATTCCAAAGTATTGACCCTCTGTGGCTGTAACTTGTAATGTTGCAGGTTACTCCGATGATGAATAGGAGTCATGAGTCTACACTCAACATGCTTGCCTGTGGCACATGAAGATGAAGACTTATGTTTATTTACTTATTCCATAAACTCTTGTATTAGGCCTTTGGCCCTGAGTTGTAAAAGACTATGTTTTATCTCTGGAATGACTGTAATAAACGACCTTTGTATCTGTGTACTTCATCTTAAACTGTGGATGCTAGCATTGATCCAGGGACTAGCATTGCAATCACAGGGATCCTTTCCTTTACAAAGGAGGGATCTTACAGATGGTATCAGAGCACTGTGTTGCCTGTAGGATTATGACCCTAGGATTGGAAACCACTAAGGAAAATTTTAACTACTTCTACACTTGTCTATTCTTCTCGTAAACTTTTCTAATCTTCTCATTCTCATCTCTATTTGTAGATGAACTCCATCAACGAAGCCGTGAAGAAAGGACCACTCATGACCATGACCTTGGAGTGTGAGACTGAGTTTCCCAAGATTCTCAAGGACCTCATGGAGACCATGGAAATACATGGAGCAGCTGTGTACAAGGGCTTTCCAGTGATGGAGGAAGGAGTGGAGTATTGGTGGGTGCAACTTCACTTGTACAAAAACAAGGAAGACAACCACAAAGAAAGAGGCTTCTGCATGTACACCAACACTTTTATGCACACCACATTCTTTGAGTCAGCAAAAGAAGCAGCTTGGAAGACTATCAAAGAACTAAGTGCTAGAGTCAAGTGCAGGATGCTCAACCTCCAAAAAGACTTAGAGAAAGAGAAGGAACATACCCAAGAGTTGGAAGTCACCAACCAAACCTTAAGGGGAGATATTATAGACTTAGTGATAGAAGCATGTGAACAAGATAGGCTGATTGCCTCTAGGAACATTGTGTTAGCCACCGAGATCCGATTGAGATAGGTTTGTAAGCGCACTTCGTTAGTTGGACCACCACCTATCACCTTATTTTCCAAATGATACCTTAAATAAGTTTGAACCTTGGTTGATGTAATGGATTCATGTATGCATGACTTGTGTGATTTTTTTTTGTGTTCCATGGATATGTATGAATGTTTGTCTTGTTTATTTTAATTGTGTTGTTCTAACTTTTTCAATCTTATAAATAGATGCCTATTGCCATCAGCACTGTAGAGGAGTTCGTGTTACCGTTTTGGTCCTCGTATCGTAGAGCTTACTACCTTGCTCGATCTCCCTCTTCCCACCATTACGGTGCACCCACTCACCAAGTTTGAGAGGAAGGACCTGCAGGGCTTCAAGGTGAACCAGCCGGGGCCTTGACGAGCCTACTACGGAGGCCATCGTCTTCAAGCTTATGCACGATGTGAGGAGAGAGGCATGGAGGTTGTCATGCGAGGACTGATAGACGATTTGTTAGGCCGTCACTCTCGGCAGGTTAGAGGCACTCACTTCCACGCCTTCGGAAGGCGTGATGATGACGGAGAGTCCATCGACTTTGAGGACGACTCGAGGGCCACAAGCCGAGCCGATACGCTGTACCTCCAGGACTTAGAGACTCTTATTAGGCACGTGGATCTTGGGGACCAACGTCATGCTTAGCAATGACGAGCTCCAGGTGCAGCTTCGCGAGAAGGACAAGCTCTTCGCGCAGCAGGACGAGGTAGTCAAGGAGATGGAGGCGAAGTTCGAGACCCAAGACCGTAAGTTCAAGAGTCAAGAGAAACGTGTCCAGGATAGGAACAAGAGGATTCGGGACATGACCGAGGAACTGCAGTCCAAGGACTTCGAGTTAGAGCAGCAGCAGACAGTGATTGAGAGGCTTCGTTCCTAGAAGAGGGCTCTCAAGGCCAAGATCGACTCCCTGACCACTACCATCGAGGAGAACAAGACGGCAATGGAGAACGCAGGTCTTACCTTTGTCGAGGAGGAGATTGATGCTGACGAGTAGACTTGACTACTCAGTTATCTTTATTTACCGTACTTGTTATTTGTGATCTTATCATTGGACCATCCGACATGTGGATGGCTTGCCACTTGTGTGTTTTTACTTTGCGACTTTTGTTATCTTGTTGTTGAGCTTTTATCCTTGTGTTGCATGCTTTGTGTTTGCTTGTGTGATGTATTGTGCATGAATCATGTAAGGGTATCTCATTCTTATCTCTATACGAATAAACCACAGATGCCTCCCCGTCGCGCAAACCCCAACAACATTACTCCAGAAATGCAGTAGATGATGAATGCGCAGACACAGCTTATGCAAATGATGACGACATTCATCCAAAACCAGAACAACAACAACCCCAATAACAACAACAATAAGAACAACAACAACAACAACAACAACAACCCTCCAGGTTTTGATATGCTCACCAGATTTCTGCGTCTGAGGCCAGCTAAGTTTTCAGGAACGACTGATCCCATGGTGGCCAATGATTGGCTACGTTCTGTGAACAAAGACTTAGTGACCATGGGCTGCACGGATGCTGAAAAAGTCAGGTTCGCGGCACATCTGTTGGAAGGACCAGCCGCCGCATGCTGGGACAACTTCCAGATCACCACTCCTATTGATGAGGTGACTTGGGCTATCTTTGAAGATGGTTTTCGCACTACTCATATCTCACCAGGAATGATGAGCCTGAAAAAGAAGGAGTTTCACAACCTGAAGCAGCGCCACCACAGCGTGGCTGAATATATTGAAGAGTTCAACAATCTGGCGCGCTATGCACCGGATGAGGTTGACACAGATGCCAAAAGGAAGGAAAAGTTTCTGGAAGGCTTGAATGATGAGCTGAATCTGCAGCTGTCTGTGGCATATGTTCCAACTTATCGATTCATGTCACGACAAGGCTGTTATTGTGGAGAATAAAATGAAGCAAGTCGAGAGTAGAAAGAGGAAACACTCCGACAAGCACAACTCGGGATCGTCTCATAAACGATCTCACTATGATGATAGTGTCACCAGATCCCACAAGCATGGGAAATTTAACAAGCACCACAACCACAACCGTCATGACAACAAGCATCATCGCAGTCATGACAATGATAAGTACAAGAATCACAAGAGTGGACATAAGAGCCACCACAGTGGAAGTGGAAGTAGAAACCAACCTAAAACGGACATCAGTCAGGTCGAATGCTACAAATGCAAGAAGATGGGGCATTATGCTAATGAGTGCCCTGAAAAGAAAGTTGAGCCTAATCCTTTTCAGAAAGGACAGGTTAACCACATCAATGTGGAGGAGGTCTATGAAGAGCCGGATGCTGTTGCTGGTAAGTTCAGACTCAATTCCATCTCAGCATTTGTACTCTTTGACACTGGTGCATCTCATTCATTCATATCAAAAGCATTTGTCGAAAGAAATGAACTACCGGTAGAAACCATTGGGTGTCCTATAAGAGTAAGTTCTCCTGGTGGAGAAATGATAGTAAACTCAGGATGTCATGACTTAGTCATAGAGATCGGAAAACATAAGTTTCCAGTGAACCTAATAATCCTAAATTCCCAAGGATTGGATGTGATTTTGGGAATGGATTGGATGGCTAAGTATGAGGGAGTACTAGATTGTGCCAATCGTACAGTTGCACTTACAACCCCTGAAGGTAAGAGGATAAAAGTCAAGTCCAATTTTAAATCTAAAGGAAGTAAGCTGAATTCTCTTAAGGGGGTTAGCATGGACACTGTGCCAATTGTGTGTGAATATCCGGATGTGTTTCCGGAAGAGTTACCGGGAATGCCACCAGATAGAGATGTAGAGTTTATAATAGATTTGGTACCAGGTTCTGGACCAAGAGCAAAGAGGCCTTATAAAATGTCAGTTGACGAACTTAAGGAACTCAAGAAACAGCTTGGAGAACAATTGCGAAAGGATTCATCCACCAAGTTCTTCATCTTGGGGAGCTCCAGTTTTGTTCAGAAGAGAGACATAACTCAAAGATTATGCATAGATTACCGTTCTCTCAACGAGGTAACCATCAAGAACAAATATCCTTTGCCAAGAATAAATGACTTGTTTGATCAGCTAGAAGGAGCATGTGTATTCTCGAAGATTGATCTTCGGTCAGGCTATTTTCAACTCAAGATAAGAGAGCAAGACATACCTAAAACAGCATTCACCACAAGGTATGGATTGTATGAGTACACTGTGATGCCTTTTGGATTAACCAACGCTCCAGCATACTTCATGAATATGATGAACAAAGTGTTCATGGAATTTCTCGACAAGTTCGTTGTCGTTTTCATCGATGACATCTTAGTCTACTCCAAGAGCAAGGAAGAGCATGAAAGACATCTACGCTTGATACTTGAGAAACTAAGGGAACATAAGCTTTATGCCAAATTCAGCAAGTGTGAATTTTGATTAGAGGAAGTTGGATTTCTTGGTCACGTTATGACAAAGGATGGTGTGGCAGTTGATCCTGCTAAAGTTTCGGCTGTGACAGAATGGGAATCTCCTAAGAGCGTAAAAGAGGTTCGTAGTTTCCTTGGTTTAGCAGGATACTACAGAAGATTCATTGAAAAATTTTCAAAGGTTGCTAAACCAATGACAGAATTGTTAAAGAAAGATAAGAAATTTGCTTGGTCTGAAGGTTGTGAACTCAGCTTTCAAGAATTAAAGAAGAGGCTTGTGTCGCCAGGTTTACCAGATTTGGAAAAGGATTTCCAAGTGTATTGTGATGCTTCTCACCAAGGATTAGGTGCCGTACTTATGCAAGGCGGAAAAGTTGTGGCTTATGCCTCGAGACAACTCAAAACTCATGAAGTAAATTATCCTACTCATGATTTAGAGTTGGCCGCTGTTGTCCATGCACTCAAAACATGGAGACATTACCTTTTGGGAAAACGTTGTGAAGTATTCACCGACCATAAGAGTTTGAAGTATATCTTCACCCAGAAGGAAATCAATATGAGACAAAGGAGATGGCTAGAACTTATCAAGGATTACGACTTGAGTTTGCAATACCACCCCGGTAAAGCAAATGTAGTAGCAGATGCTCTAAGTCGTAAGGCGTTTGTAAATGGCCTTACCAAAGGTGAATTGCCAGATGACTTGTGTAAGCAATTCAAGGAACTCAGGTTGGAAATTGTGCCAGAAGGACATCTTATGTCTTTGGATGTTCAACCCACTCTGTTGGATAAAATTAAAGAAGCCCAAAAGACGGATAAAGAAATCGAAGAGATTAAGGAAAGGATTAGCCAAGGGAAAGCTAAAAGTTTCCATATAGACGAACAAGGTACTTTATGGCACGGGAAACGTATTTGTGTTCCACAAGATCCGGAATTGCGGAAACTGATTCTACAAGAAGCCCATAACTCTCCATATTCTATTCACCCGGGAAACACCAAAATGTACATGGATATGAAAGAAAGATTTTGGTGGAATAACCTCAAAAGGGACATCGCCGAACACATTGCTTTGTGTGACGTGTGTAGTAGAGTGAAAGCGGAGCATCAGAAACCAGCAGGATTGCTTCAACCAATGCCTATTCCTGAATGGAAGTGGGAAAATATTGGTATGGATTTCATTACCGGATTACCAAGAACCAGGTCAGGGTATGATTCCATATGGGTAGTAGTGGATCGCCTAACTAAAGTGGCTCATTTTATACCCGTAAAGACAACTTATACCAGTGCAAAGTTAGCCAGAATTTACATGAGCAGAATTGTATGCCTTCACGGTGTGCCTAAGAGTATTGTGTCTGATAGAGGAACTCAGTTCACATCTCACTTTTGGAGACAGCTTCATGAATCTTTAGGAACGAGGTTTGAATTAGGCACTGCTTTTCATCCTCAAACTGATGGACAAACAGAAAGGACTAATCAAATTCTTGAAGACATGTTGAGGGCATGTGCCCTATACTATGGAGCAAGTTGGGATGAAAGTCTGCCTTATGCAGAGTTCTCTTACAACAACAGTTATCAATCTAGTATCGGGATGGCACCATTTGAGTTTCTCTACGGAAGGAAGTGTACCACCCCATTGCTATGGAATGGTGTGGGAGAAAGAAGTTTGTTTGGACCAGATCTTATCAAAGACGCCGAAGAAAAGGTCAAATTGGTTATGGACAGGTTGAAGATAGCACAGTCGCGACAGAAAAGCTACGCAGATTCTAAGCATAGAGAAGTCACCTACGAAGTTGGGGATAGAGCTTATCTTAGAGTATCACCACTTCGTGGAGTGAAAAGATTTGGAGTCAAAGGAAAGTTGGCACCAAGATATGTTGGACCATTCAACATTCTAAGTCGCAAGGGAGAAGCTGCATATGAAATCGAATCGCCAAAGATCTTTATCAGTGATCCATAATGTTTTTCATGTGAGTCAGCTCAAGAAATGTCACCCAGAAATGGAAGAATCTTCTTTGAAGGATACCATATCTTTGGAAGAAGTTCAACTAGAAAGTGATCTCACCTATGAAGAAAAGCCTGTCAAGATTCTTGAGACCGCAGAAAGAGTCACAAGGACAAAAACTATCAAGTTTTGCAAAGTGCAATGGAATCATCATTCCGAAGAGGAAGCAACATGGGAAAGAGAAGATGATCTTCGGAAAGACCACCCTCACCTATTTGCTAGCCAATCCGAATCACGAGGGCGAGATTCATCTTAAGGGGGTTAGATTTGTAACATCCCTAAAATCATATTTCAAAGCTCATTCATATCATCCTTGCATCATTCATTCATTTAGGGTTTTTCTCAAAAATCATTCCAGAAACAGAAGTTTTGTGCTATGATTTCATGTGAGCAAAATTCAACTCAATTGGCCATCACCCTTTGAGACTTGAATGTTTAGGAACTTGTTTGCTTGCCTCCATTGTTGGAAAGTTTAGGTGTAGCAATTTAACCAAAGTTTTCAAACTTGGAATTAATTTCAAAACCTTTTTCAAAACATTTACAAACCAGAGTCAAAGTCTCTGTTTGTATTAAGCCCAAGCTTGACCAAGCCCTTGCAAGGTAACCACATGGTGATTTGACTGTTTTTGAAACCACAGAACCCTGCAAAAATCCCCAGATTTGTTTGAATTCAAAAAAAGATTTGAATTCATATCAAAATCATTCCAGAAAATAGAATTAGAAAAAGAAAAGAGTTAAACAAAGGAAAAAGGCCGAGCGCCCGAAATCTGGCCCAGCAGTGAATCAAGCCCAACTAGCCCACCCGGGGTTTTCTTTTCCCTCTCTCACGCGCGAGCGCACACACCCAGTCGCTGACAGCCAGACCCCACCTACACCTCGCACACTTCACTGACGAGCGGGCCCGCCCACGTCGACCTCGTCTTCCCCAAACCGCGCCTGCTACCACGTCGCCGCTGCAGTCATGGCCGGTAATGGCGCGGCGTAATTGGGCATTAATCAGCGGGCGTTTCCTATCGAGCCTCTGGCTATAAGATCCTCTCTGCCTCGCGAGCATTTCCCCCCAAACACCTCGCTCACTCCGCCACCAGGCTGCCCTCAATCAACTCCACACCGCCGCAGACAGAGCCCACTCCAGCGATCAATTCCGGTGAGCCTCGTGTTCCCCTCTGCCTCTCACTCTTGCTATCTGATTCAGTGAGTCTTTGCGCACCTTCTGACCCCACTAGTTCATTCTGTACTGCCCCAGGTCGTCGTTTCCGCTCGACACCGCAAGCCCCGACGACCACCTCGACTCCGGCGACCAAATTCCGTAAGTCCCGTGCGCCCCTTGCCTTTTCCTTCACACGAGCTTGTTCGCAGTTGCCTTGTGCATCTCCTAAACCCTCTGGCTTGTGTTAGGGCGACGCGGAACCTCGGCAACGACTCTGACAACGACCATCCGACGCCGTGCACAACTCCGACGAGCTCTCTCAGCCACATCCGAGCGCCCCTTCGCAAACTGACGCCACCTTGAGCTTCAGCAGCTTCTTGCGAGCCCGGTATGACCCTTCTCCCTCTCGCGGACGACCGGGAATGCAAGCGCTGCCGTAGACCGAGCGCTCCGCCGCTCGCTGACACCACGCGCCGCCAGGACTTGGTTATTTGAACGAGCACCGTTAGATCCAGATCCGAGCGCTAGGATAGATTCACTTAACTGCGAAGCGGTACGCGATCTGGAGCGTACGATCTGTTTAAATCCTGCGGCTGCCAAGCGAATCAACGAAGCGGCAGCTATAATCACTAATAACAGCGCGGCTAGGGCTGCCAAGCAGTCCAATCAACGGCGCCTGGCGCGACCAATCACGGTGCGAGCGCGAGTTAGAACTAAAAACAGATTTAAAATCAGATTTTGATCCAATTTTCAAATGCTTATAACTTTTGAATGCCACGTTAGAATTTTGCAAACTTTATACCGTTGGATTCAGTAAAACAAGACCTTTCTGCCTATCCAATGTGTTTAGCATATAGTAACCATTAGAATGACTTTATTTGTAGAAACTTGTTTAAAGCTAATTTGAGATTGGATTTAGTTTAGTATTTTGTTTTAGGGTTAAATAAGTTTAGTTGGCAAACTTGTGACTTGTTAAGTTTCTGTAATCATGCACTTGCTTGGTAGAGTTTTCAAAATCACCACTTAGTAAATTCATGCATGCATGCATTCATATTATTTTTGATTGTATATGAATTGTGTGTAAATGTGTGCTACAATTTTGTGTGTAGATTTTGCTAGTGATTGTGACTGTGAAGAGTGCTACTCTCCCCATTACCAAGGCAAGTGATGCTTCATATCTTTTGTCCTATTATTTTCACTATGCATTAGTGTTATTTTCTAAGTAGGACTTGCATGGAATTTTTGCTAAGTATAGACCTTGCTGTGGGAAAACCTAGTAGATGAAGCCTTAGTAAAAATTTCCTAAGTTAAGATTCCTACTACCTTCATGCTTAGCTTAGCTAATAGAAAACAAGGGTGGATTATATATTCATGCTATGGAAAAATTTCTAAGTCTGTGGACTTATGTTTTGTTTAATAAAACAACTAAGTGAATGAATCACCTAGGTGGAATGGAAGGAATGGTTTGTGTTGAGTGGTTCCCAAGGCCATGGACTTGGCTTGTGTATCTCACTTGTGGATGGCCACCCAGGAACAAAGAGATTTGAGATGTCAAATGTTGAGAAGCTTCAAGTGCAACCACTTGGCAATATGGGCTCTGCCATGATCATATAGGTTGCTAGAACTTAGTCTCTTGGACAGTTGGTGGTAGAGGGAATGATAGGTTGGAACGCGTCCATTTGACTAAGGAAAGGCTTCTGAAAGATCTTGTCTTGGGAAACCAAGTCTTGTGGGGAAAGTGCACCACCTCTGCAGAGTGTAAAATCTAAGTACTTAGCCATGTCCCTGGTAAAGGACAATTTGAGCATCAAGACATGGAAGCTTTCAAGAATCTCATCACTCCAATTTCTAAATAAAACTTGTGGGTGAACAAGGGTTAAAAGGATCTTCAGTCTTTGATTGGTAGATGCCCTGAGTGGATCTTCAGTCTTTGATTGGTAGATGCCTTGGGTGATTTGTGCCAAACAAAAACTTAGTGTTTTCAAATGATAAGGAAAAAAAATCTATTTTGAGCAATGCAAGCCTAAGCTCCACCTAGCCAAATGCATATAGTTGTATAGTCCACTTAAAATATACTAAGGTATCCCTTGCCAATACTATTCCAAAGTATTGACCCTCTGTGGCTGTAACTTGTAATGTTGCAGGTTACTCCGATGATGAATAGGAGTCATGAGTCTACACTCAACATGCTTGCCTGTGGCACATGAAGATGAAGACTTATGTTTATTTACTTATTCCATAAACTCTTGTATTAGGCCTTTGGCCCTGAGTTGTAAAAGACTATGTTTTATCTCTGGAATGACTGTAATAAACGACCTTTGTATCTGTGTACTTCATCTTAAACTGTGGATGCTAGCATTGATCCAGGGACTAGCATTGCAATCACAGGGATCCTTTCCTTTACAAAGGAGGGATCTTACACTTCCACTTCCACTTCCATTACCACTGTGGTGGCTCTTATGTCCACTCTTGTGGTTCTTGTACTTGTCATTGTCATGACTACGGTGATGCTTGTTATCATGACGGTTGTGGTTGTGGTGCTTGTTGAATCTCCCATGCTTGTGGGATCCTGAGCTTCCACTGTCATCATAATGAGATCGTTTGTGAGACGATCCCGAGCTGTGCTTGTCGGAGTGCTTTCTCTTTGTACTCTCAACTTGCTTCATTTTGTTCTCCAAAATAGCAGCCTTGTCACAGAGCGACTGATAAGTGGGAACATAAGCCACAGCCAATTGCAGATTCAGTTCATCATTCAAGCCTTCAAGAAATTTTTTCTTTCTCTTGGCATCAGTGTCAACTTCATCCGGTGCATAACGCGCCAGATTGTTGAACTCCTCAATATATTCAGCCACGCTGCGGTGGCGCTGCTTCAGATTGTGGAACTCTTTATTTTTCAGACTCATCACTCCTGATGAGATATGAGCGATCTGAAAAGCCATCCTCAAAGATAGCCCATGTCACTTCATCTATGGGAGTGGTGATCTGGAAGTTGTCCCACCAAGTGGCGGCTGGTCCTTCCAGCAGATGTGCTGCAAATCTGACCTTTTCAGCATCCGTACAACCCACGGTTACCAAGTCCTTGTTCACAGAACATAGCCAATCATTGGCCACCATGGGATCAGTCGTCCCCGAGAACTTCGCTGGCCTCAATCTCAAGAACCTCGTGAGCATATCAAAACCCGGTGGGTTGTTGTTATTGTTGTTGTTGTTTTGGTTCTGGATGAACGTCGTCATCATCTGCATTAGCTGAGTTTGAGCGGTCATCATTTGTTGCATTTCTGGAGTGATGTTGTTGTTGTTGTTGGGGTTGGGGTTTGCACCCCGCGGAGGCATCTGTGGTTTGTTCAAATAGAGATAAGAATGAGATACCCATAGATGCTTTCATGCACATTACATCACATAAGCAAACACAAGAATGCAACACAAAGATAAAAGTTCAACAACAAGATAACAAGTTCACAAAGTAAAACACACAAGTAGCAAGCCATCCACATGTCGGATGGTCCAATAACAAGTTCTCAAATAACAAGTACGATAATAAAAGATAAGCGAGTAGTCAAATCTACTCCTCGGCATCAATCTCCTCCTTGACAAAGGTAAGACCTGCGTTCTCCATCGCGGTCTTGTTCTCCTCGATGCTAGTGGTCAAGGTCTCTATCTTCGCCTTGAGAGCCCTCTTCTGGGAACAAAGCCTCTCAATCACCGTCTGATGCTGCTCTAGCTCGAAGTCCTTGGACTGCAGTTCTTCAGTCATGTCCCGGATCTTCTTGTTCCTATCCTGGACACGCTTCTCCTGACTCTTGAACTTCCTGTCCTGGGTCTCGAACTTCGCCTCCATTTCCTTGACTATCTCGTCTTGCTGCGCGAAGAGCTTGTCCTTCTCGCTGCTGCACTGAGCTCGTCATTGCTGAGCATGACATTGGTCCTGTCAGTGTCCACGTGCCTAATGAGAGACTCTAAGTCCTGGAGGTACAGGCGTATCGGCTCTGCTGCATCCCTCGAATCGTCCTCGAAGTCGATGGACTCTCCATCCTCATCACGTCTTCCAAAGACGTGGAAGTGGGTACCTCTAACCTGTCGGGAGTGTCTCCCTAGCAGACGTCCTATCAGATCCTGCATAACTACCTCAATGCCTCTCTCCCTGTCATCGTGCATGAGCTTTAAGACGATGGCCTCTGTAGTAGGCTCTGGCTGGCGTCCGGGCTGGTTGACCTTGAAGCCCCAAAGGTCCTTCCTCTCAAACTTGGTGAGGGGATGCACCATGATGGTGGGAAGAGGGAGATTGAGCAACGTGGTAAGCTCAACGATACGAGGACCAAAGCGGGTAACCTGGAACTCCTCAATAGTGCTGATGGTAATAGGCATCTATTTATAAGATAGAAAAGTTAGAACAACACAATTCAAGATAAAACAAAAGACTAAACATCACATACATATCCTTGGAAAGCAAAACACACAAGTCATGCATACATGAAACCATTACATCAACCAAGGTTCAATCTTATTTTAAAGCAACATTTTGGAAAATAAGGTGATAGGTGGTGGTCCAACTAACGAAGTACGTTTACAATCCTATCTCACTGGATCTGTTGGCTAACACAATGTTTCTAGAAGCAATCAGCCTATCTTGCTCACATGATTCCATCACTAAGTCTATAATGTCTCCTCTTAAGGTTTGGTTGGTAGCTTCTAACTCTTGGGTATGTTCCTTCTCTTTCCTTAGATCATTTTGGAGGTTGAGCATTCTGCACTTGACTCTATCACCAAGTTCTTTGATGGTCTTCCAAGCTGCATCCCTTGCTGATTCAAAGAATGTAGGGTGCACCACTGAATTGGTGAACATGCAGAATCCTTTTTCCTGATGGTTGTCTTCCTTGTTTTTATACAAGTGAAGTTGCACCAAAGATTCCACTCCTTCATCCATCACTGGAAAACCTTTGTACACAGCTGCACCTTGTATCTCTAATGCAACCATGAGGTCCTTGAGAGCCTTGGGGAATTCTGTCTCACACTCCAAAGTCATTGTCATGAGTGGTCCTTTCCTCACGGCTTCGTTGATGGAGTTCATCTACAAATAGAGATGAGAGAGAAGATTAGAAAAGTTTACGAGAACAATAGACAAGTGTAGAAGTGGCTGAAATTTTTTCCTTAGTGGTTTCCAATCCTAGGGTCATAATCCTACAGGCAACACAGTGCTCTGATACCATCTGTAAGATCCCTCCTTTGTAAAGGAAAAAAGGATCCCTGTGATTGCAATGCTAGTCCCTGGATCATTGCTAGCATCCACAGTTTAAGATGAAGTACACAGATACAAAGGTCATTTATTACATCCATTCCAGAGATAAACATAGTCTTTACAACTCAAGGCCATAGGCCTAATACAAGAGTTTGAATAAGTAAATAAATGTAAGTCTTCATCTTCATGTGCCACAGGCAAACATGTTGAGTGTAGACTCATGACACCTAATCCTCAAAAGAGTAACCTGCAACATCACAAGTTACAGCCACAGTGGGTCAATACTTTGGAATAGTATTGGCAAGTGATACCTTAGTATATTTTAAGTGGTCTAGATACTATATGCAAATTTGGCTAAGGGTAGCTTGGCTTGCTTTGCTCAAAATAGGTTTTGCCTATTAGTTGAAATCACTAAGTTTTTCTTTGTCAAAACTTTACCCAAGGAACCATCAATAGACATTGAGGTCCTTCACCCTTGTTCACCCACAAGTTTTTACTTAGAAGTTGGAATGATGAGATTCTTGATAGCTTCCATGCCTTGATGCTCAAGTTGTCCATTGCCATGGACTTGGCTAAGTACTTAGATTTTCTATCTGCAGAGGTTGTGCACTTTCCCCACCAGACTTGGTTTCCCAACACAGGACCTTTCAGAGGCCTTTCCTTAGACCAAATGGACGCGCTCCAACCTATCATTCCCTCTACCACCAACTGTCCAAATGGCTAAGTTCTAGCAACTTATGTGGTCCAGGCAGAGCCCATATTGCCAAGTGGATGCACTAGAAGCTTCTCAGCACTTGGCCTCTAAAATCTCTTTGTCCCTGGGTGGCTAACCACAAGTGAGATACACAAGGTAAACCATAGCCATGGGCCTTGTGTAACCACTCAACCAAAAACCACCAATCAAGTCCCTTTCCACCCAGGTGATTCATTGACTTAGTTGTTTTATTAAGAAAAACATAAGTCCAAAGACTTAGAAATATTTTCATCATAGCATGTATATTTCACCAACCCTTGTTTGCTACTATCTAGGCTAAGCATGGCATAGATAGTAACTTAACTTAGAAATTTCCTAGCAATTCTACAACTACTTAGGATTTCCCAACATAGCATATAGGCAAAATATTAACATGCAAGACTTAGCAAAATATTTCTAGTGCTTAGTATAAAATATAGGGATAGAAATAATCATGAAGTACCACTTGCCTTGGTAGTTGGGAGAGTAGCACTCTTCACAATCACAATCACTAGCACCAAAATCTACACATAGAATATAGCCACAATCACATACAAGATATAATCAACCAAAAATATATATGCATGCATGCAAGATGCTAAGTGATGATTTTTAAAACTCAACTAAGCAAGTGCAAGGTACTGATTCACTAACAAGATAAAAATCTTGCCAAACAACCAATATTTATACCCTAAAACTTTTCCTAAATAATTCAAACACTCAAATTAGTCCTAAACAAGTTTCTGCAAATTAATACTTTTTAACAGAAGCTAAACACTAAACACATTGCATAAACAGAAAGGGCTTGCTCTCCTGATTCCAACGGTATAAAATTTGCCAAAATCTAACGTGGGAATCAAAAGTTACAAACAAAACAAATTTGAACTAAAATCTGATTCAAAATCTGTTTTAAATCTAACTCACTGCCACGCGGCGCTATCCTATTGGCGCGTACCGATTCGCACGGATCGGCCGACGCAGATCGTTGGATTTAAGTGATCGCGTACGGCTTAGATCTAACGTACCGTTTCGTTAAGTGATTCTATCGCACGCGTTGGATCTAGATCCAACGGCTCTTGATCAAACGACCAAGGTCTGGCGGCGCGCAGCGACGGAGAGCAGCGGAGCGCTCTGCCAGTGGCGGTGCCGGCGTTCTTGGTCGCCCGGGGAGGGGAGAAGATGCTCACCAGAATCACCGTGTCGAGGTGAAGCTCAACGTGTCTCCGATTGGCGAAGGGGCGCTCGGAGTCGTCGGGGATTCCTCGCCGAAGTCTGCGAACGCGTCGGGTACGGCTACTGGTCGACGTTGGCGAGGTTCTGCGTCGCGCTAAGGCAAAAGGAGGGCACCGTTAGATGCGCAAGACGATGGGGATCCTAGGCGTATCAACTAGAGGGCAAGGGGCGGCTGGTACTTACGGGGAGAGGTCGCCGGAGTTCGTGCAAAGAGCGGCGGCGCTCAGTCGTTGTCGCTGCCGAGGCTACAGGCCATGCGCGAGCAAATGAAAGATGTCAGTAGATGCGCACGGAGCTGTAGAGCATGTCAGTATGAACCATGGACAGAGGGGGACATGGTGCTCACCGGAATTCATCGGCGAGGTCGTCGGAACAGCGGCAGTGTCTGGCGAGTTGCGAGCAGCCTGGTGGCGTGGAGAGGAAATTGGGTGAGGGGAAATGGCCGCGAGAGGGAGGGGCTTAAGTAGGTAGGAGCTCGACAAGAAACGCCTAGTGAATCAATGCCAATTACGCCACGGAATCAACGCAGCGACGGCCAGCGGCGGTGTTCGTGCGCGGAATCTGGGGGAAGACTATGACGACGTGGACAGGGCCCGCTTGTCAGCGAAATCAACAGAGAGGGAGTGGGGTCTGAGTGTCAGTGACTCCGTGGGTGTGTCTGCGCGTGCGAGAGAGAGAGAGGGGACCCGGGTGGGCTAGTTGGGCTGGTTTCGTTGTTGGGCCAGATTAGTAGTGCCGGCCCTTTTCCTTTTCTTTATCCCTTTTCTTTTTCTAATTTGATTTTCTAGAATGATTTTCAAATGAATTCAAACTCTATTTGAATTCAAATCTTTTCAGGATTTTTGCAGTGTGCAACAGTCACAATTCTAGGCATAAAACCATGTGGTCACTTTGAATTGGCTTGGTCATTTTTGGAAAGACAAAATAACAGTGACATAGCACTTGGTTTGCAAATGTTTGAAAGTGGTTTTGAAACCATTTTTATTTTGTATAATTTTGTTCTAACTCCACACTCAATCCAATCAACAAGGGAAACAAACAAACTTGGTTTTAAAACACTTAAGCTCTCAAATGGGGATGGTCATTTGATTTAAGTTTGCTCACATAAAATGATAGCACTATGTGCTTCTGTTTTCTTGAAATTGGTTTGAAATTGATCTCAAAACTATATGCATGCATGAATGATATGCAATCTTTGAAATCATGAATTTAGGGATGTTACATTTCCTGATCAGGAACATAGAGATGTTATTAACAACAGGGTCATATCATTAGGAGAATGATGTGATGGACATACTCCTATAGTTAAGCGTAGCATAAAGATCAAGTCATTTAATATAGTTCATTTGTTATAAGCTTTCTGATACATAGTAACCTATTTCCTTCGACCATGAGATCATGTTAATCACCATCACCAGAAGGATGCTTTGATGACATCAAACACCACACCGTAACTAGGTGGCTATAAAGGTGGCATTGAGTGTTCGAAAAGTATGTGTTGAGGCACATGGATCAAGAGTGGGATTTGTCCATCCATATGACGGATAGATATACTCTAGGACCTCTCGGTGGAATGTCATCCAATTAGCTTGCAAGCATGTGACTGTCTCACAAGGGATCACATACCACGGGAACGAGAAAAGAGTACTTATCGGTAACGAGGTTGAACTAGGTATGCAGAGATACCGACGATCAAAACCTCGAATAAGTAAACTATCGTGAGACAAAGGGAAATTGGTATCGTATGTAAGTGGTTCATTCGATTGCAAAGTAATCATAGAAATATGTGGGAGCCATATGAATTTCTAGATTCCTCTATTGGTTATTGATCGGAGAAGTGTCTCGATCATGTCCGCATAATTCACGAACCATAGGGAGACACACTTAAGGATTCGATGTTGTTGAGTAGTTATGGAATGATGAGTAAGAGACCGAATGTTGTTTGGAGTCTCGGATGGGATCCGGGATATCACGAGGAGATCCAGAATGGTCCGGAGAATAAGATTCATATAAGGAAAGTCCAGTTTCAGAGTTCGAGAATGATTCCGGTGCTTTCACCAGGAATGTTCTAGAAGGGTCCGGAAGGTCCGGCACTCCGGAGGGGAAGGGTACATTGATTTTTCATGACAATGTGGAATGGTTGCATCATGTACTAGGTCAATTAGCTGGGCAAAATAAATAGAGAATTCAAATCGAAGTTTGAAAGTCAAACGCCAATTTGAAAAGTCAAATTTGAAGTTTGCTTGGTGGAGGGAGAGTAGGAAACCTACTTGGGGAGGAAGTCCCACTCCCTCCACCCGCCGGCCATGAAGGGGAGTAGGAGGAGGACTCCCTCCTCCCAAGTCGCCCCCTCCCACCTATATAAGGAGGGGTAGGGCGCCCCCCTACCCCTCACACCAAAACCCTAGCCCCAAGTCGCCGGCCACCTCCTGCTGTCGCCGCCTAGGGCCTCCTCTAACTCGGCGAGTTAGGGTTTCCCCAAACCCTAGTTGCTGGCCAAGCCCTCCCCTTGGTGCCTTCTAAACCCTAGATCACCAAGGCCTCTCTCATACTCCACCATACTCGCTCCGGCTTAAGGCGAAGCCCTGCGAGATCTCCCCTCTACTTCCGACACCACGCCGTCGTGCTGCCGAAATTGCGAGGAGAGTGCTACAACCTCCACTGCCTGCTGGAACAAGGGAGAGGAAGGTCTTCATCGAGTACCGACGTCTGACCGACTGCGGGAGCGCTGCCGGAACACAGCGCCGGAAGGATCATCTACGCGATCTTGAGATCGGCAAGTGTACGACTACATCACCCACGAGAATCTGCTCTCGTTAACCGCTTTGGATCTTCGAGGGTTAGTTTTCTATCAACTCGTTGCTACAATCTAGTAGATAGATCTTGGCTTGATCATAGATTAGATCTTGATTGTGTGTTCATGCGGTAGAAACTTTTTGTTTTCCATGCTACAAACCCCTACACATTTGCTATAAGCTTTCTGATACATAGTAACCTAATTCCTTCGACCATGAGATCATGCTAATCACCATCACCGGAAGGATGCTTTGATGACATCAAACACCACACCGTAACTGGGTGGATATAAAGGTGGCATTGAGTGTTCGGAAAGTATGTGTTGAGGCACATGGATCAGATTTGTCCATCCATATGACGGATAGATATACTCTGGGCCCTCTCGGTGGAATGTCATCCAATTAGCTTGCAAGCATGTGACTGGCTCACAAGGGATCACATATCACGGGAATGATAAAAGAGTACTTATCGGTAACGAGGTTGAACTAGGTATGCAGAGATACCGACGATCAGACCTCGGATAAGTAAACTATCGCGAGAAAAGGGAAATTGGTATCATATGTAAATGGTTCATTCGATCACGAAGTAATTGTAGAAATATGTGGGATCCATATGAATTTCCATATTCCTCTATTGGTTATTGATCGGAGAAGAGTCTCGATCATGTCTGCATAATTCACGAACTGCAGGGAGACACACTTAAGGATTCAATGTTGTTTAGTAGATATGTGAGTAAAGATACCGAATGTTGTCAGAGTCTCGAATGGGATCCGGGATATCACGAGGAGATCCGGAATGGTCCGGAGAATAAGATTCATATAATGAAAGTCCAATTCCGGAGTTCGGGAATGGTTCCGGTGTTTTCACCGAAATGTTCTAGAAGGGTCTAGAAGGTTCATCGGTCTGGAAGGGGAAGGGTACATGGATGTGTCATGCAAAAGTGGAATGGTTGCATCGTGTCCTAGTTCACTTGGCTGGACACTTGGAAGAGAGAAATCAAACTCTAATTTGAAAGTCAAAAGGGAAGTTTGAAAAAAGTCAAACTGGGACAATATTTCCAAGTGGAGGGAGAGAAGGATTCTTACTTAGGAAAGGAATCCTCCCTCTCTCTTGGGCTGGCCACATGAAGTGGAGTTGGGGGAGGACTCCCTCCCCCTTGTCGCATCCCCACCTATAAAAGAAGGGGTAGGGCGCCCCCCACTTGGATACACAAGAAACCCTAGGTTGGCCGCCGCCCCCCTCTCTAGTTGCGGCCAATCTAGATATCCTCTAAACCTCTACCAACTAGCTAAACCCTAATTGCTAGCTACCTCTAAACCTCGGCTTCTAAACCCTAGATCGCCGGGGCTCCCTCTACTCCACCATACCCGCTTCGGCTTAGGCGAAGCCTCATGATCTCCCTCTACTTGACACCACTTGCCAAGGTCACTGAATCGCGAGGAGAGAACTACAACCTCCGCTGCCTGCTGGAACAAGGGAGAGGAAGGTCTTCATAGAGTACCGTACGTGTGACCGACTGCGGGAGCGCTGACGGAACACGGAGCCGGAAGGATCGTCTACGCGATCTTGAGATCGGCAAGTGAACGACTACATCACCCACGAGAATCTGCTCTCGTTAACCGCTTTGGATCTTCGAGGGTTAGTACTCTATCAACTTGTTGCACCAATCTAGTAGATAGATCTTGGCTTGATCATAGATTAGATCTTGATTGTGTGTTCATGCGGTAGAATTTTTTTGTTTTCCATGCTACGAATCCCAATACAATTGACATGACATAGCAAGGAATAACAATGCAATACTAGACATTCATGATCCTATGAGATTTGATTGGGCAATACAAAATATACATAGACCGCTATCCAACTGCATCTATGACTAGTAATCCACCTTTAGGTTATCATCCGACCCCCCTCCAGTATTAAGTTGCAAGCAACGGATAACTGCTTTAAGCAAAGTGTGTAAGGTAAACAATCCACTTGTTCCATGAACAAGAGATCATTGTTTTCTCCCTAGTAGGAACAACACATCTACAACCTTAGAGATTTATGTCACTTCCCAAATTAAATAGAGGCATGAAACCACTATCGAGCATAAATACTCCCTCTTAGAGTCACTAGTATCTAATTGGCCAAGATAGCTACTAGAAACAGAGAGCGTGCAAGATCTCAAACAACACAGACATGATAGAATCAATAAGATAGAATCAATAATCAATCTGACATAGTAATCTCAATATCCATCGGATCCCCACAAACACAACATGCATGATTACAAATAGATGATCTTGATCATGAACGGAGCTCACAATATCTAAACATGGTAGCACAAAGGAGGATAAACAACCATCTAGCTACTACATGGACCCGTAGTCCAAGGTGGAACTACTCACGCATCATACCTGAGGCTGGCATGGTGATAAAGAAGGCCTCCGGGATGATCTCTCCCCTCCGGCAGGGAGCCAGGAAGATCTTCAGATCCCCCCGATCTAGGGACGATGGTGGCGGCGGCTACGGACTGTTTCGTGGAAGATTGATTGGGTCCTTAGGGTTTAGGTGTCGGGGGCTTCTTATAGGCAAAGAGGGAGGCCGAGGAGGTGCCCGAGGCGACTGCACCCCCAGGCGCGGGCCAAGCCTGGCCGCGCAGCCAGGGGTATGGCCCCCTCGAGGCCCTCCTCTGTTTCGTCTTCTGGATCCGTGTTCCCCATGGTAAAATATTGACTTTGGCTTTTGTCCCGTCCAATTCCGAGAATATTGATTTTCTGCCTTTTCTGGGACCAAAAACAGAAGAAAACAGGCAACTGTCACTGTGGCATCTTGTTAATAGTTTAGTCCGATAAAACATATAAAAATACCTCAAAGTGTAGACAAATCAAAGCAAAGTAAATACTAAACAAACATGGAACATCAAAAATTATAGATACGTTTTCAATGTATCAAGCATCCCCAAGCTTAAATCCTGCTCGTCCTTGAGTAGATAAGTGATAAAAAGAATAATTTTTGAGGTGACATGCACCATCAAAATCAAGATAAAACCATTTGCAATCATTGAAAGCGGGGATCAAAGTACTCTAAACACTAGCATGAAAGATAAAGTTCTAACAATAAGACAAAGTAACTATGCATGCAACATGAAAGGATACAAACAAAGATTCATGAATAACAATGCATTGAAAGATGTTTGTTTGTTTCATATATAGAAAACATTTCATAGTGGCATTCAACTTGTCCCTCATGGAGTAGCAAATAAATGCATAGGACACCTTCAAAGTTCATAAGAGTGACTAGATACAAATAGTTCAAGAACAATTAATATCAATAATATGAATCAATAAATAAGTTTTGGGACAATGCACATAGAACAAAGAATGGCAACTATGCTCTATTAATTGGTGCCTAAGGATAGAAGGTGGAGACTCAATATAATAGTGGAAGAAAGGCCCTTCATAAAAGGGAAGCAGGGATTTCAAGTTTCATAAAGAGCTTCCAAAAATTATGATACTTGTTAGCTTTCAGCTCTCATTGCCCCTATCATAAGCATCTTGAAGTGATTAAGTTTAAAGTGAACAAACTATGGAGTGTATGCTTGACAAAGTATAAGTTGGAAATCTCATGTCCCTTGAGTACGAGGGCCGCTCCTCATGCTACTGAAATTTAGTTACCTGTAAGTTCTTGTCATAGTAAGTACATGTGTATCATAGAGAACCGCCAACGGGGTATCCCTTGCACATGATACAAGAGCTATCCCATAATCAAAATGACAAGGCAAGCAGACAATGAGTATCTCAGCAATGTTCTTATTTTCCATGGGAAAATGGTGCTTTTTTCTCACTTTCCTCTTTTCAATATGTCTCTTTTTTTATAAGAAGAAAGCTTCATAGATTGCTCACTATGGTGATGCTGCAATTTTCCACCATGATTAGGCATGGCTTAGGCTAGCGGCCCAGGCGTTTCTCTAACACACATACATAACTCCATGGACTTACAAGCTCCCCTTTTATTTCACACTGACGACATCCGCAAACAAAAGAGCATGATATCAACTGTGTACAATGTATAAGTGCAATGTTGAAAGAGTTCCCCGTGACAGCATGGTTCTGCTAATTCCAACATATAAGTGCAAGCATATACAACATAGATGACACAATGGTTCAAGTTTATTTAGGGCAATAAAAATAAAGTGTGACACCAAGTTTGTGAGAGCTCTAATCACTAAGTTTTCACATAACAAAATAACTTTTCAATTGGAAGATAGATAAAACAAGAATATACTTGGAATGGTGTAACACACCACGCATAGGAATTTATAGTGGACACTTTGGAATAACTTGATTTTTTTTGGAAGTTGGATGCATGAGTAGAGCTTACTCATACAATTGGAGGCTAGCAAAAGACTGGGAGCGACCAACTAAGAGAGCAATAATGGCCATAATCATGCAGAGCGACAAAACATTACTAATCAAAGCATAAAGTGATACCACAAGTCAAAAACTAAATGATCATAGAGGGTATGGTGACTGGTTCATAGTCATAACATGGTGTGAGCATGTGTCAAGTCAACCAAACAAAGCATCAAAGGAGAATACCACAATACTATGCTTTTGTATGCTAAAACAACGCATAATTCTTTCAAGGCACATTAAGCAATCCTAATTGTTTGGAACAAGTCATGCTACAGAAATAATCACTAAGCATAATGTCAAAACAACATCTAGCATGACATGATAAATTCTAAGTCACATTCAAAGCAAGCTTCCACTGTACTACTCAAGCAAGAACTTTCTACTCATCTCCAACACCAATCAACTTATTTGAAACAACACAGCGAAAACGGGGGTCCAACTACTTTATTCAAGCAAAATAAGCAAACAAAAACAAAAAATGAAAACTAAGACGCTCCAAGAACAACAAAACTTGTGCATGAAACAATAAAAACAAAGTGTCTAGAAAGACCTGAGATTTTTATTGATGAAGAAGGGGATGCCTTGGGCATCCCCAAGCTTTGACGCTTGTACCTCTTGAATATTTCTTGGGGTGACACGGGGTGGCATCCCCAATCTTGAGCTTTTGTCCATTCTTCATCTCATTACATCATTCTTTCTCTACACCTGAAATTTTTCCTTCATACAAAACTTCACACAATCTTCATTAGCAACATTAGTGTATTCAAAAGATAATAGACCTTTGGGTTTTAGTTTTAAAATGGCAAAACTTTCAATAAAGACACAAGATACTGTAGCAATTCCCTCAAAAAGCTCGATTTCCGAAAAAGAACCGAAAAAGGAATCAATAAGAAGCAAATGCAAATAATGGCAGAAATCTGTCAAAACAGACCAGCAGGTAGAAACCGATTTTTTCGAAGAACTTATGTTTCTCAAATCAAAATGTGTTGAACTAACTAAAGTTAGTTAATAACCTGAGGGATGTATTCAGAAAATTACAGCTCAATTAGACTTACATAGATTTTACACGAATTTTTATAGTGGAGCACAAAAATCTGTTTTGGGACAGCAACTCCCCAAATCTTACTTCCCTCTCGTTAGAGGTTATTCTTGGCACAAAAATCAAATAAAAAGGATAAGGAGAGGTCATTATAGAAATAATAACTTCCAATACTCAATAAAACTATTGGGTTATCTCCCAAGAAGTAATTTTCTTTAACGCCTTTAAGTTAGGCTTGATAGTTTAAGAAGATGCTCTCATAAAAAATATGAATTGAAGTAAAATAGAGCATCAAGAAGCAAATTCAAAACACGTTTAAGTCTAACCCACTTCCTATGCATATGCATATTGTATGCAAATAAATTCACAAAGAACAAAGTGACAGGCATGGGAAGATAAAACAAGAGCAACTTCAAAACTTTCAGCACATAGAGAGGCGTTTCAGTACCATGAAAACTTCTACAACCATATTTTCCTCTCTCATAATAATTTTCAGTAGCCTCATGAATGAACTCAACAATATAACTATCACATAAACAATGCTTTTCATGATCTATAAACACATAATTTTTATCAAGCTCAAAAATAGTGGGATTAAAACCTTCAAACCCATTTTTAATAGTAGTACAATTAATATTATCAACCAATATAGGACCATCATCTAGAGATTTATCATAAACATTTTCTAAGCAAACTTTTTAGTACCATGCATTTCAAAGTTAGGCACAAATATAGGATTATCATAGATAATAGGAGCATAACTATTATCACAAGTTTTACCCATAGCAGACATTTCAAAGGAATCCACAGGAACATACTATTCATCCTCCTTTATTAAGCATGGGGGACAATCAAATAATGTAAGGAATAAATAGTTACTCTCATTAGAAGGTAGGCATGGGTAGCTAATCCATTCTTCCTCCTTTTGTTCATCACTCCCCTCCTCCTTTTCATCTAATGAGCTTCCAGTTTCATAAATTTATTCGTCCATGGGATCTTGCAAGGCATTAGTCTCTTCCGTTGGTGGGAAGCATCTATTAAAATATTCAAGAATATATCCATTTTCTTCCTTGTAATTATCAAAGAAAAATTTAAGTATATCATAAACCTCATATTCATAAGGTGAATCACCAGTATTTTCAAGCAAACTAGCAAGTTCAAATGCACCCTTACAAGCAATAAATTCTTCAATTTGTTCCACATCATAAAAGACATAATTTCCTTTAACATAAGAAGATATGATAACATTATCATTATACTCACATTGAAAGGGGAGGTGTTTATACCTCCTACAGCAACAAGATTTATCAAAGCAATAAGTAATATTATAAGTAGAGCACATGTCTCTAGCAATAGTATTCAATTGATCAATTTATTCACATAAGTGTTTTTATTTTTGTGACAAGTGGTGTTTCTTATAATAATACTTTTGTTCTTCCGTGAACCCACCTTGCTAATAAGAACTAGTTTCAAAGAAACTGACCATTGATAGAAAGCATGACAAAGCAAGGCAATGACAGACCAACAACTATAGGGCCAGTTATTTTCGGCTAAGGCTTGTGCAGAAATGGCTTAAGCTTAGCTGTTCCAGAGAAACTGCAGTGAAAATAAGCCCCGGAAAAACTGCAGTCCAATTCTTTTCAGCTTATTTTGTTATGGCTTATTTTATCAATTGTACAAAAAAGATCTAAAATACTCCTAGACGTGATATTATGAGATAGAAATTATATGTGATTATCCAATCTATTTACCGTTAATGCGAGATGGAAATAATTTATGGATCTCATAAAATACGAAATATTATAAGAGAAAATATTGAACAATATGTACTTGATAAAAATTTCAAATAAAGAAAGGTCATCAAATTATGACAAGTTTTCTTCCTAATAATAAATAAAAATCAAGGCACGAGACCGTGAGCAATAGCATCACGTACTATGTCCATCGTACCATCATCTGCGGGTACAACACTGGGATGCGAAGCACTCTCAACATGAACATATTCAGCGGTACAGAACTTGTCAAAATGTTCATCACATAGATTGTTGTCGCGAATGAAGTTATGGAGGCACATGCATGTAGTTATGATCATCGTTTGCGTCTCTGGCTTGTACCTTGTTATTCCTAATAAAATTTGCCACTTCATCTTGAGAACACTGAATGCTCTTTCGACGATGTTTCGTAGAGAGGAATGCCGATAGTTGAAGGTCTCCTCTCTCCCTCGTGGAGGTGCATGTTGGAACTCAGGTACATGGTACCGCTGTTGTTTGTACGGTGCTAAATACCCATCTCTGTTTGGATATCCGAAGTCAACAAGGTACTATTTATCTGCAACAATAGCAAAAAGGACATTAATTAGATAATGTGAATTTACAAATAATAGTACACATTTGTGTAAAAACGATCCATGTACGATGATTAACTTTGGGAGGGTGTGGATAATTATCATATTCAACCCTAGCATCAGACCATACACGTGTGTCGTGAACAGATCCATGCCATCCCGTAATGATAAAAGTGAACCTCATATCGAAATCACATATTGCCATGACATTTTGACTTGTAATACCTTTTCTGTTGCGGTATTTAGGCTGATCCTGTTCTGGCACAATACAAGGAATATATGTTTCATCTATGGCCCCGATGGCATCTTTGAAATGAGGCCAAAATTTACGTCCCCTCAATTTTGGATGAACTTGGGTGAAAGTTGGATCTTTGGGTGTAATATAATCACCAGCCATACGATATACACATTCCAAGACCTCATGAAACTTTTTATTAATGGTAGAGTGGCTATGTTCAAGTCGATCTGAAACATTATCAGTGCTCTGGCGTGACCCCAAAGTACATAAAAACTGAGCTAATGCTTCTTTGCTTGACATATTGCATGTTGACATCAGTCCATATTTCTCAACTAGCAAGTCAAGTAATGGGTAAAACACTGACTTCCGCATCCTGAACATAGAGTAGAACCTTCTTCCATCTTGTTCTTTATCTTCAACCCACTGGAGACCTGTCATCATGGGTAATTTTCTAGGTGCATATGGCACCTTCTCATGCCATCGAAGATGATAGCCCATTGCAAATATGCACATTTCAAATTCTTCATCTTCTTCATCGTTCGAGTTATCCATCTGTGCAAAACATACAAACATAACATTAAATAGTTGAGAGCAAACAGTAGGTTAAAAACAATACAAGTTGAGAGCAAATGATATGTTCACGAGATTACAACTTGATAGAAAATGATTGGGTTCACGAGATTACAACTTGATAGCAAATAATAGTTTTGACAAGACACAACTACTATGGTTCAAAGCAAATAACACAACATATTTTTCTCTCCTATTTATTTTTAATAAACATCTCCCATGTCCTACTGATCCATCCAAGTATCGTATGAGGCTCGGCGTCTTCAAAACAAGAACATCCGAATGCATCACGATATTCCTTTTTCATGAACATCTGTGAAGCATAGAAATGCTCATCAGTTCCAGGCAAACCCCCCGCTTTAACCACCATGGTCATCATCTCTTTAAACTCAACTTTTACATGATCAATGGCCACTTGAGGCTCAATTGAGACAGAATTTCACTTTTTTCCCTCTTTGCAAACAAATCTACCATGCGTGTGAATGCTGCTTTCTCTTCATCAACCTTTGCCACCTTTTCAAGTGTTGCTGGACTAGGTGAATAAGGACATGCTCTCTTCTTTCCACCTTTAACCCGACCCTGAATAGGTGTAATTTCTTCACATCCAGAGTCATCATCATGCACAATATTAATATGAGAGGTCCCAACTTGAGATGGTGGAATTGGCACCCTAGCATACTCATTTGTAACACTATGTTGCTCAAAAATCTCTCTCATCTTATCCTCATCCGCTAGCGGAGAATACCGAAACTTGCTTGCCTGTGCACATTTCTGCAATAATCGCATGAAAGTAGTACATTAGTATAACATATAAAAAGAAAATAAATCATGAATCATATGTATAGATGGTAATACCTTTATCTCATTGTTCCACCAATCATCGCTAGCTGCAATGCTATTGGTTATAGGATCTCTTTCTAGGCCCGATGCATGTTGATTCAATGACTTCCAACAATTATAGTCCTTCTTGAGTGTCTCCCATTTGTTCTTGAATTGTTTACGCTCATAATTTTGAGATGTGCGCTCATTAAATTTTCTAACCATATTTGCATAGCCAACTGCGTTCAATAAACTTTGGCCCGGTTGACGGTTTTTTGCTTGCACTTCTTCAATGCACACATCAAGAAAAATAGTATGGGCCACAGGATCCCATGTTGCTTTCACCGTTTTCCCTTTTTCCATCTATGTCATATGTTATAAAATCAATGTCACAATGGCTCAATATGTGTTCGTATCAAGAGAAATTACTCACCATATACCTGTACACTGTTTTTGGAACAATTTTCAATAGCACTAGAACGACTAATCAACAACACGTACAGTACAACATCCAATCTACTACTTCCTCCGTTTTAAAATAGATATCGAAATTTTGTTAAAATTTGGATGTATCTATATACTAAATAATGTCTAAATTCATCCATGTTTTGACAAATCTACGACAGAATTTATACTCCCTCCGTCCCAAAATATATGTCTCAAATTTGTTAAAATTTAGATAAATCTAGACACTATTTAGTACTTCCTCCGACCCATATTAAATGATTTGGATTTGTCTAAATTGTCATGTATCAAGATATGTTTTAATGCTAGATACATCCGAATCTAGTCAAATCCAAGTCAACTAATATGGGTCAGAGGGAGTATATAGATTCATTCAAAATTTAAAAAACCTAAGACATCTATTCTTGGATAGAGGGAGTATTACACTACCAAGTACGTAAAAAAGAAATCATCAAACATTATCCAATCTACCGGATGGAGCTAACAAACAGTGCCACATATAATCGTTCCTTGCTTCTGACGGAAAAAATTGTGGTCTCCTTGGCGTGAGGAAGGGCAGGCCAGGAATGCTGCTAGGTACGTAGCTGGTTGAGCTAGGAGGCGGCGCTGGTAGGTTTCGCGTCGAAACCCTCTCGAGTCGGGAGTCGGATGTATAGGATGAGAAAACGTTTCGTTTCATAAAAAGGGCGTGGGATGGCATATGAGACGTAATAACGGTTGGGTCTAGAGGGTACTTTGGGGAAACCAAAATTTACATAAACCCAGCAGCTCGGGAAGCTGCGGGAAGCTGCCTCTCCGTGGCTTGACGCAAATATACAGCAAACGACGGTGGCTGAAAAATTAAGCTCGGCTTAAAAATCAAGTTATTTTCGGCTGCAACTTATTTTCTCAGCTAAGCCGGTCTATAAGCCGAAAAGAACTGGCCCATAGTAGGAAGTAATTTTATGTATGTTTTTGATAAGAAAAAGCAAACCAAACGAAACTATTTTTTTGGAATTTTTGATAAAAAAGCAAACAAAACAAAGCAAAAGAAACTAAGAAAAACAAAAACAATGTAAAGAGAAAGGTTGTGAAGGACTCCCCTTGTGAAGCCGCCCTTAGCTTTCCCGGCAACGGCGCTAGAAAACAACTTGATGCAGTTCAGATCACTGTAGAGATTCATTGGGAAACCCCAAGAGGAAGGTATGATGAGCACAACAGTAAATTTTCCCTTAGAAAGAAACCAAGGTTATTAAACCAGTAGGAGAAAGGAAATGACCCAAAGGTGTTGCTAGCAGCTTGGAAACCTGCACAACACAAACTCAAGACTTTTCCCCAACGAACAGTGAGGTTGTCAATCTCACCGATTTACTAAAAACAAATGATTAATTGTATGATGTGGAAGGTAATGGTGGTTTGTAGAAAGTAACAGGAACAGTGGAAGATGTATCAATGGTAAAGATTGGACCGGTGTCCATAGTTCACTAGAGGTGTTCTCCTTAAAATAAACAACATAACATGCTGGGTAAACAAATTACAGCGGGGTAATTGATAGGACAGAGCAAGGCATAACAATGCAATACTAGACATTCATGATCCTATGAGATTTGATTGGGCAATACAACAATATACATAGACCGTCATCCAACTGCATCAATGACTAGTAATACACCTTCAGGTTATCATCCGAACCCTCTCCAGTATTAAGTTGCAATCAACGGATAACTGCTTTAAGTAAAGTGTGTAAGGTAAACAATTCACTCGTTCCATGAACAAGAGATCGTTGTTTTCTCCCTAGTAGCAACAGCACATCTACAACCTTAGAGATTTATGTCACTTCCCCAGATTAAATAGAGGCATGAACCCACTATCGAGCATAAATACTCCCTCTTGGAGTCACTAGCATCTACTTGGCCAAGATAGCTACTAGAAACGGATAGCATGCAAGAGCTCAAACAACACAGACATGATAGAATCAATAAGATAGAATCAATAGCCAATCTGACATAGTAATATCAATATCCATCGGATCCCCACAAACACAACATGCATGATTACAAATATATGATCTTGATTATGAACATGGCTCACAAGATCTAAACATGGTAGCACAAAGGAGGAGAAACAACTATCTAGCTACTACATGGACCCGTAGTCCAAGGTGGAACTACTCACGCATCATACCGGAGGCTGGCATGGTGATGAAGAAGGCCTCTGGGATGATCTCTCCCCTCCGGTAGGGTACCGGGAAGAGCTTCAGATCTCCCCCGATCTAGGTATGATGGTGGCGGCGGCTACAGACTGTTTCGTGGAAGATTGATTGAGTCCTTAGGGTTTAGGTATCGGGGGCTTCTTATAGGCTAAAAGGGAGGCCGAGGGGGTGACCGAGGCGGCTGTGTTGGAATTATGCCCTAGAGGCAATAATAAAGATGTTATTATTATAATTATTTTTCATGATAAAGTTTATATTCCATGCTAGAATTGTATTAAGCGGAAACTTTAATACTTGTGTGGTTTGTGAACAACACCGTGTCCCTAGTACGCCTCTATGGACTAGCTCATTGATTGATGATGGTTAAGGTTTCCTAACCATGGACATGAGTTGTCAATTAATAATGATATCATATCATTAGGAGAATGATATGATGGATAGACCCAAACTAAGCGAAGCAATTAGATCGTGTCATCGTGTTCATCTTTGTGAAGCTTTTCTTATGTCAAATATTGTATTCCTTAGACCATGAGATAATACAACTCCCTGGTATCGGAAGAAAGCTTTGAGGTCATCAAACATCATCCTATGAGAGGGTGATCATAAAGGTGTCTCTCAGGTGATCGGAAAGTATCTGTTGGGTTGTATGTATCGAGATGGGATTTGTCCCTCCCAAGTCGGAGAGATATACTTCGGGCCCACTCGGTAATCGATATCAACACCGCTTGCAAGCATGTGGTTAAGGAGTTAATCACAAAGTGATATCGGATTACGGAACAAGTAAAGTACTTGCTGTGAACGAGATTGAACTAGGTATGCGGTACCGACGATCAAATCTCGGGCAAGTAAAATATCGCGAGACGAAGGGAATATATATATGGGATTAATTGAATCCTGGCATCGTGGTTCATCCGATATGATCATCGATGAATGTGTGGGAGTCAATATGGGTTTCCAGACCCCGCTGTTGATTATTGATATAAGATCATGTCTGCATATTCTCGAACCCGAAGGGTCACACACTTAACGTGTCTCGACGCTAGGATAGATTGGATAATTGGTTTATGAGTTTTTGTTCGGAGTCTCGGATGGGATCCGGGACATCACGAGAGGTTTCAGAATGGTCCGGAGAATAAGATTCATATAAGGCAGTGCAGTTTTTGGAGTTCGGAATTGTTCCGGGTTAATCGGTATTGTACCGGAAGCTTCTAGAACCTTCCGGAGGGGGACCAACATGGTCCCACCTGTCGGGAGGGGGCATGGGCCTATGAGGGAGTGCCCTGGCCGCATTGGGCCAGGGGCACAAGGCCCTATAGGGCCCAGCCGGCCAAACAAGGGATAAACCCTAATTGGAGCTTCTAGAAAGGGGGGGTTTCCTTGCCTCCCACTCCTCCCTCCTTGGCCGCCGGCCTTGGGCTTGGGGGAGGGGTTATGGCTGGCGCCCACCCCTCTATATATAGAGGGCTGGGGCATACCACCCCCCCCACACACACCTTCCCCTCAAGCCTAGTCGCCCTGCTGCCCTCCTCTCTCTCTCCCTCCCGACTGCGTGTAGGCGAAGCCCTGCTGCAGAAACTCTCCACCAATTGCACCGCGCCGTCGTGTTGTAGATCCAACCCATCTCTCCACCATACTTGCTGGACCAAGGAAGGAGGATACGTCGAGGTGCTGCACGTGTGCATCTCACGGAGGCATCGCCACTTGTGGTGCTAGATCGGATCGGATCGCGAGGACGAGAAGCGAGTACGACTACATCACCCACGTT
This sequence comes from Avena insularis, assembly GCA_023614405.1. NCBI lineage: Eukaryota > Viridiplantae > Streptophyta > Magnoliopsida > Poales > Poaceae > Avena > Avena insularis. The sequence goes on along the minus strand of CM042689.1, from coordinate 334,181,816 downwards.
TCGACGAACGTTCCGCTGTGCGAATCTTCAAGGGTATGAAGATCTAATCCAATCTCTCTCGTTGTTTGCATCTCCTATATTAGATCTTGGCTTCCCTCTGTTCGCATCCGTAGAAAATTTTAATTTACTATGCCGCGAAACCCTTCAGTGGTATCAGAGCTAGATCTATGCGTAGATGTGTTTCACGAGTAGAACGCAACATGGTTGTTGTGGGCGTTGATGTTTTCTGTTGCAAGCCTCTTATTTGTGTTCTTCTTATGACGCGAGATAGTGAGATTGAAGCGGTCCAGGACAACCTTACGTGACGTCGTTCGCGAGACCGGCTCCGCACTTGACGTGTGTTTTGTTCCACACATGCGGCTGGTGGATGCCAGTTTCTCTCACTATAGTTGTCATGGGATTAACACCGAAGTTTGGCAACCATAATATCACCATTGTGGCTTTCCGTAGGTAAGAATCGTTCTTAGCATGCTACTCCCATAAGCCACGTAAAACATGCAACAACAAAGTAGAGGCGTCTAACTTGTTTTTGCAGGGAGTGTTTTCTGTGATATGGTATGGCCTAAGATGTGATGTGTATAATGTATGCGAGGATCATGTTTTGTAATGTTTCACGACTTGCATGTCGATGAGTACACAACCGGCAGGAGCCATATGGTTGTCTTTATAATTGTGTATGACATGTGTGTCAACTTCTTATACGCCATGTAATAGTTTCACTTTATCGCTAAGTAGTTAGCAATAGTTGTAGTTGCTATTCGTGGTGGAGGCAATCATGGTGGAGTGATGGAGATCATGCCGACACGCACAAGATGGAGATCATTGCGCGAAGATTGGCTATACCATGTCACATAAAGTTATATGTATGTGATGTTTATCCTTTTATGTATCTTATTATGCTTAGATCATGTAGCATTATAAGATGATTCCTCACTTAAAGATCAAGATAAAACTGTTCTCCCCAAGTATGCACCGTTGCGAAAGTTCGTCGTGTCCAAGCATCACGTGATGATCGGGTGCTATAGACTCTACGTTCACATACAACGGGTGCAAGCCAGTTTTGCACACGCGGAAATACTTGGGTTTAACTTGACGAGCCTAGCATGTACAGACATGGCCTCGGAACACATGAACCGAAAGGTTAAGCATGAGTCATATGAATGATATGATCGACACTTCGTTGTCCACCATTGAAACCACATCTCTTCTCATGAAGATCGGATTAGGTGTGGTGAATTTGGATCGTGTTCACTAAACAACTTGAGGGATGTTGAATTTAGTGGGAGTTCATCTAGTAATTTGATTAAAAGTTGAACTAGTTATCATGAACATAGTCTAATTTGTACTTGCAAATATTGTAGATCAAATGGCTAAGTCCAACTTCAACTTCAACGCGTTTTTCTTTGAGAAGGAAAAGCTTAAAACAATGGGTCTAACTTCACCAACTGGTTCCGCAATCTGAGAATCATTCTCTCTGGCGGTCAAAAGGACTATGTCCTTGAGAATGCGTTAGGTGACGCCCCTGCTGCTACTGCGCCGGCTGATGAGAAAGCTGTCTATCAGTCGCGCAAAGATGATTATGGTGTGATTAAGAGCACCATGTTGTTTGCTATGGAATCGGACCTTCAAAATCGTTTTGAAGACTATCCCGGGCCCTTTGAGATTCTCGAGGAGCAGAAAACCATGTTTCTGACTCAGGCCCGTTCTGAGAGATATGAGATCTCTGAGAAGTTCTTTAACTGCAAGATGGAGGAAGGGAGTTCTGTTAGTGAGCACGCCATTAAGATGTCGGGCTACACTCAACGCCTTGAGCAATCGGATGCAAGATTCTAGAGGAGATCAAGATTGACAGGTTCGCAATCACTCCCTCCCAGCTACAAAAGTTTTGTAGTGACTCACAATCAGATTGGTTCCATCGACACGATCACCGAGCTCTTCGCAAAGTTGAAGGCTGCGAGGTGGACATCAAAAGGATAATCATGTGTTGATGGTCAACAAGCCCCACCTTCAAGAAAGGTAAGGGTGCAAAGAAGCCCTTCAAGAAAGGCGGCAAGCGCGTTGCCCTTGAGAAGAAGCTCAGTCTGGTCCTAAGCCGGACCTTTGAGTGCTTCTATTGCAAGGACAAGGGTCACTGGCAGCTCTACTGTCCGACGTACTTAGCGGACTAGAAGGCTGGCACCATCAAAGGTATATTTGATATACATGTTATTTATGTTTTCCTTACTAGCCCTCGTTGTAGTGCTCGGTATTTGATCTGGTTCGCTTGCTAATATTTGTAACTCAAAAGCAGGAGCTACGGAATGACGGCTTTGCGAGGATGAGGTGACGATGCGCGTTGGCAACGGATCAAGAGTTGATGTGATGGCCGTCCACGCTCTCCTTAGTTTTACCTTCGGGATTAGTTTTAAACCTTAATAAGTGTTATTATGTGCTGCGTTGAGCATGAACATTACTTCTGGATCTTGTTTATTGCAAGACGGTTATTCATTTAAATCGGAGAATAATGGTTGTTCTATTTATATGAGTAACATCTTTTATGGTCATGCACCTATTGTGAATGGTTTATTTCTTCTAAATCTCGAAAGGGATGAAACACACATCCATAACATTGAGGCTAAGAAATGCAAAGTAGATAGTGATAATACTACTTATTTGTGGCCTTTGTCGTCTAGGTCATGTTGGTGTAAAGCGCATGAAGAAACTCCATTCGATGGACTTTTGGAGTCTCTTGATTTTGAATCATTTGACACATGTGAACCATGCCTCATGGGCAAGATGATCAAAACCCGTTCTCGATGCGATGGGCGAAGCGGACTTGTTGGAAATCATACATACCGATGTATGCGGACCGATGAGTGTTTCGACGCGCGGTGGATATCGCTATTTTCTCACTTTTACCGATGACTTAAGTAGATATGGGTATATCTATTTAATGAAACATAAATCTGAAACATTTGAAAAGTTCAAGGAATTTCAGAATGAAGTGGAGAACCATCGTAACATAAAGATTAAGTTTCTACGATCCGATCGTGGAGGTGAATATTTGAGTTATGATTTTCTCACGCATCTTAAAGCAAGCGGAATCGTTTAACTCACGCCACCCGGAACACCACAACGCAATGGTGTGTCATACGAGCCGAACCCTATTAGATATGGTCCGATCGATGATGTCTCTTACTGATTTGCCGTTATCATTTTGGGGTTATGCATTAGAAACCGCTGCATTCACTTTAAATAGGGCTCCATCTAAATCCGTTGAGACGACACCGTATGAACTGTGGTTTGGTGCTAAACCTAAGTTGTCGTTTCTTAAAGTTTGGGGATGCGAAGCTTACGTCAAGAAGTTGATGCCGGACAAGCTCGAACCCAAAGCAGAGAAATGCGTCTTCATAGGATACCCTAAGGAAACTATTGGGTATACCTTCTATCACAGAACCGAAGGCAAAGTGTTTGTGTGAAGAACGGTTCCTTTCTTGAGAAGGAGTTTCTCTCGAAAGAAGTGAGTGGGAGGAAAGTAGAGCTAGACGAGGTTGTTGAACCTTCTCTTGAATTGGAAAGTAGCGCAGCACCTGAAATTGTTCCAGTGCCGCCTGCACCAACGATAGAGGAAGCTAATGACAAGGATCATGAAGCTTCGGACGATGCTGCTACTAAATGTCACAGGTCGACAAGGTCGTGTGTCCCTCCTGAGTGGTACGACAACCCTGTCTTGACTGTCTTGTTAGTAGAAGACAGTGAACCTACGAACTATGAGGAAGCGATGATGAGCCCAGACTCTGAGAAATGGCTAGAAGCCATGAAATCCGAATTGGGATCCATGAGCGAAAACCAAGTATGGACTTTGGTGGACCCTCCTAGCGATCGAAAGGCCATTGAGTGCAAATGGATCTTCAAGAAGAAAACGGACGCGGATGGTAATGTTACCGTCTATAAAGCACGGCTTGTCGCGAAAGGTTTTCGACAAGTTCAAGGTGTTGACTACGATGAGACTTTCTCTCCCGTAGCTATGTTTAAGTCCATTCGGATTTTATTAGCAATTGCTGCGTTTCATGATTATGAAATATGGCAGATGGATGTCAAGACTGCGTTCCTCAATGGCAACATTGATGAAGAGTTGTATATGATGCAACCCAAAGGTTTTGTCGATCCTAAGGATGTTGATAAAGTATGCAAACTTCAGCGTTCCATTTATGGACTGAAGCAAGCGTCTCGGAGTTGGAACCTTCGTTTTGATCAAGTGATCAAGAGCTTTGGATTTGTTACAAATTGCTACGAAGCTTGTATCTACAAGAAAGTGAGTGGGAGCTCGGTGACATTTCTGGTACTATATGTGGATGACATATTGATTATTGGAAATGACATAAACATGCTTAACGATGTGAAGAGTTATTTGAACAAGTGTTTTTCAATGAAAGACCTAGGTGAAGCAGCTTATATATTGGGCATCAAAATCTATAGAGATAGAGAAAGACGCCTGATAGCTTTAAGCCAGAGTACATACCTAGACAAAGTTCTGAAAAGGTTCAGAATGGATAAGGCAAAGAAAGGTTCGGTGCCTATGTTGTCAGGTAAGATATTGAGCAAGGCTCAGTGTCCAGCTACGGTAAATGATAGGGAAGCTATGAGCAAAGTGCCTTATGCCTCGGCCATAGGTTCTATCATGTATGCCATGTTGTGTACTAGACCGGATGTGTCCAATGCTCTTAGTTTGACGAGCAGATATCAAAGTGATCCGAGTGGAACCTTTGGACAGCCGTGAAGAACATCCTAAAGTACCTAAATAGGACTAAAGAAATGTTCTTAGTCTATGGGGGTGATGAACAGCTCGTCGTAAAAGGTTACGTCGATGCTAGTTTCGACACCGACAAGGATGATTCTAAATCTCAGACAGGATACGTGTATATTTTGAATGGAGGAGCTGTGAGCTGGAGAAGCTGCAAGCAAAGCGTGATCGCGGGATCTACAGTAGAAGCGGAATACATGGCTGCTGTAGAAGCGTCAAGTGAAGGAGTTTGGATCAGAACTTCATCCTTTGAGCTTGGCGTGGTTCCAAGTGCATTGGACCCATGGAGATATTGTGTGACAACACGGCGCCATAGCACTCGCTAAGGAACCAAGATATCATCCAAAGACCAAGCATATCAACCGCAAGTTTCATATAATCTGAGATTATATAGCAGATGGAGATCTGAAGATTAGCAAAGTACATACAGATCTGAATGTCGCAGATCCATTGACTAAACCTCTTCTACGTGTAAAACATGATCAGCACCTTAGTGCCATGGGTGTGAGATTGTTGCGAAATGTAAACTAGATTATTGACTCTAGTGCAAGTGGGAGACTGTTGGAATTATGCCCTAGAGGCAATAATAAAGATGTTATTATTATAATTCTTGTTCATGATAAAGTTTATATTCCATGCTAGAATTGTATTAAGCGGAAACTTTAATACTTGTGTGGTTTGTGAACAACACCATGTCCCTAGTACGCCTGTATGGACTAGCTCATTGATTGATGATGGTTAAGGTTTCCTAACCATGGACATGAGTTGTCAATTAATAATGAGATCATATCATTAGGAGAATGATATGATGGATAGACCCAAACTAAGCGAAGCAATTAGATCGTGTCATCGTGTTCATCTTTGCGAAGCTTTTCTTATGTCAAATATTGTATTCCTTAGACCATGAGATAATACAACTCCCTGGTATCGGAAGAAAGCTTTGAGGTCATCAAACGTCATCCTATGAGAGGGTGATCATAAAGGTGTCTCTCGGGTGATCGGAAAGTATCTGTTGGGTTGTATGTATCGAGATGGGATTTGTCCCTCCCAAGTCGGAGAGATATACTTCGGGCCCACTCGTGTCGATATCAACACCGCTTGCAAGCATGTGGTTAAGGAGTTAATCACAAAGTGATATCGGATTACGGCAGTAAAGTACTTCGTGAGCGAGATTGAACTAGGTATGGATGCACGACGATCAAATCTCGGGCAAGTAAAATATCGCGAGACGAAGGGAATATATATATGGGATTAATTGAATCCTAGCATCGTGGTTCATCCGATATGATCATCGATGAATGTGTGGGAGTCAATATGGGTTTCCAGACCCCGCTATTGATTATTGATATAAGATCATGTCTGCATATTCTCGAACCCGAAGGGTCACACACTTAACGTGTCTCGACGCTAGGATAGATTGGATAATTGGTTTATGAGTTTTTGTTCAGAGTCTCGGATGGGATCCGGGACATCATGAGAGGTTCCGGAATGGTACGGAGAATAAGATTCATATAAGGTAGTGCAGTTTTTGGAGTTCGGAATTGTTCCGGGTTAATCGGTATTGTACCGGAAGCTTCTAGAACCTTCCGGAGGGGGACCAACGTGGTCCCACCTGTCGGGAGGGGGCATGGGCCTATGAGGGAGTGCCCTGGCCGCATTGGGCCAGGGGCACAAGGCCCCATAGGGCCCATCCGGCCAAACAAGGGATAAACCCTAATTGGAGCGTCTAGAAGGGGGGGGTTTCCTTGCCCCCCACTCCTCCCTCCTTGGCCTTGGGCTTGGGGAGGGGTTAGCTGGCGCCACCCATCTATATAGAGGGCTGGGGCGCACCCCCACACCTTCCCTCAAGCCTAGTCGCCCTCGCCTCTCTCTCTCCCGATTGCGTGTGGCGAAGCCTGCTGCAGAAACTCTCCACCAATTGCACCTGCCCGTCGTTGTAGATCCAACCCATCTCTCCACCATACTTGCTGGACCAAGGAAGGAGGAGACGTCGAGGTGCTGCACGTGTGCATCTCACGGAGGCATCGCCACTTGTGGTGCTAGATCGGATCGGATCGCGAGGACGAGAAGCGAGTATGACTACATCACCCACGCCCGTTACATTGTCGCTGAATCTTCAAGGGTATGAAGATCTAATCCAATCTCTCTCGTTGTTTGCATCTCCTAGATTAGATCTTGGCTTCCCTCTGTTCGCATCCGTAGAAAATTTTGATTTACTATGCCGCGAAACCCTTCAGGCTGCACCCCCCAAGCGCGGGTCAGGCCTGGCCGCGTGGCCAGGGGGTGTGACCCCTCGAGGCCCTCCTCCGTATCGTCTTCTGGCTTCGTGTTTCCCACGGTAAAATATTTACTTTGGCTTTCGTCCCGTCCAATTCCGAGAATATTGATTTTCTGCCTTTTCTAGAACCAAAAACAGAAGAAAGCAGTCAAATGGCACTGTGACATGTTGTTAATAGGTTAGTCCCAGAAAACATATAAAAATACCTCAAAGTATAGACAAAGCAAAACAAAGTAGATACTAAACAAACATGGAACATGAAAAATTATAGATACGTTTTCAACGTATCAGGGTTGTTCAAAAAAGAAGCAAATCACGTAAGGCAAAGATGCAAAACAGATCTATAAGGCAAAGATGCAAAACAGATCTGAAGAAAAAACATGGAAGAGGAAAAAATCCATGGATTTGGGCCCTCGGCTAGTACCTTTCCATTTCCACCTCCAATGAACTTGCCGTCGGGGGATCACCATCCCCATGGCCACCTGTTTCGCCGCCATGTCCCGCTCAGCCTCGCTCCTTGCATCATGGTTTTCAGTGTGCATGGCTCATGATAGACTTTCGGTGGAGTGCTGCCGGAGTAGGAGGTTGATGAGGAAAGAGGTGGCGACATAGTTGAGGTGCGGGAGGTGGAGGAGGACTTTGGGTGAGAGAGATGCTCACGAGGTGGAGAAAAGGAAGTGGACATGTCCACTTTCTTTTCTATAAGGGTGACAAGGTGGACAATGTACATGATCAGGATGTAGATGTAAAATTACAAACTCGAATCTGAAGCTACCCGGATAAGCCAGAAACACCCACTTATGGGTAGAAAAAACTGTATTCTTATTTTTATGGAACACGATATCAAAAAGCGAGAAATCTGAAATTGATTATTTCGATAGTCAAGCAACTTTTGGGTGTAAAAATAAACTTCCATAAGAGTAAGTTGTTTTTCTTTGATGAGTCTTAAGACGAGGCTAGCCTACATGCTGAATTATTTGATTGCAAGCAAGGCTAGTTTCCTATTAGGTATTTGGGTATCCCAATACACTTATCGGAGACTCACAAATGTTGAATGGAAGTTGGTTGAGGAACAACTACAACTAAGATTAAGCAGTTGGAAAGATAAACTATTATCCCCGAGGAGAAGATTTATTCTTATAAACTCGGTACTCAGTAACATGGTATTGTACATGACATCTTTCTTCCAACTACCAAAAAGAGTCTTAAAACGATTGTATTACTTCCGATCAAGATTCTTTTGATAGGGTAACATTGAGAAAAGGAAATACCGTCTGACTAAATGGAGTGTGCTATGTTTTCTCAAAGACTAGGGTGGACTTGGTATTCATGATCTTGAGATCAGGAATACATTCCTACCCAGTAAATGGATCTTCAAGTTACTAACTAAAGATATGGTGTGGCAAACTCTGCTTAAGCAAAAATATGTTGGCTTGAAAGGTTTGTTCCAATTGGTTTGGAAACCTGGTGACTCAAATTTTTGGGCTGGTCTTATAGCGACGAAGAATTATTTCTTCCGTTGTGGATGTTTTTAATTAAGGACGGGTCTGAGATACGGTTCTAAGAGGCTAAGTGGCTAGGAAATGCTACCCTTCGAAAACAATACCCTGCGTTGCATAATATTGTTCATCACAAGGGTGATACAATCACCATAGTGATGGAGTCTTCTCCTCCAAATATGACTTTCAGAAGAGATTTGTTTGCACCTATACCTACCTCTTGGGATGCACTGCTGCAATGCTTAGCATCTGTCCAATTGACAACTGAGTCTGATGAATTTCGCTGGAACTTAAAGGTGAATAGTCAATTCTCAGTTAGTTCTATGTATAACACACTAATCTAGTAAGATATACATGTGATAATAATATGAAAATCTAGAAGATGAATATGTCTCTAAAAAATAAAAATAAAGTGTTCAGTATTTTCGTCAGGAGATTATTCTTACGAAAGACAATCTAGTTAAGCGGAATTGGCATGGGAATACGAAATGTGTTCTTACCATCACGATGAGACAGTTAAGCAGTTGTTCTTCCAATATAATTTTTCACGTTCTATATGGTCAGTCACACAAGCAGCTTCATGCTTGTATCCATCGCGTAGTGTTGTCAATATATTTGTAAATTGGTTAAATGTGATAGATCACAAGTACGAAATACTTCTTAAGATAGGAGCGATTGCCATTATATGGTTGCTACGACTATGTAGAAATGATGAAGTGTTTAACAATAAAAATGTTTCTCTCTTACATGTTATATCTACCGATGTACTAGTACCCTATGCTTATGGTCGTCCCTATATCATACGGAGTTTTATGACCTATTTACGGAGGTGACACGTCTGGAGGATACAACAGATGTACTAGTACCCTATGCTTATGGTTGTCCCTATATCATACGGAGTTTTATGACCTATTTTTATGACCTATCTGGAGCATCTCCACTCGTTGGGCGAACCCAGACCGAAATCCGGACCAAACTTTGGCCGGACAGCGCAAGTTTTTGGCCTGGGTACGACCACTTTCCCACTCGCGTACCCAGGCCGAGTTTCCGGGTCGCCCGTTTCCTCTCAAATTCTGCTCAAGTTGTCCAGATTTTGGCATAGTTCGTCATACAATAAATACAGAACATTTTAAGACCAAAGTTCGGTGACATTTTAAACAGAGTTCGGCGTAAATGTAAACATAGTTCGGCCAGAAGTGAAAATACAACATATTTCGGCCAAGTTCGGCCTAGTTCACGCTGGGCATCTATGACGCGTTGCCCCTGCGTATCCATAGGTGCTCAACAAGATCATCCTACAGCTGTTGATGCATCGTCGGATCTCGGATCTACTGACGCACTGCGATGAATGCAGCCCATGTTGGAGGCACCTGATGATCAGGCTCGGCAAGAGGACCCTCTCTGTAGTATGGCTCGTCCTCCTCGAGCAAACTCACTGGATCCTTCCTCTCATCCTCAATGATCATGTTGTGCAAGGTCACACAACAGTTTATCACTTCCCACATCTGATCTTTCGACCAAGTCATAGCAGGGAACCGGACAACCGCAAACCTCTACTGGAGCAGACCAAATGCTCGCTCCACGTCATTCCTGCAAGCTTCTTGTTCCTTGGCAAAGTGATCATGCAATCTATGCTTCCAAGCATACCAGGAAATCCTCTACTTTCATTGACTACGAGGATCCGAGCAGTGTCTTCAACAGTGGGTGATCTCAAGTAATGTTCCCCGAACACTGCAATCACTGCCCTTCAGAACCTGTACAAGCAATCAAGGGCGATGGACTCGGCGATGCGGAGATAGTCATCGGCACTGTCAGAAGACATTCCATATTCAAGCAACCTCACCGCCACGGTGCACTTCTGAAGCGAGAAAAACCCAACCAAGCTGGTGCAGTCCTTCTTGCAAAGGAAATATGGGTCGAACTCCCGGATGGCATGCACGATCTTGAGGAAGAGCTTTCGGCTCATCCTGAAACGGCGGCAAAACACGTCCTCTTCATGGAGTGGCTGGTCGGCAAAGTAGTCGGCGTACAACATGCAGTATCCCTCTATCCTTTGTCTCGCCTTGCACTTTTGGCGACCTGGCGCCGAACCACCGCGCTTCGGCTTCGCCATCTGCATGTACAGCTGGGCGAGCGATGCGAGGATCTGCAAGTGCTCTTCACCTTTGGCGACCTCGGCGCTCTCCTCCTCCAGGAGTACGGAGAGCATCTCCTCATCGGAGTCCATGGCGAGTATCTCGTCCTCGTCGGAGTCAATGGCGAGTATCTCGTCATCGTCGGAGTCCATGGCCGAATCCGGCCAAATGCCGAACACTTGGCGGGCGTGGTGGTGGGAGCACGTAGCGAAGCAGAGCTACGACGAGGCTATGTCGGCGAGATCGGCGGCGGGAAGGCGTGGTGGTGGGCGGCAACTATGGCGAGCGTAGCTAGAGGCGTGGGCATGTCTCTGCGCGCAGGAGCTCCGCCGGCGAAGTCATGACGACAGGAGGCGCTGGGAGCTCTTCGCGGCAGTCTGGGCGAGTGGAGTGGGTGGGAATGGGAATGTCTCGCCGACAGAGCTGGCCCACGCCCTTTTTTGCGACGTCCGGCGTCCCCAGGGCGTACCCGGGAACCTGGGTTCGGTCTGGATAGGCCGGACCAAAACACACCGAAATCCGAACGAAAACAGGTCCCTTGGTATGCGACTTGGCCGATTTTCGGCGTCCGGATCGACGTCCTGGGTAGGCGAGTGGAGATGCTCTTACAGAGGTGACACGTCTGGAGGATACAACACAAGATTTTTTATCTGGCATGGATGGCAGCATAATGTTCGAATCTGCCCTCCACTTATGCATCCGTGGACTTCTATCGTCTATGTACATCTTAGTTATTATTTAGTTATGCATCCGTGGACTTCTATCGTCTATGTACATCTTAGTTATGCAGAGACCGAGTGTAATACTTAAACCTCTTTATTAGGTAATAAAAACCCTCTTTATCCAAAAAAACCATAATACCCTAATTATATTACTTCGTATATGATTTCGAGATCATTAACAGTATGCATATACAAGCATAATGCATCTATCCTAAGCATATGTACATGGGTAACACACTGATCTCATCATGCGCAAATAGATTGGCATCAATCGTATGTTACTACAGCGATATATCCCTTTTCTACACCCCATACGTCTGGAATCATATTGCCCAGAGGATTAATATCGGCAAGGCACGATTATGCACGACATCGGCCTGTATCTTTTAGCTGCAGAGACAATGTGCTCCTTCCATGCTCCTGTCATGTGAGGCTTCCACTGAGCACGGCAGATGCCTGAGTAACGGCCCTGGCGACTCTGTGAATCTCGTGTTGCACGAGCTTCCAGGATGCTGAAGTGTTGGTGCTCCTCGAGGTGGCTATGGCATCAGCTATACCAGGATACGCCGCGGTATCCCAGTCGTTCTGTTCTGAAGGCCCGTAAATCTGCGGCAGGTGAAACTCACAAATTAGAACTACAGCTGCGAACTAAAGATCACGAGAACTCCGTGTTGAATCCCGGAGAAGAAAGAGCGTGGATGAGTTTTTCACTGACCAGATGTTTGTACCATTCTTGCTTGAGAAGACCTTCCCTGTTAGTGAGGGCTCGCTCTGCCTGCATAAGCCGGTCGTTGAGTCCCCGGATCTTCATCGAATCCTTGCTCAGCTGCTTGCTTGACAGTTCCCTCTGAATCTCCTGAGGAAACGACAATTGGATTCCTTGGTCATCAGGAAATGTGGAGAACCTATCATGCAAGATTGTATGTATAAGCAGCAATTTTGAAGCAGCCAAGTTACCTTTCGCTCACTGTTTACTTTTGTAGCTGCCCTTTTCAGAGCTTTGATTGAGTTGTACAATGGGGAGCAACTGACAGGCATCCCCTTGACCGCCTTCTCTACTACTTTAGTGTAAGCCTGAAAAAAAACGGAAATGTCAAGTTCATAAGGCTTGAGTGATCTTCCTTTTCTTTGTCTGCCGCTGCCTGCAGATGTGTTACCTCAAGCTCGGCTGCGTAGGACAAGTAATTGAAGGGTATGACCTCTTCATCAGCAAGCTTCAAAACCATAATTCCCCATATGCTAGCAGCTGTGAGATGACAATATCGGTTATCATGTAGCGCGGTGCAGCAAATTTCCGCTACCGACAAATCACACAAGAAGAATAGAGAGCAGCACCCGCGACATGTCTGCGGAACCCAGGATCTGCAAACTTCTCCATCCATACGAAGTCATCGTACAGAGAGTGGTAAACCGGATATCCTGGCCCTGACAAGGGACAAGTCTCTCTATTAGATATGCGAAAAATCGTCAGAGTTAATAAGAAGAAGTGCCCTACCTTCTCCAAATACCATGCTGGTTGACGGAATACCAACATGTTGGACGAATGCTGCATAATCTGATCCTCCGTCGCCTAGTCGTCCAATCTTCATGCAGGAAATCAGGTGCATCATATGCTTAATTACAGTTAGAAGCTATGTAGTACGTTTTCAGAGTTGGAATTGAAATTTGCAGGTGAAGGTTCAGAACAAAATGTCCCATAAGCTACAGCTCACACAAAGGAACCCAGAGCTATTTTTTCGAGAATGATGGGGGACATTACTCCCCACCGCGAAGGAACCCGGAGCTTCACAAAGTTAGTTGTATATACTGCAAGTGATAGCGTTGTTAGCTGTATAAGGAATTCATGTTACAACTCACCTTGGGGGAAACATTAGATTTGACCCATGAATCATACACCGTCTGAGATGAATTGTCAGGATCTTGAACCTTCATAAATGAATAATAGAAGAATGTTTTGAGCATCTTAATAAGAAAAATGGCATATGCATGAAGTGGTTCAAAGTTTACACACCTACAGTTCACCACTAGTACCACACTGTGACCAAACCCAAAAGAAAATTACCCTACAAAATATCGATGACTATCTGTTATTCTTTTCTATGTGATACACTACCTTTCGTTCAGGAAGAGTAAACATACCAATTTAATTGTTTCCAAGAGTAGCTCATCAAGTTGGGGAGTTGTAGTTGGGAGTAACACCGGACCGACTACCGAACAGTCAACATTTAGATATGCAACAGCTCTCAAAGAAAGCATCTCCCTGTTTTCTTCAACCCATTCAGTTGATCCGGTCTGCATAAAGGTAAATTGCGATCGCCATTGCAGTTGCTCTTAAGGTGTCTATGTATGTATATAGAACAAACGAATGGGGTGCCAAAAGAGAGAACGAGACGCACCAATCCATACTCTTCCGAATCCCAGCTACAGAAAATGATGGTCCTTCGAGGTCTCCATCCTTGCTTTTGCAGCATGGAAAACCTTTGAGCTAACTAGATTGACAACAGAAGAAATTCGCACATGTCAAGAAGTAGGCATGATCATATTGTTTAAGATTTGTGCTTATAAGTCAATTCTAGTATTCAAAAGTAACGGTCAATATTACTGTATTATGGACAGTGCAGAATTAGTGAAAGGAACAGCCTACTGGATTGCTGAGAACAAATGTTATGACTTAAACACAAGAATTACCTCGATCATAGCTGCTGTTCCGCTGTTGGGGTCCGCGCCTCCAAACGTCCAGGCATCTCGATGGTTACCTAGGATAACATATCTGTGTCACGAAAGGTTAAAATTTGTTCCGTCAGTCATATCCTGCCCCTTTTGGGAGTGCAGAGACATTTCAGACCCAGGGCCATACCCAGGGCCCCTAATTTTACCTAATCAAGTTTCACTAGTCCTAGTAGTTCTTCAAACTCCTCTTAAAACAGGAAATCTTCAAACAAAATTTAATACCAAGAAAATTACTCAATGGAATATGTTGGAGTAGATAAAATAATACAACCAAAAAGAGAACTGCTCTGGTCTTCACTCCTCTTCCAGTGAATTCTCTCTTCACAAGTCCAAAGTAATTAATTAACAAGCCATGTAATGGGTATAAATCATCTTTTCAGGTTATCATACTCCACTCTGACAGTGATAAAAAGGTAAGTTTGAAATTCTAGCTTTCAATTGATTTAATTTTTTTCAAAGAAAATGGTTATTTTGAATATTTTAAAGCTATCTGGTGTAGAATGAGTTTGGTTAGTGAGAATTGGCATACAACGATTTATTTGATTACGATGCTATTTGTGGAAGTGCAAGGGTTGAATGCTTTTTTACAATTGGACATGTAGAAACTAGTTTGTGATTTTGATGCAATAGAATTTGCCGACAAGATTGATACTCTCACACATAGTTTTGAATTGTAAATGGTAATATTTGAAGGAAGTATTTACTAGATAAGATTGCAAAGGAAAATAAAGTTATTGTTTTGTGACCTAATCTTTCCATAATCAAACATATACTCAAACACATAAAGCGACCCATCGTATATCTTACTTGAGAAAGCAGATGAAATTACAAAAGAACGAAAAATAGCTAGTAGCTACCCATAAAGACCTACGGATGGTCCACTCAGAATTTGGAAATGCGCAAGCACCGACGATGGATACTACTACAACTTGCAGTACTATAGAAGCTTGCGTAAGAGCATCTCCACTCAGCTTTCCATGACGCGGATCCGAGGACGAAATTTAGGTTCGGATGTTAAAAATTGGCCTAGTCGTGTTTTTAGGACCCCGGTTTTGTCCGGATTTGGGCGAATTTTGATCCGGACTTCCCAGCATTCCGAGAACGCCCTGGAAACGCCGGACGAAGCGAAAACGGACGTGGGTCAGCTCTGTCGGCGAGACAGTCCTATTTCCCCCACGTTCACTCGCCCAAACTGCGGCGAAGAGCTCCCTAGCCGCCTCTGTCGCCATGACTTCGCCAGCGGAGCTCTTCCACGCCGAGACATATCCACGCCTCTAATAGGCTCACCGCAGTCGCCGCCGTTTCGCCGCCCATCGCCGTAGCTCGGCTTCGGTGCGAGCTTCCACCACCTCGCCCGCCAAGCGTTCGGCGTTTTGCCGGTTCGGCCATGGACTCCGACGACGAGGAGATGCTCGCCGTGTTGCTGGAGGAGCAGAACGCCGCTGCCGCCGAAGATGCAGAGCACATGTAGATCCTCGCCTTCCTCGCCCAGCTGTACCTGCAGACGGCGAAGCCAAAGCGTGGAGGTTCAACGAAGGGTCGCCAGAAGTGCAAGGCAAGACAAAGGATAGAGGGCTACTGCATGTTGTACGCCGACTACTTCGCCGACGAGCCGCTACACGAAGAGGCCGTGTTTAGGCGCCGTTTCAGGATGAGCCGGAAGCTCTTCCTCAAGTTCGTGCATGGTCAATTTTACGCCGAACTATTGTCAATTTTATGCCAACTAGGCCGAACCGTGCTATGTATCATATTATGCCGAACTATACCGAACACAGGACGAATTTGAGCCAAATTTGACGGAAAAGGACGTCCCGGGAACTCGGTCAGGCCGAAAATAAGTTTCGTCCGGCTATATTTTGATCCGGATTTCGGTCTGAAAAGGCCCAACGAATGGAATGCTCTAACAAAGCAAAAGTCATTTTAAAACGAAATAAGTCATAGTACTACTTGATGGTTGATGATGCAGAATCAGAGAGAATCGGTTACCTGTCCGGCTCTTCCGCGCCTTCGATCACCGCGAAGACATTTTCAATCTTCGCCATAGTATCGTTCCCCTGAAAATTCCTCACAAAAGCATAGAGGCATGAGTATCTCATATGAACATACAAATTTCAGCAAACGAGACAAAAGCGCCTAGAATTCTCCGCACCATATAGGTCAGGTTCAGAACGGCCGGCCCTGGGCCAAGGCGGTACACGGGGCTGCCGTCCCGGCCCTGCCAGTCCGCCGGCGCCACGGCTCCGCCCAGAACCCGCTGGATCTCCGCAGCGTCCCGCGCCGACACCGGGAGCGCCGGGATGCCCGGCATGTCGTCGGTGGCCATGGCGTCCTCCATGCTGACGCGCTCGCACCCCTCCGAGGATGCCCACATCGGCGTCGTCGGGTCGCCCACGCCCCGGAACAGGCTCCCCACCTGCACGCCAGTGGGCGGAAGCCACCGCGTGCTGGGGAACGAGCCCTCCCCGGGTGGGCCGCCGTACTCGAGTGGGTCGGGGTACACCACCGCGGCCGCGGCGCCCACCGCGCGCGCGTTGTGCACGATGTCCTCGCAGTGGATCCTTCCGTACCGCGCGAGGGCGACTTTGCCGGCGACGTCGATGCCAGCAGAGGCGAGGTAGGCGAAGTCCTCCTCGCGGCCGTAGTTGGCGTACACGGTCTCCGCGGACACGGACCCGGAGGCGGAGTAGGCGAAGAAGGTGGGTATGACCTCCGCCGCGGCGGCCGCGTAGGGGTCATTGGGGTAGGTGTCCTGGGAGAGGGAGAATGACTTGGTGGGTCGGCCAGGCGCGGAGAGGGAGAGGGAGCGGTGGACGGGGTAGGAGAGGAGCACGGAGTAGGGGGTGATGTGCGCGGAAAAGGAGAGGGATGAGAGCGCGTTGAGGACGTAGGCGGCGGTGAGGGAGTTTGCCTTGGTGCCCGCGACGTGCGGGTGGAGGGTGAGCGCGCGGAGGTGGGAGGCGGCTGTGTCGTTGGAGCCGAGGGAGAGGAGGAGGGAGCCGTAGTTGGGGGATTGGTTCGGCGGGGAGCGAAGGAGGAGGAAGAGGAACAGAACAACGGCGCCGCCGAGGACGGCGCTTATGAAGGGGAGGAGGCGACTGCGGCGATATGGTTTGGTCGGCGGAGGCGAGGGGTGGAGGAGGGAGGCGGCGTCGAGGCGGGACATGGCGGGAATTCGGGGCGGTGGCTGCGGGGAGCGGATGCAATGACAAGGAGAGTGACGAGACGCTCAGCGTGCAACGAAACGTAGTGGTTTCGAATTTGAAGTGGTCTGCTCTGCTCTGCTTTGCTCTGTTCCCAGCAGAGGGCCGTTTCGCGGCAGCGCAGAGTGACCAGCAGACTGGCAAGTACGATTTGGGATACTACTCGTACTGAACCTGTTGGAGGCTTGCCGCGCGCTCTCAATCTCTCATAGTGCTTGCCGCTGTTCGCGCGGCAACAGAACGTGACACGACCATAGCACCTCCTTGAATCAAACTATCCCCGCTATATATCAATGTATCAACCATACGCTATAAGGGCATTTTTACCGCGCCGATCCAAACTTTCGATTCAGTGTTTTATGTTCGTTTGAGTCGGGCCGTAGACAATTTTAAATCGTGGTTCAGCTTGTCTAGCCAACCGTGTCTAATGGGACGACCCATCTGTCCGTCCTAACTGTTGGCGCCATCGCTGACCAATTTGACCAATCATTTGCCAATCAACTCAATTACATATATAAATACACAAAATGGTAAGTAAATAATATGGCAGACGTGTGTCATTGTCCTTTGGACATCGCCAACAAGTGGCCGATTGATCTGAAATGTGCAAAACGGGGAATATCATACATTATGTCCAAAAGGTGGCAAGTTCTTCCCAAAAAGTGGAATTCGCCGTCGCCATTGCCCTTCAAGCATCGCGAGTCCGGATGATATGCTGCTTCCTCTTGACCCAAGCCTTGTGACCAGGGTCGGTGATGGCGTCCAAGTCAGTGAGCATGATGGCATTCTCCTCGGCCATGATCTTGGTTTCGGCCTCTTTGGCCTTGGCCTCTACCTCCAACACTCTAGACCTGGCCTCGACCTCCTTGACCTTGGCTTCGGCCTCCATGGCCTTTACCTTGGCATCAATCTCTATTATCCTAGCCTTGGCGTTGGCCTCCTCCACCTCAATAGACCTTGTCTGGAGCTCAACAAAGGTCTTGGAGGTGTCCTCTTTCTCTTTGTGTTGCCTCTCTTCCCTCTCGACGATGGCCTCTTCCTTCTTCCCCAGGAGCCGCCTCAAGGTCTCCTGGAAGGTCAAGGACCCATCCTGGAGGGCGGTGTCGGCCTTCGTAGACTTGTGTCCTCCAGGACGGCGGGCACGGTCGGTAGTCCCGTCGCCTATAGGGTTGCCAACGCATTTGCCATTGTCTTCTAGGTCGATGACACCGTCCGTCGAAGCATTGACCTTGCCATTGCCCTTCTTCTTCGCGTCAAGTTCTTTTCAAAAGGTATAGCTAAGCTCCCATTTTTTGGTGTCCTTGATCAAGCCCCAACAATGGGTCAACATGAAGGCCTTGTTGTCATTGACCTTCTTGAAGTGCTCCATTGCTTTCATGACCTACACATATGGATGCCACCAATGGCTCAATGCATATGCAACACATCGACAAAAAGAGAAAGAGGTTTTACCATGTCAACCGGCAGCATGCCGCTTATCGGCCTTTTTGTCACTGTCTCGTACAAGCCTTGGAACTTTCTATACTCGGCATGGATGGTGCCTCATCGCTTGGAGAGGGAGAGATCAATTCAATCGCTATAGAAGGCGTTTTTCCCGAACTTCCTATCCTCATGAAAGAACTTGCCCACCCTCATCTTGTGAAATATCCATCCATGTCTTGCATCTGAAGTTTACATTTTAGTTTTATTTAAATACATTCCTTTAATCCAAACTTTATTCTTATTTCAACACTTGCAGTCAATTCACTCGAAGACCTGTGATAACTTTGAGTGCGACAGAGACTTCACTCATAACACTTACCTTTGGGCTCCCTGTGGGATCGACATCTTAACTTCGAAACTAGATACAAATAATATGTACACTTGCAGCCATCAAGATATTTTCTGGCGTCGTTGCCAGGGAGCTGAGCGCTAAGTGTTTGTCTCTTGATATTTCAGGTGTTACTATTACAAGATGGTCTCCCTAGGAGACAAAGGGTCTACACGCTCTCGTAGGACCTATCTACCAGATTATTTTGAGCGCCTGCATGTTCAAAGATGCGAAGAAATTATTAAAAACCTTTTGAGATCAAATAGAGTTGAAGTTGAAAACCTTAGTGATTTCATGGAAATCATGTCCATTCATAGGACAACTGTAACATCCCAGCATATAGGAACTAACGAAGGGTAGATTTAGGAATTTGAAACATTGCATGCATTCATCTGTAAAAATGTGGGTAAATTTTTCACCAAATAAAAACCTAAAGTGATCAAGGTTTCTTTCATACTTTGAGAATAGGTTTAGTCTTGAAGAATGATTGTTATAGACTTTGATATGATCTTTTTTGATTTATGGTTTTGGGAAATGAAATTTGAATTTAAAACTTGAATGTTTGAATTTATAATTCAAAAGATTTAAGAATTAGATTTGAGTGATTTGGTTTAGTCAAGAGTTAACAATTAATGACTCAAACTTTGAATAAAATAAATGAACCCATAGAATGAATATTGACTCCAAAACTTTATTCAATAAATGAGTTACAGAATGTAACTTATTAGAAATATTTACAATAGTAAATAAAACAAAAGAAAAATCTTTATATATTGAATAATAGTACAATAGTTATTACAAAAGAATAAAATAAAAAAAATAAAAAGAATAAATTAAAGATTACAATTGAATCAGGGAAATATTACAAGTGACTATTCTATAAAAATAAAAAGATAAAAACCTAAACTAAAGTCTTGATCTTCAAATCTGGTACCTGCAAAACAAACACAAATAAAAATAAAAAGGGTTAAGGTTAGAATGGAATTACTCTCAGACTTGTCAGTGAGGTGCACTGATCAAGATTCATCATTGAGTAATTTTATAAGGGGCAAGTTTCACCAATATGAAAGAATATATCTTTCATAATTTTAAGCCAGAAGTTAAATGACAGCAAAGAGGGGCAAGTTTCACCAGCCAAGTAAAAGTAATCAGATAAGAGTAACTTTCCAAAATTCTGAACATATCCACATCTGCGGCAAAGAAGCACACAAGCACACACACACCAAATTGCATGGTGTGTCAAGACCTTAGCAACAGCCCAGCAACACAAAACCATCAACACAGCCGTGGGCAGGCACACAATCTCATCTTCTTGCTCTTACACATCAAGCTCAGCAGCCAGCAGCTAAACCAAGCACAACAGCCAAACCAACCAAAGCCCGGGATCACATCACCAGGATGGTGACATAAGGAGGGGGGAGATCAGGTGGATAGCAAGACCAAGGTAAAGCCATCAGGGTCAGGAGATGATGGGCTAGATCAAGGACAATCCAGGAGCTAAATATACCAGGGGAGCACAAGATCAATGTAACATCCCAAAAATACCAAAATTAGATCAACAAACACTAATCATCAAGATTAGGGTTAACAAAAACTTTTCTAAATAAACTCATGAATGCATGCATATGTGTATGCATGGATTTTGAATTTCTTTAAAAACCACCTTGTTTGTGTGATCCATTGCTTGTAAAATGTTTCTTAGGTGAAATGAACATCATCTAAAACATTTCCCACACTTTTCCTAAAGACAAGTAAATCAAAACAAATATATTAAGTGAATGGTCATTTTGACCAATTTAACTCCCATGCCTACTTTGGTTGTCTCAAACTTTCAAAACCTAACAGAAACTTTTCTGGATCTTTGCACCCCTTGAATGTACTCATAACAAAGTATCAAGGCCCACTTTGTGATCATCCAGAAACTTTCAAATGCATAGTTTAAATGGCATTTCAAAATTGAATCTTCTTCATATGGGAAGATCCCACTTTTTCAAAAACCACTCAAACAAGCTCAACTTTCAAAACCCAAGCATCTGCAGACTCACCAGCACCAATCTAGCAAACCCACCAAAAATCATTTCAAAATTCAAAACTTGATTTCATGCGGCCATTTCATCAAACAGGTTGCAGACACAAATCAAACAAAACATCAAACACTATACTGTGCAGTGATTCTTGCCTAACTTGTTCCCTAGTTAGCTCACACACAACTCAGTAGATCATCTAGAAAGATTAGCCCAACACTAGCACCCATGTGAGCTTGCCATTGTCATCAATGGTGAACAGCCGAGCACCCCAATGTCACCCCATTGTGGATGTATACAGAGGAAGAACTAGCCGTACCAACCTTGTTCAGGGAGGGCAAACCGCCCACCGCCACTCCACTGTCCCAGCAAGCGTTGCCAAAGACCTGACCACGCGCACAAGCCACGCCAGACCATGCCGAGCGTCGCCAGAGCGCCACCTCGACCAGCGTCCACGCATCGCCGCCTCACCGCATGCACACACGATCACCACCGACGCAGAGACCGCCAATCCCGCTTGCCGCCTCGCCATATAGCCACCGCCATTGCCGTCAAAACGCCCTCGCCACGCAGAGCACCGCCGCTCTGCATCAAACCACACCGCCCCATGACTCGCGACCATGTCGTTGAGCATCGCCAGAGACACAGACCGTCCCCTACCCTTGCCCATGCCAAGAGTCACCAGAACGTCGCCCGACGAGCTCACCGTGCGCCCCGACGGTCCTCTCGCTCGACTATAAATAGAGGCCATCCCCGCACGATTTCTTCACACCATCTCACTCCCCTCTCCCCACTGACCATGCCACACCGTCCTCAGAGCAAGGCGAGCACCACCTCGCCGGAATTTCACCGGAGCCCGCCGCCTCTGGAGAAGAAGGGAGCCAGCGATTGGAGCCGCCCCAGGAGAAGCCACCGGTACCAGGAGGTTCGCCGTCGTCGACTTCGCTGCCGCCTCGCCGACCTCGCCTGCACTCGGTGTGCCCCCAGCACCCCTCACTGGCCGCGCTAGGTTTCGTTCTCGCGGGAGTTGTCTCGCATCGACGATGACCCCCAGCCGTTAGATTAGAACTAGATCGAACGATCCACGTTGCCCCATACCGCTTCGCCCAGCCCCATGTCACTGACGAGTGGGACACCCACTTAAGCAGCCCGCTGGAGCACTGTGCTTAGCAGGCCGGCCCAGTAACTTTTCGCGCGCAGCCCAGCAATTCAAATTAAATCTTTTTCTATTTCAATTCAAACACACTTCAGCACCCAACTTCAAAAATCAACCCAGAACGATTCAGTGCACCAAATTGGATGAAACCAATTTTGTTGGAAAGGTCTGTGAATGCTTAATCCAAGCCCATTGGATTCAAGTCATTTGGATCTCTAGATCACCCATAGTAAAAATAACAAGGCAGAAGCTTTTCTGCATTCAAACATTTTTCAAATTTAAACCATAAAAGCTTTTGAGTTGATTCCAACTCTCAAAAATCACATTTAACCATACCTTTCAGAATATATAAAAATATATAGGTTTACTTGCAGAAATGATGTTCATGTAATAAAAGAATGCTTCATAAGCATTTCTAGCCAGTTTAATTAATTAAAATAAAAGGATAAAACCTTATTAAATTGTGACACCACTTTAAATCGCATTCCCATGGACTACAATATGTGGTGATGACATGTGTCAACATGATCCCATGTTTAGTTTGGAGAATATTAAACCTTAAGTAATTTTTCAATGAGTAGAAATTACTTTTCTAAAAATAAAAAGATTTAAACCAAGCCTTAACCTTGTAATGTTAGAGATGATGCTAGATCATCTATAGGACCCTTGTGTGTGATGATTGCAAGTAGTTAAGTATTGTTTGGTGATTGTGTACCTCGTATTTATTCATAGACGCTAGTACCAACCAAGGATACGAGGAGGAAGGAGGATACTACGAAGAGGAAGCCGAGGAGAACTTCAACCACTGCTCTGCACAAGGCAAGCTTATATTGACACTGATGCAAGCCTAATACTACTAGTGAATGTGCAAGCTAACACTTGCAAGATACTATACCTATGCAAGCTTATATTGACACTGATGCAAGCCTAATACTACTAGTGAATGTGCAAGCTAACACTTGCAAGATACTATACCTATGCAAGCTTATATTGACATTGATGCAAGCTAACACTTGCCAGATACCCTACTGTTGCCACAAACCCATACTTGTGATATGACTACTATATGCCTTAAGCATATGTGATCATACCCACTTGATAAACCAAATCCTAGTTTTATGTGCAAGCTTCTTACTTTATTTTCTTTATCAAAGCTTACTTAGAGTCTACCTAAGAGTTTGGTAGATACTAGACAGTTGTGCTGAAGGTTGCATAAAGAGCATAAAATTTGGCCTAAGCTAGAAGCCTTGATATCAGCCTAAGATATAAGGTTGGACTTAGTGAAACTCCACTAGTTACCACCCCTCATTAGTACTACCACCACCTGTAGATGCTAGTGCTAAGCATAAAACTTGATCAACTTTTAGATGGGAATACTTGGTGGAAAAATGGTTATGAAAACCTTGGAATGATGGATCATTCTATTGAAATGTTTTGGACATGTGTTTCCAAACACTTGATGATTTTGGTGATGAAAATGTTGAGGCATGAGCCTTAGCCCTTTATAAAACTGATGGTTGTCTGGATGCGATACCATTCCAATTTTAGCGCATAAACCACAATACTTTAATATTGGGTAGGGCTTGATCGAAACTTATATACCTTAGTATTAGTTCCTCCCCAAGGTCTGAGCTGAGGCTACCTTGTGAAGATTGTCCACTGTGCAAGACTCCAAGATGACGGTGGTCATGGTTGGGAGGCCAAACTCACAGAGAGGTGCTTATACTAGGGCGTAATTGAAAGGTTAGGATTGATTATCCGACACCGAGTATGGTGAATTCAGGATTTGTTCTGACGGATGTATCGAATGTTGTGGTGAAAGTGTACAATCTCTGCAGAGTGTCAAACTATTGAATAGCCGCGTCATGATTATGGACAGCTGAGTGGCCATACTGTCCCCGCCGACTTTTCAAAATGACTTGTGAAATGAATTGAGACTTTGACTTGACCACAACAGAGTTGTGACCTGAATTACAAGATCCCACTTAGGAGTTATAAAATTGTGACTAGCTTTGGAACTTAGTAGAGATAAACCTGGCTTTTTGCAAAACAACCCTAGATCCTAGTGTCCTATTATCCAAAAACCCCTTACCTGTTAGTATTAGTTTGCGAGTACTTAAAGAGTACTCATGGCTTTGTCCCTGGCTATTCCCATGGCCAGACTATGAAGAGGAGTACCGGAAGATGGACCCGTGAAGGTTACGACAACTAGGATCATCTCCCATCGTCAGCATTGCTCAGGACCCGAAGATGGAGCTTCACGCCACCGTTATTATTACGTATTCCGCTGCTTGATGTTGTATTAAGAACTGGATCATGAGATCCCTATTTTTGTAAGAACTTATGTATCGTTTGTAATGGATGAAGTACTATGGTATCCAATTCTGTTATGTCTCGCAAAATGGTAATCCTGGGATTGCGATGTATGGCATAACAGGCATCTAGGATTGAAAAATCCGGGTGTTGACAAGTTGGTATCAGAGCCATCCTGACCATAGGAGACCCTAGTTAGATTGGACGTTGAACCAAAAACTTAGTTTCAAAACCAAAGAACACAAATATTTACGAAAACTTATTCTCATTCTTACCTCTTTAATCCTTTAATAAAACTTCATGTTCCTCAAAAAAACTCTTGCAAAATAGATAAAATTTTGACACACTTGATCACTCTGCTAATCTACTCATCCTCTATTTTTATAGATGGACGTGAAGTACAGCAAGTTTTATCAACTCAGGAATGGAGGAGATCTTATCTTTGAGAGGGATCTGGATCAGCTTTCGGAACTTCTGGAGCGTCCGCATCCCGAGTTCTTCGGAGCTCAGCTCAATGATCAAGGAGGAGAAGATCTGCAGTGGCTAATTGTTGCAAGTATCCGAGGAAAAATTGAACCTCCCACCGCGGAGGGAATTCAGTTTACCTTGAGGGAAAACAACTGGCTCGATGACTTGCCAGAGCAATGCAGGAAGCTCTTTCCCGTCTGTGTGGGCAGAGCATCAATCAGATCAAGGGTACTCGCTTTGAGTTTTGCCCAAGGTGTGATGCAAATGGATAACCACTGGAAGCCCCATACCACCCCGAGTTGAAGACTCAATTAGACCACCTTAGCTTCATAATGTATGATCGTCAGCAGGAATTGGACAACTGCCGTGACTATTGCAACCACAAGTCTGCCATCATCAAGATGAAGGACCAGACCATCGCCATGCTAGCAAAGGATCGCAAGTCTCGTCGCCGTCAGCTCGACAAGAAGGAGCGCATTATTGCCCGTCTTCGCCATCGCATCTCATCTCTGGAAGAGACCATCCATGAGAGAGACATGCAGTTAGAGGAAAGGAAGAATGCCGGAGAGGATCTTCGTGGAGACCCTTACTCCTACCTCAGCGATGACGATGATTTTCTGGAGGATCAGGCCATGGACTTCTTCACCGATGAGGATGATTTCGCCTTCATCGATGATGTTGAAGATGATGAAGCCACAGAATCCGAGGAGTAGTAGCACTGAGCACTAGCGTATTGAGTAGTAGTCGGTCCCACTGTATCGTAGTTTCCAGAATGGTTCTTAAAACCATCTGTTTTTCCTTGCTGTGGTGTGCGTTGTATCGAGTGAATGAATGAATGAAAAAGCAAGTTGCTAGAAAAACCTGAGTCAAACTCTAAAAACTTTTCAAAAACCCAAAACCTTAGAAATTTCCCTCTTTTCTCATGATTGATATCAATCTTCAGATGCCACGTGGAGGAAGTGGTTCAGCCCCAGACCCGATGTTGCAGATCCTGCAAATGTTGACTTCTGACCGTGAAGCTGAAAGAGCGGAACGTCAAGCCAACCTAGCCACTCTGCAACAGATAGCCCAACTAGCCCACAACAACCAAGGCCATGGAAATCAGGACAACCACGGATCTAAGCTCAAGAATTTCCAGAATACCAACCCACCCGTTTTCACCAAGTCAGAAGAACCCCTAGACGCAGATGATTGGCTGCAAACCATGGAAAATAACTTAGAAGTAGCAGGAGTGGAAGCCAACGAGAAAGTCCTGTTCGCCACCCATTATCTAGCCGGAGATGCCAGGGCATGGTGGAACAGTGTTACGCAATGACCGGAGGCCAGATGATGACCTGGGAGGAATTCAAGGTCAAGTTCAGCAGAACCCATGTGCCACCAGGTTTGATCAAGAGAATGAGAGACGAGTTCAGAGAGCTAAAGCAAGGAAGGATGACTGTAGTGGAATACCGTGACAAATTTTTGTCATTAGCCAGGTATGCCCCGGACGAGATAGACACCGAAGCCAAGAAGAAAGAAAGATTCCTGAATGGTCTGCATGATGAGATGCAGACAGTGTTAGTCAATATCCCCTTTGTTGATATTGAAGCCCTTGTCGACTCTGCTATCCAGATGGAAGGAAAGATCAACCAGGCCAATGAGAACCACAAGCGTCGCATGATGCATCAACCAGGAACCCATCAGACCCCAAAGTATCGCCCCAACCCATCTTCAGGATTTGCCCCAAGAACCAACAGACCCCCTATGACCCGTTCGACCTATCCCAACCGTGGAAACCCTAGACCCGGAGGAAATCACAACAACCCCGACAACTCTAGCAATTTCACCCGTGCCCCACCCAAGTTCAACACCAACAATGCTACCGCCAACCCCAACACTGCCCCGAGGACTGGAAGCAATGCTGTACCTGTCGCAGCCAAGGACAAGTCACAAGTGACCTGTTATGACTGTGGAAATAAAGGCCACTATTCCAACGAGTGCCCCAATAAGAAGAATGCTACAGCCCCCAACGCCAATGTCCCAGCTCAACAGCAGCGTCGTGTCCAGCCAGGGAGAAGATTTGGCCCAGGGAATTCACTCAACCGCAATGGCCGTCTTTTTCTCATGCATGCTGAAGAAGCTCAAGAAGCGCCAGACGTCATGCTGGGTATGTTTTCTGTTAATTCAGTACTTGCAAGAGTGTTGTTTGATTCTGGTGCATCGCATTCATTTGTCACCGAAGAATTTGCCTGCACTAGTAAAATTCAACCAACCAAATTGAAGCATGTGATGATTGTACAAATTCCCGGATCAACCACCAAGGCTAGGCAAATTTGCAAGGTCGTCCCTATCCGAATCCATGGCATAGATTTTTATGCTAACCTAATAGTACTCGGAACTAAAGGTTTGGAAGTAGTACTAGGAATGGATTGGATGTCCAAACATAAAGGATTGATTGACTGTGCCAAGAAAGCCATCACCACGACCGATCACCGGAATATCATCGAGCATATATCCAAACCTTACCTCGCCAATTCAAGTGTAACAAGAGTCTTGCCCAACCTACCATTGACCAAGTTCGGATAGTCTGAATACCCCGATGTATTTCCAGATGTTTTGCCCGGTATGCCCCCAGATCGGGATATCGAGTTTATCATCGAACTAATCCCCAGAACAGGACCCATAGCCCTGAGACCCTATAGTATGAACCCGTCAGAACTAGAAGAACTGAAGAAGCAACTGGATTCCATGTTAGAAATCGGATTGATTCAACCGAGTGCGTCCCCATGGAGATCACCTGTCTTGTTTGTGGACAAGAAGGATGGAGGTAACCGTTTGTGTACGGATTATAGGAAGTTGAATGATATCACCATCAAGAACAAGTACCCCTTGCCTAAGATAGAAGATTTGTTTGATCAGTTGACCGGTGCCCAGGTGTTTTCTAAGATTGATCTTAGGACTGGCTATCATCAACTCAAGATTCGTGCAGAGGATATTCCAAAGACTGCCTTTACCACCAGATATGGATTGTATGAGTATACAGTCATGTCTTTTGGATTAACCAATGCCCCCGCTTATTTCATGAACCTCATGAATAAGATTTTTATGGACTTCCTGGATAAGTTTGTCGTTGTTTTCATTGATGACATTCTGATTTATTCCAAATCAGAAAAAGAACATGAGCTACACCTAAGGACCATTCTTGGAACCCTTAGAGAGCATCAGCTGTATGCAAAGTTTAGCAAATGTGAATTCTGGTTACAGGAGGTAGGATTCCTCGGTCACATTGTATCAGCCGGAGGAATTGCCGTTGACCCTACCAAGGTGAAAGATGTAGAAGATTGGCAAGCCCCAACCACTCAAACCCAAGTTCGTGCTTTTCTCGGATTGGCGGGATATTACCGCAAATTCGTAGAAGGATTCTCGAGTATCGCCAGACCCATGACCCAATTGCTGATGAAGGACAAGAAGTTTGAATGGACCGACAAATGTGAAGCGAGTTTTCAAGAACTCAAAAGGAGATTGATTTCAGCCCCAATCTTGATCATGCCGGATATCACGAAGCCCTTCGATGTGTATTGTGACGCATCCAAGATTGGTCTCGGATGTGTGCTAATGCAAGAAGGCAAAGTTATATCTTATCTATCGCGACAATTGAAGCAACATGAACAAAATTACCCAACCCATGACCTCGAACTCGCAGCCGTAGTTCTAGCCCTGAAGACATGGAGACATTACCTGATGGGAAACCGTTGTGAGATTTATTCGGATCACAAGATCCTAAAGTATATATTCACTCAGAAGGAGCTGAATATGAGGCAGAGAAGATGGATTGAGCTAATCAAGGATTACGACTTGGACATTCACTATCACCCTGGTAAAGCCAATGTGGTAGCCGATGCCCTTAGCAGATTGCCGTGCCGCTTGAACTCCATGATTTTGAAGGAGCAACCAAGCTTGCACAAAGAGATGGAAGATTTTCGAATGGAATTATTAAGTGAAGGATTTTTGGCTAGCATAGAACTTCAGCCCACTTTGCTCAGTCAGATTAAAGAGGCGCAGAAAGGAAATGCCAGTATCGACTTAATCAAGCGTCGTATCGATACAGGCAAAGTACCCGGATTCACCGAGGACGAAGAAGGAGTTTTGTGGTACAAAGGACGCCTTTGTGTACCAGCAGATTCGGAGTTGAAAGAAGTTATCTTGAAGGAGGCTCATGATACTCTTTATTCTATCCATCCCGGAGGAACTAAGATGTATCAAGATTTGAAAGAGCAATTTTGGTGGCATAAGATGAAGAGAGAAATCGGAAGCTATATCGCCAAGTGTGATATATGTCAGCGAGTCAAGGCAGGACATCAAAGACCCGCTGGATTGTTGCAACCTTTGCAAATTCCGGAATGGAAATGGGATTCTGTAGGAATGGACTTTATCACTGGACTACCTACTTCTAGTAGGGGAAATGACTCTATTTGGGTCATAGTGGACAGATTGTCCAAAGTCGCCCATTTCTTGCCCGTCAAAACCACCTATCAGAGTTCGAAGCTAGCAGAGTTGTACATCGCTAGGATCGTTAGTTTGCATGGAGTCCCCAAGAACATCGTATCGGATCGAGGAACTCAGTTTACCTCGAGATTCTGGAAGAAAGTCCAAGAAGGTTTAGGAACCCGCCTAGATTTCAGTACCGCGTATCACCCTCAGACCGATGGACAAACGGAGCGAGTAAACCAAATACTCGAAGATATGCTTAGAGCATGTGTGCTAGAATATGGATCCAAGTGGGAAGAATGTCTGCCGTTTGCAGAATTTTCATACAACAACAGTTACCAAGCCAGTTTGCAAATGGTCCCATTTGAATTCATGTACGGAAGAAAGTGCCGCACCCCTTTGAACTGGTCGAAAGTAGGAGAGAGTCAGATCTTCGGACCCGACATCCTACGAGAAGCAGAAGAGAAGGTTCACATTTTGTTTAAGAGGGGAAGGTTTGTAACATCCCAAAAATACCAAACTTAGATCAACAAACACTAATCATCAAGATTAGGGTTAAAAAAAACTTTTCTAAATAAACTCATGAATGCATGCATATGTGTATGCATGGATTTTAAATTTCTTTAAAAACCACCTTGTTTGTGTGATCCATTGCTTGTATAATGTTTCTTAGGTGAAATGAACATCATCTAAAACATTTCCCACACTTTTCCTAAAGACAAGTAAATCAAAACAAATATATTAAGTGAATGGTCATTTTGACCAATTTAACTCCCATGCCTACTTTGGCTGTCTCAAACTTTCAAAACCTAACAGAAACTTTTCTTGATCTTTGCACCCCTTGAATGTACTCATAACAAATTATCAAGGCCCACTTTGTGATCATCCAGAAACTTTCAAATGCATAGTTTAAATGACATTTCAAAATTGAATCTTCTTCATATGGGAAGATCCCACTTTTTCAAAAACCACTCAAACAAGCTCAACTTTCAAAACCCAAGCATCTGCAGACTCACCAGCACCAATCTAGCAAACCCACCAAAAATCATTTCAAAATTCAAAACTTGATTTCATGCGGCCATTTCATCAAACAGGTTGCAGACACAAATCAAACAAAACATCAAACACTATACTGCGAGGATTCTTGCCTAACTTGTTCCCTAGTTAGCTCACACACAACTCAGTAGATCATCTAGAAAGATTAGCCCAACACTAGCACCCATGTGAGCTTGCCATTGTCATCAATGGTGAACAGCCGAGCACCCCAATGTCACCCCATTGTGGACAGAAGGCTAGAGGAAGAACTAGCCGTGCCAACCTTGTCTAGGAGGCAGCCCACCGTCCACCGCCACTCCCTGTCCCAGCCGCAAGCGTTTCCAAGCCCTGGACCACGCGCACAAGCCACGCCCAGACCATGCCGAGCGTGCGCCAGAGCGCCACCCTCGACCAGCGTCCACAGACCGCACGCCGCCCTCACCGCGTGCACACACGATCACCACCGACCCAGGAGACCGCCAGACATCCCCATTTGCCGCCCCGTGCCATACAGCCACCGCCCACCGTCGAAGACGCCGCCTGCCAGAAAGCACCGGCCGTTCTAGACCAAACCACACCGCCCCATGCCTCGCGACCATGTCGTTGAGCATCGCCAGGAGACACAGCACCGTCCCCTACCCTTGCCCATGCCAGTAGCCGCCTATAACGTTGCCCCCGACAAGCTCACCGTGCGCCCCGACGGTCCCCTCGCTCGACTATAAATAGAGGCCATCCCCGCACGATTTCTTCACACCATCTCACTCCCCTCTCCCCACTGACCGTGCCACACCTCGAGCAAGGCGAGCACCACCGCCGAATTTCACCGGAGCCCGCCTGGAGAAGAAGGGAGCCCGCGATTGAGCCGCCCTAGGAGAAGCCACGGTGCAGGAGGTTCGCGTCGTCGACTTTGTCGTTCGCCCTCGCCGACCCTCGCCTGTACCCGGTGAGCCGCCAGACACCCTCACCGGCCACGCTAGGTTTCGTTCTCGCTGGAGTTGTCTCGTCGACGATGACCCCAGTTAGATTAGAACTAGATCGAGCGATCCACGTTGCCCCTATACCGCTTGCCCAGCCCGTGTCAGCGATGGTGGGACACCCACTTAAGCAGCCAGCAGAACCTGTGCTTAGCAGGCCGGCCCAGTAACTTTTCCCGCGCAGCCCAGCAATTCAAATTAAATCTTTTTCTATTTCAATTCAAACACACTTCAGCACCCAACTTCAAAAATCAACCGAGATCGATTCAGTGCACCAAATTGGATGAAACCAATTTTGTTGGAAAGGTCTGTGAATGCTTAATACAAGCCCATTGGATTCAAGTCATTTGTATCTCTAGATCACCCATAGTAAAAATAACAAGGCAGAAGCTTTTCTGCATTCAAACATTTTTCAAATTTTAACCATAAAAGCTTTTGAGTTGATTCCAACTCTCAAAAATCACATTTAACCATACCTTTCAGAATATATAAAAATATATAGGTTTACTTGCATAAATAATGTTCAAGTACTAAAAGAATGCTTCATAAGCATTTCTAGCCACTTTAATTAATTAAAATAAAAGGGTAAAACC
This sequence comes from Avena insularis, assembly GCA_023614405.1. Taxonomy (NCBI): domain Eukaryota; kingdom Viridiplantae; phylum Streptophyta; class Magnoliopsida; order Poales; family Poaceae; genus Avena; species Avena insularis. The sequence goes on along the minus strand of CM042689.1, from coordinate 334,149,629 downwards.
TTATGAAATTGTGACACCACTTTAAATCACATTACCATGGACTACAATATGCGGTGATGACATGTGTCAACATGATACCATGTTTAGTTTGGAGAATATTAAACCTTAAGTAATTTTTCAATGAGTAGAAATTACTTTTCTAAAAATAAAAAGATTTAAACCAAGCCTTAACCTTGTAATGTTAGAGATGATGCTAGATCATCTATAGGACCCTTATGTGTGATGATTGCAAGTAGTTAAGTATTGTTTGGTGATTGTGTACCTCGTATTTATTCATAGACGCTAGTACCGACCAAGGATACGAGGAGGAAGGAGGATACTACAAAGAGGAAGCCGAGGAGAACTTCAACCACTGATCTGCACAAGGCAAGCTTATATTGACACTGATGCAAGCCTAATACTACTAGTGAATGTGCAAGCTAACACTTGCAAGATACTATACCTATGCAAGCTTATATTGTCACTGATGCAAGCCTAATACTACTAATGAATGTGCAAGCTAACACTTGCAAGATACTATACCTATGCAACCTTATATTGACATTGATGCAAGCTAACCCTTGCCAGATACCCTACTGTTGCCACAAACCCATACTTGTGATATGACTACTATATGCCTTAAGCATATGTGATCATACCCACTTGATAAACCAAATCCTAGTTTTATGTGCAAGCTTCTTACTTTATTTCTTTATCAAAGCTTACTTAGAGTCTACCTAAGAGTTTGGTAGATACTAGACAGTTGTGCTGAAGGTTGCATAAAGAGCATTAAATTTGGCCTAAGCTAGAAGCCTTGATATCAGCCTAAGCTATAAGGTTGGACTTAGTGAAACTCCATTAGTTACCACCCCTCATTAGTACTACCCCCACCTGTAGATGCTAGTGCTAAGCATAAAACTTGATCAACTTTTAGATGGGAATACTTGGTGGAAAAATGGTTATGAAAACCTTGGAATGATGGATCATTCTATTGAAATGTTTTGGAAATGTGTTTCCAAACACTTGATGATTTTGGTGATGAAAATGTTGAGGCATGAGCCTTAGCCCTTTATAAAATTGATGGTTGTCTGGATGCGATACCATTCCAATTTTAGCGTACAACCACAATACCCGAATATTGGGTAGGGCTTGACTGGAAACTTATATACCTTAGTATTAGTTCCCTCCCGGCCAAGGTCTAAGCTGAGGCTACCTTGTGAAGATTGTCCACATGCAAGACCCAAGATGACAGTGGTCATGGTTGGGAGGCCAAACTCACAGGAGAGGTGCTTATACTAGGGCGTGTAATTGAAAGGTTAGGATTGATTATCCGCATACTGAGTATGGTGAATTCAGGATTTGTTCCTGACGGATGTATCGAATGTTGTGGTGAAAGTGTACAATCTCTGCAGAGTGTCAAACTATTCGAATAGCCGCGTCCGCGGTTATGGACAGTTGGAGTGGCCATACTGTTCCCTCGTCAGATTTTTCAAAATGACTTGTGAAATGAATTGAGACTTTGACTTGACCACAACAGAGTTGTGACCTGAATTACAAGATCCCACTTAGGAGTTATAAAATTGTGACTAGCTTTGGAACTTAGTATAGATAAACCTCGCTTTTTGCAAAACAACCCTAGAGCCTAGTGTCCTATTATCCAAAAACCCCTTACCTATTAGTATTAGTTTGCGAGTAGTTAAAGAGTACTCATGGCTTTGTCCCTGGCTATTCCCATGGCCAGACTATGAAGAGGAGTACCTGGAAGATGGACCCCAGGAAGGTTACGACAACTAGGATCATCTCCCATTGCCTGTGACCCCGAAGATGGAGCTTCGCCTACGCTACCGTTATTATTACGTATTCCGCTGCTTGATGGTGTATTAAGAACTGGATCATGAGATCCCTATTTGTGTAAGAACTTATGTATCGTTTGTAATGGATGAAGTACTATGGTATCCAATTCTGTTATGTCTCGCAAAAATGGTAATCCTGGGATTGCAATGTATGGCATAACAGGCATCTAGGATTGAAAAATCTGGGTGTTGACAATCAAGCTACCACAAAATCCACCACTAGCAACCACAACATCAAGTGACGGTGGTGAGTACATAGACCATCACATGATCTATCTATCTAAGATTAGACTAGCATACATGATCGGTATCACATTCAAACTCTCAGAAAGCACCCAAGTGGGGTGAATCCATCACTGAGGTTTTAAACTCTAAAAGCAAACAGCAAAGTACAAAGATCCAACCAAAACTCAGAACAACATCATTGATTTGGATAGCAAGCTATATTTCAATTCAAGAATAAATATAGCTAAGATTTAACTTCTAGACACATCCCTAAGATAAGGGTAGCACCTTAGAAGTTAATCTTTTGGATCCATATAAATGATCAAGCCTACTATCATTTTTTCCAAGCTTTGATTCAAGAAACAGTAGCTGGTACCACTACCAGAACTATCCATATGAATCAACTAGATAAATCCTAATCCCTAAGCCTCAGACAAACATCATTGGTCTTAGGGATTTCAGAAAAGAACATTTCTACTTATCTTTTAATGCCAAGCTTGCCTTAAGCTTAAACCAACCCAAACAATGGATTAGAATCAATCTTGTGTGCCATACAAAGATGGTGTCACAAGAACAATTCTACATGAATCAGAATAAACATTCCATCTTCACAGATTCAATCAATCAATCTACCAATCATTTTCCTGTCATTACAGGAATCATAATTAGAACATTCCTATATATATATATCTTCACTGTTTGAGATCATTGTGATCTCAAACCACACATGAATTCTCAAGACAACAGCACTAAGACAGTGATTTCATCACACCATACCCATTATCATTAACCAATAAATGACAGTGGTAAGTTATCAAACCCACTGACTTTACCAAGCATTGATTTTAGAGCAACTATATCATCTGAATCATATGAAATCTAAACATAAAATCATCTACTAAGCCACCAGAACCATTATAGTTCATCTTAAGCAGCAAGCCTCAAGCTAATAATCATTCAGCATGTTTAGAGACCATCAACACATGATCTAACTCATCCAGATATGATCAACAGGGGGATATGAACCCTAATCAAAAGAAAAACCCCAATTAGGATATGAACCCTAATCGGAACGCAAGCACTAGGCAAGGGTAGCCATTAGATGCACATAGAGATATTCATGGTGATAGGTTGAACCAAGATCCACACAGGAAACTTACCCGGGGTCCTCGCTTACGAATTGAAGAGGAAGCAGATTGTACGATGTGATCGCGGCGGCACGGGGAGCACCCAGAGGGCGCTGCAACCCGCACCAGCCATGGCGGCAACCACCGCAGCACACAAACACAACACCTCACCAAGGGAGAGCCCGTGGCAGCGGCAGCACTTTCCCCAAACCCTAGGGTTCGGGAACGGGGTGAACCTGGCCACAGGGGAGCTCCGGAGTCAAATCGAATTGGACCAGATGAACGAGCATAGTCGCCAACCTCGCCCCACACCACGGCAGTGGCCAGGGAGGGCCACAGCGGCGGCCATCGCCAGCGGCAGCGCCAGAACCCCACGGGGTCGAGAGGGAGGGGGAGATGAGAACGAAGAAGAGGCAGAGTGAATGAGTGGGTTGGTTGGGCCGAAAACCCTTCGGGGTGAGGATTTTGACCCTTCCCTATTGGGCCACAAGGGCCCAATAAGCCCAAATGGCCAGCCCAAGTCGTTTAAAATCTGTTTTAATAAATAGGAAAAGACCAAAATGCTCCTAAACTCAATAAAATTCTATAAAATAAAATAAAAGTCCAAAAATTATAAATAAAATATTTTTGGATTCACAAAAATCCAAACTATCCAAATAAACTAAAATATAAAATTTTAGACATATAAATTTTATTAAGAATTTTATAAATTATGAGGGTGGATTTGCTACCACCGGGGATAGCTGCCCCCCATGCAACTACCGTACGATATGTCTAGAGATTCGAGCCCGCACCTAACCAATAAGACAGATGAAACAAAAACTTCAATTGTAATCAACAATTAGAAAAATACTGATCATGTCATTGTCTGCCATTGTTCAGTACTGCCTATGTCTAGTTCGCCAGGGGCCATGTTTTGTCTCGCTAGTAGCACAAGCTAACACTATACTAGCTGGCAACATTGTCAGTACGTCATACATACAAAGATATTTTTTCAGTCTAGCGCTATGTGAGCCAAAGGTTATACGAGTTGGCATCTAGCAAAATGGGCCACGTGAATTGCAAAAAAGGTAATAGTGATCATGAGAAGGCTACACAATGCTATGTGCATGTATGATCTTGCATGCATGGTTGGTAATAGTGATCGTGAGAAGGCTACACAATGCTATGTGCATGTATGGTCTTGCATGCACGGTTGTTTTTGTTGGTGTCGATATAACACTTTTGGTACACAAGCAAGGGCTTGTAATTAATTAAATACCCCGGTTGTTTTGTACTAATAAAAGACCATGAGTTTATTGTACTAACCACTAGCATTGTTTATGGTCCACACATCTCCATTTGTACTTGTACAAATACCAAGAGATATATATATATTGTGTGGACTAGAGGATGGGCAAGTCGCAAGTGGTATAGTATATGGTAGAGAATGTATGTGTAGCATTGAAGGCAAATACATGTTTTTTGGACGAGTCTGATGAATTCGTACGTGCGGCAAATGGCTGGATCGATAATAGACATGTTCGGCATGCATGCACGCATGCGGTGACAATGTTCCTCATATCTAGAATCAGTCCAGAAGCGCTATAGCTTTGCATGCGTACCAAGTTTGGTCGACAGCAATGGCCACTATTTATCTCACTATTATAAATCACGACATACTAGTGTCAGACATTATTACAGGAAGTTAATCATGCATAACTATGTGGTGCAAAGCTAAACATTTTAGGCACGTATCTCAACAATTATGATCGGAAAGCTTACGCATGGGGGGCAGCTATCCCCTGTGGCAGCAGACTATAATCCATAAATTATATATTTCTTATGGAATTTTACAAAATTATTGAAAGATGATAAAAATAAATAAAAATCACTTTCATTATATATTAATATTGTAGTATTTTAGAAAAATACTAAATAAATATTTAATAACAATTTTTAATATTTAAGTGATAATTCTTAGAAGAATTATTAAATCAATAAAAGTCAATTAAAAGGGAAATAAAATAAAAGAATACAATATTCTATTATAAATATTAAAAATTAATATTTATAAATCCTTTATTATTAAAAAGAATTTTATTAATAATGGGGAGAATGCATATCAAATTAAATGATGCATTACATTACTTTGCATAATCATTTTGCTTCTTTAAATATTGTCCTTACCGGGCAATAATGATGTTTTTGTAGACATAGAAGCTCAAGGTCCAGTGCAAGCATCAGACTTCACTACCTTGCTATCACAAGGCAAGTTCATCACTTGCTCATATACTTTGAAGAGTCTTTATCAAAGTATTTGCAAATTGTGTGTTATCATATATACTTTAAAATAAATAAAATATTAATTTCACAAATAAAGAAATCATAGATATCATCCTAAGTGATGATATAATGGAGCAATAGAACTTAGGGTTCTATTTGCAACAATGATGATCAATTAGGGAATTAATAACCCCTAACATCAGTGATTCTAGCGCCGTATATTACGCGTTAGCCATGAGATTTGGAATGGGACAGAGAAGTTAGTTGTATCTTCTTCCTCTCGCATGAAGCCGAATGTGCAGGTCATGGCTATTATCCTCGTAGCGTGCATATTAATTGGTAATTCATAGAGGATATGCAGCATATGGGTGTGAACCCTCATCGTCCCACGATAGTTCTGGCATCTAACAGTTTGTACAAACCATTGCCGTAATTCATTATGTGGGCATGGTGTACACCAAGGAGGCATGCGAGGTCGCGAAGGGGGTAGTGATTGGCTTGGACCAACTACTGGGCCTCACATCATGGAATTGTGGACGGGAAAGTACGTCCGGTTGTGCAACAAGGAGTTGATCTCTCATGGGTAAAGTAACGCACCTCTATAGAGTGTAAGAATTGTAAATTATTACTCCCTGTTCCGGGAAGTAGCTACGAACGCGGCAGGAAAGGAACTCCACGAAATTTTTGGTCAACCTGTGAAGACTGATTGTCATAGATTTTTATAATAAAATCAATCTTTGAAGAAAGATTTACAAAAAACTGCATAGTGCCAAGGACTTATAGTCCGAGGTGGTAGTTAGAGCATCAAACTTCCCACCTTGCATATAATGAACTTGTTGGGTAACGCTGTTACTCATCCTTTCCTTTGATACCTTGCTTAGACTCGGAGGATCCCGAAGACGTGCCAATGTATGCAGCCGAATGTCAAGAAGATGTGTTCTACAAGGAGCCTGACCTGTTAGGAGGTGTTGAAGGAGTGGATTACGAAATCCGCTATGGTGACGATGATAACGAATCCAACTAAATATCCTAGTTAGTAGTAACCAACAGAGCCGAGCAGCATGAACTCTATAGAATAAGCTACTGAGCTCAACTCCTAGTCGGAGTTGCTACTTTTAAATTCCGCTGAAACACTTTATATTTTGGTTTGTAAGTTGAACCTTTTGAAGTCTTGAACTTATGGTATTGTAATAATAATAATAATGTGTGAATGTTTGTAATATGGACCGCAATGTTTCTGTTGTACCACTCTGAGGGATGTGATATTTACAGAATGGTGTTCTGTGAGTGTCATGTCAACGAATATAGTGTACTACACATGCAGTGGTATGCTGGGTCACCGCAACAACTCCCAGTAAACCTGAGAAAACTCTTAGAGAATACAATGCTCCAAATTCTGCTTTTCTTAAACAACCAATAGAATTTCCTAATCCTGGAGTTAGAGAATATCGATTTGATGGTGAGATTATTAAAATTTTGCAGGAAAAAACTTTCAGTGGAAGGTAAGATGAAGACCCAAGAAGACACCTTAGAGAGTTTTATGATGTGATGACATCACTTGGACCAAAAGGTTTGCCAAGAGATTTCTCCCGTCTAAAATTATTTCGTTGGTCTCTTAAAGGTAAGGCTCTAGACTGGTTATATTATCTCCCTCGTCATTACATTAAAAGTTGGAAAAACTATATTGTTAAATTCATAAAAAGGTTTAATCCTTTCAAAAAGTTAACTGAAATCAGAAAGAATATAGGAAATTTCAGTCAGAACATGGGACAAAATTACCCACAAGCTTGGGATAGATTCTTTGGAATGATAAATAGTATTCCTAATCATGTCTATTCTGAGTCAACTGTTTTCCACTTATTTTACCACGATCTTAATACTCAATGTAAAGAGTTGCTAGATTTATCAGCAGGAGGATCGATAAATACTTTAACTAGTAAAGCTTGTTTGTAATTAATGTCCAGTAGGGCTAAGAATGATTCTCTTTATAATCCTGATTTTGGTACTAAGCTGGAAAAAGGAATACTTTGTATAACTCCTGATCTTATGCCTGAAATACGAAAAACAATGAAAGAAAAAAGTATACCTTCTGAACTTGTTAAAGAAAACAAAGTAGATCTGTTACAAGTTTCTACTAAAGAGGATGTAACTAGAAAAGTTTTTTAAGAATTGAAACGTCGACAGGCCAAATCTCATAATAATCTGCATAAGCAATTTCAAAGACACAAGAAGATTTTGGCTGAACTTACAGAAAATTATGATGAGACTGGCCAAGAAATAAAATTATTTTACAAGTACCTTAGTATGATTGGAACCCAATGTGAACAAATAGCATCTGGTTATCAAATTTTTCTTCAAAATGATATAAATATTCCTATTTCTACTAATGTTGGTACAAGGAGAGGTGCATTTGTTAAAGGACCATTAGGACCACCAGAATATGAAGCTGAAAAAGATTGAAGGGAAAAAGGCTTGCTCAAAGCAAGCCAAGAAGATGATACACTGGTGGATCCTCTAGATGAAACTACTCAATAAACACAAGATAAAACCTTGGAGGAGCAAAATGACGCACAGGATGACCGATATGACTCTGATGCAGAGACTATTGATCCAAGAGAATAAAAAGAGATAATGTAGAGGTCCCAACCTTTAATAAGGTAGAGATCCCTGTGTTTACAATGCTAGTCCCTGGATCAATAGCTAGCATCCACAGTTAAGATGTAATATCATGAAACAAAGGTCATAATACAACTTTATAACCAGGAGTAACATAATTTTATTACATCTTACATAGCTCATTTGGCTATTACATTACATTGCAGCAGAATATCTATAAGCATGGGGTCCATCATCTTCAAAGTGCCACAGGCAAACATGTTGGTTGTAGACTTTGTAATCCTAATCAATCAACTTCACTAATATCAATCAAACCTGCAACATTACAAGTTACAGCCACAAGGGTCAATACATTGGAATTGTATTGGCAAGTTTCACTACTAAGTGGAAGTATGTGAATCCTATCATTACATGCATATTTGGTTAAGTAGGGTTTTAGGCTCATTTGCAGAAAGTAATAATTTATCCTATCTTTTCAAAAATGGTTTTGATCTTTTGTCAAATCTTTCTGAGCTCCTTGGTACACCCCAAGTGCCTCAAATCTTTGTAAAAAAATCTCTTGAGCTCCTTGGTACACCCCAAGTTCTTCAAGTCTTTGCCAAAATCTCTTGAGCTCCTTGGTACACCCCAAGTGCTTCAAATCTTTGTAAAAAAAATCTCTTGAGCTCCTTGGTACACCCCAAGTGCTTCAAGTCTTTGCCAAAATCTCTTGAGCTCCTTGGTACACCCCAAGTGCTTCAAGCCTTTTGTTGTCACTTTAAAGTTTTCTTTTTTAGAAATTGGAATGTCGAGATTTCCCATAGCTTCAGGCTTTAGTTGCTCAGTATTGTCCATAACCGGGGACACGGCTAAGTACTTAGAATTTTATCTTCTGCAGAAGTTGTACACTTTACCCACATGGCACACTCCCATCTTGTTGCCACCAGTGGCCGCTGGATAAGTACTCACCAAGATGGAGTACCGGCAGATTGAGAATGTGACGAAGTCTTTCCATAGGGTCCTCCCAATCTAGCTTGTCTACCAGGCACCAATGTAGGGTTCCAAGTTCCCTCATTTAGTTAACCTGAAGAGGCTAATGCATGGGTCTTCCCAATGTAGTTGACTAAGCCAGTGCCCATTTAGCATGTGGCTGTACACGGAAGCCACTGTTGGAGAAACATGTTCAATCTCTAAGTCCCTGGGTGGTTTTCATCTGGTGCACAACAAAAGAGATTGCCATATAAACATGGTTCCTCCTGTTGCCACTTTGTCCAAAACTTGAGTAACCTTGTCCACCCAGGTGGTTCATTGAGTACTTGTTTTATTATATAAAACATAAGTCTTTTCTCAACTTCATAAAATCTCAACATGTATCTCTTCTCAAAATATATAAAGCATGGCTAAGCATTTTACAACTACACTGTTTTCATTAAGGAATATATAAGGGTATCCTATTAGGATTTAGTATAGCATAAAGTATAGAAATCTTTTTCATGCATGTTTTCAAAATCCACTAAGTATAATGAAAATAGTAGGACTTTAGATGATAGTGTCACTTGCCTTTTTTGGTAGGGAATGTTGGTTCACTTCTTGATCTTGCTAATTTCACACTCTTCTAACTCCACTACAAATCAATCAAGCAAACATAGATTCAACTAGCATTCCAACAATAATCAAACAAATCATCACACATAAAATAATAAAAACAAGGTCATGCATGCAAGCATGCAAAAGATAGTTTTATTTGTAAGTGTGGTTTCTACTAAGTCTAAATTGGTCATTTTCTAAAGTGGTAAAACCATTTGCAAAAGGGTTTTATCTATAGATCATTTTTAAATCAAATCATTATTTCATGTGGTGAAGAATGTTTTTAGCAAAGCAACAATTTCATGTTCTTCACCAAATAAGTTGTTAATTCTCAAAACTTGGTGTTTAGGGTCAGTAGGTTTGAATCAAATCATTTTCCAAAAGGTTTTACTCAAAAATCATTTCCATAGCAAAACCAATATTTTTATTTGACTAGAAATGAGCTAATTCAATTATTCAATCCTAATCTTCACCAAATACATTTTTAAATTCATAAGTTGGTTCCTAGGGTCAGTAGGTTCACCACAAACCAATTTGCAAAGATTTCATCCTTAAAATCGTTTTGGAACAATTTTTATAACCTAAACAAGCATACAAATGTTTCTGCAAAAACAAACATTTTACCAGAAGATTTTTACTAAAAAAATTGCATGGTTGGCTAGGTCTTGTTCCACTGATTCCATTGATATAAAATTTGCAAAAATTGGACGTGTAGAACTAAAGTTATGGATTTTTCAAATTTGCAAACAAATCAGATTCTAATTCTATTTTAAATCAAAAGTGGCCACGCCATGACGCTTACCATCGTCGATACCGGTTCGCACGGATCGGCCTCTGTGAGGCGTTGGATCTAAACAGATCGCGCGGCTCAGACGTGCTCGTACCCTTTCACTCAGGTTCTAATCTTAGCCATAGGATCAAGATCTAACAGTGTAAACCTATTTAACCATACTCGAGCGGCGCTGACGGCGGTGAGCGGCGGCGCACGGTCGGACGATGTGCTAGCGGCGGTTACAGGAAGCAAGGATGACGGAGGAGGGTCTCACCGTGTTCGCGATGTCGTGGTGAAGCTCGAGGTGATGTTGGTCTGGCGAGGGGCGCACGGAGGTGATCGGAATTGCTCGCCGGAGTGGAGCTACGCCTCGGGTTCGTACGGTCGTCGACGGGGCGGGGCTACAAGGCGTGCCAGATCAAAATAAGGGGTGCGTCAGACGCGCACGGTACCAGGAAACATGTGAGCATCAATGAACGGCTTCGGGGCGGTCTGAGCTTACCAGGGGAGGTCGCCGGAAATAGAAGCGGAATGGCCGCCAGAGGTTGTCAAGTCGGCGTTAGGCGGCGCGACGAATGGGAAGCACTGGGAGAAGCGCCAGAGGCTGGGGAGTGTGTGAGCTTGGTAGAGGAGGCAAGGGGCAGTGTCTACTGGCCGGAATTGCTTGCGGCACTCGCCGGAGTCAGCGGCGATGTGAGGCGAAATTGTCGTAGCCTGGAGGCAGAGGGGAAGCGGGGTCTGAGGGGAAAGAGAGGTAAGACGCGGGCGGTTAAATGGGCATGGTCGCGGGGTGGAGTAACGGCTGCTGTTAACGCGAATTGATCGCCGGAGTAATGGCGGCAACGGTCAGGGCGACGTGATCAGGGGGAAGACGACGCTGAGGTGGCTCTATGGGGCATGCCTGTCAGCGAGAAAGGGAGAGAGGGAGAGGGTCTACTCGTCGATATCTGCGTGGGTGCGAGAAAGAGTGAAAAACGATTCGCGCATGGGGGAAGTAGCTGGGCTGGAACTGGGCCAGGTGAGTTGGGTCAGGTCCGATTCCAATTTTTTTTATTCTGTTTGCTTTTTCTTTTTCTAATTTGATTTTCTGTTTTGAATTTCAAACAACCAAACAAACACTCAAAAGATTTCAAAACTCCTCCAAACTTTGCTTTGAGTTTTGGTTCTATTTAACAACAATAATCCAAGTCCCAAAATAAAATAATATTTTTATTCTTTTTAGGATCCTTTTATTAATTAAATAAAATGGACCTTAGTTATTAAATCAAATGGGTTTTGATTTATTTAAAATCTCCTTTTGAAATTTAGATAAAACCAAAAACACTTCAGTAGGTTTTATTTGAGAATATAAAATACTTGAAAAACTTATTTAAAATAAATTTAACAAGTTTTGGTGTTTAATTAAAATAGTAAAACCTTTATTTTTAATAAACTTGGATATTAAACCCTTATTATTTTATCTAAATAAACCTTTACTATTTTTGTCAAATAGAAATATTTTATTTCAAAGGCTTGGCCAAGGTTTAATTTGGCTATATAAAATAATCCTTATTTATCTTTCTACCTTCTTTATTTGAAAACCAAATCTTTTTATTAAAGATCCAAAAAAAATGGTAATTTCACTTATTTAAAACTTTCTTTATTAAATGTTTATCTTTTCAAATTCCTTTAGGATTTGTTTGATCAAAATAGGTTTGAAGGTTTCCATTTGGAATCAAAAGTTTCTTCTTACCCTGAAAATCAACAAAGTTTTATTCTATTCATTTATTTTTCACATTACAAGATTTGGAAAATCTTGGGATGTGACAGATAAGCAATGAAGATGAAGTTGTTGCAGTAGAAAATAAGATGAGCGATAAGCAGCAACAAAAGAAACTAACTAAAGAGCCTGATCCCCCACAAAAGGTAAAAGACAAGAGTAAGAAACTTCCATATCCAAATCGCAAAAAATAAAGCACTAGATCAGGTAATATATGACTCTTTCAAAAAAGCACTAGGTGATCTTCGTCTAGAAATTCCATTTGCGCATGCAATAAAAGTTCTTACCTATTCTAAATTTCTCCATGATATTCTTAATAGAAAAAAAGAAATAACTGATAGTTATCCCGCTAATGGGAAGCTATTGTCTAAATCAGGAGATCCTGGAATACCAACTATTTCATGCTCAATTGGCAAAATTGATATTCCCAATGCCTTGTGTGACTTAGGTGCAGGAGTTAGTGTAATGTCATACTCCCTCTATAAAAGGTTAGGATTAGGGGAGTATTCCCCTACTACTATCACTTTACATATGGCTGATAAATCCACTAAACAACCTATTGGTATGATCGAGGATGTTCTACTTAGAATAGATGAGCATGTTATTCCCACTAACTTTATTATTCTTGAAATGCTAGAGGATGAAAAATTATCTATAATACTTGGAAGACCTTTCCTTAGTACCGTAGGAGCTTCAGTTGATTGTGCCGAGGGGAAAATAATCTTTAATGTTTATGATGCTGAAATCATCCGGTATTTTCCAAAAAAGCTTGAAGCAGGAGAAAGATATGTTCCACTGGCAAAACAAGTTGATGTGGTAAGTGCCTTTGATAAAGGGTGACCCAAGGTAAGAATTCGAGAACAGGGAAGAGGTTGAAATATTCAACCACTCTTAATAAAACGCTTAATGGGAGTCAACCCATCATATTAATGAAATGAATTAAAAAATAGATGTTCATCGCATTCCTACAACTTTCTCATAGACATTATTGCGGAAGCGCGTCCATAAAAATGCAACTGTAAAAAGTAGTAGAAATATCGACTGAACAAGCTTAGAATAAGTGTAAAAATAAAAGTTTGAGTTTTATCAGCAAAAAATAGCTAAATCATTTTGTTCAGATTAAAAAATGTATCTCTAAAAATTTGGGCTAAAAAATCATGTTCCAGGAGTTGAAACGACCAACTGTACTACGGAAATATTTATTCCAGCTGTATAGTTGCGGCCATATAGTTATCGACAAATTTCTCAAAAATGGGGTCTCGGGTACAGAAAGTTTAACGACCAACTATACGGCGGGACCATTTTGGTATGGCCGTATAGTTGCGTCCGTATAGTTGTGATATGGCGTGGGGAAACCCTAAATCTCGCCGCCGCCGCAACTATACAGCAGGAGCTATTTATCCCGCTTGTATAGCTCCCGCCATATAGTTCGGCGCAACCACTTAATCGCCTTGGGGCTGGCTAGGGTTCCTCCGCTCCCTATTATTTCTCTTATATTCTCTCTCTCCAAACCTCTCAAAACCCACCTAGAACTCTTCATTCTTCGTGGATTTCGTTCGTTTGAGTTGGGGAATCAACAGATCGGTATGTTTCTCTCCCTATCCATGCTTTATTTTCAGAATTCCATGGTTTAAATCCTCACATTGATTTAGTGGATGAACTCAAGCTTGTTTGGTTTTCCTTTTTGATTTCTCACGTTAGGATTTAATTCCTCCATGTAGAATCATTCATATATCATGTAGAAACCATATGCCTAAGGTTTTATATTGAAAATTTTCAGTGCATCAAGATGAACAAGCTCGGTAGCATTTTACGCAAGAGCAAGCGCCAACGTGGCGAGGGCTCAAGGGCCCGGACTGAGTTCGACAACAAGTATGACATGATTTCATCAAGGAAGGTGATGCCCACACGTTGGGCCGACGATGGCTTTCTCACCGCGGCAGGGTTGAGGGCGGACTTCGACCTCATATATGCAAACGCATGGCTATCACTCCTCGCCTACGCAAGCCACCACACCTACATTGAGCTCACTTTGAGTTCCTCGCATCCTTCTACGATGACCACAAGGAAAAAGGTAATGCATGCACGGTGAGCTTCACTATACACCAGCAGCCATATCAAATAACTTTCCAATGATTTTGTGAAGCTTTTGGATTCCCTAACACTGGGGAGTCAACAGTTACAAATTTAAATAGCGTCTCAAGTGGAGAAACTTGGAAAGTTATTTCTATTAACGGTGACAGGGACTTCTACCAGAAGAAGATGTCCACCATCCAGAACCCGACAATTTGCTACTTTGCCTTGTTCCTCGCTAATACACTATTGGGAAGAGGAGATACAGGTTTGATGATGGGTGTGTTTGACGCCTTGTTGGGAGACTCCAAGAGCAAGGTGGATGACCATAGCAGCAAGTTTTCCCTCAGTAAGAAACCGAGGTTATCGAACTAGTAGGAGGAAGGAAACGACTCAAAGGTGTTGCTAGCAACTTGGAGACTTGCACAACACAAACTCAAGACTTTGACCCAACGAACAGTGAGGTTGTCAATCTCACCGGTTTGCTGTAACAAAGGATTAACTGTATGGTGTGGAAGGTAATAGTGGTTTGCAACAAGTAACAGTGGAAGATGTATCAATGGTAAAGATTGGATCGGGGTCCATAGTTCACTCGAGGTGTTCTCCTTAGATAAACAAGCATGGCATGCTGGGTAAATAAATTACAGCAGGGCAATTGACAGGACTGAGCAAGGCAAAACAATGTAATACTAGAGATTCATGATCCTATGAGATTCGATTGGGCAATTCAACAAGATACATAGACCGCCATCCAACTGCATCTATGACTAGAAATCCACCTTCGGGTTATCATCTGAATCCCCTCCAGTATTAAGTTGCAAGCAACAGATAACTGCTTTAAGCAAAGTGTGCAAGGTAAACAATCCACTTGTTCCATGAACAAGAGACCGTTGTTTTCTCCCTAGTGGCAATAGCACATCTACAACCTTAGAGATTTCTGTCACTTCCTTTAGATTAAATAGAGGCATGAACCCACTATCAAGCATAAATACCCCCTCTTGGAGTCACTAGCATCTACTTGGCCAAGATAGCTACTAGAAACGGAGAGCATGCAAGATCTCAAACAACATAGACATGATAGAATCAATAAGACAAAACCATAAATCAATCTGACATAATAATCTCAATATCCATCGGATCCCCGCAAACACAACATGCATGCTTACAAATAGATGAGATCTTGATCATGAACGGAGCTGACAAGATCTAAACATGATAGCACAAATGAGGAGATACAACCATCTAGCTACTACATGGACCCGTAGTCCAAGGTGGAACTACTCACTCTTCATACCGGAGGCTGGCATGATGAAGAAGAAGGCCTCTGGGATGATCTCCCCTCCGGCAGGGTGCCGAGAAGAGCTTTAGATCCCCCCGATCTAGGGACGATGGTGGCGGCGGCTACAGACGGTTTCGTGGAATATTGATCGGGTACTTAGGGTTTAGGCATCAGGGGGTCTTTATAGGCGAAGAGGCGAGGCAGGGGGGTCGCCAGGGTGACCGCACCCCCCAGAAACGGGGTGGGCCCACCCGTACGACCAGGGGGTGTGGCCCCTTGGTGACTCTCATGCGTCTCATATTTTGGCTTCGTGTTTGAGTTTGGCTTTTGTCCCGTCCAATTCCGAGAATATTGATTTTCTGCCTTTCTGGAACCAAAAACAGAAAAATAGGCAACTGGCACTGTGGCATCTTGTTAATAGGCTACTTCTAGAAAACATATAAAAACACCTCAAAGTGTCGACAAAGCAAAGTAGATACTAAACAAGCATGGAACATAAAATTTATAGATACGTTTCTGACGTATCAAGCATCCCCAAGCTTAACTCCTTGTCCTCGAGTAGATAAGTCATAAAAAGAATATTTTTTTTAGGTGGCATGCACCATCAAAATCAAGATCAAACCATTTGCAAGCATTGAAAGCTGGGATCAAAGAACTCTAAACATGAGCATGAAAGACGGAGTTCTAACAGTAAGACAAAGTAACTATGCATGCAACATGAAAGGCTACAAACAAAGATCATGAATAACATGCATTGAAAAATGTTTGTTTGTTTCACATACAGAAAACATGGCATAGTGGCATTCACCTTGTCCCTCATGGAGTAGCAAATAGATGCATAGGACACCTTCAAAGTTCATAAGAGTGACTAGATATAAATAGCACAAGAACAAGTAATATTAACAATAAGCATCAATCAATAAGTTTTGGGACAACGCACATAGAACTAAGAATGGCAACTCTGCTCTCTTAACTAGTGCCTAGAGGTAGAAGGTGGAGACTCAATATAATGGTGGAAGAAAGGACCTTCAAAGGGAAGCAGGGATTTCAAGTCTCATAAAGAGCTTCCAAAAATTATGGTACTTGTTAGCTTTCAGCTCTCATTGCCCCTATCATAAGCATCTTGAAGTGATTAAGGTTAAAGTGAACAAACTATGGAGTATATACTTGACAAAGTATAAGTTGGCAATCTCATGTCCCTTGAATACGAGGGCCGCTCCTCATGCTACTCAAATTTAGTCACATGTAAGTTCTTGTCATAGTAAGTACATGTGTATCATAGAGAACCACCAACGGGGTACCCCTTGCACATGATACAGGAGCTATCCCATAATCAAAATGACAAGGTAAGGAGACAATGAGCATCTCAGCAATCTTCTTATTTACCATGGGAATATAGTGCTTTTTTCTCTATTTCCTCTTTTCAATGTCTCTTTTTTTATAAGAACAAAGCTTCATAGATGTCATTATGGTGATGCTGCAAGTTTCCACCAAGATTAGGCATGGCTTAGGCTAGCGGCCCAGACGTTTCTCTAACACACATACATA
Source organism: Avena insularis (assembly GCA_023614405.1). Classification (NCBI taxonomy): domain Eukaryota; kingdom Viridiplantae; phylum Streptophyta; class Magnoliopsida; order Poales; family Poaceae; genus Avena; species Avena insularis. Next base: position 334,132,567 of record CM042689.1, on the reverse strand, counting down.
ACTCCATGGACTTACAAGCTCCCCTTTTATTTCACACTGGCGACATCCATAGACAAAAGAGCATGATATCAACCGTGTACAAAGTACAAGTGCAATGTTGAAAGCGTTTCCCGTGACATCACGGTTCTGCTAATTCCAACGTATAAGTGCAAGCATATACAACATAGATGACACAATGGTTCAAGTTTATTAGGGGAAAGAAATATAAAGTGTTCCATCAAGTTTGTGAGAGCATTAATCACTAAGTTTTCACATAACAAAATACTTTTTAATTGGAAGATAGATGAAAACAAGAATATACTTGGAATGGTGTAACACACCATGAATAGGAATTTATAGTGGAAACTTTGGAATAAATTAGTTTCTTGGGAGTTGGATGCATGAGTAGAGCTTACTCATACAAGTGGAGGCTAGTAAAAGACTGGGAGCAACCAACTAAGAGAGCAATAATGGCCATAATCATGTAGAGCGACAAAACATTACTAATCAAAGCACAAAGTGGTACTAAAAGTCAAGGACTAGATGATCATAGAGGCTATGGTGACTTGTTCATAGTCATAACATGGTGTGAGCATGTGTCAAGTCAACCCAAACAAAGCATCAAAGGAGAACACCACAATACTATGCTTTTGTATGCTAAAATAATGCATGATTCCTTCAAGGCACACTAATAAATCCCAATTGTTTGGAACAAGTCATGCTACAGCAATAATCACTAATCATAAGGTCAAAACAACACCTAGCATGACATGATAAAGTCTAAGTCACAGTCAAAGCAAGCTCCTCTTGTACTATTCAAGCAAGGACTTTTTACTCCTCTCCAACACCAATCAACTTTTTTTGCAAAAATACAGCGAGAACGGGGGTCCAAACTACTTTATTCAAGCAAACTAAGCAAACTAAACGAAAACTAAGACGCTCCAAGAACAACACAACGGTGCATGAAACAATAAAAACGAAGTGTATAGAAAGACCTGAGCTTTTTATTGATGAAGAAGGGGATGCCTTGGGCATATCCAAGCTTTGACGCTTGTACCTCTTGAATATTTATTGGGGTGACACGGGGTGGCATACCTAAGCTTGAGTTTTTGTCCATTCTTCATCTCATTACATCATTCTCTCTCTACACCTAAAAATTTTCCTTCAAAGAAAACTTCACACAATCTTCATTAGCAACATTAGTGTATTCAAAAGATAATAGACCTTTGGTTTCGCTTTTGAACAAAAAAACTTTCACGAAAAACACAAGATACTGTAGTGATTCCCTCAAAAAGTTCAATTTCCCAAAAAGAACCCAAAAATAAATCAATAAGAAGCAAATGCAAATAATGGCAGAAATCTGTCAAAACAGACCAGCAGGTAGAAACCGATTTTTTCTAAGACCTTCTGTTGCTCAAATAAAAAAGTGTTGAACTAACGAAATTTAGTTAACATACTGAGAGATTTATTCGCAAAATATCAGCTCAATTCGACTTACAGAGAATCCTTACGAATTTTTACGGTGGAGCACAAAAATCTGTTTCGGGACAGCAACTCCCCAAATCTTACTTCCCTCTCATTAGAGGTCATTCTTCGCACAAAAAGCAAACAAAAATGATAAGGAGAGGTCATTACTTAAGTAATAACTTCCAAGATTCAAGGAAACTCTTGGGTTATCTTCCAACAAGTACTTTTCTTTAACGCCTTTAAGTTAGGCACAATAGTTTAGAAGATGCTCACATAAGAAATATGAGTTGGAGTAAAAGAGAGCATCAAGAAGCAAATTCAAAACACATTTAAGTCTAACCCACTTCCTATGCATAGGAATATTGTAAGAAAATAAATCAAAGAAGCACTTAGTAACAAGAATGGATAGATAAAACAAGAGCAACTTCAAAACTTTCAGCACATAAAGAGGTGTTTCAGTACCATGAAAACTTCTACAACCATATTTTCCTCTCTTATAATAATTTTCAGTAGCATCATGAATAAACTCAACAATATAACTATCACATAAGGAATGCTTTTTAGGATCTACAAACAGATATTTTCTATCAATCTCAAAAATAGTGGTATTAAAACCTTCAAACCCACTTTTAACAATTTTATAACAAGGTGACTGATCATTCAATATAGGACCATCATCTAGAGCTTTATCATAAACATTTTCTAAGAAAAAATCTTTAGTACCATTCATAACAGGAGCATAATCACAAGTTTTACCCATAGCAGATATTTCAAAATAATCCACAGGAACATAACATTCATCCTCCTTTGGTAAGCATGGGGGACAATCAAATAATGTAAGAGGTAAAGAGTTACTCTCATTAGAAGGTAGGCATGGGTAGATCCATTATTCGTCCTCTTGACCATCACTCTCCTCCTCTTTTTCATCTAATGAGCTTTCAGGTTCAGCAATTTCGTCTTCCATAGGCTCCTGCAAGGCATTAGTCTCTTCCATTTGTGGAAAGCACCTATTAAAATACTCGAGAATATAGCCATTTTCTTGCCTATAATTATCAAAGCAAAATTTAAGTATCTCATAAACCTCATATTCATATGGTGCATCATCAGTATTTTCAAGCAAACTGGCAAGTTCAAATGCACCCTTGAAGGCAATAAATTCTTCAATTTGTTCCACATCATAAAAGTCATAATTTCCTTTAACATAAGAAGATATGGTAACATTATCATTATAATCACATTGAAAAGGTAGGTGTTTATACCTCCTACAGCAACAAGATTTATCAAAGCAATAAGTAACATTATAAGTAGAGCACACCTCTCTAGAAATAATATTCAGTTTATCAATTTGTGCCCATAAGTGTTTCCCTTTTTTGTGACAAACGGTGTTCCTTATAATAATTCTTTTCTTCTTCCGTGAACCCACCTTGCCAATAAGAACTAGTTTCAAAGAAACCATCCATTGACAGAAAGCATGACAAAGCAAGGCAATAATAGACCAGCAACTAGAGTAGGAACTATTTTTTGTGTTTTTATAAGAGAAAGCAAACCAAACTAAACTATTTTTTTTGGAGTTTTTAATAAAAATAGGCAAACAAAACTAAGCAAAATAAATTAAGCAAAACCAAAACAAAGTAAAGAGAAAGGTTGTGAAGGACTACCCTTGTGAAGACGTCCTTAGCCTCCCCGGAAATGGCGCTAGAAAAATCTTGATGATGGGCGTGCTTGAGGCCTTGTTGGGAGACCCCAAGAGCAAGGTGTGATGAGCATAACAACAAGTTTTACCTCAGTAAGAAACCGAGGTTATCGAACCAGTAGGAGGAAGGGAACGACTCAAAGGTGTTGCTAGCAACTTGGAGATCTGCACAAAACAAACTGAAGACTTTGCCCCAATGAACAGTGAGGTTATCAATCTCACCGGTTTGCTGTAACAAAGGATTAACTGTATGGTGTGGAAGGTAATAGTGGTTTGCAACAAGCAATAGTGGAAGATGTATCAATGGTAAAGATTGGACCGGGGTCCATAGTTCACTAGAGGTGTTCTCCTTAGATAAACAAACATGACATGCTGAGTCACAAAATTACAGCATGACAATTGACAGGACTGAGCAAGGCAAAACAATGCAATACTAGACATTTATGATCCTATGAGATTCGATTGGGCAATACAACAAGATAACCACCATCCAACTGCATCTATGACTAGAAATCCACCTTCGGGTTATCATCTGAACCCCCTCCAGTATTAAGTTGCAAGCAACAGATAACTGCTTTAAGCAAAATGTGTAAGGTAAACAATCCACTTGTTCCATGAACAAGAGACCATTATTTTCTCCCTAGTGGCAATAGCACATCTACAACCTTAGAGATTTCTATCACTTCCCTTAGATTAAATAGAGGCATGAACCCACTATCGAGCATAAATACCCCCTCTTGGAGTCACTAGCATCTACTTGGCCAAGATAGCTACTAGAAATGGAGAGTATGCAAGATCTCAAACAACACAAACATGATAGAATCAATAAGACAAAACCATTAATCAATCTGACATAGTAATCTCAATATCCATCGGATTTCCGCAAACACAACATGCATGATTACAAATAGATGATATCTCAAGATCTAAACATGGTAGCACAAAGGAGGAGATACAACCATCTAGCTACTACATGGACCCGTAGTCCAAGGTGGAACTACTCATGCTTCATGCCTCCGGGATGATCTCCCCTCCAGAGGGTGCCGGAAAGAGATTCAGACCCCCCATCTAGGGACGATGGTGGCGGCGGCTACAGACGATTTCGTGGAATATTGATCGGGTACTTAGGGTTTAGGCATCGGGGGTCTTTATAGGCGAAGAGGCGAGGCAGGGGGTCGCCAGGGTGGCCACCCCCCCAGGTGCGTGGTGGGCCCACCCGCGCGGCCAGGGGGTGTGCCCCCGGTGACTCTCCTCCGTCTCGTATTCCGGCTTTGTGTTCCCCACGGTAATATTTTAACTTTGGATTTTGTCCCGTCCAATTCCAAGAATATTGATTTTCTGCCTTTCTAGAACCAAAAACAGAAGAAAACAGACAACTGGCACTGTGGCATGTTAATAGGTTAGTAACAAAAAACATATAAAACACCACAAAGTGTAGACAAAGAAAAGCAAAGTAGATATTAAACAGGCATGGAACATCAAAAATTATAGATATGTTTTCGACAAAGAAAGCCTTCATTGTGAAAAACCTTTTTGAGCAAAGAGTACTCCTGTTTTGAAGACTTCTACAAAAAGCCTTTTGTGAAACTGTTTGCCAGCTGTTCTCTGACCAAGAACAAAGTTTGCTAATTCCAATTATGATTTATCTTTATGCATCTCTATTGTGACTCATGTACTTATTGCAAGCTAAGTTATATAATGGTGATTTGCTTTCTTCTATGAGTTGTATAATGGTAAGTGTGATGCTTCTTGTCCGTATTCTTTTTATCGACACTTCACTCCATAAACATGTGGACATGTTTACTGAGCTTAGTGTTTGCTTGGGGACAAGCGAAGGTCTAAGCTTGGGGGGAGTTGATACGTCCAATTTGCATCACCATTCTATATCATAATTTTCCTCTATTCATTGATACATATGTCTTATTATGAGGTGTTTGATACATCGGAAACGTATCTATAATTTTTGATGCTCAATGCTTGTTTACTATCTACTTTGCTTTGCTTTGTCTATACTTTGAGGTGTTTTTATATATATTCTGTAACTAACCTATTAACAATCTACCACAGTGCCAGTTGCCTGTTTTCTTCTGTTTTTGGTTCTAGAAAGGCAGAAAATTAATATTCTCGGAATTGGACGGGACAAAATCCAAAGTCAATATTTTACCGTGGGCGTCACGAAGTCCAGAGGGGAGACGGAGAGGTGATCCAGGGCCACCACACCCCCTAGGCGCGGGTGGGCCCTACCCCATGCCTAGGTAGGGTGTGGGGCCCCTGGCCGCCTCCCAGCCTTGCCTCCTTCGCCTATAAGAAGCTCCAAGGGAAAAACCCTAAATAATCCATCATACTTCTAGAAAAAGTTCCGTTGCGCCACCGCCACCGAAGGGGAGATTCGGGGGACAGAAAGTCTTTGTTCCGACATCCTGCCGGGACGGGGAAGTGCCCCCGGAGCCATCTCCATCGATCTCCACCACCATCTCCATCACCATTGCTGATTCCCATGATGAGGAGGGAGTAGTTCTTCCTCGAGGCTAAGGGCTCTACCGGTAGCTATGTGTTCATCTCTCTCTCTCTATGCATGGTCATATTGTGATCATGAGCTTTGTAATCAAGTAGATCTACCTTGTTACTCAAGTGCTTGAATAGATCTCTGCTCTCCCCATGTGTGTGAAAGTGACAGCGTGCACGCCATGGTGGCACTTAGGTTTGAGTCTACATAAATACTCTTTGTGCTTTAATAGATCTATGCTTTTCCCCACGTGTGTGAAAGTGACAACGTGCATACCGTGTGTGGCACTTTGACTAGATTGAATATTTGTTATGAGTTATATTTGGAGTTGGATGTCTCTATGAAATTGTGGTGTTTGTTGGAACCGTCTAGCGCTCAAGGTGACAGTGTGGGGTTATCTAGATTGGGGAAGGCGGACTTTGAGGTGTGCTGTTGTAGCCCTACCATGGATTAGAGTGTCCAACCGGAGAGTAGTTAAGAGTAGTATCATGAAGAGAGGATATTTATATGAGAGAGTGTTCACTAGTGAAAGTATGATCCCTAGGCCTTATTTCTAAGCATTGAAACACCGTTTGCTACTAGATCTATTGCATGTTTGCTTGCTTCCTTCTTGTTGCCTTTAGTCTTTACCTCACCGTCAAGCTATTTTCTAGCACCGTTACCACTTGTATTTCGCTATCTCTTCGCCGAACTAGTGCACCTATACACCTGACAAGTGTATTGGGTGTGTTGGGGACACAAGAGACTTATTGTATCTTGATTGCAGGGTTGCTTGAGATGGAATACCTTTGACCACTTCCTCCCCGAGTTCGATAAACTTTGGGTAATCCACTTAAGGGAAACTTGCTGCTGTTCTACAAACCTCTACACTTGGAGGCCCAACAACTGTCTACAAGAATAGAAGTGCATAGACATCAAGCTATTTTCTGGCGCCGTTGCCGGGGAAGTAAGATAAAAGGTACTCACATCCTCCGGTGTGAGTGCTCGAAGTTATTTCCTTTAGATTCTGCAATTGTGTATTTTTGTTTCTTGTTTTCACTAGTTAGGCTTAATGGAAACTAACAAAAAAATTAGAGAGCTTTTTAGTATTTTTCCTAAGTTAGAACTTGAGTGTTTTGAAAAGAAAATTAAAAAACCTATGGAACCTTCTTTGCATGCTAATAGCAATGTTATTAGTATGAATTCTTTGGAAACCATTATTGCTAATGCTATGGAAACTTCTAAGCTTGGGGAAGTTAGTTTTTATAAAAATGATCTTTTTAGTCCCCCAGCTTTGGAAGATAGCTATTCTATTGGTTATGATGATACCAAACCTCCAATATATGATGATTACAATGATGAATATGATATTTTCAGTCCACCTACTATTGAGGAGAAAAGTAATTTTGATTACAATCTGCCTCCTATATTTGATGATTATGGTGATGAGAATAGTAATGATAGCTATTTTGTTGAATTTGCTCCCACTACAATTAATAAGAATGACTATGCTTATGTGGAGAGTAATAATTATTTTATGCATGTGGCTCATGATAAGAATGTTTTATGTGATAGCTATATTTTTGATTTTGTTCATGTTGCTACTGAAAGTTATTATGAGAGAGGGAAACATAGTTTTATGCATCTTAATAATATTAAGTTTCCTCTCTTTATGTTTAAAATCTTGAAGGTGCACTTGTTTTGCTTTCCTATGCTTGTTGCTTTGTGCTTTCATGACTTGTTTATTTACAAGATTACTATGCATAGGAAGTGGGTTAGACTTAAATGTGTCTTGAATTTGGTTCTTGATGCTCTCTTTTACTTCAATTCATATTTCTTATTAGAGCATCTTCTCAAACTATCAAGCCTAACTTAAAGACGTTAAAGAAAAGTACTTGTTGGGAGATAACCCAAGAGTTTTCTTGAGTCTTGGAAGTTATTACTTTACTAATGTCCTCTCCTTATCCTTTTTATTTGCTTTTTGTGCCAAGAATTACCTCTAATGAGAGGGAAGTAAGATTTGGGGAGTTGCTGTCCCGAAACAGATTTTGGTCCTCCATCATAAAAATTCGTGAGGAGTCTCTGTAAGTCGGATTTAGCTGAAAATTTACGAATAAATCCCCTAGTATGTTAGATAACTTGCATTAGTTTAACACTTTTTGATTTGAGCAACATAAGATTTTCTAAAAAATCGATTTCTACATGCTGGTCTGTTTTGACAGATTTCTGCCATTATTTGTATTTGCTTCTTATTGATTCCTTTTTGAGTTCTCTTTTGGGGAATTAAGCTTTTTGAAGTAGTTGCTACTGTAGCTTGTGTTTTCAATGAATTTTTTTGCTGTTTTGAAACTAAACCCAAAGGTCTATTATCTTTTGAATACACTAATGTTGCTAATTAAGATTGTGTGAAGGAAAATTTGCTAGTGTAGAAAAAGAATGATGTAATGAGATGAAGAATGGACAAAAGCTCAAGCTTGGGGATGCCACCCCGTGTCACCCCAATAAATATTCAATAGGTACAAGCGTCAAAGCTTTGGGATTCCCAAGGCATCCCCTTCTTCATCAATAAAAATCTCAGGTCTTTCTAGACACTTCGTTTTTATTGTTTCATGCATTGTTGTGTTATTCTTGGAGCATCTTTGTTTTTTGTTTTTTGTTTTTAGTTTTCGTTTGCTTAGTTTGCTTGAGTGAGTTGGTTGGTTACACCACACTTCTTTTGGAGAGAGACACACTCTGTTTCCATTTCCTAGAACACTCTAGTTTTCACTCTTATTGTTTTGTGTGTTCCCTTTTTCTAGCACTGCGTTCAGCCTTAGTTTTCTTGTGCTTTAGCTTAGAACTTTTTAGTTATTCTTTGTGGATTTGTGATACAATCTCACTATTTATTGATTATTATCTTTGTGAGTTGTTTCAAATAAGTTGTTTGGTGTTGAAAAGAGTAGAAAGCTTCATGCTTAAGTGGTACAAAAGGGAGCTTGTTTTGACTGTGACTTAGACTTTATCATGTCATTCTAGATCTTGCTTTGACCTTATGCTTAGTGATTATTGTTGTATCATGACTTGTTCCAAACAATTAGGATTGCTTAATGTGCCTTGAAGGAATCATGCGTTGTTTTAGCATACAAAAGCATAGTATTGTGGTATTCTCCTTTGATGCTTTGTTTGGGTTGACTTGGCACATGCTCACACCATGTTATGACTATGAACAAGTCACCATAGCCTCTATGATCATTTAGTCATTGACTTGTAGTACCACTCTATGCTTTGATTAGTAATGTTTTGTTGCTCTACATGATTATGGCCATTATTGCTGTCTTAGTTGGTTGCTCCCAGTCTTTTGCTAGCCTCCACCTGTATGAGTAAGCTCTACTCATGCTTCCAACTCCCAAGAAACCAAGTTATTCCAAAGTGTCCACTATAAATTCCTATGCATGGTGTGTTACACCATTCCAAGTATATTCTTGTTTTCAGCTATCTTCCAATTAAAAAGTATTTTGTTATGTGAAAATTTAGTGATTAAAGCCCTAGCGAACTTGATGGCACACTTTATATTCTTTTCCCCTAATAAACTTGAACCATTGTGTCATCTATGTTGTTTATTCTTGCACTTATACGTTGGAATTAGCAAAACCGTGCTATCACGGGGAACGTTTTCAACATTGCACTTGTACTTTGTACTCAGTTGATATCATGCTCTTTTGTCTATGGATGTCACCGGTGTGAAATAAAGAGGGAACTTGTAAGTCCATGGAGTATGTATTTTGTGTTAGAGAAACGCCTGGGTCGCTAGCCTAAGCCATGCCTAATCATGGTGGAAACTTGCAGCATCACCATACTGAGCTATCCATGAAGCATACTTAATAAAAAGCTATGCACATAGTAAATAAAAAGATCGCTGAGATGCTCATTGTCTGATTGTCTTGTCATTTTGGTTATGGGATAGCTCCTATACTGTAACACCCTCAGATCGGCCCTATGCAAGTCTTAGCGATTCCCGCCAAACTCGCATAGAAACGATTCAAAGGCGCCCACCAGGCACTTTCATGCGGGTGGAAAATGAAGTAATATCATTACACAATAGTCCACGATGGAACCCACAGATCAGATATATATAACAACGACTCAAAGAGTCAAGAATATAGATATACAGTACAAAGATCCAAATCACCTTGAAAATGATACAGCGTCCGAGTATGGACAAGATGCAAATTAATCTAAGAGCCCTGAAGAATAACCAATGGCGTCCATAACCCTGCCCAGGCCAAGCCGGAAGGGTAACCCTGCTAACAACGTCGATCTCAAACCTGCTTAAACAAAATGGGTGCCGGCAAAGGGCAAAGGAAAAGGAGAGTGGTCAGTACTGAGGCCAGTACATGGCGAGTCTTAGAATTCGGCGGTCCTCGCCTACATAAGTATGGTGGACTGAAGCGGCAGTGCAACATGCACTAAACAACCTATAGAGACTCGATGCAACTGTCGGCTATTAGAGAGGGATAAGAAAGACCTATTCAGTTCCAACTGATAGTAACACCAAACATACCCATCCTGGCGTTTCCCCCTCGAGACCAAACGAGGAAGTCAGACCAAGGAACTCACACAGTGGGCAGTTTTATTCATTCCATTATAGTTGTAGCACTTACTAGTCAGATATAGATAGCATGAGTCATCCTGATATAATAAGCAGTGGGCAGTTTTAATTAACTATTCAGTCGTAGTTGCGATACTTACTAGTCAGATACATATACCATGAGACGTTCAAAAACCTAGCAGTTGTTGGTACTTTTATTTAGCCATTTCGTTGTACTGAAGCTGGTTACTAGTCATTTCAAGGTCAAATTTATAGCACTACTTTAGTTATAGTTGTCTATGATCGAGATACTGTGCTCCAAGTCGTCCATAACCGCGGACACGGCCTTCAGAAAGTTTTACCCTGCTGGGGGCACAAATAGCAACACATGCACGATCAACCTCGGAAAAACCAAATGAAAACCCAACGAGGCATCACGACAAAGAAATCGCAAGATTTATATAATATTTTAGGGGGCCACCCTACTAAGCTACCCGCGACGAAGTTGGCCGGCTCCGAGACGGACCCAGAGGTTTGTGAGAATGGCTGTAAACGACTGGGAACCCGAAAGTGTGACTGGGCTTGTCAATACCGCAAAAACATTCCACGTTTGTTCCAAAACAGTACAGGCGCTCCACGCGCAATCGTAAATAAAAAAGTAAAGCATGGCATAAGTACAGGATAGTAATAAAGCCCCAAACTACTTTGTGGCCCCAAGAAATAAGATATGACTCAAGCTCATGCTAAGGGGATTCATGGTCCCACATGCGGATAGTGCGAATAGTCAAGGAACATGTATCAAGTACTCGGGGTCCTACGGGACACAAGTGGACGGTTAAAAAACCGAATAACATCTATTGCTCACATGTGTCTCTATATTATTTACCTACTTTCAATATTAGTTGTTAAACGGTAATTAAAGCCATGATCATATCCAACATTAAGCATGAGGCATTTCTCCAACAACGGTGGTACTTGACAACACGCAGCAGCACTTGAGCAAGCGGCTACGACACACAAGACCCACTATCTACCAAACAACATGTAGTAGGATGTGTCCAAGGAAATATAATGGCTGCAAGGGATATCACGGATATGAAAACTAAAGCATCACAACACAGATAGCAATAGATCAACAGGAGGAAATAAAGACTATAAAAGTAAGATAGGTAGAAAGAGGGAGAATGCTCGCCTGGAAAACACTGCCGAAGGTTCATCCGAAGATCGGGTCGATACTCGCATCAACTCATCATCCTAATCCGTGAAGAAGCAAAGCACTAAAAGAAACACCGGATGCACTATTTAATACTACGGCACAAGATCGGGCATGGTGTATGTATGACATGGCAAAGATGCGATGCAATTAGGCCATATTAAGCGGAACTGGGGTCCCCACAATTAATTATTAAGTTCATGTTGTGTAGATACCCCGTAATTTAAATATTGTATTAACATGGCAAAATATATCACCGGTTCGCTACACAATTTTAAATGAGACCAATATTAGACTAGATTCGCCCGCATATGGTCTCCATATTAATTATGATGTGAATCTGCATAATGCCCCCAATCCAATATATATGCGACATGAACAATTTAAGATGCACAAGTTTATCTTACATTTTATAAAATAGGGCTCAGAAAGGGGATCACACATGGGGTCGGCGATCTTGGGGTTCTGAGGGTTTGACGGGTTCGATCTCACCGGGATCGGTCTTCAGATCTAGCGTCGGGATCGGGGATCGGGTTTCTGGGAAGAAGAGATCGACTTCCCGCGGTCTCGAGTGGGGCCGGCAGTGGACAAACTTGGCGGTTCACGACGGTCTTGTCTTCGATGACGATCTTGGCATAAGAGGGCACCTGCGGGCGTACGGAGATCTTGTCGGCTTGGAAGATGGCTGCGAGAACACGTGCATGCCAACCCGAACTTAACGGGGATCAACACATGTCGGCCTCGTCAGGTGGCCAAGCCAAAAGAAACATTCGTTTAGGACCTCACCGAGACAAACAAGCACAGGCCATACATGCGTGTACAGGGTCAATACAGAATCAGTACCTGAGGAAACCGAACCACGACGACCGGAAGAGGAGGGGCCACGGTGATGGGGTCGAGGCGGAGGACGGCGCAGAGCGTGGGCACGGGGAGGAGGGGCACAGAGGGCGGCGGTCTGGGCACCGGTAAGGAGCCGGCGGCGGGGTCCACTCGGGGAGGAGCTCGGTGGCCATGGCAGCGGGGATCGAGGTCGGCGGCGCACTGGAGGCAAGGCCAGGACGGAGGAAGGTGTCTTCGGTGCCTGGGAGAAGGCGGTGGCAGAGCTTGGCCACAGAGGACGACAAGCGGTCGGCACGGCGGAGGCGCGCAGGGCACCGGAGAGGAGGCCGCGGTGCTCTAGGGGGCGACACGCGCAAAAGACATGGCGCGGGTCGACGAGGAGAGGTTCGAGGGCGGCTCGACGGGCAGGGTTCACTGGAGCTCGACGAGCGGCGGCCTCGACGGCAGAGGGTGGTTAGGACCAGGACGACGCGGAGAGGCCCGACAGCGTGCCGAGCTCCTGCCATGGAGGAGAGAGGCGGCCGTGGCGGTAGGAAGCAGAGGCGGCGGAGTGCTTGCGGGAAGGGAGGAAGAGGGGTCGCGGGGGCTTGGGGATCGAGCACAGGTTGGTGGCGATAGGCGCCTTGCGCGGGAGGGGTGACCTTGGCGGCGGAAAACAAGGGAGGAGGCGAGAAGATCTTGCTGGGGTCGCGTGGGGAGGACGTCAAGGTGGGGAGAGATCGAGAGGGAGGTGGGCCATGGGAGCGGGGCGCGTTTGGTCGAGGGTGCATCGACGAAGCTGGCTAGGAACCGCGTCGGGTGGGGCCCTACGCGGGACAGTGTGCAGGTCGGTTGCTGCACGATGTGTGCGTGTGTCCTGTTTGGTGTGTGGTGGCTTCGGTGGGGTGTGGGTCGCGTGGTGTGGTGTGGCGGCTGGCGGCGGGGTGTGGAGAGAGGGGTTAGGCTTAGGTTTAGCTAGGGTTTGTCTAGGGGTGGGTCTGGATTTGGTTTAGATGGGTCGGGGCTGTAGGTGGCCTAGTCTAACGACTGGGCTGTCTCCCCCGGTTTTAATAAAAAATGGTTTTTATATAATAATATATTTATTTTGTTTTGTTTAAACCAAAACAGTTGCAACTATGTTGTAGACAAAACAAAATATTCGGACAGACCGGTTTTGATTTGAATAAAGAGAGGGGACATTTTAGAAATCAAAGAGAGGCTTTTAGAGAACTAGTTTTTAGTTAACAGATGCATGATGCCCTGATGATGCACAAAGTAGTAAACAATCAAACGATTTTCTAGTATTGGTTTCCCGGGGTGCTACATGTACCATGTGCAAGGGGTACCCTGTTGGCGGTTCTCTATGATACGCATGTACTTATAATGACAAGAACTTACAGGTGACTGAAGTTGAGTAGCATGAGGTGTGGCCCTCGTATTCAAGGTACTTGAGATTGCCAACTTATACTTTGGCAAGCATATACTCCATAGTTTGTTCACCTTAACCTTAACCACTTTAAGATGCTTATGATAGGGGCAATGAGGGCTGAAAGATAACAAGTACCATAATTTTTGGAAGCTCTTTTTGAAACTTGAAATCCCCGCTCCCCTTTATGAAAGGCCTTTCTTCCACTATTATGTTGAGTCTCCACCTTCTACCTTTAGGCACCATTAAGGGAGCATAGTTGTCATTTTGTGTGTAGTGTCCCAAAACTTATTGATTAATGCATATTGTGATATTACTTGTTCTTGTGCTATTTGTATCTAGTCACTCTTATAAACTTTGAAGGTGTCCTATGCATCTATTTGCTACTCTATGAGGGACAAGATGATGCCACTATGCTATGTTTTCTGTATGTGAAACAAACAAACGTTTTTCAACACATGTTATTCATGATCTTTGTTTGTAGCCATGCATAGTTACTATGTCCTATTGTTAGAACTCCACCTTTCATGCACATGTTTAGAGTTCTTTGATCCCAGCTTTCAATGCTTTGCAAATGGTTTGATCTTGGTTTTGATGGTGCATGTCACCTCAAAAATTATTCTTTTATCACTTACCCACTCGAGGACGAGAAGGAGTTAATCTTGGGGATGCTTGATACGTCAGAAACATATCTATAATTTGTGATGCTCCATGCTTGTTTACTATCTACTTTGCTTTGCTTTGTCTACACTTTGAGGTGTTTTTAAATCTTTTCTGGAACTAACCTATTAACAAGTTTCTACAATTGCTTGTCCGCTTTTCTTACATTTTTGGTTCCAGAAAGGCAGAAAATCAATATTCTCGGAATTGGACGGGACAAAAGCCAAAGTCAATATTTTACCGTGGGCGTCATGAAGTCCAGAGGGAAGACGGAGAGGCAAGCCAGGGCCACCACACACCCCTAGGCGTGGGTGGGCCCTACCCTGCGCCTGGGTAGGGTGTGGGGCCCTTGGATGCCTCCCAGCCTTGCCTCCTTCGCCTATAAGAAGCCCCCGGGGAGAAAACCCTAAATAATCAATCATACTTTCAGAAAAAGTTCCGATGCGCCACCGTCACCGAAGGGGAGATTCGGGGGACAGAAAGTCTCTGTTCCGGCACCCTGCCGGGACGAGGAAGTGCCCCCGAAGCCATCTCCATCGATCTCCACCACCATCTCCATCACCATTGCTGATTCCCATGATGAGGAGGGAGTAGTTCTTCCTCGAGGCTAAGGGCTCTACCGGTAGCTATGTGTTCATCTCTCTCTATGCATGGTCATATTGTGATCATGAGCTTTGTAATCAAGTAGATCTACCTTGTTACTCAAGTGCTTTAATAGATCTCTGCTCTCCCCATGTGTGCGAAAGTGACAGCGTACACGCCATGGTGGCATTTAGGTTTGAGTCTACATAAATACTCTTTGTGCTTTAATAGATCTATGCTTTTCCCCACGTGTGTGAAAGTGACAGCGTGCATACCGTGTGTGGCACTTTAACTAGATTGAATATTTGTTATGAGTTATATTTGGAGTTGGATGTCTCTATGAAATTGTGGTGTTTGTTGGAACCATCTAGCGCTCAAGGTGACAGTGTGGGGTTATCTAGATTGGGGAAGGCGGACTTTGAGGTGTGCTGTTATAGCCCTACCATGTATTAGAGTGTCCAACCGGAGAGTAGTTAAGAGTAGTATCATGAAGAGAGGATATTTATATGAGAGAGTGTTCACTAGTGAAAGTATGATCCCTAGGGCTTATTTCTAAGCATTGAAACACCGTTTGCTACTAGATCTGTTGCATGTTTGCTTGCTTCCTTCTTGTTGCCTTTAGTCTTTACCTCACCGTCAAGCTATTTTCTAGCACAGTTACCACTTGTATTTCACTATCTCTTCGCTGAACTAGTGCACCTATACACCTGACAAGTGTATTGGGTGTGTTGGGGACACAAGAGACTTCTTGTATCTTGATTGCAGGGTTGCTTGAGAGGAAATACCTTTGACCACTTCCTCCCTGAGTTCGATAAACCTTGGGTAATCCAATTAAGGGAACTTGCTGCTATTCTACAAACCTCTGCACTTGGAGGCCCAACAACTGTCTACAAGAATAGAAATGCGTAGACATCAGTGTTACTTATGTTTTTCCTCTGTTTTTGCATGTTAGATCATTCTTGGAGGATGGACTGCCGGAGTCAGGTTTCTGATGGAAAAATAGGTGTTTTGATGCAATTTTGCGAAGATCAGAAAAATATCAAAAAAATATTGGAAAATTATATTTTCCCAGAAGATGGAGGAAGCCAGAAGGGGAGGCGTAGCCGGGCCACATGGGCCCACACCCCTAGGCACGGGCCCACCTTGCCCCGCGCCTAGGGCAAGTGTGGCCCACCTGGCTGGCTCCCAACTCCGCCCGCCTATATCTTCCTCACAGAGCTCTCCGGCAGTCAAATTTCTGCCGGGGAAATTCCTTCCCGGAGAGGAGATATCGTCGCCATCAACACCATCATCAAGATAGACTTCATATGGATCATTAGCATCATCATCCACACCATCATATCCACCAGCACCATCATCACCACTTCGCCCCGCTGTAACAATCGTGTTGGATCTTGCATTAGTTCTTAGGGGAAACTTTCCCGGTGTTAATTACTATTGTAGTTGATGCTTGTGAGTGGAACCATTTGATTATTGTTTATGTTCAGATTGTTATCCATCACCATATCATCTTTGATCTTCATCCATATAATGTCTTGTGAGTAGTTCGTTTAGTTCTTGAGGACATGGGAGAAGTCATGTTGTTAGTAGTTGATTTGTGTTGAGTTATTATTCAATGGTTTAGTATTTAAGTTGTGGTGCTATTCTTCTAGTGGTGTCATGTGAACATCGACTACATGATGCTTCATCATTTATGGGCCTAGGGGAATGCATTATGTATTTGGCTACTAATTTTGGGGTTGCCGGAGTGATAGAAACCTGAACCCCCGTTAGGACACCATTGCATAAGGGAGCGTAGGATCTCAGAGTTTAAGGCTGTGGTTAGGTTTATATCTTAATTACTTTCCTATAGTTGCAGATGCTTGCAGGGGGTTTAATCACAAGTGTGTATTAGTCCAAGTAAGGTCGGTACATTAGCACAGTGTCAACACCTAGATTTTTAATCCCAGATGCCTGTTATGCCATACATCGCAATCCCAGGATTACCATTTTTGCGAGACATAACAGAATTGGATACCACAGTACATCATCCATTACAAACGGTATATAAGTTCTTACACAAATAAGGATCTCATGATCCAGTTCTTAATACATCATCAAGCAGCGGAATACGTAATAATAACGGTAGTGTAGGCGAAGCTCCATCTTTGGGATCACAGGCAATGCTGACGATGGGAGATGATCCTAGTTATCGTAACCTTCTCGGGGTCCATCCTCCAGGTACTTCTCTTCATAGTCTGGCCATGGGAATATCCAGGGACAAAGCCATGAGTACTTTTTAAGTACTCGCAAACTAGTACTAACAGGTAAAGGGGTTTTTGGATAATAGGACACTAGGCTCTAGGGTTGTTTTGCAAAAGCCAGATTTATCTCTACTAAGTTCCAAGGCTAGTCACAATTTTATAACTCCTAAGTGGGATCTTGTAACTCATATCACAACCCTGTTGTGGTCAAGTCAAAGTCTCACTTCATTTCACAAGTCATTTTGAAAACATCTGACGGGGGAACAGTGTGGCCACTCCAACTGTCCATAACCGCAGACGCGGCTATTCGAATAGTTTGACACTCTGCAGAGATTGTACACTTTCACCACAATATTCGATACATCCGTCAGGAACAAATTCTAAACTCACCATACTCAGTATGCGGATAATCAATCCTAACCTTTCAATTACACGCCCTAGTATAAGCACCTCTCCTGTGAGTTTGGCCTCCCAACCATGACCAACTGTCATCTTGGGTACTGCACAGGTGGAAAATCTTCACAAGGTAGCCTCAGCTCAGACCTTAGCCATGAGGGAACTAATACTAAGGGATATAAGTTTCCAGTCAAGCCCTACCCAATCTTCGGGTATTGTGGTTGTACGATAAAATTGGAATGGTATCGCATCCAGACAACCATCAGTTTTATAAAGGGCTAAGGCTCAGGCCTCAACATTTTCATCACCAAAATCATCCTGTTAAAACACATGTCCAAAACATTTCAATAGAATGATCCATCATTCCAAGGTTTTCATAACCATTTTTCCACCAAGTATTCCCATCTAAAGTTGATCAAGTTTTATGCTTAGCACTAGCATCTACAGGTGGGGATAACACTAATGAGGGGTGGTAAACTAGTGGAGTTTCAACTAAGTACAACCTTATATCTTAGGATGATATCAAGGTTTCTAACTTAGGCCAAATTTTATGCTCTTTATGCAACCTTCAGTTATATCATTCTAGAATTTATAAGTCACTTAAGTCAACTCTAAGCTAAGGTTTTGATAAATAAATAAAGTAGAAGCTTGCAAATAAAACTAGGATTGGTTTATCAAGTGGGTATAATCACATATGCTTAAGGCATATGGTTGGCATGGTAACAAGCAAGTATTTGCTTGCACAATTGCAAGTATAAGCTTGCATAGGTCAACTTGATTAGTAAGGCTTGCTCAATCAACTAGTAGTATTAGGCTTGCCTTGTGCAGAGCAGTGGTTGAAGTTCTCCTCGGCTTCTTCTTTGTAGAATCCTCCTTCCTCCTTGTATCCTTGGTCGGTACTAGCGTCTATGAATAAATACGAGGTACACAATCACCAAGCAATACTTAACTACTGGCAATCATCACACACACAAGGGTCCTATAGATGATCTAATATCATCTCTAACATTACAAGGTTAAGGTTTGGTTTAATTCTTTTTATTTGTAGAAAAGTAATTTCTACTCATTGAAAAACTACTTAAGATTTAATATTCTCCAAACCAAACATGGGATCATGTTGACACATGTCATCACCACATATTTTAGTTCATGGGAATGTGATTTAAAGTGGTGTCATAATTTAATAAGGTTTTACCCTTTTATTTTAATTAATTAATGTGTCTAGAAATGCCTATGTAGCATTCTTTTATTACTTGAACATTATTTCTGCAAGTAAACCTATATATTTTTATATATTCTGAAAGGTATGGTTAAATGTGATTTTTGAGAGTTGGAATCAACTCAAAAGCTATTATGGTTTT
Organism: Avena insularis; assembly: GCA_023614405.1. Lineage (NCBI taxonomy): Eukaryota > Viridiplantae > Streptophyta > Magnoliopsida > Poales > Poaceae > Avena > Avena insularis. The sequence goes on along the minus strand of CM042689.1, from coordinate 334,113,676 downwards.
AATTTGAAAAATGTTTGAATGCAGAAAAGCTTCTGCCTTGTTATTTTTACCAAGGATGATCTACAGATCCAAATGACTTGAATCCAACGGGCTTGGATTCAGCGTTCACAGACCTTTCCAACAAAATTGGTTTCATTAAAATTGGTGCACTAAATCGAAATAGGTTGATTTTTGAAAATGGGTACAGAAGTGTGTTTGAAATAAAAAGAAAAAGGTTTAATTTGAATAACTGGGCTGCGCGGGAAAAGTTACTGGGCCGGCCTGCTAAGCGCAGCGCTCCCGCGGGCTGTTTAAGTGGGTGTCCCCACTTTCGGTGACAGGGGGTGCGGCGATGCAACGTGGTGCGTTCGATCTGATTCTAATCCAACGGCTGAGAGTCATCGTCGACGTTGAGCAACGCCGGCGAGACAGAAACCTAGCGCGGTAGGTGGGGGTCGCTGGGGGCTCACCGGGGTGCTGGCGAGGGTCAGCGAGGCGGGCGAACGACGAAGTCGACGATGGCGAATCTCCTGGTACCGGTGGCTTCTCCTAGGGCGGCTCCAATCGCTGGCTCCCTTCTGCTCCAGAGGCGGCGGGCTCCGGTGAAATACCGTGCTCGCCTTGCTCCGAGATCGGTGTGGCACGATCAGTGAGAATAGGGGAGTGAGATGGTGTGAATAAATCGACTGGGGGTGGCCTCTATTTATAGTCGAGCAAGGGGACCGACGGGGCGCATGGTGAGCTCGTCGGGGGCGGTGGTACAGACGGCTATCGGCATGGGAGAAGGTAGGGGACGGTGCGGTGCTCCCTGGTGATGCTCAACGACATGGTTCCGAGGCGTGGGGCGGTGCGGCTTGGTCGGAACGCGACGGTGCTCTGCGCGGCAGAGGCGGCGTCTTCGGAGGCGAGCGGTGGCTGTGCGGCACGGGCGGTGAAATGGGCATGTCTGGAGGTCTCCTGGGACGGTGGGGAGCATGTATGCACGCGGCGAGGGCGGCGCACGGTCTGTGGGCTTCGGTCGAGGGTGGCGCTCTGGCGCACGCTCGGCATGGTCGCTGGCAAACTGGGCGCGGTCCGTGCGTGTGATCCAGTGGCTGGCAACGCTCGCGGCTGGGACAGGGTGTGGCGGTGGACGGTGGGCTGCCTCCCAGACATGCTGGATAGGCTTGGTTCGCCTCCTAGCTTGCTGTCGACACTAGGGTGGCATGGTTAGCTTCGGCTGTTCACCATTGATGACAATGCCAAGCTTACAGTGGTGCTAGTGCTTGGTTTAGTTAGCTAGATGATCTACTGAGTTGGTTGTGAGCTAAATAGGGAACTAGTTAGGCTTCAATCACTGCTCACTATAGTGTTTATATTTTGTTTGATTTGTGTCTGCAACCTGTTTGATGAAATGGCCGCAAGAACTCAAGTTTTGAATTTTGAAAAGATTTTTGGTGGGTGTGCTAGGTTGGTGCTGGTGAGTCTGCAGATGCTTGGGTTTTGAAAGTTGAGCTTGTTTGAGTGGTTTTTGAAAAAGTGGGATCTTCCCATATGATATAGATTCAATTTTGAATTTCCATTTAAACTAGGCATTTGAAAGTTTCTGGATGATCCCAAGGTGGGCCTTGATACTTTGTTATGAGTACAATCAAGGGGTGCAAAGATTCAGAAAAGTTTCTGTTAGGTTTTGAAAGTTTGAGACAGCCAAAGTAGGAATGGGAGTTATATTGGTCAAAATGACCATTCCCTTAATATATTTGTTTTGATTTACTTGTCTTTATGAAAAGTGTGGGAAATGTTTTAGATGATGTTTATTTCACCTAAGCATCCATTTATAAGCAATGGAACACACAAACAAGGTGGTTCAAAAGAATTTCAAAATCAATGCATACACATATGCATGCCTTCAAAGTTTTATTTAGCAAAGTTTTTGTTAACCCTAAATGTTGATGACTAGTGTTTGATGATCCAAGCTTAGTATTTTTGGGGTGTTACAAACCTTCCCCCCTTAAACAACCCGAGATTTGAAAAAGGACGGAAAATATTACCTAGGATTTGAAGAGATCGGGAAACTCCGTCCTGATGTGATCTTCGCGCTCCCAGGTAGCTTCCTCTTCTGTGTGGTTGCTCCACTGAATCTTGAGAAACTTGATGCTTCGGGTCCGGGTAGTTCTGAAAGCTTCTTCCAAAATACGGATGGGTACTTCGGGATAGGTTAGGTCATCATTGATCTCTATGGTCCGGTGATCGATATTCTTGAACACTTCGGTCTTCTCGGGGACTTCGAGACACTTGCGAAGTAATGAAATATGTAACACATTGTGCACTGCTGACATCTCTTCGGGTAGTTACAATTGATACGACACTTCTCCTCGACGATTCAGAATCTTGAAAGGTCCGATATATCTGGGGACTAACTTTCCTTTGAGTTGGAAACGCTGCATTCCCTTCAATGGCGACACTTTCAGATAAACAAAATCTCCTATGTTGAAGGCGAGGTCTCGACGTCTCTTGTCGGCGTAACTCTTCTGTCTGGATTGGGCGGTCTTGAGGTGCTCACAAATCTTGTGAACCCTCTCTTCTGCTTCTGTAGGATGTCGGGTCCGAAAATCTGACTCTCTCCTACTTCCGACCAGTTCAAAGGGGTGCAACACTTCCTTCCGTACATGAATTCAAATGGGGCCATTTGCAAACTGGCTTGGTAACTGTTATTATAGGAAAATTCTGCAAACGGCAGACAGTCTTCCCACTTGGATCCATATTCTAACACACATGTCTAAGCCTATCTTCGAGTATTTGATTTACTCGTTCCGTTTGTCCATCGGTCTGAGGGTGATACGCGGTACTGAAATCTAGGCGGGTTCCTAAACCTTCTTGAACTTTCTTCCAGAATCTCGAGGTAAACTGAGTTCCTCGATCCGATACAATGTTCTTGGGGACTCCATGCAAACTAACGATTCTAGCGATGTACAACTCCGCTAGCTTCGAACTCTGATAGGTGGTTTTGACGGGCAAGAAATGGGCGACTTTGGACAATTTGTCCACTATGACCCAAATAGAGTCATTTCCCCTACTAGAAGTAGGCAGTCCAGTAATAAAGTCCATTCCAACGGAATCCCATTTCCATTCCGGAATCTGCAATGGTTGCAACAATCCAGCGGGTCTTTGATGTCCCGCTTTGACTCGCTGACATATATCACACTTGGCGATATAGCTTCCGATTTCTTGCTTCATCTTATGCCACCAAAATTGCTCCTTCAAATCTTGATACATCTTCATTCCTCCGGGATGGATAGAATAAAGAGTATCATGAACTTCCTTCAAAATAACTTCTTTCAACTCAGAATCTGCTGGTACACAAAGGCATCCTTTGTACCATAGAACTCCTTCTTCGTCTTCGTTGAATCCGGGTACTTTGCCTGTACCGGTACGACACTTGATTCCGTCGATACTAGCATTTCCTTTCTGCGCCTCTTTGATCTGGTTGATCAAAGTGGGCTGAAGTTCTATACTAGCCAAAAATCCTTCGCTCACTAATTCCATTCGAAAATCTTCCATCTCCTTGTGCAAGCTTGGTTGCTCCTTCAAGATCATGGAGTTCAAGCGGCACGGCAATCTGCTAAGGGCATCGGCTACCACATTGGCTTTACCAGGGTGATAGTGAATGTCCAGGTCGTAATCCTTGATTAGCTCAATCCATCTCCTATGTCTCATATTCAGCTCCTTCTGAGTGAATATATACTTTAGACTCTTGTGATCCGTATAGATCTCACAACGATTTCCCATCAGGTAATGTCTCCATGTTTTCAGGGCTAGAACTACGGCTGCGAGTTCGAGGTCATGGGTTGGGTAATTTTGCTCATGTTGCTTCAATTGTCTAGATAGATAAGATATAACTTTGCCTTCTTGCATTAGCACACATCTGAGACCGATCTTGGATGCATCACAATACACATCGAAGGGCTTCGAGATATCCAGCATGATCAAGATTGGGGCAGAAATCAATCTCCTCTTGAGTTCTTAAAAACTCGCTTCACACTTGTCAGTCCATTCAAACTTCTTGTCCTTCTTCAGCAATTGGGTCATGGGTCTGGCGATACTCGAGAATCCTTCTACGAACTTGCGGTAATATCCCGCCAATCCGAGAAATGCATGAACTTGGGTTTGAGTGGTTGGGGCTTGCCAATCTTCTACATCTTTCACTTTGGCAGGGTCAACGGCAATTCCTCCGGCTGATACAATGTGACCGAGGAATCCTACCTCCTGTAACCAGAATTCACATTTGCTAAACTTGGCATACAACTGATGCTCTCTAAGGGTTCCAAGAATGGTCCTTAGGTGTAGCTCATGTTCTTCTTCTGATTTGGAATAAATCAGAATGTCATCGATGAAAACAACGACAAACTTATCCAGGAAGTCCATAAAAATCTTATTCATGAGGTTCATGAAATAAGCGGGGGCATTGGTTAATCCAAAAGACATGACTGTATACTCGTATAATCCATATCTGGTAGTAAAGGCAGTCTTTGGGATATCCTCTGCACAAATCTTGAGTTGATGATAACCAGTTCTAAGATCAATCTTAGAAAACACTTTGGCACTGGTTAACTGGTCAAACAAATCCTCTATCTTGGGCAAGGGGTACTTGTTCTTGATGGTGACATCATTCAACTTCCGATAATCCGTACACAAACGGTTACCTCCATCTTTCTTGTCCACAAAGAAGACAGGTGATCTCCATGGTGACGCACTTGGTTGAATCAATCCGATTTCCAGCATGGCATCTAGTTGCTTCTTCAGTTCTTCTAACTCCGATGGGTTCATACTATAGGGTCTCTGGGCTATGTGTCCTGTTCCGGGGATTAGTTCGATGATAAACTCGATATCCTGATCTAGGGGCATACCGGGCAAAACATCTAGAAATACATCGGGGTATTCACAGACTATCCGGACTTGGTCAATGGTAGGTTGGGCTATACTCTAGTTGCACTTGAATTGACGAGGTAAGGTTTCAGATATATGCTCGACTGATATTCCGGCTGTACTGGTCATGGTGATGGCTTTCTTGGCACAGTCAATCAATCCTTTATGTTTGGACATCCAATCCATTCCTAGTACTACTTCCAAACCTGTAGTTCCGAGTACTATCAGATTAGCATAAAAATCTATGCCATGGATTCGGATAGGGACGGCTTTGCAAATTTGCCTAGCTTTGGTGGTTGATCCGGGAATTTAAACAATCATTACATGCTTCAAATTGGTTGGTTGAATTTTACTAGTGCATGCAAATTCTTCGGTGACAAACGAATGCGATGCACCAGAATCAAACAACACTCTTGCAAGTACTGAATTAAAAGAAAACATACCCAGCACGACGTCTGGCGCTTCCTGAGCTTCTTCAGCATGCATGAGAAAAAGACGGCCATTGCGGTTGAGTGAATTCCCTGGGGCAAACCTTCTTCCGGGCTGAACACGACGCTGCTGCTGAGCTGGGACATTGGCATTGGGTGCTGCGGCATTCTTCTTGTTGGGACACTCGTTGGAATAGTGGCCTTTATTTCCACAGTCATAACAAGTCACTTGCGACTTGTCCTTTGCAGCTACAGGCACATCATTTCTTCCAGTCCTCGGGGCAGTGTTGGGGTTGGTGGCAGCATTGTTGGTGTTGAACTTGGGTGGGGCACGGGTGAAATTGCTAGAGTTGCCGGGGTTGTTGTGATTTCCTCCGGGTCTAGGGTTTCCACGGTTGGGATAGGTGGGGCGGGTCATCGGGGGTCTGTTGGTTCTTGGGGCAAATCCTGGAGATGGGTTGGGTATTCTGGAAGTTCTTGAGCTTGGATCCATGGTTGTCCTGATTTCCATGGCCTTGGTTCTTGTGGGCAAGCTGGGCTATCTATTGCAGAGTGGCTAGGTTGGCTTGACGTTCCGCTCTTTCAGCTTCACGGTCAGAAGTCAACATTTGCAGGATCTGCAACATTGAGTCCTGGGATGAACCACTTCCTCCGCGTGGCATCTGAAGATTGAGATAGATCATGAGGTAAGAGGGAAATTTCTAAGGTTCTGGGACTTTGAAAAGTTTTTAAAGTTTGACTCAGATTTTTCTAGCAACTTGCTTTTTCATTCATTCATTCATAGCACACAGTACAACACACACCACAACAAATAAAAGCAGATGGTTTTAAGAACCATTCTGGAAACTACGATACAGTGGGACCGAATACTACTCACTACGCTAGTGCTCAAGTGCTACTACTCCTCGGAATCTGTGGCTTCATCATCTTCATCATCATCGATGAAGGCGAAATCATCCTCATCGGTGAATAAGTCCATGGCCTGATCCTCCAGAAAATCATCATCATCGCTGAGATAGGAGTAGGGGTCTCCATGAAGATCTTCTCCGGCATTCTCCCTTTCCTCCATCTGCATGTCTCTCTCGTGGATGGTCTCTTCCAAATATGAGATGCGGTGGCGGAGACGGGCAATAATGCGCTCTTTCTTGTCGAGCTGACGGAGGCGAGACTTGCGATCCTTTGCTAGCATGATGATGGTCTGATCCTTTGTCTTGATGATGGTAGACTTGTGGTTGGAGTAGTCACGGCAGTTATCCAACTCCTGCTGACGATCATACATCATGAAGCTAAGGTGGTCCAATTGAGTCTTCAACTCGGGGTGGTATGGGGCTTCCAGTGGTTGTCCATTTGCATCACGCCTTGGGCCAAACTCAAAGCGAGTACCCTTGATCTGATTTATGCTCTGCCCACACAGACGGGAAAGAGCTTCCTGCATTGCCCTGGCAAGTCCATCGAGCCAGTTGTTCTCTCTTAAGGTAAACTGAATTCCCTCCACCGTGGGAGGTTCAATATTTCCTCGGAGACTTGCAACAATCAGCCACTGCAGATCTTCTCCTCCTTGATCATTGAGCTGAGCTCCGAAGAACTCGGGGTGCGGACACTCCAGAAGTTCCGAAAGCTGGTCCAAATCCCTCTCAAAGATAAGGTCTCCTCCATTCCCCAACTGATAAAACTTGCTGTACTTCACGTCCATCTATAAGAATAGAGGATGAGTAGGTTAGTAGGGTGATCAAGTGTGTCAAAATTTTATGTATTTTGCAAGAGTTTTTGAGGAACATGAATTTTTATGAAAGAATCAAAGAGATAAGAATGAGAATAAATTTTTGTAAATATTTGTTTTCTTTGGTTTTGAAACTAAGTTTTTGGTTCAAACATCCAGTCTAACTAGGGTCTCCTATGGTCAGGATGGCTCTGATACCAACTTGTCAACACCCGGATTTTTAATCCCAGATGCCTGTTATGCCATACATCGCAATCCTAGGATTACCATTTTTGCGAGACATAACAGAATTGGATACCACAGTACATCATCCATTACAAACGGTACATAAGTTCTTACACAAATAAGGATCTCATGATCCAGTTCTTAATACATCTTCAAGCAGCGGAATACGTAATAATAACGGTAGCGTAGGCGAAGCTCCATCTTCGGGATCACAGGCAATGCTGACGATGGGAGATGATCCTAGTTGTCGTAACCTTCCTGGGGTCCATCCTCCAGGTACTCCTCTTCAGAGTCTGGCCATGGGAATAGCCAGGGACAAGCCATGAGTACTCTTTAAGTACTCGCAAACTAGTACTAACAGGTAAAGGGGTTTTTGGATAATAGGACACTAGGCTCTAGGGTTGTTTTGCAAAAGCCAGATTTATCTCTACTAAGTTCCAAGGCAAGTCACAATTTTATAACTCCTAAGTGGGATCTTGTAACTCATATCACTCACCATACTCAGTATGCGGATAATCAATCCTAACCTTTCAATTACAGGCCCTAGTATAAGCACCTCTCCTGTGAGTTTGGCCTCCCAACCATGACCAACTGTCATCTTGGGTACTGCACAGGTGGACAATCTTCACAAGGTAGCCTCAGCTCAGACCTTGGCCGTGAGGGAACTAATACTAAGGGATATAAGTTTCCAGTCAAGCCCTACCCAATCTTCGGGAATTGTGGTTGTACGATAAAATTGGAATGGTATCGCATCCGAAACCATCATTTTATAAAGGGCTAAGGCTCAGCCTCAACATTTTCATCACCAAAATCATCCGTGTTAAACACATGTCCAAAACATTTCAATAGAATGATCCATCATTCCAAGGTTTTCATAACCATTTTTCCACCAAGTATTCCCATCTAAAGTTGATCAAGTTTTATGCTTAGCACTAGCATCTACAGGTGGGGATAACACTAATGAGGGGTGGTAAACTAGTAGAGTTTCAACTAAGTACAACCTTATATCTTAGGATGATATCAAGGTTTCTAACTTAGGCCAAATTTTATGCTCTTTATGCAACCTTCAGTTATATCATTCTAGAATCTATAAGTCACTTAAGTCAACTCTAAGCTAAGGTTTTGATAACGAAATAAAGTAGAAGCTTGCAAATAAAACTAGGATTGGTTTATCAAGTGGGTATGATCACATATGCTTAAGGCATATGGTTGGCATGGTAACAAGCAAGTATTTGCTTGCACAATTGCAAGTATAAGCTTGCATAGGTCAACTTGATTAGTAAGGCTTGCTCAATCAACTAGTAGTATTAGGCTTGCCTTGTGCAGAGCAGTGGTTGAAGTTCTCCTCGGCTTCTTCTTCGTAGAATCCTCCTTCCTCCTCGTATCCTTGGTCGGTACTAGCGTCTATGAATAAATACGAGGTACACAATCACCAAGCAATACTTAACTACTGGCAATCATCACACACAAGGGTCCTATAGATGATCTAATATCATCTCTAACATTACAAGGTTAAGGTTTGGTTTAATTCTTTTTATTTGTAGAAAAGTAATTTCTACTCATTGAAAAACTACTTAAGATTTAATATTCTCCAAACCAAACATGGGATCATGTTGACACATGTCATCACCACATATTTTAGTTCATGGGAATGTGATTTAAAGTGGTGTCACAATTTAATAAGGTTTTACCCTTTTATTTTAATTAATTAATGTGTCTAGAAATGCCTATGTAGCATTCTTTTATTACTTGAACATTATTTCTGCAAGTAAACCTATATATTTTTATATATTCTGAAAGGTATGGTTAAATGTGATTTTTGAGAGTTGGAATCAACTCAAAAGCTATTATGGTTTTAATTTGAAAAATGTTTGAATGCAGAAAAGCTTCTGCCTTGTTATTTTTACCAAGGATGATCTACAGATCCAAATGACTTGAATCTAACGGACTTGGATTCAGCATTCACAGACCTTTCCAACAAAATTGGTTTCATTCAAATTGGTGCACTGAATAGACCTGGGTTGATTTTTGAAAATGGGTACAGAAGTGTGTTTGAAATAAAAAGAAAAAGGTTTAATTTGAATAACTGGGCTGCGGGGGAAAAGTTACTGGGCCGGCCTGCTAAGCGCAGCGCTCCCGTGGGCTGTTTAAGTGGGTGTCCCCACTCGTCAGTGACACAGGGGGTGCGAAGCGGTACGGGGCAACATGGTGCGTTTGATCTGATTCTAATCCAACGGCTAAGAGTCATCGTCGACGAGACAGAAACCTAGCGCAGTAGGTGGGGGTCGCTGGGGGCTCACCGGGGTGCTGGCGAGGGTCGGCGAGGCGGGCGAACGACGAAGTCGACGATGGCGAATCTCCTGGTACCGGTGGCTTCTCCTGGGGTGGCTCCAATCGCTGGCTCCCTTCTGCTCCAGAGGCGGCGGGCTCCGGTGAAATTCCGACGCGGTGGTGCTCGCCTTGCTCCGGGAATGGTGTGGCACGGTCAGTGAGAAGAGGGGAGTGAGATGGTGTGAAGAAATCGATTGGGGGTGGCCTCTATTTATAGTCGAGCGAGGGGACCGACGGGACGCATGGTGAGCTCGTCGGGGGCGGTGGTACAGACGGCTATCGGCATGGGAGAAGGTAGGGGACGGTGCGGTGCTCCCTGGTGATGCTCAACGACATGGTTCCGAGGCGTGGGGCGGTGCGGCTTGGTCGGAACGCGACGGTGCTCTGCGCGGCAGAGGCGGCGTCTTCAACGGCGAGCGGTGGGGCATGTACGGGCGGTGAAATGGGCATGTCTGGCGGTCTCTGGGCGGTGGGGAGCATGTATGCCTTGGCGGCGCGTGGTCCTGTGGTTCGGTCGAGGTGGCGCTTAGCACACGCGGCATGGTCATTGGAGAATCGGGCGCGCTGTCGTGTGGTCCAGATGGTAACGCTTCATGGGCTGGGACAGGGTGTGGCGGTGGATGGTGGGCTGCCTCCCAGACATGCTGGCTAGGCTTGGTTCGCCTCCTAGCTTGCTATCGACACTAGGGTGGCAAGGTTAGCTTCGGTTGTTCACCATTGATGACAATGCCAAGCTTACAGTGGTGCTAGTGCTTGGTTTAGTTAGCTAGATGATCTACTGAGCTGGTTGTGAGCTAAATGGGGAACCAGTTAGGCTTCAATCACTGCTCACTATAGTGTTTAGATTTTGTTTGATTTGTGTCTGCAACCTGTTTGATGAAATGGCCGCAAGAACTCAAGTTTTGAATTTTGAAAAGATTTTTGGTGGGTGTGCTAGGTTGGTGCTGGTGAGTCTGCAGATGCTTGGGTTTTGAAAGTTGAGCTTGTTTGAGTGGTTTTTGAAAAAGTGGGATCTTCCCATATGATATAGATTCAATTTTGAATTGCCATTTAAACTAGGCATTTGAAAGTTTCTGGATGATCCCAAGGTGGGCATTGATACTTTGTTATGAGTGCAATCAAGGGGTGCAAAGATCCAGAAAAGTTTCTGTTAGGTTTTGAAAGTTTGAGACAGCCAAAGTAGGTATGGGAGTTAAATTGGTCAAAATGACCATTCCCTTAATATATTTGTTTTGATTTACTTGTCTAATTGAAAAGTGTGGGAAATGTTTTAGATGATGTTTATTTCACCTAAGAATCCATTTACAAGCAATGGAACACACAAACAAGGTGGTTCAAAAGAATTTCAAAATCAATGCATACACATATGCATGCCTTCAAAGTTTTATTTAGCAAAGTTTTTGTTAACCCTAAATGTTGATGACTAGTGTTTGATGATCCAAGCTTAGTATTTTTGGGGTGTTACACACAGGTTCACCCACACAACACTTACAACACCAAATAAGGGTACTCAGCTACTTTAAGCGAAAGCACTTGACAGAATTCCCATGTGTCCTCGAGAATGTTTGGTCCTTATAAGTATTTCCACCAGCTTGTCCTTTGCTAAGAGAGGATTGGGCCACTTGCTGCAGTTGTTCGTTGTCTTTATTACTTGCACTTTATTTTGTTGCCTTATCAGAAAACCCCTCAAAATCCGTTTGTTAAGTATTTACAGATATTTCCTGCTCCATACCACTAGTCAACACCTTCTGCTCCTTGTTGGGATCGACACTCCTATTTATCAAAAGTACTACGATACACCCCCTATACTTGTGGGTCATAAAATATATAAATACGTATGGCTTCCTTGGTGATTATCGAGCTGACAGGAGGCTCCGAGCCTATCAGTTTGGTTATATTGATGTTGCACATGATGAGTAGGTGCCATTTCCTTGTCCACAAGCTTTCTCAATTTCGGGAAAGAACAACTGTATCCTCACCAAGGACCAAGTAGATGAGATCATGGATGCACTCCATCCTAACCAAGGAGAAGATGAAAAAGAAGAGCAGCAAGATGAGTAGGAGAAGGAGTAGGATTACAACCCTTCTTGGGAAGGATAGCCACAGCAACAGGAGGGACCTTGGGACGCGTGACCCAACCAGCAAAAACAGCACCAGGGATTCAACTATGTCCCTTATCAAGATTTTTTGCAGCTCAACCAACGTGTTGGGGAGATCGGACACACCTTATAGGGGGTGAATGAGGACGTGAGTGCTCTAACTCACAACTTCAGTCACTTCATGACCAACTTCCGCGACTTCTATCAGCAGTACCCGCAGCAGCCACTGAATGAAGGCAACAACTAAGCCTGGCAACAGCCTAAGCTTGGCGGAGGTTTGAAAACCTCCAAACTTTGCATTTATATTTTATTTTTCTTATTTTTATTTATTTTATTCAAAGAATTGCATGTTTACTTTCATCTTTGCATTCCAAAATCAAAAACACAAAAATATTAGTTGTAACTTTTATTTGCAAATTTGTTTCTTTGTTTTCTCTCGGAGATTGCTCAATTTTAGGTGACTTGGAAATAGGTAAATATAGCGGGGTTCAACTCAAGTACAGGAATGAATCAAGAAAGAGAAGGTATCACATTATTTTCATCATCTCTTTTGCAATTTTAAATTGACCCTACAATTATTTGCTCGCTTGCACCGGAGTCGCTCGCCACTTAGCGTGTTATCTTACAAATTATATCCCCTTGCTAGTGTCTCCTTTTTAGCTTTGAAATAATGAGCAATGAACTTGGTTAAAATATATTCCAACATTTTTATAAAAAGAAAAATCATCCAAAAGATGACTTGAGTCCATGTTTAGCCCAAAGGATTTGATTTTAGAATCACTCAACCCCATTGAGGCTAATGTAAATAGACTTGATATCACTCTTGAATGAAATTGTTTGATAAAATGGATACTTTGAAGTAGTAGAGATTATGCCACTGCTTTTTCTAATAATTAAAGTAAGATATTGCTTTACCCGTGTCATTACAACACTGTCGTGCTCATTGAGGAACTATTAACTCCACTAGCCAATGAAGGATCTAAATATGGGAAACCACTTGATTTTGCCTATTGAGTTATATAAGCGTCTGTAGATGCAATGTTATGACGAGTAATTTTTTTAGTTCCCTCATGATTCCACGTTCCAAGTAAAGTTGTAGTACTCCTATGACCCACTATTACTCAACAGTTATCTATTGACATGGTCACGAGTGCGCAACATAGCCCCAATTAACATGTTAAAAACAGTGGCATGGTTTCTCTATGGAAGAGCTGGAATTTTTGAAAAACAATGAAAGGAAAAAGGTGCTTTGAGAGTCTTGAAATTTTGACGTGGGAGTAGATGAGTTATTCTTTAATTTAAATGTTTTTGATGCCAACTTGAGTACTCCCAATTGATTAAAGAAACAAGAGCAAAAGATTTTTATCTCTCAACAAAGAGAGAAACCAAAAGAATTTGTTTCACTATCCTAGCTAAAGTTTTGACACTTACTAGGGCATATAATTTATTTGCTAGCAAGATATATGTTGTTAGGAAGTGGACTCGGTGCAATCTTATGAATATTTGCATGATCATGTTTAAGATTACATGGATTATGAAGAAAATAATTTGACACCAATTCGAGTTTGTAAGTTCTTTTATTTCAGTTTTGAATCTCTCCTATTCTTCCTTATTTTCTAATCACTCGAGGGCAAGCAACATCTAAGCTTGGGGGAGTTGATAGCTGTGAGATTTGACATATTTTTGATGGTCTTTATTGATGGTTTTTGTCTGGATTTGATGGTTTTCTAGCTTTGCCTAATGCTAATACTTCGACAGCGAAGAAAACTTGTTTTTTTAATGTGTGTTTCAGGTTCTGAATATCAACAAAAGGTTTTAACAACACAAACACAATATTTAGGCGGAAACAAGCAAGACTCTATTCGGAAGCAAACGAGGGAGGCACCCAGAAGCCTTAACGACCAACTATACGGTGGGAACATTTCTCCGTCCGTATAGTTCCTGCCATATAGCTTCCACCGCCTTCTCCTTGTAAAAAGGGAAAACTTTCGTGAAGGGGCCGGGACCGAAAACATAACACACGAGCTGCCATTCCATCTAGAAGGGAGAAAGAAGAGATCCAGAGAAGAAGGAGAAGACGTTCTTCATCTCTCTCCACGATCTTCGACCTCCTAGCCACTACACCCCCATATCCATTACTTGTACTTGAGAGAGAGATCTTCACCTTGCAAGACTAGGGTTTGAGATTGTTTCTTCCTATCTTGAATTGTGTTGGATTGCTTTTCTATTTCTATTGTGGATTACCACGGTAATATCGAGAAGAACTCCCTTTATTTAAATATATTGACGATGCTTTCTTCTCTCATGTGTGAGTAAGTTCCTTTGGGCGTGGGAGATGTAAGGGATTGTTGAGATGTGATGTGCCTATATATTTTCTATTAGTCTGTGATTGATTTTAGTTACTATATTATGTGTGCTTGACTATCTGTGGGATGCCTAATGCTTGTTGTCTAATTAATGGCCTAAACAACATGATGCTTTGTTCTACATAGATAAGATCTTGTTCGCTAGCATACCGGCGACCCCCGAGTGACACGGGGATATTAATGGGACACTAGTTTGACTCGAGGATCACAAGGAAACACCGTATTGCATTAGTCCAATCCAAGGAGCTTAATTGCTAAGCAACCTGAAGGATCTTAATCGTCTAGTGACTGACCATGGTTTTGGTAACAGACTAGTAGGATTATTGAAGTTGGGATGAAATCTACCAAGAGGAGTTCCGACTAATTATGGGTTACTCGCCTATACATATACTTATAATATTATAATAGTTACATTTATCACTCGTCCACCTGGCACATTCACTATCACTATGAACTGTATCTCCTCGCGCCTACTTTGTCATCTGCAAAAAACAACAACCAATCAACCATTTTTATTTTTATGCTTTTTAATTCCAAAGTTTACATTTTAGTTTTATTTAAATACATTCCTTTAATCCAAGCTTTATTCTTATTTCACCACTTGCAGTAAATTTACTCGAACGCCTGTGACAACTTTGAGTGCGACAGAGACTTCACCCATAAACACTTACCTTTGGGCAACATGTGGGATCGACATCTTAACTTTAAAACTAGATACAAACAATATGTGCACTTGCAGCCATCGGTGGCTACGCAAGATCTTTGGATTTGACACTCCTTCTTTCGTATGGCAGGATCCAACAATAACATCAATGTCCTGTAGTGCTCGCCTGTCTTCTCCAAGATTGTCGAGGGACATGCTCCCCCGGTGGACTACGTGATCAATGGCCACCACTACAACAAGGGCTACTACCTAGCAGGTGGCATCTATCCCAGATGGTCAGCATTTGAGAAGACTCTATCAAGCCCCCTTATCGGCAAGCAATCCAACTTTGCAAAGGAACAAGAAGCTTGTAGGAAAGATGTCAGAGCGGGCATTTGGTGTGCTCCAAGATTGATTTGCAGTTGTCCGGTTCCTCGCTCTGACCTGGTCACAGGAGCAAATGTGGGAGGTGATGAATGTATATATGATCTTTCATAACATGATCATTGAGAACGAGAGGGAGGAGCCAATGCTTGATGATCACAGTGATCCTGCGCAACCATATTTCATACAAGGTCCTCTTTGTAGAGCGTGATCACTAGGTGCCAACATCGTGGGCTGAATTTGTTTCTATGCGTTAGGAGATACGAGACCCGCATGTGCATCAACAACTGTAGGATAATCTAGTGGATCACTTGTGGATGCTCAAAGGCAACACCTAGTTTGAGGCGTTCTTGTGTTTAAAAACTTCTTAAATTATTTTCTACCCACTTGTTTTGTGCACCAAACTATATGACCAAAATTTGGCTGAATTGTGTGTGTAAAATTGGACTAGTTATGTCTTGCACGAAAATTGGTTAATTTGTGTCAAATTTTAGGTGTTCCCTGGGGTGTCCAACGGGGGTCGTGGCTCGGAGTTGGCGTCCCCCAGGCCAAACGCTCGCCAATGATTTAAAGTTTCAAAAAGTCTAAAAAAAATTAAGGTATAACCAATGATTTATTACACAAACGTGCAAAATACCAATTTAAAATACTCCCTACGATCCATAATAAGTGTCGCTCATCTAGTACAATGTTCATACTAGCTTAGTACAGAATGAGCGACACTTATTATAGATTTGAGGGAATACTTTATATTATGAGCGACACAAAATGACAAATGTATGGATCCGAGTATACTAGTTTTACCTCTCTAGATTTTATTAGATTTTTTATTTTTGTGTAGACCACAATATAAATGATTTTGGTTGCGATTTTTCATGTTTTTAGGATGCAACATTGACTATGCCTAGAATTTATATTCAAGTTTTTTCTTAAAGTTGTGAATATGATATATTTCTTAAAAAAAATTAAACGAGGAGAGCATTAGAACACGGGAACTCATGAAAAAAGACACTTTGTGTATGTTTTAATTCATAATATCGTGTGACAGTGACTACATTTTTTTAAGCAAAGAGTATATATTAATATCGCGAAGATATCATTTAGATCCAGCCGCTGCAACAACGTATTGTTCTAGAGGTTTTACGGATACACACAACCCAAAAAAAAGAATAATTACAATAAAAAGTTCCGCTAGAGTGATCTATTCTTACTAACATCAGTTGTAGTACCACCAAGACAACACCAAAAGTCTAGCTTCTCTAGAAGCGACGTCTCAAAAAGAAATAGTGCACAAGCGACATTGTAGCTCGATCATAGATTTTAGTTTTTCACTCTGGAGGAAATCCTTACTCACAAAATAATACCTTTAATAAGACAATTGTCAGCACAACCAATTAAAGTCAGACCTTAGATTTTTAGCCTGAAAATTAAGTGACATAGATATGCCCAACGGACATGTTGGGACACAAAGAGATAAACAAAAACTTTTATCCTACACGGTACTCCCAAGATCCAGCTCAGGTGATAGGCCACGAGATTTACCAATAGACGCGTAGGTGCGGATTATTGATGAAGCACGTCGGTTGATTTAGTGTAGTCTGGTTCCACTAATAGCACATTCGTATCCAGCACGAACTCCTTCATCTTCAGCGTCACACGTGCAACGCATCTACCGGTATCCACGCGTGATGGGAGGAGCTTCTGGTAGAGGATTGCTAGATCCTGTCTAGCCCAAAATGGGAGTGGAGAAAATGAAGGCTAGGTCAGAAACTATCCCTTGTTACTTCACTTATATACATCTCTAGTTGGGCTTAACACTTGAGGTCCATCTAGACCATACCCCAATGTCCACATGAATCTAATCCATATGGGTTCATTTTCCTTAAGTGTGTGACCGTGTAGGTTCACGCACACATGGATACGGCACGAGTCACCACTCTGAGTCGATAGCTTCTAGCGGCCACTAGCAATACGTTCCAACTCCAAGTGTTGTGAAGTCAGAAGATGAACATTCTCAATATGACTTTCATCATCCAAGTCCCTTTGCCTCACAATATACCATGTCAAGCTATAACTGAGTAGTTGCCATCCCTTTAATAGTTTAACTCTTTTCTCGTTCTGTGATATATGATTTACTGGACTAACACTTAGTCCAACTCCTTAGTTAACACTTAACTAAGTAGCACATGGTCATGCTTTTGAATCATATCACACGAGTGGGCCTAGAGAATATCTCTTCATCATGGAGGGGAAAATCTTATCTTGGTAATCCATGTCAGGCAGCTTCATTCACAACCAGCCCGAACTCTACCTTTATAATTGCACATTTACGGAACAATGTTTGATAGATCCTAAGCTGGCGATCCATAACTCGGATGATGCAGTCACCTCAGGTCAAAGGATTTCATTGCTTGATACTTCAAATGATAATATGCTCGTTGCATCTCAACCGTGGATCATTCCGACTCGCTAAACTCTTTAGCCGAGCCCGTGTAAGTCGTAATAGCATCACCATGCCTATGCCAAGTGGAACCGAGTCATCAACAGACTTTCACATTAGTCTAAGTTGTGTGTCCAGCACAACCTCAACGATCAAGGACATCTAGTATGAACAACGTGAACATATAGTTCCACAACCGAATCACATATTCAATGATATATATCAGATGTTCATATAAGGAAAACTTAATAAATTTATGAATACATTGGGAATTACATCATACATGATTGCCTAGGGCATATTCCCAACAAGGCAGTCACCCTTGGCCTATCCGGTTCAACCCAGATGGATGCCCATGCGATGATCTGCTGAGATCCTTGAAGCCCATGAAGATTTGGGTGACACGAAACCCATATGGACATTGGCTCCTGGCGTGACAAGCAAAAAGAATCTCCTAAAACTAGGAAAGCTTAGAGATAGAACCCGGTCTGTATCCAACCTCGGCGATACTAGAGACCTAGCCTCCCTATATAAGGGCTAGGAGGGGCCACCAGGAAGGACACCTTAGCTCTCATCGCAAACCCACCAAATCTAATCTACGCACCTACAAGCCATCTCGATGATATTGTAAACTTCAATTTCTCCATCAATTAAGAACAAACAAGCGGGAGTAGGGTTTTCCCTCAGGGTGTCTAAACCTAGATAAACTCGCGTTCCCATTATTTGTATGTTAGCCGACGAAGTCTCCAACGCATACCTCTTTCCCTAAAACCCAAGTCCATCAAGTATGGGCATTGCCGTGGAGACCTCACGTTAGTAAGACTTTAAACTTC
Source organism: Avena insularis (assembly GCA_023614405.1). Lineage (NCBI taxonomy): Eukaryota > Viridiplantae > Streptophyta > Magnoliopsida > Poales > Poaceae > Avena > Avena insularis. Next base: position 334,095,323 of record CM042689.1, on the reverse strand, counting down.
TCATGTGCTATCACCCCCACTTACAATGTCGTTGCTCCAAGTCACGCATCACCAAGTCAAACTCCTCGTTGCCAAGACTCGAATCACCATTGCTAGTCCTCAGATCTCGACTTTCATGATATTCCCAGCCAGCTGACTTCACCATGGAATGAGAAAGTGTGTCCATGATGGTAACAACCAGAAGAGCTTTGTAGCGCTCCCTCTGAAACCAAATGGTCAGAAAACATGGATGCGCATAACCAAATCCCACCTGGTCCAGCAATCTTCAGGCATGAATTGCCCAGTGGAGTTCGCCGGCGGAGTCTTTCGAAACATGACACGCCAGCCAGATCAATGGGTACAGGCATTCGGCCGATCATCATCTTGACTCGAGTTGAAACCCTAGGACCGCCACCTTTATTTAGGCCGAGCTAGTAGCCCCCATGCCACCCGCCGGCACCCTGTTGGATCAGCCGCTCCTAACCTCACCGGCTAGGCCAGCATCAAGGAAGAAGAGGACAGAACAGGGACGATCTTTCATCGGATCCGGCTGAACCGCACAGTGAGTAGGAGCCCCCACCACCGGTTAACGCACTGTCGTAGAAGACGCCACCATCGCCGACAAAGATGACGGCAGCGGTCGTGGGGAGTAGATAAAGGTGACAACGACTGCATGTATATGAATGCAACAATAGTTTGCAAACCCATGGATCCGGTTCGCATGATGCAGATCCAACTTTAGGGGTGTCGACACTATGTGATCATCTCCTTAATAATTTGCTTAGGCTTGTTTGATTAGACTTTCTAGGTAGTCAGATGAGCAACTTAAACTGCTGGACTAGTGACTACGTGACATAAAGAGGAATTTGTGGAATAAACAATGAGAACCCATGTATTATGTAAATAGCGCATGTTTGCATGCCAAATAATACTATAGGATTAAAAGTTTAGGTCCAACGAGTTTGCAGCCCCAAGCCGAACAACTCCTTCTGTCCACTGAACAGTGAACACATACCACTTTGCTGTTTACTATATACCAATGTTTGAAATTTTCGTAAGCATCAAGCTGAGCCGGTTAAGTGCGCCTGCCTACTCTTTCTTAACGAGGGGACGACCACTCGCTCGATTAATTAATTACAAAGACACTACATACCATGACGTAAATTCGGCACTAAAACCACCACACGAATTGTGGAACGAAGAGAGTATGTACGTTCGTAGAACACGTACGTCGATGAGATTCACAGTATTTTAGCCTGAATGTAACGCAGGGCAGATCGACATCCGCAGGCGAAAGCTGAAATGCTCTTTTGTTTCTTCGAATCTTGCGGCCAAGGCGTCCAAAAGGACGGCTAATTGCGGCGGCTTTGGCAATTGGCAACAACGCGCCAAAGGATCCATTGACCTTAGACCCACGGGTGCTACCGTAACTGCACACTCGTCACGTTGCTGGGATCTTTGTCACTTCCGGCTCGTGCTCGTCTAGTCTTGTGTGGCAACGTCTACAACTCGCAGGATACTAGTGCAAGTGGAGTTAGCTGGATTGCTGCCACGTCCTCTTGCACGGTGCGCACTCGATTTGATCACAAGAGAATTGTTAATCTGTTTAGGGGTGTTTAAGTTACAGTGTGAGTTACTGGAGCATTTTTTTTATTTTTTTTACATGAACCAATGCGGCAATGCTTGAAAAAACCAAAGCCTAAGCTCTGTTGGGAAGAACTCGGTGACTGACGGCCAGGATCGCCCACTTGTATTCTAGGTAGAGATTTTACATGTTACGCGTAATGATTCGGGTGCTTTAGTTATCCGTAATCGAGCAGATTACTGGAAGTTGGCCCAACATAAGAGTTCAGCAGTTGTAGCTGATTCTGCGAGACTACTGTAAAATCCAGCCTAAATTGTGTCGATCAGCCTCCTTGGAACCTAGTGTTGATAGCACATACAGTATATCTTGGTGCGTAGTAGCCATTCAAGCTACCAGCTACCTATGTTGTACTCCCTCCGTTTTTTAAAAAATCTAGATTTATTTTTTTCACAAACCTAAAACATCTTATATTTTAAAACAAAGAGAGTACGAACTAATAAAGGGCACGATCCACTGACAGTTATTGGATCAAACTGTAGGCGCCGCCCTTATGGAATCTTTTGCGTGCACTAGTGGAAAAAGGGCCATCCGTTCGCGATCCCTCAGAGCATTAGTCCCGGTTGCGTCACCAACCGGGACTAATGCTGGCACGCGTCCCGGTTGGAGCGGGAGCGGGCAGGGCCGGGGCATGCGTCCCGGTTGAGAATCGTCGGTTGGAGCCACCAACCGAGACTAAAGGTTACAGCCACACGTGGCGTGGCCATCGCACCTTTAGTTCCCAACTCCAACCCGATTCTCCTCGCCTCTAAATGCACCCTCTCCCCTCCCACTCTGTTTTTTAATGGTGGAAGGTGTGTGAGGGTGTGCTAGTTTTTTCTCTTCTATGCATGCATTGAAGGTGTTTGATGAAATGTTTGAGTGAATAATCCCGTTGAATTTATCATAGAACAAAATATAGAAGGTGTCGAGACGCATTTGAGCTTTCTCCTCTTTATTTCCCTCGATCGAGGTTAGCAATCTTATCTTTTCTAGGTCATTGATACAATTCATGTCGGTGTGAATTGGTTATTTCACTATTTATGATGTCCTGTTTTTGATAAACTTACTTATATGATGCGGATGAACGATTCGGGAATGGATGTACGGTGACGGTAGCGTGGCCGGGTATATCAAAGGCGTGGATAAATTTATCGATGTGACTACGGCAAACAAAGAGAATGGATTTATCGTTGTCCATGTGTTCAATGTCGGAACAACAAGGGTACTCTTCCTCGAAAATTATTCGGCCACCTGATTATGAAAGGTTTCATGCCCAACTATAATTGCTGGACCAAGCACGGAGAAAGAGGGGTTATGATGGAAGATGGTGAAGAAGAAGATGATGATAACAACTATCATCATATGTTTCCTGAATACAGTGATACTGCAATGGAAGACAATGGAGAGGAAAGAGGTGAAGAACGGGCATCGATGAGCGGTGATGAACTTGGTAGGGTCATTTCGATGCAAAGCGAGACGTGAAACGAAAATGAGAAGTTGAAGTTAGAGGGCATGTTAGAAGATCACAAGAAATTGTTGTACCCAAATTGTGAAGATGGCGGCACAAAGCTCGGTACCCACCGGAATTGTTGCGATGGAAGGCGAGTGTGGTCTAACTGGCTCCTCATTTGAAAAGATGCTGAAAATAATGAAGCGAAGTTTCCAAAACATAACGAACTTCCGAGAGTACCTCTGAAGCAAAGAAGACTCTCATCCTCTAGGATTAGATGTGCAAAAGATACATGCATGCATTAATGACTGCATCCTCTACCGCGGTAAGGAGTATGGGAATTTAGATAAATGCCCGGTATGCAATGCGTTGCGGTATAAGATCAGACGAGATGACCCTGGTGATGGGTCACAGTGGAGAAAAATCGAGAGAGACTTCCCAGACTTTGCAGGTGACGTAAGGAACTTATGGTTTGGTCTAAGTACGGATGGCATGAATCCTTTTGGGGAAGCGATCCAAACACTGCCCGTGACTCTATGTATCTACAACCTGCCTCCTTGGTTGTGCATGAAGCGTAAGTTCATTATGATGCGGTGCTCATCCAAGGCCCAAGCAACCGGACGCGACATTAATGTGTACCTTAGGCCATTAGTTGAAGAACTCTTACGGTTGTGGGGCAAACCAGGTGTACGTCGTGGGATGAGAATAAGCAGAGCCATTTGATCTCGAGGGTTGTTATTCGTAACCATCAATGATTGGCCTGCTCTTAGTAACCTTCAGACAAACAAACAAGGGATATAAGGCATGCACCACCTGTTTAGATAAGACCGAAGGTACATATTTGCATAAATGCAAGAAGGTTGTGTACTGGCGAATCGGCGATTTCTTCCACCAATCATCCGTAAGAAAGAAAGGCAAGCATTTCAAAGGTGAGGCAGATCACGGAAGAAGCTGAACTCCCCGCTGGTGATGATGTATTTGGTATGGTCAAGGACATAGAAGTAATCTTTGGAAAGGGTCCCAGCGGTCAATCAGTTCCGAACGACGTCGCTACAGGACACGCACCCATGTGGAAGAAGAAATCTATATTTTGGGAGATGCCATATTGGAAAGTCTGCGTGTCCGCTCTTCAATCGGCGTGATGCACGTGACGAAGAATCTGCGTGAACTGCTAGGATTCCTAGGCGTGTATGGGAAGACAAAAGATACACACGAAGCAGGAGAACCAACAAATTATGAAAGACCCAAAGAACATGCATACACATAACAAGGCGGATAAAGGCGTCACTTAAGTCGTGCCTATGCTCTTACCAAAGGAGAAGGAAATCTTTTTGAAGTCCTTTCGGTATCAAGGTGTCGTCGGGCTTCTCATCTAATATAAAGGGATAATAAATATGGCGGAGAAAAGTTCCAAAACCTGAAGTCTCATGACATCACGTGATTATGACGCAGTTGATTCCGATTGCATTGAGGGGCTTCTAGGAAAATGTTCGAGTACCCATTGTGAAGCTGTGTTCATTCCTCAATGCAATATCTCAGAAGGTAATCAATCCAGATATTCTGCCAAGGTTACAGAAGGATGTGGTACAATGTCTTGTTAGTTTTGAATTGGTATTCCCACCATCCTTCTTCAATATTATGTTGCATCTCCTGGTTCATCTAGTGGAAGAGATTGCCATTCTCGGTCCGGTATTTCTGCACAATATGTTCCCCTTTGAGAGGTTCATGGAAGTCTTAAAGAAATATGTTCATAACCGTGCTAGACCATAAGGAAGCATCTCCAAGGGATATGGAACAGAGGAGGTCATTGAGTTTTGTGTTGACTTTATTCCTGACCTTAAGCCGATTGGTGTTTCTGACTCACGGCATGAGGAAAGACTAAGTGGAAAAGGCACGCTGGGAAAGAAAGCAATGATATGTAGGGACGGGGATTCTTTCACTAAAGCACACTACACAGTTCTACATAATTCCACCTTGGTAGCTCCGTATATCGAGGAACACAAGAATATTGTACGCTCCAAAAACCCGGGGAAGCCTGAATCAAGGATTACAGATGAACACATGAAGTCTTTCGGTGGTTGGATGCGGACACATCTCTTGAATGACACCACTGTTGGAGATCAGCTATACTTGTTGGCCGCGTCACCATCTTCTACTGTATTGAATTTCCAAGGGTACGAAATAAATGGGAATACATTCTACACGATCGCCCAAGATAAAAATAGCACCAAGCAAAATAGTGGTGTTCGCTTTGATGCAATAGACGAGAATGGACAAAAGGACACATATTATGGTTACATAGAGGAGATATGGGAACTAGACTATGGAGTCTCTTTTAAGGTCCCTTTGTTCCGCTGCAAATGGGTCAACCTGAATGGGGAAGGGGTAAAGATAGACTAGTTGTACGGAATGACAACAGTGGATCTCAACAATCTTGGTTATAGAGATGAACCATTCGTCCTAGCCAATGATGTGTCTCAGGTTTTCTATGTGAAGGACATGTCCTCCAGACCGAAAAAAAGAAAAAATATACAAACGAATACATCATATGATGAGCCAAAGCGTCACATAGTTCGTTCAGGGAAAAGAAACATCGTGGGAATCGAGGACAAGACAGACATGTCAGAAGATTATAATAAGTTTGATGAAATTCCGCCCTTCACAGTGAAAACTGACCCAAGCATTCCGTTAAGTAAAGAAGATGCTCCATGGTTACGTCTGAAGCGATCATAAGGAATGACATATGCCAAGAAGTGCATGCTCATATTAGTCCTGGTTTTGTAGTCTCAGTTTTTAATATTAATAAATGTCTTGAGTGTTAGTCCCGTTTTGTGGCTGGACCGGGAGTGCCTCTATGACCAGTTTCTTGGAGATGCCGGAGGACTAGGATCCGGCATCTCCCTGGCCCAGTAGTGTCCCTGCTCTCGAAAACCATCTTGCGACTTGTAACTTCTCTAACTAGATCAATACGCCTCGGAGCTAACTAATTTCACATATTAGGAGTGCCTCTATGACCAGTTTCTCGGAGATCTTGGGAGGCCAGGCTCGTCAAGATCTCCTCAACTGGCCTTGATGGTGTCCTGCTCTCGAAAACCATCTTGCAACTTGTAACTTCTCTAACTAGATCAATACGCCTCGGAGCTAACTAATTTCACATATTAGGGAGTGCCTCTATGACCAGTTTCTCGGAGATCTTTGGAGGACTGGGCTCACGGCATCTCCTGAAATCGCCGCATGATGGTATCCCTGCTCTCGAAAACCATCTTGCATCTTGTAACTTCTCTAACTAGATCAATACGCCTCGGAGCTAACTAATTTCACATATTAGGGAGTGCCTCTATGACTAGTTTTTCGGAGATGCTTGGGAGGGCCCAGGCTCCGTCGGCATCTCCACTGGCCCGGCCGTGATGGTGTCCTGCTCTCGGCTGGCTGGAGGATTGGACTGCATAAGGATGCCTATTTATAGTACAAGCAGCTCGGCATAGTGTCGACACTTACGAAATAATGTCGACACTCACCCCTATCATTAGTCTTGACTCGTGTTTTGTCGGTTGGTGTCTCCAACCGACTAAAGTTGATCTTTAGTCGGTTGGTGACACCATCCGGACAAGGTACACGCCGCATACGACATAATGTCGACACTCGCCCCTATCATTAGTGCTTTGCTGGCCCAACGCCGAAATCGTCCATCCCGGATAAAAAGGACAAATGTCTGCCGAATCGGCAGGAAGTTATGTGCTGAATCACGGCATAGTTTGTGATATTGTGCCCATATTATGCATGTGTGTGGACATTGGTATGGAGAACAATGTTGCAGGAGGAAGTTTTCCTTTTTGTCGCACGGAAAAGCCCTTTTTCATTTTCCGGCAAAAAAGCAGTCGTTTTTGTGAAGTAACCACCAAAATGCCATTTCAGAATGCTACCGTCCCATTTTCCTAAAATACTAGACCACCTTACATGGACTATGTCCCAACCGGTACATCTCAAACCTTTTCGTCCATCCCGGGTAAAAAGGACAAATGTCTGCTTAATCGGTAGGAAGTGGGTCAGTTTGTACTACAGGTACATGATCTATCGCCCGTGATTTTTTGAAAAAATCATTTTTAGACTCGCAATATGTGGTTTCTTCAGAGATCAAATGCAAGTTCTAACGATGCTCGTCCTCTATCTTCATGCACATCTCTAGACTCATATCTGCAACCTCATCACTCTTTCCCATGGCTTCCACCGTAGCACTAACTCCCAGGGAGGCTCCATTTTGTATTACTTATAAGTTAATTCATTTTTAATTGTAAATGGTTCATATTTGAAATGGTTACATTAATTATTTTTTAAAACAGAAAATGGTTTTGAATTATTTATTCAAATCCAAACACTTTTTATGTTTAAAGTTTTTCTAAATTCCAAATTAATATTTAAAAAATATAAGTTAATTCATTTTTAATTTTAAATGGTTACATTAATTATTTTTTAAAATAGAAAATGGTTTTGAATTATTTATTCAAATCCATACACTTTTATGTTTAAAGTTTTTCTAAATTCCAAATTAATATTTAAAAAATATAAGTTAATTCATTTTTAATTTTAAATGGTTACATTAATTATTTTTTAAAAATAGAAAATGGTTTTGGATTATTTATTCAAATCCATACACTTTTTATGTTTAAAGTTTTTCTAAATTCCAAATTAATATTTAAAAAATATATGTTAATTCATTTTTAATTTTAAATGGTTACATTAATTATTTTTTAAAAATAGAAAATGGTTTTGGATTAGTTATTCAAATTCAAACACTTTTTATGTTTAAAGTTTTTCTAAATTCCAAAGTAATTATCATTTAAAAAATATTACAAATTTAAACCCCAAAATAAAAAATAAGGCGGGAACAGAGAGAAAATACCGAAAAAATTTGAAAATAGGGAATATGTCGGTTGGAGCCACCAACCGACTAAAGAGCCCTTCATTCTTTGAAAATTGGACTATACGTCCGGTTGGTGGCTCCAAGGGACGTATCACTTAGTCCGGTTGAGCCACCAACCGGACGATACTCTCCTTTATATAACTTCTTCTTCTTCTTCTCTTCTTCTCTTCTACTGCTTCCTTTGTTTCGCTCGCCCTGGCCGTAGCGTCAGTCGCCCTCCACTGCCTCTGTCCTCCCCTCCCTCTGCTTCTGGTGGGCGGCTTGCCTAGCTAGTAGGTCTTCTTTGCATGGTGGGCCGGGTGGTGGCGGCGGCGCTGGCAGTGGGCTTCGATCGGGTGGTGGGCGACGGCTTCGGGTGATGTGTGTTGTCTGCGTGCATGGCCCGTGTGGACGTGTGGTTAGTCATCATATGATTATTAGGGATAGGATTAAGGCTTAGGGCACGTACAACGCGGTCGCTAACGAGGAACGCTAGTATTAGATTCCGGACAGTTTGGCGGCTACCTAAACGCCTGGCGTAATACATGCCCTTAGAGCGGGTCTGCGAATTGGTGGTATGGGTTTGCCACCCCATACCCGCCCATTAAACTTGGAGGGTCTAACTTTTACCAAACCCTCCCCATTTAAAGCGGTATCCATCGGGTTTGTGGGTTTCGGGGCCCCATTGCCATCCCTAATCGCATCCTTATCATCGGACTATCCTCGTTTGCTATAGGAGTATCACATTTACTCAATGATAGATTTATACTCCCTCATGTCGGGTTTGTAAGGCTCGGGAAAAGGGGATGTCGGTGGCCGGTTCCGCAGGACATGGGAGGCGTGCAGGGACGCGTGGGGCGGGTGTATTGTGGCAAGAGAGAGAGGCAGAAGCTCTGTTTGCTCGGGGAAGGTGAGGAGAGGGAGGAGGAGGCCGATGGGAGTTCCCTGTTGCTCACGCTGCGTGGCGAGACATGAGGCGAAGGCATGGTCAAAACCATTGTGTTCGACGTAGGAAAGCTCGGTCTGGCTCGGTCGCGCGTAAATCTTCCCATGAAATTGCATGCCCCTTAGGTGCATGTGGGTTCGACGATGTGCCTTCGAGAACATTCAACCCCTCTTAAATCGATTCCAATATGGTATTTTGTTAGTATCTAGTGTTACCTATCTGCTGGATAGTTTCCCTTTTGTAGCCTTATACTCATGTTCCCCTCTCATATGCATCCGAGGTTTCTCCGAACTAGGTTTTACACCCCTCGGAACTCCGGAATATTGATTTTAGTTGATTTTAGTTTCCTTTTTGTAGCTAGGTTTAGGGTTTAGGGTTTCTCTTCATTTTTATTATTGTGTATGTATATATTAGGGTTTCTCTAAATTAGGGTTTATATCTCTCAACACCGTACCTAACTTTCTCCTTTAGCCGCTTTGACTTATTCGTTTTTCCACCTATGCAGAAAATATGGACCCACACGTCAGAGACGAAGAAAAGGAAGAGTTGATCCAAGGTGTGATCCGTGGGGAAGAAAATTTAGACGTATCAACGTTTCTGAACAACTCCGGTGAGGGTGATCCTCTTTTTACCGGAATAGACGACTTGTTTGAGGTTGAAGGTGTTGCCTTCCGCGAGGGAGAAGGCGATGCCTTGTGTAATCGAGAAGACGACCGCTCCGGCGAGGTGCATGTAATATAATCAATTCATTAATTAATCATCTGCTATCTATATAGAAATAGTAACGACGATCTTTCTTCTTTTAGCCCTCCGGATCGAAGGAATCTACTGAAAAGAGCACACGAGGCCCAACCAAAAAGTTGCAAGACCATGAGAGGTTCAGGATCGAAGATGTCGCTGAAGACGGCAAACCGACGGCTCCCGAAGTTGTCGCAAACAAATTTGTGGCACAATGCGGAGTAATCGTTAGGGACTTAATCCCGATCACCGTTAGAAATTGGAATAGGCCTGCTAATGCGAATGAAGAGGGAACATGTTTATATGTCCCTGACCTCGCCAAAGATTTACTGTGGAAGAGGCTCATGGTTAATTTCAAACTACCGAAGATAGAGCTGGATCCAAATGCGGAGAATCCAGTTGAGGACGCCTTAGAACATGGGAGAGCCATGGAGGCTAAGGTCAGGGAGTGGGCTTTGAAGAAGATGGCCCAGTGTTTCACCAACTGGAAGAAAAGATTGCACCTTGACTATGTCGTGAAAGGGAAGACTCCGGATTTCAAGAAGACTCAGTTTCAGAAGATAAAACCATTCTGGGCTGAGTTTGTGGAATACAAGACATCAGAAAAAGCTAAGGAAATGTCTGCAAAGAATAATGAATCTGCTAACAAGAAGTATCACCATACTATGGGGCAAGGTGGCTCTGAAGTGGCATTCCTAAGTGGGAGAAACTTGAGAAAGAACTGCGTGCTAGAAATATCACCCCGCAGATGCATTTATTGGGTAGAACATGCAAGGAATTGGTTTTACGGGCATGGGGCACGTTGGACTCGGAAGGAGGTGTATATATAACATACGACATAAAGAAGACCCCTTGCCAATCGAGAGGATGAGAAAAGCGGTAAGAAGGTTAAAGATGGGGACTTCATTCTCGATAGAGAGAATGATGAGCTCACACTCGCCTTGGAAATAAGGAACATGATGGACGAACACGAGGCACAAGAGGCTCCCAACCATGGAGGACTGGGTTTCCCAAGAGAGGAAGAAATATCCTGATAGAAGCCGTCGAGAGGAGAAAGGACAGGCGGAAGTTGAAGCGGATAGTCGAAAGAGCGAATGCGTTTAATTGAAGAACGATTAAAGCAACAACAAGATGAAATTAACGCGCTTAAAGAGCAAGTACTACCCCCATCTCGAAGACACCGCATTCGATGCTACCGCCTATCGAATAATCGAAAAGCATGTGGCTTCCACCGAGGTCCCGGTGATGACAATGGCGATGACGATGATGCCCGACGATGGCTCATGTTTGCTACCCGGTGGATGATATCACGGAGATGACACTGCGAGCTACATGTCAAAGTTGTGAACATATCAATGAAGGTGGCGGTCGGCTATGCCTTACCAATTGGACCCACACCAACTTACCACCGTCGTCCGGTTCGAGAGGGCTACGCTGTTGTCGGGTGGATGAAATCATGCCACCTTTGAAGTTTTGGATCTTCACTACCCTGCGGTGAAGGGGATGTGATCGCATCGGGAGACGCAAAACGTCACCATTCTATGGTCAAGGAATGTATCGTGCTCAAATCACACGCCAAGGCCATCTTCGCCGCCGCCTCAATTAATGGCCGCCGTCTTCGTCGCCTCACCCGGCTCGTCGCCTCACCAATCTCCGTGCGACCATCGCCATGGAGCCATCGCCGGCGCCTGGATAAAAAGCGTAAAGCGCATCGCCATCTTGTCTTCGTGGTAAGCGATCGCAAACGTAAACAAGAGCCTCTTCCAAAAGTACCAAAGGTTCCTCCCAAGAGAGCTTATGGTATCTTGAAAGAGGAGATCATGCGATCGTTGATCACGACAACATGCGTTTTAGCTAAGTGAAAGGCCGAAAGAGCGAGTTCCCAGACCAAAGAAGAAAAGGCCAAAGTGTTGAAAATGCTAAAGACTCTTCATCAACCCGAGCCAAAGCTGTCATCGACTATGAGCGTTCTATTCTCAAGTCACATGCGGCACAAAAGCCTCAAGAGCGATCTTGATGCAAGCGAGAAATCTGCCCATTTCGGAGAACAAGCAAAACAGACTTGCGCCCTCTCAAGGTGATTTCCCAAACCAATGTGGGGTCGAGCAAACATGGGGTCAAGAGCAGTATGATCCAGAGGTAGTTGCACAATACGGAGAAGCTGCCGCTGCTTAAGGTATGAGTATTGCCCAGTACTTATCCCAGTTAGAGTTTTTCCCCGTGAGTGAAGTAGCATACAAATACCAGTACGTCAAACCTGAGGAGGTAAACAATCTTCCAACAAAAATGCGAAGACTGCATAACTGATACATGCATGCCACAAAGGCCGGGGCTAACTGGATAGTGCTGAGGGTTACAAAAAAGCATCATGGGAAAGAAAAGGATGACATGATATCCATTGAATTTGATGAACTATTTCAATTATTCCATCAAGACGCCTTGGACAAATCGATCATCAGTGCCTATTGTCTGTAAGTACTAATTCTGTAATTAATTTAGTCTCCAGCTATCTCACTTTGTTTATTGCATGTATATAATCATACTGTAATATGCAGAATGAAGATTCTCGACTGCAGCAGAGGACAAATCTATGACATTGGCTTCATTGACCCATATTGGGTTCATGAAGCTAATCTCAAAACAAGCCCCCAGGATACGGAGGATAATATAGTACACGCGTTAAGGTTTTAAGAAACCAAAAGGGAAATACTTTTTTCTTACAACTTCGAGTGAGTGTTATTGTCTTGTATACACTTTCTATTTCGCTTACTCGATGTTAAGTATATAATTGATTAGTTATGTATTTGCAGCTTCCACTATATTCTGTTAATCATTCAACTTGACAAAGGGCGTGTACTAGTCATGGACTCGAAACATAAACCCCTTGAGACGTGGAAGGACATGCAGATGCTTCTCCAGCGGTAATTCTAATCATTACGACACTATATCGGCAACGTTCGTGAATTTTATGATATCAAGTAATTAATAATTTCTTTTATTCGTTCTCTAGCGGTACCAACCAGGACCTATAGCCTCGTTTCCACCAGTGGTGCACCCTATTTCTTCATGTTTTATGTTCATTTCCGTGGGGATCACATGCATATTCTACTTCTACATGGACAATGACCTCTTAGAGCATCTCTAGTGGCTCGTCTATATGTCCATCTAAAACGATTTGGACGACCATGGATGGAAAAAACCTTTCCAATGGCTCGCCTAAACGGATGTCTGAATATAGACCTCCTCCCAAACCTGCTATCCATCGTCCATATATGGACGACGGTGACACGACCGTCCAAAGCAACTGCTCGCCCGGGAGCTCACTCCCGGGCAATTGGAGGGCGCAGGATGCGGGAGGCACTCGCGCCAGGTCGCCGTCCCTTTGCTCGTCGGCTCCATGTACTCTCTTTTTCCATGTAGATGTGGCGAGAGGGAGAGAGAAATTGGACATGAATGAGAGGGTGCTCGACCATGGTGTCTAGGCACACGCTAGATCTGTCCGCTTGACCATGGTGCCTAGCGCACGCTAGATCCGTCCGCCGGTAGCCAATTTTTGCTGGATTCAAATGCAAAACAATTGGGCGCGGTCGCGTCCGGTCCTATTGGCGACAGGCTCAGGCGTGGAGGGGGGCATGGGGTCACGCGAGGCGTTGGGCCTAGGGGCGGACAGGGAGGAGAATGGAAAGGGGCTTAGCGGCGGTTGGGGAGGAGCAGCGGAAGGGGCATGGTGGAGGGGCTGCTTATACATCGATACCGTTTTTTTTTTGAAACATTCACCGGGGAGAGAGGATCCCCACCTGAATATATTACTTCAAAGATCAGCAACAGGTTTCACGAGCATCATGCCATAAGCCGGCGTGATTTTTTTGAGCCTCATACCTACAGCGATGAGATAGGATGATGTACTACTGAATTTGCTGAACATTGATTGTCCAGATTGAAGAGAGGATGTAGACATTCTAAATATACACATTCTACTGAAAAACTAAGATCGTCTATATTCTCTCTCCTCTTAGACGCTCGTCTATACAGACATATATATAGATGTCCAGATAGAGATGCTCTTAGCAACCAACCAAACCAGCTGCGAGATTCACTAGAAAAAGAGTAAATAGCACCGGATGTCATAGAACTTGTCCCCCACGTGCAATTAAGTCACACATTTTGTAAAGTAGACTAACCGGTCACACAAGTTGTCAAATGCGTGCACCGCAGGTCACAATCCGGTTAACCAGACGATTTTTAACACAATGCATCACGTGCGTATCACATTCGGTCAACATGGCACTTACAATTTTACAAAATCCCTGTTTATCTAGGGGTTTAGTTGAAATTGTATTTTTTGGATCAGATCACGTTAATTAGGTGAAGTCAAAAAAACGTTGGATTCACGTCGATCGAGTCGATCTGATACTGTTGTGTTGTGTGCGTCAATGGAGGACACGAGCGGCGGACCGGCGACATATTAACTTTTAAAGAGGATTTTTACATACATTTCAGTCCATATTAACGTTTTTGTTAGAAGTCCCTATTAACCTTACCAGACATGCTCACGTGACGAGTTTTTTCTAAACCGGTCGGTTAAGCAGTTTGTGACCTGCGGTGCACGCATTTGACAAGTTGTGTGACCGGTTAGTTTATTTTACAAGTTGTGTGAATTAAGTGCACGTGAGGGGCAAGTTCTATGACCTTCGATGCTATTTACTCCTAGAAAAATAGTAAAAACGAGATTCACTAGAAAAATAGTAAAAACGAGATCAGAAGATGGTCTTGCGTAGAGGTAGTACCAACAGAGGCGCCAATAAACTGCGAGATCCATGGCCTCATCAAAATTTATCCTTATTTATTTAAGCAGATATGACCGTCCTGATGTACTACACTCTGATGACGGAGAAAGGGAAAGGATAACTGCACAGATCATAAACAACTCGTTGGTTTTATTATACTCCCAAGAGAATCAACAAGCTAGGGGCTGTGATTTCATCAACCACTACGGTATTGTCACCGCTACCACATGCTACCGGAGTAAACCTCCCGAATCTGAACTAATATAGAGTGGCAAAAAATGGAGATTTCATGTGGTGATGTTTAACCTGTGTATCATGTAAGCCTTCCATCCAGGACTGCCGAGGCCTTGGACACGGCCCTTGCGCCCCTGTAGATCTCGTGCTGCAAGAGCCGCCAAGATTCGGACGTGTTGAGCTTGTTTGCATTGGCGATGGCCGAGACGATGCCAGGGAACGCTTTGGTGCCCCAGTCGTCCTGGTCCGACGACGCATAGATCTGTCAAGACAGAATATTTGTATCACATGGTTTCACTATGGTCGGCTTCAGAGTACACTTCAGACAAGTGCGCAAGCCTACAGCTCTGATAGTTCTTTACTCACCATATGTTTGTACCACGGCCTCCCTGCGAGCCCTTCTCGATTGGTGAAGGCTCGCTCTGCCATCATTAGCCGATCGTTGATATCCCTGACTTTTAGCGTGCGTTCCCTAGTGTTAAGGCCCCACTTCTCTGCTTGCAGCATCTATCAGGAAGAAAGATATGATGTTTTAAATGGAAAGTTGAAAGCTACACATCATGCAATCAAGCTTTCAGCTGAATTCCTGCCCCCAAAAAATGTTTTCGGTGGAGCTGATTGGGTTACCTTCTTCTCTATCTGAATTTTCGTCGCTGCCTCCTCAAGCTGCTTGATTGACTTGTGTAGAGGAGTGAAACTGACGGGGCATCCAGGGCATCCGTCTTCCACAACTTTTGAGCTCTCCTGCAATAAACAAGAACACAGATAGTGTCGATAGTCCAGATTTCAAGTAGTTTTTGGAGCTACTCCAATCCGCGTGCTGATAATTTCATCACAATGTCTACCAATCAATAAGAAAGGAATTTAATGTCATGATGATTCTGTTTCAGTTTCCTTAGTAAAACCGAATCAGGGTTTTATCCTGTGTTTCCAGAGGCTGCATATTTATCAATTGCCAGAAGAGAAGATACCATACCACTAGTTCAGACGCATAAGAGACATAGTTGAAGGGTATGATCTCATCATCTGCAAGTCTCAAAGCAATCAGACCCCAAACGCTTGCCACTGCATGGTTACACAGTAAAATGGGTTAGTCAGTGCTTGGATGAAACATTTTTTTTTTTGAAGGGATGGCTGATTCAGTACATGCTACATGTCTGTGGAACAATGGATCTCCAAACCGCTCCATCCAAACATAATCATCGTACAGCGAGTGATAAACAGGGTACTCGGAAACTGCAAGAGCAACAGGATTAGAGCAGATCCTAGAAGAGTAATAATAACACAAAGCTGTAAAGCTATGGTTTTGTAGCCATTGTAGACATAAAAATGGAGGGAAGTTTTAGAGATTTATGTGCGATCAAGAATTGTTTCTCTTACATAGTCCATAAGACATGTCAAGTGAAGGGACTCCAATATACTGGACAAAAGCTGCAAAATCCGTTCCCGCACCGGCCACTCTTGTAATCTGAAGTAGGAGCTTATCAATTGAGTGCATGAAAAGAATGTAATGAATTGTTTCAAAATCATAGGGAAGTGAAGTTCACAACAGAATTATAATTATAAGACCATTCCATCATTGTACACACCGGTGGATTATTACGAATCATAGCATCATACAAGGTATGAGATGGATCGTCAGGATCTGGTACCTTCAAAAATGGACAAAAGCACATACATCAACAAATTTGGAATATATGCAGACAAGTCTCCAATATATACTTTCATAATGGTGCTGCTTATGAATTTCAAAATGGCATTGTGCTTATGCAATTGCATGTAGCTAATTGTATCCCAGTTTATAGGAAGAAAGAGGTGCAGAGCTTAATACCATTCTGCTAGCTTCTTTGATCAATTCATCTAGCTGAGGGGTGGCACGGGGCATAAGACCTCCAGGCCCGAACACTGATATGTCCACATTCAGATAAGCAATAGCTCTTGAACCAAGGATATCCATGTTCTCCTCGGCCCATTCCGTAGACCCTATCTGTGACATTGGAAGTTCCTACATTATAGCACTTGCTCCTGTGAATACGCAGGAATTGGAGAGCATGCCAGCAAGAACATACCAGCGCAAACTCCTCTGCATCCCAGCTGCACACGATGATTGTTCGCCTTGGCCTCCACCCTTTCTTTTCTAGCTTGGATAGCCTCTCCGCAATCTATAAACAAAGGTAGAGTAGTTACATTATCCTCATTTATCAGAGATGTCTTCCCTTCAGAATATCTATGCAAAGTAGGGGTATGTAGATTACCTCGAGCATAGCTGCAGTTCCACTGTTTGGATCAACTGCCCCAAATGTCCACGCATCACGATGGTTGCCTATGATCACATATCTGCAACAACAACACAGACAGATTTCACATTGCTAGCTTTGGCTTGGGCATGCCACAAGGTTGTTCTAGAACAAATAACAACATTTGAACATCGCCCTGCAAAATGTAACCACTACCCTTCAGGTCAGATTCGTTTGACTACCAAAGTTGATTAATCAAAGCTGACCTCGGGATCTACGGGAGATGAGTTAATTTTTACCTGTCGGGCTCTTCTCTTCCTTCGATTACAGCAAAGACATTTTCGATGGTCGCCAAGGTTTCATTCCCCTGCAGGTCACAAGAGTAGAAATGAGTATTGAGTAGTGCTCAATAATGTACGCTTGACTCGCAATGTAGGCGGTAGGCTCCACTCACGATGTAAGTCAGGTTCAGCACGGCTGGGCCGGGCCCGATCCGGTACACGGGCGCACCCTCGCCGCCCTGCCACTCCGGCGGAGCCACGCCGCCGCCCATCGCCTTCTGGATTGTCTCGCCGTCCCTTCCTGACACCGGCAGCGCTGGGATGCCGGGCATCGCCTCGCTCCCGTCCAGCTCCTCCATGCTCAGACGCTCGCAGTCCTCTTCTGCCGCGCACGACGGCCACATCGGCGTGGTCGGGTCGCCGTTCCCGTAGTAGAGAGTCCCCACCTGGACGCCACTCGGCGGGAGCCACCGCGTGTCGGGGAACCACTTGCGCTTCCCCTTCGCCCCGGGGCCGCCGAAGTCCTTGGCATCGGTGTAGATAACCGCCGCGGCGGCGCCGGCGGCGCGGGCGTTCCGCACCATGTCCTCGCAGTGGATGTCGCCGTAGCGCGCGAGCACGACCTTCCCGGCGACGTCCACGCCGCGGGAGGCGAGGTAGGCGTAGTCTCTCTTGTCACCGTAGTTGGCGTACACGACCTCGGCGGCGACGGAGCCGGAGCCGGAGTAGGCGAAGTAGGTCGGGATGACCTCCGCCGCCGCCGCGGCGTAGGGGTCATCGGGGTAGGTCTCCTGGACCAGGGAAAAGAAGTTGTTGGGGAGGCCGGGCCCCGCAGAGATGGAGAGGGAGCGGTGGGCGGGGTAGGAGAGGAGGACGGAGTAGGGGGTGACACGGGTGGGGAAGGAGAGGGAGGAGAGCGCGGCGCGGACGTACTCTGCGGCGGCGGCGTTGGCCTCGGTGCCTGCGACGTGAGGGCGGAGGGTGAGCGCGCGGAGGTGCGCGGAGGCGCTGGTGTTGGAGCCGATGGTGAGGAAGAACGCGTGGTAGCGCGACGACGGGATGGGCGCGTGGAGGAGGTGGTACGAGGCGACCAAGGTCATGGCGACGACTAGGAAGGTGAGATACCTGCGTCTCCCCATGCCGCTGCCGGCGGCGGCGTGCGCCGGGGAGAGGAGGAGCGGCTGCTGCTGCTTGCCACGGCCAGACATGCTTACTGTCGCTTCAGTGACATATTACCACAAAGTTGATCTAGGAATCATTTACTATGAACCTATATATCATCGTCTCGGTGACTCCATCACAGCATCGCACTAGCAGCCATCCCGGCGTCGTGCTCGGACGGCAGTCCAGAGACAAGCGATCAACGGTATTAGTACTCCACCGTATCAACTTTTTTCGGAATGCCACTACTCCCGTTAAATATGGGAACAAATGAAAACTACTTTGGGCTACATCAATTAAATCCACAAGCGTAAAAATCAAGCGAGCAGTCCATAAAAAATTGGTACAGAAATCTCTTCAATGGACAGTTGAAGGATACAAGGAAATCAACATTTTCTATAGTAAACCTAATTTGTTGAGAGCTCTAAAATAAGAGGAATAGAAGAATTTTTCAAAGAGAAGAGATGAATCAATCTGGCCTTTTAGGTAGAGGCGATTGCTTGGAGGATGGCAGGGGCACCTCTACCTCTAGCTCTCCAGGATGGTGGAGCACCATTTAATCCCGGTTAAATGATCCTTGTAATTTTTTGCAGAATTGGCATCATTTCGCCAATTCTTTTTTGTGTAACTTTTTCCCTAACATAATGAATATAGCAGTTCTTCTGATGTTATTTAAAAAATTAGTACTCCACCGTATACTTTTGGTGCACGGATAATTTCTTGCCATGAAATTTGCCGCACTTATGCCTTCTTCCTCTTCCCAAACTTAAAACTGAAAACATAGGAAGAACCAGGATTAGCCGATACATGTCCTCCCAATCGAATGAGCGTTGATAAATTCCGTCTGTCCTTATATTTTCAGTTTCTTAAGTTTGGGAGAAAAGGAGAACACCGAAGCATACCTCTTATTCTATTGCTCAACACTGTACATTCTTTATGTTACTCTCAACATGCAAGATATACTCTGGGCTCAATCATGACACTAAATATTTAGAACAGAATAACAATATATACGGACCATCACAATTATTTCCTTCAAATATGCTGCAATGTGTAACACATAGTTTACCTTACTAATAGCAACTGCAATGACAAAACCATATGCACTACAATGGGTACACCAAAATTTGGTTGCGGTAAATTATAGGAACCAACTAAGTTCTCTATCGTGCCGGGGGATCCAATTAGCCACTCTTACTAATGATCTCCCATCACTTTACTAGATTTATGTTGGAAATATAAGCAATAATCCATATGATTTAATCCGAATAATAAATTGATAAAGCATGATCATACAAACGGTACTAAAACCAATTATGCAGATCAACAAAGTAGATGAACAGATTACATCTATAGGAGATAAACCTATCACATCTACACCAAACACTAGAACAAAGAACGCTGGCATAATCTGAAAAAGACAGTTGGGTATCACGTACAGTGTAGGCTAAACAGCAGCCGCAACGGTTGCAGCAGCGTCGCCCATGTTGAGATTGTCGAAAAGGTCGCTGACGTCAGGGAACAAGTCGTCGTTTGGGAACTCGTCGTCGGACGACGTCGTGGTTTCCAGTAGTCGCGCTTGAGCGCTCCCCAAAAACCCGATCGCCCCTCGCCCGTACAGGTTCACGAGAGACGGGGTTTCGAAGGCCTACTGTCCCGATGTGCGGTGCACGCCGCAAGCCGGGATGGGGAAGACGAAAGCGGAGGCGCAAGGTTCTAGAGGGTAGGCGCGTGTGTGGATTGATTCACCGATTAGGTTTAGCGCAGGCGATTATGTAGTGCAGGTTAGGAAGATCGTGGGGCTCAGCCCACATCCGAGTCGGTAACAGTCCACGTCCATAAAAACTGGAAAACGGCTGTAATTAACGCGTCCGTTAATGACTCGTAATCAGTTTTCCTAACCAGCAAAATAAAGCTCGGCTCGGCGAGATGCGCGTCGTGATGGGGCGTGGCGAGGCGGGCGGCGTCGGAGGAGGAGTGCGCGAGGGCTACTCTTCTTGTCACACCTTAGTGAGTGGTGCAACACTCTACTATATAAGGTGGTCCAACTCTCCTTTAACTAGCAATGTGGGACTAAACTTTAGCACCACTAGCACAGCCATATGCTGCCATATACAAGTGGGCCAAAAAGAATTTCAGAATTTGTCTAATGGGCCAACAGCCCAAAACTCACCAAATTCCAACAATCCCCATAAAGTGTCATTGGCACATCACATCACTTTTCTTTCAGAACATTGTTTTATATACCGGTGTGTAGTGGAGACTGTTAAGTTGAACTTCCACGTTAAACTTCATGCTGCACTGGCTAGAAACTTGAATAGTGGACTATGCCTTGAACTACAAGTTTTCTGCGCGCTAGTTTCACACAAGTTCTAGATCGGTACAGGGTTGCCGTCGGCTTTCCCGCGGTTTGGAGCTTATGCGTCATACTCTAGGGCCTTTCATGAGTTTATTAGAGAGCACCCAACTCTCACAGACTGCGACGTTTGACAGTCAGACTCATATAGATGTGTTCCTCAAGAGATATTCTGCAGGAGCCGCTTATAAAAGCCACTTGGAACACATTAAGATAAATATCAACCTGCCATGCAGATTAAGAGAGTATTGCATCTTTATGGAGATATAAATATAATATGGGGATACTCTCCTCTCAGCTGACCAACAGCTTGTCTCCCAGCTCTAATTCACGGGATCTCCGATCACATAGAGTGGGTTGTCACTAGGATCAACTCATAGCGTGGGTCTCAAACCCATCTCCCTCGATGCATTATCTATCACATTTCGTGATAAACCCTTTGTGAAGGGATCTGCCAGGTTTTTAGATGTTTAGATATAATCCAACGCAATAACTCCGGAGTTTCTCAGTTTCCTAACAGATTTCAATCTCCTCTTCGCATGCCTTGATGACTTCATATTATCCTTAGAACTGTTTATTTTGATAATCACAGTTTGATTATCACAGTTCATCGGGATGGCGGGTATTGGTTTTTCAATCATAGGTAAGTCCATCAAGATCTCACGAAGCCACTCTGCTTCAACAGTGGTCATGTCTAATGTTGTGAGTTCTGCTTCTATTGTGGACCTCGTTAAGATGGTCTGCTTGCAAGACTTCTAGGAAACAACGCCACCACCAAGTGCAAACAAATAACCACTTATGGTCTTAATCTCATCGGCATCAGATATCCAGTTTGAATCACTATAACTCTCAAGTACCCGTGGATACCCAGTATAATACCATAACTCGCAGTGCCTTTTAAATAGCGCAAAACTCTTTCAAGAGTGTGCCAATGATCATCTCCAGGATTTGACACAAATCGACTCAGTTTGCTTACAGCGAAGGAGATGTCAGGTCTAGTAGCGTTGGCTAAATACATGAGCGAGCCAATAATTTGAGAATATCTCAATTGATCTTTAGCAGTCATTCGATTCTTTCGAAGTAGCACACTCGGATCATAAGGCATTGGAGAAGAATTGCAGTCGTCATACCCGAAGCGACTCAATATCTTTTGCACATAGTGAGACTGAAGCAATGTAATCCCACCATTGTCATCCTTTAGTAACTTGATGTTTAAAATTACATCAGCCACTCCCAGGTCCTTCATCTCAAAGCAGCGAGATAGGAACTCTTTGACCTCCTTGATAACAGCAAGGTTGTTTCCGAATATCAATATGTCATCAACAAAGAGACACATAATAACTCCCCCGCCCCCACCATGGCGATAGTATACACATTTGTCAGCTTCGTTTACAACAAAGCCTTCAGCAGTTAAAGGTCTTTCAAACTTCTCGTGCCACTGCTTAGGAGCTTGCTTAAGACCATATAAAGACTTCACTAACTTACACACCTTTCCTTCTTGACCATCTACTACAAATCCGTCAGGCTACTCCATATAAATTTCCTCATCTAGCTCTCCATTTAGAAAAACTGTCTTAACGTCCATTTGATGAACGAGAAGACCATGTGAGGCAGCCAAGGAAAGTAGTACTCGAATAGTGGTTAATATGGCTACAGGTGAGTAGGTATCAAAGAAGTCTTCACCTTCCTTTTGGGTATAACCCTTAGCCACAAGACGTGCCTTGTACTTTTCAATAGTACCATCAGGTCTAAGATTTTTCTTGAACACCCATTTACATCCTACAGGTTTACACCCATAAGTACGATCGGTGATTTCCCAAGTACTATTAGCTAAGATGGAGTCCATCTCGCTTTGGACAGCTTCCTTCCAGTAGTCAGCATCTTGAGATGCATAGGCTTCTGAAATAGAAGTGGGATTATCATCCACAAGGTACACAATGAAATCATCACTAAATGACTTTGCAGTCCTTTGTATTTTGCTCATTTTGGGAGCTTCATTGTCATACTCCACACGATCATCAGAGTGTTCTATCGGCATAGTGGGTTCAGGAATTATAGAAAATTCCTGACTAGATGAACTAGTCATCACCTGATTTGATGAGCTAGACATGCCTTTCATAGAAAAGATGTCCTCAAAGAAAGTCGCACCATTCGACTCCATAATTGTACCAACATGCATGTCGGATACCTCAAATTTTACTATCAAAAATCTATAGCCAATGCTATGAAAAGCATATCCCGGAAAAACACAATCAACGGTTTTTGGTCCAAGATTTCGCTTCTTGGGTATTGGAATATTGACTTTCGCCAAACAACCCCAAGTTTGTAAGTAAGAGAGTTTAAGCCTTTTCTTTTCCAATTCCTCAAATGGAGTCATGGTTTTATCCTTTATAGGAACATGGTTTAGGACATGACACGCAGTCATTAGCGCCTCCCCCCACCATTCCTTGGAAAGACCCGATGTATCTAACATGGCGTTAACCAAATCAGTTAGAGTGCGGTTCTTTCTTTCGGCCACCCCATTTGACTGAGGTGAGTAGGGAGGCGTCCTCTCATGTATAATACCATGTTCCGCACAGAATAAATCAAATTCATTTGAAAAATACTCTCCACCACGATCATATCTTAGCTGCTTGATTTTAATATCAAGTTGGTTTTCTGCCTCAGCTTTATAGATTTTGAAGTAGTTCAAAGCTTCATCTTTAGATTTCAGAAGATAAACATAGCAGTATCTAGTGGAGTCATCAATCAACGTCATAAAGTATCTTTTTCCACCTTTTGTCAACACACCATTCATCTCACAAAGATATGAATGTATAAGTTCTAGCGGTGCTAAGTTTCTCGGTTCCACGGCCGTATGAGACTTGCGGGGTTGCTTTGCTTGCACACAAACTTGGCACTTAGAACCTTTGAGAGTGGTAAATTTTGGAATTAAACTCATATTGGCTAGCTGCGTCATGCAACCAAAGTTAATATGACAGAGTCATGAATGCCAAACATTGGACTCATTATCATTTCAAACATGATTAATAACTTTAGTACATGAGTCTGACAAAGACAAGCGGAACAGACCTCTGCATTCATAACTCTTTCCAACAAATTGTACATACTTAGAAATTACAACTTTATTGGACTAAAAAACCAACTTAAAGCTATCTCGACATAAAAGCGATCCGCTGACGAGATTCTTATTGATGGAGGGAACGTGTTGCACATTTTTCAGCTGTACGGTCTTCCCCGAAGTAAACTTCAGATTTACCGTACCAACACCATGAATAGAAGCATGTGAGCCGTTTCCCATCAGCACGGAAGAGGTCCTTGAGACCTGATAAGAGGAAAATATGGAAATATCAGAACATACATGTGTATTAGAACCCGTGTCTATCGACCAATCAGGAGAATGACATACTGAAAGGATAGTAGGTAAAATACCGTACCCAGCATCTTTCATCTCAGTATCGCTAATAACAACAATATCGGTCTTTCCGCTGTTCCCATGTTAACGCTTGTCAAAGCGATTAGGGCAGCTAGGAGCCCAATGATCAGGATCACCATAGATGTGGCAAGAGCCTTTCATCTTATCATTTTTCTTTTTGAAGTTGGTTGAGTACGTGGCCTTGTTCTTGCCATCAAACTTCCCCTTTCCTTTAGTTTTGTTCTTATTCTTAAACTTGTGGGATTGGAAGTTTTTCCTCTGCACCAAATTGGCAGTAGAACCTCCCTTAAATCCTCGAGCAGTTTTGTCCTTTGCTCTCACCTTCTCTTCCACATGAAGAGACCCAATGAGATCCGTAATGTAAAACTCTTGTCTCTTATGTTTTAGAAAAGTAGCAAAGTTCCTCCACGAGGGAGAAAGCTTGGCAATAATGCCACCGGCCACAAATTTTTCTGGTAAGGAACACTTGAACTGCTCAAGTTCTTTGGCAAGTGATTGTATCTCATGAGCTTGCTCAACGACGGAGCGCTCATCGATCATCTAGTAGTCATAGAATTGCTCCATGACATACAACTCAGTGCCAGCGTCCGAGACCCCAAACTTGGCCTCGAGCGCTTCCCACGCGTCCTTGTCATTATAAAATTACATATTTGGGTCAACAATGTTGTCCCCAAGAACACTGAACAAAGCCGTCATAAATATGGTATCAGCTTTCTCAAAGGTCGCTTTCTGCTTAGCAGAAAGATCTCCTTCAGGCTTGCCAAGAGTGGCGCTATAGCAGTTTAGGTTTTCAAACTAGAGAACTGCTCTCTTGCGCCATCTCTTATAGTGCATGCCATCAAAAGGAGGCGGCCTAGTAGCCGCGAATACACTAGTGGAATTCAGTTGCCTATAATCAGGTTTTTGGAATGTTGGAAATATAAGCAATAATTCATATGATTTAATCCGAATAATAAACTGATAAAGCATGATCATACAAACTGTACCAGAACCAATTATGCAGATCAAAAAAGTAGATGAACATATTACATATATAGGAGATAAACCTATCACATCTACACCAAACGCTAGAACAAAGAACTCTAGCATAATCTGAAAAAGACAATTGAGTATCACGTACAGTGTAGGCTGAATAGCAGCCGCAGCGGTCACAGCAGCATCACCCATGTTGAGGTTGTCGAAGAGGTCGCTGACGTCAGGTAAGAAGTCATCGTTCGGGAACTCGTCGTCGGACGACGTCGTGGTTGCCAGTAGTCGCGCTTGAGCGCTCCCCTAAAACCTGATCGCCCCTCACCTATACAGGTTCACGAGAGGCGGGGTTTCGAAGGCCTACTGTCCCGATCTGCGGTGCACGCCGCAAGGCGGGATGGGGAAGACGAAAGCGGAGGCGCAAGGTTCTGGAGGGTAGACGCGTGTGTGGATTGATTCACCGATTAGGTTTAGCGCGGGCGCTTATGTAGTGCAGGTTAGGAAGATCGTGGGTCTCAGCCCACGTCCGAGTCGGTAACAGTCCACGTCCATAAAAACTGGAAACGGCTGTAATTAACGCGTCCGTTAATGACTCATAATCAGTTTTCCCAACCAGCAAAATAAAGCTCAGATCGGCGAGATTCCCGCGCGCGTGCGTCGTGACAAGGCGTGGCGTGGCGTGGCGTGCTGGCGGCATCGGAGAAGGAGCGCGCGAGGGCTATTCTTCTTGTCACACCTTAGTGAGTGGTGCAACACTCTACTATATAAGGTGGTCCAACTCCCCTTCAACTAGCAATATGGGACTAAATTTTAGCACCACTAGCATAGCCATATGCTGCCATATACAAATGAGCCAAAGAGAATTTTAGAATTTGTCTAATAGGCCAACAACCTAAAACTCACCAAATTCCAACAATTTATTCACTCACGTGGCAGAGTTGATACCCAACATCGTAGTTCGGTTTGTTTGGTTCGTCATGTTTAGGGCATTTTTTGGTTTAATATATTTTAAAAAGAGTTCTACAATATTACTATTCATAAGATTTTTTTTCTGTAGAGCCCATTTACTTGAAAGAGATGTATCTTCCAAGATTTTTAAGGAGTCCCATCCTACATTTTAACCACATAGGTTTTCTAGCAAGATGTTAAACTTCTTGAAAATTTTACTGTATGTCCACGAAAACAGAAAAAATTATGAGGATTTCGTGCTAACAAACAACTTATGTTACTTGCTTACAATATTTTCAATTCATGAAACATTTCATGTGTCGTGAACTAAAGAGGTCTTACTACTTCATGTCACACAACCTGACCTAGAAAAGTTCTTTTTTTCCAAAAAGGAAGAAAACCTAGCCTCGACGTCGACGTGATGCCTACGACTTTTATTAATACTTAGTAAAAAGTTCATTACAACACGAGAGCTTACAAAGCTCACAGCTCATAGGTCACAAATTTATAATGTGATTTTATTTGAAAGGCGTAGAATCGAACCAACTCGTAATTGAATTATGATTATTCATGACTTCTAGGCAAATAGTTCTATATATTCAGGACTTTTCCTCTTTTATTGCTTATTATTCATGATGACATCAAGAAAAAGAACTCTAGTTTTTCAGGACTTTCTTCTTTTTCTTGCTTTATGCATCAGTTTTTGAAAGGACTGTGTAGGTCAGCTAGCAATTTTTAGTTCCTTTTTAAAATTTAGGCTTGACAAGAAAATAGATTGTCTAGATGTGCAACTATATGACAATCCTATATGATGGAGCACAAGCAAGATATAAAACACAAGATAATTGCAAGTAGTAAAGGTAAGCAAACTAAGTAACTGAAGAGTAGACACGGATATGTAATTCTCGTAGTTTCTCTCTTTTAAGGGGAAGTACATCTACGTTGGAGTGGTGTGGTGCCATAAAGGACACCTAGGCCACGAAGGCCTCGCCCTATTTTCCCAAGAGCGCACCACAAAGGGGGGATCAAGTTCCACTATGTTGTGATCATGAAGGAGTCATCCGAAATCTTTACAACAAGGTTGGGGCAATCTCCACTACTCAAGTGGATCATTCCAACGAATTCACGAAGCTTCACAACCCATGCCACTAGCTTCAAGAAAGTCCAACTCCGTCTAGGGTTATAAGAACCCAAGAGTAACAAGATCCATAACAGATAGGTGGGAGGAATCAAAATCCTTTTGGTAAAAGTGTAGATCTAGGTCAACTCTCCCAATCTTTAGAATATCAAAAAAATTGGGTGGCTAGGGAGATAGATCTAGGTAAATGAAGCTCTTGCATTAATGGAGGAGACAGAATATTGAAGAGTTCGGTTGGGAGGAGGAAGAAGGCCTCTTTAAAAAGGGGTGTTCAAAACGAGTCGTTTCCTGCTTTCCTGACGCCCACCGACACTACCGATGGTTCACGGGAAGCTCTGGCAACCCCAGCTCCAACGCTTAGAAAGTCGTGGAAGTGACCTGGCAGTACTGGACAGAATTTCCTCCAAAGCATGGTCAGAACTTTTGACTAGTACTACCAGTCAAGTACCGGTAAAATATGAGCACCCATATGGACGATGTCTGAGACGGGGACAACCCTCACCGGTACTAGCCTTGAACTTAGAGCAGAACTACTGGGTAGAGATTGTCCTGACCGGAACTTCCGGTGGCACATCGGAAGTGTCGCCTGACACAGTACCAACATCTTTTGAGCTGTGGAAGATGGTCAGTAGTACTGGCCGAAACTTCCGCCCCGAGGGTCCGGACCTTCCGACATGTACTACATCCAACTTCAGGTCAAGTACCGATAAAATAGGGGGCACACTTTTGGACGATGTCCGAGCCGGGGCCAACCCTCACCGGTACTAGCCCGATACTTGGCCGGGTACTTCTGGTGGCGCTAGGACTGCTGACCCTGTCGAGAGTTGTACTTTCGATGCTTCACCGGTACTTCTGGCCAGACCTGGAAAACACTCAATAGCCTCAAAATTTCTATCTCTCTCCAAAAACTAGAAAGGTTGTCGGGGGGCAAATATGGTTTGTGCATGAAAACTTGATTCCCCGTTACCTTCCGGAGAGATACAACAAAAATAGAGAGAAAGTAAATCTTCTCACCGAGGAGCCACACAATCATCATATGCAAAGGTACTCCCTCTGTTTCAAAATATAAGATATTTTAAAATTATGAAGAAAATATATCTAGACGTTTTTTAGTATGTAAATTCACTTCAAACTTGAATGAACCTCTATATACTAAAAAAACTAGATACATTTGTTTTATAAAATTAAAACATCTTATATTTTAAACGGGAGAAGTATATCACACCTATAGCTCAAGCATACGATTAGTAAAAGACACCCACAGTGCATCAAAATACATGGAGGGAGCAATGCCCTTTCAGTTTTCATTAGGCTTGACGGTTAATTCACCTACTCCATCACCGTATGATGTAGCTCTGACAGTTACGCCACGGTACATGTAGATGCATTCAATTGATGACCGTCGAATGTGCTGACGTGCACATCTCATTGCAGAAATCGACGACGGGACACTAAAATTTCGTCGCCGTACCAGGACTTGAGGCGCTCAGGCTATGATCATTGTCTATCTGAGACCGAGACAACTCAAACGATAGGGGTGCAAAACTAGCACTATCGCAACCACGGTACAGTGAGCATGCATATCAGTACTCCTTGAGGGCCATAATTTGCGATTAAAGAACGCAGGTAGATCTTGTCGCCGAATAGTCTCCGTCCGTGACAGGTGCACGTTGTACACGTGGTGGAGTATGATAACAAGAGGACGAGTGCACATCTCCACGCGGGCTGGGGAAGCAGAGCAGTCGCTAATTTTTTTTAAATAATACATTTTTTTATTGAATTGCACAAATAGTACATAAAACGAACAAATTACAAATCTGTTGGTCGGTCGACCGTTCGACAGACGACAGACTCGTTTCGTCCGTTCAACGGACGACACACTGCCTGCCTTCGGCAGTGTGTCGTCTATGAACGGCCGACCGACCAACAGATTTGCAATTTGCCCGTTATTATGTATTATTTGTGAAATTCAATAAAAAATGAATTATTTAAAAAAAATTAGCAGAGCAGTCGCCATCCCATGACATTGTTGATATAACAAGTCAGTCGCCATCCAATTCAATTTTATCTTTAGTAATTTTCTTGTTCTTCAAGTTTTCTAGTACTATATAAATAGTTTAAGGGCTCACCCTCTAAAAGATTTGAGAAGTAAGAAGACTATTAAAGATAGAATTGGATTACAAACTTAAACTATCAAATACAATGTAACCGTAATATACTCTAACAATTGAAATTGTTTTTATAGAATTGATATACGGAAAATTTCAGGAGAAACAACGGAGTTGTAGGTAGGAATGACACAAAGAGGACGGTGCCAATCAGCTTACGGCCATTGTGCGAATACCGAAATATGGTACTCCCCTTAATATAATGTACTCCCTCTGTTTAAAAATAACTGATTTGAGCTGGTCTAGATTTAAATGTATCTAGACGTATTTTAATATATAGATACATATGAATCTAGATAAACCTAAATCAGTTATTTCTGAATGGAGAGAGTACTTACTTTACTTAAAGCATCTCATCGTGAGCCCTAAAGCGCATCCGGCAACAACGCTGGATCACGCCTTTGGGGCACGCCGGCATGAGTGACCGACTTTGTGGCGTGCCTCTTCCTACCTGCTACTCAAACCGTTTAACCAAAATTTGTATAAATTTAAATTTTATTCAACTTCATGGATATTTAATAAACTTTGAATGAAATTCAACTAAATATATATTTAAACTAGAACTAAATCTAAATCTAGCGACGTCTAGGATGAGCCCGAGCAGTCCCAACCCCATCCCCGGCAGGACGATGACACCGACTACCCCTACTTCGAGTACTACTACCGCACCATTTCTTCTGAATTTTAGTTTTGTGCGTCACAGTCATCCGTTCTGTTGAAAGATTATTGCTGCTATGTTTCATTAACTTTTTACCAAATGGCATTCCTAATACAAAGTGTTGTCACAATAAAAAATACTACTTTTTTCATAAATCTTAAATATTTCATTTCATTTATATTTAAAAAATACTACTTTTTTGTGAACCTATGGATGTTTCTATATCTTGTGAATTTTTTTGGTGACCATGAACAACTAAAAAAATAATGAACATCTTTTCAACCATACCCCAAACATATTTTCAAACGTGGACATTTTTTTAGAAAGAAGGACTCCTTCAAAAAAAATTGAACATAACACATGAATTTTTTTTCTAATACTTGATCATATTTTTTCATATAAAAGGAAAGCAATAGACAAAATAGAAAAAGGAAAAGGAAAACAAATAGTAAAACATAAAAGGAAAAGAAAAAAATAGAAAAAAATACTCCCTCCAAAATATATTAGTTGAATTAGATTTATTTAGATACGAATGTATCTAATCAAATTTTAGTGTTAGATAATTTGAGTCAACTAATATGAGTCAGAGGTAGTATTAAAAAAGAAAAGTATATAAATGAGCCCCGGTCCACCATGCAGATCCTTCAGGTGGCTTGGAATGGTGGAAGGCTCTCGCATGTGAAATAAAACAGAAAACATAAAAGGAAAAGAAAGAAATAAAAATATTAAAAAGGAAAGAACAGAAAGTACATAAATGAGCCCCGGTCCACCATGTAGTTCCTCCATGTGGCATGGAACGGTGGAAGGCTCGCGCCTGTTCATGCTTCGGTTCCAAAGCTGAGTAAGTTAATTTGAAACGGAGTGAGTAGGATATTTCGCTAGCTCATGTAACCCCAAAGCTTCAACGACAAAAAGGCCCACCGAGATTAGCGGGCTAAAATGGGCAGGCCAGATCTGGTTTAATTTGGGCCCGAACAATGGATCGAGGGATCTTTGTTTAAACGAGCACGCCAAGCACAAGTAACCCTAAAAAAAAAAGTACTGCAAAAAGCAGTATAAGCAGCAGCAACAATTCTGCACAACATAACACAAGATTGGGATTAGAAGGCACATTCCGGTATACTACATAGGAGTATATAGTTACATACTGTACGACCACCCAAGAAACATATGGCACGGTGCTTGATACTCTCGATGGCAATGATGCTACCGAGAGCTCGCTGGACGGACAATGGACCAGTGAAACTTAGGACAAGGTCATAGGAGAGTATTCCTCTAGCAGACCACCAGGAAAGGAGAACACCCGAAGAAGAGCACGGAGCACCAAGCAAGTCATTTTACAGTATCATCTCCCGGCCACCAGACCACTGAACACCTGGCTATTCCCACCGATCGTCGCTTCCCACTCGATGGACGAAAGCAGTATCTGCGACAGGGTGATCACCGCCTGCTTCATGTCCGGCCGTAGAACAGGATCTTCGTCGACGCAGTGTTTCGCTAGTATCGCCATCTTTACAAGAGAATTTCAGAGCGCTCAGAGTGATGGTTTAGCTTTGAAGCAAAGGGTGATGTAGAATGCAGTGCTGATTTCTATCTCTAGCAAGATACGACGTTAAGTGGCCGTAATACCTGGTACATGCAGTCGTGAGGATACAGATCCATTAGATTGGGGTCAATGCAGTGTTTCAAGCTCCCAACACACGTTTGATTCTGACAGTTCCTTAGTGCAGTCAACATCTGCCCAGTCAGAATGAAGTTGCTCAAATCTTTGGAAGTCAAAGTGTAAAAAGGTGAAACATACCGAAGTACGAATAAAGTCGACGAAAAACCTACAAAGTTGAACGGCACCATAATTCTAAACGCACGAGTTGTCAAATTTGTCGATTCAATTGCTCAAATAGAACTTAGAAAACTTACAACTGATGCCAAGGAACGCCTTTCAGAGTTTGAACCTGCACTGATCGCGTCAGTCTTTGTGATCGCTTCCTTCCCAGATATTAACTCAAAAAGTACGACGCCAAAGGCATAAACATCGCATTTCGCAGTCGCCAGGCCATCCCGTAGGTACCTACAGGAACAAAGAAATGTGCTTAGATACCAAAACTAGAGCCAAAAGTCTGTTCTTAAACCAGAACCAGGCGGCCAGCAAGCTGCACTTACTCTGGGGCTAAATAACCAAAAGTACCCACAACTTTGGTGACAGAAGCCTCTGCATCATTGGACCTTACTGCCAGTTTGGCAAGACCAAAATCCGAAATCTACAGAAATTCGGTGTCAGTCTGTAAACTGCTATAATTGATTCAGGAAAAACGCGAAATCAACAATTTCATATCATATAACCTTCGCTCTAAAAGAAGCATCAAGCAAGATGTTACTTGATTTGATGTCTCTATGAACATAGTGGTCCTTTGTGTGCTCATGAATGTACTCCAGTCCTCTAGCAGCATCAAGAGCAATTTGGACCCTATAAATCCAAGAAAGTGATGTGTGACCTGGAAGATGAAAACAAATATCACTTAATAATGATAATCTCGCAGAAAGTGTATAAATAAGGCTCCAAATAACATATTAGCTTATGTAATGAGGTATTAAAACCAATTTAACAGTCATTGAGAATTTTCTTCAAGCAGAAAGCTTGCAGAAGTTTTACATCGAACCTTTTGGCATGTTACTGTACAAATAGTCAAATACATTTTTTCCTGAAGTTATTTGATGGTAAAATACAGTATTAAAGGTGTTAGAACCAGTACATGTGAAAGTTTCCAGAGCTAAACAGCAAAGATAAGTGTTACCCATTAACAAATTTATAAATACATTACTACAAAAAGTCACAATTTCTAAGGTTAAGTAACCCTCCATAGATCAGGAACCAGATAAATACCTTTGCTTTGAGGATCATGAAGATGATTTTTCAGTGAACCTTTTTGGGAGTACTCATAAACCAGGAACAGCTCATCCTTAGTTGCTGCATAACCAATCAACTCTACCTTTGACAAAACATGAGTCACAAATTCAAGTTCAAAAACACTGGAGATTAAAGATAATCTATGCTGAGCATTTTGTGACATACCAGACTGGCATGATGAACCTTACAAAGAACTTTCAGCTCAACTATAAACTCTTTAGTATTAGTTGACGTCATTCTCTTTATTGCGACCTCCTGTAAACATAAGTTGTTATTTGCAAGGTATGTAAAAGAACAAGTATTCCAGAATAATGGTCAGCTTGCAGTTCTAGATCTCAGACCTGATCTCGAAGAACACCATAGTAAACAGTGCCATATGTACCATGACCCAGCAGATTTGCATCAGAAAATAGATCGGTTGATGCGAGTATTTCATCATATGTAAACACAATAGGCTTTTCTCTATCAAACACGTCTACTACCATGCCTGTGACAGAGAAAGACTTGCAAATCAGAACAGCTTACCTGCGACAGTAGCAAAATGAAGATAACAGAATCTGAAGTAGCCTATGCTAGCAACATCTTTTAATGCCAACACATTAAAATGATCACAATTGTGAATTTCTATCTCAAGAGGTTTTCTTGGGTCCGATTAGGACAAAGTCGGTGCATATGCTTATTAGTATTTGGTTACTCGAACCCAGTTGGCTGAATATGTTGTGAACGTTGTACACTTCCTTAACCAATGTAGGGCATGTAGAAAATAATGCAAATAAAATGCTGACACTGATGTGCTAGAAAGTCCCTCAGATTAATAAAACTCCATCATATACTAAAGTTGCACACTACTACATGCCCAATAGTAGTATATATTTTTAACCACTCTTCCAGTTGATGTCACGAAATATATACACATGATATGAACTTTGTGAAAAACATGTTTCGCAAGTGTTATAACAATGTAGAGTCCAACGATGGTTAACAGAAGGTGATCTTACCTTTTGGAACATTGATACAGTGATCCTCATCACCCTTTCCTGACTGTTTCGTGTTACCAAATTGACAGCACAAGTATCTTCCAGAACCATAACAAAAACTACCACTCTTAAGAAGTTGAAAGTTATGTGACAAAGGCTGATCTGGACTCTTTCTCTGGTTACTTGAAGCTTGGTGATTGTATTGGGAGGATTTGCAAATTAAAAGTGCAAGGAGAGCAATAGCGATCAAAGCAAGTGCAACTCCCATGCTGCCAATAACCCATCCATACGGGAATTTTGCTGAATGATGATCTGATATCTCTGCGGTTGTATGTCACAAAATACTCAGTCAGGTTATCATAATAAGAAAGATGTTGACTAAACCTAGTACAAGCTAAGAAAATTGACATTCCCAACACTAATATCTGAACAGAACTATAGCACCCATAGAATGTGACATGAATAATACGCTGAAAACTTAAAATGGAAAGATCAACAATACCATTATTGTGAATACCAATATTACTGAAGAGTGAACATAAAAGATATTTCAAACATTTAACGAGTGAATTGCAGCATGTACCTGGCAACGTATTCTGTGTGGGTGCTGGCGCAGGAATGGGGACAGGAGATGTCATAGCATAAGGCTGACCAGGAACTGCACATTGTATTCAAAAATTAGGTAAAAACAGATCAAATCAGATATGTTCCATGGTAAAACTTCATTGTAATGTGTTCTTTCAAAACAGAACTTCATTTCAATTTAGAAGACAGATATTTGTTTTACATCTGTAATCTGGTATACTAGCTTTTTGTAAGACTTGTTTCCTTTGAAAAAAATCCATCACGAGAGAAAAATGTTTCGCTCGCACAGATTTTGTGACATGGAAACAACTTAGATATTTTTTGTCATCATACATTTTCATGCTGCATGTGTAGAAAATAATTGTTGTGATAGTTTGATTTCTATGTTTCCACGGTAGTCCAATCCTGTATTCCTAGTTTTTCCTAGAATGGAATACAAAAGGAACAGTGCGAAACTTGATGACACTAAATACGATTGTAATTACATCAAGAGGACAATACTAGTACAATTATATGGATATAACAGTTAAGAAGGTGAGTCCGCAAAATAAGAAAAATAATTAGAGGCATTTGCTGACTGAAAAGGTCGACAATGCATTATATCAAGCAGCTCGGCATTAAAGTTCTGGAGAATGCCATAATGTATCTGCTAGTATTCTGTTTGCACCACGCTGGTACCAGGCTTAACTGCACATGTAGAGATGCTACCTAATCCTCGAAGGGATTATTTGGTCCATTTAGTATGTTGTCTGAAAGCAGTCAACTCGACCACGAGATTATGTGGAAATAGCGAATTTGACAAACTTGTCCAAACAGGATGATGTGCAATTCAAGGTTCAGATCGCGTTCCTACACCTTCCCATTTGAATGGATCTAATAATCGTCTAGAAAAGGAAATGAACTGTGCACGCCCAATTCTAACTGTTCTCTATGCCACCTCACTAAAGAACACAAGTGTATACAATATGCACCATCAGAATCAGAATATACTTTTCGGCACAAACAATCAAACTTAGCTGGCAATTGGGCGCTGCCGGAGTAAGAAAGGTGACTGGTTTGCAGCGTCTGTTCACAAGCACAGACCCACAGTCCAAAGAATCAGAACTTCATACTAGTGATCAATTAACTAGAGATACATGCTTGCAAGTCGCAACAACACAACAAGAGCTGAGGGGAGTTAACTGAACCATGAATTTCTAAAGTACTCACCTGCATTGAGTGGGATGTAGTACACCTTCCCCGTGCTGATGGGGCCAGGGCCGGCCATGCCGTTGGCGGCCTCAATGGCGTCCATGCTTGCCCCGAACCTACTCGACAGAGACTCCACCGTGTCACCTTCGGCACCAACGTAGCTGAGAAGGTAGTTCCAGGGGCCCGACGAGCATCCGCAGATCAGGTGGAGCGCCACGACGGCGCCGGGGCGCGGCGGCCGCTGGGCCGCTCCGCCGGGCGGCGGAACGGCGAGGCCGGCGTACGCCGCGACCGCCACCTGGGCCGCGGTGGCATTGGGGGGCACCGCGGAGGGGACGGTGTAGGTGGTGTTGGCGAGGTAGGTGCGCGAGGCGAGGCAGGAGCAGTTCTTGCGCACGAAGGCGTAGCCCGGGCTGGAGGCGGCGTCGGCCGTGAGGTCGCCGGGCGAGGCGTCGAACATGGACTCGAGCACGCTGGCGTTGGCGGCGGCGCCGGAGGCCGGGAAGGCGAGGAATGCCGTGCAGACGCGCGACAGCTCGGAGCAGGCGAGCGGCTGGGATGTGGCGTTCCCGGGGGCGGCGGCGGCGGCTCCGCCTGAACAGGAGGCGAGGGCCAGGAGGAGGAGGAGGGGGAGGAGGCGGCGACGGGGAGGCATCGGGGCCGGCTAGGGTTGGGGCCTGGAGGTGGCGAGGTGGTGGTGGTGGTGGGGCTGGGGCATGGAGGTGGCAGTGGCGAGCAGAGCGCTGGATGCTTCGCGTGGTCGGGTCACCAGGCGCACACTTTGCGGGACGGCGCCGCAGTAAAGAGGAGAGAGACAGACAGTACGGGCTTGAGAGTTGAGACGGAAAGGAACGGACGAACGGGGTTAAATTAGCACGCGCGCGCGCACGCACGCACGGCCAGGGAAGAGAAAGCACGGTCGCGGCGGATCACTGTTTACGGCGATATGGTCCGTACTACTACCCTGCTCCCTCTTCTGGTCACTTCACGGCCTGTATCCCAGCGTGTGAAATATGGCCGTTTTCCCTTGTCGTTAACCATCGCTCAACATATTTCCAAATGTTCCGCTAAAAAAAAATACTCCATTTCCAAATGTTTGATTTTTTTTTAACGGATTCCAAATGTTTGATGCAACCTGTGTAGGAGCCTTGCTGAGAGATTGGTTCGGGTTAAACAACTCCTTCCATTCCGCTTCGTTGGAATAAAAGTAGTGTGATAAGGAAGTAGTACAACGAACCATGTGTTGTGTGAGATGCAGTACTCCTTCCATTCCAATGTACTACTTCCTCCGTTCCTTGATATAAGGCGTATAGTTTTTTTCATGAATATTAGCGCATAGGCTAAAAGAAAAAAATATATACTTTTAGATGTTAATACATGTAGGTGACCGATGTGAGAATATAGGAAAATATGGAAATCTCGGTATCTCATCTCTACAAATTAGTTTGACTTCTAAATTATGTAAAAAATCCCACAATCCCACCATATACATTATATTCTGGAATTTTTTACAAAAAACTATACACCTTATATCAAGGAACTACTCTAGGCAGGTCGCGATTTGCCCGGTTGTATACGAGATGTAGTATAAGGCTTTTGCAAACTTGACGAGATGTAGTATAAGGCTTAGGCAAATCTAAGATTTCATGACTGAAAATTAGTTGTATACGAGAAATATCTGACGATAAATTGGTATCATTAGAAAGCTTTTTCAATACTAATGCAACTTTATCATTTTTTTATAAAATAATTGAGGTATTGTTGATTAAAACTTTTATCGAAGATTCATCTTGAGTGGTATAGTGAGGCATATTCATTGAAACGAAGGTATTACTCCGGTCTTTGGATACCAAGACCCAAGTAGTTGCATGCCTAGTTTTTATTAACTCTAGTTTTTCAATTCCATGTCTTCGTTCGTACTTCAACAAGATCAAGTTTGCAAAATTCTTCCCTCAATTCGATTTTTTTTCAAAGCTTATTTGAGTGGTAGCTTCTTCTCGTCGTTATGCAAAACTTCCATGTTGCGAGTTTTTTGTTTCCGGGATCATAAGAGAAGTGACTACGAGCTCCTTTATGGAAGTAGATAAAATGTATATCTATCTCTTTATTGGCCCTCTCTTGATTCTTTTATTTCCACATAAATACTTCGGTTCTTGATGGTCTTTACACGAAAATAAGTTTGCATGGACTTGGTGATTCCATTTTCGGGATCGACTCTAACGTTAGTCTACCATAGCTCTTCGGTTTCATGTTTTTGTTTGAAGTTTGTAAAGATCGGTTTTGCAAAATTCGTCCATCGGTCTCCGTATGTCACCATTCCACACAATTCTCGTTGAGTTTTATGTTTCGAGAATAATGTCTGAAGTGGTTATAAGTTCTTTATGAAGTAGATGAACCCTCTCTATATCCCTCCATCTTCATGTACCTCTGTGCCTTCTCTTCATGTCAATAATTTATTTTGTGATGGTATGCACAACAAAAAGATGTATATGGAGTTTGTGAATACATTTTCATGGATCCAGCTTTCGCCGGCCGTAGCTTTTTTCAATTTCATGTTTTTGTTCGAAGTTAATCGAGATTGATTTTGCGAAAATTGATGTGTGGAGACAGTCTTTTCAAAAATCCTTTGAGAAGTAGCCCATTTTGGCGTTATGCACAACTTATGATTATGATTTATGAAGAAGCATAGCCAAGACCGATTATGATTTATGAAGTATTTAAAAGTGTGATATTGTTAACAAAGAGGTACATTTACCATGCTAGGGAGCACACCGGTCTTAATGTTGACACATAAACATAAAGTTTTTGTTTCCATCTCATGCGATGTGAATAACCTGACATAGAGCATTCATTCCAATCCCATGCAGCACGGGCAACCAAACAACTGGCTAAGTATCATGGGCCTATAACAGTCTAGACATGCTGCATTGGGCCTTGTTGGCTACTTTCTCCGTTTAGAAATATAAAATATTTTAGCTTTCTAAAATAAATGTATCTGGACGTCTTTTAATGTATAGGTTCACTTCAAATTTCGATGAACCTATACAGTAAAAGACGTCTAGATACATTTGATTTACAAAAAAGGTTCGTTTTGATGAGTTGGTACCATTTCCGTGAACGATTCCCACTTTTGTTAACCTTAGTTCTTTAGTTTTATTTTCTTACGATACGAAGTACATTGAGCATGGGTTTTTTAATATAATCATATAGGTGCATGTCATGTATATGGTAATTTTCATCCGCATAAGTTTCCATACTTGATCTACAAAATGAACAAATGGGTGAAACAAAGGGAACCCAGGGTACAATTACAAACGCCACGTTCGAAATTATTTTAGAAAATATTTTATATTGGGTGCTTGCTAGAACCCAGGGTACGGTTACAAACGGCACGTTCGATTCAACACACGGGATCAACAGCAGAGGTAACCGGAGGATGCGGCCAAAAGGCCCCGCACGTGGGGTTGCCCGACATCCGATTCCCGGCAGAGCAGAGCCCGGTGGAGCGGCGCATTGCCACGCGAGGAGCCAGCACCGCATCGATCGGCACGTACCCCAGCCCGATAATTCGCCGTGTTTTCCGTTATTTTTTCTGATGTTTTGCCGAGTTATGGATGCTTTTCGTAAAACCACTCAGATCTACACGCCCCAACCTGATCGTCTCGCCCGTGTGCTTAAGCTGCCACCTAGCGTGCATCGCCAGCTTTTACCTGACGTTTTCATACGGCGATTGGCGCTTACCTGTTGTCCGAGTATTTCCACCATTCCATCATGTCTAGGATATGGTAACAGTAGGTGCGTTGCACGTGGAGTTTTGTTTTAGTGGATAACTAACAAGGATGTGGTGACGACCTGTTTAGAGCAGGCGTTCTTCAAATTCCGGACGTATTTTTGTCCGAACGAAAACTAGTTTTCGGTCTGAGAGTTTCAGGCCGAGTTTTCGTATTCGGCTAAAATTTAAAATTTTGCAAACTTTGAGCGATATAGGCGGTTTTGGGAAAATATGGGCGAACTTGGGCGAGTATGGTCGAATATGGGCTAACTTTGGGCGAATTCGACTTTGGGCGAATATGGATGAACTTTGGGCGAATATGGACAAATATGGTGAAATATGGACGAACTTTGGGCGAGTATGGACGAACTTTGGATGAATATGGGCGAATATAGGGTGCTGGGCGGGTCCACTCACGGGCTGATTTTTTTCGTCTAATTCGCTTCGTCCAGCGTTTTCAGTGCGTTCGCGGGATACTGAGAATGTTCTGTAAAGTCCGGACCAAAGTTGGCCCAAATACAAGCAAACCAGGATACTGAAAATGCGACCGGACCGATTTTTGGCGTCGGGCCAAAAAATAAATCTGAGTTGATGTCTGGAGCGTGAGTGGAGCCGGATTCAATGAGCCATTTTCACGAAGGGCCGCCGACCACGAAGCCGCCGAAGCGCAACAACGCGGCGGGACGCCGGTGTTGGTGGAGTGCGTCTGGACGGGCCTTCGCTCACTGAACACATCCACGGCAACCGCCCTAGGAGCTCACCGCTCGGCTGGCGCCCATGACAGCGGCGCCATCCTCCGACAAACTAGCTACCCAGGAGGATGGCCAGCTTCAGCTCTTCCTCCTCCGCCACCTCGGCCTCCCGCCCGTCCGGGTCCGTGCCGGCATAGTCGCCGCGCATAAGCGTCGAGGTTCTTCGGCCTGTCAAGCGGGAGGCCGACACGCCGGTCCGCTCGTCGCCGAGGACAAGATCGCGGGGGATCGTCATCAACGAGCCCCGTCCGCCATCACCGCCGATCGGACGACTTTGCCTGCGCCAGCCGGAGCTGTCGGACTGGGCGGTGACCCTCGACGAGGACTCCTTCACCATGAAAATGGCGATGAAGCTCTCTCTCCAGGACACGGTGTCACCGCCGATGCCGAAGATGAAGATCCTCGTTTGGTCCAGGACGGACTAGGAGCAACCGAAGAAACGCCGAGTTGAGGACCGACAAGCGGAGGCCGAGCGTAAGGCCAGCGCTCACCGCGAGTGCGCCTACTAGAGAACTCAGTCTGGAAATGCGAGCGGGAAACTAGGCGTTCTTAGACCAATAACTAGTTCCTTCCGATGCTATTTATGTCCGGATTTCGGACCGAGAATGCCGAGCGGAAGGTTGCTCTGATGCGTTGGCAGGCCACGTTAAACCTCGTCACAGCAGTGGCAACTTGTTGTTCCTCGGTAGTACTAATCATCAAGTAGTGATCAGGGGCAAGCTCGTTCAGTTTATCCTGGAATGATTGGGGTTAGTCGAGCTCCTGGCTTGCTTCTGCCGTGGGCAAGAATAACATGCATGGCGCTATACATCGATTATTACAAGCTCGTAGCTGAAAGTTGTACCAACGACGGGTGTTCCTGCAAACACGCATCGCCCGATTCTGGCCTGCCGCTCGCGAACTGGAGCCACCGTGGCGAGCTCGTGACCTTGTTGTGACGTCTGCTGTCCGCTACCCTCCGATCAGCCTTTTCCATGTGCCTTCAGTTCAGTTCAGCAGGCGAGGGAGGGAGAGAGCATCCGTGGCCAGTTGCCACCGCCGGCTTTACAGCACAGCTTCCTGCCATGCCCTCCACCACGTCGAGCTCGAGCCGCGCGCTTCCGCTCGATCGGCCCCGTGTACCGCTGGACTCGAGGCAGCTGGTGGGCCGCACGCGAAGCACGACGCGATCCAAAGAGCGGTACACGATGGTGCACTTCCGTTCACCACGCAAATGCAGAGGAGAGTTAATTTCGTATCACCACGTTTCTCACGCATTGTAACGCGCCAGTACCGGCAGTGGTTCGTAGTACTAGCAAGTACGTGTATTGAACACCAGCAGAAATACGTACGCGGGGTGGATTCCATTTAACCGGTGGGCACATGTAGCAGCTATATTTGGAGAACATGGGCTTGCTTGAAGTTGAATGATGATGATGGGTGCAATAATGGGGGATGGATGGGGTCTTCACTCTTCCGCCTACCAGCTGAGAGGACTCCACCACGTCCTGATGATAAATAAAGCGGAGTACTGCCCCCCGACCAGCCTCCAACGGAACCACGGCGTGGTGGGGCGGGACGTGGACCATCGGAACTACTACGTACTAGTAGTATGCAGTCCGCGCCACGTCCATCCGGGCTGGACCTGGTCCAGGGGTGGACCGAAATCTTCCTCGACTTCGCTACTAGCTTTGCATGCTGTATAGGAAGTTTATTTATGGATCTCCCTCGTCTGTAGTACTACTACTAACACAAGTCAGAACCCCGATTCTCTTCCAACAGCGGGCAAAAACATGAGCGCCGGCACAGATACTCCAACAATGCCATGTACTCACTCAGTTTGGAAATATAAGATATTTTAGGTTTATAAATGAGATGTATCTAGACATCTTTTAGTGACTAGATTCATTTAAACCTATACACTAAAAGGTGTCTAGATACGTCCGCTTTACAAACTTAAAATATCTTATATTTCTAAACGGAGGGAATATGTAGGAGTAGCCCCGAATAGAAGTCTAGTGGAATGGGCTGCCGTTTTTCTGGTCTCGCATGACCATGACCCTACTAAACCTACTACTCCACTACTACTAGCGTGAGACGTGTTCTTTGCTTGCTTGCTGCCACACAAAGGCTACCGCGTGCACCTAATGCCATGTTCAGTAAACTACAAAGGCAGCGGCTTTGATGAGTGGTGGGGGTGTACGCGGGTAGTGCTGCACTACGGCCTGCCTCTTCTCCAGCTCGGCATCACAGTGATCACTGTGCCTCTACTCATGTGTTAGGTACATTGTGCATCTCCTATCCAAGACAACTAGAGTTGTCAGAAAGACAGATAGTCATCTACTCCGTCCGTCTTAATTTTTTTTAAAAACTTGGATAAATCTATATACTAAATAGTACTCCCTCCGACCCATATTAGTTGACTTGGAATTTGTCTAGATTTGGATGAATCTAGACACTATTTGGTATATAGGTTCAACCAAATTTTGAAAAATCCAAGTCAACTAATATGGGTCGGAGGGAGTACTAGATTCATCCAAATTTTGACAAATTTTAAAAGATCTATTTTGGGACGGAGGAAGTACGAAATTACATCGTGCATTTTATATGCAAGAAGAATATAATTACTATGTCTAGAAATAAGTGGCTTCGATTTGTCTAGATTCTCATATATCTATACGCCTTTTACTACTCTTTAAATATATCATATATGCAAATCTATATAAAACCAATCACACTTATTTTTCGAATGGGAGGGAGTAGTACTATTTCGTATCCTCGTCCGTTTCATCTGAACGAGAGAGCTTTCCCTGATAATTGTATTTGGGCATGACTGAAGAAAATATATGCAGGCATGCACTGATTCTTCAGCGCTGCAATTTTTAGTTTGACACCATGGATCGACCTTAAGTGTTGTTTTGCCTTTCAAGCATAGCATTAATACTGGCATACTTCATTTTCAAATAAATTACTTGCATGGTCTACGTCGAGATGTACTCCCTCAGTCCAGACAATAACCCGCCTTTGACTAACAATGCGAAATCACTACGACAACAAAGTGTTTTTCAATACCAGTCAGTGACATGAATTCCTTTTTATTTGAACAATACAGGAGGATTGGATGTGATTATATATACGAGTAGATAGAAAGATAAGTCATGAGGCTACAGATCATGACCAGTTGAGCACGACGCCAAAACAAGACAAACTTGCCGCACCCAACTGAGAGGACAAGGGAAAACTAGCAGACTACACATGCCGCCGCATGGGAGAGAGGGAAGTACGAACACTTTATTGGATTTTCATTTCTTTATATGCCTCGAAATAGACTTTTTGTCCCGTTTTATAAATAAAGTCAAACGGCTAAATCGATACATAGTAATGACAAGCTCCTCATACAAACAGATCAAAGATAAAAGTTAAAACCTAAGAAGCATCTAGCTTGCCACCGAAGACGACTAGACTAAGACGGCCGAAGCTCCACAATAACGCCTCCAAGAAGATAATGATGCCACAAGCGCCGCCGCCGCCGAGACCACAAGGGTCTAGGATTTTCACCTAGAGTCGTAATATGGTGAGAGTATCCACAACGATACCCCCAAGAGGGTAACGACGCCCACAGGCGTCGCCGTTGTCAGCGTCGAAGCGCTAGGATTTTGCTTGGAAAAACTCTCGTCACATTCGGTATCTCGGACAACCATCAATCCTCGAGCCGAGCTTCCAAACGTGATCTGGGCGCTGCCACCACCAGGACCCCCGATGCCCACTCCATGCCATCCTCATGGTCCAAAGAGAAGGGCCACCACC
Organism: Avena insularis; assembly: GCA_023614405.1. Taxonomy (NCBI): domain Eukaryota; kingdom Viridiplantae; phylum Streptophyta; class Magnoliopsida; order Poales; family Poaceae; genus Avena; species Avena insularis. The sequence goes on along the minus strand of CM042689.1, from coordinate 334,051,345 downwards.
GTCGCCATGTCGCCCCGCTGTCGAGACGCCCGTGCAGTCCACCTTCCGGAGCCGCCTTCCCGGCATCCGAGAGCTCGCGTCCGTGTATCAAGGAGTGTCGCATGACTTGCAAGGCGGGGGAGGAGCGAGGTCAGAGAGCATCATCAACACGACCTCCTGGAGGAGAACCGTCCTCCACCATCGTAAGCGTTTGCCGGCCGAACACGGCGGCAGGGCAACGCCAGGCCCGTACAAGCCCGACCGGGCCCAAGTCAGGCCCCACCACCACGTTGCAGCACAGAGGCCACGCTGTCGTTACCCTCGTGTTTGAGCCCCTCCTGTCCCCACCTCCAAAAGGCGACCACGCCATGCCCAGGAAGGTCCGCCTAGGCCACCAGCAGTGCGTCGTCCCGCCGCTCCTGCGACGCCACCACTTCACCCCTCCGCCATGAACCGCCCCGCCGCCGCTGGGAGCTCTAGGAGCAGAGGATGGCCCGCTGCCGTCAAGAACCGCAGCCACCGCGAGGACAATAACCATCGTCGCCTCTACCTGCAGGGGGCCCACCCTTGGCGCCTCCCGCCGCCACGCCAGATCTTGGCCGCCCTCGCCAAACCACACCGCCGCCAGGGAGAGCGCCGCCCTGCACGGGCCTTTGCACGCCGGGTAGAGAAGAGCCAGCCGTCGCCGGCACCGCACAGGCTTCGCCCGGCGGCTCACGTCGGCCGTGGCTAGGGAGGTGTTAGATGTATATATTTGTATATTGTATTTCCCCCATATGTTAGGGGGCTTCCTGCATATTTGCCATGTACCTGTACTATATATTGTGGTTGGCCCCAGAGGAATATAACTTTGTCTATTCCTAACATGGTATCAGAGCCGGTTTTAGGGTTCCCGTGCCCACCGGTCCTCTGCTTGTAATCGTCGCCGCCGCCGTCAGCTCGCCCCGGCCTCCGCCGGTTCCCGTTCTGGCCGTTTGTGTCGCCGCCGCCCAGATCGGATCTGTCCCGATCGTGCTACTCGCGAAATCGTCTAGTTCCGATCCAATCTGCACCCACCTGCTGCCGATCGGGCCCGCCCCGGCCGTCCTCTAATCCCGCGTGGGGTGGATCTCACGCGTGGCCGTCCTCACCTACACTCGCCGTCCTCTGCACCTACACTCCATCGTCCACACGCGGGTGACCAGCTCTTCACCACCTACCCACAGCCGCCGCGATCAGCGCCGGCGGGCCTCTCCTGCTGGCCCGCCATCCTCTGCATCAGCGCCGCCGGCCCGGTAGCGATGTGGCAAATCCTGGCGGCGTCTGCTGCGTCAGCGCTGATCCGTCCTGCTGATCTGTGCAAAAAAAAGAGATATGTCTTCTTCATCGGGTTATGTTACGATTCCTCGCTGCCCGGTGATCTTTGATGGCGCGAATTATCCTGATTTCGCTGCCTTTATGCGCGTTCACATGCGCGGTCTCCGTCTTTGGGTGTGCTCTCCGGCGAGGTCTCTTGTCCGCCATGCCCCCCTGATCATGTGGCTCCTCTTCCACCGACACCGATTGTTCTCGGTGCTGATGCTTCTCAGGAGGCCAAGGATCTTTTCAGTCTTGATGATAGTCTTGTTGCGCTTATGATCTGAAGTTCAGCGATACTCTTGTGATCTCGAGGCCTATCGACATGCTCTCATTGCTTACACTCGGTGGGTTGATGAGGATGCTCGTCTTTCTGTTCTCACCTCCGATGATTTGCCCCGATGCTCTTGAGTTCATGAGTCTCCTCTGTTGCGCTCGGTGGGCCCATCTTCGTCGGCCTTATCGGCCGTCAGGGATGCTCTTTACTGTCGTGTTTTGCCGGAGCATGCTCTCCGCAGGGTGATTCCACTATTGATGAGTTCTATACTCGAGTGCGCTATCTGGCGTCGGCTTGATCTCTTCGTCTTCTGTTTGTGGCACATGCTCGTCTTTGCCAGTTATGCTTTCAGTTTGGAGTTTCACCACATATATGAGTTTACGTCTCGGCCGCGCCGAGTTTGAGCCCCGGCGTGCTCAGCTGAATGCTCGTGGTCATGTTCCGCTTTCTGAGGTGTTGTCTGAGCTTCGGGCTAAGGAGACCCGTCTCCGTGGTGCTGGTCTTCTTGCGGTTCCATCTGTGCTTGCTACTCATGGTCCTCCTATGCCGTCTGCTCCCTTGACTCAGCCACGGTTCTCTGTGCCGCCGCTGATACTACCCACTCCTCCAGGTCAGGTCGAGTCGGCAGGCAGTTTCGAGTCGAGTCGGCATCAGCAGCTTCAGGCGAGTCGGCACCAGCGGCTCGTGGCGGTCGTCGTGGTTCTCTTCGTCCTTTGCTCTTCTTGTAACAAGGATGGCCACACTTGGGCCACTTGTTATACAGGATCGATTCGTCGGCACACCACGCTGTGGGCGATCGGCTCCTTACGGATCTTCAATTTGCTCTCTTGATCGGGACATTATCGAGTCTTGGCAGTGCCTTGCTGCTATAGGCTCTTCTTGATAAACCTTTGCCTTTTGTGACTGATTCTTCAGGCACTGCGCGACCACCACCTTCTACACAGTCAGGTACGTCCCCATGGTATGTGGATTCTGGAGCTTCCTTTCATATGACCTCTGAGTCTTCTTTTTTGTCTGCTCTTCGTTCTCTCCCTTCTCATGTCCGTGTTTTTACAGCTGATGGTACCTCTCTTCCTGTTTCTAGTCGGGGCACTCTTTCTACTTCTTATTTTTCTGTTCCTGATATCTCTCATGTCCCTCTTCTTAAGATGAATCTGTTCTCTGCTAGCCAGCTTACTGACTCTGGTTGTCGTGTCATTCTTGATGCTGATTCTTGTGTTGTCGGGACCGTCTTTGAGGCCCTGGTTGGGCTAGCCCTATGGCCGTGACTCTTCAGGACTTTGGGAGTTAGACTAGCTTCGTGTTCCCTCCGCTGCCACTTCATCTGCCAGTTCTTCTCCGGTCTTCGCCTCTGCTACCAGCTCCTTTCAGCAGTGGCATCATCGTCTTGGTCACCTTTGTGACTCGCGTCAGTCGTCTTTAGTTCATCGTGGTATTCTGGGGTCTGTCTCAGGAGATGGGTCTTTACATTGTTAGGGCTGTAGGTTGGGTAAACAGATTCAGCTTCCCTATCCTACTAGCACGTCTGTATCTCAGCGACCTTTTGATTTAGTTCATTCAGATGTTTGGGGTCCGGCTCCTTTCGCTTCGAAAGGGGGCCATCGCTACTATATTTTATTCATCGATGATTTCTCTCGGTACACTTGGTTGTATTTTATGCACTCTCGTAGTGAAGTGCTCTCCATATATCAGCATTTTGTGGCCATGGTCCGTACTCAATATTCTACCACCATTCGTGTGTTTCGTGCTGATTCTGCTGGTGAGTATATCTCCCAGATGTTGCGAGGTGTTCTTCTTGACGAGGGCACCCTTTTCGATTCTCTGTCTGGCGCACATGCTCAGAATGGCGTTGCTGAGCGTAAGCATCGCCATCTTCTTGAGACCACTCGTGCCATGATGATTGCTTCTTCTCTTCCGCCGCATTTATGGGCTGAGGCTGTCGCTACGTCGGCTTACCTCATCAATATTCAGTCTTCTGCCGCTCTGCAGGGTGGCATCCCTCTTGAGCGCCTATCTGGAAAATCTCTAGACTATTCCATGCTTCGCTTGTTTGGTTGTGTTTGCTATGTTCTCCTTGCTCCCCGCGAACGAACCAAACTGGTCGCTCAGTCTGTTGAGTGTGTTTTCCTTGGATGCAGTGATGAGCATAAGGGCTATCGCTGTTGGGACCCCGTTGGTCGTCGGATGCGTATCTCTCGTGATGTTACTTTTGATGAGACGCGTCCTTTCTATCCTCGTCCCGCCGCTGGTACCTACCCGGTGGAAGATATCTCGTTTCTTCTTTTTCCTGACACACCCCCTCTGTCTACTCCTTCTACTCCTATTGTGTCTTCTTCAGGATCTCCTCCCCCTGATGTCTCTCCTTTTACACCGTCCTCCTCTGTTCCGTCTAGTTCTCCTAGTTCTCCTTGTTCTCCGGAGTCTTCCACTGCTATTCCTTCTTCTTCATCGTCGTCTTCCTTTGACGAGCTTCCCTCTACTCATCCTGTTCGTCAGCGTCGTGCCCCAATCGTTATTCTCCTAGTCAGTATGGTCTTTCTGTTGCCTCCGAGCCGACTTCTTATCGGGATGCTGAGCATCATCCTGAATGGCAGCTGGCCATGGCTGACGAGATTGCTGCGCTTGAGCGCACTAGCACCTGGGATCTTGTTTCTCCCCCTCCCGGTGTTCGTCCTATCACGTGTAAGTGGGGCTATAAGATTAAGATCCGCTCTGATGGATCTCTTGAGCGCTATAAAGCGCGTCTTGTGGCTCGTGGTTTTCAGCAGGAGCATGGTCGTGACTATGATGAGACCTTTGCTCCTGTGGCTCATATGACCACTGTGCGTACTCTTCTTCTTTGTTATACATTTGTCCTTTGCGTGTCGGCTTGATGTTGAGCGCCTTTCTCAATGGTGAGTTGGTGAGGAGGTTTATATGCAGCCTCCTCCTGGGTATTCTGTTCCCGAGGGGATGGTTTGTCGTCTTCGACGGTCTCTTTATGGCCTCAAACAGGCCCCTCGTGCCTGGTTTGAGCGCTTTGCTTCTGTAGTGACAGCTGATGGTTTCACCCCTAGTGCTCATGATCCAGCGCTGTTTGTTCACACTTCTCCTCGTGGACGCACTCTTCTTCTTCTTCTCTATGTTGATGATATGATCATTACTGGTGATGATCCTGAGTATATCGCCTTTGTTAAGGCTCGTCTTCGTGATCAGTTTCTTATGACTGATCTTGGTCCTCTTCGGTACTTTCTTGGGATTGAGGTTTCCTCCACTTCTGATGGCTTTTACATCTCTCAGGAAAAGTATATTCAGGATCTTCTTGCTCGTGCTGCTCTTGGGGATGAGCGCACGGTTGAGAGCCCTATGGAGCTTAATGTTAAGCTTCAACCTACTGATGGTCATCCTCTCTCTGATCCGACGCATTATCGTCATCTTGTTGGGAGTCTAGTTTATCTTGCTGTCACTCGTCCTGACATCTCTTATCCTGTTCATATTCTGAGTCAGTTTGTTTCTGCTCCTACCACTATTCACTATAGTCATCTTTTCCGTGTTCTTCGTTATCTTCGTGGTACGATCACTCGTCGTATTTTCTTTCCTTGTTCCAGCTCCCTCCAGCTCCAGTGCTATTCGGACGCTACGTGGGCGAGTGATCCTTCAGATCGTCGTTCACTTTCTGCTTACTATGTGTTTCTTGGTGGTTCGCTTATTGCTTGGAAGACAAAGAAACAGACAGCGGTTTCCCGTTCGAGCGTTGAGGCTGAGTTGCGTGATATGGCCTTGTTGACTGCTGAGGTGACCTGGTTACGGTGGTTACTTGTGGATTTTGGGGTCTCTATTACCACACTCACTCTGGTTTTGTCTAACAGTACAGGTGCTATTAGTGTTGCACGTGATCCGGTCAAGCATGAGCTTACCAAGCATATTGGTGTTGATGCTTTCTATACACGTGCTCAAAGTGCGAGCTCAGTTGTTGCGCTTCAGTATGTGCCTTCAGATTTACAGTTGGCGGATTTCTTTACGAAGGCACAGACCCGAGCGCGGCATGCTTTCTTACTCTCCAAACTCAGTGTTGTGGATCCACCATGAGTTTGAGGGGAGGGGGGGTGTTAGATGTTTATATCTGTATATTGTATTTCCCCAATATGTTAGGGGGCTTCCTGTATATTTTCCCTATACCTGTACTATATATTGTGGCCTTTGGCCCCAGAGGAATATAACTTTGTCTATTCCTAACAGGAGGAAGGGGAGGAGGAGGGAGGCACGGGACTAGGGTTTCCGCCACGTAGTCTCTCGGGAGCGACCGAGGGGCGGTTTTTTTTTTCCAAAATCCATTTCTTTATATGTAATATTCAATTTCATACCATGGTCCATGTTGACAGACTGATCACGTTCATAATCTGATAACGATGACTCCCAGTTTACGCCTAGATGGATGGCAGGCGGTCGTGGACTCATGGTGATGCCAGCTGCCAATTTGTCCTCTCTGCAATGTTCTAAATTTTAAGACATGAAAAGAGATGACAGAACAGGAAAAAAGTATATTTGGGCTGGCACATGGCCGAGGATAGGCCTTGGAATTCTGTTTTGAAAGAGTATATGGCCATAGACCCGTCATCACCGCGTGCGGCGTGCAGGGCCGGGCCGGCAAAATCCAAGACCCTGTGCAAAACTTTAAAATGGGCCCCTATGACACTAATTTTTATAACTATTTAACAAATATAATGTATATGCAAGTGTATCTTACATAGAAATTGGATGTATGAATAAACATACCTATTAAACTCCCGCTTGAATATTGTTTATTTGAAGAACATCATTCTCTTAGTATTCTTTGAAATAAAATCTTCAATGATATCCTCGTAATCAATCTTCTCCAACACTTCACTCTCAAGTGCTATTGTGGCTAAATCATTGAGTCTGTGCTGTGTCATAGTAGTACGCATATAGGACTTCAATAGTTTCAATTTGGAAAAGCTTCGCTCTGCTGATGCAACTGTTACAGAAATGGTCAATAAAACTCTATATGCAATACTTGTATTAGGAAAACAACCATGCCTCTTTAGAAAATTTAGAACTTCAACAGGTCCCATATTCTCTTTTGGAATAAAACCTTTAAGAAGTTTCAGCTCAACATACAATTCATTGGCGTCAATGTCAGATTTTCTATCTTCATTGGCATTGTCGTCAGATTTTCTCTCCATAAGGGCAGCCTCAAGATCATCACAAGAAGACCTCAAGATATCGTCGTCCAATGAATGCAACGTTTCAGAAGTAAATAAGAAACCAAAAATTTTCTGGTAACCCTTATATTGCTTAAATCTGCTTTTCAGTGAGGAAATTGCTTGATCAACAAGAGGTATAAAATAGTTGATTCGAAATGATTCCTCTGCAGACTTTGTGGCAATATTTGTGTCATCTGGGTTCTCATCGAACTGTTTCTTTCTTTTAATTTCTCACCTTTCAGGAAATTTTGCATCAATATTCAACTCAAGTGCAATTCCTTTTGCTTTATCCAATGCTTCCAAGAAACCAGTGTCTCTGTACCCCTCAAAGAAAGAAATAAGCCCTTGCACTTTCTCAATAGCAACATCAATAAGCATATCCTTTGTTTGCAAGCTTTTGCTTACTAAATTAACAGTAAACAATACCTCATACCAAATGACTATAGCCAATATAAATTCATAGTCTCCAAGTTCATTTTTTGCCAAACCTAAAGCCTGACTGCTTGTCATTGGATCCTTATCAATTTCAGATACCTGAAATAAAAATAAAGAAATAAATGTTATAGTTCGATGTAGCCAAATACCAAAGAAACTAATCACTACTAATATAAAAATCTGTACCTAAAGTAGAGCCTCTCGAATGTCTGCACATTAGAATCTGATAGATTTAACACTTTCAACACGACTCTCCCAGCGTGTAGCTGACACTGACTTGAGTGTCCATCCTGATATGTTATCTTTTAGAATATTCCATTTCTTAGTAGAATTCGCAAAAATTGTATATATTCGTTGGATGATTCCAAAGAAGTCTTTAGCTCTACCACGAGTCTTGGCCATATCACAAAGCGTTAAATTAAGGCTATGGCAACCACAAGCAGAATAGAACGCTCTAGGATTCACATCCAAAAGTTTCTTTTGTACCCCTTGATGCTTTCCTTTCATATTTGACCTATTGTCATAACCTTGTCCTCGCACATCATGTATGTCAAGATCAAGAAGCTTTAGTTCATTCTCCAGCACATCAAAAAGTCCTTGCCCAGTCGTATCATTTACATCTAGATATCCAAGAAAGGATTCTTCTATGCAAACTTGACTTGAAGATAAATCCACATACCTTATAATTAAAGATATTTGCTCTTGGTGACTTGCATCAGGGGTGCAATCAAGTATGACAGAGAAATACTTTGCACGCTTTATTTTCTTAATAATTTCAGACCGAATAGAAAAAGCAAGCAAGTGCAACAACTCATTCTGAATCTTATGATCAAGATAATGGGCATGAGTTTCTTCATTTGTAATACGACGAACATGCTCCTGAATAACAGGGTCAAATTCAGCTAACATCTCTACCAAACCCAAGAAATTACCATTGCTATCTTCATATAGTTTGCTGTTACTACCACGAAAGGCTAGATTATGCTTGGCAAAAAATTTCACAATGCAAACAATTCTGAACAAAACCTTTCTCCAATGATCTTTTTCTTTCTCAAGTTGGCGTTGAGCAGCTTTATCAATAGTCTGATGCTTCTCCAATCTACTACGCAACTCATACCAATTGGTCATATTCAAAACATGATCTGCACTTGTCTCATGCTCTTTTAATCTATTGATAATATGGGTCCAATCATTACAACCCTTCCTAGCCAACTGACCTTTTCGCTGCCCTTTTGTAAATAATTTACAACCAAAACAAAAGACTCTATCGAGCTCCTTAGAGTAGACAAGCCAATCCCTATCATACTCCTCCCCATTTGATAGAAATCTAGTGTAGAGAAGGGAAGAAAATCTTCTAATTTTTTTATGTTTAGGACCTTTTTTAATTGATAAGTCTCTTCTCGGACCCTTTTGTGCTAAAATATCTATCTGTTTCTGATCAAGAGAATCCCAATGTCGTGGATCAAATATATCAGGCTGGAAATTATTTTACTCTACCTCGACATTATTTTCCTCTACCTCAACGGTATCTTCTTCTACCTCAACATTATTTTCTGTCTCGATCTGACCATCTATAGGATCATTGTAAGGAATAATATCAAGTGCAATGGTTGAAGGATTAACTGACTGATTATCAGAGGACACTTGTGGTTTCTTTTTGATAAACCTGTCCATGGCCCCTCTTTGAGACTGAATTAATTCTTCCTCCTTTTCTTTTCTCTTACGTTTTTGATACCCGGATTCTTGCTTTCCCATGTTGACTCCTACAAGAAATATGAATAACACAATTAAACGAACTTGGGATTAAAGTAGATTATAGAATTAGGGCGCAAAAACTGAAGAAGACGAGATGTAGGGATAAAGGACAAGAGACGCACACACCTGTCGATTGATGGACTCGATCCACTAAATCAGTTTTTTGGCGAACTGTCGGGCGTACGTCTGGCCGTCGTGACTCTCCTGGTGTAGTCCGTGCTCGCTAGTTGTGATCTCGCGTGGCCTCGTTTGCTGAAGGGCCACACGATCGGTTAATATCCCTTGTTTGCTGGTGCCTGATGGAGTCCGTGTATTAACTAATCGATTAATATCTCTAAGCTAGCAGTGTTTCGATCGCTTGGCCCAAAGCACCAAGCTGGCCCTTTATTCTTATTCCCAGCGGTCACGGAACAACAAACCCAGCATAGGAAACATGCTTTCTTTTCTGTTGTATATATACCTATACAAGACTATACCAAAATTTTGGGCCCCTAAATTTTATGGGTCCTGTGCGGTTGCACAGTTTGCAATCCTGCCGGCCCGGGCCTGGCAGCGTGCCACCCGAAACCCACAATTCCTACGTAATTCCTTTTTTATTTTGGACAGCGCTCTAGGCGTCCCCGGAGGATAATTTCCCCGATTCCCCGGGTTCCTAGGCCGTCACGTGTCCCTAAAACGAGATCTAATTCTGTTTTTGCTACAAACGGACCAAATTTAGCAAAAATGGTTTGACCTAGAAAATAGAAAAATAGACTAGATCTCGCAGGAGATTTCACCGAAGACCTCGCCGACGACCGCGTAGCAAAAAAAATATGCTAATGTAGCAGATCCGACCTCGCCGGAGACTCGTCGGAAACTTTCGCCGGTAGACCTCACAGGAGACCGTGTAGAAAAAAACTTTACGCTATTATAGCAAAAACACAAAACATAAGTAGCAAAAAAATATATTATATTGTAGCAAATCCGACCTTTTCAGACACTGATGTCTACGCACTTCTATTCTTGTAGACAGTTGTTGGGCCTCCAAGTGCAGAAGTTTGTAGAACAGCAGCAAGTTTCCCTTAAGTGGATTACCCAAGGTTGATCGAACTCAGGGAGAAAGTGGTCAAAGGTATTCCCTCTCAAACAATCCTGCAATCAAGATACAAGAAGTCTCTTGTGTTCCCAATACACCCAATATACTTGTCAGATGTATATGTGCACTAGTTCGGCGAAGAGATAGTGAAATACCAGCGATAACGGTGCTAGAAAAGAGCTTCTGACTTGTTGTTGACGTGGGGTAACGGTGCTAGAAAATAGCTGATGGCGTGGAGGAACAGACTAAAGACAAACTGAAAAAAGCAAGCAAACATGCAACTGATCTAGATGCAAGTGGTGTTTCAATGTTTAGAAACAAGGCCTAGGGATCATACTTTCACTAGTGAACACTCTCTCATATAAATATTCTCTCTTCATGATACTACTCTTAACTACTCTTCGGTTGGACACTCTAATCCACGGTAGGGCCTTCCCCAATCTAGATAACCTCATACTGTCACCTTGAGCGCTAGATGGTTCCAACAAACACCACAATTTCATAGAGACATCCAACTCCAAATATAACTCATAACAAATATTAAATCTAGCCAAAGTGCCACACACAGTATGCACGCTGTCACTTTCACACATGTGGGGAAAAGCATAGATCTATTAAAGCACAAAGAGTATTTATGTAGACTCAAACCTAAGTGCAACCATGGCGTGCACGCTGTCACTTTCACACATATGGGGAGAGCAGAGATCTATTGAAGCACTTGAGTAGAAAGGTAAATCCACTTGATTACAAAGCTCATGATCACAACATGATCATGCATAGAGAGAGATGAACACATAGCTACCGGTAGAGCCCTTAGCCTCGAGGAAGAACTACTCCCTCCTCATCATGGGAATCAGCAACGGTGATGAAGATGGCGATGGAGATCGATGGAGATGGCTCCGAGGGCACTTCCCCGTCCCGGCAAGGTGTCGGAACAGAGACTTTTTGTCCCCCGAATCTCCCCTTCGGTGGCGGCGGCGCTACAAAGGTTTTCGTGGATTTCTTCTGGATTGCCTAGGGTTTTTGGGTCGGAGGCTTCTTATAGGCGCAAGAATCAAGGTCGGTGGGGGTTCAGGGGTCCCACACCCTCTCCAGGCGCCTCCAGGGCTTGCCCGCTCCTAGGGGGGGTGCGTCCATCCTGTGGCCCCCCTCCGGAACTGCTTCATTCCATGTTGCTCCAGGAAAAAAAAAATGGCTTTTGTCCCGTCCAATTCCGAAAATATTGATTTTTCTTCCTTTCTGAAACCAAAAACAGAAGAAAACAGGCAAGTGGCATTGTGTCAACTTGTTAATAGGTTAGCTCCAGAAAAGATATAAAAACACCTCAAAGTATAGACAAAGCAAAGCAAAGTAGATACAAAACAAGCATGGAGCATCAAAAATTATAGATACGTTTCCGACGTATCAAGCATCCCCAAGCATAACTCCTGCTCCTCCTCGAGTAGGTAAGTGATAAAAAGAATAATTTTTTAGGTGATATGCACCCTCATAATAAAGATCCAACCATTTGCAAGCATTGAAAGCTGGGATCAAAGAACTCTAAACATGTGCATGAAAGATGGAGTTCTAACAATAGGACAAAGTAACTATGCATGCAACATGAAAGGCTACAAACAAAGATCATGAATAACATGCATTGAAAATCGTCTGTTTGTTTCACATACAGAAAACATAGCATAGTGGCAATCATCTTGTCCCTCATAGAGTAGCAAATAGATGCATAGGACACCTTCAAAGTTCATAAGGGTGACTAGAAACAAGTAGCACAAGAACAAGTAATATCACAATATGCATCAATCAATAAGCTTTGGAACACTGCACACAGAATGACAACCATGCTCTCTTAATGGTGCCTAAAGGTAGAAGGTGGAGACTCAATATAATGGTGGAAGAAAAGCCTTTTCTTTTGTAAAGGAAGCAGGGATTTCAAGTTTCAAAAAGAGCTTCCAAAAATTATGGTACTTGTTAGCTTTCAGCCCTCATTGCCCCTATCATAAGCATCTTTAAGTGATTAAGGTTAAAGTGAACAAAGATGGAGTATACGCTTGACGAAGTATAAGTTGGCAATCTCAAGTCCTTTGAATACGAGGGCCACACCTCATGCTACTCAACTTTGGTCACCTGTAAGTTCTTGTCATTGTAAGTATTTACATATCATTGAGAACCGCCAACGGGGTACCCCTTGCACATGGTATAGGAGCTTTCCCATAACAAAAATGACAAGGCAAGCAGACAATGAGCATCTCAGCAATCTTCTTATTTACCATGGGAATATGGTGCATTTTCTCTCTTTCCTCTTTTCGCAATGTGTCTCTTTTTTTATAAGAAGAATGCTTCATAGATGTCACTATGGTGATGCTGCAAGTTTTCACCATGATTATGCATGACTTAGGCTAGCGGCCTAGGCGTTTCTGTAACACAGGATACAAACTCCATGGACTTACAAGTTCCCTTTTTATTTCACACCGGTGACATCCATAGACAAAAGAGCATGATATCAACTGAGTACAAAGTACAAGTACAATGTTGAAAGTGTTCCTCGTGACAACACGGTTTTGCTAATTCCAACTTATAAGTGCAAGCATATACAACAAAGTTGTCACAATGGTTCAAGTTTATTAGGGGCAAGTAATATAAAGTGTGTCATCAAGTTCGTGAGGGATTTAGTCACTAAGTGTTCACATAACAATATAGTTTTTAATTGGAAGATAGTTGAAAACAGGAATATACTTGGAATGGTGTAACACACCATGCATAGGAGTTTATAGTGGACTCTTTGGAATAACTTGGTTTTTTGGGGGTTGGAAGCATGAGTAGAGCTTACTCATACAAGTAGATGCTAGCAAAATACTGGGAGCAACCAACTAAAAGAGCATAATGGCCATAATACGTAGAGCAACAAAACATTACTAATCAAAGCATAGAGTGGTACTACAAGTCAAGGACTAAATGATCATAGAGGCTAATGGTGACTTGTTCATAGTCATAACATGGTGTGAGCATGTGCCAAGTTAACCCAAATAAAGCTTCAAAGGATAATACCACAATACTATCCTTTTGCATGCTAAAACAACGCATAATTTCTTAAAGGCACACTAAGCAATCACAATTGTTTGAAACAAGTCATGCTATAGAAATAATCACTAAGCATAAGGTCAAAACAAGATCTAGCATGACATGCTAAATTCTAAATCACAGTCAAAACAAGCTCCCTTTTGCACTTACAAGCAAGAACTTACTACTCCTTTCCAACACCAAGCAACTTATTTGAAACAACTCACAAAGATAATAATCAATAAAGACTAGTGAGCTTGTCTCACAAATCCACAAAGAAGAACTAAAAAGTTCTAAGCTGAAAGCACAAGAAAACTAAGGCTAAATACAGTGCTAGCAAAAGAGAACACTCACAGAACAATAAGAGTGAAAACTAGAGCGTTCTAGGCAATGAAAACAGAGTGTGTCTCTCTCCAAAAAAGGTGTGTTGTGATCAACCAACTTTATTCAAGCAAACTAAGCAAACAAAAACCAAAAATGAAAACTAAGACGCTCCAAGAACAATACAACATGCATGAAACAATAAAAACGAAGTGTCTAGAAAGACCTGAGATTTTTATTGATGAAGAAGGGGATGCCCACCTATTGGATATTTCTTGGGGTGACACCGGGGTGGCATCCCCAAGCTTGATCTCTTGTCTATTCTTCATCTCATTACATCATTCTTTCTCTACACCTGCAAATTTTCCTTCATACAAAACTTCACACAATCTTCATTAGCAACATTAGTGTATTCAAAAGATATTAGACCTCTGGCAAAGCTTTGGAACAGCAAGTATTTTCACTAAAAACACAAGATACTGTAGTAACTCCTTCAAAAATCTCAATTTACCTAAAGAGAACTCAAAAAAGAATCAATAAGAAGCAAATGCAAATAATGGTAGAAATCTGTCAAAACAGACCAACAGGTAGAAACCAATTTTTTCGAACATCTTCTGTTGCTCAAATAAAAAAGTGTTGAACTAACGAAAGTTAGCTAACATACTGGGAGATTTATTCGTAAATTTTGAGCCCAATCAGAGTTACATAGACTCCTCATGAATTTTTATGGTGGAGGGAATAAATCTGTTTCGGGACAACAACTCCCCAAATCTTACTTCCCTATCATTAGAGGTCATTCTTGGCACAAAAAGCAAACAAAAAGGATAAGGAGAGGTCATTACAGAAGTAATAACTTCCAAGACTCAAGAAAACTCTTGGGTTATCTCCCAACAAGTACTTTCTTTAATGCCTTTAAGTTAGCCAAGATAGTTACAAAGATGCTCACATAGGAAATATGAATTGATTTAAAAGAGAGCATCAAGAAGCAAATTTAAAGAACATTTAAGTCTAACCCACTTCCTATGCATAGGAATCTTGTAAAGAAACAATTCATGAAATCACAAAGCAACAAGCATAGGAAAGCAAAACAAGTGCAACTTCAAAACTTTAAGCACATAGAGGGGAAACTTAATATTGTTGAGATACATAAAACCATGTTTCCCTCTCTCATAATAACTTTCAGTAGCAACATGAACAAAATTAACAATATAACTATCACATAAAACATTCTTATCATGAGCCACATGCATAAAATGATTATTACTCTCCACATAAGCATAGTCATTCTTATTAATTATAGTGGGAGCAAATTCAACAAAATCATTATTATTCTCATCACCATACTCATCAAATATTGGAGGCATATTGTAATTACAATTATTTTTCACCTCAATAGTAGGTGGACTGAAAATATCATATTCATCATTGTAATCATCAGAAATTGGAGGTTTGCTATCATCATAAGCAATAGAATAACTATCTTCCCAAGTGTGTTCATTTGTAAACATATCATCATTGGAAGGAACATGGATAGCACTAATAGCACAACAATTATTAATATCATCATTTTCAGAATTGGTACCAAAGAGATTTTCAATATCAAAAGTGGTGTGCTTTTCCCAATCATGATCACTACTATAGGTAACAGGCATAGGAACATCTAGTTCAGACTCATCAGCAAAAACTATGATAGGAGCAACATGATTAGAGGAAGATATTGTTTCCTCCCTCCTTTTACTCCTCTTCTTCTTCTCCTTCTCCTCTTTAGGAGGGATGGGCTTGAAAGGAAGCTTCTCCACATACCCTGGTTTATTGTTAGAGACAATAGAAGAAACTTTGGAGGATTCCTCCTTTTCATTAATAAGATCAAAACACATATCAGTCTTGTCATAATTTGGTAAAATATCATCTTTTATAAGATTTTGTATGTAAGTATTTGCGTGGCAGTTTTCAACACAATAAAGATGACAACCATGCAGGACACTATTCATATCAAAAGTACTCATGTCTATCAATGAGGTTTTTCTTGATAACTCTTCACACCCCAAAAATAATGTAAGTTCATCATGTTGATTATCAGTGATCACGTTATCACAATACAAACTTGCAGGATTATTATGGCCTGAGCATTGAAAATTGAAATGACCCACTTCAAAGCAAAGTTTAAAAATAAAAGGATAGAGGGAACACACGTTTTTACCAAGATCATCTAGAGCCTTATACCACTTTCTAGTTTTTTCATTCCAGTGGGTGATACAATATTCTTCTTCTATTTGATTCTTCTCACAATGTCTATGCATACCACAAAAATTAACATGCTTATAAGAAATAGTACTTTCAGAAGTTTGAGCATGTCTACTGCAATCATTAATAACTTTTTCATTTTCCATGCAAGTGTCTAAAAGGTTCATGATACATGTCCCACTTTTCTTTAGGAACATTAATATGGGAAGCAACGGCTCTATAGTATCTAACAAGAATTTGAGGATCAAGAACATATTTAGCACTAAGCTCTTGAAAATCAGCAGTTTCAGCGAAAGACTTAATGCAATCATACTCATAGTTTATACCTGTTTTTTTACCTTTGTCGTTATCCCAATCTTCGGTATTGCTTTGAATTGTTTCAAGAAGATCCCACTTAGCTTTGACCTTCTTGCTTGTGAAGGATCCCTCTGAACAGGTATCTAGATAGTCCTTGTAATGTCCCGAAAGCCTTGCATAAAAAATATTAATAATAATATTACTGGGGAGCTCATGAATGGGACATTTGAGCATTAGTGACTTCAATCTCTCCCAATCTTGGACAATAATTTCTCTCTCATGAGGATGAAAATTATAAATATAATTCCTATCTTTATGAATTTCATGAGGAGGATAAAATTTAGAATAAGAGAGAGATTCAAGTTCCTTCCACTCCAAATGATGAGGATCATCTAGTAGCTCATACCACTCCCTTGCTTTGTGCCTAAGTGAGAAAGGGAATAGCTTCCTCTTAACTTGGTCCATTGAAATACCTGCACACTTGAACAACTCGCATAATTCATGTATAAAGAGTAAATGATCACTAGAATGGATAGTTCCATCTCCAAAATAACAGTTATTCACAACATGTTCAACAATTTCGATAGATATTTTAAAAGGGACACTTTCAGTATGTGTATTTAAAATATCACAAGTATCATTAGAATTACCACATATGGGAGATAAAGTATCATAAGAGCAAATTTTCTTTCCTAAAGATGGGGAGCTAAAAATATCTTTCTCATAAAAACTAGCTTCTCCAAGCTTAGACGTTTCCATACCATTAGTAACAATGGTGTTCAAAAAATTCATACTAATAACATTGCTATTAGCATGCAAATAAAGCTCCATAGGTTTTTTAATTTTCTCTTCAAACACTTCAAGTTCTAACTTAGAAAAAATACTAAAAAGCTCTCTAATTTTGTTGTTGTTTTCCATTAAGCCTAACTAGTGAAAACAAGAAACAAAAAGACAAAACTGCAGAATCTAAAGGAAATAACTTCGAGCACTCACACCGGAGGATGTGAGTACCTTTTACCTTACCTCCCCGGCAACGGCACCAGAAAAGAGATTTCTAGCTTGCTGTTGCCGTGAGGTAACGTGTGCGAGTGCCTTTTATCTTTCCTCCCCGGCAACGGCGCCAGAAAAGAGCTTTCTGGCTTGTTGTTGCCGTGAGGTATGAGTGCCTTTTACCTTTCCTTCCCGGCATCAGCGCCAGAAAGAGCTTATGGCGTGGAGGGAAGGTAAAAGCCTAAAACCTCCCCGCCAACGATGCCATAAAATAGCTTGATGTCTATGCACTTCTATTCTTGTAGACAGTTCTTGGGCCTCCAAGTGCAGAGGTTTGTAGAACAGCAGCAAGTTTCCCTTAAGTGGATTACCCAAGGTTTATCGAACTTAGGGAGAAAGTGGTCAAAGGTATTCCCTCTCAAGAAATCCTGCAATCAAGATACAAGAAGTCTCTTGTGTCCCCAACACACCCAATACATTTATCAGGTGTATAGGTGCACTAGTTCGGCGAAGAGATAGTGAAATACCAGTGATAACGGTGCCAGAAAAGAGCTTCTGACTTGTTGTTGACGTGGGGTAACGGTGCCAGAAAATAGCTGATGGCGTGGAGGAACAGACTAAAGGCAAACTGAAAGAAGCAAGCAAACATGCAACAGATCTAGATGCAAACGGTGTTTCAATGTTTAGAAACAAGGCCTAGGTGATAGTGCAAAGGTGTCCGATCTTTCGATGAGATGGTGATAGTCGATTTGGTGGAGTTCGGGCTTGACGATCCGACTACACGTGCGAACACGAGCGCCAATGCAATCGCTAGGCCAATCTCCTAGAGGTTACCGATCCTGCGGGAACACGATCAGCCTGACCAGCGAGGGTCTTAATTCCTACCTGAAATCAACAACAAGTAAGAACTAATATTGCAATCAAGATATTGCGGATTAAGACGAAAGCTTTATTGAAAAGGTGGGATCCTGTATAGGTGCGAAGTACAAGAGGCCTCTGCGACGCTCGAGCCTTGGTGAAGTTGCTAGGATGGCTAACTTAATGTCTAAACAAAATCTGAGTCTAAAGTGACGGCTATGGAGAGTATTTAAGGAGGAAAAGGTGGGGTTTCGGACAGCCATAGAAGTGGTGGCCGAACCCAACCCTAGAAGTCCTTTTCTCCTTAAATACGGACTCTAAAAAGTGGCTAATTAAAATCCTGCAAAAATTACATGGGCCTGGCCCAAAATAAAGATGTCGCAGCACCATATTAAGCTATGGACGAATTTGTGAAGTATCAATCTTGAATAT
The DNA here is from genome assembly GCA_023614405.1 of Avena insularis. Lineage (NCBI taxonomy): Eukaryota > Viridiplantae > Streptophyta > Magnoliopsida > Poales > Poaceae > Avena > Avena insularis. The sequence goes on along the minus strand of CM042689.1, from coordinate 334,033,089 downwards.
TTCATCCAAGCCTTCTTTCTTCATTATGGTGGCCTCAAAGTTCTGAAATCTTCATCCGTCGCCTTCTCTCGAATCATCTCATGCTTGCTGCCATCTCCATGCATGGCCATGCTCCAATGCTTGTCCCTCTCATCCATGCTTGGTCCATCATTCCTAAGAGTAATAAATACATCTGATTTAGGCAGCATCATATTCTCATGTATGTGAGGAATAGTTCCAAGAAACGAAAGTACCTGATAGTTAAGTTGTTTGGCACGAGATCTTGTGATAGGTCCTTGTATGTGTGTAGCTGTAGGTACAACAGTTGTATCAATAGATGGGATGTCCACATCATGCTCCCCTTCTTGAATTGAAGTCGTCCTCGACGCAATCTCATCTTCCTCACCAAAGTAAGGCTTCAAATCTGCAATGTTAAATGTAGGACTAACCGTACCAAAGTCTGCAGGCAACTCAAGTTTATATGCATTATCGTTTATTTTCTCTAACACCTTAAAGGGACCAGCAGCACGCGACATTAACTTAGACTTGCGTAAATCAGGAAAATGATCCTTACACAAATGTAACCAAACAAGATCTCCAACATCAAACACAACATGCTTTCTCCCTTTATCCCCAGCAAGTTTATACTTAGCATTCATGTGGTCTATGTTATCTTTAGTAGTCTTATGCAAGTTTAATATCATTTCAGCGCGTTGTGTAGGATCCAAATTATTTTGCACCGAAGTAGGTAAAGGCAATAAATTAATAGGTGCACGAGGAACAAAACCATACACGATCTCAAATGGGCACATCTTTGTGGTAGAATGTAGCGAATGATTATAAGGAAATTCTATATGAGGTAAACACTCTTCCCACAATTTTAAGTTCTTCTTTAAAACAGCCCGCAACATAGTAGACAAAGTTCTATTTACTACTTCGGTTTGTCCATCAGTTTGGGGATGACATGTAGTACTAAACAGCAATTTAGTCCCCAACTTAGCCCATAAACATCTCCAAAAGTGGCTAAGAAATTTAGTATCACGATCAGAAACAATTGTATTTGGCACACCATGTAAACGAACAATTTCACGAAAGAACAAATCAGCAATATCTTGTGACATCCGTTTATGACAAGGAATAAAGTATGCCATCTTAGAAAACCGATCCAAAACAACAAAAATACTATCCCTCCCCTTCTGTGTACGTGGTAATCCCAAAACAAAGTCCATAGAAATATCCTCCCAAGGAACACTAGGAACAGGAAGAGACATATATAAACCATGTGGATTAAGGCGAGACTTAGCTTTTTGACAAGTAGTGCAGCGTGCCACAAATCTCTCAACATCTCGACGCATACATGGCCAAAAGAAGTGTGCAGCAAGAACATCCTCCGTTTTCTTGACACCAAAGTGTCCCATCAATACTCCTCCATGCGCCTCCTGTAACAACAAAAGACGAACAGAACTATCTGGAATGCATAGTTTGTTAGCACGGAACACAAATCCATCATTAAAGACAAACTTGTTCCATGTTCTACCATCTCTACAATTCTGCAACACATCTTTAAATTCAGCATCATTTACATATTGTTCCTTAATAGTTTCTAATCCAAATATTTTGAAGTCAAGTTGAGATAACAAAGTATAACGGCGCGACAAAGCATCAGCAATAATATTATCTTTACCCTTTTTATGTTTGATAACATAAGGAAAAGACTCAATAAATTCAACCCACTTTGCATGACGATGATTCAACTTAGCTTTACTACGAATATGCTTCAAAGATTCATGATCAAAATGTATAACAAATTCTTTAGGCCATAGATAATGTTGCCAAGTTTCTAATGTCCGAACCAACGCATACAATTCTTTATCATAAGTAGAATAGTTCAGACTAGCCCCACTCAATTTTTCACTAAAATATGCAACAGGTTTTCCCTCTTGTAATAACACACCTCCCAAACCAATTCCACTAGCATCACATTCAAGCTCAAAAGTCTTAGTAAAATCAGAAAGTTGGAGTAAAGGAGCATGTGTTAGCTTAACTTTCAATATGACGAAGGCTTGTTGTTGTGCATCGCCCCAAACAAAGGGCACGTCCTTCTTGGTAAGTTCATTCAGTGGCGCGGCAATTGATCCAAAGTCTTTGACAAAGCGCCTATAAAAACCAGCGAGGCCAAGAAAACTCCTCACTTGTGTGACCGTCTTGGGCTGCGGCCAATTCTCAATAGCTTCAATCTTGGCTGGATCCACTTCAATACCCTGTGATGTAACAACATAGCCAAGAAACGCAACTCGATTGGTGCAAAAGGTGCACTTCTCAAGATTACCAAACAAACGTGTATCACGCAAAGCATTGAAAACAACACGTAAATGGTCCAAATGATCCTGTAAAGATTTGCTATAAATCAGAATATCATCAAAGTAGACTACCACAAAACGTCCAATGAAAGCACGTAAAACTTCGTTCATTAATCTCATGAAAGTGTTGGGTGCATTAGTTAAACCAAACGGCATCACTAACCACTCATACAAACCGAACTTAGTTTTAAATGCCGTTTTCCATTCATCTCCCAATTTCATACGAATCTGGTGGTAACCACTACGCAAATCAACTTTAGAAAACATGGTAGAGCCACTCAATTCATCAAGCATGTCATCCAAACATGGAATAGGATGACGATATCGAATAGTAATATTATTGATAGCTCTACAATCAGTACACATGTGCGAAGAACCATCTTTCTTAGGTACCAAAATAATAGGAACAACACAGGGGCTAAGGGACTCACGAATATGATCTCCGTCGAGTAGTTCCTGAATTTGGCGTTGTATCTCCTTTGTCTCCTCTGGATTGGTTCTATATGGCGCGCGGTTGGGCAACGTAGCACCAGGAATTAGATCAATTTTGTGCTCAATTCCTCTAATAGGAGGTAGTCCTGGTGGCAGCTCAGCGGGGAAGACGTCCTCATATTCCTGCAAAAGGTTAGCAATAGCGGGTGGCAAAGAAGGAGGCATATCCTCAAATGAAAACAAAACCTCTTTGCAGACAATTGCATAACATTGAGTATTGTTTACATCTAGTTTAGCAATATCAATTTTATTTGCAAGCATACATGGACTCTTCAAACGTATTTCAGTAGCATGTTTAGAATCAGATTTAGTGGTCTGTGGTGGTACAAAATCTGCAGCAACAATCTGATTCTCACTTTTATTTTTCTCCTCAGTTTTAGCTCTACTAGCTCTAGCAAGATCATCTTTTAAAATTTGTTAGGGAGTCATAGGTTTTAGACCAATTTTCTTTCCATCATGCATCAGAGAATAGTGATTAGTTTTGCCATTATGAACAGATTCTCTATCAAATTGCCATGGTCTACCAAGTAACAAAGAACAAGCTTGCATAGGTACAACATCACAATCAACAAAATTAGAATATGTACCAATAGTAAAATGTACACGTACCGTTCTTGTTACCTTGATCTTGCGAGAACTCTCAAACCATTGGATGTAATATGAATGTGTGCGTTGTCTTATTGAAAGTGCAAGCTTCTCTACCATGTCAACACTAGCCAGATTATTACAACTCCCTCCATCAATTATGATCCGTATAGCTCTTTCCTTGACAACACCACGTGTTTGGAACAGGTTGTGGTGTTGATCTTGCTCAGATTTGCTCAATTACACACTCAACAAATGTTGTGTAATTAAGCTCTTGTATTGATCAGCAGCTTCATCTCCCATTACCTCTGTCTCTACATCAGAATCACAATTGTCTCCATCTCAAGCAGAAATAAGGGCTAATGTATCTTCATCAAAGTCAGTCGCTGAATCATATTGACCATCATCACGCACCATCATGACACGTTGTGTTGTGCACTGTCTCTCAATATGACTAAAACCCCAGCACTTGCGGCATTTTATATCCTTTGTTTTACCCGTGGAAGCCATAGAAGATGCACTACGAGCAGGAGCATTGGATGACAGTGGAGGAGCAGCTGGAAATCTTGTGGTGGCCTTGGATGTGGTAGTAGCTGGTGGCGAATCACGAGAAGGAGGCGCTGATTGTCGGGATGTCCAAGTGGATGTGCGACCTACAGAATTATTAGTCCTCCTTCATGGTATTTGGCGATCCTGCACTTCATGTTCAGCTTTGCAAGCAAGATGAAACAAACGAGTGATAGAATTATATTCCTTATAATCTAATATGTGTTGAATGTCCTTGTTTAATCCACCAAAGAAACGTGCAAACACTTGTTCAGTAGTTTCAACAAGACCACACCGAACTATCCCCGTTTGCAATTCCTGGTAATACTCTTCTACAAAAAAAATCCCTTGTTCTAAACGTGTCATATTCTTTAGTAAATCACGTTGATAAGTGGGAGGTACAAAATGAACACGCATAGCAGTTTTTAACGCAGTCCAAGTACGAGGAATAGTAGTAGGATTTAAACGACAATACTCAGACCACCAAAGGGAAGCAAATTTAGTAAATTCACATGTAGCAGCACTAACACGCATATTCTCGGGATATTTTAAACATGCAAAATGTTGTTCTACTTCCATCTCCCATGTAAGATATGCATCAGGATTATATTTACCCTCAAAAGATGGAATATTTAACTTAAGCTTTGTAACATGATCATCATCATGTACCGGTGGTCGAGCGTTGTGGTAGTAATGTCGGGGACGGCCAGCAGGGTGTGGAGGTTGTTCAACCTCCTCGTCAAACAGATCGTCGTCGTCGGGGTCGTAGTAGTACCCGTCGTCTGTCCCCAATGTCGCAGCAGCAGCTGCGTCGGAAGTCTGAGGTGCCTCAGCTGCAGCGGTAGCCGCCGGAGGTGCGGCGGCAGCCGAACCATCAGTACGACCCGTGATCGGAATGCGCCGTGCGCCATGCCGAGGTGCCAATGGGGCGGCTATGGGTGCGGGTGCCGGCAATCTGTCCAAAACCTCCTTGAACCAAGCGTCAAGCTTGTCGTTGAAGGATTTCTCGAGTCCATCGATCTTGTCCATGGCGTTGGTGAGCTTGGTGTCAAACTCCCCTAGTCGTGCATCCACATCTTCAGCGCGACCGACCAAGAGCTCGGAGAAGTGTGCATGTAGTTCTTCGTTCGTCATTGTGGCAGGGTTCCGCAAAATATCTGGCATGGTTAGTCCTTTAAAAAGCACAAGTATATATGCCTATAACTACGGAAATATGGTGGGAGGCACGCGTAATCCGTCAAGCAATATACGAAGCTCTTACAAGTTCTTACCAAACAGCAGGAAAAGGCAATGTGCAACCGCGAGGAGCAGTGGGTCTAGAGATTGAACCGAGCGATTACCAAGAGTCGAGACACCGCACGTGGAGAAATCTGTGGAGCTCTGGAAAGGCTTAGCAAAGGGGTTAGCAATTATCAAAACAGCAATGCAAATGTTGAAAGAATGCTCAACGACGGTACTGTGCTGGTCCTAGGCTAGACCGTACTAGAGACGCGAGCCTAGATCACCAATGATGTCACGACGTGACACAACAAGCAATGTATGATGATATGACACCCTGAAAAGCGAACCGAGATGTCAAAAATCACTATGATGGCGAGTGTCTAGAACTGATCTACGGGGTCTAAAAACAGGTTAGCCCCAAAAAAAAATTCGAAATTTTTGTATTATGCTCCGGAAAGCGCGCAGGCGCCAAAAAATATCGCTATAACGGCCGAAGGAGAAAAGTGATCCCCGGGGTCGAAAAACAGTATAGCCAGAAAAAAAATTCGGAGGCGGTTCCAGACTTTTTTTGCTTGCTCTCCTTCTGGACTTACGACCGAACTCTTAGCTTGACACGGACTTTAGCTCAATACAGAAACAACAAGGAAGGAAAGTAAAAAGAAATAACTAGGAAACAATAACTCAACTCGGACTCGTGCCATGGCAGGAAAGATGATCGGATCCGTGTCGCGGTAGGAAGGCGGTGGCGGAGTTTTAGGGTTTATGGTGGCTGGGTGTGTGGTGGCGGAATATGGTGGTGGTGATCTGCGAGGGTGGCGGTGACTACTATGATCAGAACTCGAAACTCTACGGGACGAGACACTAAGACCAGCAACTTGACGCGACGATGCAGACACAAATTCAACAATGCAAAACTGAAAAGACAATGCAAGGCGTAGATTGGTGATGAGATGGATCTAAACTCTAACTGTGTTTTTGGCTTTTTCGTGGGTTATAGGTAAAAACAGATCTAATCTATGAAAACAGTAAAATCTCGCCGAGCAACCTGAAATCTGATACCACTTGATAGTGCAAAGGTGTCCAATCTTTCGATGAGATGGTGATAGTCGATTTGGTGGAGTTCGGGCTTGACGATCCGACTACACGTGCGAGCACGAGCGCCAATGCAATCGCTAGGCCAATCTCCTGGAGGTTACCGATCCTGCGGAAACACGATCATCCTGACCAGCGAGGGTCTTAATTCCTACCTGAAATCGACAACAAGTAAGAACTAATATTGCAATCAAGATATTGCGGATTAAGATGAAAGCTTTATTGAAAAGGTGGGATCCTGTATAGGTGCGAATTACAAGAGGCCTCTGCGACGCTCGAGCCTTGGCGAAGTTGCTAGGATGGCTAACTTAATGTCTAAACAAAATTCGAGTCTAAAGTGATGGCTATGGAGAGTATTTAAGGAGGAAAAGGTGGGGTTTTGGCCAGCCATATAAGTGGTGGCCGAATCCAACCCTAGAAGTCCTTTTCTCCTCAAATACGGACTCTAAAAAGTGGCTAATTAAAATCCTGCGAAAATTACATGGGCCTGGCCCAAAATAAAGGTGTCGCAGCACCATATTAAGCCATGGACGAATTTGTGAAGTATTAATCTTGAATATTTCGTCCAAGCCTTCTTTCTTCATTATGGTGGCCTCAAAGTTTTGAAATCTTCATCCGTGGCCTTCTCTTGAATCATCTCATGCTTGCTGCCATCTCCATGCATGGCCATGCTCTAATGCTTATCCCTCTCATTCATGCTTGGTCCATCATTCCTAAGAGTAATAAATACATCTGATTTAGGCAGCATCATATTCTCATGTATGTGAGGAATAGTTCCAAGAAACGAAAGTACCTGATAGTTAAGTTGTTTGACACGAGATCTTGTGATAGGTCCTTATATGTGTGTAGCTGTAGGTAGAACGGTTGTATCAATAGATGGGATGTCCACATCACTAGGGATCATACTTTCACTAGTGAACACTCTCTCGTATAAATATCCTCTCTTCATAATACTACTCTTAACTACTCTTCGGTTGGACACTCTAATCCACGGTAGGGCCTTCCCCAATCTAGATAACCCCACACTGTCACCTTGAGCGCTAGATGGTTCCAACAAATACCACAATTTCATAGAGACATCCAACTCCAAATATAACTCATAACAAATATTCAATCTAGCCAAAGTGCCGCACACGGTATGCACACTGTCACTTTCACACACGTGGGGAAAGCATATATCTATTAAAGCACAAAGAGTATTTATGTAGACTCAAACCTAAGTGTCACCATGACGTGCATGCTGTCACTTTCACACACATGGGGAGAGCAGAGATCTATTGAAGCACTTAAGTAGCAAGGTAGATCTACTTGATTACAAAGCTCATGACAACAACTTGATCATGCATAGAGAGAGAGATGAACACATAGCTACCGGTAGAGCCCTTAGCCTCGAGGAAGAACTACTCCCTCCTCATCATGGGAATTATCAACGTTGATGAAGATGGCGATGGAGATGGATCCGTGGGCACTTCCCCTGACGAGGTCTGATCTCGTCAATGCCCATTGTTATGGACTTGGATTTTGGAGAAGATGGGGATGCTGGAGATCGCGGAACGGTTAGCAAACAAGCAACACGGGGACACGAGGTTTACCCAGGTTCAGGCCCCCGGAGGGAAAACCCTACTCTGCTTGTATGCTCTTGATTACGGCGGAACCGATGATTACAGGGGTGCGCAGATGCGATCTGGCGTGGTGGTGTGTATGCGAAAGTACGAGTCGAGAGATCTAGGTCGTGCCCTCCTAGCCTTTATATAGACTCAGGCAGGTCCCGGGCATAGATCTAGTTGGTTCCAGGTTCTAGGGTTTTTCCCCTTTGAATTTCCTATCTACTCTAGTCTTGCTCTCCAAGGATCCGAAGGCGTCATGGGCCTTGGCCACCCGAAAGTCTTCATGGGCCGGCATATATTTGCCGTGGGCCTTCCTTGGGCTGGACCAGGTATGCTGAGATTGTGTACCCGCGGGGTATAACCATGTCAGTAGCCCCCGAGTGTTCAGTCGAATCGTAGATTCGGCTGAGGACTCTTCAATCCTTCGGGTGCAGCTCTGTCTTTCAAGAGAATGTGTAGGGATTGTTGATGTGCCTGACTCTCCCGACGGATCAGGTCAGTTAACTGTCTTAGGACAAAACAACACGGTCTTCTTCAGGTTCGAGTCCCTTGACTCGAACCCGGAACATATGCTGGCGTAATTCGACTCAGGCCGCGGAGGACTTACAGGAGTGGAATTCCAGTGAATTTAAATGATGTACCCAACGCGTCCGTCAGGATTTTTCATCGCGCATGTTGGCACGGGTTTATACTAGCAGAGCGCAGTCATGTGCGTTACCAGGCCATCAGATGATATCTGTAGGTCTTATCTTTGTGTCGCAGACACAGCATCCGAATTTTATCACCATGGAGGTGTTTTGGGTAGCCAAGGAGAATGCTACTCACTTAGCGTTAATTGGGGCAGAGTTGCCGAAAAGTTTTTGCATACTGATCCGAAGGATCGCAGTAGAAATTTTATAGGGTGCGCGACCAGCTCTACCTATGGGAGTAGCCCCCGAGTGTCTGTTCGAGTCGTAGACTCGAGCGGAGACTGTAATTCAGCCGTTGTTCAATGTCAGGTCCGTAGGACACAAAAAATTTCGGATGCTTAAATCCATCCTCCCTATGGGAGTAGCCCCCGAGTCCGTAGTGGAGTCGTAGACTCAACGTGGGACTCGAAGAAACAGTTCGGTGTTGTGACGTGTTATTCTTTTTCGGGTGCGCGGCTAGCGCTCCTGATAGGAGTAGCCCCCGAGTAATTGGTCGAATCGTAGATTCGGCTGAGTACTCTTAGCTTTGAAGCCGAAGAAATTGTGGCTGTTGCTAGTATAGATTTTGATGACGTCAGTGCTGACGATCGATGACCTCAAGCGTCTGCTGCGCCAGAGATGACTTGACTAGACAAACATGGGTCCCACCTTCTGACCTTGGATTGACCGGTCACGCGCGGTGTGGAGAAAATTACGGCGTCGCCTCAATTTCCGCGCGTAGTGGACGGCGTGTTAGTGACGGTTCATTGCGATGCTGACACGTGTATGGCCAGATCCTGCCGTTGGCGTTAGGTCTTCTCGGTGGACGGTTGTCGTGCATCGTCTTCGTCTTTATAACCATTGGGGAAAACTTTAGTTTGTTTTCACCGCAGCTATTCTCGTTTCACTGCTTCCTTGTTCTCTGAGAGTTCTTGCCGCGCGCGGGAATATCCTTCCACATTTCCTTCTTCCATCTTGCGCTCTCGCCGCCAGCGTTGCCGTGTCGCGATGGGGAAGTCGAAGAAGTCTTTTTCTGCGGTTGATACCAGCGCTGCTGGAGGGAAGAAGGGTGCCGCCGCTACCCGTGTCACCGACGGTGGCTGGCAGCGATCGGAGACATGGGAGAGTGATCCCCGCAAGCTTCGTGAGCGGGGCTTGATCCCACAGGATAGGGAGGCCGTCAACCTCCTAGGCAACGAGGTAATCCCCCGTCCCCCCGCTGGGTTTCGGGTTATGTTCCTTGCCTTTGTCATTCGTGGATTTTCCTTTCCAGTCCTTGACTTCCTTCGTGGACTGCTCTTTCTTTACGGTATCCAATTGCATCATCTTTCCCCCAATTCTCTTCTCCACATTGCTTGTTTTATCACTGTCTGCGAGTGCTGGCTTGGAATCGAGCCGCACTTTGGCATCTTCCGAAAACTCTATTCCGTGAAGAGGCAATCTGGTTCGGATGGTGTGTATCCCATTGGGGGTTGCATCATCTCCCTCAAACCCAATCTGCTTTTCTTTTCTTTTTCCATGTCCCAATCTGTCCAGTACTGGCGGAGGCGATGGTTTTATATCCGCGACTCCATAGTGCCTGGGCAGGATTTTGGTCTTGTTCCTTTCGACCCCTCCCAAAAGATCGAGCCGAAAAGGTCCTGGAAAAACCGGATCTTGGATGGCGAGGTGGCGGAGATAGAGGCTCTCTATCGTCGAGTGGAGGATCTCCAGTTGAATCCGGAGAAGGAAGTGAACGGTGTGGATATCATCCGCACTTTTCTTGAGCGTCGGGTGCAGCCACTCCAGGCTAGGGCGCACCCGATGTTCCTTTATGCTGGCCGCCGTGATCCGACGAGGGTTTCGGCTGAGAAATTCTCCCAGGGAGATCTCGACAGGGCCCTTCGTTCGTTGCTGAAGTTCAAGGCTGGAGAGGATATCCCGGGGAAGTCGCTGACTCCTCCGTTTTCTTCTTCGCTTCCTATTCCACAGGTGTAGATCCGTGCGCGTAGCGCTATTTTCGACTGCATTGTATTTGCGTTTGTTTGCTAAAAAATTGTTCTTCTCTTGTGCAGAGCTTCAAAGTGCCGGGGATGTCGCCTCCATTACCCGAAGTATTTCCGGATGCTCCAGATAATGATGTGGTGGATTCCATGTCCGAGCTGCCGTCGGCGCGGTCTCCGGCTGAAGAGGCCAACGAGTCGAGCGAGGACCATACTCGCAAACGATCACGGAGCTCCAGCGAGTCTTCGGATGCCTCGACTCCTCCGACTCCTAGGAACCTGCTATGTCTTGAACGTCACAGTGCTGGGCGTGGAGGCTCTTCCTCTTTGATTCCTGCTCTTCCCGTGCGGGCTATAGCGCCGCACCCGCCGGCGAAGCGGAAGAAGGAAGAAAAGAAGGAAGAGAAGAAAGAGGAGAAGAAAGTCCGGCGGACCCCTCCTGTCTTCAACCTGAGCGAGCTTGACTCGTAAGTTTCCTTTGTCCGGCATTGCCTTTTCTTGCCTGTTTACTTTGTACTTGTGCTAATTTGTCCTTGTGCAGGCACTCTTCCAACGACACCTCCAGCGATGGTGCTCGGGAGATGATGGGGGAGTCGAAAGTCGCGTCTCCTCCTCCTCCTCCTCCTCAGACGGTGGCTACCTCTGAGGGCACTGCGCCGAACCCTTCTCCGCAGGAGGTTTAGGTGGTTGCGCCTCAGAATTTTGCCAGCGGGCCTTCGGAGTCACCATCGAATCATGTAAGTAGTTCTGTCTCCTGCCACGGGGGGAGCCCCCGAGCGTCTGTAGAAGAGTTTTGTTGTTTGTTCTTCCTTCGAGTCTCGGGGGGAGCCCCCGAGCGTTTTCGTGTGTTTATTTTGCTTCTGTTCTTTTCTGTTGGGCGTAGCCCCCGAGTCCTTTCCCTGACTAGTAAGTCTTCGTCCTGCAGCCTTTTGTGCAGGATGCCAAACGACTGGTGCAGGAGCACCTGGTGCTGGAGGCCAGCCTCAAACAGCTTCGAGGTACTTTTATGCCTTGATGTTTGCTTTTTCTTCTATTCTTGCCCTGTTATCTGACGCTTGATTCATTTGAATGCAGAGGAGCACAACACCTCCCTTCGCGAGATGATGCTCTCAAAAAGAGCCTTGGTCAAGCGGAGAAGAAGGCCGAGGTCGCCATTGGTGCGAAAGAGCGCCTCGAGCTGGAGCTGGCCACTACGGCCGAGGCTAAGGAGCGCCTTCAGCAGGAGGCCACGGACCGCGAGGAGCAGCTTGCCACAGCTGCGACTGCGCGTGAAAGGGAGGTGGCTGGCAAGCTCATCGCGGCTGCCAAAGCTGTTTCGGGTGAGTATCTTCACTTGCGTATTTTTTGGTTTTCTTGTCTTTGTTCTGTGGTGCTTCGGCTCATTCCTTCTCTTTATTGTCTCAGATGCCGCGGGCATCGAGTTTGATCGCGTTGCTCTGGAGCACGGGAGTGCTCTGGATGATGCTACTGCAGCGGTCGAAGATCGCTGCAGCATCGTCGTCAACTCGCTCGCCAAGGCCAAGGAGGTCCTTGGACACTTCTACAAGGAGCTTATCCCCAAGGGCGCGGCCCTAGATGATGTTGATGCTCTGGCGGAGGCACTGTCAGTCGAAGCACCTGCGGCGTACAAGCGCAAGCAGAAGGGCATCGGCGCATCCGTCGGGCTGGCGATGGCTTTGGCGGCTGGAGCGGAGCTGGACCTTCCCTAGATCACTTCCCGGATGCTGACGACTGCTGATGGGTCCGAGGTAGCCTTCGCTACCTATTCTGCTCGCTGTAAGCGATATGGGCCAAAGCTGATTGATCTGCTGGCCGAGTACACGCTGCTGCAGCAGGGGGAAGCCAAGGCGAGGCAATCTGGCTCCGAGGCTACTCAGGGTGCCGCGTCTTAGGCGTTGTAGCTGTAGGATAGTTGTAGTCTCTTTTGCTGTAATTATTTTGATGAACAAATCCTTGTGCCATGCAGTGGCTTTTGATGCACTTAATGAATTAGTTGAGTTATGTGCTCCTTCGTCTTAGTGTTCATGTCTTTGCCTTTCTGCTGATCTAGGGTCCTTCGGGTGCTGATCCCATTGACACCTCGCCTGCCGCGCGGCTACGGCCCTCCTTGGATGATTCATCACAGCTTGCTTTTCTTCGAGACCATGTTCGTAGTCTCGAGAAGGAGTTGCTTGGGGTGCGTGGCCATGCCGACGTTTGGAAGTCCAAGGCGGATCGTGGTGCTGCCAGAGAGGAGTACTTGATGGTGGAATTGCTTCGATTATCCGAGCAGCTTTAGTGTAAGGTTTTTCGAGCTGTTGCCCATTTCTTCGGATGCGCCTGCTGGCATTGCATCTTACTTTTGTGCAAGTATTGCAGGTGCTAACCTTGCTCCAAGGGAGGAGAAGGAGTGTGTTGCTGTTCGGGTCAATTGTTTGACTCAACAGGACATGGAAGCCGGCGGGTTCTTCTGGATGGATCGTGACCGTGCCATGGTCCTTGTGACGGTGCAAGATCGCGTTCACCAAGTATCGCGGGTGCTTCGTTAGGTGCAGACTTCACTCTCGTCGGTTCTGCATGTGATGTTTCCACTGGATACTGCACCAACAACCCTGTCTGGTCTTCTGTCGAAGTTTCGGAACGTGAATCGTGTCCAGGAATTGGTGAGGCAGCAGCTCATCGCAGGGGTGAAGGCTGCGCTGTCCCTTGTTAGGCTGCACCGTCCTGACGTAGATCTGTCTGTTGTAGCGGCTGGGCCACCCCCTCGACCAGATGGTGGTGTGTGGGATATGCGTCCGCATTACGCGGCTGTAAGGAAGTATGCCGAAGAGATCGTAGATCTATTTGAGCAGCGCGCTCAGTTTTTTTTTTCAAAATAGGTAGTACCTGTAAAAGAGATAGATGTAAAATTTGTATATTTTTGACTGGGCATGTTGTGCCCTTTGTTATAAAGATTTGTTTGTTGTTTGAGCACGCAGTGCTTTGTTTGCATACGTGTCCTTTTCGTTAGCCTGACGTGGTCAGCTACTCAGGTGTACACGTGTTGTCCTCAGTCGATGCAATCATGAGGTGGGGGAGCCCTCGAGTGCGTTTGTAGCATGAAGCAAAGGTGCGAATAACGAAACGAAATTTTGAGGCGAGACACTTAGCTTTATTTATATCGTAATGGAGGAAGTACATTGTTCGGCTGAGTAGCCTTGGCTGAAAAGCCTTATTGAAAGTAAAGGGGTAGGTAGCTAGGGGTAGAATCGTCGCAAGTGTGCGATGTTCCATGTGTTGGAGTATGCGACTCTAGACTCCACGTGCTTGAGGCGATAGGCGCCACCTAGGATGACTTCGGTGATGATGTAGGGTCCTTCCCATGGTGACTCGAATTTCTTCGGTCGCTCTTGCTTGAGTCACAAGACGAGGTCTCCTTCCACGAAGGACCTTGGGCGCAGCCGTCGGCTGTGGTAGTTGCGGAGACTCTGCTGGTACACCGCTGATCGAGCTGATGCTATGTCTCGTGCTTCGTCGAGTGTGTCGACGGTGTCTTCGAATGCAGCCATGGATTCGGCTTCGCTATAAGCGACGCGGGGCTGGTGGCGACGGTGCGGTAGGTAGCCGGCTTGCCCGTGCACCATGAAGAATGACGTGTAGCCAGTGGAGCTGTTTGGCGTGGTACGCAAGCTCCATAGGACGGAGGGTAGCTCTTTCGTCCAGGCTCCGGCGAGTCGCTCGAGTGGGATCATGAGGCGCTTCTTGATGCCAGCGCCTATTAGGCCGTTGGCCTTTTCCACCTGCCCGTTCGTTTGCGGGTGCGCCACAGAGGCGTATGTGATGTTGATTCCGGGGCCTTCGCAGAAGTCTTGGAATTCTTTGGAGATGAAGTTCGATCCATTGTCGGTGATGATGCTATGTGGTATGCTGAACCTGTAGACAACGGATTCAAAGAACTTGACGGCAGTCTTGCCCTTTTGGTTAGTGACCGGCATGGCTTCGATCCACTTGGTGAATTTGTCGACTGCGACCAGGAGGTAGACGTGCCCCCCTTTCAAAGACCTTGGCAGTTTGCCGATCATGTCAAGGCCCCATTGGGCGAAGGGCCAGGCCAAAGGTATGGGCCTGAGCTCTGAGCCGGGTGCATGTGGTTTGTCAGCGAACCTTTGGCACCCTTTGCATCTTCGGACGATGTCCTTTGCATCGTTCATGGCCGTTGGCCAGTAGAATCCAGCTCGTAGAGCTTTGGCGACAAGGGAGCGACTGCCTGCGTGATGGCCGCAGATGCCCTCATGGATGTCTTGGAGGATGGTTTTCCCATCACCGATGGTGACGCACCTTTGTAGTACACCCAAAGTGCTGTGCTTGTACAGCTCGCCATTGATGATTGTGAAGGCTTTTGACCGGCGAGATATGCGCCGGGCATCCGTCGGGCTATCAGGCAGTTCTCCGTCTATCAAGAACTGGAGGTATGGTCCCGTCTAGGTTTCTTCGACTGCCATGACCTACATCAGGTTGACCATGGCGACCTCTGTGTCCAGTTTCTCGTGTCCTTCATGACCTTCGGGTAGCGTAGCCCCCGAGTGTTCTGCTTCTTCGGGTGATCCCTTGGGGAATTTCCGCTTGATGGATGGCACGCAGATCTGTTCGAGGAACACTTGGTGGCACCCTTGCCCAGGTGGAGCCGATATTGGCGAGTTTGTCGGCTTCCTCGTTGCTTTCTCTTCCAACGTGCCGAAGCTCGCAGCCGTCGAATTCTCCTTCGAGTGGGTTGTAGAGTGCGCGGTACGTGATCATGTTTTCAGCGTGTGCGTCGCACTCATTAATCGTCTGTTGGACGACGAGGTTGGAGTCACCGTAGATGACCAGGCGCGTTGCGCCGCAGATCTTTGCCATCCTCATGCCGTGGATGAGGGCTTCGTATTCGGCCTCGTTGTTGGAAGCTCGGAATTTCATCCGAAGGACGTACTTCATCTTGTCGCCCTGCGGGGAGGTCAGTATGACCCCGACTCCTGCTCCAGCTTCACGCTTGGAGCCGTCGAAGTGCATCGTCCATGACTGCGACATATGCGGGTGTCTGGCACCGCAGCTCCATCCGGTGTACAAGGAAGTCCGGAGGACTGAGACTTGATTGCGAGTCGCTTCTCGTGAAGCGATGTCTAGGGTGACAACTCGATGCCCCACGGGCCACGCGCGTCCTGGCCTGGGTTATTCAGATGTTGTTCGGGGTGCCTCATTGGCGACCATCACGGTGCTCACGGAAGTAATGGCTCAACCGACGAGCCGTCATGAACACGTCGTAGGCGAGTTTTTGGTAGTGAGGGTACCTCTGTTTTGTTGGCGTCAATACCTCGCTGAGGTAGTAGATTGGGCGTTGGACCCCATGGGTCTTGCCTTCTTCGGGTCGCTCAACCACCAGTACGGTGCTTACCACCTGGTGTGTGGCTGCTATGTACAGTAGTAGGGGCTCGCGCTCCTTTGGCGTAACCAAGACGGGCGAGGTGGAGAGCAGCCGCTTCAGATCTTCTAATTCGTCGTCCGCTTCAGGTGTCCACTCGAATTTATCTGCCTTGCGTAGCAGTTGGTAGAATGGCAGGGCTTTCTCGCCCATGCAGCTGATGAATCTGCTTAATGCCGCTATTCGTCCTGCGAGCTGCTGGACACCCTTGAGGTTCTTCGGCTTCTCCATGGACATGATGGCCCGGATTTTCTTCGGGTTCGCCTCGATCCCTCGCTGGGAGATGAAGTACCCAAGCGGTGACGATGGGGCGCCAAGGCACTTTTCGGGATTGAGCTTGATCCTGTAGCGGTCAAGATTATCGAACGTCTCGCGGAGATCGTCGATGAGCGTTCTTGCCTCCCTGGTTTTGATGGCTATGTCGTCGACATAGACTTGGGCGTTGCGACCGGTCTGGTCCTTCAGGCATGCTTGCATGCATCGCTGGTACGTGGCACCTGCGTTCTTTAGCCCGAAGGGCATTGTGTTGTAGCTGAACACTCCGAACGGTGTGATAAACGCCGTTTTCTCTTGATCTTCGACCTTGAGTCGAATTTGGTTGTAGCCTGAGTAGCGTCAAGGAAGGAGAGTTTCTCGCATCCTGCAGTCGAATCGATGATCTGATCGATCCGAGGAAGAGGGAAGTGGTCCTTTGGGCTATGCTTGTTCAGCGACGTGAAGTCCACGCACATCCGCAGGATATCCGTGTCCTTCTTAGGGACCATCACTGTATTTGCGAGCCACTCGCTTTCTTTGATCTCCCTAATGAAGTCTGCAGTGAGTAGTCTGTTGATTTCCATCCCGATGGCTTCGGCCCGTGGCTCGGACAGTCTCCGGATGGAATGCTTGACGGGCTTGGTGTCTGGAAAGACGTTGAGTGCGTGCTCGGCGAATTCCCTGGGAACTCCTGGCATGTCCGCAGGACACCAGGCGAAGATTTCCCAGCGCTCACGGAGGAATTCGACGAGCGCGCTTTCCTATGCGGGGCTGAGGTTGTTGGCGATCAGCGTCGTCTTGGAGGCATTCGTCGGGTGGACCTGCACCTTCTTTGTGTTGACGGTGGAGTCGAAGGACATGTCAGGTGCGTTTTGTCGTGCGACTGGGGGTTCCCCATTGTCCGTCACCTCGTGGAGCCTTACGAGCTCATCCTTCATGCCGAATGACTGGGAGATTCTGTTGAAGTCCCTGTCGCAGTGGTCCGATCGGGTGAAGCTCCCGTGGACCGTGATGACGCCCCTAGGTCCTGGCATCTTGAGTAGCAGGTATGCGTAATGTGGGATAGCCAAGAACCTTGCGAATGGTACACGCCCGAGGATGGCGTGGTATTGTGATGGCCAGACCACCACTTCGAATTCCAGCCGCTCGCATCGGAAGTTGTTCGGCTTGCCGAAGATGACGTCGAGCCATATTTTGCCCAGGGGGAATATGACCTTTCCTGGGACGATGTCGTGGAACGTTGTGTCGAGCTCCAGTGCTGCACATGGGATCCACATTGTCGCTAGAGTGCTTGCGAACATCAGGTTGATGCGCTGCCGCCGTCCATCAAGACGGCTCATCTCGAAACCTCCAATCTGCGCCTCCGGCACTGGCAGCATGACCGGGCGAGGATCCGCAAGGGTGATCCGAACGATGAACGTGATGCAGACTCCAATCCACCGAGGTACTCGGGGATGGCGGTGGAGTTATCACGGCCAGTTGATCTGACGGGTGATTTTCTTCTGCACCCTATTCGTGGGGCGTCCCTTCTGGATCATCAGTGCTCCTTTCGGCGGGGGATGCCCGTGCCCAGCGTTGTTCTGTGCTGGTGCGACTGGTTGGTTCGGGCCTCCTGCAGGTGGCGGTGGAGGAGCTCCATGCGGTATTTCACCTGGTGCGGGTGCGTTTCCGAACCCAAGGGGTGGAGCTTGCTACCTCATCTGAGCCATGCTTTCGCTGAGCTTCTGGAACTCGCGGCAGTCCTTGAGCATGTGGCTTGCCTTCTTCTTACCATCCTGTTTGTCGATGTAGAAGTGGATGGTGCATGGACCAAAGTTTTCAGATCTTTGAGGGTTCATTGTCGCATCAGGCATTGCCACGTGTCTGGGCGTCCTCCGTCGCGAAGTTGCCTCGCGGTATCCGCCATATTGCGGTTGGCATCGTTGTGGCGATCGGCGTAGCCGGCCGCGACCATGTCGGGTCCATCGCGATCGTCGTAGACGCGCGGTCTCCTCTTGTTACGGCGTTCTCGTCGTCGGCCGTAGTCGTCCTCTTCCTCCGAGTGCGCCCGGTGGACGGAATCTTCGCCCTCAGCCCACCTGTTGGCGATGTCCATGAGGTGGTCAAGTGTCTTGGGCTTGACGCGCCCGAGTTCCTCCTTGAAGTCCTGGCGCTTGACGTCGTCCTTGAAGGCGTCGATGGCCCTCTCTTCGGAGATATGCGCTGCGGAGTTCATGGTGTTGGACCAGCGTAGTATGTACGAGCGAATGGATTCGCCCGTTCCTTGAGTGCAGGCTCGCAACTCCTCGATCGAGGCGGGACTCTTACTGGTGCCTTTGAAGTTTCGGATGAAAGCGTAAGCGATTCCTCGACGGATGGATCCACGAGGATAGGCGCTAAGCGGATCCTGAGCTACGCTGTCGGATGCGTGAAGGCATTGCATGGCGATTTCCTTGTTTCCACCGTGACAGCCGGATGTGGTGGTCGCTGAGCCATGCCTTGGGGTCTTGTGTGCCGTCGAACTTCGGAGTATCCAAAGGAAGCTTGAAATTTATCGGCATCCGTGTCCGTCGGACAGATCGGCTGAAGCATCGGGCTCCGCAGAGTTCTCCTTCGTCTTCGTCCATCACGGATTCAGACGAGCATGCGCGCTTGGCTCGCGCTTTGTCGATTTTGCGCTGTGTTAGCGCGTCTCTGGCGTCGTAATCGCGGCTGCGATGACGCGAACTCTTGTGCCTTCGAGGAAGCTCATGGTCTTCTTCTTCGGATGAAGGAGTGGGGCTGCGGTTGAACCTGACCATAGCTTTCTTTTTTGGCTCCGTAGGATCTTCTTGATGGAGCGCAGCTCCGACGAGTCCGAGTCCGGTGAGTGCGGATTTGTGCATGGCTCTCTTCGGGTCCCCCTCCGGAGGTGGGTGGGCCGCGAGGTATGCAGTGGCTGCTATGATCGCAGCTTGCGGTGTCTTCGAGATGATGTTGCTGTCGGCATCCATCTCCATGAAGGATGCGTTGAGGGTTCGGGTCATCTCACGGCGCTCCTTGGGGTCCATGTGCTCCGTTCGGGAGTGGTGCTTGTTGCCGTGGTTGCCGTTCGAGCTGCAGCCGATGCCCATGGCGGAGAGCGCAGCTCGTCGCGCGCTGGACTCTGAGGCTGCTTGCTTGCGTTTGTCGAGAACCTCTTGCATCTTGACCTGCTTCTTGTGCTCCTCGATCAGGAGCAGATGGTAGGCCATCAGCAGGTCCCGTGAGGCATCTGCAGGCAGGACCGTGCTGTCCGCCACGGCGGCGCGTGCTTGGGCCCATCCTTCTTTGCTAAGGCGGACGACATGGCCGGTGTTATCCCCTTCGGGTGGGGGGACTGGCTTCTTCTGTTCCCACCGTTTCGATGTTGCGGGTTAGGTGTCGGGTTGGGCGGCGGGTTGGCTGTTTGCTGCTCCACGTCGCCCTGGATGACTACGGCGCATTGGTAGCGCTCGTAGATTGGTCCGCTGCTGCCGCAGCTTTCAGATCCGGAACCGTAGGTCCCTTCATTCGATGGCGGATCGCACAGATCGGAGTTGCAGCTGCTGCTGTCGTAGAACTCATCTGTTGATGATGATGTGTGTAGCACAGGGTGTGGGCCCCACGAAGCGGGCCTGATCGAGGGTAAGGGCACCCGCTCTGGGAGGCGGAGGGTGCCGGTTTGCCCCACCTGGAAGCAGAAGCTCCCGAACAGGATCTCGAGTCCGTCGCCTACGGGCTCGAAGTCCTTCATGGTGGCCGGTGAGTGGGCGGTGAAGTCGAAAGCGCCGAAGAGGAGGTGACTCTCTGTCGCCGCAGAGTTGTAGATCGTTCGGGTTGGGACCGTCACGATCGCACAATCAGCGTCCCCAGTTCCCACAGACAGCGCCAATTGACGAGGTTTGATCTCGTCAATGCCCATTGTTATGGACTTGGGTTTTGGAGAAGATGGGGATGCTGGAGATCGCGGAACGATTAGCAAACAAGCAACACGGGGACACGAGGTTTACCTGAGTTCGGGCCCCGGAGAAAACCCTACTCCTTGTATGCTCTTGATTACGGCGGAACCGATGATTACAGGTCTTGAGATCGATCTGGCGTGGAGGTATGTATGCGAAAGTACGAGTCGAGAGATCTAGGTCGTGCCCTCCTAGCCTTTATATAGACTCAGGCAGGTCCCGGGCATAGACCTAGTCGGTTACAGGTTCTAGGGTTTTTCCCCTTTGAATTTCCTATCTACTCTAGTCTTGCTCTCCAAGGATCCGAAGGCGTCATGGGCCTTGGCCACCCGAAAGTCTTCATGGGCCGGCGTATATTTGCCGTGGGCCTTCCTTGGGCTGGACCAGGTATGCTGATATTGTGTACCCGCGGGGTATAACCATGTCATCCCCGTCCCGGCAAGGTGTCGGAACAGAGACTTTCTGTCCCTGAATCTCCCCTTCGGTGGCGGCGACGCTACAGAGATTTTCGTGGATTTCTTCTGGATCGCCTAGGGTTTTTGGGTCGGAGGCTTCTTATAGGCACAGGAATCAAGGTCGGTGGGGGTCCAGGGGGCCCACACCCCCTCTAGGAGCCTCCAGGGCTTTCCCACGCCTAGGGGGTGCGGCCACCCTGTGGCCCCCCTCCGGCTCTGCTTCGTGGTTCCGTGTTGCTCCAGGAAAAATAATAACTTTGGCTTTTGTCCCGTCCAATTCCGAGAATATTGATTTTCTGTCTTTCTGGAACCAAAAACAGAAAAAAACAGGCAACTGGCACCGTGACAACTTGTTAATAGGTTAGTTTCATAAAAGATATAAAAACACCTCAAAGTATAGACAAAGCAAAGCAGATATAAAACAAGTATGGAGCATCAAAAATTATAGATACATTTTCGACGTATCAGACACCTCGCGGGAGATCTCGCCGGAGACATTATAGCAAAACCTAAGACACACTTGTAGCACCGCCGTTGGTCGCATGTAGCAAACCTCGACATCATAGGTAGCAGTGGAGGTGGTAGTAGGTAGCAGCAGCGGTGGTAGTAGGTAGCAGCGCCGCTAACCTCATGTAGCAAACCTCGATGCCGTAGCACGGTCCAGTAGTATGCACACGGGCGGCTCCAATCATCTAGGGGCGTCTAGCAAGGCCAATGCACCAGCAAGGAGATGGAGAGCGCTCAGCCGGCGACGGTCGTTGCAGTCGTCCACGTCGGAGACGGAGAAGGAAACAATACGTAGCTATGGCTGCGCTCGAGCTTCGGTCGGAGCACGCAGGACACGGCGGCGGGGCGCCTGCAGGGAGACGACGACGGGAACTGGACGGCGGTGGGGCGCCTGCAGGAGATGGCGGCGGTGGCGGCTGGGCGCGCGGCGGCTGTGGCGGCTGCCTGCTCCGGTGTCGGCGGCAGCTGTCTGCTCTGGCGAGTGTGGTCCATGGCGGCGGTGGATGCTTGCTTCCGACGGACGCGATAGGTGGGAGACGGTACGTGCGGTGCGGAAGCAGGTAGTTTTTTTAAAAATTGGAAGCAGGTAGTTGGGAGAGAATAAGCGAACGCGGTAGATCGTGCGTGCATGTTGACGAGAGCCAAGCGACCCGGGATCGTTTTCCAATCCCCCGGCGGATACGTATGTTTTCCTTTTGTTTTTGAGGTAGGCAATTCCTATTTATCGCCCGACGCGCGTACTAATAGCGCATGCTTGAGCACCTTGACGTTCTGGGCCAGGCCCAATAAGCTCCGTGTTAATAGGTTTTCCTTTTTCTATTCGGTTTTTTCACGTGATCTTTCCTGGTTCGGTCTGGTTTTTGACCGGTTTTTCTTTCTTTTTTCTTAAATATGTTCTTACATGAATAATGAAGCCAAGTGTAAGGAGTATCAACACAATTTGGAGGTTGAACCAAGTTTTGATGATTGCTAAAGAGCAATAAGAAGGAAGATTAATGTAGAAGATGTACGGGGAAACAAGAAGTGATAAACTTAAGGTTCAATCAAAGTAAGTAATGTTGCTAAGAAGTTAATAAAATAATTGTACCAAGTTCATGGAGGCATCATGAATAAGTGCAAATAAGTTTTGGAACCAAAATGGTATTCAAGTTCTGACAATTCAGAGAGAATGCCATAAGGATGTTAGAAACCATAGGGTAATACATACACCCTAGGATGGTTCACAGCTGGTAAAAATCCGCAGCTGGTACTTGATCCATAGTCGGTATTCTGATCCACAGTTGGTATTTTGTCCGCAGCTGGTAATTGGTTAACATAGTTACCCAGATCTTCTTAAAAGTTGCATAAAGAGCATTAAATTTGGCCTAAGTTAAGTAAGGCCTAAGGAAGTATAAAAATTTAAAGGCGATTGTCTTTCGAGATGCTTCGCAAGGTCAGACTTAGCCAAGCGGAAATGTCCAAAAGTAAGTAGACATATAATGCTGAAAGACTTGTTTCGGAGATCCACAATTGTGTGGATACACCGTATAATATTTCATCAGACCTAAACCGGAAAAAAATATAAGCTGAACCGAGATCAATATTCTAGTTTAAGAACCAATGGTCTCTATGTATGTAGTTTAAAGACTATTAGTAAAACCTAAGGGGGAGAGTAGACATTATGAATGAAAGTTGAAAAGGTATTGTAGGTAATAACTAAAGATTATTTAAAGCTTAAGCTTGAAGGTGATAAAAGGATAATCTTAGCCGACCAATTCTAGAAGAAACAACTCTTAAGTGGTCTTTAAGAAGTAATAGAGAACCTCCACTTGGACATAGGAAGAGAATAAGAAATTCCAATGGGTATGGACTAAATGAGTTCAAATCCACTTTTCGGAAGGACCACTAGTATAAACCATACAATGACAAATTAAAGATTAGTCTTTTGGCCACAACTATTGACTAATAAAGTTTAAAACCTGTTTTAGTGAGACTTCCTAGACTTTGCATAATATAGTAAGGAAGTTCGATGATCAAGTTAAGGAGTTGGATTAGGATATCTAATAAGAATAATAAACTAAAGAAGAGACTCCAAATTAAGAAGTTCATAATAAAGACATATCCCTAAGGAAGTAAAGTAAAAGGAACTTTGGAGTATTGGAGACACCAAGTAAAAGATTGTTGAGCATGATGAGGATTCAAGGAAAGATCTGGATATGGAATAATATAATTATTTCCATTTAAGGTTACCAGGGAGTTGAGAAATATCGTAACCAAAACAAGACAATTCCTCATTCCGAAACGAAAGAGTGTGCGAACTTCGAGGACGAAGTTTATTTTAAGAGGGAGAGTCTGTAACGTCCCAGCATTAGCGCTTAGAAATAAGCTGAACAGAGGTGTGTGCATTGCATTCATGCATCAGAAAATCCGGGGAATTTTTGCGCAAAACTAAAGAAGCTATAGAGGGATCGGGATCTCTCTTGTTCTAATGGAAACATCAGGACAGGTGCGATGGATTTCGACATGACCTCTATTGTACTTTTGTATTTTAGGGGAAGACAACTCAAATTTGAATATTTAATTGATAGATTTGAATACTAACATAATTTGATATAAAATAAGAATTGGAAATTTAATTATAATAAAAGATAAGAGGTGAATTATTATTTATGAATAAGATGTAATATACACAATTATTCGAATTAAAAATTTAAAACACAAAGAGATAAGTATTTCTCTTGCCTTGGAGAAATGGGGTTTAGTTCATCATAGATGGGTGTTAGGAATTTGGACATGACCTTTGTTGACTTTCTAATTTTGGGGAAACGAATTTGCATTCAAGACTTCAAATATGAGATCATACAATTCAAATATAACTTGGATTTAAATTTAAATCTTAAACCATTACATGATATTATATAAACATAATACAAACTGGTATAAGTAATATAATCTTTATTACATAAATAAGAATTTAAGAAATTACAAGTTACAAATAATAAAGGTCAATTACAATAAGAGAATATACTAATATAATGTTTAAGAGGTAAATCTTCATTACTTTAATACAAATAATACAAGGTTCTTACAAGTATATAAAATTACAAATGAATAAAGGAAAAGATTCCTAAATCTACTCTTGATCCTTTATCTGTATATTTTCCTGACTCTTGATCCCTGAAAAACAACACAAAGGATAAAAGAAAAAGAAAAGAAAGGAAAATAAGGAAAAAAGGGGGGTTAGTTTGGTTTATTGCTCTCAAATATCAATAGTGTAGTGCACTGTTTTGTCTCCTCATTGAGCTGAATTGTTTTTAGAAGGGGCAAGTTTCACCAAATAAGATAGAATATGTTCTTATCATATTAAACCTCACAACACCATCATTGGCCAGGGAAAATTTACCAAAGTCAAATAAAAGGGCAATTGGTAAAACATCAGATTCTCACTTGATCTGATCCACTAGGGGTGAGACAAGCACCCAAGCAGCTCACACATCTGCATGGTGTTGTGCTGTCAAGCACAGGGGCATTACAAGGAGTACAAAGCTAAGCACACAGCCGCATCTAGCAAAACTTACCATCCAACATCCAAACAGTCCACATCCACAACCCCAGAACACTTGGTTCAACACTAAAGCTTCCACCAGCACCCTAGTTGCTTGGGAAAGCCATCCAGGAGCAGATCAATATCAAGCCAGGAGCTGGGAGGAGCTGACCAAGCAACATGATCACCAAAGGATAAATTGGTAAACATGGTGGCAAAAGAGGAGGAGGCAAGAAGTACTAGTAGCAGATGATTCAACTCATCCTCACAATAATAACAGTGAGTAAGCATCATGTCCAACTTTAACATTTGTTCTTACCAAAGTAATCCATACAAACAAAAATGGTGTTTTTTAAAGGGGAATACTCTCAGTGTTGCATATAAATGATATGCACAATTCATCATAGAGTAGATTTTGTCAAGACAAACAATAACTGTCCTTGTTATCTACTTGTGCCTCAGTCTTTGCATCTTAGGCAAAGCCAAGTAATGAAGGGAGATTTTTGTCTTAACCTATGTTTCAGACCAGCATCAAAAGCAATCAGGTTAAACAATTTTGTTTAGTCTTACAAGCAAGAGAAGCCAATATAACAGGGTATCCAGCAGCATATTCATGACCTACTATTGTGCACCCTCCAAGGTTGAAGGCACCACAATAGCAGCCAAAAAAACTAAAGTCACTTGAGTAATCCCTACACATTAGCTAGCTCACAAAGTTATCCAAACCCAAAAATTCTATCATTTTCCTAGTTCAGTAAACTAGGAATCATTTTTGAATATGTAATTAATATCATTACTGAACCATAGGTTCAGTTCAGCATGCACCTTTCATATATAAACTCAACATTGAGCCAAGTACATCATTCATAATCTACCACTAGAAAATTAGATCAAATCATCTCCCTAACATTTTAGGGATCATTTTCACAAGTTGATTATGGACTTACATCCATAAGGAGAGTAAGATCTGTTGGATAGAAAAATATCCTCAGAGACACACTCAGATGGATTGTTTATCAACATGGATAACTTAAGAAGGGCCTAACAACATGTTTTCCATCTGTGGACAAGGTCTCAGATCATACATCATTGACCTAAGCTACTGTTCACTAGTTTAGAACTAGGTGGCAGCTGATTATTTAATGAACTACTACAGGGCACATTCCATAAAATGGTAGCACCTCTGTAGCAGTTTCATTCCTTTTTAACCATTTATCAAATCAGAAGTACAAGTATAAGAAACTACACCAAGTTAATCTAATCATCTTCCTAAGTCACATCAGCTAGGAATCATTCAACTAATCACATCCGCAAGCCATTCTTCAATAAACCAGGCCACTAGACTGAACCATAGCCAATAAGCAAATGTTCATAAGCTAGTAATCTTACTGAAGCATATTGATCATATACAAGATCAAAGACCATGTATTAAGAACAATACCAATACTCACTAATCTTAACTTAATCGAACCATAGGTCACAAGTAATCTCGTCAAGCAAATAAAACCAGGTTACAGAGATGCAACCTTGACAGGGGTAATCACAGCAAGCATGCTTGACATGGCAAGGTAGATGAGGCATAGAGAGAAACGCAGTAGGGGAAGCACACTTACCCGAGGTCCTCGCAAAACGTTAGAAGAGGAAGCAGAGGAGTGGTCGGCGGCGATGAAGGGGCGGCAACACGGGGAGCACCCCCAGAGGGGAGCTGCAACCCGCACCTGCAGCTCATCAGGAGCAGCCTGTGGAGAAGGGGTGAAGATCATGAGCAACCCAGCACGGTGTCGACGAAGCACCGAGGCGACTGAACCCTAACCCTAGCCTCGGGCGAGGGTCAACGCGGCTGGGAGAAGACCCCAGAGGGGAATCGACTTGGACAGGATCGAGCGGCGGCGTCGACTCAGTAGTCTTGCACCGCGGCATGGCCACGACGTGAGTCTACTGAATCGAAGGTGCTGGGCGGCCATGGCAGACCAATAGAGACGAGAGAGAGATAAGGTCGAGCGTAGGGAAGAGGGGGTACTGGGCCGCTGGGTCGGTCCAGTGGCAACTGGTTGGGTTTGACCCTAAGCCAGTTGGGCCAGTTGGGTCCAAATGGGCCCATTGGTAAGCCTGGCCCAATTCCAAAGTAAAAATAAGAAAATATTTATCAAATCACTAAATGACCAAACTACCCCTAAACATAATTTATACCCTAGAAAAATATAGAAAATTTCCAAAAATACATATGATATATCAAAGTGACCACAAAAATAATATCTACCTAATAAAAATATAATTCTAAGTGTTTAAATTAAATTTAAAGTAAATAATTATTAACACCATTAAATTTTAAATGAAATTTTATAAAATAAAACAAAAACCCTAAAAATAAATAAAAATCATTTTTGTGTATCAAAATAACTCTATTATTTTATAAAAAAATACTAACTTAGAGTTTTACAAATAAAACATAAAGCAAATATTTAAAGACACTTAATTCTTTGATGAATTTTATAAAAATAAAGATTATACTTAAAAATAAATAAAATTCATTTTTAAGGTCTTGAATAAATATATTACACTCGAAAAATATTAAATATATTATTAGTAAAGTTTTTAATATTTTAAATAATAAATCCTTACATAATACCTATTTTGTGAACTCTTAAAAAATAATTGTTAAGTAAGAAATAATCACAATTCTTATAAAACCTTGAGCAATTAGTGTCTTTGTACCAAATTCCAAACCCATAACTTAAATTCATAATCAAATTTAAGTATAACTTTTAACTTTAAAATATTCTTTTAAAAATCTTATTAAGAATCCTTTTAAATCAACATTGGGTATCACCCAGTTATATAATATGGTGAATAAGCATTATATCTTAACCATTATTAACATAACTTTAAATTGTAACAAATTACTAAGATCATCTAATTATGCTCCCATTAAATAAATACCAATTACTTTCTAAATAAGCAAAACAAATTTAATCTAAATCATTCACTTAAATGTAAAGTGAACAATTCCACACCTTAGTTATACCTATCATAAATCTAAAACTTGGGAATAATTAAAATATATTACATCTTAAGTTTACTTAACCTTTTAAAGTTAACTTTAGTCTCAAAAGCTTATAAACATCATGTATAATAAACTACTTATGTTTTTATAGTTAACTTTGGTCTATTTAAATTAAGACATAAATCATCTCAAGTCCAAACTAATAAATCAAACATGAAAAGACAGTGGTCATGTCCTATTAACAATGAAGATTGTTTAAACCTTAGAAAGGAAATCTTTTGTTCAAATGTTATTCTTTTTGCCACTTCAAACAAAAATCTTATAGTAAGTTCTTCAATTATTCACAACTCAAACCCAAGGATGTTTATCATAGTCACCACATGACAATTTACCATAATCACATCATTTTATACTTTATTTACACATTTGGGATTGTTAACACTTAGGTTCCTTATAAAGATCATTACTTATAAAGTAAAATTTGAAGAAAAGCCAACTCTTAAAAGAATCACTTGAATTCACTTCACTTAAAGTATTGGGGATTCAATTTGGGAGGTTTACAAAAATGCATAGCATTACTTATGCATAACTTCATATTGCTTCTTTAAACATTAGTCCTTACCGGACCAATGATGCAGATTTCAGATATTGGATCTTATGTCGTCTCGAAGACCGTGAGTGCATAATCTTGCAATCACAAAAGGCAAGTTCACACTTGCTCATGTCCTTTTGATTATTTTCTATAAAGTATTCTGCAAATCAAATGTTGACATCACCTGCATTTAAAAAAGGTCAGAAAAAACTATTTTGATAATAAAGTGAACTATTGGTTACTGATCTAGGGTGATCAGCTAATCTATTAAATCTGGTTACTATATCACCTAGGATTTAATAACCAATGTCGCCAGTGATTTTTGCGCCGTATATTACGCGTTGACCATGAGATTTGGAATGGGACGGAGAAGTCACCTGTATCTTTTCCCTCTCACATGGAGCCGGATGTGCGGGTCGTGGCTGTTATCACTCGTAGCATGCATATTAATTGGTAATTCGTAGAGGATATGCAGCATATGGGTGGGAGCCCTCAACGTCCCACGATAGTTCCGGCATCTGAACGGTCTGTATTGCCTATTGCCGTAATTCAATAGGTGGGCATGGCATACACCAAGGAGACATGCGGGGTCACGGAGAAGGCAGTGATTGGCTTGGATCTTAGGTTGGGCCTCAAACCAAGGAAGTTGGAACGGGAACATAATCCCGGCCGTGCAACAAAGCCTAAGGTCACTCATGGGTAAAGTGACGCACCTCTGCAGAGTGTAAGAACTGTAACTTGTTACTCCCTGTTCCGGGAAGGAGCTGCGAATGCGGCGGGAAAGGAACTCCATGAAAGTTTTGGTAAACCCGTGAAGGGCTGACGGACATAGCTTTTCAGAATAAAAGCAACCTTTGAAGAAATGTTTATGAAAACTTGCATTGCCTACAACCTACGGTCTGTGGCTATAGTTATAGTGCATTAAACACTCCTTTTCTAGTGAATTTTCTGAGTACGCTCGTACTCAAAGTATCTTCTTAACCCTTGCTAGATTCTAAAGCCGGAATAGACAACAACCACATCAAGTTATGCTCCAGGAATCATCAAAAGCTAAAGATCTTCAATGAAGTCAAGGAAGTCAATATATACATCAACTCAAGTGAAGACGAAGTTACTGAATAGATAGGAACATAATCTCTAGCCAAAGAACCTAATTCTGTAGTGCATTGCAATAGCAGCAATGCCAACCCCTTAGTTAAAATACTAGTTTTAATAGTATAATAGTTCTTGCGTTATTTATCTTTGATTCTTCTCCGTAAGAAGTTCTTTATCTCTCTTGAACCTAGAGTGTTCTCTCGATCTTGTGTAAAGAGTGAGTTGTAACCTTTAGCCATGTATTGGACCCGCTGTGTTTCTGTTGTGCCATTCTGAGGGACGTAAAATACTAGTGAACGGTGTTTCATTGGTGTTATGTCAATGACTATAGTATACTACATCATGCAGTGGTATGCTGGGTCACCGCAAACTAACTTGTACAACAAATTGCTAGTCAACAAAGAACTCAATGTCGGTGGTCGCGAGTTTATCAATAGGAACATTAACATATGGGAAAGTGGGCACGAGATTTTGATGACGGTGGCCGGAGGTACGGCCAAATGACAAGCAACATGGCAGAGGCATTTAACAAGTTGGGCTAAGAAGAGGAAGAGGGCGTGGTGGTTTTAATCCCGCTAGTATGATAGGTCAATTAGCAGGACCAAATCCGTATGCTCGTAGGTATGTTCACATTTATGCATATTTTACTATCATTCATGCTTATTGGGTTCAATGCATCCTTTACTAACTTGTACCTTTTATTCTTATAATAGGTATGGCGACTCAACCCAACAAGGCCAATGATGGGGAAGGTGTGAGCTACTCGAAGGTCTGGGCGAATGCTATGGAGGTGGTGGAGAAGAGGAAGGAAGCCGAGGAAGAGAGGAAGAGGAAGGAAGCTGAGGAAGAGAGGACGAGGAAGGAAGCTGAGGAAGAGAAGAAGAGGAAGGCATTCGAAGAGGTAGTTCAACTTGCTCGTGACTTGGTGAAAAAGAAGGACGAAGAGGACGAGGTGAAGAAGAAGAAGGAAGAGGAAGGGAGGAAGAGGAAGAATAAGAAGGAAGAGGAAGAGAGGAAGAGGCAAAAGGAGAAGGAAGAGGAAAAGAGGAAGAGGAGGGCCAATGCTAGGCCACCTTGCGCCGACCAAGAGGAAAGGCCACGGAAGGCGTTTCGTACTGACGAGGCCCATGGAAAGGAGGTTCCTATTTGTTGGTGTGTAACCGATTGCACTATTAAGAAATCCCAAGACTACAATTCCGATAGTTGGGGAAAGAAGTTCCTCATGTGTGCCAACTATAATCGCTCTCCCGTGTGTAGCCGCAACCCATACGACACTCCACCGGTATGCACAAAGCTTTTTAGTTCTTCATGTGTCCTAACTATTTCATATAATAGCCTCTAACATGCACTATTTTCTTGTAGTCTCCCCCTCCGGTATGTAGGTACTACACTTGGATAGATCTCGAGCAACCTGAATCCAACAAGGCTATCCAAGAGATCGATCGGGCCATAAAAAGAATGCGCTACTTCGAAGCGGTGCGTGACGAGGAGATGGCGAAGAAGCGCAAGGAACGTGATGACGAGCTCCGCAAGAAAGAGGAGGAAGAGAAGCGCCGCGCTAAGGAGGCTCGGGATGCCGAGAGGGAAAGGCTGCGTCGAGCGGCGTGGCGTTCCATGGAGGAAGAGGAAGAGAGGAAGAGGAAGGGCAAAGGGCCTATGTTCTAGACTTTAAGTTTGTAACCGGGAGTCATGGACTTGTATGTATCAAGATTTGCTCGTGAACCTCGTGTTATTTCGTGAACCCCTTAAGGGCAAAACATGTCCCATGTATTAGGTGCTTGCGTTCGAAACATGGCCAGAACCTCGTGTTATTTCCCATGTGTCAAGAAACATTTCCCTCCTCAAAGCTTTTTTTTTCGCATCTATGATCATTTGCCCTCGAAACTACCCCTTGAAAGCTGGCTGTAGCAGCATCTTGACAGTGCGGCGCCAGGCTTGGTGGCGTTGCACAGTGCGGCGTCGTCCAGCTTGGCGCCACACATGGGCTATAAAAGAGACAAAAGCTTATGTCTATTTTCGAGCACATGTGCGGCGCCACGTTGGACGGCGCCAAGATCTGCAACGTCACTATGCGTTACTGCAGTCGCACAAAATGGCGTTCGCGACACATGTGCTCGAAAATAGACATAAGCTTCTGTCTATTTTCGAGCACATGTGCGCCGCATATTGACTTTGCCCTTTTCTGGGCCACTTTGCCCTGGCGTTGAAAAAAGGCTAGTATAGTAAAAAAAATTGGCTAAAGTTTATTCGGATGAAGTTGTTATTTTTATAGGTTATTTTCGTTCATTCTGTCCATGCATGCACGACGTACTGCTGGTCAGTGCATGCCTGAGCGATGCCATGCGAGGGAGGGCGTCGGGCCTCGTATCTGCTACCCAGCTGATCTCGGGTCTGGGTTTGTCCCATGCCCATCAATTAGACCCCTGGCCGTCGCCGACGCCGGCTAGCCTGCCGCCCTGCAGAGCCCCCACCATCTTGCGTTGCATTGCCTCTGTGTCTCTGTGACGCTCCTGAAATTTTTGGACCATGCGTGGGCGCGCCATGATGGTAACGACAACATGCGGTTCACCAGGCTGGGACGCGCCATCCATAGTAGCTCCGAGAAACGTGCCCGAGTCTCTCTCTAGTTCCTTTTTTTTTTTTTTGAGGGAAAGTCTCTCGATAGTTTATAGTTTAGGAGACACCGAAAGAGAAAGATAGAGTGTTGTGCGATGCCATGCAAATGAAGATACGTTCCCATGCGACGTGTCGTGACTTGATCGATCTCCTGTGTATGTACTAGCATCACAAAACAGTCTGTGTTCGCGCTTCAGTGTGAGTTGGTGCCTTGGCGGGTCTTTGTGGTGATGTACTCTTTATGTTTCAGAAAAATGTGTGGTGACGTAGTACCTGTTGTTGCACCTCCGGAGTCTCTAAAATAACAAGCTACGTGCGTGTAGTTTTTTCCTCGTTAATTTGGTGCTATTGTTTCTTGTACCGTTATAATAGTCTCCCCTCTGGATAGACATGCATAAACAATGCATACAACTAGAGAAGATTATGTACCGGGGCTGGGGGTTGGTGTTGTGGTACCGCTGATGAGTAAGCCATAGGAGGATGCTAACGGCGAGAGTTCAGAAAAGACGTGAAACAGAGGTTATCTAAGTTAGATCTCACGACGATAGCAAGATCTTACTCATGTTGTCAATCACTATATCCACAATACGCGTGCCGGAGCAGATTTATGATGGCAAGCAAGATTTAATAAAACTTTAGAGCCAGCTCGCAAGCGATTGGATAGTAAAACTGTAAAAGTGATTAGATTGCAAAAGTCTGTGGGGCTCCCGTATTACCGAGAATTACTTATACATTCAACTACGATCCCATGATCAGTGTGTCGTGGAGCATAATCAATCAGTATCAAAGTAAACATTCATTACATAAACAGATACGAGTCATATCTCAATGCCGTTATGGTTATATCTTACATAAGCCTCGACGGGCTAACATCAATCATCATCAACGGAACTTTACCGAAGCGTCGAGCCTAGGTCGTGCCTTAACCCTAATGCTGTTAGAGTATATATTTGTATATTGTAGTTTTCCGTGTGTTAGAGGGTTTCCTGTATATTTGCGCCTATACATGTATTATATATTGTGGCCTTTGGACCTCTGGTAATACACGATGTCTATTACCCTAACATGGTATCACAGCCTAAGGTCTCAAGTTCATGTCCTGGCTTTCGCAATTTATCCTAAAATTACTGTTGACCCCTCTGTGTCCACGTATAGGTCTCTTGAGTCATACGTGAGTTTCGCGCGCCGTCGCTCTCTTCCGGTTGCACGTGCTGACTTCTCTCCGTCACACGTGAGAGGGGATGTTGAAGTGTATAAGTGGATTGCACTAGCTCTTTCCATCAGTTCGGACTTTTGGTTGCGTTGGCTAGTGCATGAAGCTTGACATGGTATCAGAGCTGTAAGGTAGCTCCTCTCCTCGCAGCCGTCGCCGCCGCCCTTGGCTTCTGCCGCCGCATGCCGCCATGCCTCTCCCTCGCCTCCTGCGAGCTTGCCCCGTCCTCCCCGGTCGCTGTCGCCCGTCCGATCCGCCCCGGCCTCCGCCCGCCCGCCCTGCCCGCCCGCCGGCCTGTCGCCGTCCGCCGCCCGACCGCCGCCCGACTGCCGCTTCCCGGCCATCGCCGCCTCCCGGCCGCCGCCCGGCCTGTCGACCCCGTCTGCCGCGGCTGTTGCTGCGTGTTGCGGATCTGATCAGATGTGATCTGATTTTCGTAAAAAAAAGAGCAAAAAAAAATGTCTTCCTCGTCGGGCTATCTTGCGATTCCTAGCTGCCCGGTGATTTTTGATGACGCGAATTATCCTGATTTCGCTGTCTTTATGCGCGGTCTTCGTCTTTGGGGTGTGCTTTCTGGCGAGGTCTCCTGTCCGCCGCGCCCCGCTGCTCCTACGTCTCCTATTGCCCTTGCCCCCGATGCTCATCAGGATCTGACTGACTACACTCAGTGGATAGATGAGGATGCTCGTCTTCTTTGTTCTCACTTCCGGTGTTCTCGCCTCGATGTCAGCTGCTGAGTTCATGGGTCTTCCCATTGCTGCTGCTCAGTGGGCTTTTCTTCGTCAGCGCTATCAGCCGTCTGGGGATGCTCTTTACCTGTCTGTGGTTCGCCGGGAGCATGCTCTTCAGCAGGGAGACTCTACTGTTGATGGGTTCTATACTCAGAGTGCTGCTATTTGGCGTCAGCTTGATTCTCTTCAAATGCAATTTGTGTGCCACCGTCCACGATGTCACCGTCTGTGCGGATCTGTAGTGTCAGCGCGTTTTTGAGTTCTTATCACGGCTCCGTAAGGAGTTTGAGCCGCGTCGTGCCCAGCTGCTTTGCCCGTGGTCGTGTTCCGCTCTCTGAGGTACTGTCTGAGCTTCGTGCTGAAGAGACTCGTCTTCGTGGTGCTGGTCTTCTTGAGGTTTCCTCCGTACTTGCTGCTCATGGTCCTCCTGTGCCGACGGCTTTGTTACGGTCTCCAGTACCGCCGATACTCTCTACTCCTCCGGTCCAGGGCCAGAGTCAGCCTCAGCAGCCTTGTTGTATGACAGCACCTCCCCGTCCTCCCTGTTCCTACTGTGGCAAGCCTGGCCATAATGTCTCTAGCTGCTGGAGGAGGGATCCTAGCTTACGTCAGCAGTACCATGCTCGTAGGCAGGCTGGTTCTTCAGGATCTTCTCTTTGTTGCCTTCGATCGGGACATTCTTCGTGGTCTACTCACTTTCTGAGTTCTTCCTCGTCGGTCTTGCTGGTTACGTGCCTAGCTCTTACGGCACCAGCGACCACCACCTTCTACACAGCCAGGTACGTCATCCCCGTGGTATCTGGATTCTTGAGCTTCTTTTCATATGACTTCTGCGTCCTCTATTCTTTCTGCTATTCGCTCTCTTATTTCTCATGTCCGTGTTATCACCGCTGATGGTACCTCTCTTCCTGTTTCCAGTCGAGGCACCCTTTCTACTGTTGGAGATATGCCCAAGAGGCAATAATAAAGTGGTTATTATCATATCTTCATACTTATGATAAATGTTTACATACCATGCTATAATTGTATTAACCGGAAACATTAATACTTGTGTGATTTGTAAACATAAAAGAGTCCCTAGTAAAGCCTCTTGTTAAACTAGCTTGTTGGTTAATATATGATCATGGTTTCCTGATCATGAACATAGAGATGTTATTAACAACATGGTCATATCATTAGGGGAATGATGTGATGGACATACTCCTATAGTTAAGCGTAGCATAAAGATCAAGTCATTTAATATAGTTCATTTGCTATAAGCTTTCTGATACATAGTAACCTAATTCCTTCGACCATGAGATCATGCTTATCACCATCACCGGAAGGATGCTTTGATGACATCAAACACCACACCGTAACTGGGTGGCTATAAAGGTGGCATTGAGCGTTCGGAAAGTATGGGTTGAGACACATGGATCAAGAGTGGGATTTGTCCATCCATATGACGGATAGATATACTCTGGGCCCTCTCACTGGAATGTCATCCAATTAGCTTGCAAGCATGTGACTGGATCACAAGGGATCACATACCACGGGAACGAGAAAAGAGTACTTATCGGTAACGAGGTTGAACTAGGTATGCAGAGATACCGACGATCAAAACCTCGGATAAGTAAACTATCGTGAGACAAAGGGAAATTGGTATCGTATGTAAGTGGTTCATTCGATCGCAAAGTAATCGTAGAAATATGTGGGAGCCATATGAATTTCCAGATTCCTCTATTGGTTATTGGTCGGAGAAGTGTCTCGGTCATGTCCGCATAATTCACGAACCGTAGGGAGACACACTTAAGGATTCGATGTTGTTGAGTAGTTATGGTATGATGAGTAAGAGACCAAATGTTGTTCAGAGTCTCGGATGGGATCCGGGATATCACGAGGAGATCCGGAGTGGTCAGGAGAATAAGATTCATATGAGGAAAGTCCTGTTTCGGAGTTGGGGAATGATTCCGGTGTTTTCATCGGGAATGTTCTAGAAGGGTCCGGAAGGTCCGACACTCCGGAGGGGAAGGGTACATGAATGTGTCATGACAATGTAGAATGGTTGCATCATGTACTAGGTATCATGGCTGGGCAAAATAAAGGAAGAAATCAAATCCAAGTTTGAAAAGTCAAACGCCAATTTGAAAAGTCAAACAGCAAGTTTGCTTGGTGGAGGGAGAGTAGGAAACCTACTTGGGGAGGAAGTCCTCCTCCCTCCACCCGCCGGCCAACGAGGCTGAGTTGGGGGAGGACTCCCTCCTCCCAACCGGCGCCCTCCCACCTATAAAAGAAGGGGCCGGGGTGCCCCCTCTACCTACACCTCTCACACCCCAAACCCCAACCCTAGCCGCCGGCCACCAAGTCGCCGCCGTGGCCCTAGGGTTTCCTCA
Organism: Avena insularis; assembly: GCA_023614405.1. Classification (NCBI taxonomy): domain Eukaryota; kingdom Viridiplantae; phylum Streptophyta; class Magnoliopsida; order Poales; family Poaceae; genus Avena; species Avena insularis. The sequence continues at coordinate 333,996,840 of CM042689.1, read as the reverse complement.
TAGCCACCGAGTTGGGGCCCTCCCCTTGCCCTAGCCGCCGGCCTAGCCCTCTCTCCTTGGTGCCTCTAAACCGTAGATTGCCAAGGCCTCTCTCATACTCCACTATACTCGCTCCGGCTTAAGGCGAAGCCCTGCGAGATCTCCCCTCTACTTCCGGTACCACGCGCCGTGTCTTTGGAATGCGAGGAGAGTGCTACAACCTCCGCTGCCTGCTGGAACAAGGGAGAGGAAAGTCTTCATCGAGTACCGAAAGTGTGACCGTATGCGGAAGCGCTGTCGGAACGCAGCGCCGGAAGGATCGCCTACGCGATCTTGAGATCGGAAGTGTACGGCTACATCACCCACGAGAATCTGCTCTCGTTAACCACTTTGGATCTTCGAGGGTTAGTATTCTATCGACTCGTTGCTACAATCTAGTAGATAGATCTTGGCTTGATCATAGATTAGATCTTGATTGTGTGTTCATGCGGTAGATTTTTTTTGTTTTCCATGCTACGAACCCCTACAGTGGTATCAGAGCCAGGTTTATATGTAGATCTGTTGCACAAGTAGAACACAATGGTCATTGTGGACGTTGATGCTTTTGTTGTCGATTGCTTCTTGTGTACTCTGCATCTTGCGGGATGGTGGGATGAAGCGGCCCGGGCTAACCTTACATGACATCGTTCATGAGACTTGCTCCACGCTTGTCATGCAACTTGTATTACATAAGTGGCTTTGCGGGTACCAGTTTCTCCAAACATAGTTAAGATTCAATTTACAATGGTTGATTGACAATACTAGTATCAATGTTATGGTTCTTGTTCGTATGTTAGAACGACACTTATTGAAAGCCCCAAACCACGTAAAACATGCAAAGAAAATTAGAGGCGTCTAACTTTGTTTTGCAGGGGTGTGCTGTGATGTGATATGGCCATGATTGTGATTATATTTGATGTATGCAATGATCCTTATTGTAAGTTGGCAACCGGCAGGAGCCATATGGTTGTCTTTAATTTCTGTTAAGACCCGCGTGTCTATTCAAAGTAGTTGTAATAGTTGAAGCTGGTGGACGACAACCATGGAGCGGCGTCATTGACCTTGATGCAATGCCGGTGATGATGGAGATCATGTTCGTGCTTGAAGATGGAGATCGGAAGCACAAAGAAGAAAGGCCATATCATATCACATATTATGAATTGCATGTGATGTTAATCCTTTATGCATCTTGTATTGCTTAGTTAACGACGGTAGCATTATAAGATGATCCCTCATGCACATAAATTTCAAGTTTTAAAGTGTTCATCCTTAGTAAGCACCGTTGCTAAAGCTTGTTGTTTCGAAGCACCACGTGATGATCGGGTGTGTTAGATTCTGCAAGTATATACAACATGAGCAAGCCAGATTTGCTCATGCGGAATCTAAGGTTTGATCTTGACGAGCCTAGCATGTACAGACATGGTCTCGGAACACGGATCACCGAAAGGTAAAGCATGAGTCATATAGTAGATATGATGAACATGTTGATTGTTCGCCATTGAAGCTACATCAACTCTCGTGATGATCGGTTTTGATGTGGTGGATTTGGTTTGTGTGATCACTAAAACAATGTGAGGGATATTGTTTTGAGTGGGAGTTCAACAGCAACTATTTATCATAAATTAAATCAAAGTGAATTTGCATAGTTGTTGTAGTCATTGGCATCCGTTTACCACCTTGCACTTAGTTTTAATTAAGATGATAGAACTATAGAATTCTGGTTTGTTACTTTACGAACTGGTATCGTATTGTTTTGAAGTGTTAATCTAAAGTTTAAAAGTCCCATTGCAAACTTTCAGTAAGTTTCGATTACTCCGTAAAGTTTAATAGTTGGTATTAAATCAAGAGTAACAATTCTAGTGTTAGTATATAAGTATCATGTTTATCTCCATGATTCTTGATATTCGAAAGATAGTTTCAATATCAAGGTAATCTAGGAGTTGAAAGAGTTGTTTCAGAAACCATCATGTATGGAAGATATTGCGATATCTGAAATGATGTTTTTGTTACAACATGATAGAGTATAATATGACAAAGTTAATGTTATCATATTTGATGAGAATTTACAAAAGGTTGGAGACATTAGTTGTCCTAATCCTCCAAAAGGTTTTGGAGAGCAACATTATACTCGCGATTCACCGTTATAAGCTAAAAGTAGCTTGATCATGGATAAATCCATGATAAGGGTAAATATCTGATGTAGGTAAAATGTTTACTATACCAAGAGATTACTAATGAAAGGAATTTGAAAGAATATCAAACATTTGATGATGGTGATCTACTTCAAAGTGCAAGTCCAAAGACATTGGTATTTAACTATACATGCTTTGGACTATGTGTCATGTATATGGCTCCACTATTGATGTTGATAGATTCTTTCAAACAGAAAAAGAAATACTGAAAGAGAATCTCATAAATATATGGCAGAAAAGAAAAGACTAGAATTGTTCAGCCTAGGTATATAGAGGATATACGCGCTATGGCTGTATTCTTTGCTTGTTAAATAATGTGGTTCTTAAGTATTGGATACTGAATTTGTTGGTATGAATCGTCATAAGAAACAACACAATTCATGAACTACAATGTTCTAAGTAACTAGCAAAAGAATATGTGATGATGTTCATCGAGAACAAATAAAGGGTTATTGTGTTGCTCGTTAAACATCAAAGCTTGCCTTCAAGATTTTTTTTATCAGGTATTATGAGAACAAAAGGGTTATTCAAATAATTGCCGTAATCCATAAAAGATGGATGATTCACAAATCTCATTGGAGAAATCACATCCATAAAACTAGTGCTAAAAATGACGAAAGACAAATTGATTGAAAGATCACTTAGGAAGTGACATCGTCGTTTAAATTATATTGGAAAGAAAACATGAAGAAACTCCATGTGGATGGAATTTTGGAGTCTTTTTGATTTTTGATCAAATGACGCTTGTGAAACTTTCCTAGAGATAATTAAAACTTCGTTCATAGGCCGAAAGGGAACGAATGACTAGCTTATTCGAACTTCTACATATTGTTGTATGAAGTCTATTATGTGTAGTCAAGAGCGATGGATTTCAACTTCATATGCTTTCTCCGAAAATTTGAGTGAATATATGAATATTTACTTAATAAGGATGAAGTATGAAACATTTGAAAGGTTCAAAGACTTTCAAGATGAAGTACAAAATCATTGTAACAAGAATATAAATAGTTTATGATAAGATCATAAAGGAAGATATTTGAGTTACAAAGTTTAGCATAATACCTAAGATTTAAGGAATCGTTCCGTAGATTTGTATTTCTCGAAACACCATAAGAGTATGGAGCATTCGAGATATGTAATTAAAACCTTGTTTGACATGGTAAAATCAAAGGTGTAATTCATAAAACTGCCATTATATTTTAAAGATTAAAAACTTTAGAGACTACCGTTTTTCCACTGAAAAGAGCTCCATCATAATCCGTTGAAATGACACCATATAAAGTTATGGTTTGGGATAAAACCCAAGTTGTCCTTACTTAAACATTGGTATGCTATGCATAAGAAAGATGTTTGCAACCAAAGTCGGATGAACCTATCTTTGTAGGTTATTTTGAATAACTGTTAAGTATTCCTCCATAACATCGGAGACAAAAGTGTTTGTCACTTAGAACGTCAAGTTTCTTTGAGAAGGAATTTTTCGTGAAAAGATAAGTGGGAGGACAATAGAACTTTGATAAGGTTAAAAGAACCTTAGCTATATGTGCAAAGTTGCTTGTTGCCGAAAAAAGTGTTCCGGAGGCAGCAACAATGCTCATGGCTCACATACCTCAAAGGTTGTGGTTACGAAGGTCAAAGTTTCTATTGAACCAAGTAGGTCGGGTAAACAATCAAATACCAAAATTTGAGGGTTGAATCATTATTTGAGAATAATGAACGGACTACATGCAAAGAAGCGATGATGGGCCCTGACTCCGTAAAATGGCTTGAAGCCATAAAATCCGTGATAGTTCCATACACGAGAAATCAAGTTTTGAACTTGAAGGACCCTCGAGAAAGGTGTAAGACCTTACAATTGTGTTTGGATCTATAAAGAAATAGACATGGATGTTTCACATCTATGAAATAGTCGACATGTTGGGAAAGAGTTCACAACAATGTTCAAAGGTTGACTATGACAAGATTTGATCTTTCATAAGCGATATTTAGTCTAGACGGATTAATATAGCAACCACTACATATAATTTTGTTATGTGGTAGTTGAATAAGCAAAACAAGTTCTTCTAATAGAATTGTTACCTAGGACATGTGCATAACACGGTCCATAGGGTTTTGTTAATTCAAAGGATACTAAAAGCATATGCAAACTTCAATTGTTGAAGTAAGCATTGCGGAGTTGTAACCTTCACTATGATGAAACTGTTAAAGGAGTTTAAATTCATCGGAGACGATGAAGATGCTTGCATTTGCAAGAAATTAAGTGGGAGCACTAAGACATGTTTCTAATACATTATGTTGAAGACATATTGTTGATTGGAAATGATGTATCTTTTATTAACACATATTAATAATTTCATCCCGATGAAAGACTTAGGCAAAACCCAAATATTTGGCATCAATAGACGCTAATATGGTTGTGCCGAAAGTACATAGATGATGTATTGAATGAGTTCAATATAGAAACTACAAGAAAGATTCTTGTCACACAGAAAGGATTGAATGAGTTCAATATTGATGATATATTCAAGTGTATTGACACTTGGTAAGTGAAACAAAGATTCAAGTATAGATTGATACTTGATGTATGAAATCACAAAGAGTATTTATATTAATCATACTGTGATATGTACAAATCCAGATATGTCCTATGCTCTAAATGTTATGAGCATATACCAGAATGATTTATAATATGATCATTGGACGATAGTAAGGATATTCTTATGATCTTTTGGAAGAACTAAGAGTATATTATTTTGTAGAAGTGGCAAATAGATGGTTAGTTCATTGTAAAAGTACTACATTGATACTAGTTTTGTCACAAAGTACAAATTAAGTTTATCTCAATCTGAACTAAGGGTGGCACAATGTAATGGAAAGTAAGTTCCATAATGGATTTGGATGAGTTCCAAAGTTAAGACAATGTGACAGATACTACAACAAAAGGCCGAGTATATGACTGCTATTATAGCAGCTAAAGAGGGCATTTGTGTCAAGTAGTTTGTTATCAAACTAGGTGTAGTTCACAGCGGGATAATACTATGAAGATATATTGTACGACAATATTATCAACATGTTTTAACCCCAAAGAACTAAAGGTCTCACCAAAGGACCAAATTTATACAAAGCCATCTCATTAGAGAATGAGTGATGCGTAGAGACGCAAATACATGCAATTACACACGGACCTGGAAGTGTCAGATCCAGAGATCAGTTGACCACTAGAAATCGTGTACTTACAACACCGGAAAGCCATAGGTGTTGAACACACAAAGGTTTGAAACTAGATTATTGACTCTAGTGCAAGTGGGAGACTGTTGGAGATATGCCCAAGAGGCAATAATAAAGTAGGTTATTATCATATCTTCATACTTATGATAAATGTTTACATACCATGCTATAATTGTATTAACAGGAAACATTAATACTTGTGTGATTTGTAAACATAAAAGAGTCCCTAGTAAAGCCTCTTGTTAAACTAGCTTGTTGGTTAATATATGATCATGGTTTCCTGATCATGAACATAGAGATGTTATTAACAACATGGTCATATCATTAGGAGAATGATGTGATGGACATACTCCTATATTTAAGCGTAGCATAAAGATCAAGTCATTTAATATAGTTCATTTGCTATAAGCTTTCTCATACATAGTAACCTAATTCCTTCGACCATGAGATCATGTTAATCACCATCACCGGAAGGATGCTTTGATGACATCAAACACCACACCGTAACTGGGTGGCTATAAAGGTGGCATTGAGTGTTCGGAAAGTATGTGTTGAGGCTCATGGATCAAGAGTGGGATTTTTCCATCCATATGACGGATAGATATACTCTGGGCCCTCTCAGTGGAATGTCATCCAATTAGCTTGCAAGCATGTGACTGGCTCACAAGGGATCACATATCACGGGAACGAGAAAAGAGTACTTATCGGTAACGAGGTTGAACTAGGTATGCAGAGATACCGACGATCAAAACCTCGGATAAGTAAACTATCGTGAGACAAAGGGAAATTGGTATCGTATGTAAGTGGTTCATTCGATCGCAAAGTAATCGTAGAAATATGTGGGAGCCATATGAATTTCCAGATTCCTCTATTGGTTATTGATCGGAGAAGTGTCTCGGTCATGTCCGCATAATTCACGAACCGTAGGGAGACACACTTAAGGATTCGATGTTGTTGAGTAGTTATGGTATGATGAGTAAGAGATCGAATGTTGTTAGGAGTCTCGGATGGGATCCGGGATATCACGAGGAGATCCGGAATGGTCCGGAGAATAAGATTCATATGAGGAAAGTCCTTATTCGGAGTTGGGGAATGATTCTGGTGTTTTCATCGGGAATGTTCTAGAAGGGTCCGGAAGGTCCGGCACTTCGGAGGGGAAGGGTACATGAATGTGTCATGACAATGTAGAATGGTTGCATCATGTACTAGGTATCATGGCTGGGCAAAATAAAGGAAGAAATCAAATCCTAGTTTGAAAAGTCAAACGGCAAGTTTGCTTGGTGGAGGGAGAGTAGGAAACCTACTTGGGGAGGAAGTCCTCCTCCCTCCACCCGCCGGCCAAGGAGGCTGAGTTGGGGAAGGACTCCCTCCTCCCAACCGGCGCCCTCCCACCTATAAAAGAAGGGGAAGGGGTGCCCCCTCTACCTACACCTCTCACACCCCAAACCCTAACCCTAGCCGCCGGCAACCAAGTCGCCGCCGCCGCCCTAGGGTTTCCTCCTAGCCGCGGAGTTGGGGCCCTCCCCTTGCCCTAGCCACCGGCCTAGCCCTCTCTCCTTGGTGCCTCTAAACGGTAGATCGCCAAGGCCTCTCTCATACTCCACTATACTCGCTCCGGCTTAAGGCGAAGCTGCGAGATCTCCCTCTACTAGGTACCACACGTCGTCTTGCCGAATCGCGAGGAGAGTGCTACAACCTCCGCTGCCTTCTGCAACAAGGGAGAGGAAAGTCTTCATCGAGTACCGAACGTGTGACCGACTGCGGAAGCGCTGCCGGAACGCAGCGCCGGAAGGATCGTCTACGCGATCTTGAGATCGGAAGTGTACGACTACATCACCCACGAGAATCTGCTCTCGTTAACCGCTTTGGATCTTCGAGGGTTAGTATTCTATCGACTCGTTGCTACAATCTAGTAGATAGATCTTGGCTTGATCATACATTAGATCTTGATTGTGTGTTCATGCGGTAGAATTTTTTTGTTTTCCATGCTACGAACGCCTACATCTACTTCATCTTCTCTGTTCCTGGTGTTTCTCATGTTCCTAGTCTTAAGATGAACCTTTTCTCTGCTGGTCAGCTTACTGATTCTGGTTGTCGTGTCATTCTTAACGCTGATTCTTGTGCGGTTCAGGACCGCCGTACCCAGGCCCTGGTTGGAGCTGGTCCTCGTAGTCTTGAGTCTCCGGGGCTATGGGAGTTAGACTGGCTTCGCGTTCCATCCACTGACACTTCATCTACTAGTTCTTCTGCGGTTGCTACTTCTGTCACTGGCTCTTTTCAGCAGTGGCATCATCGGCTGGGTCACCTTTGTGGCTCCCGTTTATCGTCCTTAGTTCGTCGTGGTCTTCTGGGGTCTGTCTCAGGAGATGTGTCTTTACATTCGTGTCAGGGTTGTAGGTTAGGCAAACAGATTCAGCTTCCCTATCCTACTTGTGTGTCTGTATCTCAGCGAACTTTTGATTTAGTTCATTCAGATGTTTGGGGTCCAGCTCCCTTTGCTTCCAAAGGGGGGCATCGATACTATATTTTATTCATTGATGATTTTTCACGGTACACCTGGTTGTTTTTTATGCGCTCTCGCAGTGAGGTGCTCTCTATTTATCAGCGTTTTGCGGCCATGGTTTGTACTCAGTATTCCATGCCTATTCGTGTGTTTCGTGCTGATTCTGCAGGAGAGTATATCTCCCAGCACCTGCGTGGTGTCCTTGCTGAGCAGGGCACCCTCGCTCAGTTCTCGTGTCCCGGTGCCCATGCTCAAAATGATGTCGCCGAGCGTAAGCATCGTCATATTCTTGAAACTACCCGTGCTATGATGATTGCTTCCTCTCTTCCGCCGCATTTCTGGGCTGAGGCTGTCGCTACGTCGACTTACCTCATTAACATTCAGCCTTCTGCTGCCCTTCAAGGTGGTATTCCTCTCGAGCGTCTCTTTGGTAGCTCTCCAGACTATTCGACTCTTCGTTTATTTGGTTGCGTTTGCTATGTCCTTCTACCTCCTCGCGAATGCACCAAACTGACCGCTCAGTCTGTTGAGTGTGTTTTTCTCGGATAAAGTGATGAGCATAAGGGCTATCGCTGTTGGGACCCCGTTGGTCGGATCGCATCTCGTGATGTCACGTTTGATGAGACGCGTCCCTTCTATCCTCGCCCCACCTCTGGTACTTACCCGGTGGATGATATCTCTTTTCTTCTTTTTCCCGATGCACCTCCTGCTGTCCCTTCTTCTCCACCTCTTACTTCTGATGCGCCCCCTTTGATTTCGGCGCCATCCTCTCCTCTGTCTAGTTCCCCTAGTTCTCCTTGTTCTCCCCTAGTTTCTTCTCCACCTCGTTCTCCGGCTTCGAACCCTTCCTCTGATGTTCCTTCTTCCTCTTCTTCTGATGAGTCGTCATCCGCCGATGAGCTTCCCTCTTCACGGCCTGTTCGTCAGCGTCGTGCTCCAGACCGTTACTCTCCTAGTCAGTATGGTCTCTCTGTCGTTTCCGAGCCGACTTCTTATCGGGATGCCGAGCGTCATCCTAAATGGCAGCTTGCCATGGCTGAGGAGATCACTGCGCTTGAGCGCACTGGCACCTGGGATCTTGTTTCTTCCCCTCCTGGTATTTGTCCTATCATGTGTAAGTGGGTCTATAAAATTAAGACCCGCTCTGATGGATCTCTTGAGCGCTATTAAGCGCGTCTTGTGGCTCGTGGCTTTCAGCAGGAGCACGACCGTGACTATGATGAGACTTTTTCCCCTGTGGCTCATATGAACACTGTGCGTACTCTTCTTGCTGTTGCTTCTGTTTGACGCTGGTCTGTGTCCCAGCTTGATGTTCAGAACGCTTTTCTTAATGGCGAGTTGAGTGAGGAGGTTTACATGCAGCCTCCTCCTGGGTATTCTGTTCTCGATGGGATGGTTTGTCGTCTTCGACGTTCCCTTTATGGCCTGAAACAAGCACCTCGTGCCTGGTTTGAGCGCTTTGCCTCTGTGGTAACAGCTGCTGGTTTCTCTCCTAGTTTTCATGATCCAGCGCTATTTGTTCACACTTCTGCTCATGGACGCACTCTTCCTCTTCTCTATGTTGATGATATGATCATTACTGGTGATGATCCTGAGTATATTGCCTTTGTCAAGGCTCGTCTTCGTGATCAGTTTCTTATGACTGATCTTGGTCCTCTTCGCTATTTTCTTGGGATTGAGGTCTCCTCCACTTCTGATGGTTTTTCTATCTCTCAGGAAAAGTATATTCAGGATCTTCTTGCTCGTGCTGCTCTTGGGGATGAGCGCACTGTTGAGACTCCTATGGAGCTTAATGTTAAGCTTTGTCCTACTGATGGTGATCCTCTTCCTGATCCCACGCGTTATCGCCATCTTGTTGGGAGTCTTGTTTATCTTGCTGTCACTCGTCCTGATATCTCTTATCCTGTTAATATTCTGAGTCAGTTTGTCTCAATTCCTACCACCGTTCACTACAATCATCTCCTCTGTGTCCTTCGTTATCTTCGTGGCACGATCACTCGTCGCCTTTTCTTTCCTAGTTCCAGCTCTCTCTAGCTCCAGTGCTACTCGGATGCTACGTGGGCGAGTAATCCTACGGATCGTTGTTCACTTTCTACTTACTGTGTGTTTCTTGGTGGTTCGCTTGTTGCTTGGAAGACGAAGAAACAGGTAGCGGTTTCCCGTTCGAGTGTTGAGGCTGAGCTGCGGGCTATGGCTTTGTTGATTGCTGAGGTGACCTGGTTACGGTGGTTGCTTGCAGATTTTGGGGTCTCTGTTATGATACCCACTCCACTTTTGTCTGACAGTACATGTGCTATCAGTATTGCACGTGATCCGGTCAAGCATGAGCTGACCAAGCATATTGGTGTTGATGCTTTTTATACACGTGCTCAGGTGCAGGATCCGGTTGTTGCGCTTCATTATGTGCCTTCAGATTTGCAGTTGGCGGATTTCTTTATAAAGGCACAAACTCGAGCGCAGCATGACTTCTTACTCTCCAAACTCATTGTTGTGGATCCACCATGAGTTTGAGGGGGGTGTTAGAGTATATATTTGTATATTGTAGTTTCCCCGTGTGTTAGGGGGTTTTCTGTATATTTGCGTATGTATATGTACTATATATTGTGGCATTTGGCCCTCTGGTAATACAAGATGTCTATTATCGTAACACATGCAACTGACCGAAAAAACGTTCTAACTCGTATAGTCATCAACGTCGTTCCTTCTTCTTCATCAAACTTTCTCGAAGTTTGACTAAGTAAATAGGCAGAAACAATACCAGTGAGTACGTTCGAACGTACTCGCAAACCATCTTAATAGAGCAATTATAAAAGAATATGCAATCTGGCTATGGCAGTAGGATGACTCTGTCTAAGTTTTTTTTTCTAAATTAGTGATTTGACCTTGGTTAGGGTGTGCTAATGATTTGACCTTCCTTGGGAGTTGAGATAAGGCTGCTCCGTTTTTTTTTTTTGCTGACGATACTTTTGTCCATCTTATGGATGATGGGCAAGAAAAGTACACATGCTACCGCAGGGACTGCATGCATGCAAACCCTACCATCTGGATTATATGCAAAGGGTGCGGCGGAGGGAGCCCATGAAAGAAACAGTGAGGATAACACATTTGGATTTTATTTTTCGGTGGAAAAATGGCTGGTTGTTCAGTCATGTTGGAAGCATTATTGGTGCTTCAATCATTCCCTTATCAAACTCAGTCATACTGCTACAAGGAACTTGTAGTGTATTATTTTACTCAAAAATAATTGGAGTTATATGAACTGTGTGAATGGAAAGCGAAGAAAAAAAAAACACAAAATGTCAAGATGCCCGGGTCAAAGTGCTTCCAACTACTAGACTCCTGAATTCCTGACCAAATTGCAGGGTTGGTGGATACTCGACCGGATGAAAGTTTGATCGTCCATTCCTCACAACATCTCCACTAGCATTACCATGAAGACCATCTCAGACTGATTTAATCATTCGGATGCGAAAACTCATCCAATCATGATCTCAGAACGACGAATTTTATTGGAATTGACCCATCTTTTATCCGGCGTTCTTGGGCCAAACCCAGGGCGCCGAGAACTGCCTACGAACTGTTAGAATATATTACAGTTAGATTATATTAGGTAGTTTCATATTGTAATCCAATTCTATTTTTAATAGTCTTCTTGCCCTCCAAGTCTTCTAGTATTATATAAACAGCCTAAGGGCTTACAATGTAATCACCTCTTGCAATATCAATACAATTTATACTTCCGCAATCTATCATGGTATCAGAGCATGTCGCTCCTCGACCTAGGGTTTATCCACCACCGCTTCTGCCGCCCCCGGGGAGATCGTTCTCCGTCGGGGGCCGCGCAATAGTAGATTAGGTTTTACTACGCCAAAATTTTCTCGCCGGCCGCTTGACCGATATTTCTTCTTCTTTCGCCGATCATAGATCGGATTGCGTCGTCCACATCCACATGTTATCATCACGTGCCTCTACTTCAACCTCGGCGTCAACTCATGTCCGGAAAATCATCGTCAACGATCGTGCCAAGGAGGCTTCGCGCGGCGCCCCAAGGGACGCCTTCATGCGCTGCGTCGGTTGCTCCGTCTTTGATACGTCCAAAACATATCTACTTTCTCGAACACTTTGTTATTGTTTCTTCTCTAAACTTGTGTGATTTGGATACAACTAACATGGACTGACGCTGTTTTCAGCAGAATTACCTTGGTGTCTTGTTTTTGTGCAGAAAATGAACTATCAGGAAAAATCCCGGAAAATATGCCAAAAATTATATTTCACCAGAAGATCCATGGAGCCAGAAGGGGAGACAGAGGGGAGGCCTAGGGGGCCCAGACACACCCCAGGCGCGGGCCCACTGACCCCGCGCCTGTGGGAGGTCTGGCCACCCTAGGCAGCTCCTCGGCCTCCCTCCGCATCAATAAGTTGCCTTCTGACCTAAAAACAGAGGGGGGTTCGATAGTTTTCCAGAAAGAGTTCTGCTCCGCCGGCGCCACCAGAAACACAGATTCGGATCCAGAAATTCCGTTTTGGCACCCTGCCGGAACGGGGAATTTGGAGAGGATCATCGCCATCGTCATCACCAACACATCTCCATCAACCACCGATGTTTCCCTCATCCATGAGTGAGTAATCCCCCGCTGTAGGGCTTGGGGATGGTAGGAATTGGATGAGTTCTATCATGTAGTCGAATAAGATCGGTTAGGGCATATTGCCTAGTATCTCTATTAGTGCTATTTGACTTTGTTGCAACTTGTTGTGCTTAATGCTTGTCACTAGGGCCCGAGTGCCATGATCTCAGATCTGAACTTATTATTGAATCATTATGATAGTATTATTTGTGATCTTATCTGCAAGTTGTGTACACATATCATTGTCCGGATTCAAAGGCCCCAAAGTGACAATAATTGGAATAACCGGAGGGGATGGCTGTGGTGTGAGGATCACATGTGTTCACGGAGTGTTAATGTTTTGCTCCGGTGCTCTATTAAAATGATCACCTTAATTGCCAGTAGTTCCCTAGAGCCCGCCCATAATGGCTGGATGTAAGATGTTGTGCAAGTTCTCATTGCGAGTACGTATGACTATATTTGAAGCACATGCCTAGGATTGTTTAGTACTTGGATGCTTATTATTATTTATCTGCAATGCCCTAGTTTTTTGAAGTTACATGTTTAGACTTGTCCATGCAACGTCCGTCCATCCATCCCTATGCCTCATTGACTCGAATCCTCATCATTATCAAGCATTATTGCTCTGTTTCACCGCTATATTATCGCTTTGTTGCTTTCTTTGTTGCCACTACAAAACTATTACTACTGATAAACTTCTGTGAGCAAGAACTATTTCCAGGTGCAGCTGAACTGATAACTCAGTTTTTAAGGCTTGCAAGTATTCTTTGGCTCCCCTTGTGTCGAATCAATAAATTGGGTAATACTACCCGCGAAGATTGTTGCGATCCCCTACACTTGTGGGTCATCAAGACTATTTTTTGATGCCGTTGCTGGGGAGCATAGCTTTGTTTGTAAGTTAACTTGGATTTATTATTGTTCACTGTTACTCCTTTCATCATGGGAAAGTCTCGTGATGGAAAGTTCCCTATTTTACCATCCACTACAAGAAGAGGTACAGTCCTAAACACCTCTGTTACTCTTGATTCACCGTCTGTTATAAGTAAGCTTGTCACACCACCACCACATGCTCATGCTACACACACTACTACTACTGCTGAATCTGAAACTGCTTTTGATACTCATGATGTTACTTCTACTGTGCTTGATGCGAGTGGTTCATTAGGTCCTTTTCTAGATGCTACTATGGCTAGTCTAGGAAATACCGAAACTCCTAGTGAATACACTGTTACACCTGTTAGCTCACCTGAGTCTAGTGAGAATTATGATATTAATGATGGTTACATAGAGCTCACTGATGAATTTGTTGAAGAGTGCCGAAACACACATGGTGCTAGTGCTATTAAGAGTCTCCTTGCTGGACGTACTATTATGCTTAAGAAGTCCTATGATCCTAAGTTTGCCACCTCTTCCATAGATATTAAAGATAAAGATTATGATTTCTCTCTTGATTTATCCTATTTAGATATTGTTGAGAAAGAACCTTTTTGTGGTACTGAAAATGAGAGTGTTGTGGCTCATATGAATGAGATTTCTACTATGAGTGCTTTGTTCTCTGATGATTTTAAAATGCGCAAGTACTTTGTTGCTTAGATCTTCCCTTTTTCACTAAAAAGAGAAGCTAGGGCTTGGTTTAATAGATTACCTCCTGGTTCCATTGATAGCCCTGATTGCTTGATTGCTTCTTTCTTCCATAAATATTTTCCTCCCAGTGCTAGACATGCTGCTTTGCAGAGACTTTTTGACTTTAAACAGGGAGAAGAAGAGAAATTGCCTGAGTCATGGAAAATATTATGTTCCTTGATTCATGCATATCCTGGATGTCCATTACCTCAGAATGAGCTTCTTGATATTTATTATAATGGACTAACTGATGATTCTAGGACCTACCTATATAGCTTTGCTAATTGTGTTTTCAGGAAAAAGACTCCTACAGATGCTAAAGAATTAATGAACAAGATAAGCAAGAATTATGATGATTGGACTTCAACTGAGCTGAATACACCTGAGCCTATTACTCCTGAACCAGTTACTCCTGAACCAGTTGTTCCTGAACCTGTTCCAACACCAACAGCAAATAAGAGGGGAGTTATTGCATTAAATGATGAAGTGATGAAGGAAGCTAAAAAGTGTCTAAAGGGGAAAGGTGTTAGAGCTTAAGATGTGAATAATCTACCTCCTATAGAAGAATTATGTAAGCCAATTCCCCACTCATCTACTATTGAGGTACACTCTCTCCAATTTAATGAAGGTGATATTCCTTATGGTAAGCCTCCTGATCATTGCTTAGAGGAACTTGACACATTTATTGCTAAACAAGGTAATTTTAATAAACAAGTTCAGAATCATTTATTGGAAAACTCTAGAGCTATCCATGAGTTGAAAGATAAGATATTGTGAAAAGAACTTCTAATGATATTAAAATGCTTTGTAAACACTTTGAAATGGTTCAAACTCAACTTGATCAACTTGCTAAAGTACAAAAGGATATGCTAGTTAATGCTTCAGGAAATAAACATGCTTATGGAATTAGAACTAGGAGTGGTGAGCTACTCAAGATCCTTTATATCCTGAAGGACACCCTAAAAGAATAGAGCAGGATTCCCAACAAGGTTAGGATAGTGGTAGTCCCCGTAAGAGGAAGAAAAAGAAACATAAGAAAGTTGAGGAACCACTTGAACCTGCTATAGATCCTAATAGTATATCTGTCTCTGATGCTGAAACTGAGAGTGGTAATATTGATGAGTCTCCTGATAAGGAGAAAATTGAGGAAGAACCTGAGAAACACACTGACACTAGATACACAAAGGAAGATTTTATTGCTAATAAACATGGTAAAGAGAGAGAACCTTGGGTGCAGAAACCTATGCCTTTTCCAGGTAAGAAACACAAGTCAAAGGAGGAGGAACACTACAACAAGTTTTGTGAGTGGATGAAACCTTTATTCTTGCAAATTCCTTTGACTGATACTATTAAGTTGCCTCCTTATTCAAGGTACATGAAGGATATTGTCTCTAATAAATGGAAGATTCCTAATGAGGAGATTTCTACTTTGCTTGCTAATTGCTCCTTCAATGGTAAGGTTCCAAAGAAACTTGGTGATCCAGGTATACCAACTATTCCTTGCTCCATTAAGAATAATTATGTTAGAACTGCTTTATGTGATTTGGGAGCTGCAGTTAGTGTTGGAGATATGCCCTAGAGGCAATAATAAAAGCAGTTATTATTATATCTTTGTGTTTATGATAAATGTTTACATTCATGCTATAATAGTATTAATCGGAAACATTAATACTTGTGAGATTTGTAAAACTAAATTAGAGTCCCTAGTAAAGCCTCTTTATAATACTAGCTTGTTGATTAATAGATGATCGTGGTTTCTCGATCATGAACATTGAGATGTTGTTAATAACAAGATCATATCATTAGGAGAATGGTATGATGGACATACTCCTATAGATAAGCGTATCATAAAGATCAAGTCATTTTAAGAGTTTGTTTGCTATAAGCTTTCTGATACATAGTAACCTAATTCCTTCGACCATGAGATCATGCTAATCACCATCACCGGAAGGATGCTTTGATGACATCAAACACCACACCGTAACTGGGTGGCTATAAAAGTGGCATTGAGTGTTCAGAAAGTATGGGTTGAGGCACATGGATCAAGAGTGGGATTTGTCCATCCATATGACGGATAGATATACTCTGGGCCCTCTCGGTGGAATGTCATCCAATTGGCTTG
The DNA here is from genome assembly GCA_023614405.1 of Avena insularis. Classification (NCBI taxonomy): domain Eukaryota; kingdom Viridiplantae; phylum Streptophyta; class Magnoliopsida; order Poales; family Poaceae; genus Avena; species Avena insularis. The sequence continues at coordinate 333,980,532 of CM042689.1, read as the reverse complement.
AAAGCATGTGACTGGCTCACAAGGGATCACATATCACGAGAACAAGAAAAGAGTACTTATCGGTAACGAGGTTGAACTAGGTATGCAGAGATACCGACGATCAAAACCTCGGATAAGTAAACTATCGTGAGACAAAGGGAAATTGGTATCGTATTTAAGTGGTTCATTCGATCGCAAAGTAATCGTTGAAATATGTGGGAGCCATATGAATTTCCAGATTCCTCTATTGGTTATTGATCGGAGAAGAGTCTCGGTCATGTCTACATAATTCACGAAACATAGGGAGACACACTTAAGGATTCAATGTTGTTTAGTAGATATGGAATATTAGTATGGATACCGAATGTTGTTCGGAGTCTCGGATGGGATCCGGGATATCACGAGGAGATCCGGAATGGTCCGAAGAATAGGATTCATATAAGGAAAGTCCTATTTTGGAGTTCGGGAAAGTTTCCGATGATTTCATCGAAGAGGTTCTAGAAGGGTCTAGAAGGCTCACCGGTCCGGAAGGAGAATGGTCCATGAATGTGTCATGGGTATGTGGAATGATTATATCATATCCAAGGTCACTTGGTGTTGGCATATGCAAGAGAGAAATAAAGCTCTAAATTGAAAGTCAAACGGGAAGTTTGAAAAAGTCAAACTAGAACAATGGTTTCCTAGTGGGAGAAGAAACAAGTCCTTCTCTCAATCCAACTTGGGTTTGGGTTTGGATTCAAACCCACCCCTCCCAAGGTTGCCCCCCTCTCATAAATAGAGGGGGAGATCTGCCCCAACACAATACAAGCCCTAGCCCCTCTCCATGAGCCGCCGCCGCCGACCCACCGCCGCGCTGCCTCACCGCGCCGCCGCCACGTTGCGCCGCCGGTCCGTCGCCGCCGCCGCGTGTCGCTGCCGACACCTCCTCCTCCTCCCGGATTTCTAAACCCTAGATTTCTGGGAAACCCTAATCCACCATAACTCGCATCCGGCTTAGGCGAAGCCCTGCGGGATCTTCCCTCTACTTCCGACACCGCCGTCAGGCCGGAATCACGAGAGGAGAACTACAACCTCTGCTTTCTTGGAACAAGGGAGAGGAAGGTCTTCATCGAGTAACCCGATCGATCGCGAGCGCCAGCCGGAACGCAGCGCCGGAAGGATCGTCTACACGATCTTGAGATCGGCAAGTGTACAAGTACATCACCCACGAGAATCTGCTCTCGTTAACCGCTTTGTAATCTTCGAGGGTGAGTGCTTCTATCGACTCGTTGCTACAATCTAGTAGATAGATCTTGGCTTGTTTGTGTGCATGGGGTAGAATTTTTTTGTTTTTCCATGCTACGAACCCCTACAGTGGTATTAGAGCCTCTGTCTATATGTAGATCTGTTGCACGAGTAGAACACAATGGTCATTGTGGGCGGTGGTGCTTTTATTATCAATTGCTTTTTGTGTACTTTGCATCTTGCGGTATGATGGGATGAAGCGGCCCGGGCTAACCTTACATGACATCGTTCATGAGACTTGCTCCACGCTCAACATGCAACTTGTATTGCATAAGTGGCTTTGCGGGTGTCTGTCTCTCCCATCATAGTATAGATTCGGTTTACAACGGGCACTTGATAGTTCAAGCATCAACGTTGTGGTTCTTATTCGTAAGTTAGAACGACACTTATTGAAATCCCCAAACCACGTAAAATATGCAAAGAAAATTAGAGGCGTCTAACTTTGTTTTGCAGGGGTGTGCTGTGATGTGATATGACCATGATTGTGATTATATATGATGTATGCAATGTTCAAAGTAGTTGTAATAGTTGAAGCTGGTGGACGAAAACCATGAAACGACGCCATTGACCTTGACGCCATACCAGTGATGATGGATATCATGTTCGTGCTTGAGGATGGAGATCGGAAGCACAAGAAGAAAGGTCATATCATATCACATATTATGAATTGCATGTGATGTTAATCCTTTATGCATCTTGTATTGCTTAGTTTGCGATGGTAGCATTATAAGATGATCCCTCAAGCACAAAAATTTCAAGTTTTAAAGTGTTCATCCTTAGTAAGCAACGTTGCTAAAGCTCGTTGTTTCGAAGAACCCCGTGATGATCGGGTGTGTTAGATTCTGCGAGTGTATACAATGTGAGCAAGCCAGATTTGCTCATGCGGAAGCTAAGGTTTGATCTTAACGAGCCTAGCATGTACAGACATGGTCTCGGAACACGGATCACCGAAAGGTAAAGCATGAGCCATATAGTAGATATGATGAACATGTTGATTGTTCGCCATTGAAGCTACATCAACTCGCGTGATGATCGGTTTTAATGTGGTGGATTTGGTTCGTGTGATCACTAAAACAATTTGGGGGATATTGTTTTGAGTGGGAGTTCACCTAGATTAATTTAACTATTAATTAGAACTCAATTTGTCATAAACTTAGTCTAAACTATTGCAAATATGTTGTAGATCAATGGCGGCCCCTACCATCAATTTTAATGCGTTCCTAGAGAAAGAAAAGTTGAAAAACAATGGAAGCAACTTTGCGGATTGGTTCCGCAATTTGAGGATTGTCGTCAATGCTGGTAATTTGACCTATGTGCTGGATGCACCGCTGGGTGACCCGCCTGCAGCTACTGCTACCGATGAAGTAAAGAATGTTTAAATAGCTCGGAAGAATCAGTACTCCACAGTTCAGTGTGCTATCTTGTATGGTTTGGAATCGGAGCTTCAGAAAAGGTTTGAGAACCATGACCCACATGATATTGTCCGTGAACTCAAAATGATATTTGAGGCTCACGCGGCAGTTGAGAGTTATGAGGCTTCTGAAAAGTTCTTTAACTGCAAGATGGAAGAGGGCAGCTCCATCAGTGAGCACGTGCTTAAGATGTCTGGGCACGCAAGTAAACTCCAAAGCTTGGGTATAGTGATTCCTAATTCTTTGGGGATTCATCATGTCCTCCAATCACTGCCACCAAGTTACAAGAACTTTGTGATGAACTACAATATGCAAAACATGGACAAGTCGTTGCCAGAACTCTTCTCCATGTTGAAATCTGCAGAAGTGGAGATAAAGAAAGAGCACCAAGTGTTGTTGGTCAATAAGACCACCAAATTCAAGAAGCAAGGCAAGTCTAAGAAAAAGGGAAACTTCAAGAAGGGCGGTAAGAAAGTTATCGCGCCAGCGAAGAAGACCAAGGCTGGGCCTAAGCCTGATACTCATTGCTTTTACTACAAGGGAGAAGGTCACTGGAAGCGGAATTGCCCAAAGTACTTGGCGGATTTGAAGAACGGCAACATCAAGAAGAAAGGTATATCCGATATACATGTTATTGATGTGTATCTCACTAGTACTCGTAGTAGTGTCTGGGTATTTGATACTGGTTCGGTTGCTCATATTTGTAACTCGAAACAGGTACTGCAGAATAAACGGAAGCTAGCGAAGAATGAGGTGACGATGCGTGTTGGAAATGGATCAAAGGTTGATGTGATCGCGGTCGGCACGCTACCTCTTCATCTACCATCGGGATTAGTTTTATACTTAAATAATTGTTATTTGGTGCCTGCGTTGAGCATGAACATTATATCGGTATCATGTTTATTGCGAGACAGTTACTTGTTTAAGTCCGAGAATAATGGTTGTTCGATTTATATGAGTAATATGTTTTATGCACATGCACCTTGATAGATGGTCTATTCTTATTGAATCTCGATTGTGGAAATACACACATTAATAACATTGAAGCTAAAAGTTTGAAATTGAGCGATAACTCGACCTATATGTGGCACTGTCGTCTTGATCATATTGGAGTGAAGCGTATGAAGAAACTCCATTCCGATGGAATTCTTGAATCACTTGAAAGATGCGAAGCATGTCTGATGGGTAAAATGACTAAGACTCCATTTTCTGGTATGATGGAGCGAGCTACGGACTTATTGCATACCGATGTATGTGGCCCAATGAGTGTAGCATCGCGCGGTGGTTATCGTTATGTTCTCACCTTCACAGATGACTTGAGTAGATATGGGTATATCTATTTCATGAAACATAAGTCCGAAACTTTCAAGAAGTTTAAGGAATTTCAAAGTGAGGTAGAGAATCAACGTAACAAGAAGATTAAATTTCTACGATCTGATCATGGAGGTGAATATCTAAGTTACAAGTTTGGCGAGCATTTGAAGAAATGCGGAATACTTTTACAATTGACACCGCCGGGAACACCACAGCGTAATGGTGTGTTCGAACGTCGTAATCGAACTCTCTTAGATATGGGTCGTTCTATGATGTCACTTACAAATTTACCGCTATCGTTTTGGGGTTAGGCATTAGAAACAGCCGCATTCACTTTAAATAGGGCACCATCTAAATCCGTTGAAATGACACCGTATGAATTATGGTTTGGGAAGAAACCTAAATTATCGTTCCTTAAAGTTTGGGGTTGTGAAGCTTTTGTAAAGAAGTTACAGCCGGACAAGCTTGAACCCAAAGCGGAAAAATGCGTCTTCATAGGATACCCGAAGGAAACTATTGGGTATACCTTCTATCATAGATCTGAGGGCAAAATCTTTGTTGCCAAGAATGGATCCTTTCTAGAGAAGGAGTTTCTCAAAAGAAGTGACTGGAAGGAAAGTAGAACTCGACGAGGTTGTTGAACCTTCTCTCGAACTTGCGAGTAGCGCAACACCGAAAGTAGTTCCAGTGGCGCCTACAACAATAAGAGAGGAAGCTAATGATGTTGATCATGAAACTTCGGTTGAAGTTACTACAGAACCTCGCAGGTCAACGAGAACTCGTACCACTCCGAATTGGTATGATCCCGTTATGAGTGTCATGTTGGTAGATAACACCGATGACCCTGCGACATATGAGGAAGCAATGATGAGCCCAGATTCCAATAAATGGCAAGAAGCCATGAAATCCGAGATTGGATCCATGTACGAAAACCAAGTATGGACTTTGGTGGACTTACCGGATGGCCGGAAGGCTGTCGAGAACAAATGGATTTTCAAGAAGAAAACAGATGCTGATGGTAATGTTACTGTCTATAAAGCTCGACTTGTCGCAAAAGGGTTTCGACAAATTCAAGGAGTTTACTACGATGAGACTTTCTCACCAAAGACGGTTAAAGTCCTAAGGATTATGTTAGCAATCGCTGCATATTATGATTATGAGATATGGCAGATGGATGTCAAAACGGCGTTCCTCAATGGAGACATTGATGAAGAGTTGTATATGTTGCAACCCAAAGGTTTTATCGATCCTAAAGATGCTAACAAGGTATGCAAACTTCAACGGTTCATATATGGATTGAAACAAGCATCCCGAAGTTGGAATCAACGTTTTGATAAGGTAATCAAAAGCTTTGGTTTTATACAAACTTATGGAGAAGCTTGTATTTACAAGAAAGTGAGTGGGAGCTCTGTAGCATTCTTAATACTACATGTAGATGACATATTGTTGATTGGGAATGATGTAGACCTTCTTAATAGTGTCAAGGATTATTTTAATAATAGTTTTTCAATGAAAGATCTTGGCGAAGCAGCTTACATATTAGGCATAAAGATTTATAGAGATAGATCGAGATGCCTAATATCATTGTCACAGAGTACATATTTGGACAAAGATCTAAAGAGGTTTGGAATGGAAGATAGCAAGAAAGGGTTCTTGCCCATGTTGCCCAATACGACCTTGAGTAAAACTCAAAGTCCTCAAGAACGCGAAGATAGAGAAAGGATGAGTAAGACTCCCTATGCCTCAGCCATAGGATCTTTAATGTATGCCATGCTATGTACTAGACCCGACATGGCATATGTTGTTAGTTTGACTAGCAGATATCAAAGTGATCCAGGAGTGGATCATTGGACAGCGGTAAAAAGCATCCTTAAGTACTTGAGAAGAACTAAGGATATGGTTCTTTCTTATGGAGGTGATGAACAACTCGTTGTTAATGGTTACACCGATGCTAGTTGGAACACCGATCCGGATGATTCTAAATCTCAATCTGGATACGTATTTACTTTGAATGGTGCAGCATTTAGCTGGAGGAGTGCAAAGCAAAGCATTGTGGCGAGATCTTCAACTGAATCGGAATACATAGCTGCTTCGGAGGCTTCACAAGAGGCGATATGGATGAAGGAGTTCATTACAGAGCTCGGTGTGGTTCCAAGTGCGCTGGACCCAATGTCTATCTACTGCGATAACATGGGCGCCATAGCCTATGCGCAAGAACCAAGGTCACACAAGAAGCTGAAGCACATCAAGCTACGTTTTCACGCTATTCGAGAACATGTCCAAGATGGTGACATAAAGATTTGCAAAGTACACACATATCTGAATGTGGCGGATCCGTTGACTAAACCTCTCCCGAGGGCAAAACATGACCAGCACCAAACCGCTATGGGTGTTCGGTATACTACCATGTAATCTAGATTAGTTGACTCTAGTGCAAGTGGGAGACTGTTGGAGATATGCCCTAGAGGCAATAATAAAATCAGTTATTATTATATCTTTGTGTTTATGATAAATGTTTACATTCATGCTATAATAGTATTAACCGGAAACATTAATACTTGTGTGATTTGTAAAACTAAATTAGAGTCCCTGGTAAAGCCTCTTTATAATACTAGCTTGTTGATTAATAGATGATCGTGGTTTCTCGATCATGAACATTGACATGTTTTTAATAACAAGATCATATCATTAGGAGAATGGTATGATGGACATACTCCTATAGATAAGCGTAGCATAAAGATCAAGTCATTTTAATAGTTCGTTTTCTATAAGCTTTCTGATACCTAGTAACCTAATTCCTTCGACCATGAGATCATGCTAATCACCATCACCGGAAGGATGCTTTGAAGACATCAAACACCACACCGTAACTAGGTGGCTATAAAAGTGGCATTGAGTGTTCGGAAAGTATGGGTTGAGGCACATGGATCAAGAGTGGGATTTGTCCATCCATATGATGGATAGATATACTCTAGGCCCTCTCGGTGGAATGTCATCCAATTGGCTTGCAAGCATGTGATTGGATCACAAGGGATCACATATCACGGGAACGAGAAAAGAGTACTTATCGGTATCGAGGTTGAACTAGGTGTGCAGAGATACCGACGATCAAAACCTCGGATAAGTAAAATATCATGAGACAAAGGGAAATTTGTATCGTATGTAAGTGGTTCATTCGATCGCAAAGTAATCGTTGAAATATGTGGGAGCCATATGAATTTACAGATTCCTCTGTTGGTTATTGATCGGAGAAGAGTCTCGGTCATGTCTGCATAATTCACGAACCGTAGGGAGACACACTTAAGGATTCGATGTTGTTTAGTAGATATGGAATATTAGTAGGGATACTGAATGTTGTTCGGAGTCTCGGATGGGATCCGTGATATCACGAGGAGATCCGGAATGGTCCGGAGAATAATATTCATATAAGGAAAGTCCTATTTCGGAGTTCGGGAAAGTTTCCGATGATTTCATCAGAGAGGTTCTAGAAGGGTCTAGAAGGTTCACCGGTCTGGAAGGAGAATGGTCCATGAATGTGTCATGGGTATGTGGAATGATTGGATCATATCCAAGGTCACTTGGTGTTGGCATATGCAAGCGAGAAATAAAGCTCTGAATTGAAAGTCAAACGAGAAGTTTGAAAAAGTCAAACTGGAACAATGGTTTCCTAGTGGGAGAAGAAACAAGTCCTTCTCTCAATCCAACTTGGGTTTGGGTTTGGATTGAAACCCACCCCTCCCAAGGCTGCCCCTCTCATAAATAGAGGGGGAGGGCTGCCCCAACACAATACAAGCCCTAGCCCCTCTCCACGAGCACAGCCGCCCGACATTGCCTTGCTTACCGCCCAGCCTTGTGCCGCTGCCATCTTGTCCGCCATAACCGACACCTCCTCCTCCTCCCGTATTTCTGAACCCTAGATTTCCGGGAAACCCTAATCCACCATAACTCGCATCCGGCTTAGGCGAAGCCCTGCGGGATCTTCCTCTACTTACACACCACGTCGTCTTCACGGAATCACGAGGGGAGAACTACAACCTCTGCTGTCTGCTGGAACAAGGGAGAGGAAGGTCTTCATCGAGTACCGAACGTGTGACCGACTGTGGAAGCGCTGCCGGAAGGATCGTCTACACGATCTTGAGATCGACAAGTGTACAACTACATCACCCACGAGAATCTGCTCTCGTTAACCGCTTTGGAATATTTGAGGGTGAGTGCTTCTATCGACTCGTTTCTACAATCTAGTAGATATATCTTGGCTTGTTTGTGTGGATGCGGTAGAAACTTTTTGTTTTTCCATGCTACGAACCCCAACAGTTAGTGTTATGCCTTTTTCTCTCTACAAGAGGCTCCAGCTAGAAAAGTAGATACCAACTGATATATCTTTGCAAATGGTTGATAAGCACAACTGTTCCTATTGGTATATGTGAGGATGTTCTTGTTCAAGTTGCTCATAATTGCATGGTCTTAACTGATTTTGTTGTGCTTGAAATGCCCGAAGATGATAATATGTCTATTATTCTTGGGAGACCTTTTCTTAATTCTGCAGGTGTTGTCATCAATTGTAATCAAGGAAAAGTAACATTCAATATAATGACAAAGAGCACACTGTCTATTTCCCCAAGAAGCTTATTAGAGGTTATTGCCTGAATTCTATTGAAAATATTGAAGGCATCAAGGTTGGAGAAATATGTTGTCCCATTCCACAAGAAAATTTTGAAACTATTATGATTGGGACCATTGCTATCAAGTATGAGGTAACATAATCACCTTGTGCAATGCAAAGTTTTGATTCATATAAGATTGTTTTGGTAACAAGACTTAATCAACCTTGTTAACAAAAGTATTTTAATGAATAAAATAATGTTTTCATAGTGGTTATACTTGCTCACTTTTATTTTTCTCCTTTCCAATCTTTGCTCTTCGCCGTGCCTAACTTAAAGGCGTTAAAGAAAAGTACTTGTTGGGAGATAACCCAAGAGTTTCCTTGAGTCTTGGAAGTTATTACTTCAGTAATGACCTCTCCTTATCCTTTTTGTTTGCTTTTTGTGCCAAGAATGACCTCTAATGAGAGGGAAGTAAGATTTGGGGAGTTGCTGTCCCAAAACAGATTTCTGTCCTCCACCATAAAAATTCATGAGGAGTCTCTGTAAGTCGGATTGAGCTCAAAATTTATGAATAAATCCCCCAGTATGTTAGCTAACTTTATTTAGTTCAACACTTTTTGATTTTATTAACAAAAGGTGTTCGAAAAAATCGGTTTCTACCTGCTGGTATGTTTTGACAGATTTCTGCCATTTTTTGCATTTGCTTCTTATTGATTCCTTTTTGAGTTCTCTTTAGGTGAATTGAGCTTTTTGAAGGAGTTGCTACAGTAGCTTGTGTTTTTAATGAAAATTCTTGCTGTTCCAAAGCTTTGCCAGAGGTCTAATATCTTTTGAATAAACTAATGTTGCTAATGAAGATTGTGTGAAGTTTTGTATGAAAGAAAAGTTTCAGGTATAGAGAGAGGATGATTTAATGAGATGAAGAATAGACAAAAGCTCAAGCGTTGGGGGAGACACTCCGTGTCACCCCAAGAATTACTCAAGAGGTACAAGCGTCAAAGGTTGGGGGTGCCCAAGGCATCCCCTTCTTCATCAATAAAAATCTCAGGTCTTTCTAGACACTTCATTTTTATTGTTTCATGCACAGTTGTATTGTTCTTGGAGCATCTTAGTTTTTGTTTTTGGTTTTCTTTTGATTTGTTTGGTTTGATTTGTTTTTGTTTGGTTGTTCTTTGTTTGCTTGTTTTTAAAAATTCGAAAACACCAAAAATATTTGTTGTTCTTTTTTGGTTTTGTGAGTTCTTTGCAGGGTTCAGCCGTCCTCAGTGTATATTGGTTTTCATGTTAATTATTTAAGTCACACAAGTGAAGGGAAATAATGAATATTAAGACAACTCGACGTATGGTAAGAGGCTGGTAACAAACTCTATTTGTTTCATTTTTGTACATATACTCATCATTGTGAGCATGCTTAGCCTATATGTGTAGGGTGTATGTCATGATGGATGCTTAGTAGTTCTTGCTTGTCTATGATTAGCTCCAGCTTGCTAATAGTTTGTAGCATGTCATATGAATGTTTTCTTGCATTGTTTTATTCATACTTTGGTATGACATTGTGGTATCCTCCTCTGACTATTCACGTGAATCGACTTGGCACATGCTCACGCATGCATATGACTAATCAACAGTCAGTAAGCCTCGATGATTTATTTTGCCTCAGAGTTCTTGTATCACCTTCATGCCATAATTAGTCTTGTTTTGTTGCAAGCATGATTATGATAGGTATTGCTCTCTCATTTGTTGCTCCCTCTCTATTGCTAGCCTTCACTTGCACTGAGTATGTGCTCTACATATGCTTCCAACTCCCCAAAACCAATATCGCCAGCTGTGTCCACCATATCTACCTATTAGCATCATTTGCTACTTCAGTGCATATTATATGCCGTGTTTTCTTCCAAAATAAAATGTTTGTCTGTTTTTAGAAAGTTAGTTAGTAAATCTCTCACAAACTTGACGACACACTTTATTCCTTGCGCTTAATAATCTTGAACCATTGTGACTAGTCCATGAAAGTTATATGCTTGCTTATTATATACTGGGAGTCGGCAGAACCGTGCTGTCACGGGGAATGCTTTCAACACCTGTTGGATATCTCATCCAGTTGATTCTTTGCTCTTTTGTTTATGGATGTCAACGATGTGAAATAAAAGGGGAAGTTGTTAGTTCATGGAGTTTATACATTGTGTTAGAGAAACGCCTGGGCCGCTAGCCTAAGCCATGCTTAATCATGGTGGAAACTTGCAGCATCACTGTAATGAGCATCTATGAAGCCTCCTCGATAAAAAGCTATGCACATGGTAAATAAAAAGATTGCCGAGATGCTCATTGTCTGCTTGCCTTGTCATTTTGGTTATGGGAAAGCTCCTGTACCATGTGCAAGGGGTACACCGTTGGCGGTTCTCGATGATATGCATGTATTTACGATGACAAGAACTTTCAGGTGACCAAAGTTGAGTAGCATGTGGAGTGGCCCTTGTACTCAAGGGACTTGGGATTTCCAGCCTATGGTCTGTCAAGCATATGATTCAGAGTGGACCTCACTTTCACTTTAACCACATGAAGATGCCTATGATAGGGGCAATGAGAGCTCAAAGCTAATGAGTACCTTCCTTTCAGCATTGGGAAGCCTTTCAAAAAAAAACCTTCACAAAACCGTTTTCACAATTTTGTTGAGTCACCACTTATTCTATGAGCACCTTCTTGAGAGCATAATTGGCATTCTTGTGTTTGTTCCAAAACATGGTTAATTATGTCATGACTTTGATGCTTGTATCTCTGATATCTTTACCTCTAGTCTTCACTTGAACTTCAGAGGTGCCTTGGCATTTATATTGTGCTCTTCAAACAAAGGCAAGCGAGATACCACTCTATCATACCTTACTATGAGCATTGCAATGTTGCTTATGTTTATCTTCCATGCTACTTATTATTATTGAGTTGGTTTCTCTTCATAGATTGCAATGATTATTGAGTAGACTTGGTTGCATACTTCTTATTATGAATGGTTTAAGCATCTACTCCTGTGCTGAGAATATATACATCATATGAAGCAAAGTGTTCATGAAAGTTCTTTTAGCGCACTCAGTTTTCAACTGAATTGCTTGAGGACAAGCAATAAGCTAAGCTTGGGTGGAGTTGATACGTCCAAAACGTATCTACTTTCTCGAACACTTTGCTATTGTTTCTTCTCTAAACTTGTGTGATTTGGATACAACTAACACAGACTGACGTTGTTTTCAACAGAATTACCTTGGTGTCTTGTTTTTGTGCAGAAAATGAACTATCAGGATATGCCAAAAATTATATTTCACCAGAAGATCCATAGAGCCAGAAGGGGAGACAGAGGGGAGGCCTCGGGGGCCCAGACCCACCCCAGGCGCGGGCCCACTGACCCCGCCGCCTAGGGAGGTCTGGCCACCCCAGGCAGCTCCTCGGCCTCCCTCCGCGTCTATAAGTTGCCTTCTAACATAAAAATAGAGGGGGGTTCGATAGTTTTCCAAAAAGAGTTCCGCTCCGCCGCCGCCACCAAAAACCAAGATTCGAATCTAGAAACTCCGTTCTGGCACCCTGCCGGGACGGGGAATTTGGAGAGGATCATCGTCATCACCAACGCATCTCCATCAACCACCGATGTTTCCCTCATCCATGAGTGAGTAATCCCCCGCTGTAGGCTTGGGGATGGTAGGGATTGGATGAGTTCTATCATGTAATCGAATAAGATCTGTTAGGGGCATAGTGCCTCGTATCTTTATTAGTGCTATTTGACTTTGTTGCAACTTGTTGTGCTTAATGCTTGTCACTAGGGCCCGAGTGCCATGATCTCAGATCTGAACTTATTATTGAATCATTATGATAGTATTGTTTGTGATCTTATCTGCAAGTTGTGTATACATATCATTGTCCGGATCCAAAGGCCCCAAAGTGACAATAATTGGGACATCCGGAGGGGATGGCTGTGGTGTGAGGATCACATGTGTTCATGGAGTGTTAATGCTTTGCTCCGGTGCTCTATTAAAAGGAGCACCTTAATTGCCACTAGTTTCCTAGAGGCCCCTGATACGTTGGAAACGTATCTATAATTTTTTATGCTCCATGCTTGTTTAGTATCTACTTTCCTTACTTGTCTACACTTTGAGGTGCTTTTTACATGTTTTCTGGTACTAACCTATTAACAAGTTGCAACAGTGCCACATGCCTGTTTTCTGCTGTTTTTGGTTTCAGAAAAGTTAGTAAAGAAATATTCTTGGAATTGGACGGGACAAACGCCAAAGTCAATAACTTTCCGTGGGGAACAAGAAGTCCAGAGGAGAGCCAGACGGGCTGGCCAGGGGGGCCAGACCGACCCCATGCACGGGGTCAGGTGGACCCTCGCCTGGGTAGGGTTTGGCGACCCTGGTCGCCTCCCGGACTCGCCCCTTCGCCTATAAGAAGCCCCTGATACAGAAACTCTTGGTACCCGATCAAAAATCCACGAAACCGTTTGTATCCGCCGCCACCATCATCCCTAGATCGGGGGGATCTGAAGTTCTTCCTGGCACCCTGCCGGAGGGGAGATCATCCCAGAGGCCTTCTCTTCGGTATGATTTGTGAGTAGTTCCACCTTGGACTATGGGTCCATGTAGTAGCTAGATGGTTGTATATCCTCCTTTGTGCTTTCATGTATAGATCTTGTGAGCTCCGTTCATGATCAAGATCTAATCTATTTGTAATCATGCATGTTGTGTTTGCAGGGATCCGATGGATATTGAGATTATTATGTTGGTTTGATTAATGGTTCTATCTTTATGATTCTATCATGTCTGTGTTGTTTGTGATCTTGCATGCTCTCCGTTGCTAGTGGTTATCTTGGCCAAGTAGTTGCTAGTGACTCCAAGAGGGAGTATTTATGCTCGATAGTGGGTTCATGCCTCTAGTTTCCAAGGGAAGTGACAGAAATATCTTCGGTTGTAGATGTGTTGTTGCTACTAGGGAGAAAACAACTGTCTCTTGTTCATGGAACATGTGGACTGTTTACCTTACACACTTTGATTAAAGCAGTTGTCTGTTGCTTGCAACTTAATACTGGAGGGGGTTCGGATGATAACCTGAAGGTAGACTTCTAGTCATAGATGTAGTTGGATTACGGTCTATGTATATTGTTGTATTGCCCAATCAACTTCATAGGATCTTTCTGGCTAGTAATTGCATTGTTATGCCTTGCTCAGTTCCTATAAATTGCCTCGCTGTAATTTGTTTACCCTTCATGCCATGTTGTTTATCTAAGGAGAGCACCTCTACTGAACTATGGACCCCGGTTCAATCTTTACCATTGATACATCTTCCAATGTTACTTGTTTATTTGCTGCAAACCATTACCTTTCACACCATACGTTTAATCCTTTGTTATAGTAAACCGGTGAGCTTGACAACCTCACTGATTCGTTGGGGCAAAGTATTGAGTTTGTGTTGTGTAGATCTCCGTGTTGCTTGCAACACCTGTATGACGTTTCCTTCCTCCTACTGGTTCGATAACCTCGGTCTCAACTGAGGGAAGACTTGCTGATGTACTCTTCACACCTTGCTCTTGGGGTTCCCAACAAGACTCCACATTAGCCAACAAGTTTTCTGGCGCCATCAAGGAGTCATTAGCCTGCTGCCACGGGCTGGCTGGACAGAAGATGTTATGCAAGTTCTCATTGCGAGCACGTATGACTATATTTGGAGCACATGCCTAGGATTGTTTAGTACTTAAATGCTTATTATTATTTATCTACAATGCCCTAGTTCTTTGAAGTTACATGTTTAGACTCATCCATGCAACGCCCGTCCATCCATCCCTATGCCTACCGCACTCGAATCCTACTATTACCGTTACTGTTACTATTGCTCATGTTTCACTATTGCTATTACTGTTGCTGTTGCTTTGCTGTTGCCACTACAAAACTGTTACTACTGATAAACTTCTGTAAGCAAGAACTATTTCCAGGTGCAGCTGAACTGACAACTCAGTTGTTAAGGCTTGCAAGTATTCTTTGGCTCCCCTTGTGTCGAATCAATAAATTGGGTAATACTACCCGCGAAGACTGTTGCAATCCCCTACACTTGTGGGTCATTAGTCCTCATATCGCCACCACACCGGCTCGTCTTCGCCAACATCGACCGGGACGCACATCCCCGGATACGCGCCTCGCCGTCAACAAAGGGTTGCACCTTCATCACCGTGGTCATCATCGCCGACAACCATCTACATCAACAACATTGCCGCCACCACCGTTCGTGGTCATCGTCAACGCCAACAAGTTCTTCTTCTCCACTAGCAACGCTGCGCTTATACAAGCAAAAAACTACCTCAAATTGACTACCGCAATAACTCAATCGCCATCAAAAACTACCTCGTCATCTTCGTCCATCACGACCTCGCCGCTAGAGTCGCAGTCTAATTTTTATTTTGCTCTAAATTAATTTTCTTGTTGAAACTACTTCATCTACTCGACAAATCGGCGGACAACTTCTACACACCGACCGTTCATGGAGAATTCGCTGCTGCTCCCTCCGGCTCTGGCTCGCATGGCTCGTGATGGTCCCTGTCATCGCACGTCCGATATTGGCAACATCCACGCGTGCCTTCGTCCCCGGCATGCTCCCGAGTTTGGAAAGCTCGGCAAGGCGTGTCGCCTACCTCGACTACTCTAACTCAAACTACGTCTACCTCAACTACTATGGAGAATTCTCTAGGCTCAACGACGACATCGACCACAACACTACAACATCATCAATTTCATCGACTTCATCAACGGCGACAACTTCACTAGCGACACCATCGACCACGAATACAATGCCCTACTTCCGGCTACATCGACATTGACATCCTCTCCAATCTCCGCCTTCAGATTATGCTCCAGTCAGACCGTCTGTGATGCTCTGTTGTTCGCGTCACTACCGATCCGACTGCGGGAGGGGGGGGTGTTAGAGTATATTACAGTTAGGTTATATTAGGTAGTTTCATATTGTAATCCAATTCTATCTCTAGTAGTCTTCTTGCCCCAATGACTTCTAGTACTATATAAACAGCCTAAGGGCTCACGATATAATTACCTCTTGCAATATCAATACAATCTATAGTTCCGCAATCTATCATGAACGCCAGACGCAGCGGAATCGGTGGAAAAAAATCCCGCCAGTGGCCCCGCCCTGTCAGCATGTGAAGCCAATTCGTTCTCATCCCGTCACCTCGGCTCCAGCGACAGACCGTCGGGCAATGACCGCCCATTTCACAGGCCACGCGTCGTCGTAATGGCGTGCTACCGTCGGCCCTCCTTCCCGCTATTTCCTCTTTTTCCGCCCACACCGCTACACCCCTCCCGCCTTCGTCGCCCTTACCTCTTTCGGCTATAAATGACGACGCCCTCGCTGGTTCCCACAGCACACACTCTCACCTCACATTCCCCACCCACAAACTCCACCTTTGGCGACAAGAAGAAGAACTCGGCAGAAGCAATGGCGGAGAGGTACCACAGAGACCCGGCGGCGGCGAATGGCTTCGAAGGACGGTCTCTGCAATCGTGGGAGCCACGAATGCTTCACGACACCGGTTACCCGGCGCCGCCGGACTTCCGGTGCCCGTCAACCTGGAAGCTCAGCGTCGGCGGCGTGCCGGTGCCGCTGGTGCCAGAGGATGTCAACATGGTTGAGGAGATCCAGGGGGCCATCACGGCCATGGAGGATCCGGAGCTCGCCGAAGACTCCGGCAACCTGGTGTACTGGGTGAACTTATTCGTCGAGTGCCAAAACCAGAAGCTGGCCGCCTATGACGGGCTCGACACATCGTCAAAGCGGCATAACGCCGCCGGATGCCGTCGGTGGTGGAGCGCACTAGGTCGGACGCTCGCGACCGTCCTTGAGCACATAGTTGCCGACGATCGCCCTAAGTTGGACTACCTTCCTCGCTCGTCGTTGTTAGTCACGCGTCGCCGTGCGGCATCCAACTGGGTGCCGAGGAGGATGGCCTCTCTCTTCGTCTTCCTCTGTGTCGGCGTCGCGCTCATCAGGGTCGGCGCCATCACAGTCGCCGCGCCACGCCTTCGCTCTGGCCTGTGAAGCGGGAGGTGGATTCTCCGATGCGCTCGCAGACGAGGACGCGCTTGCGCGGTCTCATCATCAATGAAGGCCGCGCGCTGTCACAGCCGACCGGCCGACTTCACATGCGCACGCTAAAGACCGAGTCAGCGGACTGGGTTGTCCCAGTCGATGAGGACGAGTTCGTCATGAAGATGGCGCTGGAGCGCTCCCTGGACGACGTGCCTCCCATGCAGGCCCCGAACACCTGCCCCTAGTCTAGGGCGGACTGGGAGCGGGAGGAGGGCAACCGTGTTCAGCATATGCAGGAGAAGGCCAAGAGAGAGAGAGAGAGAGGCCACGTGCGACGCTCGCGGCAGCGTGACTACCAGGCCACGCCATCGTCCTCGACGACGACGAGGCCGGTCCCTCATCTCAGTAGTGGCGCTACGGCAACGCCGGCCAGGGAAGCTCGCATCCCCCCGCAGCCGCAGAACAACAACGACGGCAATGCCGACGACACCCAGGACGTCGACTACACCGTCTTCTACCGCAACTTTGGCATGTAAACGGCGCGCCCGACAGCATCGGCATCACCTAGTAGTTATTTCTATGTTCATTTTTTTTCTTTTTTCTTTCGCGTACTATAGTCAAAATTCAGGTGTATGTCCGAATTTGGCATAATATGTACGAACTCGCCTATATATTAATGAAATCGCCTGTATTTGTCCAAATTTCGCCGAGTTTGCTTAAGATTTGGCCAAAACTGGAAACTCGGCCTGGAACACCCAAGCCAGATGGGGCCCGAGGGGCCCAGATCTGGGCCGGGAGCCCCAATTCGTGTCGCCGGAGCGTTCCACCTCGCAGCATCGCCTGCGCCACCACCCCGTCGTCCTCCCGGCCTCGCGCCGGACCGCCGCCGGTGAAGGGCCACCGCTACGCCCTGCTGCATCAACGCCGCACAACCACAAGCCTTCGCCTCCGCCTCGAGGTACGAGAGGTCGCCCTTGGTGTCACGTGCCGTCAGTCATCACGCCAAGCCCCACCAACCTCCGCCGGATCGCGCTGCCGCCGGAGAGCGCGCCCTGCCTCGATCTCCACGCGCCAGGTAGAAGAGGGCATTCCACCGCCGGAACCCCACGAGCTTTGCCCCGGGGCGCACGCCGGCGGCGGCCGGGAAGGGAGGGAAGGGGGAGGAGTGGGTCGGGGGAGGTCTAGCTCGCAGGGGCTTTATTACCTTCTTGCTTTAGTCAAGTTCAACTGTGCCATCAACTCTTTTGTTTATCACTTGTATTGTTTTTGCCCAATTCGTTGGAAACATGCAGAACTCTTTGTGTATGAATATTACTCTTGATGAGAATGGCAGCTTAACTGGTTATGAGATTGAGATGGAAAAAAGTGCACTCAACAAGTATAAGATCAATGCCACTATTTATTTTTCAAATTCCCCTTCCCATTCAGCTTCACGTTCAAACTGACACTAATGCATATGTAATGCATCTTTAAGCATATAATCTTGGCAAAATCCAGCTACTTGGCTTTCAATTCCACCTAATTCATCGGCAGACATAATGGCAAAGAAGAAGGCAGGCATTTTCAGTGTCATGCTTTCCAATTAGATTGCATCTGCATTTTATCGATTCTCTTGCATCAAAAGTCTGAATTGCTCTTGTTCGGTCTGATTGCGCAATACCCATGCGAAGTGGCCACATCAACTTGTTTGGTCTAACTCCGCCATATCCATACAAAGTGACCACATGACATATGCAAATGAACAAGGCTATAGCATGTCAGTGATCAGTGCCATTGTCAGTTCTTTGTTGGAAGAAGTATTTGCAACTAAACGGACTTTCTCTCTGTCTTGGACAAATAGAAATGCTTGTACTGTTTGGCTGCTTACTGAGTATTTAATGAAAAATGTGGCTTTAAGTTGTGAAATATTTTCCTTATACAAATAATTCTTCAAGAAAAAACAAGAGAAAACCTATTTTTTTACGTTGCTATGTAGCAATCGGACCGATAAAGTTAAAACTTGGCGGACTTTTGGATATGCACCGTATTTTGGTAAGCACTAAATGACAAGATTTTTGATTAGCCAGCTCAATTCAAACACGATAATTTAAAATGTTTTTTAGTTCAAATCGTTTGTACGAATTAAGATCCGTTTTGACTGTTAGGCTAATCGTGACGAGATCTTCGAAACTAGATCCCATATTGGTATGTTCTGATAACTTTTTTTTGACCAAAAGTTATCCACCCGTAACACATAAGTTATCCGGGTATCAGAATATAAGTTATCCATCTAATAACATGTAAGTTATCCACCACTATAAAATTATCCATAGATCATGTATCATAAATGAGTAACTTTGTTTGTTTACCCATAAGTTACCCATCAGTAACACGAGAGTTATCTAGACTCCAATATGTAAGTTACCCACCAAATAACACTTAAGTTATCCATCACTATCAAAATTTATCCATGGATAGAACATGGTTCCGGTTCGTCGCTCGTCGCCGCTCTCCCAGCGTACGGACAACTCAACCTCGAAAGACTACCATGTCAAACATCAAACATAATTTTTTTAAAGGAACTAAATCTATTTTTTTTTGCATGGTCTTATGGTCACCCACGCGCAACCAGTAATCTAGTGGCTCGACTTTGTCGTCCATCATTGCTACCGTGACGTACGGGTAACGAAGTCTCGAGGGGTTTGAAGGTACCGAGTCTTAATCGTACGTCGAAGCTAACGCATCAAAGACAATAAAGTCTCAGTATCCTAACAACTAGACTACCACGTTCCAGTCAAACTTGCTCAAGACGTATGCGAGAGCGCTTCTATCCAACATGTTCATATGGTGGGTAACTTATATGTTACTGGGTTGATAACTTACATATTATGGCATGGATAACGCACGTGTTTGGGGTGGTAACTTTTTGTTTTTTTTCTCGAAATATATCAACATGGGATCTAGTTTTAAAGATCTCGTCGCGACTAGTCTAACGGTGAAAACGGATTTTAAATCGGACAACTGATTTGATCTACAAGACATTTTAAAATTTCGATATGATTCTATACGCACGTGTTCACACCTCCTGCTAGGTTTTGTAAACTGGCGACCGGTCTGAGAGTAGAATTTCCAATTTTTTTGGGGGTAAACTTGATCTTTATTAGATAACGGGGATTACAGGAGGTTCGCGCTCAATTTCCTGAAGAACAACTTCAGGTCAAGAGCCAAACCATGTGACAGTACGCCACTCCGTTCTTGCAAAGTTTGCAAGAAGATGACCAGCCCTAACTAGTCCTCCATCCACTTTTACAATTGAACACTGATTACTAAGACTAATAAGCTCTTTAATATCTTTAACTAGGTTTGTATATGGAGAACGATCTGGTTGAGTAGCTTGCACCATCGCCACCAAGTCGCTATAGTCTGTCTTAATGATTATTGGCAGTTGACTCCGGGCCAAGGACAAGCCTAGGCCCTCAAGGCAGGCTAACAGCTCCGCCTCCAAACCATCTGCACATTGCATGTGGTAACGACAAGGAGAGAGAATGATGGCCCCAGTGTCGTTTCTAAGAATCATGCCAGAGCCTGCCTCATTATCTTTAAAAGATCCATCCACAGTGAGTTTGATCGACCCGATAGGCAGTCTGATCCATAGGCTGAGTTACCTCCTTGGTGAAAGCAGGTATCTGTGTCATGACAATGGCATGTTTTTCTTTGATGATTTCATCATTGGAGAGCTTCTGCACATTACGAATAGTGTTGAGATAGTTGCATAGGAAGTTCCTGGAGCTTTGGATACTAGGCAATGGCTTCTCATGCGTTGCTTCGTTGCGACAGTGCCACACCCTCCATGCCACAAGTAATGTAGTATTAATAAGCTCCTTAGAAATTTGAGCAATGAACGACCGGAACCAGAACCGAGCATGACACTGAATATCACCAACAAGCTATTCAGTCGAAATATTTTAGCAATTAACTGAACCATATAATTCAGAAACAATTCTACCAGAAAGAAAATCTCTACGGAAGCACATGCTGCAGCCGAGCATGCATTGAAATAGGCGATATCAGATCCTGATTTTATTAAATTACGTTCATCACCCCTCGTCATGATATATTCTTCTTTACTGTCATATAATAAATCGATGTGTTCTTTAGTTTTTTTGTACATCCAATGTACTTTATCAGCTACTGAATTTTTCCCTGGATTTTTTCAATAAGCTCGTCAAACTAATTAACTATTTGAGACACTAAATCGATATCATGTTATTTATAGATTTTTTTCTTGCAAAGCAATACTCCCTCCGTTTCATAATATAAGATGTTTTAGCTTTTATAAGACGAGGGTCGCTGGACGCGTTTTAGAAGTGAACCTATACACTAGAACGCGTCTAGGTACACTGTTCAAGAAATTGCACTTGGCTGCAAAATCCTAGTACTCCTTCCGGTCTATAGATATATTTCAATCTAGACAAAGTTGAGAATATTAATATGCATACACCGGAGAAAGTACGAGAAAGTCTGTGATCTCATTCCGCAGAAGTCTGGGAAGAGCTATTGGCAGATGCTCTTCTGTGTATCTTGTAGAATGCGAGATTCTCAATGAAGAAGCTGGTTATCCAAAACGGCTTCCTGTGTAAGGTTACTTTCTCTAGGGAGTACTACTTCCTTGTAATGTGCGGCAAGCTTTCCAGTCAGAGGTTGTTCACCTTGCTCACAGTGAGATGAAGCATTATGCGCCCCTTGATTTTTCATCGCTAATTACACAGCACCTCTGGATTTGCTCATATCATACTACCCACAAGGAGAACATGCCTACGGCCAAGAAAACAGAAAACTGCAACCAGTACCAAATTGATCACCACAAACATCATGTCTTACATAGGTTCACCATACAGGATAAAGCTCAAAACATTACAGCACATGCCACTAGCCCACTAGGGCCAAATCATCGATTGAAACGACCACACCAACTTACCGCGACCAACGATTCAGGAAGAGCCAGACCCACAGTAAGCCAGACCCACAACCTGCACAAAATCTGTACTAGATCGATCATGATTCATCTAAAAAAAGATTGATCATGATTCAACTGACATAAAACACAAATAACATTATTTTGTTCCAACTGACATACAATAGACATAAAATACAAATAACATTATTTTGTTCCAGACATATATATTGACCATAAAATCTGATTCATCATGATTCAAACTAATTTAATCGTGATGCAACTGATCTCCAGTAGTTGATGAAGCAAGATAGACAAAACAATCTTGTCTCAGAGAACACAGTGGATTCCCATGTTATCAAGCTTGTAATGCAGAGACTTGTGCTTGATCATATGTAGCCCATTATTGCCTTCACGCACCACCTCCACGCCTGTCAACACAGTAACCTCATCTCCAACAACCTCGACCTCCTCCATGTCTCCCTCCTTAGGAGAAGGCTTGTGGAGGCAGCAGGTGGCGATACAAAACTTGCCCAGGCCCAGGTTGACCAGACGGGGCACCAAGGGATACCACTCATCAGGCAGGCCCTCAAGATAATCCCAAGAATGCTGGGAAGCAGGAGCCTCCTCTGCTGTGGGAGCAGAGGCTAGGTCAAAAGCACACAAACGGTGCTGGGAGGAGCCATTTGGAGCCTCGAGACCAAACCAGAGGCGGAACTTGGGGACATACTCTGCAGCCCCGTGAAAGGGCAGCGTCCATGTGCCAGCCAGCTGCCTCCACACACCCCTGGAGATGTCGAAAGCGTAAGTGCCTCCGTTGGATGATGCGCATATGGTGTTGTTATCAACAACCGCCGCTGCAAAGGGAGGACTGTCAGGTCGAACTGTGTAGTAGCTGTCAGGACCGCATGGCGGCACATGAGGCAGACGACGCCAGTACCAATCGTTTGGATATGCAGACATACTAGTCCTGCAGTAGTTGAAGAACTCAAAGCTGCCGTCGTGGGTGCTCATGACATAAAGATCGTATTCGCCTTTAGCGCTCCATTCACTGCTGCCAGGGCGTTGGTTGGTGATGGACAAGACGATGGAATTGGTTGGCTTGGGGAAGCTAGCTCGGGGCATGGCAACGACTGACTGCAAGTCTACATCGTAGACTGAGACATTGGCAGAAGGATTTGCGAACAGGACACAGCCCTCGCCCTGCCCTGGTAGCAGGGAGAAGAAGTGGAATTTGCTGGCCTGTATCATGGCGGGCTGGGTCGAGAAAAATATCTCCGGCCTAGGCAGGTCGTCGATGTTTACGAACGTCGGTGGCCACCCCCCACCATTCTTGTCGGTCTTCGCAACTTCTTCGACCTTCAGAACTTCTTCGGCCTTTGGAACTTCAGTTGATTCGTAGAAGAGGGTCTTGGAGAGTTCGACCCTGTGCAGCGCATAGAGTCTGGTGTCGTACTCGCGAAACACTATGTTCAGAAACTGCCGCAGCATCTTGCCCAACCAATTCCCAAATATCCTGACTCGAAGGAAAAAGAGAGTATAAATATATTGTCGAGAATGTAAAATTCGAAAGGATAGGGAAGTTGTAAAATTTTTGTAGCGAGAAGGAGAATAAATCGGAAATTTCATACCTGCAGCACAATCCAATTCTCCAAGCCTCCGATTCCTAATTTTGCATCTAACTAGGGCCGTTGGAGCGCGAACGAAGTTGGTTCCACAATCAAAAAACCTGCAGTTCGGAGTGGCGACAAAGATGTGAATAACGCGGGAAACGTTACAAACGAAACCGAATGGAGGGCTCTCGTTAACAGTACCTTCTGTTGCTAGATCTACCAGAGGCGGAGCAGAAAGGAATCGATCGATGCGAAGGAGAGCCGGGCGAGCACAAAAGCGGCGGCGTTGGAAGGGCGGCTGGGATATAGAAGACTGTTCTCATATATGGGCCTTTGGGCAGATTATTCTCTAGTTATTGCTGGGCTGGGCTGGGTTGATCTTGGCTGGGCTCACTGCTCGGTTCAGCGCCTACTGCGCCAGACGTACACGGACCGAAGAGTCAGCTGCGGGAGGCAAATCCTATAAGCCGACGGCAGATGCTATTTATCGCTCGGCGCGTGTGTTTATAGAGTATGCTCACGCGGGCGCTTTTTCATATATGATTTTTTTTTGAATTTGAACACTTTCCGAATTCCAACCGTTTTTAATTGAATTTGAACAAATTTTAGATATGAACAATTTTCTAATTTGCATAGTTTTAAAATATCAACAGCTTTAGAGTTTTACTATTTTAAACATCTACGAAAACTATTCAAACTTTAAAACTGTTTAACCTTGAAAATTGTTCAAATTCGAAAAAACTACAAGCAGTGCACTTGTTAGTTTGGGCTGGTTTGGACCGGTCCACTAGGATGAAGCTGCGTGCGGAGCTTTATAGCACGCGCACCAGGCGTAAAATAGCATCTCCTAAGCTGACCAGATGCGAACTGCTGAGTAGCGCCCGCTTCGCTCAAGGTTTTTGCATCTTGGACTGTCCATTTACTGCTTTGCTATTTTCTTTTCTGTTCCCGTGTGCGCATGCTAGTCTGTGTGACATTGTTTCCGCTGGTTCATTTTTTCTGGTTGATTCGTCCGTCAGAACCAGGATCAGAGTTGTTACGTCAGCGCGGTCCAGCCTATTTGACCAATCACAAACAAGGAAAAGGACAACTTGGAAGAACCTTAGTACATACTTTTTTCTTCTATTTCTCTTTTTTTCCTTTTTCTTTTCCTTGGTTTAGCTTTTAATGTAGGTTTTGGTTCAAGTTATGTTTTATATTTTCCCCAAGAATTAAGCTATTCTTCCATTTATTCTAAAATCTCTTTCTCTTCTATCAGGGGTTTGTTCCACAGACATTTCGGATTGTGATTCAATCCATGAGTGCTATTTTTCTTTCCGCGGAGTCTATAGCCAAGTTCCGCTAGTAAACATGTTTTGATCCACATGAACAATATTTAGTATTTTTACTTACTCTTAAAGTTTGTGTTCTATCGAAGTTGTGATGTTGGTCCATGACCACTAAAAGTTTCTTCTCCTTGTACTCATTTTTGTTCCATGAGTTCCAAATTTTGTTTTATTTTGTTCATTTTCTTGTTCCTCTCATTATCATGATTCTTTTCATGGATGTTTTATTTCAATTATTCTAGTTCCTTTTTGCACTCATAATCTGTTCCACTGATCCAATTCTTTTGTTCTCCATATTCAATCATTTTCTTCCATGTGTAAATTCGATTTGTTCTTTTGTGCTATAATTTTCGCATCCAACTGTAGTGTGATTTTGTTCCACGTTGTATAATTTATTTCCCAGTTGAGGCGAGCTTCTTTCATGAACACAACAATCTTGTTCCACATGTAGTAGTTGCCATCCGGTTTGGATGCATTATTGACCAAAATTTTATTTTATTTTAGGTATTATTACCTTTGCACTCATGTTTTATTCCAAATATTCTTATTTCAGTTCCAACGCTGGTTGATATTTGTCCCTTCATGTGTTTTAAGTTTGTTCTCATATGATCTAATTTCTTGTTCCTCTTGTACTCGTATTTTATTCCACGAGTTTTATATTTATTTTATTTTGTCTACGCCCTATTCGGGATTTATGCGACACTAATAAATAGTATTATGGCTAATTCTAGTGTCATGATTTTTTCCATGGATGCCAAAATTTATGTCGCTTAGCCTAACTCACTATGCACTCACAATTTATTCTTCTGTTTATATTGGTTTGTTCCATGTAGTTTACTGTTTATCCTATATTTAACTATTTTGTTCTAGTAGATTTTTGCCCTGATTGTAGTGTAATTTCATTCCTTATAGTCTAATATTTTGTTCCCGTTGAAAACAATATTTGTCCATTCTAGAGTTCTGTTCCATGTGTAAAAAATTCGAATTTGTTCCTTCATGCTATTTTTTGCGCCAACTTTAGTGTGATATTGTTCTTTTGTAGTCTAATTTTTTGTTCCTTCTGAAGGTGAGATTTGTTCCTCGGACCTATAGTTTTTCTCATCATGTAGATTCCATTTTGCTAACATTTTTTGTTTTCCGTGCACACAATATTAGTTCCTTGGTAGCGAAAATTTTGGTTCCATGTAGTCTTAATTTCGTGTTAGTGTTGTACAAGCAACTTGAAATTTTTGTTCATGGATTATTGGATACTATAATATTTTTGTTGATTTCAAATTATTCCATGATAGCTTAACAACTTGTATTTCATTTTTTATCCCACCAGTTATTGCAAGTTCTTACTCTATTGCGTGTATAAAGTGTTGGGCCGCGCGGAGATAAAAAAATTCTCTACGCGGTGATCCCAAGATCTAGCTGAGGTAGAAAACCACGAGGATTATCACTAGACGCGCGGTTGCGGATTACTGATGAAGCGTGCACTGTGATGCAGTGCAGTCCTCACGATCCGATCCGATCCCATGATCGTCGAAGTGCTGAACGTACAACAACTCTACCGGTATCCACACGTACGAGGAGGAGCTCCGACGACGGACTGCTAGGTCTGGTACGGCGGCTGGACAGAATAGGGCTAGGGTTTTGAACGCATGGAGTGGTGTAACCGTGCCCTTTGGGCATCCTGCACCCTAGTATATATAGGGTGTAAAATTGGACTCTACTCACTTGTGGACCATTCACTAAAGCCTATACGAGTCAATGTGAGTCCAACTTGCTAACCCAGTCCGTGTCTTATTCGGGTCCAACCCAAACGACTTGCTCCCGCTCTTAAGTGTGTGACCCGCAGGCTCATAGCAACTTGAACACGATTGGAGTTCGACTCGCAATCGATCAATTGGTAGCGGCTCCTATCAGAATGTGTCGATTCCCAAGTACTGAAGAGTCATGACGACATACCTTCCAATGTGACTTATGTCTGAGTCCTTTTTGCCTCACGATATACCTTGTCAAGCTATAGGCGAATTATCACATCCCTTAAATAGCTCAACTCTCTTCTTGATTCGTGATATGTGATTCATTCGACTAACTCTTAGTCGATCGCCTCGATTAACACTTAACCGAGTCGTGCATGGTCATGCTTTCCGAATCATATCACACGAGAGGGCCTAGAGAATATCTCTCCAGTTGGAGGGGGAAATCCCATCTTGTTTTTTCCATATCACGCAGTTTGATTCTTAGTTTACCCGAACTTTGCTTTTACAACTACCTTGTGACGGAACAACGTTTGACAGAACCAAAGTCGGTGATCCACAACTCAGATTGTGCAACAACCTTAGGTCCAAGGATTACATTGATTGAGACATAGAAATGAAGACTTGTTCGTTGTATCTCAATATGGGTCAATCTGACTCACTAAACTCTTTAGCCGGATCTGTGTAAGTCAAAATGGCATCACCATGGCCATGACAAGTGGAACTGAGTCATCAGCCAACTTTCACATTAGTCTAAGTTGTGTGTCCATAACAACCTCAATGACCGGAGATATTTAGTATGAACAACATGATTGTATAGTTCCACAATTGAATCATATGTTCAATGATATACATCAGATGTTCATGCAAGGAAAACTCAATAACTTTATGAATACACTGGGAATTACATCATACATGATTTCCTCTAGGTATATTCCCAATAGTCTCCCACTTGCACTAGAGTCAATCTTCCGACATCACATGTCTAGGCATCTAATCCCATAGATCTCAAGTGCGCCTCATGCTTCGGCTGTGGTAGTGGCTTTGTCAATGGATCTACAATATTTGCATCCGTGTGTACCTTGCATAACTTGATATCTCCTTGATCCACAAACTGGCGAATCGGGTGGTACCGCATGAGTATATGTTTGTTCTTCTGGTGTTGTCTAGGTTCGTTGGCTTGTGCAATGGTACCATTGTTGTTACAATAAATGTCTAACGGATTGGACGAGCCCTGAACCATACCAAGATCCATGAGGAAGTTCCTCATCTAAACGGCTTCCTTTGCTGCCTCCAAGGAAGCAATATACTAAGCCTCTGTTGTAGACGCGGACACAGACTCTTGCTTGGAACTCTTCCATCTCACAACCCCTCCGTTTATTACAAACACATATCCGGATTGCGAACGAGAATCATCTGAGTCAGTGAGATAACTTGCATCCATGTAACCCTTTACACTGAGTTCATCCTCACCTTCATAAACTAGGAACATATCCTTAGTCCTTCTCAAGTAGTTGAGGAGATTTTTAGCCGCTGCCTAGTGGATTTCTCTAGGATCAGCCTGGTATCTGCTCACAAGACTTAGAGCATAGGAAATATCCGGCCTAGTAGAAATCATGGCAAACATGATGGATCCGACTGCCGAAGCATATAGAATCACACTCATCCGACTTCGCTCATCAGTTGTCGAAGGACACTGAGTCTTGCTAAGTTTTACACCATGGGACATCAGTAAGAACCCCTTCTTAGAAGATTCCATGTTGAAATTCTCCAACACTTTGTCCAAATATGTACTCTGACTCAATTCAATGATCCGTATATATCTATCTCTATAGATCATGATTCCTAGAATGTAAGTTGCCTCACCCAAGTATTTCATTGAGAAACTCCTTTCCAATGATTCATTGGTTTCTTGCAACATCTGGACATCATTTCCAATCAGTAATATGTCATCCACATATAAGACCAGAAAGTTTACTTTGATGGCACTAAACTTCTTGTATAAACAAGAATCATGATCATTTTTTATGAAGCCAGACGATTTGACTACCTCATCAAAAAGAATGTTCCAACTCCGAGATGCTTGCTTCAACCCATAAATGGATTTCTTAAGTTTGCATACCTTGTCAGCATTAGCCGGATCGACAAATCCCTCGGGCTGTATCATATACACGTCCTCGGTTAAATTACCATTAAAGAAAGCGGTCTTGACATCCATTTGCCATATCTCATAGCCGAAATAGGATACTATAGCTAAAAAGACCTGAACCGACTTAAGAATCGTTTCGGGTGAGAAAGTCTCATCGTAGTCAACTCCTTGAACGTGTCGGAACCCCTTCGCGACAAGACGTGCTTTATAGATAGAAACATTTTCATCCATATCAGACCCATTTGCACTCGACGTGTCTTGCACCGTCTGGCAGATCAACCAAGTTCCAAACTTGATTTTCATCCATGGACTTTAACTCAGATTTCATGGATCCAAGCCATGACTCGAAATCAGATCCCACCATCGCTTTCGAATAAGTTGCCGACTCATTACTGTCTAACAGTAATACATCACGAACACTTTGCAATCTGGCAGATCTTCGTGGTTCGGGTGCATTTGTCGGCTTAGCTACCATGATCGGCTCAACCTCTAAGGACTTTGTCGACTGATGACCCACAAGTGTAGGGGATCACAACAGTCTTCACGGGTAGTATTACCCAATTTATTGATTCGACACAAGGGGAGCTAAATAATACTTGCAAGCCTTAACAACTGAGTTGTCGATTCAATTTGCACACTGAAATAGTTCTTGCTCACGAAGTTTATCAAGAGTAACAGTTTGATAGTAGCAACAAAAGTAACAAGAAGAAAAGCAGGAGAAATAATGAATAAAGAATAGTGGGATTTGAGCGCGTTAGGCATAGGGATGGATGGACAGGCGTTGCATGGATGAGTCTAAACATGTAACTTCAAGATCTAGGGCATTGCAGATAAATAATAATAAGCATCCAAGTACTAAACAATCCTAGGCATGTGTTCCAAATATAGTCATATGTGCTCGCAATGAGAACTTGCACAACATCTTACATTCAGCCCGTGGCATGGGCCTCTAGGGAACTACTGGCAATTAAGGTGCTCCTTTTAATAGATCACCGGAGCAAAGCATTAACACTCCGTGAACACATGTGATCCTCACACCACAGCCATCCTCTCCGGTTGTCCCAATTATTGTCACTTTGGGGCCTTTGGATCCGGACAATGATATGTGTACACAACTTGCAGATAAGATCACAAACAATATTACCATAATGATTCAATAATAAGTTCAGATCTGAGATCATGGCACTCGGGCCCTAGTGACAAGCATTAAGCACAACAAGTTGCAACAAAGTCAAATAGCACAAATAGAGATACTAGGCAATATGCCCTAACAGATCTTATTCAATTACATGATAGAACTCATACAATCCCTACCATCCCCAAGCCTACAACGGGGGATTACTCACTCATGGGTGAGGGAAACATCGGTGGTTGATGGAGATGCGTTGGTGATGACGATGGCGATGATCCTCTCCAAATTCCCCGTCCCGGCAGGTTGCCAGAACAGAGTTTCTGGATCTGAACCTTGGTTTCTGGTGGCGACGGCGGAGCGGAACTCTTTCTGGAAAACTATCGAACCCCCCTCGGTTTTTAGGTCGAAAGGCAACTTATAGGCGCAGAGGGAGGCCGAGGGGGTGCCTGGGGTGGCTGCACCCCCTAGGCGCAACCAGAGGTGGGCCCGCACCTGGCAGGGGTGTGGGCCCCCCAGGCCCCTTCTTCGTCTTGTCTTCTGGCTCCGTGGGTCTTCTGGTGAAATATAATTTTTGGCATATTTTTCAGGATTTTTCCTGATAGTTGATTTTATACACAAAAATAAGACACCAAGGTAATTTTGCTGAAAACAACGTCATTCCATGTTAGTTGTATCCAAATTACACAAGTTTAGAGGAAAAACAATAGCAAAAGTGTTCGGAAAAATAGATATGTTTTGGACGTATCAACTCCCCCAAGCTTAGCTTATTGCTTGTCCTCAAGCAATTCAGTTGAAAACTGAGTGCAATAAAAGAACTTGCACGAACACATTTGCTTCATATGATGTATATATTCTCAGCACGGGAGTAGATGCTTAAACCATTCATAATAAGAAGTATGCAACCAAGTCTACTCAATAATCATTGCAAGCTATGAAGAGAAACCAACTCAATAATAATAAGTAGCATGGAACATAAACATAAGCAACATGGCAATGCTCATAGTAAGGTATGATAGAGTGGTATCTCGCTTGCCTTTGTTTGTAGAGCACAATATAAATGCCAAGGCACCTATGAAGTTCAAGTGAAGACATGACATAATTAACCAAGCTTTGGAACAAACACAAGAATGACAACTATGCTTAGAGATACAAGCATCAAAGTCATGACATAATTAACCAAGCTTTGGAACAAACACAAGAATGACAACTATGCTCTCAAGAAGGTGCTCATAGAATAAGTGGTGACTCAACAAGGTTGTGAAAAACGGTTTTGAAAAGTTTGAAAGGCTTCCTAATGTTGAAAGGAAGGTACTCATTAGCTTTGAGCTCTCATTGCCCCTATCATAGGCATCTTCATATGGTTAAGGTAAAAGTGAGGTCCAGTATGAGTTATATGCTTGACAGACTATAAACTGGAAATCCCATGTCCCAGGCTTAGGCTTTTGGCCTAAGTGGGGCTCAATAGCGCGGGTAGTAACTCCAAGCTGGTGGGTCATCATAGGAATGATCATAGTGAGGCGCTTGCGATGAACAAGAAGACGTGCCCCAATCAAATGAGGGCTGATGGTATGAAGACTCTCCTAAGTTGGAGGGCTAAACCGAATTGTCTTCAGCATCCGCTTCAACATTCTCCTCTTGCTAGGAGAGCTCCACCACATATGTGTCAACCTCCTCCTCCGTAAGTGACCATCCTTGCCTGTTATCAAAGTTAAACAAAGCAGGTGCAGGCAAATAAACTATTTTCTTAGTCCTACCCTTTCTCCGTCCTTGCTGGGCAAAAGATAATTCATACAGTAAACTTCTAACATTAGCTCCCAAGGAAACAAAACCATGCTGAATCATGGATTCAAGATCCAGCCTCTCTATGGGGAACTGATAATATGAATAGTGAGGCTCTAAACCATGGAAAGCTAGCAACCTAGAAGCAATGAGACCTCCACAAATTCCACCCTTCTCGCGGTTGGTGGTGAGACGGTGAGCTATCAAAGCACCCAGGCTATAAGATCTATTTCTATTTAGAGCAGCTGCGATAAAAGCTAGATCAAAAAAAGACAACTTTCTAGCAATAACACACTTGGTAATGAAATAGGCAAAGTATCTAATAGCTGGGAACTGCATGTTTCGAATTTTACCACTTTTCTTAGAGAATTCAGAACCTTGGCAAACCTCAGCATATAAATCCATAAGTGACTTGGGCCTTTCCTTGATATTCTCACAAGATCCCCACTGAGGTACTCTAATTGCTGCATAAAAATCAGCAAAAGGCAGGTCGACAGGTATATTTTATATTTTGTAATGGACCATGGGATTAGATGTAGACCAAGTAAACCAAAAGTCCTGCACAAAAGTGATGGCGCCCAACACTTGTCGTGGAACGCTACGTTGGAAACCCCAAGAGCAAGGTGTGAAGCAGCACAGCAGCAGGTTTCCCTCAGTAAGAAACCGAGGTTGTCGAACCAGTAGGAGGAAGGAAACGTCACACAGGTGTTGCAAGCAACGCAGAGACCTGCACAACACAAACTCAAAACTTTGCCCCAATAATCAGTGAGGTTGTCAAGATCACCGGTTTGCTGTAACAAAGGATTAAACATATGGTGTGGAAGGTAATGGTTTGCAGCAAGTAAACAAGTAACAGTGGAAGATGTATCAATGGTAAAGATTGGACCGAGGTCCATAGTTCACTAGAGGTGCTCTCCTTAGATAAACAGCATGGCATGAAGGGTAAACAAATTACAGCGGGGCAATTGACAGGAACTGAGCATGGCATAACAATGCAATTACTAGTCAGAAAGATCATATGAGATTCGATTGGGCAATACAACAAGATACATAGACCGCCATCCAACTACATCTATGACTAGAAGTCCACCTTCAGGTTATCATCCGAACCCCCTCCAGTATTAAGTTGCAAGCAACAGACAACTGCTTTAAGCAAAGTGTGTAAGGTAAACAGTCCACATGTTCCATGAACAAGAGACCGTTGCTTTCTCCCTAGTAGCAACATCACATCTACAATCGAAGAGATTTCTGTCACTTCCCTTGGAAACTAGAGGCATGAACCCACTATCGAGCATAAATATCCCTCTTGGAGTCACTAGCAACTACTTGGCCAAGATAGCTACTAACAACGGAGAGCATGCAAGATCACAAACAACACAGACATGATAGAATCATAAAGACAAAACCATTAATCAAACCAACATAATAATCTCAATATCCATCGGATCCCCGCAAACACAACATGCATGATTACAAATAGATTAGATCTTGATCATGAACGGATCTCATAAGATCTATACATGAAAGCACAAAGGAGGAGATACCACCATCTAGATACTACATGGACTCATAGTCCAAGGTGGAACTACTCACGCATAATAACGGAGAGAAGGCCTCCGGGATGATCTCCCCTCCGGCAGGGTGCCGGGAAGAACTTCAGATCCCCCCGATCTAGGCACGATGGTGGCGGCGGCTACAGAAGGTTTCGTGGAGATTTGATCGGGTGCTTAGGGTTTCTGCATCGAGGGCTTCTTATAGGCGAATGGGGAGGCCGAGGAGGCGGCCAGAGGGGCCACACCCCTCCCAGGCGCGAGGCAGGGCCCACCCGCGCCTAGGGGGTATGGCTGCCCTGGCCTGCTCTTCGTCTCCCTTCTGGACTTCTTGTTCCCCACGGAAAGTAATTGACTTTGACGTTTGTCCCGTCCAATTCCGAGAATATTTCTTTACTAACTTTACTGGAACCAAAAACAGCAGAAAACAGGCAAATTGCACTGTGGCAACTTGTTAATAGGTTAGTATCAGAAAACATGTAAAAAACACCTCAAAGTGTAGACAAAGCAAAGCAAAGTAGATACTAAACAAGCATGGAGCATCAAAATTTATAGATACGTTTCCGACGTATCAAAAAGACATGGTTAGCTTAACAAATTGAAATGGTTCACCTTCAACAAAGTGTTCCAACCCTGCATTGACAATCAAAGTTTGGAAATCCTGGGAGATTCCCGCGGTTCTCATAAATTCATGGCATGGATATATGGAAGGAAAAACTGCTTCCTCACGATGAACCTTCATTGTCTCAGACACCATCAAGTCATATTAATTCAGTGGATAGGTACTCATCTTCCTTACTGGAATTTTTAGACAAACATCAAACCAAGTGATTTCTAAGTTGATAAATGATGAGAAACTACTATAGTAACTTTCTAGAGGGATATACATGCATCAAAATAAAGTTTCTAAGCATAGAACAAGCATGCAAGCTCAAACAACCTGACACCTATAGCAGCAAAATACTCAAGATACAATCTACCAATCACAAATCTAATTGGACAAGCGGAGGAGGCACATACCAAGGAACAATTCTCCAAAAATCAGCAGCAAAGATGGGCTGAGCAAGGAGATCGAAAATCACGAGCAAGAACAACAAGAACGCGAGCTTGAGTAAGTTTTCCGGTGTTTTTCGGGAGAGAGAAAGAAGATAGCTGTGAGGGGGCACCTTGAAGGGGCCCAGGTGGGCCAGACCCCCCCCCCCCCCTAGGCGCCACCCACAGGTAGGTCGCGCCTACCATGGGTTTGGTGGTCTCGGGTGGATCCCTGGGTTACTTCAGGTGTCCCTCTGCCCCTTTTTTCGAGAAAAATTTATTTTGAATTTTCTGGGAATTTTTGGGAAACTTTACTTTTGGCCAATTTTCAAGGTATGAAAATTGATTTTCTCGCAAAAACAACTTTTTTAGAAGAAGCAAAAGCAAACCAAAAGCCAAACTACAGAAGCTCTAAGACAGACTAACAAACAAACAACTAGCAAAACCAAAGCTAGCAAGAGAAATGCAAAGACTAGGAAGGAGAAAAGTAAAAGAAAGCAAGAATAACCATAGTGAAAACATTATTTTGTTCATAAAAATCCTTTTGTTATTAAGGTTGATCAAGTCTTGTTATCAAAACAATCTTATATGAAACAAAACTTTATATTCCACAAGGTGATTATGTTACCTCATACTTGATAGCAATGGTACCAATCATAATAGTTTCAAAATTTTCTTGTGGAATGGGACAATATATTTATCCAACCTTGATGCTCTCAATATTTTCAATGGAATTCAGGCAATAGCTTCTAACAACCTTCTTGGGGAAATAAACAGTATGCTCTTTGTCATCAATATTGAATGTTACTTTTCATTGATTGCAATTAATAACAGCACCTGCAGTATTAAGAAAAGGTCTCCCAAGAATAATGGGCATATTATCATCTTCAGGCATTTCAAGCACAACAAAATCAGTTAAAACCAAGCAATTATGAGCCACTTGAACAGGAACATCCTCACATATACCAACATGAATAGTAGTTGACTTATCAGCCATTTGCAATGATATATCAGTTGGTATCAACTTTTCTAGCTAGAGTCTCTTGTAGAGAGAAAAAGGCATAACACTAACTCCAGCTCCCAAATCACATAAAGCAATTCTAACATAATTATTCTTAATAGAGCAAGGAATAGTTGGTATACCAAGTTTCTTTGGAACCTTACCATTGAAGGAGTAATTAGCATGCAAAGTAGAAATTTTCTCATTAAGAATCTTCCTTTTATTAGAGACAATATCCTTCATATACTTTGAATAAGGAGGCAATTTAATAGCATCAGTCAAAGGAATTTGCAAAAATAAAGGTTTTATCCACTCACAAAACTTGTTGTAGTGTTCTTCCTCCTTTGACTTGTGTTTCTTACCTGGAAAAGGCATAGGTTTCTGCACCCAAGGTTCTCTCTCTTTACCATGTTTATTAGCAATAAAATCTTCCTTACTGTACCTAGTGTTCTTAGTGTGCTTCTCAGGTTCTTCCTCACCTTCCTCCTTATTAGGAGCATCATTTTTATCATTACCACTCTCAGTTTCAGCATCAGAGGCAGATATACTATTAGGATCTATAGCAGGTTCAAGTGGTTCCTCAACTACCTTATGTTTCTTTTTTTCTCTTACGAGGACTACCACTATCAACTTGTTGAGAATCCTACTCAACTCTTTTGGGGTGTCCTTCAGGATATAAAGGATCTTGAGTAGCTATACCACTCCTAGTTCTAATTCCATAAGCATCTTTATCTCCTGAGGCATTAACTAGCATATCCTTTTGTACCTTATGATAGCGCTTGAAAAGGTGGAAGAGGTTGAAGTAGATTCCTCAGTAACGGCACCAGAAAGCTTGATGGCGCCTAGTGTTTGATGTTGAAGCGCTTCGTTGGAAACCCCAAGAGCAAGGTGTGAAGCAGCAAGCAGCAAGTCTTCCCTCAGTTGAGACCGAGGTTATTGAACCAGAAGGAGGAAGGAAACGTCACACAAGTGTTGGAAGCAACGTGGAGACCTGCACAACACAAAGTCAAGACTTTGCCCCAACGAACCAGTGAGGTTGTCAAGCTCACCGGTTTGCTGTAACAAAGGATTAAATGTATGGTGTGGAAGGTAATGGTTTGCAGCAAGTAAACAAGTAACACTGGAAGATGTAGCAATGGTAGAGATTGGACCGAGGTCCATAGTTCACGAGAGGTGCTCTCCTTAGATAAACAACATGGCATGAAGGGTAAACAAATTACAGCGGGGCAATTGACAGGAACTGAGCAAGGCATAACAATGCAATTACTAGCCAGAAAGATCCTATGAAGTTGATTGGGCAATACAACAACATACATAGACCGTAATTCAATTGCATCTATGACTAGAAGTCCACCTTCAGGTTATCATCCGAACCCCCTCCAGTATTAAGTTGCAAGCAACAAACAACTGCTTTAAGCAAAGTGTGTAAGGTAAACAGTCCACATGTTTCATGAACAAGAGACCATTGTTTTCTCCCTAGTAGCAACAACACATCTACAACCGAAGAGATTTCCGTCACTTCCCTCGGAAACTAGAGGCATGAACCCACTATCGAGCATAAATACTCCCTCTTGGAGTCACTAGAAACTACTTGGCCAAGATAACCACTAGCAACAGAGAGCATGCAAGATCACAAACAACACAGACATGATAGAATCATAAATATAGAACCATTAATCAAACCAACATAATAATCTCAATATCCATCGGATCCCCGCAAACACAACATGCATTATTACAAATAGATTAGATCTTGATCATGAACGGAGCTCACAAGATCTATACATGAAAGCACAAAGGAGGAGATACAACCATCTAGCTACTACATGGACCCATAGTCTAAGGTGGAACTACTCACGAATCATACCGGAGAGAAGGCCTCCGAGATGATCTCCCCTCCGGCAGGGTGCCGGGAAGAGCTTCAGACCCCCCCCCCGATCTAGGGACGATGGTGGCGGCGGCTACAGACGGTTTCGTGGATTTCTGATCGGGTTCTGAGAGTTTCTGCATCAGGGGCTTCTTATAGGCGAAGGAGGAGACCGAGGCGGCCGCCAGGGCGGCCAAACCCTAGCCAGGTGCGGGCTAGGGCCCACCCGCGCCTAGGGGGGTCTGGCCCCTCTGGACATCTTGTTCCCCACGGAAAGTTATTGACTTTGTCTTTCGTCCCATCCAATTCTGAGAATATTTCTTTACTAACTTTTCTGAAACCAAAAACAGCAGAAAACAGGCATCTGGCACTGTTGCAACTTGTTAATAGGTTATTACCATAAAACATTTAAAAAGCACCTCAAAGTGTAGACAAGTAAAGCAAAGTAGATACTAAACAAGCATGGAGCATCAAAAATAATAGATACGTTTCCAACGTATCAGCATCCCCAATCTTAACTCCTGCTCGTCCTCGAGTAGGTAAGTAATAAAAGAATAATTTTTGAGGTGACATGCACCCTCACAATAAAGATCCAACGATTTGCAAGCATTGAAAGCTGGGATCAAAGAACTCTACACATGTGCATGAAATATGGAGTTCTAACAATAGGACATAGTAACTATGCATGCAACATGGCAAGCTATAAACAAAGATCATGAATAATATGTATTGAAAAACGTTTGTTTGTTTCACATGCAGAAAACATAACATAGTGGCAATCAGATTGTCCCTCATAGAGTAGCAATATAGATGCATAGGACACCTGCAAAGTTCACAAGGGTGACTAGAAACAGATAGCACATGAACAAGAAATAACACAATATGCATCAATTAGTAAGATTTGGAACACTGCACACATAATGACAACTATGCTCTCTTAATGGTGCCTAAAGGTAGAAGGTGAAGACTCAATAATGATGGAAGAATGGACTTTTTGTAAAGGAAGCAGGGATTACAAGTTTCAAAAAGAGCTTCCAAAAATTATGGTACTTGTTAGCTTTTAGCCCTCATTGCCCCTATCATAAGCATCTTGAAGTGGTTAAGGTTAAAGTGGCAAAGCTGGAGTATATGCTTGACAAAGTATAAGTTGGCAATCTCAAGTCCCTTGACTATGAGGGCTACACCTCATGGATACTCAACTTAGGGCCCAGGCAAGTTCTTGTCACTGTAAGTATTTTCATATCATTGAGAATCGCCAACGGGGTATCCCTTGCACATGGCACAGGAGCTTTCCCATAACCAAAATGACAAGGCAAGCAGAAAATGAGAATCTCAGCAATTCTTCTTATGAACCATGTGAATATGGTGCTTTTTTGTCTCTTTCCTCTTTTCTCAATGTGTCTCTTTTTTATATAAGAAGAATGCTTCATAGATGTCACTATGGTGATGCTGCAAGTTTCCACCATGATTAGGCATGGATTAGGCTAGCGGCCCAGGCGTTTCTCTAACACAAATACAAACTCCATGGACTTACAAGTTCCCACTTCATTTCACACCGGTAACATCCATAGACAAAAGAGCATGATATCAACGGAGTACAAAAAGTACAAGTGCAATGTTGAAAATGTTCCCCGTGACAACACGGTTCTACTAATCCCAACTTATAAGTGCAAGCATATACAACAAAGTTGCCTCAATGGTTCAAGTTTATTAGGGGCAAAGAATAAAATGTGCCATCAAGTTCGTGAGGGCTTAAATCACTAAGTTTTCACATAACAAAATAGTTTTTAATTGGAAGATAGATGAAAACAAGAATATACTTGGAATGGTGTAACACACCATGCATAGGAGTTTATAGTGGACACTTTGGAATAACTTAGTTTCTTGGGAGTTGTAAGCATGAGTATAACTTACTCATACAAGTGGAGGCTAGCAAAAGACTGTGAGCAACCAACTAAGAGAGCAATAATGGCCATAATTAGGCAATGCAACAAAGCAAACTAATCAAAGCAAAGAGTGATATTACAAGTTAAGGACTAAATGATCATAGAGGCTAATGGTGACTTATCATAGTCATAACATGGTGTAAGCATGTGCCAAGTCAACCCAAGCAAAACATCAAAGGAGAATACCACAATACTATGCTTTTGCATGCTAAAACAACGCATGATTTCTTCAAGGCACACTAAGCAATCCCAGTTGTTTGGAAGAAGACATGCTACAACAATAATCACTAAGAATAATTCCAAAACAACACCTAGCATGTCATGCTAAAGTCTAAGTCACAGTCAATGCAAGCTCCTCTTGCACTTCAAGCAAGAACTTACTACTCATTTCCAAACACTAAGCAACTTATTTGCAAAACAACACAGCAAGAACGGGGGTCCAAACTACTTTATTCGGAAAACTAAACAAACTAAGCAAAGCAAATGAAAACTAAGACGCTCCAAGAACAACACAACTGTGCATGAAACAATAAAAGTGAAGTATCTAGACAGACCTGAGCTTTTTATTGATGAAGAAGGGGATGCCTTGGGCATCCCCAAGCTTTGACGCTTGTACCTCTTGGATATTTCTTGGGGTGACACCATTTTGGCATCCCCAATCTTGAGCTTTTGTCCATTCTTCATCTCATTGCATCACTCTCTCTCTCTCTACACCTGAAATTTTTCCTTCATACAAAACTTCACACAATCTTCATTAGCAACATTAGCTTATTCAAAAGATATTAGACCGCTGGCAAAGCTTTGGAACAGCAAGGATTTTCACTAAAAACACAAGCTACTGAAGTAACACCTTCAAAGAAACTCAATTTACCTGAAGAGAGCTAAAAAAGGAATCAATAAGAAGCAAATGCAAATAATGGCAGAAATCTGTCAAAACATACCAGCACGTAGAAACGAATTTTTTCGAACATCTTATGTTTCTCAAATAAAAAAGTGTTGAACTAACGAAAGTTAGCCAACATACTGGGGGATTTATTTGTAAACTTTGAGCTCAATCCGAGTTATAGAGCCTCCTCACAATTTTTTTTGATGGAGGACAGAAATCTGTTTCGGGACAGCAACTCCCCAAATCTTACTTTCCTCTCATTAGAGGTAATTCTTCGCACAAAAAGCAAACAAAAAGGATAAGGAGAGGTCATTACAGAAGTAATAACTTCCAAGACTCAAGTAAACTCTTGGGTTATCTCCCAACAAGTACTTTTCTTTAACGCCTTTAAGTTAGGCACAAGAAGCAAGAATAATCAAGTATTTTCAAATGAAGAAGAATTAACATCAAATCTTGCTTTCAAAGGAGGAGCAAAAAACAACTTCTCTTTCCTCATAGGGAAGTGTTCAATACCTTTCTTGAATGGAAATTGA
The DNA here is from genome assembly GCA_023614405.1 of Avena insularis. Lineage (NCBI taxonomy): Eukaryota > Viridiplantae > Streptophyta > Magnoliopsida > Poales > Poaceae > Avena > Avena insularis. Next base: position 333,940,382 of record CM042689.1, on the reverse strand, counting down.
TATTTGATGGTGCCTTCTTTCATATCAATGATGGCACCAACTATTCTAAGAAAAGGTCTTCCCAAAGTAATAGGACAAGAAGCATTGTATTCAACATCCAAAACATAGAAATCAACAAGGACATAAGCATTGTTAACCATAATGAGAACATCATTAATACTCCCCATGAGTTTACTCTTAGCATTATCATTGAGTGGGACATTCAAATAACAATCTTCTAATGGTGGTAAATCAAACATTTCATAAATCTTCCTAGGCATAATAGAGATACTAGAACCAAGATCACATAAAGCTTTGAGATCAAAGTCATTCACTTGCATATTAATAATGGGTCCCAACTATCTTCTACTTTCCTAGGAATAGAAGTTTTATGTTTTATCTTCTCTTCCTTAATCTTAACAAGAGCATCTGTAATGTGTTTGGTAAAGGCAACATGCATATCACTAGCATTAGGACTTCTAGCAAGCTTTTGTAGGAACATAATCACTTCGGAAATATTACAACCATCAATATAAAAATCAAACTTAGCATCACTAGTAGTAGGATCAATAGGCTTAAGCATAGTAGGAGGAGGAATAGGGGCTACTTGCAGTTTAGTGGTGATAGTGCACACACTATTGTTTCTATCAATTTCAGCTTCCCTTTCCCACCTAGCATGAAGTTGAGCTAACATCCTAACATTTTCATCAATAGTAACGTGTATGGCATGAACAGTAGCAAAGGTGTTTTCCTTAGTTTCAGGTTTAGCAGCCATTTTATTTACCAAGGAAGTTTGAGCTTCAGACAAAGAGGATATATTTTTCTCAACAGCTAAAAGCTTTTCCTCTATAGTCTTATTGAAAGTGGTTTGTTTACTAATAAAGTGCTTGAGCATTACTTCAAGTTCAGAGGGGGCACTTCTAGCATTATTGTAGGAGCTTCCATAGGAATTGCCATTATTAGGAGGATAAGGCCTATAATTGTGGTTGCTACCAAAATTATTCCTATAGGCATTGTTGTTGAAATTATTGTTTCTAATGAAGTTCACATCAACTTGCTCTTCTTGAGCAACCAAAGAGGCTAAGGGAACACTATTAGGATCTAGAGTTGCTTTCCCATTAACAAGCATAGCCATAATAACATCAATCTTTTCACTCAAAGAGGAAGTTTCCTCAACGGAATTTACCTTATTACCATGTGGAGCTCTCTCAACATGCCATTCAGAGTAGTTAACCATCATATTATCAAGGAGCCTTGTTGCAGCACCCAAGGTGAGTCCCATAAAAGTACCTCCAGCAGCAGAATCCAACAGGTTTCTTGAGGAGAAGTTCAAACCTGCATAAAAAGTTTGGATAATCATCCAAGCAGTGAGTCCATGAGTAGGACAATTTTTAACCAAAGATTTCATTCTTTCCCAAGCAGGAGCAACATGTTCACTATCAAGTTGTTTAAATTTCATAATGTCACTTCTCATAGCAATAATCTTAGCAGGAGGGTAGTACTTCCCAATAAAAGCATCTTTGCACTTAGTCCAAGAATCAATACTATTTTTAGGCAAAGATAACAACCATTCTTTAGCTTTTCCCCTCAAGGAGAAAGGAAAAAATCCTAAGCTTAATAATATCTACATCTACATCCTTATACTTCTGCATCTCACAAAGTTCAACAAAGATATTAAGATGGGCAGCGGGATCATTAGAACTAGCACCAGAAAATTGCTCTCTCATCACAAGATTCAACAAAGCAGGCTTAATTTCATAAAAGATAGCATCAGGAGGAGGTGGAGCAATAGGAGTGCTTAGGAAATCATTGTTGTTGGTGCTAGTGAAGTTACACAACTTGGTGTTCTCAGCAGAGTTCATTTTGGCAAAGGTGGGCAAGCCAAAAACAGCAATAGCAGCTAGAGCAGGAACTATTTTTTTGTGTTTTTGAATAAAGCAAGAAAACCAAACTAGACTAATTTTTTTGGGGTTTTTTGGAAATAGGCAAACAAAACCAAGCAAAAGAAACAAAGTAAACTAAAAACAAAGTAAAGAGAAAGGAAGTGAAGGACTCCCCTAGTGAAGACGTCCTTAGCCTCAAGAACGGCCTGTAAAACTTGTTGATAGCGCTTGACGAGGTGGAAGAGGTTGAAGTAGATTCCTCAGTAACGGCACCAGAAAGCTTGATGGTGCCTAGTGTTTGATGTGGAAGCGCTTCGTTGGAAACCCCAAGAGCAAGGTGTGAAGCAGCAAGCAGCAAGTCTTCCCTCAGTTGAGACCGAGGTTATCGAACCAGAAGGAGGAAGGAAACGTCACACAGGTGTTGGAAGCAACGCGGAGACCTGCACAACACAAACTCAAGACTTTGCCCCAACGAATCAGTGAGGTTGTCAAGCTCACCGGTTTGCTGTAACAAAGTATTAAATGTATGGTGTGGAAGGTAATGGTTTGCAGCAAGTAAACAAGTAACAGTGGAAGATGTATCAATGGTAAATATTGGACCGGGATCCATAGTTCACTAGAGGTGCTCTCCTTAGATAAACAACATGGCATGAAGGGTAAACAAATTACAGCGGGGCAATTGACAGGAACTGAGCATGGCATAACAATGCAATTACTAGCCAGAAAGATCCTATGAAGTTGATTGGGCAATACAACAATATACATAGACAGTAATCCAACTGCATCTATGACTAGAAGTCCACCTTCAGGTTATCATCCGAACCCCCTCCAGTATTAAGTTGCAAGCAACAGACAACTGCTTTAAGCAAAGTGTGTAAGGTAAACAGTCCACATGTTCCATGAACAAGAGACCGTTGTTTTCTCCCTATTAGAAACAACACATCTACAACCAAAGAGATTTCTGTCACTTCCCTTGGAAACTAGAGGCATGAACCCACTATCGAGCATAAATACTCCCTCTTGGAGTCACTAGCAACTACTTGGCCAAGATAACCACTAGCAACGGAAAGCATGCAAGATCACAAACAACACATACATGATAGAATTATAAAGATAGAACCATTAATCAAACCAACATAATAATCTCAATATCCATCGATCCCCGCAAACACAACATGCATGATTACAAATATATTAGATCTTGATCATGAATGGAGCTCACAAGATCTATACATGAAAGCACAAAGGAGGAGATACAACCATCTAGCTACTACATGGACCCGTAGTCCAAGGTGGAACTACTCATGAATCATACTGGAGAGAAGGCCTCCGGGATGATCTCCCCTCCGGCAGGGCACCGGGAAGAGCTTCAGATCCTCCCCGATCTAGGGACGATGGTGGCGGCGGCTAAAGATGATTTCGTGGATTTCTATTTGAGTTCTGAGAGTTTGTGCATCGGGGGCTTCTTCTAGGCGAATGGGGAGACCGAGGTGGCCGCCAGGGCGGCCAAACCCTACCCAGGAGCGGGCTAGGGCCCACCCGCGCCTGGGAGGGGTCTGGACCCTCTGGCCGGCCCATCGGGCTCTCCTCTAGACTTCTTGTTCCCCACAGAAAGTTATTGACTTTGTCTTTCGTCCCGTCCAATTCTGAGAATATTTCTTTACTAACTTTCTGAAACCAAAAACAACAGAAAACAGGCATCTGGCACTGTTGCAACTTGTTAATAGGTTAGTATGAGAAAACATGTAAAAAGCACCTCAAAGTGTAGACAAGTAAATCAAAGTAGATACTAAATAAGCATGGAGCATCACAAATTATAGATACGTTTCCAACGTATCACCTTAGCAAGTTGATCAAGTTGGGTTTGGACCATTTAAAAGTGTTTACAAAGCATTTTAATATCATTAGAAGTTTTTTCCATAATATCTTTCAACTCATGGATAGCTCTAGAGTTTTCCAATAAATGATTCTGAACTTGTTTATTAAAATTACCTTGTTTAACAATAAAAATGTCAAGTTCCTCTAAATATTGATTAGGAGGCTTACAATAAGGAATATCACCTTCATCAAAGTGTTGGAGAGAGTGTACCTCAATAGTAGATGAGTGGGGAATTGGCTTACATAATTCTTCTATAGGAGGTAGATTCTTCACATCTTCAGCTCTAATACCTTTCTCCTTTAGACACTTCTTAGCTTCCTTCATCATTTCATCATTTAATGCAATAACTCCCCTCTTGTTTGATGTTGGTTTTGGAACTGGTTCAGGAGTAATAGGCTCAGGTGTATTTAGCTCAGCTGAAGTCCAATCATCATAATTCTTGCTTATTTTATTCATTAGTTCTTCAGCATCTGTAGGAGTCATTTTCCTAAAAACACAATCAGCAAAGCTATCTAGGTAGGTCCTAGAATCATTAGTTAGTCCATTATAATAAATATCAAGAAGCTCATTTTTAGGCAATGGACATCCAGGATGTGCATGAATCAAGGCACAGAACCTCGTCCATGACTCAGGCAGTTTCTCTTATTCTCCCTATTTAAAATCAAAAAGTCTCTACAAAGCAGCATGTCTAGCACTAGGAGGAAAATATTTCTGAAAGAAAGAAGCAATCAAACAATCATGGCTATCAATGGATCCAGGAGGTAATCTATTAAACCAAGCCTTAGCTTCTCCTTTTAGTGAAAAAGGGAAGATCTTAGTAACAAAGTACTTGCGCATCTTAAAATCATCATAGAATAAAGCAATCATAGTGAAAATCTCATCCATATGTGCCAAAACACTCTCACTCTCAGTTCCACAAAAAGGTTCTTTCTCAACAATGACTAAATAGGATAAATCAAGAGAGAAATCATAATCTTCATCTTTAATATCTATGGGAGAGGTGGCGAACTTGGGATCAGAGGACAGTTTAGGAATAATGGTACGTCTCTCAAGGAGACTCTTAATAGCACTAGCACCATGTGTGTTTTGGCACTCTTCAATAAATTCACCAGTAAACTCAATCTAACCATCATTAATATCATATCTCTCTCTAGACTCAGGTGAGATAACAGGTGTAACAGTGTCTTCACTAGGAGTTTCAGTGTTTCCTAGACTAGCCATAGTAGCATCTAGGAAAGGACCTAATGAACCACTCGCATCAAGCACAGTAGAAGTAACATCATGAGTATCACAAGCAATTTCATATTCAGCAGTAGTAGCGGTGTGTGTGGCATGTGTATGTGGTGGTGGTGTAACAATCTTACTTATAACAAATGGTGAATCAAGAGTTGCAGAGGTGTTTAGGACTGTACCTCTTCTTGTAGTGGATGGTAAAATAGGAAACTTTCCATCACGAGACTTCCCCATGATAAAAGGAATAGCAGTGAACAATAATAGATCCAAGTGAACTTACAAATAAAGCTATGCTCCCCGGCAACGGCGCCATAAAATAGTCTTGATGACCCACAAGTATAGGGGATCGCAACAGTCTTCGAGGGTAGTATTACCCAATTTATTGATTCGACACAAGGGGAGCCAAAGAATACTTGCAAGCCTTAACAACTGAGTTGTCAATTCAGCTGCACCTGGAAATAGTTCTTGCTCACAAAAGTTTATCAGTAGCAACAGTTTTGTAGTAGAAAAAGCAAAGCAACAGCAGCAGTAGAACAAGAGTAATAGTAACAGTAGTAGCAAACAATATGATATGAGCGCGATAGGCACAGGGATGGATGGACGGGTATTGCATGGACGAGTCTAAACATGTAACTTCAAGATCTAGGGCAATTGCAGATAAATAAGATAAAGCATCAAAGTACTAAACAATCATAGGCATGTGCTCCATATATAGTCATGCGTGCTCGCAATGAGAACTTGCATAACATCTTTTGTCCTGCCAGCCCGTTGCAGCGGGGCCTCAAGGGAACTACTGGCAATTAAGGTGCTCCTTTTAATAGAGCACCGGAGCAAAGCATTAACACTCCTTGAACACATGAGATCCTCACACCACAACCATCCCCTCTGGTTGTCCCAATTATTGTCACTTTGAGGCCTTTGGATCCGTACAATGATATGTGTACATAACTTGCAGATAAGATCACAAACAATACTATCATAATGATTCAATAATAAGTTCAGATCTGAGATCATGGCACTCGGGCCCTAGTGACAAGCATTAAGCACAACAAGTTGCAACAAAGTCAAATAGCACTAATAGATATACTAGGCACCATGCCCTAACAATCTTATTCGATTATATGATAGAACTCATCCAATCCCTACCATCCCCATAGCCTACAGCGGGGGATTACTCACTCATGGATGAGGGAAACATGGATGGTTGATGGAGAAGCGTTGGTGATGATGATGGCGATGATCGTCTCCAAATTCCCCATCCCGGCAGGGTGCCAGAATGGAGTTTCTGGTTCCGAATCACGGTTTTTGGTGGTAGCGGCGCAGCGGAACTCTTTCTGAAAAAACGTCGACCCCCCCCTTGGTTTTTAGGTCAAGAGACATCTTATAGGCGAAGAGGGAGCCCGAGGGGGTGACTAGGGCAGCCACACCCCCTCCAGGCGCGGACTGGGCCCACCCACGTGGCAGGGGGTGTGCCCCCCTAGGGCTCCACTCCGTCTCGTATTCTGCCTCCGTGGATCTTCTGGTGAAATAGGATTTTTGGCATATTTTCCAGGATTTTTCCTGATAGTTGATTTTCTGCACAAAAACTAGACACCAAGGTAATTCTGCTAAAAACAGCGTCAGTCCGTGTTAGTTGTATACAAATCACACAAGTTTAGAGGATAAACAATAGCAAAAGTATTCGGGAAAGTAGATACGTTTTGGATGTATCACACGCCCACCCCTAGGCGCGCCACCCATGGTCTTTTGGATGACATACGCCTCCTTATCGCCAAAAAACCTACGCCATATTTTTCCCACGATTTACAAAGGCGGCGGCAGAGGCAAACGTCCTCTCCTAATCCGGGAGATGGCAGATCATGCTGCATCGGAGCCTCCGATGAGGGGTAAATCAACGCCATCATCATCACCTCTCCTCCCAGGCGTAGGGGTGGCCTCTCCATCAACATCTCCACCAACACCATCATCACCACCATCACCATCTCATTCCCCTCATAGTTTGTGATTGATTCAACCCTGGATATTGTTTTAAGGGCTATTTACATGTTTGTGATTGACATCTTGTCTTTATTTGATGGAGAGATTATATTTTCATATTGTGTTGTATTCCATATGCTACCGGTCCATATCATGTTTGCCACTTGTGAGTAGATCCCCATGTTCCTGAAGGCATAGGATGAATTGTCTATAATTTCTATATAATAAGCAATGAGTATGTGTGTAACAACCCTAGTTTTACCAAATAGCAATTAGAAAATGTTTGTGCATTCATGAGCATCATCATTTAAAATGCATGCAAAAAATAAAAGCAAAACCCTAACCCTAACTTCCCCTCTCTATTAGAAACACATTCAAATGGTTCGAAATATTTTGAAAATCCAAAAATATATGGAACCCAAACTGTTACAAGGCCCCCTGCAATATTTTGAAATGTTTACAAAAGTTCTGGTATTTTGAAATTATTCAAAACAGTTTTGTATTTGAAAATACAAAGAGAAAAGGAAAAAACAGAAATAGAAAAATGCTTTTAGTAAATAAAAACTGCTCCTAACCCTAACTAGGTCGAGCCCAGCTCCTCTCCCCTTTCTCCCTGCCGCCCACGCGCAGTCACCAGCATCCGCCGCCCTTCCTTTACCGCAGCCCGCTTACAGCCCACCCGGCCCAACTACAGCCTGATGCGGCCTGGTACCGCTTTGCCCTGTGTCGTCTCCGTCGACGATGAATCTGTGCCTTCGCGCGCCGGGTAGAGAAGAGCTAGCTGCCGCCGACACCGCACATGCTTCGCTCGGCGGCTCACGCCGGCCACAGCTAGGAAGGCGGGGGAGGAGGAGGGAGGCATTGGACTAGGGTTTCCGCCCCCTAGTCGCTCGGAAGCGACCGAGGAGCAGTTTTTTTCCAGGATCCATTCCTTTATATATAATATTCAAATTCATACAATGGTCCATGTTGACAGACTGATCACGTTCATAATCTGATGATGATGACTCCCATGCTACGCCTAAATGGATGGCAGGTCATGGACTCTGAATTTTAAAACATGGAAAGAGATCGACGGTAAGTTTGGGCTGGCACATGGCCAAGGATAGACCTCGGAATTCTAAAAGCGTATATGGGTCATACACCCGTCATCACGCGTGTCACCCAAAACCCGCAATTCCAGGCAATTTCTTTTTATTTTCTGAGGTAGGCAATTCCTATTTATCGCCCGATGCGCGTACTCTGAGCACCTCAACGTTCTGGGCCGGGTCCAATAAGCTCCGTGTTAACAGGTTTTCTTTTTTCTGTTCGGTTTTTTCACGTGATCTTTCATGGTTCGGTCTGGTTTTTGCCTAGTTTTCCTTTCTTTTTTCTTAAATATGTTCTTTATTTGAACAATTATTAAATACGCACATTTTAAATTTTGAACATGAACATTTTATCAATTTGAATAGTTTTTGCATGTGAACAAATTTAATAATTTGAACATTTTTCATTTTTTAATTTGATTTTTGTTTGTATTCAAAATTCGTTCAGATATGAATTTTTTCAAATATGAATTTTGGTCATATTTGAAATTTGTTCAGATTTGAAATTTATTCAAACTCAAATTTGTTCAGATTCGAATTTTGTTCAGTTTTGATTTTTTTTTAAAGTTCATTTTAATTTAGTTTTTTAGTTTGAGATAATGTTTAGATTTGAATTTCAACGACCGTAAAGAAAATATCAGATCAAACTCGAAAGGAGACGAGCGAGGGTCGGCCCTCCTGGAAAACCATTCACGCGATGCTTATAACAACACGCCGCGGACGGAAAATAGCAGCTCCCCAATTCCTACTAGTAAAATGCACATGCAAACACGTAAAATACATGTTTTTTTTTGCTCGCACCAATCTTACCTTAGTCAGGCTGGTCATAGTGGGGAGTAACTTGGAGTAGTAACATGTGTATGTTACTAGTCTAAGTTACTACCTCCATAGTAGAAAATAATATATATGTGATGTCATGCAAATGCTTATTTATTGCAATATAGACTTATTTTATCTTGAAATGTGTGATGTTATGGTAACATAACTAGTTACCACAAGCATCTCTCTCATCATTTAATTGTATGCCATGACATCTAAATTCTTAGTTAGCAATACATGTAGTACTATGTTACTACTCGAGTTACTCCCACTATAACTAGCCTCAAGGCATAATAGTTGTTAATTTTGAAGTTCGGTATAACCCTGGTTTACTTATAAAAACTATTTCTCACCTATTTAAAGGTAGTAAAGACAAACACAGACTAAAGGTATAACATAATGATCCAAGCCTTCATTGGAAGGAATATTTAAGTTTTATCTATTGTCTTCTCCACCTCTCAAATAGTATGTCAAATTACCAACATCTCCAATGGTGCAAGAGTCATGACTATTTTGATCATATCGATAAATGTTTTTGTCACATGTTTAAAACTAATGTTTATTTGGAAACAAATATGTGTTTTACCATGTCACAAATTATTTACAAAAGGATCTCTTTATCGACCAGATTTTGTTTCCATTATAGGATAAAACAAACTCTGCATCATCAAAAATTAGTCTATAGCACAAGAAATGGTTCGACCACAATAATAGTATACAAGGACCTCATGTCTAATCCACAATAACAGACTAATCTATAATGAGAACTGCCATGCAATGAACGTGTTAATTTAATTTGTGATAGTCGGGTGCAGTTTTCTATTTGTAAATGTACAATGTTAATGTGGAACATACGATATACATCTTGTCTCAGGAGATTTGTGATAAAACGTTTCTATATATTGAAACCTTCTAGAATCATAATGTTGTCATGAAAAAAAATATTAAGTACATTTCTTAAAGGTATCATAGTTTTTACATTGTCATAGTTTTAAATATATTTACTAATGTTACCACAAGAATAACAATAAAAATAGTTATAAGTACTCCCTCTGAATCATATTAGTTGACTCTAGGGAAGTGCGCCTAGCTCAACTGGTTGGGGAAGTGGATATATAAACCCAACACCAGAGTTCAAATCCTCATGGATACGAATTTTGGTTCCTATTTATACTTGAGGATCAGGCTATCCTGATACTCCTGCAATTTATTCTGAGGACCAGACTTGGTGTTTAACCAAGTTTAAAAATCCTGATACTCATACTTAATGTCTGTGTGCATCCCTAGTTGGTGTAGAGGCCGGGGAAGTGAAATCCTCCCTCCATTTGAACTCAAGTGGTATCAACGTTCTAAAGCTAAATTCATCCTTGAAGGAGACGCGAATACAAGATACTTTCATGTTATTGCAAATGGAAAGCATAAAAAGAAACTTATTCGCTCTCTATTCGGGATGAAGGGACGATTGAAGGCCAACAACATCATAAATTTTATATTACCAATTACTATAAATTCTTGTTTGGGGCACCACCATAAAATTCCTTTTCGTTGAATGAGTCCCGGACGGAGGATATTCCTCAGGTTTCTACTGAGGAAAACAATTTTCTGACTGCTCCTTATACTGAGAAGGATGTTAAGAAGGCTGTCTTTCAAATGGAACATAACAAAGCGCTAGGGCCTGATGGCTTTCCAGCAGCGTTTTATCAAAAGTTCTGGAAAGTTATCAAGGTGGACTTGATGCGCTTGTTTGAGTTTTTCCAAGTTGGTCAACTAGACCTCTTCAGGTTAAATTTTGGCAACATAATTTTACGATCTAAGGTTAACAACGCAGAACGTATACAACAGTATCGTCCAATCTGTCTCCTTAACGTTAGTTTTAATTTTTTTTAAAGTTGCTATGCTCAGTGACTGATCATGTTGTACGTCCTTCTCAAACTGCTTTCATGCAAGTGAGAAACATCTTAGATGGCGTTGTAATCCTGCATGAAACGATACATGAACTGCACTAAAAAAACTAAATGGTGTATTGTTAAAGATTTATTTTGAGAAGGCATATGATAAAATTAATTGGTCTTTCCTACAGCAAACAATCCGTATGAAAGGTTTTTTAGAAGAGTGGTGTGCTCTCGTACAGTCTTTTGTGTCTGGTGAAAGTGTTGCCATGAATGTCAACGATGACACATGTAGTTACTTCCAAACCAAAAAAGGGTTGCGACAAGAGGATCCACTATCGCCTATACTATTTAATACTAGTAAAATGCACGTGCTTTGCACGTAAATACATGTTCTTTTTTTGCCCGCACCAATCTTACCTTATTCAAGGCATAATAGTTGTTAATTTTGAAGTTCGGTATAACCCTGGTTCACTTATAAAAACTATTTCTCGCCTATTTAGAGGTAGCAAAGACAAAGACAAACTAAGGGTATAACATCATGATCCGAGCCTTCATTGGAAGGAATGTTTAAATTTTGTCTATTGTCTTCTCCACCTCTCAAATAGTATGTCAAATTACCAACATCTCCAATGGTGCAAGAGTCATGACTATTTTGATCATATCGATAAATGTTTTTGTCACATGTTTAAAACTAATGTTTATTTGGAAACAAATATGTGTTTTACCATGTCACAAATTATTTACAAAAGGATCTCTTTATCGACCAGATTTTGTTTCCATTATAGGATAAAACAAACTCTGTATCGTCAAAAATTAGTCTATAGCACAATAAATGGTTCGACCACAATAACATTATACAAGGACCTCGTGTCTAATCCACAATAACAGACTAATCTATAATGAGAACTGCCATGCAATGAACGTGTTAATTTAATTTGTGATAGTCGGGTGCAGTTTTCTATTTGTAAATGTACGATGTTAATGTGGAAACATACGATATACATCTTATCTCAGAATATTTGTGATAAAACGTTTCTATATATTGAAACCTTATAGAATCATAATATTGTCATGAAAGAAAATATTAAGTACATTTCTTAAGGGTATCATAGTTTTTACATTGTCATAGTTTTAAATACATTTACTAATGTTACCACAAGAATAACAATAAAAATAGTTACAAGTACTCCCTCTGACTCATATTAGTTGACTCAAGGGAAGTGAGCCTAGCTCAACTGGTTGGGAAAGTGGATGTATAAACCCAACACCTGGGTTCAAATCCTCATGGATGCGAATTTTAGTTCCTATTTATACTTGAGGATCAGGCTATCCTGCTACTCCTGCAATTTATCCTGAGGACCAGGCTTGGTGTTTAACTAAGTTTAAAAATCCTGATACTCATGTTTAATGGCTGTGTGCATCCCTAGTTGGTGTAGAGGCCGGAGAAGTGAAATCCTCCCTCCATTTGAATTCAAGTGGTACCAACGTTCTAAAGCTAAATTCATCCTTGAAGGAGACGTGAATACAAGATACTTCCATGCTGTTGCAAATGGCAAGCATAAAAAGAAATTTATTCACTCTCTAATTCAGGATGAAGGGACGATTCAAGGCCAACAACATCTTAAATTTTATATTACCAACTATTATAAATCCTTGTTTGGGGCATCACCAGAAAATTCCTTTTCGTTGGATGAGTCCCAGACGGAGGATATTCCTCAGATTTTTATTGAGGAAAATAATTTTCTGACTGCTCCTTATACTAAGGAGAAGGTTAAGAAGGTTGTCTTCCAAATGGAACATAACAAAGCGCCAGGACCTGATGGCTTTCCAGCAGAGTTTTATCAAAAGTTCTGGAAAGTTATCAAGGTGGACTTGATGCGTTTGTTTGAGTTTTTCCAAGTTGGTCAGCTAGACCTCTTCAGGTTAAATTTTGGCAACATAATTTTACTACCTAAGGTTAACAACGCAGAACGTATACAACAGTATCGTCCAATCTGCCTCCTTAACATTAGTTTTAAATTTTTTTAAAAAGTTGCTACGATTAGACTGAACTCAGTGGTTGATCATATTGTATGCCCTTCTCAAACTGCTTTCATGCAAGGAAGAAACATCTTAGATGGCGTTGTAATCCTGCATGAAACGATACATGAACTGCAGTCAAAAAACTAAATTGTTTATTATTCAAGATTGATTTTGAAAAGGCATATGATAAAATTAATTGGTCTTTCCTACAGCAAACAGTCCGTATGAAAGTTTTTTTAGAAGAGTGGTGTGCTCTCATACAGTCTTTTATGTCTGGTGGAAGTGTTGCCATAAATGTCAATGATGACACATGTAGTTACTTTCAAACCAAAAAAGGATTGCGACAAGGGGATCCACTATCGCCTATACTATTTAATATAGTGGCAAATATGCTGGCTATCCTTATTGAGTAAGCAAAGGCTGATGGCCAAATTTAAGGATTGGTTCCACATCTTGTTGATGGTGGACTATCTATTCTTTAATACGCCAATGATACAATACTATTTATGGAACATGATCTGGAGAAAGCCAAGAATCTGAAATTAATATTTTTAGTATTTTGAGCAGCTCTCTAGATTGAAAATAAACTTCCATAAGAGTGACTTGTATTGTTTTAGCGAGGCTAAAGACGAGGCCCACCTGTATGCTGATCTCTTTGGCTGTGGTTAGGGGCAATTTCCAATCAATTATCTGGGAATACTGATACATTATCGGCGTATCACGATTGCTGAATGGAAACTCGTTGAGGAAAGACTTCAAAAACGTCTTAATAGTTGGAAAGGTAAATTGTTATCCCTCCGTGAAAGACTGGTACTCATTAATTCAGTACTCACCAACATGATACTGTATATGATCTAATTATTCTAGTTACCAAAAGGTGTCTTATCAAAAGTGGACTATTTCCGCTCAAGATTCTTTTGGCAGGGGGATAGTGAGAAAAATAAATATCGACTGGCCAAATGGAATGTCGTTTGCCGACCCAAAGAATATGGTGGATTGGGCATACATGATTTAAAAGTCAAAAACATCGCATTACTGGGTAAATGGTTATTCAAGCTTCTTACCGAAGAAGGGGTCTGGCGAACCATTCTATGGAGGAAATATGTTGGCTCAAAAGCGGTGTCTAAACTGGTTTGGAAACTAGGTGATTCACACTTTTGGGCTGGGCTAATGGCTTCCAAAAAAGCATTTCTTCCGGTTTGGCAATTTTAATATTAAGGATGTTTCACAGATTAGGTTCTGGGAAGATAAATGGCTTGACCAAACTTCTCTTCGTGAACAATATCTAGCTCTATATCCGATCGTTAGGCACAAAGGGGATACTCTCGCTGAGGTAATGGAAACCAATCCTCCTAATGTGTTCAGAAGAAGTCTCTTAGGTTCTATACTGGTGTCTTGGAATAATCTTTTAGTAATATTATTCAGGATACAGCTATCTGAGGGCATGGACAAATTCAAATGGAAATTACTACATAGTGGTAAATTTTCTGTTGATTTATTTTATAGAGCTTTGATCCAACCTAATATTCCAGTCGATGATAATAGTGAAATTTGGAAGATGAGGATACCCCTTAAAACGAAGATATTCGCTTGGTATCTCCGTAAAGGTGTGATTCTCACAAAAGATAATCTTGTTAGGAGAAATTGGCATGGTAGCACTGAATGCGTATTTTGTCACCATAATGAGACAATACACCATTTATTCTTCCATTATAAATTTGCCCGTGCTATATGGTCAATCATCCAAATAGCCTCTCGTTTATCTCCTCCTCGATCGGTAGTCAATGTATTTGGCAACTAGATGAATAGGATTAAGGATAAATATGAGACTTTATTTAGGGTGAGAGTGTGTAGGGGTTCGTAGCATGGAAAACAAAATTGTCTACCGCATGCACACAAACAAGCCAAGATCCATCTACAAGATTGTAGCAACGAGTCGATAGAGGAACTCACCCTCGAAGATTCCAAAGCGGTTAACGAGAGCAGATTCTCGTGGGTGATGTAGTCGTACACTTGTCGATCTCAAGATCGCGTAGACGATCCTTCCGGCGCTGCGTTCCGGCAGCGCTTCCGCAGTCGGTCACACGTTCGATACTCGATGAAGACCTTTTCTCTCCCTTGTTCCAGCTGGCAGCGGAGGTTGTAGTTTTCCCTCGTGATTCCGGCAGCACGATGGCGTGGTGTCGGAAGTAGAGGGAAGATCCCGCAGGGCTTCGCCTAAGCCGGATGCGAGTTATGGTGGATTAGGGTTTCCTGGAAAACTAGGGTTTAGAGATCCAGGAGGAGGATGAGGTGTTGGCGGAGGCTAGGGCGGCGGCGACGGACCGGCGGCGGCGCGGGTCGGCGGCGGCGACGGCTCGTGGAGAGGGCTTGGAACTTGTGTTGTTTGGGGCAGCCCTTCCCCTCTATTTATGAGAGGGGGGCAGCCTTGTGAGGGGTGGGTTTGAATCCAAACCCAAACCCAAGTTGGATTGAGAGAAGGACTTGTTTCTTTTCTCACTAGGAAACCATTGTTCCAGTTTGACTTTTCAATCTTCCGTTTGACTTTCAATTTAGAGCTTTAATTATCTCTTACATATGCCAACACCAAGTGACCTTGGACATGATCCAATCATTCCACATACCCATGACACATTCATGGACTATTCTCCTTCTGGACCGGTAAACATTCTAGACCCTTCTAGAACCTCTCCGATGAAATCATCGGAAACTTTCCCGAACTTCGAAATAGGACTTTCCTTATATGAATCTTATTCTCCGGACCATTCTGGATCTCCTTGTGATATCCCGGATCCCATCCGAGACTCCGAACAACATTCGGTATCCCTACTAACATTCCATATCTACTAAACAACATCGAATCCTTAAGTGTGTCTCCCTACGGTTCGTGAATTATGCGGACATGACCGAGACACTTCTCCGATCAATAACCAATAGAGGAATCTGGAAATTCATATAGCCCACATATTTCTACGATTACTTCGCGATCGAATGAACCATTTACATACGATACCAATTTCCCTTTGTCTCACGATAGTTTACTTATCCGAGGTTTTGATCGTCGGTATCTCTGCATACCTAGTTCAACCTCGTTACCGATAAATACTCTTTTCTCGTTCCCGTGGTATGTGATCCCTTGTGAGCAAGTCACATGCTTGCAAGCTAATTGGATGACATTCCACCGAGAGGGCCCAGAGTATATCTATCCGTCATATGGATGGACAAATCCCACTCTTGATCCATTTTCCTCAACCCATACTTTCCGAACACTCAATGCCACCTTTATAGCCACCTAGTTACATTGTGGTGTCTGATGTCATCAAAGCATCCTTCCGGTGATGGTGATTAGCATGATCTCATGGTCGAAGGAATTAGGTTACTATGTATCAGAAAGCTTATAGCAAACGAACTATTAAAATGACTTAATCTTTATGCTACGCTTATCTATAGGAGTATGTCCATCATACCATTCTCCTAATGATGTGATCTTGTTATTAACAACATCTCAATGTTCATGATCAAGAAACCACGACCATTTATTAATCAACAAGCTAGTATTATAAAGAGGCTTTACCAGGGACTCTAATTTAGTTTACAAATCACACAAGTATTAATGTTTCTGGTTAATACTATTATAGCATGAATGTAAACATTTATCATAAACACAAAGATATAATAATAACTACTTTTATTATTGCCTCTAGGGCATATCTCCAACAGAGTGCTTGCCATTATTTGGTCGCTTTGGCTATGTATAAATGACAAGATTTTTAATAACGTTGTATCTTCTCCCTTGCAAGTTATCTATCGGGCCACGGCTATCCTACGATCATGGACTTCTCTATACCGTATGGAGTTCCGCGACTTGTTTGCAGAGGGTTGTAGGCGGTTGGAGGATACGGCGCGGGATATCTTCTCCTGGCATGGCTTATCTAGTTTGGTGAACTGTGTTTTGATTTACATTGTTTTGTAATTCCCTTTTTATTGCTTTTGGTCTGAGACTGTGTGCTTGATCAGTTGTGTGCATCCTAGTTATGCAGAGGCTAGGTGTAAACTTACTTTTAAATAATAAAACGCCCATTTTAAAAAAAAATAGTTAACTCAAGTTTTTCTAAATTCATAGTATCTAGTAAGTATCTAGTCTAGATGTCGCATCTAGATAAAGTTGAGTCAACTAAGATGGATCGAAGAGAGTATTTTTTTTGCAAGGAAGAAATATTTACAAGTTAAAGACCATAAATTGAATTTACATACAGATGGACTACTACCGTATATGATTAACATTTCAAAAATTCTACAACAACTGATTAGATGGATGGATGATCTAGTGCATAAGCTGACTATCGACATAGGCAAAACGGCCACGTTTAATGGTGGCAGTGTTTGCTTCCATGCCATAAAAAAATGCAAATAAGGGACCCATGTGACATGGGCCCTCAACTTCTGTCTACCCCACGACAGATGTGGACCTATTTTGCCTGAACAGCGGACGGATGCCATATTCCGTGTCCATCCCGAAGTGTCTAGTAGTTTCTGTGCTGAGTCCAGCAGCGTGGGAGTGGTGGGTTGGCGAATCCAAGCGTCGAGAGCCGTCAGATCTAATGCATCATGGTTTGATAAGCGGCACACAACAACTCCAACCTGCCAATGAACGGTTCATATCACTCCAAGGGTGCATTGGCGGGAAGGGAGTACAACAGAGTGGTAAATCCATATTTAAAAACTCGTGTACTATATAGTGGTATAGATATACCGACCAGGTCAGCGCATATCCCCTTCATGCGCCGTCTCATGGGCAGGCGCAGTTCGGTAAGGTCCTTCCCTTTTTCTATTTCTTTTTTATTTTCTATTATTTTTTACTTTAACGTTTCTTCCTTTTTCTGTTATTATTACTATTCCATATATGTTCAGATTTGAAACTGCTCATTTTGAAAAATGGTCTCTTTCCTGGCAATTTGTTTTACAAAAAAGCTTGCACGTATAAACCACATACATGCACACACGGTGTGAAGTTTGAAACTAAAACTATGACCATATGTGTGGTCTATACATAATTCGTAAAATATTGGGGTTTGCAATTGCATACTTAGTTCCAAACGAACGTGTAAAAATCTTGTGATTTTTGCACAGTTTTCGCAAACTTTCATAACTTATTGTTGCGCGATTTCGCACGAGTGACTTCGAATCACATACCTACATCGCGTGATTTATTCCATGATTTTTGGGAACTTGGAATCACCGATTTTGGCTGAGAGGAACTTCCGGATATAGCTGAACCTTGGTTGTGTCGATGGTTCTCGACCCTCTACTTCATGCCCGTGCTTTGGTGTTGACTCATTGCCCTATAGGGTGACTAGGACGTGGGCGCATCGGGACGGACCAAAGTGGTCGCGCCCTACGGTTCAGCGATACCGTCGTACGGCTCGGAAGTCGGAATGCAGATATGCAATGAGTAATCTTTCCCTCCTGCAACTGAGGCAGCCATTGGGCAGAGCTCCGCTGCCTTCCTGCAACCGAGGAAGCTCCAAAACTCGCACGGATGACGATGATTGATGGACCAAACGTGCGTGCCGCCCCAGTATTCAGCTGAACAGCATGGCGAGCCAGCGCCACGGCCAGGCACCACCGGCGACGCCAGGGCGGCATGCATGCACGACGTACTGCTGGTCAGTGCAGGCCTGAGCGATGCCATGCGAGGGAGGCGTCGGCCCTCGTATCTACCCCGCTGATCTCGGGTTTGGGTTTGTCCCATGCCCATCAATTAGGCCCCTGGCCGTCGCCGGCTAGCCTGCCACCCTACAGAGCCCCCATCATCTTGCATTGCATTGCCGCTGTGTCTCTGTGACGCTCCTGAAATTGTTTGGACCATGCGTATATTTATGTGTGCATACATCTTGGCCATGACCAGTGGGCGCGCCATGATGGAAACGACAACGCCCGGGCCACCCGTCTGGGACGCGCCATGCATACGCGCTCGGAGATACGTCCCTGAGTCTCTCTAGTCTAGGAGCCACTGGTAAAGAAAAGGAGGTTAAAGAGAGAGTGAGAGTTGTGTGATGCCATGCAAATGAAGATACGTTCGGCATGCGACGTGTCGTGACTTATTCGATCTCGTACTGTGCGTAGCATCACAAATCAGTCTGCGTTCGTGCTTCAGGCGGGTCTTTGTGATGATGTACTCTTTATGTTTTAGAAACAATGTGGTGAAGCAGTACATGTTGCACGTCCGGAGTCTCAAAGATAACAAGCTACGTACGTGCAGTTTTGTCCTTGTTAATTTGGTGCTATATATTGTTTTTATCACATTATAATAGTTTGATTAGTCTCTCCTATGGATAGACATGCATATACAATGCAGACAACTAGAGAAGATTATGTACCGGGGCTGGGGTACGAATGGCAATGGGTATCTGCTGTCCGTTTATCATGTAGAGTATGGTAGTAAAGTTATACTCATGGATAAGTAATTGAAAAAAAATCTGTCCATTGGATATTGCGGGTGCGGGTATGATAATAAAAAACCCGCACCCGTATACCCACATACCCGGCATCTTAGTGGATGACACGTGAGGCATCATTTTTCCAAAAAATAATACCTCAAAACAAAATATATGCTATCATTTTATATATATATATATAGTGTTATTACAATGCTTTGTTCAGTTGTTGGACTGATGGATGTGTATTACCTGTGGTTTTTTTTACTCTTGATGAGTGTGGGTATGAGACAAAATCTATACGCATGTGCGGATACGGGTGCGGGTGCGGAAAAGATCTAAAATTGCGAGTGCGGGTTTGTTAAGCTCCACCCGCACCCAGCAGACGCGGGTGCCATCTGGTGGTGTCGTGCACTAGTAGAAAACAAAGCTTTCGTCCAGAGCCCTCCGAAGCATTAGTCCCGGTGTGTTAGGAACCGGGACTAATGCTCACATTAGTCCTGATTCGAACAACTTAGACGCCGACAAACTTTAGTTCCGGTTCGAACGGGATCTTTAGTCCCGGTTTGTAAGGGGTGGAGACAGGTGCGGACGTGGGAAACACCCTTTAGTCCTGGTTGGAGACACAAACCGGGACTAAAAATGGACCTTTAGTCCCGGTTTGAGACATCAATTGGGACTAAAAAATTGGCAAAAGAACTTCGGCTGATTCTGCCACGGCAGGAAAATGGACAAAAATCCTGCCACGGCAGGATACAAAATTATAAAAAATTCTAAAAATAAAATCCTTCAGACTGTAGTTATATTAAGTGATTTAGTTGTTATAAAAAATAACAAACATGAATTTCGATATATTTTGCCAAAAATTGTCATGAAAACTTCAAACGGCTATAACTTTTGCGTACGATGTCGGGGGAAACGTACGACCTATCAAAATATGCAAAAAAAATTGGAGTTCGATTTCGACCGCCTTAGGCCGTTTGGGATTTTTTTAGGATTTTAAAATTCGAAAAAGAAAAAATGTTATTTAAAAATTTAATTGTTTTTACAAAAAAATGTCATATTCACATTTTTCTGATAATAATAGATATATTATTTGTCGAATTTAGATTTACAGATTTAAAGATATTTATTAAATGAATAAATAGCAAAAATGTGAATAAAATATTATTTTAATTAGTTTTTTTACTTTTATTGGATTAAAAAATTAATATTAGCTATTTATTGTTGTTTACTTAAATAGTTGTTTGTAGTTTCGAAACATATACGTGTGATATATTGATATAAGTTAATAGGATTGATATGATAGTGTTGACAATAAAGTATTAATGGGCTTCGCATAAAGACATCCAGATGGAACGGAGAAGTTAAGCGTGCTAAGCATACCGAGGGTGGAGAATTGCTAGGATATGTGACCGACCGAAAAGTCTGCGATTTGATCTAAGATTAAGTATATTTAGTGTTAAAAATATTCCAACTTAGAGAGAGATTAACAAAAGAGAGAGTTAGATATTTCAAAAGTTGAAAAAAATGAAAAAAAAATTGAAAAAAATATATTTAGTTTCGGTTTGTATTACAAACTGGGACTAAAGAGTCTCGCGATCGATCGTGGTCCGGGACCTTTAGTCCCGATTTTATAGTTTCGGTTGTAAAACCGGAACTAAAAGCCTTTACAGACCGGGACTGTTGACCCGTTTTCTACTAGTGGTGATATTGCTGATAAGTAAATCATAGGAGGTCCTGACGACGAGTTTAGAGAGACATAGAGGAGGCGGGGAGCATCCGAAAAGGACATGAAGAAGGGGTTATCCAAGTTCAGATCTCACCAGGACAAGAATAAAATTTTAGAGCTAGCTGGCAAGCGATTGAACAGTAAAATTGTACTTATTGCGCCTTAACCTCGATTATAGAGTGCTAATGATTTGACCTTCCTTGAGAGCTGAGATAAGGTTGTTCCGTTTTTTTTTTGCTAAAGATACTTTTGTCCATCTTGTGGATGATGGGAAAGAAAAGTACACATGCGACCGCAGGGACTGCATGCATGCAAACCCTACCATCTGGATGATATGCAAAGGGTGCCGCAGAGGGAGCCCATGAAACAGCGAGGTTAACAAAGTTGGATTATTTTTCAGTGGAAAAAGGCAGTCATGTTGGAAGTATTATTGGTGCTTCAATCATTCCCGTATCAAACTCGGTCATACTGCTACAAGGAACTTGTAGTGTATTATTTTACTCAAAAACAATTGGAGTTATATGAACCGTGCGAATGTGAAGCGAAGAAAAAAAACGTAAAATGTCCAGATGCCTTGGTCAAAGTGCTTCCAGCTGCTAGCCTCCTGAATTCCTGACCAAATTGCAGGGTTGGTGGATACTCGACAGGACGAAAATTCGATCGTCCACTCCTTAGAGCATCTCCACTCGTCTAGACGCCGATTCAGACGCTGAAATTAGACCCGGATGCCGAAAATCGGCCCAGTCATATACCCAGGGATTTGTTTTCGTCCGGATTTCGACGTGTTTTGGTCCAGCCTGTCCAGACCGTACCCAGGATCCCGGGTACGTCCTGGGAACGCCGCTCAGCGAAAACAACGTTGGCCAGCTTTGTCGGCAAGATAAGGCGCCACTCCCGCCACTTCGCCGAGCTCCCGCCCTTTCCTTCCCCCTCCCGCCTTTCTTCCCCATTCCCCCACTCCTGCCACTCCGCCGAGCCCGACGCCCGACATGCCGCCCAAGAGCTTCGTCCAACCCAGATCGATCCTCGGCGGGTCCCAGGAGAAGAAGGCGGAAGCGAGAGCGCCGACGGCCGGAGGGCATGTCCTCGACCGAGTGGGAGAAGAGACACGCCAGCAGATCTCGTCGGCGGCGGAAGGACAGAAGGAGAGGCGGCTCGGCAACAAAGAAGCGGCGAAAGAGCAAGCGATGGTGAAGGCAGCGGCGGAGGATCAGACGATGGCCAAAGCGAAGAAAGCGGCGGCGACGCGTTCGGCATTGATGGCGGCGCCGTACCCACCACACTTGGGAAGCCAGGCGAGCGTGGGCTCACCCGCCGGATTCTCGCCGATCTCTCCGGCAGGCTTCCAGGAGAGCAAGGCGACAACTCGGCAGAGGTACTCCTCGTCGCCCGAGTTTGACGACGGGTTCAACCCCAACGTGATCTTCTCCTGCCCGGCGTCGCGCCCTCCTTCGGCCTTCGGCGTGGACATCAACCTCCCCTAGTCCACCTCTCCGGCGTACGCAAGCCCCGCTCGTGTCAGCGGACGCTGCCTTCGGCGGGAAGCTTCGGCGCGCCGCCGGCCGAGGCATACATGGAGGACTTGATCGCAACAGGCTCGGCCTCCAACCACCCCTCCTTCTTCACGGAAGAGCAGACCCGGGCCGACGCCGAGCACGACATCGAGTCCCAGGACCTCGCCGACATCGATGCCGAGGAGACGCAGGCCGAGCAGACGCAGCCAGAGGACGCCGAGACTGAGGCGAAAGGCAAGAAGGGGAAGAAGAAACCGGGCACTTCGGCGGACGCTCGGCTCAAATGGACTGTGGCCAAGGACACCTGCCTCGCCGAAGCTTGGAAAACGGCGAGCATGGATCCGATCACCGGTGCGAACCAAAATTTCGACAATTATTGGCGGCGCGTGAAGGCAGCACTCGACGAGCGTAGCATGTGCGACCCAAAGTATCGCAAAATCCACATGGAGCGAGGGGAAAAGGCCATTACCAATCATTGGGTGATCATCCAGACTGCCTGTAGCAAGTGGCACAGGTGCGTGGAAGAGGTCGACCGCACACAAGCCAGTGGAAAGAACATGGACAACAAGGTACTCGTGAACACTATCTTTGTCGTGCACTCTCTTCCATTTTGACAAATTTGACACACTTTCATTTTGCAGCTGCGTCGTGCACTTGCTCTGTTTCGAGAGGACATGAAGATGGAGTTCAAGTTCCATCATGTCTTCGAGCAAATCGAGCATTGCGAGAAGTGACGGGACACTCGCTTGAGTCTCTCCAAGAGCAAGGATAGCGTCTATAACCCCGAGACCCCGGCCGCTGCTGCCAGCGAAGGAAGACCTGAGCTCGGCCAGAAGAAGGCGAAGATGCTCACGGCCGCCGGACCTCCCGCCGAGCGTCTCCAGGCTTCGATCGAGAAATGCATCGCCGACACGAGGGCGCAGGCCGAGAAGAGAGCTGAGAAGAGCGAGGAGCGCTGGAAGCAACTGATCGAGACACAAGGGGGAAAGGTGGCCGTCATCAAGGCCAACCTCGCCGAGAAGAAGGCCAACTACACCGCCAAGAAGCGCAACACGGACCTCAAGTTCCTGATGGGCGGCGAGGACACGTCGAAGATGAGCTCGCCGGTCAAGGCTTGGTACATGGCGCAACGTCAGGCCATCCTGCAGGGCGTGATCACGGCTTCTCCTTCCTCTGCGCCGAACGTGCATGCGCCGAACGCTCCCACGCCGAGCTTTGTTTCTACTTCCTCCAACCCGGCGGCCATCAACGGCGAGACGGACGACAACGCCGCGTCGGCCACGCCGAAGGAGCTCATCCCCATCGATGACTGAGAGTCATTTCCCCTGTTTTGTAATAAAAATCAGCCGCCGAATTTGTGGGCGTACCTATCGAACACCTTGTGGCCAAGCACTCGCCGACGGGAACGATAAAGATTCAAATATATCGCCGTTTTGTGTTCGTCTAGGTACTCGGCCTGGGTACGCGAGTAGGAAACTGGGCATACCCAGGCCGAAATCGAGTTCCATTCGGCCAAAAAAAGGTCCGGATTTTGGCCTAGATTCACCCAACGAATAGAGATGCTCTTAGCGCGGTAAGTAAACAGCCAGATCAACAGTTCCAACGGACCTAGTATGGGATGCTTCAATGTTCGTGCAGCTCACAACGCGAGGACCGGCCCAACTTCTTCTCTCCGGGGTTTAGCTAGACCCCGTGCATCTTACCAAACAGGCTCCTAGCATCATAAATCAATCTTGCGTCAATGCTTTAGTATGAGTAGGTGCCTTGATGGGTCTTTGTGGTGATGTACCCTTTATGTTTTAGGCCGCCTTTGATTCATATTGTCTTCTCAGGAATTTTATAGGATTTAGACCATGTGGAATATTTCATTTAGATGGTGTTTGATTCACATGATTGTATCGTGTAGGAATTATTCCATCGGCCCATTTTCCTCTCTCCGGGGCCTAGCGACCCGTGCAGTTTACCAAACAGTTCCTAACATCATAAATCAATTTGCGCCCATGCGTGAGCAGGTGCCTTGGTGGGTCTTTGTGGTTGATGTACCCTTTATGTCTTAATAGAGTCTTGTGACGTTGTGCCCGTGGTCGCACGTCCGCATAGTCTCTAAAACAACGAGCTACGTGCGTGTAGTTTTGTCCTAGTTAATTTGTGCTAGGTTTCTTGTCACACTATAATATAACAGTCTCGATATGTATATATATCTCCACGATATTAATATATGCTCTTTGTTAAAAAAAAACATACATATGCAATACAGATATTTGAGAGGCAGGTCAACAGAACTAGAGAAGATTATACCGGCCCGGGCTGGGGATTGGTAGCCGCTCTTGTCTTGTCGCAAGGATCCGCTAAGCGTGCGTGGCAGGTTTATGATCTCAAGCAAAACAAGTACTACCTCCATTTCAGTTTATAAGGCAAATACGTATTTTGCGAAAATAATTTGACTATAAATTTGATCAATAAAATGCAAACTATATTTAATAAAAATTATACCATTAGATTCATATTTAAAATACGCTTTCGATGGTATAATTTTTGTGACATATGATTCATATATTGTTGACTAAATTTACGGTCAAACTATTTTCTCGATATACGTATTTGTCCTATAATCCGAAATGGAGGGAGATTCGTATATTAGAGGAGAGATAGGAGGCAAGCAATTAGACCGTAAAAATGATCAGATCACAGACAACGTTGTTAAAGCTAATAATGGATGTGAACTAGCACTGGTTCTGCCTTAACCTCGATTAATGATTCGGCGTACAAAGATTTTGACCTTCCTTGATAGTTGAGATAAGGTTGCTCCGTTTTTTGCTAAAGATACTTTTGTCCATCTTGTGGATGATGGGCAAGAAAAGTACACATGCTACCGCAGGGACTGCATGCATGCAGACCCTACCATCTGGAGGATATGCAAAGGGTGCGGCAGAGTGAGCCCATGAAAGAGTGACGATACCAAATTTGGATTTTTCAGTGGAAAGGGGTGTTTGTTCAGTCAAGTTGGAAGTACTGTATTATTATTATTGGTGCTTCAATCATGCTTGCCGTTGTCAAAACCCAGTCATACTGCTACAAGGAACCTGTATTATTTTACTAAAAAAACGATTGGAGTTATATTGGTAGTGTGCATATGGGAAGCGAAGGAAAAATGTCCAGATGCCCGGGTCAAAGTGGATCCAACTGCTAGCCTCCTGAATTCCTGACCAACTTGCAGGGTTGATGGATACTCAACCAGTTGAAAACTCGATCGTCAACTGCTTAGCACAGTAAGTAAACATTATCCTGCCCTCCACTTTCGTACTTCTACGAGTGCGCACGCATGCCCGCCGGTAAAGAGCCAACACAAGCAATTCGACAAGCACAGTTTTACAAATTGTCAGCTAAGATGATCTCACGAATTACTACATTGAACTGTTCCTGCGGAACATGAAAAAGAAAAAAGAGTTAATTAGGACGCCGGATCGGAGCTCTCCATGGCTTCCCAAGTGGCCGCAATCCTCCTCATCCACAACGGTCCCCCCAGCGGTCGGCCGTAAGTATGAACACGAAGGGGGAGTAGAACCATTTCAGACGCCACCACCACCTCCTTCGCTCGCTGTGAGGAAGAGCACCACACAGATGTACTAGGCGAGACACCCGTCGCATCATCCCCACTTGCTGGGATAGGCGTGCGTGCCGGTTGTTCCTGTCCTGGAGGACGCACGCCTGCCTCGCCTCGCCCACCGCACCATCGTCATCTTGCCAACGAAACCAACGATACACGCACGCACGCACGGGAACACGCAAACCCCTCTCTTCCCCCGTGACCAGGTCATCATCCTCCTCTTTCGCAAACGGAATCTCCTCTTCCGATGCGTCACATGGTAAATTGCCCCAGCCATACACCTAGGCCGCCGACGCGCATGCTCCACCGGCCGGTCCGGCCCAGATAACACACACAGCGGCGGACCAAAAAAGCAGGATAAAAAGGAGAGCTCCAGTCCAGACGTCCAGTGTTAGGGGACAAAAGAAGGAAGGAAGAAAAGCCCGCCCTATAAAGCAGGAGCGGCGTGCAAGGAGCTCGAGGCACCCACGCCCCGTCGGTACCAGAGCCAAGGTGCCATTTCGCGAGCTCCCGCTTCCACTTGGCCATTTCTCTTCCCCAGCCCTGCCTGGTTCTGGAGCGTCATCCTTGCTGCGCCTGCTGTCCTCGTCGTCTTCCTGGCCGGTGAGTTCCCGTGTTAGCTGCTGTAGCTTCTGGTTTTCGTTGGAGTAGTACAAGTTTGTCCGTCGCTTGCCGATTTAGGAGGTTGCAGCCTGTTCTTTCCTTGCCAGAAACGGTTTTTAACACGAGCTGATATGACTTGACTGCTTTCAACATTTGCTCCAGTGGTGGATTGCACGCCTGCCATTCTTCTGGTTTCTGGCCACCAGCCGGTTCCGTTTCATGTTACGCTTCAGGATGAGTCTCTCTTATCAAGGACTTCAACGTCCAGGGTGTGTGTCTTGCTTGGAATGAGTTGTTGATTTGATCGCAAGTCCCCGTTCTTCCCGTGTTTTCTCTCTTCGCATGTTCGCTTTGACCTCAACTTACGCTTCGCCTCGGTTTTTGGCACTTTTCGCTAGCTTAAGTTGAGTGTAGAACTGAACTTTCCAAGACTCCTCTCATTGCCATCAATTCTAACTAATACTATTCTACTCCTATGGAGTAGTTGCTAGCTGCAGTATTTGGAGTCTTGAAGGCCTTGAATTAGCTCTCACCTACGAGTCCTATGGAAGAAGGCTCCATCAAGAGAGAAGCCATGCCTCGACTCCTAGATCTCATCCCAGACGAGAAAGAATGGAACCTGAGAGGAGCACCAGCTGCGCTGGGCAGACCAAGAAACGCAGGCTTCGACGGTGACGAGGACAAGAAACTGGAGCTGAAGCTTGGTCTTCCTGGCCTCGTAGAAGAGAACACGGCGGCTACATCAAGCAGGAACATGATACATCAAGAGAGCCCGTCTCTCTCCCTCGGGTACCACCTCCCTACGACGACGACCACCGGAGCAAAGAGGGGATTCTTAGACACAGTTGAGGCCAGAGAACAAGGTAAACAAGCAGCTTTTCAGTTCTCTTGTGCTCTTCGTCTTGGAACATGTTAACGGATTGAACCAGTGAACTAAAAAATACTCTTTGTTTCTGCTGTTTTAAGGTTGTAGCAAGGAGCAGAAGCAGCAGGCGAGAGCAGCATGTGGGAAGGAGCTAGCGGGGGAGGAAAATATAGCAGCCTTGAGTGAGAGGAAGAAAGGTGGCTGTCCCCCACCACCATCACATGCCCCTCCTTCTGCTACACCTGCGCGTAACAGACCACAGGCGCGAGGGAGGTAATGATTATAGCCCTAGATTATGGTGCTTTTGCTATCTTTTCTGCTCTCACAACGTTTTTTAGATCTGAATAAACAAAGTGTATCTGCGTTGTCATCATTTCTAATTCATTTAAGGGTTTTCTTCCATGATCATTCGAGGTTTCCAGAAATTGCAATGCTCTAATTTCCTTCATGTGGCCCTTGACAAAAAACATTCCCATCTTTTGGATTTCATCTGATGGCATAGGTTAGCTGTTCTTAGTTAGTCAGCATACGAGTCTCTAAGGATCAAAGTTTCCCTTTCCAAAAGTTCACTTTACTTTATATTAGTTTTATTAAAGATGGTCGTCTTTTTTGCTAAAGTTTGTAGGTACTGTATTATTTTCCTGACCTTTACAGTTTCACCTTTGCGACCCTTATATTTGGATTATGAACATTGTATTAGTATAGTTTTCTGGAAGTGCGGTACAAGTAGAAAAGGTGAATATTAGTGTGAACCATGAATGTCTGAATGGTGTTTATGTAGTTCAATAATACTAGCATGCGTATATTAATTTGCCAGCCCTTTCACATAAATAACTCACCCGTGCTCTAACCTGATACAGAGGGGCAGCAGTTCCAGTGGTCGGTTGGCCTCCAATCCGGTCATTCAGGAGAAACCTTGCTAGCAGTAGTTCATCCAAACAGCCCCCTGAGCCACAAAATGGTGAAGCCGATGCAAAGGCCATGCTTAACTGCAAGAAAAGCACCCCTCTGGTAAAAATCAACATGGATGGGATCCCCATCGGAAGGAAAGTAGATCTTGCAGCATGTGACAGCTATGAGAGGCTTTCAGTGGCTGTAAAAGGTCTCTTCCATGGTTTTATTGAAGGTACGAATTAACAATAATCAAACAAAATAAGTACTCCCTCCGACCCATATTACTTGACTTGGATTTATCAAAATTTGGATGAACCTATATACTAAATAGTGTCTAGATTCATTCAAATCTAGACAAATCTACATCAACTAATATGGATCGGAGGGAGTACTTCAATTCAGTTTCATATTCTCAATTCATCTGCTCAAACAAAATCAAGTTCATATCTTCGTTTTCATTACAATTTATGTATGACCATGGTGCAGCGCAAAGGGAGGCATCTAATGCTGAACATGCACAGCAAGGGGCAGATGAAAAAATATTATCGCAATTGCTGGACGGGTCAGGTGAATATACTCTAGTTTATGAAGACAATGAAGGAGACAGGATGTTAGTTGGGGATGTCCCTTGGAAGTAAGCTTGCTTGTTCCGATAGTTTTACCAAATGATTTGATCCTCCACACGATCTAAACTACTTATTGTACATATAACTACTGCAGTGTGTTTGTCTCAACTGCGAAAAGGCTGAGGGTTTTGAGGAGCTCAGAGCTTTCACATGGCCTGGTAAGCATAACGCCACTTCAATTTGTGTCCAAGTCTTTGTATATTTGTAAAAAATTACCTCCTGGATAATCTGATGAAGCCAACTGCACTTTTCTGCTATATGTGCCGATATCATGTTACATGTTTGGAGTGCGCAAACTGAGCCACAGTTTTAATTTTCATTTTCTGCCTTTGTTTGCTTTTCTTTTCAGATTGGGGTTGTTCCTAAGAGGGCAGCAAATTGCTAGAAAGGTGTCAGCTTTTCAACCATTTGAAATGTTGCTTACTGAAGCCCGATCATTATCCTTTTCAAGGATACTATTGCTACCCTTTTTTTTTTGCTTGTAGAGACGAATCTAGTGAGATGAATTAGCATACAGCAGATGCATGGAGATATCCTGCCTATTTTGTAAATTAGGCCACCTTGTAACTTTTAACTCCTAGAGTTCTTGATTCAGTTACATGGATTTGGGGTTTACAGGAGAGAGCTCAACGGCTCACACCTGTGAAGTGACTCTTTTGTCTGGAAATTTGTATTCTGCCTTGACATGATCTGACATGCAAATCTGTTCAGGCCAGAGAGTCGGCACCTAGGCTGTTCTGATAGGATCAAGCCAGCTAATGATCTTAACTAAGATGTTGATTTGTTATTATCTTTCCAGCCTCACCCCTTTCTAATTTTTTGTCACAACCACCATAAGAAAGGTTGACCAAACCATAAAACTGCCGAAAGTAAAACATGTGCTGATGCCTTCATACTTGCTGGGTACCAATTGCCCCACTGCCAGTCTGCTAATAGTGGCAAGATCATGACTGCACACGGGAGGGGCAACCTTTTTATCCTTTCATTTTCTTAAGATAATAAGAATCAACAGTATGTACTGTTTTAATATGAGTACATGTTCCAGGTGCGTTAGTGATTCAACCCATCCGATAGCACCACTTGCCAAACCAGGAAATTATCTCCATGTGCCCTGGTGATCATATCACAAGGCCCTTGACAAAGTCAAGATTAAAAACAGGTGGCATTAGTTTTCATGGATGACAGAAACTGCACATTGGCTTCAACTTGACAATGTGAACAAAGCAAGTATAGTGTCTATCACTTTTGCATGACCCGCGAGAGCGGCGGATTTTAGCAATCCCAAAATGTGAGAGGCAAAACTGATGAAATAAAACTGGGTTAATTATATACAATACAGTAGCAAGACAAGGACATGTAGCCCAGATGTTAGAATAGACACCAATAAGACATTTGTGATTGGTTGTTATGGGGCATACCTGAAAACGAGATTGCAGAATAGTTCATGTAAACTGGTTGTGCCTTCAGTGCAGGATGTTGCTATTGGAACAGTTACTATGACAGGCATCTCCAGCTGATTAGATAAATAAGTAGCACCTGTATGGATGTATCTGTATTAAGATAAATCTGTATAAATTAAGCATATGCACCAAACAAGCTGAGCGGGACTAAGAGGAGAGAGACTTTTCTGGTAAAGAGGAATATTCAGCTTGATGCTTACGAACCTTGAAATTGCAGACAAAAGAAAGGTCTTTGTCACTGGACCATCCCTAAATTCCGGACAATAGGAAAGGTAGCTAGGTGGGGTGGATTTATGAAAGAATCTTAGCTCTTCTGTAATGTCCTTACCGGACATCTTTATCCCCATTGTGTAGTCTGTCGTGCACTCATGTGTTGCCACATGCAGTGTATAACTGTATATTTTACCAATATGGACAAAAAAATGGTACCCACTTTTGCAAGCACGGTGCTTTTGGTGTTGGTGAAAGCCACAAAAAGTGTTACGATATGACAAAGCCAACCTTATTTCAAGCACCAACTGTGAATTTTCTAGTCCACTACTCCACTACTAGTTGTTTAATTCTAGTTACCTAAAATCGATCAGCCAATTAAAGCGACTATAGACAAGTGTAAAGGTCTAAATGTAACTGAGGACATCAGCACTTTCACATGCTGGGAGCCCATGGGCAATGACATATGTCTTATGAAGTGTGCGCTAATTCCTAATTCTACAGTCACAAACTCACAATGGACATGTGAACATCCCATAGACGCACCTTCAGCCGACAAGGGGCTCATGCATCAAAAGAGTTTGTGTAGCCGTTCAGGAAGAATGCTCTATTATCGATTCACCTTCTGTTCAACACTAACTAATGAGAAAATGCAAGTGGATGGGTTCACAGTTCCACATGTAAACTGAGATAATCAGAGATTCAGAGAATATGTACTCTATCAGAGGGTATGGAATGGACACACGAGTGAAAGCCAACTGGATTGGGGGCACCTAGCATGAATTCATCTACTAGCATCTTACTTGAAAATTGCAGGTACCAGCTATTAAAGGAACAACTAAATCAGCAGAACACCTCTCAAAATAAGTGCAATGATTCCAATTCTTGTGCCGCATTCAAGCACAACAGAAACATTATATTCCTTTGAAAAAAATGGCGGAAAAGTAATGCATTATATAGAAGGAAATATTGAGAAAAATTAAAAGACTGACAAACCTTGCAGTTTAAAACCACATCAACGGCCACCACACCTTGTAGTCTCAACTCCTGGTTGATTCAACCAGATCGTGACACCTAGCCCAAAAAATAGGATCAGGGTGCAGTGAAGCAAACGATGCTTGATACAGTTTCTTAAACCATACTACTTGTAAAAGCTCTCAATCCTCACCTGCATTTGACCGACACAAGGCAGAAATAGATATCCAATTTATTCACGCACACCAACATATAGAATATTCCCATATATTATATGTAATGGGCTGTGCCCAGTTTTGGAAAAAGTACTAGGTTTATATTTCTTGTACTGACATCTTGTTCTTGCCTGCTCTTCCCTCTAGTCAAGTATGATCTGTTCAGGAATATTATAAGAACAATCTTTTTATGATCTAAATAAACCAGTAACTGACGATTAACAATTCAGCTATGTTCTTCCTGAGAAGCAAACAGCGTAGTTGCCGTGCATCAGTACACTTCCTTGTGTCCACTTGTCCAATTCCAGAGGAACATCTGGAGCCACGTACCAGAATGCAGCTAATCTTTACCAGAAGAATACTGTTACTAGAATGGTCACTGCAGAAAAAAAAAGCCAATCCAGTGCATGAATGTATTTGAGGAGATGTGAACCTATTAGTCATGTCACAAGCATGATAGTACTAGACAGCTAGTGTTAAACTACCATGATATTCTGCTTTAGCTTCCTAACCTTTAATACTGTTGACATCAAGATGGGCTGAAAGTTTAGACTTTACGGAGCACTAAGGATAGTAACCATATTTCAAACAAGAGAAAACAGCGGCCTGTAAATGATCAAACTGAATCCTGGTGGTTCCACTGAACAATCTGTTTCATCTCAGTTTTCTTTAGTTAATAATAACTTTCAGCTCAGCAATCAGTAAATCCCCAGTCCTTCCCAAAAAAAACCAGAAAACTATAGTCATACCCTTGTGATACAGTACCTACCAGTCCTCACCTAGACGAGTGGTCACTGCTAGTTTTCTATCAATGAACAGCATCACGGCCATGAAAAAGGAATAAGACGGCCAGGTATGCTATGCTTGTGCTTGTCAACTGTAATTACAGAATGGTGAACTAAGGTGTCACTAGTTTGGTTCAAGCAACTAAGAAAATTGCACATTTGAGCTTCATCCTTCATTAATTGGTGTCAAGAAAGTATAAAGGCTGAATGATTGATACTGCTGAATACCTGTGGCATAGATAAATGCTGCTATAAACTCCCTCGGTCCCTCCATTCCAAAATACAGTGCATATAGATTTTGCCCTAAGTCAAACCTTATAAAGTTTGACCAAGTTTATTTGTATAGAGGGAGTATTACGAAGAAACCGAAGATGACTTTGTAGATCTTTCATGGGCCCTTCAGCATAATTAAAACAGTCAACTCTAAATCCTTGCCTGCAACTTTCAAAGCTTTCAAGTATCAGTTTGTCACTTTAGCCAACTATACACTCCCTTGGATATTTAGGTTTGCACTGACTCTTTCTGGTCTTATACCCGTTACATAGAAGTATAGCAAGCTAAACACTCGTTGATTGCGTACAATCTTTCTTGCTAATGAGCTAACATAGAGTGAAGTAATGGAGGAGCTGAATGAGCCATTTGTGTACTGAGCTCCAGAGACAATAGCAAGCTGAAGTATTTCAACACCATCATCAAGTCACCAAAAATAACTATGCCGAATGAAGCTGAGGTGGAAACGGAAGGCTTAACTCAAGATTATTTAACCTTTATACCAAGGACAGTCATGCATACATAAATGTTAGCCTAATTGCCTCAACAAGCTAAGGCTTGGGTCCATCTGTACGTGGTAATCATGACATGTCGAAGTAGAAGATTGATATCCTTCCAGGGGGAGGGGGGTTATTAATATGACTCAGTTTAGATTAATATACAATGATAAATTGGGGACTAACAGACTGACAGACATTTTGTAGATAGCACTGCCAGGACTGTAGAGCAGCAGTTGGAAGTGTTCAATTATAAGTAAGACCATCTCAAAAAAATATTACAAGTAAGACCGTTTATAAGTTCTCCAAAGAAGCAGAAACATTTGTTGCTACAATTCAAAATTGCAAACACAATTGCATATGTCTCATGTCAACTGATAAATACTCTCTCCGTTCACTAATGTAAGACCTTCTAGCTTTTCTTGTAAATGCATGTATCTAGACACGTTTTGTTGTTTAGATTCATCCGTTTTAGTCCGAATCTAGTCTAATTTGAAATATCTAAAAGGTATTACATTAGTGAACGGATGGAGTACTACCTAATTCATATACCACACACATAAATAGTTTGATGGCTCCAGGTGCATTACACTGCAGTTGGAAGTTTCAACGCACAACAGGATCGGCAATCATAAGTCTGAAACCAACGGATGTGAACTCCCATGGAACAAGCAGAATATTTCACCACGAATTCTGATTAGAAAGATATTCCAGAATTCCACTGATACAAAAAAAACTAGTTTGTTATATGGAAATAAATACGATAACAAAATGAGCCATCCTCCTTTAATGTTTTTATCCAGATTACTCCAAAATAAGTGACATGGTGGTGTCAATCTATGCTCCAGGAAAATTATGTACATGCTCAAGGGGCTGTTTCGTGCTAAAACACAATATGCCACACCTAAATTTAGGAATGGCAGAGTTTTTAGTTGTGTGTTTAATTTCTAGCAACTGTGCTCTGCGGCACTTTTTCATCCATATGGCCCATGTGCCATAGACATAACTTTCGCCAAATTCTGCCACACTTGCTAGCTATTTCTCAAAGAAGTTGTCCTAAGTATGATAGTTAACGCAGCATAGAAAATGAAGTTCACCCTTAATGGGGGTAAAGGAGAACATCAATAATTATGGTATGCATGAAACATGGAACATCCTTACACAAGAGAGGTGCTAGACTTCTCACTTACAGGGTGGGCATTCTTTCCAGCCAGATGATAAAGCAAAACTCCTGCTGCAACACTAACATTTAAACTCTCTACTGCAAGGAATGACTTCATATCTTGATTGCCTGAATAATTATCAAATTCGCCGATATCTTGATTGACTGAATAATTCTCACCTTCCCCTGTATCTTGATTGCCTGAATAATTATCACCGTCTTCCCCTGTACCTGCATCTGTGGCATCCGTTTCTTCTCCCACAACAAATCCATCACCATTACCAGCAATTTTGACCAAATGTGTGCAGGATCGCTCAACCAGGGGCCTCAAGCCAGTGCCTTCACTGCCCAACACAAGAATTGTTGGCTCCCCTGTGCTAACTTCAGAGAGAGGTATAGCTTTAGGAGCAACTGTACCACCAAGAACTCGCCACCCATTTTCAGCTGATGAAGACAGAAACTGCATCATGTTCCTACAGGAAAGCAGCTCGATCAACTCAAGTGAGCCTGCACTAGCTTTGCTCACTACTCCACTTAATGGAGCAGAGTTCTTAGCGCACAAAACAACACCCTCCGCACCAAAGAAGTAGGCTGATCTAATTATGGCTCCCAAATTCTGAGGATCCATAACCTCATCCAAAGCTATCCAAACTGGTGCCTTTCCACCATCCACCCTGACTGGATCCAACTCCTTAGTAGTCACCATTTCCAAGGGTGATGCATCAAGCACCAGACCTTGATGTGGTCGATTATCAACCACCATGTTGAGGTCATGCTTTGACGCCTCGACAACTTTAAGTCCCATAGTCTCTGCCATCAGCAGCACCTTCTCAATCCCTTTCTTATCCTTCTTCTTCTTGTTGCTCCTGCTCAAATCCATCCCTTCCTGCGTGTACAATGCATAAAACTCCCTCCTCCCAGCCGTGAGAGCTGCAAGTACTGGCCCAACGCCATAAACCCCCTCCCCAACCATCTTCGGCACTGTCGACTCCCCTGCCTCCTTCCATGTCTTCCTGCCCCAGTCCTCTTGCTTGTTCCACCGCCTCATATCCGGCTTGTCGAACCTTTCCCCACTAAACCTCTCACCACGGCCACGAGACCTTCCATCCCTTTCCCCGGTAAACCTCTCACCACGGCCACGAAACCCTCCATCCCTTTCACCACTAAACCTCTCACCACGGCCGAGAGACCCTCCATCCCTTTCCCCGGTAAACCTCTCACCACGGCCACGAGACCCTCCACCCCTTCCTCCACTGAACCTCTCAATGCTGCCAAGAGACCCTCCATCTCTTCCCCCACTAAACCTCTCACCACGGCCACGAGACCCTCCATCCCTTGCCACGTTGCGCCGAAATTTGTCCTTGATGCTTCCCCATTTGGGATTGTCAATTGGCTCATTCTCCTCCGATCCAATTCCCCTCTCCTTGTACGAAACACTATCTTCCAATGTCTCTACTCTCGCACCTTGGTCGCCCTTAGAGAAGAACTTATCAGCGGAGGTCTCCCACGAGGAGGAGCGGCCGGCGCTAGTCCTCGCAGCGGGGACGCCGCTACCAACATTTGCGGCGGCAAGCCAAGGAAGAGCCCTCTCGCGGCCGACCGAATCAGAACCATCTGGTGCAGTGGAGAACGAAACCCTAGGTCTCAGCCTGAAGCGCGAGAGATCTCCCCGGGTAGCCGCAGCTCTGGTGCTCGCACGGCTGCTGGTGGTGGTAGTCGGACGAAGCACGGGTGAAGAGGTAGCGGACTTGGAGAAGTACCCGGCGCGGAGGAGGCCGGCGAGGAGGGCGCGGCGAGGTGAAGACGCTCCCGCAAGGAGCGGTAGGGGCTGGGATTTGGAGAGGCCGGAGTGGAGCATGGCGCGGCGGCGGGGAGCGTAGGGTTTTGCGGTCGCGGCTAGGAGAGCGGGGATGAGGGGTTTTGGGCGGCGCGGGGCACTCGTTCGACGAAATGCTTCAACGAGGATGACGCGTTGAGAATTGAGATGAGAACGGGGTAATTTTTGTGCCAGCCCCTTGCAGTTCACCATTTGTTCGGCTGGGTCCTCATTTGTCGATTTTGGGCCATTGAGTAAATTTCACATTGCACATTACAGATCACACTGCACATTCCACCAAAGTTTGGTATTTTCATCTAAAAAAGTTTGGTATTTTTTCATCATAGCGCCTAGTAATATTTTGGCCGAACAGCCACCTAATAGGACTATGAGTTCCAATTTATATTCGGTTTGAATAGTAGTATAATTGTACTATTGAAGATATTGCACTTGTGAGGAAAGGGTCCTGCTGGATCTGAGCACATGGCGAAATACAACTTAATGATAAAGAGAGTCAGGGAATACATAAGAGCATTCGAGCAATATTATTTGCAATACCCTTCCTTCACTTGTGCACCCTCAGTTTTCCAATAGAAAAATTTAGAGAAAATTTACTACATTTTTTAAGTTTTTTATGAGCATAAGGATTCTTTTGATTCATGGAATTTCTATAAGATTTGTGTAGAATGGAGATCCTATGGCCCAAAAATGCAGAGCATGTTGCTTCATGTTTGTTTGTCTTATGATTTTGAAATTGTAAATGAAGGAGCTATTATAGGTAAACAAAACAGCGGTATTCTTGGCCTCTTCTGCTGGGGAACTATGTTTCATCTAGATATGGTATGTCATATGTTGGTAACAGACTTTGTAATTTCATTGATGTTCCTTTGGGGAACTTTAGTATCGGACAAGGCAACAAAATGACCAATGCTTGCAATAACAACAAGCTTCAGAGTTGGGTGGAACATACACAATACTCCTTTCTTGCTCTAGTCCATCGAGTGCCATTACTTTGTCGGTTCGAACCAAGGAATCCATTAGACATGTTTTGAAATGAATATTGTTCTCTCTTTGATCAGAGATTGCTATATGAAAAGTAGTGTAGATATGGGAACGAATTTTCAATAGCATAAGTTGGATTCCTAGAATATGGCGCCCTTGGGACAATCTATTTTATTGCAAGATTTTGTTTTATTCTCAACCAAAGATATCCGGGCGGGGGGCGGTTCATTCGTTTTATTATGCTATTCGGGACCAAGAGATACTGGATTCTTTTTCAGCTAGGTCGTGAAAGGAGAAGCAAGGTTGAAATGCCAACGAACATCAGTCTATTATCTAATTATTCTCAAGATAACGAGTCTGATCACTTGAGTTTCAATGAAATATACAAATTCAAAACGCCAATGTAACATTTTCACAAAGTAGTAACTCAACACAAAAAATTTGGGACCATTATTCGTAAGCAAACCCTAAACTCATATGTTCTCAATTAGTCCACTTATCCTCATTAGCTGCAAACCCCTCAAAATCATCTTCCAGCAAATATTTAGCAGCACCAACTATCAAATTTACATGAAAAGTTATACCATGTTCCTTCTGAAACTCCCATTTAGAAAATGTACCTCACTAGAAAAATCCAACAAAACCGTATGACACTACAGGAAATAACTAAGGCGCCGTAGCCGTCGGCGTAGCGTGACCGTCGGCGTAGTAGAGAGGACTGTGCCGACGGCAGTCCTCGGCGTATATACAGCTCTCGGCGCAGCACTTTGGAAAATTTTGTTTGGTCCGTGCCGACGGCTAGGCCGTCGGCGTAGGCCTCCAGATTTTTTTCCTTTTATCTCATTATTTTTTGAAAAATCATAACTAAATTATTCTAATTCAGAAAAATACAAATAATATATCAAAATTTGCAGAAAAATAAGATCTATCTATCTACACTCAAATATTACATATTTATAAAAAAATTAAGTGAAACATAAAACATTACATATAGTTTAAAACGGGCATTATAAATTTAAAAACGATCCAAACAACGTGAAACCTTCACGTGGTGTTATATTATGTGACATAGTTAGAAGGAAAATATCAAACTTGGTATATTAATTATGTCCCAAAAAAACTTCACAAAATGACCTATCTCGTTCGAGGTTTCTTGCCTTCTGGGTCAAATAACCAATGTTATGGCTAGAATGAAGACATAGTTTATGATAATGTGTCCATATTATGCATAAGTGTGCATCATGGGATGGCGAACAATGTTTCAGGAGGGAGTTTTCCTTTTCGTCGCACCAAAAAGCCGTTTTCTATTTACCGAGAGCAAAAAATGGACGGTTTTGTGAAGCAACCACCAAATGGCTAATTCAAAATACTACCGTCACATTTTTCAAAAATTCTAGACCATCTTACATGGATAATATCATAACAGGGGGATCTCAAACATTTCCGTCTATCCCAGGTAAAAAAGATAAATTCCTGCCGAATCGGTAGAAAGTGGGTCAGGTATGAACTATAGGTACATGATCGGATGCTCGTGATTTTTTACAAAAATCATTTTTAGGTTCAAAATATGTTGTTTCATCATAGATCCACTTCAAGTTTAGAGAGTCTCAGCCTCAAGCTAAGAATCTTCATGCCCGCCCTTCGACAAAGTTTAACGATAGTTTAAAACGGGCATCGTAAATTCAAACATGATCCAAACAACGTGAAATCTTCGCGTGGTGTCATATTATATGACATAGTTAGAAGGAAAAATATCAAACTTGGTATATTGATTATGTCTCAAAAAACCTTCACAAAATGACCTATCTCGTTCGAGGTTTCTTGCCTTTCGGGTCAAATGACCAATGTTATTGCTAGAATGAAGGCATAGTTTGTGATAATGTGTCCATATTGTGCATAAGTGTGCATCATGGGATGACGAACAATGTTTCGGGAGGAAGTTTTCCTTTTCGTCGCACCAAAAAGCCGTTTTCCATTTTCCGAGTGCAAAAAACGGACGGTTTTGTGAAGCAACCACCAAATGGCTAATTTAAAATACTACCATCACATTTTTCAAAAAATTCTAGACCACCTTACATGGATAATTTTATAACACAGGGATCTCAAATATTTCCGTCTATCCCTAATGAAAAAGACAAATTCCTGCTGAATCGGTAGGAAGTGGGTCAGATATGAACTATAGGTACATAGATATGAACTATAGGTACATGATCGGATGCTCATGATTTTTTTACAAAAATCATTTTTAGGTTCAAAATATGTTGTTTCATCATAGATCCACTTCAAGTTTAGCGAGTCTCAGCCCCGAACTAAGAATCTTCATGCCCGCCCTTGGACAAAGTTTAACTATAGTTTAAAACGGGCATCATAAATTCAAAAACGATCCAAACAACGTGAAACCTTCGAGTGGTGTCATATTATGTGACATAGTTAGAAGGAAAAATATCAAACTTGGTATATTGATTATGTCTTAAAAAAACTTCACAAAATGACCTATCTCGTTCGAGGTTTCTAGGCTTTCGAGTCAAATGACCAATGTTATGGCTTGAATGAAGGCATAGTTTGTGATAATGTGTCCATATTGTGCATAAGTGTGCATCATGGGATGGCGAACAATGTTTTAGGAGGAAGTTTTCCTTTTTGTCGCACCAAAAAGCCGTTTTCCATTTTCCGAGTGTAAAAAACGGGCGGTTTTGTGAAGCAACCATCAAATGGCTAATTCAAAATACTACCGTCACATTTTTTAAAAATACTAGACCACCTTACATGGATAATTTCATAACACGGGGATCTCAAACATTTCCGTCTATCCCTGATGAAAAAGACAAATTACTGCCGAATCGGTAGGAAGTAGGTCAGATATGAACTACAAGTACATGATCAGATGCTCATAATTTTTTACAAAAATCATTTTTAGGTTTAAAATATGTTGTTTCATCGTAGATCCAGTTTAAGTTTAGCGAGTCTCATCCCCGAGCTAAGAATCTTTATGCGTGCCATTTTAAACGGGCAAATGAAATTATGATAATAATCATAGAATAGTTTGTGATAAGTTGATATTGATATCATATTTGGATTCCTCTCATTTTCCTAATCAATTTAGAC
The DNA here is from genome assembly GCA_023614405.1 of Avena insularis. Lineage (NCBI taxonomy): Eukaryota > Viridiplantae > Streptophyta > Magnoliopsida > Poales > Poaceae > Avena > Avena insularis. Next base: position 333,899,835 of record CM042689.1, on the reverse strand, counting down.
ATATTATTTGTCGAATTCTGATTTACAAATTTAAAAATATTAATTATTCCATATTAAATAAAAATTACAAAAAAGAATAAAATCATTATATCTGAATTCAATAATATTTTTACTTATTCATTGTTGTTTACTTAAATAATTGCTTGTAATTTCAAAAAATACAACCATGTGACATGATGATATAAGAGTTAATAGGAATGATATCATAGTATTAACAACAATGAGTAAATTGCTTTGCGGGAAGAGATTCTGAAGGAACGAGGAAGTTAAGCATGATAGAGCTAGAGTAGTACTAAGATGGGTGACCGAACGGGAACTTTGACTAAGATTGTAATTTAATCAATTATTAACTATAAATAGTGTTAAAATGATTAAAGCAGGAGATTAAGGAGTCAGACAATTCAAAGATTTTAAAAAATATTTTTAAAAAATTATTTTAGGCTTGCCGACGGCCTGGCCGTCGGCGTAGCTCCATTCCTGTGCCGACGGCCTAGCCTTCGGCGTAGCTCCAGGCTGGATCGTTATCGAAAACGGCCGTTGACTGATACGCGGGAACCACGGGAAGACGCTATGCCGAGAGGAGAGGGTTGTGCCGACGGCCACAGAGCTGTGCCGACGAGGACGTACGCCAAGGGGGCTACGCCGACGGCCACCGTCGGCACAGTCTGTGCCGACGGCATTATAAATCTTTCCTGTAGTGTGACGTTGATAGATAGATTATATATGCCATTTCAATCGAAGCTGGAATTTTTCTATCATTGCAACCAGATAGGCAGATACCAGTACAGAGTTCATGCATTCTTGAACTTTTAGAAACCAAATATATGATAAAATACACAAGCTTATTATGAGGGGACAATAGAATGAAAAGTTTTCTTGGTCTTGTAAGTTGACAGTAACAATTCACATGTATCTAGACGCAGTTTAGTAGGTACTCTTTCTGTTTTAAAATATACTAGATACACTTCTTTCACAAAGTTAAAACATCTTATATTTTAAAACGAAAGGAGTACATGTGAATTTAGATAAATCTCTGACAACTATTTCGACACCGAGAGAATAATACAATGTGAACTTCAAATGTATAAGCTTGAATATGCTGTTTCTTGCCACTGTGATCGACATTAGGGGCTGAATGCAAGTAGTCAAGTTTAAACACACTATTTTTGCAATCTTATTTGAACATAAACACTGTGAAGAGTAAACGGACAGAGCCTGCAGTTCCATATACACAAGTGATCAACTGAAACAGCACCAACATTCTCAAATTGCACATCAACCCAACTCTTGTAAGCAACCTGCTCAGGAATCTCACTCCCCTTTCTTCTCAAGGCTAGTGTTGTTGAGCCGCTCGATGGCCAGTATCAGCGCCTGCGTGCCCAGCCCGCCCTCGCCGTGCGCAAGCAGCGACACGTAGAGCTGCTGCGCGAGTGCGAGCCCCGGCAGCGCCAGCCCCATCGTCTGGCATTCCGACAGGCAGATACCGAGGTCCTTGACAAAGTGCCGGACGTAGAAGCCGGCCGCCATATCGCGCTCCAGCATCCGCTTCCCGTACAGGTCCAGCGACTTGGACCCCGCGGCGCCGGTGGAGATGGCCTCCATCCACCTGCCCACGTCCAGACCGGCCTTGTGCGCGAACACCATGCCCTCCACGAGTCCCACCATGGTGGACGCGATGGCGATCTGGTTGCCCAGCTTCGCGCGCTGCCCAGCGCCCGGACCGCCCATGTACACGGCGTTGCCCATCAGCTTGAAGAGTGGGGCCAGGCGGCCCACGACGTCCGCGTCTCCGCCGGCGAAGATCGAGAGGCAGGCGTTGCGGGCACCGCGGTCGCCTCCTGATACGGGGGCGTCGACCGCGGTGCAGCCAGCGCCCGCCGCGGCCGCTGCTATCTCAGCGGCGAGGGTGGGGTCTGAGGTGGTCATGTCGACGAGGACGCCGCCTGGGGCGAGGCCGGCGAGAGCGCCGGTGGAGGGGTCGAGGGAAGTGGAACGGACGTCGGAGGGGAAGCCAACCATGAGGAAGATGACGTCAGCGGCGGCCGCGGCGGCGCGCGGGCTTTCCGCGAGTCTGGCGCCGCTAGAGACGAGTCCCTGGGCCTTGGAGGGCGTGCGGTTGTATACGGTCAGCGCATAGCCGGCGGCGAGGAGGTGGCCGGCCATGGACTGGCCCATGACGCCCGTCCCAACCCAGGCGATCCGGGTGCTGCCAGGAGAGATCGGAAGGCCGGAGACATCAGCGGCGGTGCCGGACGACGACATGGCTACTGTGGCGGCGACGGTGGCAAGCTGCAGGCACGGGCTGCGGCGAGCGAGGGATCGAGAGATGCAGGCGAGCATTTGGATTTGGGGGCGGAGTGCCGGCCTGATAAGTTGTCTGGGTCTGCAGGAATTGTCAGAAATGCCCTCCAGTTTCACAATATCAGCCTCCGCTTGAGGTGATAACGGCACTAGTGGAGATTTGGCACTAGTGATTCCCTTTTTTCTAAAAAAAAGGGGGAAATTATATTTCTAAGTTTTAAAAATTATTGAAAAAAATCCAGAGGCAGCCTATGATGTAGAATATCAATTTTAAATATATTACATTATAAGCTATACAAAAATGACAAAAGTGTGGATCCAAGTATGCATAGTTTCAATTCTCCAAATTTTATCAGATTTTGTTAATTTTATGGAGCCTATAATATAAAGAACACTTAGAGTAGCGATTTTACATGCTTGCAGGATACAACATAGAATATGTTTATAATTTGTTTTCAAAATTCTCTAAAACTTATAAATATAGTTTTTATTTATTAAAACTAGAGAGCACTAGAACTCGAGAGCCAAAGACACTTTCCATAATAGCACCCTAAATTGTTTTTTTCCATCTTGTGATTTCTCTGCGGCCTAACTTTCTATTAAGATGACGCAATACTGCTAGGGAAACAAGAAAGAATATATTTGATGAAGAGTGGAAGAAGTTATATGAATACTTTAAAATCGTGAAGCGTCGCTTTAGCGCTACAATGGATATGTGGACATCTAACAAGAACAAAGGGTATATGTGTGTGACTGTCTATTGGATTGTTGATACTTGGACTATTCAAAAAAGGATAATTAGGTTCATGTATCTAGAAAGGCGTCATACTGGTAGTAACATGACAAATAAGTTGGTCAGTTCCTTAATTAGATGGTTTATTGAGAAGATGTTTTCTCTCTCTTTGGACAATGCAACTGCTCATGAAGTGTGTGTTAATGCTGCCATCGCAGAACTAAAAAACATGGCCCCTTAGTATGCGATGGGTATTTCTTTCATGTGAGATGTGCAAATCACATATTAAATCGGGTTGCTAAAGATGGTCTGCAACAAATTGCAGGTGGAGTTTCCAACGTTAGAACATTCATGTTGGCAGTGAAGTCCTCTCCTCCGTTGTTTGAGGATTTCAACAAATGTGTAGTTGAATGTGATTTGAAGGAAAGTGTTGGTTTGCCAATGGATGTTCAAACAAGGTGGAATTCAACTTACAAAATGTTGAGGGAAGCTTTGCTCTATAAAGGATTTTTTAGAGGCTTTATGAGCTTGACAAGAGAAGGTTTGAGAAGTTTGTTCCATCAACAACTGAATGTGAAAATGCCTTACAACTTTTTATATGCTTGAAGAAGTTCGATGACCTTACAATGCTCTTCTCAGGTAATTCATACCCTATAGCAAATCTATACTATAAAGGGTTTTGTGAGGCTAAAGTCTTAATTATTGAGTGGTGTACTAGTAGAAATGAGATCATTAAAAAGATGGCATGCTCAATGAACACTAAGTACAATCAATATTGGGAGAAGTCAAATATTTCCCTTGCTGTGGCATTTTTTCTTGACCCTAGATACAAGAAAAATGGAATAGAACATTACATGAAAAAAGGTTTATGGTGAACTTATGTATCCCTCTAAAGTGGAGGAGCTTATGGTTGCTGTCAAGAAGATGTATGCATCATATGAACCATCACGTAGTGCTTCTTAACATACTTCTAATGATAAAGTTGAAGCAAGTGATGTTTTGGAGGAGTCGAAAGATGAATACTATGAGAGTTTGCATTGCAACATGGTTGAGGAAGATGGCACCATTGCATCTGATTTGGATAAATACGTTTCTGAACCACCACATAATCTTCCTAATAAAATTGCTTTTTATATATTTGATGTCTTATCATGGTGGAAAGCAAACTAGGAAGTGTATCCTACACTATGTTTTATAGTTAACTTTGGTCTGTTATAATTAAGTTATAAAGTATCTTAATATCAAACCAACCAAGTTAAAAATCAAGATAGATAAGTCTCAAATACAAATGCTGTCATTACTCAAATGGAGTAATTCTTTCTTACTTAAAGACTATAACTAGAAAGAACACCTCATAAGATTGTTAATACTTAAATTCTTTATAAGTGACGTTATTCGTAAAGTAAAACTTGAAGATAAACAATTCAGATGTAAGTAACCTTGAGTAGCATTCCATACTATGTGTCTTATTGTTGTATAAATACATGTTGTATTCCACACACTCACAAGCCTTAATAAGAAGCACATGTGTGAAACTTAATCTAAAAGGGCAACACATTCCAAAGAAACCTTTTCAGTATCCAAACCCTAGAACAACATTATTCTCGGGATTCACGTTTATCAACTTGCATTACATTACTTATGCATAAAAGCATCTTGCTTCTTTAAACATTAGTCCTTACCGGACCAATGATGCAGATTTCAACTATTGGATCTTATATTGTCTTGAAGACCGTGAGTGCATATTCTTGCAATCACAAAAGGCAAGTTCACACTTGCTCATGTCCTTTGTTTTTTTGTAAAGTATTTTACAAATCCAGTGTTGTCATCGCCTGCATTTGAAAAAGGACAGCAAACACTATTTTCATAATAATGTGATTATAGGTTATTTACCATGAGGTAATAACCTACTATAAGAGTTCCGGTGGTAAAGGAACATATTATCTAGGACTTAACAACCAATGTCGCCAAATGATTCTTGCGCCATATATACGCGCGTTGACCATGAGATTTGGAATGGGACGAGAAGTCACCGTATCTTTTCCTTCTCGCATGGAGTGGATGTGCGGTCGTGGTTGTTATCACTCGTAGCGTGCATATTATTTATGGTAATTCAGAGGATATGCAGTATATGGGTGGAGCCCTCAACGTCCACGATAGTTCCGACATCTGGCAGTCTGCATCGCCATTGCCGTAATTCAATAGGTGGGCTGGCGTACACCAAAGAGACATGCGGGGTCGCGGTGAAGGCAGTGATTGGCTTGGATCTTAGTCTGGGCCTCACACCAAGGAAGTGTGAACGAACCTGCAATTCGGATGTGCAACAAAGCTAAGATCTCTCATGGGTAAAGTGAAGCACCTATGTAGAGTGTAAGAACTGTAACTTGTTACTCACATTAGGAAAAGGAGCATGACAGCGGCGGAAAGAACCCATGAAGGTTCTGGTAAACCCGTGAAGGCTGAAGGATATAGCTTTTCAAAATAAAAGCAACCTTTGAAGAAATGTTTACGAAAACTTGCATTTGCCTACGACCTATAGTCTGTGGCTGTAGATATAGTGCATCAAATACTCCTTTTCTAGTGAACTTGCTGAGTACGCTCGTACTCAAAGTATCTTCATAACCCTTGATAGGTTCTAAAGCCAGTGCAGACGACGTCTACATCAAGTTATGCTCCAAGAATCATCATTCAAAGCTAAAGCTCTTCAATGGAGTCAAGAAAGTCAACATATACATCAACTCAAGTGAAGACTAAGTTGCTGATTAGATAAGAATAGAATTTCTAACCATAGAACCTACTTATGTAGAGTATTGCAATAGCAGCAATGCAAGCCAGTAGTTCAGCTACTAGTTTTATAAGTATGGTAGATATGAGTTATTTATTCTTAATTCTTCTTCATAAGAAGTTTCTTTCTCTCTCTTTAACCTAGGGTGTTCTCTGGATCTTGTGTAAAGAGTTGAGTTGTAACCTATAGTCATGTCTTGGACCTGGTATGTTTCTGTTGTACTACTCTGAGGGATGTAATACTAGTGAACGGTGTTTCATTGGTGTTATGTCAACGACTATAGTGTACTACATCATGCAGTGGTATGCTGGGTCACCGCAGGTAAGGAAGGGGCACTGGGGATTACCAGAGTCGCGACGACGAGGTGATACTCAAGGTGGTCATGGACGGAGACGGGGTGCACGGACACGGATGGAATCGCTCGTCGGAGTTCGACTCGTCGTCGGGTGCTCGCAGTCGAAGACGAAGGCGACGCTCTGGTGCAAAAGAAGGCAAGTGGCAAGCATCAGGAGGTGCGCAAGGATATGGAGAGCACAACCGCATGAATCAGAGGCCAAGGGGAGCACTGGACTCACCGCAATGTGTCGCTGGAGCTCGTCGGGGCAGCGGCGGTGCAACGCGAAATTTGTGGAGCCTGGTGGCGCTCAGAGCTTGAGGTGTGGGGGGAAATGAAGCGGAGGGGGATGGGGTTAAGTAGCCGGGGCAAGGGAGGGAATTACGCCAGCAATCAATAGAAATTAAGTGGATTTGATTTGGCTTTGAAAGGGGAAGAAACGACAGCGATCGCGGGTCTCCATCGCGTGATTGAAGACGATGAGCTAACATGGCGGCGGGGCCCAGCTGTCAGTGAGCGGGTGTGCGCGCGGGGTGAGAAATAGAGGGGAGAGGGGGAGGATCCCGGGTGGGCTAGATATGCCGCAGGTGGTTGCTGGGCCAGATGGATGGATGCCTCTTTTTTCTATTTATCCTTTTCTTTTTCTATTTGGATTTTTCAAATAAGATTTGAATGACTAAATCAAATCCAAAACTTTTCAAACTTTCACCACATTTTTGTGAGGTTATCCTAGTGTTTAAGAGTGTGTCAAATACAACAAATCACTCCAAAACAATTTGGGGTCATAAAATAAAAAAAATAAAAACATGCCCCGTACATGAAATATAAAAGGGGTATAAAAATAGGGTTTTGCTAGGGTTTAAACTTTGAAATCTTTGTGCAATGTAAACATGCCATGATGATATGAAGGCAAAGATGATGTTTTGGATTTGATGAAATTTGGGATGTTACAAATCTAACCCCCTTAAGATGAATCTCGCCCTCGAGATTCAGATTGGCTAGCAAATAGGTGAGGGTGATCTTTCTGAAGCTCATCTTCTCTTTCCCAAGTTGCTTCTTCCTCGGTATGATGATTCCACTGTACTTTGCAGAATTTGATTGTCTTAGTACGAGTGACTCTTTCTGCTGTCTCGAGAATCTTGATAGGTTTCTCTTCATAAGTGAGATTACTCTCCAACTGAACTTCTTCCAATGGTATAGTGTCCTTAAACGAAGTTTCTTCCATCTCCAGATGACACTTTTTCAACTGTCTTACACGAAACACATTATGCACTACTAACAGTGATTATGGTAGTTCTAATTCATAGGCCACTTCTACTTTGCGGCTCAAAATCTTGAATGGTCCTACATAACGAGGTGCCAATTCCCTTTGACTCCAAATCTCTTCACACCACGAAGTGGTGAGACTCTAAGATAAGCTATATCACCTACCTCATAGGTGACTTCTCTATGTTTTGGATCTGCATAGCTCTTTTGTCGGGATTGGGCTATCTTTAATCTGTCCTTTACCATTCCGACTTTCTCTTCGGCTTCCTTGATTAGATCTGGTCCGAACAAGTTTCTTTCTCATACTCCATTCCATAATAATGGTGTAGTACACTTCCTTCCATAAAGGAATTCAAACGGAGCCATCTCTATGCTCGATTGATAGCTGTTATTGTAAGAAAATTTTGTGTATGGCAGACTTTCATCCCAACTAGATCCATAGTCTAGCGCACAAGCTCTTAACATATCTTCCAAAATCTGGTTGGTTCTTTCTGTCTGTCCATCAGTCCGAGGATGAAAAGTTGTGATGAATTCTAGACTTGTTCCCAATGATTCATGCAGTTGTCGCCAAAAATGCGAAGTGAACTGAGTTCCTCTATCTGACACAATAATCTTAGGTACTCCATGCAAGCTCACGATTCTGCTCATATAGATCTTGGCTAATTTAGCACTTGTATAGGTGGTATTTACGGGTATGAAATGAGACACTTTTGTTAAGCGATCTACAACAACCCATATAGAGTCGTACCCAGACCTAGTCCTTGGCAATCCCGTGATAAAATCCATACCAATTTTATCCCACTTCCAATCAGGTATTGGTAGTGGTTGTAATAACCCTGCCAGTTTCTGATGTTCCGCCTTTACTCGACTACACACATCACACAAAGAAATGTGCTCCGCGATATCCTTCTTTAGATTGTTCCACCAAAATCTTTCTTTCACATCCATGTACATCTTGGTGTTGCCCGGATGAATAGAATATGATGAATTATGTGCTTCCTGCAGGATTAATTTCCTTAGTTTAGGATCTTGTGGAATGCAGATACACTTCCCATACCATAAGGTTCCTTTTTCATCTTCATGGAATCCCTTTGCCTTTCCAATTTTACTCTTGATCTCCGCTATTTCCTTGTCCAACTTTTGAGCTTCTTTGATTTTATCCATTAGTGTTGGTTGAACTTCCAATGACATAATATATCCTTTAGGCACTATATCCAATCTTAGCTCTTTAAATTGAGCGCACAAATCATCTGGCAATTCTCCTTTGGTGAGGCCATTCACATAAACCTTGCGGCTTAATGCATCGGCAACGACGTTTGCTTTCCCGGGATGGTATTGCAAACTTAAGTCGTAATCCTCGATGAGTTCTAGCCACCGTCTTTGTCTCATGTTGAGCTCTTTCTAGGTGAAAATATATTTCAAACTCTTGTGATCCATGAATACTTCACAACGCTTTCCCAAAAGATAGTGTCTCCATGTTTTGAGTGCATGGACAACAGAGTCCAACTCTAAGTCATGTGTAGGATAGTTTACTTCATGAGTCTTGAGTTGTCTCGAGGCATAATCCACCACCTTTCCATCTTGCATTAACACACCACCCAGTCCTTGGTGTGATGCATCACAATATACTTGAAAATCCTTCTCTAGATCTGGCAAGCATAACACTGGTGCTGACACCAATTTCTTCTTCAACTCTTGAAAACTGGACATGTTTCAGTCCATTCAAACTTCTTTTCTTTCTTTAGTAACTCCGTCATCGGCTTAGATACCTTCGAGAAATTCTCGATGAACCTTCTATAGTACCCGACCAAGCCTAGGAAACTATGAACTTCTTTAACTGATTTGGGAGATTCCCACTCAGTTACTGCTGACACCTTCGCGGGATCGACAACTATACCATTTCCAGACACAATATGTCCAAGAAATCCAACTTCATTCAACCAAAACTCACAATTACTGAACTTGGCATACAACTTGTGCTCCCTGAGTTTCTCAAGAATAAAACGGAAATGTTCTTCATGCTCTTCATTTCTCTTGGAATAAATCAATATGTCATCGATGAATACCACAACAAACTTGTCAAGAAGCTCCATGAACACCTTGTTCATCATGTTCATGAAATAAGCTGGTGCATTTGTTAGTCCAAATGGCCATCCACAAGTGTGATACACAAGGTAAACCATAGACATGGTCCCTGTGTAACCACTCAACACAAACCATACAAGTCCCAATTCCACCCAGGTGATTTATTAACAAAGTTGTTTTCTTAATAAAAAATACATAGGCATAATCTTTCCATAATAGCATAGCATGAATATTCCACCCACTTATTCTAATAGCAAGTCTAAGCATTCTAGTATACCATGGCTCCTAACATAGGGAAAATACTACCAAGATATCATCTATAGGATCTACCATAGCATAGCATATACTTTGAAAAATTACCATGCAAATCCTACTCAAAATAATACTAGTGCAATAGGAAAAATAATGGGACATAAGATGAAATATCACTTGCCTTGGTAGCCAGGAGAATAGGTACAATCCTCACAATCACACACTTCACAATCCACAAAATCTACATAACAAATCAAACCACAAAATATTCAAAAATCAATATACATACAAAATAGTATGAATGCATGCAAAATGCAATGGGATGATTTTCCACACTTTTAAAATCAAACTCTACTGTACTGAATACAAAGCAAAAATCTAAAGTCTAAATAACACAAAAACCACCTAAAAATAATATTCTAAATAGTTTTTATAGTCAAAAGAGCCCTACAAATGTTTCTGCATAAAATACTAATTTTACAGAATCAAATGACCAAATCAATGCCATAGATGCAAAGTTCACATTTTTCTAAATCCATAGACACCTAATTTATATTTTTTGGAATTACAGATCAAAAGTTATGAATTTTGCAAGTTTAAACATATAATAGATAAAATCTGGATTTTAATTCTAAAACACAGCCACGCGGCAACTTCTGATTGGCGCGTACCGGTTCACGCGGATCACACGCATGCACCGTCATATCTAAGTGAGATCTAGTGGATCAGATCTGCCCGTACCCTTTCGGGCTAGCGTCTAATCTAGACCACTAGATCTAGATCTAGTGGACCCTATCGCTCTGACCTAAACTATGCGACGCAAATGGCATCTGCGGAGGCGACGTGTCTGACGGCAACGTGCCAGATGGCTGGCTGCCTCTCTCTTTTTTCCTTTTTTCCTTTTCTTTTTTTGGTTGGATTTTTCAAATAAGATTTGGATGACTAAATCAACTCCAAAACTTTTCAAAATTTCACCACATTTTTGTGAGGTGGTCCTAGTGTTTAAGAGTGTGTCAAATACAACAAATCACTCCAAAAAAATTGGGGTCATAAAATAAAAACATGCCCCATACATGAAATATAAAAGGGGTATAAAAATAGGGTTTTGCTAGGGTTTAAACTTTGAAATCTTTGTGCAATGTAAACATGCCATGATGATATGAATGCAAAGATGATGTTTTGGATTTGATGAAATTTGGGATGTTACACTGCCTCTCCCAAGTCGTCGTCGCCCTAGAGATCCTCCAAGTCGCCGACTCCGCCTAGCCTCCTAGCCGTCGGCCACCTCCACCCATCGGCCTCTAAACCTTAGTTGTCGAGTCCTCTCTACTCCACCATAACTCGCTCCGGCTTAGGCGAAGCCCTGCGGGAGCTACTCCTCCATTTCACCAACAAGTCATTGTGCTGCTGGAATAAAGAGGAGATCTACAACCTCTACTGCCTGCTAGAACAAGGGAGAGGAAGTTCTTCATCGAGTACCAAACGTGTGACCGACTACGGGAGCGCTGCCGGAACACGACGCCGGAAGGATCGCCTTCGTGATCTTGAGATCGGCAAGTGAATGACTACATCAACCATGGGAATCCGATCTCGTTAGACGCTTTGGATCTTCGAGGGTTAGTACGCTATCAACTCGTTGCACCGATCTAGTAGATTATATCTTGGCTTGTGTGTGTTCATGCGATAGAAAATTTTGTTTTCCATGCTAAGAACCCCTACATATTTTAGTAGAATTACGTTAGAAATATTTACAAGTGCGATGTTATTTTTGTATTATGCCATGAGTAGATTTATAGTTAGGATTATTTTCACTCCCAATAGGATTTTTCCTAGATTTTTCTAAGTGTTACTCTTGTGCTATATAAAATATCGATGTGGGATTTAAAGAAAGGAATTTTTATAAGTATAAAGATCTTTTGAGAGCAACTTTTATTCTCAAGTCTACCTAAAACTAAGTTTTTCTTATGGACAGATGATGTGGCTCGGTTACTGTAGAGCCTGTTGGGAAACCCTAAGAGTATGGTATGATGAGCACAACAGCAAGTTTTCCCTCAGTTGTGAAACCAAAGTTATCAAACCATTAGGATAAAGGAAACAAGTCCCAAGGTGTTGCTAGCAACGTGGAACCTGCACAACACAACCACAATACTTTGTCCCAACTTATAGTGAGGTTGTCAAGCTCACCGGTTTGCTGAAAACAAAGGGTTAAACATATAGTGTGGAAGAAAGTAATTGCTTGTAGTAATTGCAGAAAGTAAACAGTAGGCAGTAGATTGAATATCAATGGAAAGGAATGGACCGGAGTCCACAGTTCACTAGAGGTGTTTCTCCATAAGATAAATAACATGCTGGGTGAACAAATTACAGTTAGGCAATTGACAGATTGAGAATGCATAACAATGCATGTACATGTCATGATGATCGCTAAGAGATTCGTTTGGGCATTACAACATAATACATAGACCATAATCCAACTGCATCTATGACTAATAATCCACCTTCAGGTTATCATCTGAACCCCTTCCAGTATTAAGTTGCAAGCAACAGATAATTGCATTAACAAAAGTGTGTAAAGTAAACAATACAATTGCCCTTTGACAAAGGATTATTGTTTTCTCCCTAGTAGCAACAGCACATCTACAACCTTAGAGGTTTTTGTCACTCCCCCATATTACTAGAGGCATGAACCTACTATCGAGCATAAATACTCCCTCTCGTAGTCACAAGCAAATACTTGGCTAGAGTAGCTACTAGCAACAGAGAGCATGCAAGATTACAAATAACATGGACATGATAGAGTCAATAATCAATCTTGACGTAGTACTCAATATCCATCGGATCCCCAAAACACGACATATAGGATTACAAATAGATGATGTTGATCATGATAGGAAGCTCACAAGATCTAAATATGATAGCACAAAGAGGAGAAACAACCATCTAGCTACTTCTATGGACCCATAGTCCAAGGATGAACTACTCACGCATCACTCCGGAGGCTGGCATGGTGATGACGAAGGCCTCCAGGGTGATCTCCCATCTCCGGCCGGGTGCCGAAAAGAGCTTTAGATCCCTCCCGATCTAGGGACGATGGTGGCGGCGGCTACAAACTTTTTCGTGGATTTCTGATCGGGTACTTAGGCTTTCCTCCTCGGGGTGTTTATATAGGCGAAGGGGCATGGTCGGTTGAGGACCAGTGGGCCCACACCATGGGGTGGTCTAGCCGCCCTATGGCGCCTCTTCGTCCCCCTCTGGACTCCGTCTTCGTTACGGTAAAATATTGACTTAGGCTTTTGTTTCGTCCAATTCCGAGAATATTTCTTTACTAGCGTTTCTGAAACAAAAAAACAAAAAACATGAACTGGCACTATGGCATCTTGTTAATAGGTTAGTTCCAGAAAATGTATAAAAATACCACAAAGTGTAGACAAAACATAAGATAGTTGGTACAAAATAAGCATGGAGCATCAAAAATTATAGATATGTTTACGACATGTCAAGCATCCCCAAGATTAACTCCTGCTCGTCCTCGAGTAGGTAAGTGATAAAAAGAATAATTTTTGAGGTAACATGCACCATCACAATCTTGATCAAGGTATTGTAAAGCATTGATAGCTGGGATCAAAGTACTCTAACATAAGCATGAAAGATATATTTCTAACAATAATGCATAGCAACTATGTTGCAACATGAAAGGCAACACAAACAAAATATCATGAATAACAATGCATTGAAAGACATTTTTTTGTTTCACATATAGAAAACATAGCAAGAGTGGTAATCAGCTTGTCCTTCATGGAATAACAAAACATAAATGCATAGGACACCTTCAAAGTTCATAACGGTGACTAGATACAAATAATCTAAGAACAAGCAATACCATAATTATGAATCAATCACCAAGTTTTGGGACAATGCACATTGAACTAAGAATGAAAACTATGCTCTCTTAATTGGTGCATAAGGATACAAGATGGAGACTCAACAAAAAGTAAAAAGAAAGGCCCTTCACAGAGGGAAGTAGGGATTTCAAGTTTCATAAAGAGCTTCCAAAAATTATGGTACTTACTAGCTTTAAGCTCTTATTGCCCCTATCATAAGCATCTTGAAGTGATTAAGGTTAAATTGACACAAATATGAGTATATGCTTGACAAATCACAAGTTAAAAATCTCATGCCCCTTGCGTATGAGTACCGAACCTTATGCTACTCAACTTTGGTCACAAGCAAGTTCTTGTCATTGTAAGTATATGTGTATCATAGAGAACCGTGATGAGTGCGTGAACACTTCGTTGGGAGACCCCAAGAGAAAGGTATGATGAGCACATCAGCAAGTTGTCCTTCAGTAAGAAACCAAGGTTATCGAACCAGTAGGAGGAAGGAAATGACTCAAAGGTGTTGCTAGCAACTTGGAGACCTACACAACACAAACTCAAGACTTTGCCCCAACAAACAGTGAGGTTGTCAATCTCACCGGTTTGCTGTAACAAAGGATTAACTGTATGGTGTGGAAGGTAATAGTGGTTTGCAACAAGTAAATAGTAAACAGTGGAATATGTATCAATGGTAAAGATTGGACCGGGATCCATAGTTCACTAGAGGTGTTCTCCTTAGATAAACAAACATGGCATGCTGGGTAAACAAATTACAGCAGGGCAATTGACAAGACTAAGCAAGGCATAACAATGCAATACTAGACATCATGATCCTATGAGATTCGATTAGGCAATACAACAAGATAATAGACCGCCATCCAACTGCATCTATGACTAGAAGTCCACCTTTGGGTTATCATCCGAACCCCCTCCAGTACTAAGTTGTAAGCAACAGACAACTGCTTTAATCAAAGTGTGTAAGGTAAACAATCCACTTGTTCCATGAACAAGAGACTGCTGTTTTCTCCCTAGTGGCAACATCACATCTACAACCTTAGAGATTTCTGTCACTTCCCTTAGATTAAATAGAGGAATGAACCCACTATCGAGCATAAATACCCCCTCTTGGAGTCACTAGCAACTACTTGGCCAGGATAGCTACTAACAACGGAGAGCATGCAAGATCACAAACAACACAGACATGATAAAATCAATAAGACAAAACCATTAATCAGTCTGACATAGTAATCTCAATATCCATCGAATCCCCGCAAACACAACATGCATGATTACAAATAGATGAGATCTTGATCATGAACATCTCACAAGATCTAGACATGAAAGCACAAAGGAGGAGATACAACCATCTAGCTACTACTTGGACCCGTAGTCCAAGGTGGAACTACTCATGCTTCATACCGGAGGCTGGCATGATGAAGAAGAAGGCCTCCAGGATGATCTCCCCTCTGTCAGGGTGCCAGGAAGAGCTTCAGATCCCCTTGATCTAGGGACGATGGTGGCGGCGGCTATAGACGGTTTCCTGGAATTTTGATCGGGTCCTTAGGGTTTAGGCATCAGGGGCTTCTTATAGGCGAAGAGGGACGCCGAGGGGGTGACCGAGGCGGCTGTACCCCCCCCCCAGGCGCGGGGTGCGCCCACTCGCGTGGCCAGGGGGTGTGGCCCCCTCAAGGCCCTCCTCCGTCTCGTCTTCTGGCTCTGTGTTCCCCACGGTAAAATATTGACTTTGGCTTTTGTCCCGTCCAATTCCGAGAAAATTGATTTTCTGCCTTTTTGGAACCAAAAACAGAATAAAACAGGCAATTGGCACTGTGGCATCTTGTTAATAGGCTAGTACCAGAAAATATATAAAAACACGTCAAAGTGTTGACAAAGCAAAGCAAAGTATATACTAAACAAGCATGGAACATAAAAAATTATAGATACGTTTCCGACGTATCAAGCATCCCCAAGCTTAACTCCTGCTCGTCCTCGAGTAGGTAAGTGATAAAAGGGATAATTTTTGAGGTGACATGCACCATCAATATCAAGATCAAACCATTTACAAGCATTGAAAGTTGGGATCAAACAACTCTAGACATGAGCATGAAGATTGAGTTCTAACAGTAAGACAAAGTAACTACGCATGCAACATGAAAGGCTACAAACAAAGATCATGAATAACATGCATTGAAAAACGTTTGTTTGTTTCACATACAAAAAACATGGCATAATGGCAATCAGCTTGTCCCTCATAGAGTAGCAAATAGATGCATAGGACACCTTCAAAGTTCATAAGAGTGACTAGATACAAATAGCACAAGAACAAGCAATATCAACAATATGCATCAATCAATAAGTTTTGGGACAATGCACATAGAACTAAGAATGACAACTATGCTCTCTTAACTGGTGCCTAAAGGTAGAAGGTGGAGACTCAATGTAATGGTGGAAGAAAGGCCCTTCATAAGGGAAGCAGGGATTTCAAGTCTATAAAGAGCTTCCAAAAGTTATGGTACTTGTTAGCTTTCAGCTCTCATTGCCCCTATCATAAGCATCTTGAAGTGATTAAGGTTAAAGTGAACAAACTATGGAGTATATGCTTGAAAAAGTATAAGTTGGCAATCTCATGTCCCTTGAATACGAGGGCCGCTCCTCATGCTACTCAACTTTAGTCACCTGTAAGTTCTTGTCATACTAAGTACATGTGTATCATAGAGAACTGCCAACGGGGTACCCCTTGCACATGGTACATGAGCTATCCCATAACCAAAATGTCAAGGCAAGCAGACAATGAGCATCTCAACAATCTTCTTATTTACCATGGGAATATGGTGCTTTTTTCTCTCTTTCCTCTTTTCTCAATATGTCTTTTTTATAAGAAGAATGCTTCATAGATGTCACTATGGCGATGCTACAAGTTTCCACCATGATTAGGCATGGCTTAGGCTAGCGGCCCAGGCGTTTCTCTAACACACATATATAACTCCATGGACTTACAAGCTCCCATTTTATTTCACACCGACGACATCCATAGACAAAAGAGCATGATATCAACTGTGTACAAAGTACATGTGCAATGTTGAAAGTGTTCCCCGTGACAACACTATTCTGCTAATTCCAACGTATAAGTGCAAGCATATACAACATAGATGACACAGTGGTTCAAGTTTATTAGGGGAAAGAAATATAAAGTGTTCCATCAAGTTCGTGAGAGCTTTAATCACTAAGTTTTCACATAACAAAATACTTTTTAATTGGAAGATAGATGAAAACAAGAATATACTTGGAATTGTGTAACACACCATGCATAGGAATTTATAGTGGACACTTTGTAATAAATTGGTTTCTTGGGAGTTGGAAGCATGAGTAGAGCTTACTCATACAAGTGGAGGCTAGCAAAAGACTGGGAGCAACCACTAAGAGAGCAATAATGGTCATAATCATGCAGAGCGACAAAACATTGCTAATCAAAGCATAGAGTGGTACTACAAGTCAAGGACTAAATTATCATAGAGGCTATGGTGACTTGTTCATACTCATAACATGGTGTGAGCATGTGCCAAGTAAACCCAAACAAAGCATCAAAGGAGAATACCACAATAGTATGCTTTTGCATCCTAAAACAACGCATGATTTTTTTCAAGGCACACTAAGCAATCCCAATTGTTTGGAACAATTCATGCTACTGCAATAATCACTAAGCATAAGGTCAAAACAACACCTAGCATGACATGCTAAAGTCTAAGTCATAGTCAAAGCAAACTCCTCTTGCACTATTTCAAGCAAGAACTTTCTACTCTTTTCCAACACCAATCAACTTATTTGAAACAACACAGCGAGAACGGGGGTCCAAACTAATTTATTCAATCAAACTAAGCAAACTAATCAAACTAAGCAAAGCAAACGAAAACTAAGATGCTCCAAGAACAACACAACAGTGCATGAAACAATAAAAACGAAGTGTCTAGAAAGACCTGAGCTTTTAATTGATGAAGAAGGGGATGCCTTGGGCATCCCCAAACTTTGACGCTTATACCTATTGAATATTTCTTGGGGTGACATGGGGTGGCATCCCCAAGCTTGAGATTTTGTCCATTCTTCATCTCATTACTTCATTCTCTCTCTACACCTGAAAATTTTCCTTCATACAAAACTTCACACAATCTTCATTAGCAACATTAGTGTACTCAAAAGATAATAGACCCTTGGGTTTAGCTTTATAATAGCAAAACTTTCACTAAAAAAACTAGATACTGTAGAAACTCCCTCAAAAAGCTCAATTTCCCAAAAATAACCCCAAAAGGAATCAATAAAAAGCAAATGCAAATAATGGCAGAAATCTGTCAAAACAGACCAGCAGGTAGAAACCGATTTTTTAGAAGACCTTATTTTGCTCAAATAAAAAAGTCTTGAACTAACAAAAGTTAGATAACATACTGGGGGATTTATTCGTAAAATATCAGATCAATCCGACTTACAGATATTCCTCACGCATTTTTACAGTGGAGCACAAAATCTGTTTCGGGACAACAACTCCCCAAATCTTACTTCCCTCTTATTAGAGGTCATTCTTGGCACACAAAAGCAAACAAAAAGGATAAGGAGAGGTCATTACTGAAGTAATAACTTCCAAGACTCAAGAAAACTCTTGGGTTATCTCCTAACAAGTACTTTTCTTTAATGCCTTTAAGTTAGGCTTAATAGCTTGAGAAGATGCTCACATAAGAAATATGAATTGAAGTAAAAGAGAGCATCAAGAAGAAAATTCAAAACACATTTAAGTCTAACCCACTTCCTATGTATAGGAATCGTGTAAGAAAATAAATCAAAGAAGCACATAGTAACAAGGATGGGTAGATAAAACAGGAGCAACTTCAAAACCTTCAGCACATAGAGAGGTGTTTCGGTACCATGAAAACTTCTACAACCATATTTTCCTCTCTCATAATAATTTCCAGTAGCATCATGAATAAACTCAACAATATAACTATCACATAAAGCATGCTTTTCATGATCTACAAACACATAATTTTTATCAAGCTCAAAAATAGTGGGATTAAAACTTTCATAGATTTTACCCAAAGTAGATATTTCAAAAGGATCCACAGGAACATAACATTCATCCTCTTTTGGTAAGCATGGGGGACAATCAAATAATGTAAGGGATAAAGAGTTACTCTCATTAGAAGGTAGGCATGGGTAGATGCATTCTTCCTCCTTTTGTTCATCACTCTCCTCCTCTTTTTCATCTAATGAGCTTCCAGTTTCAACAATTTCATCTTCCATAGGCTCCTGCAAGGCATTAGTCTCTTCCGTTTGAAAGCACCTATTAAAATATTCAAGAATATAGCTATTTTCTTCCTTGTAATTATCAAAGAAAAATTTAAGTATCTCATAAACCTCATATTGATAAGGTGCACCATCAGTATTTTCAAGCAAACTGGCAAGTTCAAATGCACCCTTGAAGGCAATAAATTCTTCAATTTGTTCCACATCATAGAAGTCATAATTTCCTTTAACATAAGAGGATATGGTAACATTATCATTATACTCACATTAAAAAGAGAGGTGTTTATACCTCCTACATCAACAAGCTTTATCAAAGAAATAAGTAACATTATAAGTAGAGCACACCTCTCTAGCAATAGTATTCAATTTATCAATTTGTTCCCATAGGTGTTTCCCTTTTTGTGACAAACGGTGTTCCTTATAATAATTCTTTTATTCTTCCGTGAACCCACCTTGACAATAAGGACTAGTTTCAAAGAAACCATCCATTGATAGAAAGCATGACCAAGCAAGGCAATAACATACGACCAACTAGAGTAGGAACTATTTTTTTGTGTTTTTGATAAGAGGAAGCAAACCAAACTAAACTATTTTTTTGGAGTTTTTGATAAAAAGAGGCAAACAAACCAAGTAAAAGATACTAAGCAAAACAAAAACAAAGTAAAGAGAAAGGTTGAGAAGGACTCCCCTTGTGAAGACGTCCTTAGCCTCCCCGGCAACAGCGCCAGAAAAAGGCTTGATGAGTGATGACCCACAAGTATAGGGGAATGCAACAGTCTTCGCGGGTAGTATTACCCAATTTATCGATTCGACACAAGGGGAGCCAAAGAATACTTGCAAGCCTTAACAACTGAGTTGTCAGTTCAGCTGCACCTGGAAACAGTTCTTGCTCACATAATTTTATCAGTAGCAACATTTTGGTAGTAGCAACAGCAAAGCAACAACAATGATGGTGAAACGAAGCAATAATAACATGTGATAAATGGGATTCGAGTGCGGTATACATAGGGATGGATGGACGGGCGTTGCATGGACGAGTCTAAACATGTAACTTCAAGACCTATGGCATTGTAGATAAATAATAACAAGCATCCAAGTACTAAACAATCCTAGGCATGTGCTCCAAATATAGTCATACGTGCTCGCAATGAGAACTTGCACAACATCTTCTGTCTAGCCAGCCCGTGGCAGCGGGGCCTCTAGGGAACTGCTGGCAATTAAGGTGCTCCTTTTAATAGAGCACCGGAGCAAAGCATTAACACTCCATGAACACATGTGATCCTCACACCACATCTATCCCCTCCGGTTGTCCCAATTATTGTCACTTTGGGGCCTTTGGATCCGTACAATGATATGTGTACACAACTTGCAGATAAGATCACAAACAATACTGTCATAATGATTCAATAATAAGTTTAGATCTAAGATCATGGAACTCAGGCCCTAGTGACAAGCATTAAGCACAACAAGTTGCAACAAAGTCAAATAGCACTAATAGAGATACTAGGCACTATGCTCTAACAGATCTTATTCGATTACATGATAGAACTCATCCAATCCCTACCATCCCCAAGCCTACAACGGGGGATTACTCACTCATGGATGAGAGAAACATCGGTGGTTGATGGAGATGCGTTGGTAATGACGATGGCGATGATCCTCTCCAAATTCCCCATCCCGGCAGGGTGCCAGAACGGAGTTTCTGGAATCCGAATCTTGGTTTATGGTGGCGGCGGTGGAGCGGAACTCTTTCTGGAAAACTATCAACCCCCCCTCGGTTTTTAGGTCAAAAGGCAACTTATAGGCGCAAAGGGAGGCCGAGGAGGTGCCTGGGGAGGCTGCACCCCCTCCAGGCGCGGCCAGTGGTGGGCCCGCGCCTGGGGTTGGTCTGGGGCCCCCAGGCCTGCCCTCCGTCTCTTCTTCTGGCTCTGTGGATCTTCTGGTGAAATATAATTTTTGGCATAATTTTCCGGGATTTTTCCTGATAGTTCATTTTCTGCACAAAAACAAGACACCAAGGTAATTCTGCTGAAAACATCGTTAGTCCGTGTTAGTTGTATCCAAATCACACAAGTATAGAGGAGAAACAATAGCAAAGTGTTCGAGAAAGTAGATACATTTTGGACGTATCAACTCCCCCAAGCTTAGCTTATTGCTTGTCGTCAAGCAATTCAGTTGAAAACTGAGTGCGATAAAAGAACTTTCATGAACACTTTGCTTCATATGATGTAAATATTCTCAGCACAGGAGTAGATGCTTAGACAATTCATAATAAGGAGTATGCAACTAAGTCTACTCAATAGTCATTGCAAGCTATGAAGAGAAACCAACTCAATAATAAGTAGCATGAAACATAAACATAAGCAACATTGCAATGCTCATAATAAGGTACGATAGAGTGGTATCTCGCTTGCCTTTGTTTGAAGAGAATAATATAAATGCCAAGGCACCTCTGAAGTTCACATGAAGACTAGAAGTAAAGATATCAGAGATACAAGCATCAAAGTCATGACATAATTAACCAAGTTTTGGAACAAACACAAAAATGACAACTATGCTCTCAAGAAGGTGCTCATAGAATAAGTGGTGACTCAACAAGGTTGTGAAAATGGTTTTGTGAAGGTTTGAAAGGGCTTCCCAATGCGGAAAGGAAGCTACTCATTAGCTTTGAGCTCTCATTGCCCCTATCATAGGCATCTTCATGTGGTTAAGGTGAAACTGAGGTCCACTATGAATCATATGCTTGACAGACCATAGACTAGAAATCCCAAGTCCCTTGAGTACGAGGGTCGCTCCGCATGCTACTCAACTTTGGTCACCTGAAAGTTCTTGTCATTGTAAATACATGCATATCACCGAGAACCGCCAACGGGGTACCCCTTGCACATGGTACATGAGCTTTCCCATAACCAAAATGACAAGGCAAGCAGACAATGGGCATCTCAACAATATTTTTATTTACCACATGCATAGCTTTTTATTGAGGACGCTTCATAGATGCTCATTATGGTGATGCTGCAATTTTCCACCATGATTAGGCATGGCTTAGGCTAGCGGTCCAGGCGTTTCTCTAACACAATGTATAAACTCTATGAACTCACAACCTCCCCTTTTATTTCACATCGTCGACATCCGTAAACAAAAGAGCAAGGAATCAACTGGATGAGATATCCAAAGAGTGTTGAAAGCGTTCCCCGTGATAACACGGTTATGCTGACTCCCAGTATATAATTAGCAAGCATATAACTTTCATGGACTAGTCACAATGGTTCAGGATTATTAAGCGCAAGGAATAAAGTACGCCATCAAGTTCGTGAGAGCTTTACTAACTAACTTTCTCAAAACAGACAAACATTTTATTTTGGAAGAAAACACGGCATTGGAATATGCACTGAAATAGCAAATGATGCTAATAGGTAGGTATGGTGGATACAGCTGGCAATATTGGTTTTGGGGAGTTGGAAGCACAGGTAGAGCACATACTCAGTGCAAGTGAAGGCTAGGAATAGAGAGGGAGCAACAAACGAGAGAGCAATAGCTGTCATAATCATGCTTGCAACAAAATAGGACTAACTATGGCATGAAAGTGATACAAGAACTCTGAGGCAAAATAAATCATCGAGGCTTACTTACTATTGATTAGTCATATGCATGTGTGAGCATGTGCCAAGTTGATTCACATGAACAGTAAGAGGAGGATACCACAATGTCATACCAAAGTATGAATGAAACAATGCAAGCAAACATTCATATGACATGCTACAAACTATTAGCAAGCTGGAGCTAATCATAGACAAGCAAGAACTACTAAGCATCCATAATTACATACACCTTACACAAACAGGCTAAGCATGCTCACAATGATGAGTATATGTACAAAAATGAAACAAATAGAGTTCGTTACCAGCCTCTTACCACACCTCGAGTTGTCTTAATCTTAATTTTTGCCCTTCACTTGTGTGACTTGAATAATAAACAAGAAACCAAAATCCACTGAGGACGGCTGAACCCTGCAAAGAACTTAGAAACCCCAAAGAAGAACAACAAATATTTTTGGTGTTTTCGATTTTTTTTAGAAATAAGCAAACAAAGAAAAACCAAACAAAAACAAAGAAAACCAAACAAAGCAAAATATTTTTGGATTTTTCTTTTAAGCCAAACTAAAGCAAAGAAACAAAGAAACAAACCAAGAGAAACAACGGATATATTTTTGGGTTTTTAGAAAGAAGCAACAAAAACCAAAAAGAAAGCGAAACAATGGATATATAAAGAACCGACCGAACATGATATATAGATGAGTGTGATGTCGGTATACCTCCCCCCAAGCTTAGGCTTTTGGCCTAAGTGGGGCTCAATAGCGTGGATAGTACCCCCATGCTGGTGGGTCATCATAGGAATGATCATAATCAGGCACCTGCGATGAATAAGAAGACGCGCCCCAATCAAATGAGGGCTGCTGGTATGAAGACTCTCCCAAGTTGGAGGGCTAAACCGAATTGTCTTTGGCATCCTATTAAACATTCTCCTCTTGCTGGGAGAGTTCCCCCACATAAGTGTCAACCTCCTCTTCCGTAAGTGACCATCCTTGCCTGTTATCAAAGTTAAAAAAAGCAGGTGCAGGCAAATAAACTATTTTCTCAGTCCTACCATGTGGGGTCCCCAACCTTTAATAAGATTGAGCCCCCTGTGTTTACAATGCTAGTCCCTGGATCAATAGCTAGCATCCACAGTTTAGATGGATTATCAAGAAACAAAGGTCATATTACAACTTTATAACCAGGAATAAAATACTTTATTACATCTTACATAGCTCATTTGGCTATTACATTACATTGCAGCGGAATAACTATAGTCATGGGTCCTTCATCTTCAAGTGCCACATGCAGATGTTGGTTGTAGACTTTGTAATCCTAATCAATCAATCAATCTTCTCTAAAATCAATCAAACCTGCAACATTACAAGTTACAGCCACAAGGGTCAATACATTTGAATTGTATTGGCAAGTGATACTTTGGTAATATAGTGGAGTCTATCATCTATATGCATTTTGGCTAAGTGGAGTTGAGGCTTGCATTGCTCAAAATAGATTTTCCCTATCATTTTGAAAACACTAAGTTTTATTTGGCAAAAACCACCAAGACATCTACCAATCAAGACTGAAGATCCTCTCAAGGCATCTACCAATCAAAGACTGAAGATTTTCTTGGCAAAAACAATTTTCCCAATCTAAGATTTTGAGATCCTTGTACCTAGCCATCTCTCCATCAAAGATTGAAGAATTTCACACAACCCTTGTTGAACCCACAAGTTTTATTTTGAAATTGGAATGATGAGATTCTTGATTGCTTCCATGTCTTGATGCTCAAATTGTCCTTTACCAGGGACATGGCTAAGTACTTAGGTTTTACACTCTGCAGAGGTGGTGCACTTTCCCCACAAGACTTGGTTTCCCAAGACAAGATCTTTTGAAGCCTTCCTTAGACCATCATGGGACGTTCAACCTATCAAACACTACCACCCACTGTCCATATGGCTAAGTTCTTGCAACCTATATGATCATGGCAGAGCCCATATTGCCAAGTGGTTGCACTTGAAGCTTCTCAACATTTGACATCTCAAATCTCTTTGTTTCCTGGGTGGCCATCCACAAGTGAGATACACTAAGGTAAACCATAGACATGGGCCTTGTGAACCACTCAACCAAAAACCACCAAGCAAGTCCCATTCCACCCAGGAGATTCATTAACTTAGTTGTTTTGTTAAATAAAACACAAGTCCTTAGACTTAGAATATTTTCCATAGTGTGAATATATATACCACCCATGTTTTCTATTAGCTAGGCTAAGCTTGATAGTAATAGAATTCTTAACTTAGGAAAATTTCCACTAAGGTTTCAGCTACTAGGTGCTACTATAGCAAGGTCTATACCTAGCAAAACAAAAAAAACATGCAAGTTTTACTTAGCAAAAACACTAATGCATAGTGAAAATAATGGGACAAAAGATATGAAGCATCACTTGCCTTTTTGGTAGAGGGTATAGGTTAACTCCTTGTTCTTGCAACAATCACACTCTTCAAGTCACTACAATCAATCAAGCAAGGTACAACTCAATCTACCAATCAAGCAAAACAACACACATAAATAACAAAGTCAAAGAAATGCATGCAAGCATGCCAAGCTTTGTTTTGTTTGAAAAAGTGGTTCCTAGTGGGTCATAGACATTGGAATCTAAGTCATGCATAAGCATGCAAAGGTTGGTTCTATTGTAAGGATGGTCTCCACTAGGCTTCTAAACTTTGTAAGTTCCAAATTGGTCATTTACCAAAATGGCAAAGTCATTTTCAAAAGGTTTCACTAGGGCATTAGCCTATAGGGTTCACCAAGTATGTTTTCAAATCACAAAACTTGGGTTTTGGGGTTAGTGAGTT
Source organism: Avena insularis (assembly GCA_023614405.1). Classification (NCBI taxonomy): domain Eukaryota; kingdom Viridiplantae; phylum Streptophyta; class Magnoliopsida; order Poales; family Poaceae; genus Avena; species Avena insularis. The sequence continues at coordinate 333,874,485 of CM042689.1, read as the reverse complement.
CAAAACAAAACATTTTTCAAAGGTTTTCCTCCAAAACCATTTTTAATAAAAACCACATTTCTATTTGACTAGAAATGGTTTTAAATCAAGAATCATTATTTTGTTTCACCAAATGAGTTGCTATTGCAAAACTTGGTGTTTGGGTCAGTAGGTTTGGTCCAAACCAATTTTCTCAAAGTTTTCCACTCAAAAACATTTTCATAACCAAAACTATAGTTTTTAGTTAGCTAGAAATGGACTAAACTAATTAATCCATTCTATTCTTTTCCAAAATCATTTTCCAAAACTTGGGTTGGTTCCTAGGGTCAGTAAGGTCACAACAAACCATTTTGCAAAGGTTTTAACCTAAAAATCATTTTTAAACAATTTTTCTAATGTTAGCAAGCACACACAAAAGAATCTGCAAAATCAGACAAGTTAACAGATACTATTTTCTAAACTAAGGGCAGGGTTGGTTAGGTCTTGCTCTCCTGAATCCAACGACATAAAATTTGTAATTTTTGGACGTGTGGATCCAAAGATACAAGGGTTTGAAAATGGCAAAAGTTTCTGTTTTCAAATCTGTTTTTAAACCAAATAGGCGACACGCGGCGTGTTCTTACTGGTCGATACCGGTTCGGCCGGATCGGCATCGTGGAGCGTTGGATCTATTTAGATCGTATGGCATGTATGCGTACCCTTTCGCTGTTAAGTGGTTCTGTCTAGTCGTCTGATCTAGATCGAGCAGTATGGGGTGCTTGGTCATAGACAGCGGCTATGGCCGCTGGCGGCGGAGCGATCGGTCGATGACGGTGCCGGCGATACAGGAAGCGGGAGAGGAAAAGGGGGTGCTCACTGGGCTCAGGGGATCACGGCGAAGCTCAATGTACTCGCGTTGGTCAAGGGGCGCTCGGGGTCAGGTGGAATCTCTCGCCGGAGTTCGTGGCGGCATCGGGTGCGTCAGATGGTCATCATGGACGGCGCTGTGGATCACCTCAAAGCGAAATGATGACACGGTTAGATGCGCAGGATCAAGACAGAGTCGTGTGCGTGAACTAGAAGGCGCGGGGCGGTCTGTACTTACCGGAGAAACTTGACGGAGACGAGGCTATGGGCAGATGTGCAAGGTGCTGGAGAGCATGCTCGCGTGCGGAGGTAGGCGAGAGGCGGCGGGGTGTGGCCGGAATCGAGAGGGAGGCTCGTCGGAGACAGAGCGGCTCGAGGAGAAATTGGAGCGGCCTGGAGGCAGAGGGGAGGCGGTGACTGGGGGAAATGGGAGAGAGGTCACTGGCGTTTAAAAGGGCGTGGTCACGGCGAGGTTTAATGGAGAGATTAACGCGGATTGATGGAGCTATCAACGGGCAAAAACGGCCGCGCGGTGAGGTGGGGACGGAGTCGCGGGGAGGAAGAAGAACAGGAGGAGTGGGTCGTCCTGTCAGCGAGAGAGGGGAAGGAGAAGTGGGTCCCGGCTGTCAGTGACTGTGTGGGTTCTTTCCGCGGTAAAGAAAAACGGTTCGGGGTGAGTGGGTCCGCTTGGCAGTGAGGGAGAGAGTGTGGGGTTTGGGGCCACCTGTCAGCTTCGGTGTGGGTGCGGTTTTGAGTGAGAAATGTTTCGTGGAGGGGAAGAAAGACTGGGCTGGACTGGGCCTTTTCTTATTTTTTTTCTGTCTGCTTTATTTTTTCCTTTTCTAATTCTTTTTCTGTTTTGAATTTCAAACAATTATTCAAACATTCAAACAAGGTTCAAAACAAACACTCAACTTGTACTTTGAATTTGGTTCTGTTTTTCAACATAATCCAAATCTCAAAATAAAATAATATTTTTATTTAACTTAGGATCCATTTAATAATTAAATAAAATGGATCTTTAGTTTATTAATAGTGTTTGATTTATTTAATAAAATTTCCATTTGAAATCCAAATATTTTCAAAACCAAACCAGAAGGTTTTATTTGAAAATAAAAGAATACTTGGAAACTTATTTAAATAAATAAATAAGTTTTGGTGTTTAATTAAAATGGGAAAGCCTTTACTTAAATAAAATTGGATATTGAAATCCTTATTATTTTATTTAAATAATCTTTTACTCATTTTAATCAAAGCAAAACCTTTTAATAAAAGATTTCAAGGTAGTAATAAAATACTTGGTGTTCATTTAAAATGGGAAAAGCCTTTACTTAAATAAAATTGGTTATTTAAATCCTTATTATTTTATTTAAATAAACCTTTACTCATTTTATCAAAACAAAATATTTCATTACAAAAGCTTGGCCAAAATTAATTTGGCTCACCTTTTCATTTGAAAACAAGGTCTTTTATTAAAAGATCTAAACTAGTGTTTCCAAAACAATTTATTTTCCTTTGATATTGCTTTATCTTTATAAATCCCTTTAGGATTTAATTGTTCACCAATTGGTATGGGTTTTTGGGTAAGGGCTTAATTAGCTTTGGAAATTCAATTTCCTTATCTTATTATATTCATAAGGTTTTGTCTATGGTTCCAAACTAAGTGAAACCAGTCTCCATGGTCTTTCTGGATCCTTTGTGAATATTTGTCGATCAAATTTGGTATGGATCAAATCCATAGATTGGGAGATACTTTGGAAAATGATTTTCTTCCATTAGGGCTTGGATTTATTTTCCAAATGTTCAAATTTCCAGATACATTCATTGAGGAATGCATTTCCCTTGATTTGGATTTTTGTTGAATTCAAACTTTAGCCAAAGTTTGTTCAAGATGGGATTTCAGTTTCCTTTTTGAAACAAAAGTTTCTTTTCACCCTGATTTTCAACAAAATTTTATTTTGTTTAATTTATTTTTCACATTACAAGATTTGGAAAATCTTGGGATGTGACATACCATTTCTCCGACCTTGCTGGACAAAAGATGATTCATATGGTAAACTTCTCACATTAGCCCCCAAAGAAACAAAACCATGATGAATCATGGATTCAATATCAAGCCTCTCTATGGGGAACTGAAAATCTGAATAATGAGGCTCTAAACCATGGAAAGCTAGCAACCTAGAAGCAATGAGACCTCCACAAATTCCACCCTTCTCACGGTTGGTGGTGAGACGGTGAGCTACCAAAGCACCCAGACTATAAGAACTATTCCTATTCAGAGCAGCTGCAATAAAAGCTAGATAAAAATAAGACAACTTTCTAGCAAGAACCCACCTGGTAATGAAATAGGAAAAGTATCTAATAGCTGAGAGCTGAATGTTCCGAATTTTACCACTTTCCTTTGAGAAGTCGAAACCTTGGCAAATCTCAGCATACAAATCAATAAGTGACTTGGGCCTCTCCTTGATCTTCTCACAAGATCCCCACTGAGGTACTTTAATTGCTGCATAGAAATCAGCAAAAGGCAGGTCGACAGGTATATTATATATTTTGTAATGGACCATGGATTATAAGTAGACCAAGTGAACCAGAAGTCCTGCACAAAATCCATGGTTAGCTTAACATATTGGAATGGTTCACCTTCAAAAAAGTGTTCCAACCCTACATTTGTAACCATAGTTTGGAAATCTTGGAGGATCCCCGCAGCTCTCATAAATTCGTGGCATGGATATATGGAAGAGAAAACTGCCCTCCTCACGATGAACCTTTATTGGCTTATGCACCATCAAGTCATATTGATTCAGTGGATAAGCACTCATCTTCCTTGCTGAAATTTTTGGACAACCATCAAACCAAGTGATTTCTAAGTTGATAAATGATGAGCAACTACTATAGGAACTTGCTATAGGGCTACACATGCATAAAAACAAAGTTTCTACGCAAAGAACAAGCATGAAAGATCAAACAACCTATCACCTATAGCAGCAAAATACTCAAGATACAATCTACAAATCACAAATCTAATTGGACAAGTGGAGGAGGCACATACCAAGGAGCAATCCCTCCAAAAATCAGCACTTGAGATGGGCTGAACAAGGAGACCGAAAATCGCGAGCAAGAACTCGAGCTTGAGCAAGTTTTCCGGTGTTTTTGGGAGAGAGAGAAATAAGGTGGCTTTGAGGAGGCAACCTGGAGGGGCCTAGGTGGGCCAGACCCCCCAGGCACCGCCACCTGGTAGGCCGCACCTACCAGGGGTCTAGTGTCCTAGGGTGGCCCCCTGGGTCACCTCAGGTTCCACTCTGCCCCTTTTTTTGAGGAAAAAATTATTTTGAATTTTCTGGGATTTTTCGGGAAACTTTATTTTTGGCCAATTTTCAGGGTATGAAAATTGATTTTCTTGCAGAAACAATTTTTCAGAAGAAGCAAAAGCAAACCAAAAGCCAAACTACAAGAGCTCTAAGAAACTCAAACAAGCAAACAACTAGCAAAATTAAAGCTAAAGCAAAGACTAGGAAGGAGAAAGAAAAAAGAAAGCAAGTATAACCATAGTGGAAACACTATTTTGTTCATAAAAATCCTTTTGTTAACAAGGTTGATGAAGTCTTGTTACCAAAACAATCTTATATGAAACAAAACTTTGCATTCCACAAGGTGATTATGTTACCTCAGACTTGATAGCAATGGTCCCAATCATAATAGTTTCAAAAAAATTGTGTGGAATGGGACAATATATTTCTCCAACCTTGATGCCCTCAATATTTTCAATGGAATTCAGGCAATAGCTCTTAACAACCTTCTTGGGGAAATAGACAGTGTGCTCTTTGTCATTAATATTAAATGTTACTTTTCCTTGATTGAAATTGATGACAGCACCTACAGTATTAAGAAAAGGTCTCCCAAGAATAATAGACATATTATCATCTTCAGGCATTTCAAGCACAACAAAATCAGTTAGAACCATGCAATTTTGAGCAACTTGAACAGGAACATCCTCACATATACCAACAGGAATAGTAGTTGACTTATCAGCCATTTGCAAAGAAATATTAGTTGGTATCAACTTTTCTAGCTGGAGTCTCTTATAGAGAGAAAAAGGCATAACACTAACTCCATCTCCCAAATCACATAAAGCAGTTCTAATATAATTATTTTTAATGGAGCATTTAGTAATAGTTGGTATACCTGGATCACCAAGTTTCTTTGGAACCTTACCATTGAAGGAATAATTGACAAGTAGAGTAGAAATCTCCTCATTATGAATCTTCCTTTTATTAGAGACAATATCCTTCATATACTTTGAATAAGGAGGCAACTTAATAGCATCAGTCAAAGAAATTTGCAAGAATAAAGGTTTCATCCACTCACAAAACTTGTTGTAGTGTTCCTCCTCCTTTGACTTGTGTTTCTTACCTGGAAAAGGCATAGGTTTCTGCGCCGAAGGTTCTCTCTCTTTACCATGTTTATTAGCAATAAAATATTCCTTTGTGTACCTAGTGTTTTTAGTGTTCTTCTCAGGTTCTTCCTCACCTTCCTCCTTATCAGGAGACTCATTTTTATCATTACCACTTTCAGTTTCAGCATCAGAGACAGATACACTATTAGGATCTATAGCAGGTTCAAGTGGTTCCTCAACTCTCTTATGTTTCTTTTTTCTTTCTCTTACGAGGACTACCACTATCTTCACCTTGTTGGGAATCCTGCTCTATTCTTTTAGGGTGTCCTTCAGGATATAAAGTATCTTGAGTAGCTATACCACTCCTAGTTCTAATTCCATAAGCATGTTTATCTCCTGAAGCATTACCTAGCATATCTTTTTGTACCTTAGCAAGTTGATCAAGTTGGGTTTGAACCATTTGAAAGTGTTTACAAAGCATTTTAATATCATTAGAAGTTCTTTCCACAATATCTTTCAACTCATGGATAACTCTAGAGTTTTCTAATAAATGATTCTGAACTTGTTTATTAAAATACCCTTGCTTAACAATAAATGTGTCAAGTTCCTCTAAACATTGATCAGTAGGCTTACCATAAGGAATATCACCTTCATCAAAGTGTTGGAGAGAGTGTACCTCAATAGTAGATGAGTGTGGAATTGGCTTACATAATTCTTCTATAGGAGGTAGATTCTTCACTTCTTCAGCTCTAATACCTTTCTCCTTTAGACACTTCTTAGCTTCCTTCACCACTTCATCATTTAATGCAATAACTCCCATCTTCTTTGTTGTTGGTGCTGGAATTGGTTCAGGCATAATTGGTTCAGGAGTAATAAGCTCAGGTGTATTCAGCTCATTTGAAGTCCAATCATCATAATTCTTGCTTATCTTAGTCATTAATTCTTCAGCATCTGTAGGAGTCCTTTTCCTGAAAACACAATCAGCAAAGCTATCTAGGTAGGTCCTAGAATCATCAGTTAGTCCATTATAATAAATATCAAGAAGCTCATTCTTAGGCAATGGACATCCAGGATATGCATGAATCAAGGCACATAACCTTGTCCATGACTCAGGCAATTTCTCTTCTTCTCCCTGTTTAAAATCAAAAAGTCTTTGCAAAGCAGCATGTATAGCACTAGGAGGAAAATATTTCTGGAAGAAAGAAGCAATCAAGCAATCAAGGCTATCAATCGAACAAGGAGGCAATCTTATAAACCAAGCCCTAGCTTCTCCTTTTAGTGAAAAAGGGAAGATCTTAGCAAAAAAGTACTTGCGCATCTTAAAATCATCAGAGAACAAAGCACTCATAGTAGAAAGCTCATTCATATGAGCCACAACACTCTCATTTTCAGTCCCACAAAAAGGTTCTTTCTCAACAATATTTAAATAAGATAAATCAAGAGAGAAATCATAATATTCATCTTTAATATCTATGGGAGAAGTGGCAAACTTAGGATCAGAGGACAACTTAGGCATAATAGTACGTCTAGCAAGGAGACTCTTAATAGCACTAGTACCATGTGTGTTTCGGCACTCTTCAACAAAATCATCAGTGAACTCTATGTAACCATCATTAATATCATAACTCTCACTAGCCTCAGGTGAGATAACAGGTGTAACAATGTCTTCACTAGGAGTTTCGGTATTTCCTAGACCAGCCATAGTAGCATATATAAAAGGACCTAATGAACCACTCGCATCAAGCACAGTAGAAGTAACATCATGAGCATCATAAGCAGTTTTAGACTCAGCAGTAGTAGCAGTGTGTGTAGCATGAGTATGTGGTGGTGGTGGTGGTGTGACAAGCTTACTTATAACAGACGGTCAATCAAGAGCAGCAAAGGTGTTTAGGACTGTACCTCTTCTTGTAGTGGATGGTAAAATAGGGAACTTTCCATCATGAGACTTCCTCATGATGAAAGGGGTAGCAGTGAACAATAATAGATCCAAGTGAACTTAGAAATAAAGCTATGCTCCCTGGCAACGGCGCCAGAAAATAGTCTTGATGACCCACAAGTATAGGGGATCGCAATAGTCTTCGCGGGTAGTATTACCCAATTTATCGATTCGACATAAGGGGAGTCAAAGAATACTTGCAAGCCTTAACAACTGAGTTGTCAGTTTAGCTGCACCTGAAAATAGTTCTTGCTCACAGAAGTTTATCAGTAGCAACAGTTTGGTAGTAGCAATAGCAAAGCAACAGCAACAGCAACAACAAATGTGAAACAGGAGCAATAGTAACAGTAATGGTAACAGTAGGATTCGAGTGAGGCATAGGGATGGATGGACGGGCATTGCATGGACGAGTCTAAACATGTAACTTCAAGACCTAGGGCATTGCAGATAAATAATAACAAGCATCCAAGTACTAAACAATCCTAGGCATGTGCTCCAAATATAGTCATACGTGCTTGCAATGAGAACTTGCACAACATCTTCTGTCCAGCCAGCCCATGGCAGCGGGGCCTCTAGGGAACTACTGGCAATTAAGGTGCTCCTTTTCATAGAGCACCGGAGCAAAGCATTAACACTCCGTGAACACATGTGATCCTCACACCACATCTATCCCTTCCGGTTGTCCCAATTATTGTCACTTTGGGGCCTTTGGATCCGGACAATGATATATGTACACAATTTGCAGATAAGATCACAAACAATACTATCATAACGATTCAATAATAAGTTTAGATCTAAGATCATGGCACTCGGGCCCTAGTGACAAGCATTAAGCACAACAAGTTGCAACAAAGTCAAATAGCACTAATAGAGATACTAGGCACTATGCCCTAACAGATCTTATTCAATTACATGATAGAACTCATCCAATCCCTACCATCCCCAAGCCTACATTGGGGGATTAGTCACTCATGGATGAGGGAAACATCGATGGTTGATGGAGATGCATTGGTGATGACGATGGCGATGATCCCCTCCAAATTCCCGTCGTGAGTGCGAACGAGTTTACGGATCCGAATCTTGGTTTACGGTGGCGGTGAGAGAACTCTTTCTAGAAAACTATCGACCCCCCTTGGTTTTTAGGTCGAAAGGCAACTTATAGGCGTAGAGGGAGGCCGAGGAGGTGCCTAGGGAGGCTACACCCCCTCCAGGCACGGCCAGTGGTGGGCCCGCGCCTGGGGTGGGTCTGGGCCCCCCAGGCCTCCCCTCTGTCTCTTCTTCTGGCTCCGTGGATCTTCTGGTGAAATATAATTTTTGGCATATTTTCCGGGATTTTTCCTGATAGTTCATTTTCTGCACAAAAACAAGACACCAAGGTAATTCTGCTGAAAACAACGTCAATCCGTGTTAGTTGTATCCAAATCACACAATTATAGAGGAGAAACAATAGCAAAGTGTTCGAGAAATTAGATACGTTTTGGACGTATCAATGAGTGCGTGAACACTTCGTTGGGAGACCCCATGAGGAAGGTATGATGAGCACAGCAACAAGTTTTCCCTTAGTAAGAAACCGAGATTATCGAACCAGTAGGAGGAATGAAACGACTCAAAGGTGTTGCTAGCAACTTGGAAACCTGTACAACACAAACTCAAGACTTTGCCCCAACGAATAGTGAGGTTGTCAATCTCACCGGTTTGCTGTAACAAAGGATTAACTGTATGGTGTGGAAGGTAATAGTGGTTTGCAACAAGTAAACAGTAAACACTGGAATATGTATCAATGGTAAATATTGGACCGGGGTCCATAGTTCACTAGAGGTGTTCTCCTTAGATAAACAAACATGGCATCCTGGGTAAACAAATTACAGCAGGGAAATTGACAGGACCGAGCAAGGCATAACAATGCAATACTAGACATCATGATCCTATGAGATTCGTTTGGGCAATACAACAAGATACATAGACCGCCATCCAACTTCATCTATGACTAGAAGTCCACCTTTGGGTTATCATCCGAACCCCCTCCAGTATTAAGTTGCAAGCAACAGACAACTGCTTTAAGCAAAGTGTGTAAGGTAAACAATCCACTTGTTCCATGAACAAGAGACCGTTGTTTTCTCCCTAGTGGTAACAACACATCTACAACCTTAGAGATTTCTATCACTTCCCTTAGATTAAATAGAGGCATGAACCCACTATCGAGCATAAATACCCCCTCTTGGAGTCACTAACAACGGAGAGCATGTAAGATCACAAACAACACAGACATGATAGAATCAATAAGACAAAACCATTAATAAATCTGACATAGTAATCTCAATATCCATCGGATCCACGCAAACACAACATGCATGATTACAAATAGATGAGATCTTGATCATGAACGGAGGTCACAAGATCTAGACATGAAAGCACAAAGGAGGAGATACAACCATCTAGCTACTACATGGACCCGTAGTCCAAGGTGGAACTACTCACGCTTCATACCGGAGGCTGGCATGATGAAGAAGAATGCCTCCAGGATGATCTCCCCTTCGGCAGGGTGCTAGGAAGAGCTTCAGATCCCCCCGATCTAGGGATGATGGTGGCGGCGGCTACAGACGGTTTCCTGGAATTTTGATCGGGTCCTTAGGGTTTAGGCATCAGGGGCTTCTTATAGGCGAAGAGGGAGGCCGAGGGGGTGCCCGAGGCGGCTGCACCCCCCAGGCGCGGGATGGGCCCACCCGCGCATCCAGGGTGTGTGGCCTACTCGAGGACCTCCCCCGTCTTGTCTTTTGGCTCCGTGTTCCCCACGGTAAAATATTGATTTGGCTTTTGTCCCGTCCAATTTAGAGAGTATTGATTTTCTGCCTTTCTGGAACCAAAAACAGAAGAAAACAAACAACTGACACTGTGGCATGTTGTTAATATGTTAGTACCAGAAAACATATAAAAACACCTCAAAGTGTAGACAAAGCAAAGCAAAGTAGATACTAAACAAGCATGGAACATCAAAAATTATAGATACGTTTCTGACGTATCAAATTGCCAACGGGGTACCCCTTGCCCCATGACACAAGAGCTATCCCATATCAAAATGACAAGGCAACAGATAATGAGCATCTCAGCGATCTTTTTATTTGCTATTTGCATAGGTTTTTATTGAGGATGCTTCACAGAATGCTCATTATGGTTATGCTGCAAGTTTCCACCATGATTAGGCATGGCTTAGGCTAGCCGCCCAGGCGTTTCTCTAACACATATACAAACTCCATGGACTTACAAGCTTCCCTTTTATTTCACACCGCCGGATCCATAAACAAAAGAACATGATATCAACTAAATAGAATAAGTGCATTGTTGAAAGCGTTCCCCATGACAACATGGTTCTCCTAACTCCCAACTTATAATTCGCAAGCATATAAGCAACATAGATGGGCATAATGGTTCAAGTTTATTAAGTGCAAGAAATAAAAGTGTGCCATCAAGTTCGTGAGATCTTTAATCACTAATTTTCACATAACAAAAATTTAATTTGGAAGATAGATAAACACATGAATATACTTGGATTGGTGTAACACACCATGCATAGGAATTTATAGTGGACTCTTTGGAATAACTTGGTTTATTGGGAGTTGGATGCACGATAGAGATCATACTCAGTATAGGTGGAGGCTAGCAAAAGACTAGGAGCGACCAACTAAGAGAGCAATAATGGCCATAATCATGTAGAGCGACAAAACATTATTAATCAAAGCATAAAGTGATATCACAAGTCAAAAACTAATGATCATAGAGGCTAAGGTGACTGGTTCATAGCCATAACATGGTGTAAGCATGTGCCAAGTCAACCCAAATAAAGCATCAAAGGAGAATACCACAATATTATGCTTTTGTATGCTAAAAGTAAAACAACGCATGATTCTTTCATGGCATATTAAGCAATCTCAATTGTTTGAAACTAGTCATGATACAGAAATAATCACTAAGCATATGGTCAAAGCAACATCTAACATGGCATGATAAAGTCTAAGTCACAGTCAAAACAAGCTTCTTTTTGTACCACTATAAGCATGAAACATTCTACTCTTTTCCAACACCAATTGACTTATTTGAAACAACTTACAAAGATAATTATCAATAAATATCAGATAGCTTGTCTCACCTAACTACAAAGAATAACTAAAAAGTTTAAGAAAAAAAGCATAAGAAAACTAAAGCTAAATGCAGTGCTAGCAAAAGAGAACACTCATAGAACAATAAAAGTGAAAACTAGAGTGTTCTAAGCAATGAAGAACTAGGTGTGACTTCTCCAAAATAGGTGTGTTGGGGTCCAACCAACTTATTGCAGCAAACAAAACAAAAGAAAACTAAAAAAACAAAGACGCTCCAAGAACAACATATAGTGCATGAAGCAATAAAAATAGAGTGACTTGAAAGAAGACCCGAGATTTTTATTAATGAAGAAGGGGATGCCTTGGGCATCCCCAATCTTTGACGCTTGTACTTCTTGAATATTTCTTGGGGTGACACGGGTGGCATCCCCAATCTTGAGCTTTTATCCATACTTCATCTCATCACATCATTCTCTCCCTACACTTAAAAATTTCCTTCATACAAAACTTCACACAATCTTTGTTAGCAACATTAGTGTATTCAAGATAATAAGCCTTTGGGTTCAGTTTCAAATCAACTAAATCATCCATTAAAACATAAGCTACTGTAGCAACTCTTTTTAAAAGCTCAAGTGATCAAAGAGAACTAAAAAAGAAACCGATTAAGAGGCAAATGCACATAATGGCAGAAATCTGTCAAAACATACCAGCAGGTAAAGACCGAATTTTTTGAAAATCTTCTGTTCCTCAAATAGAAAAGTGAAAAACTAACAAAAGTTGGGTAAATACTAGGGGCATGCACACAAACAATTTTAGCTCAATCCGATGAACTGGGATTTTTCACGAATGTTTACAGTGAAGCACGGAAATATGTTTCGGGACAACAACTTCCCCAAATCTTACTTTCCTCTCATTAGAGGTTATTCTTGGCACAAAAGCCACACAAAAAGGATAAGGAGAGGTTATTACAGAGGCAATAACTTCCAAGAGTCAACAAAATAAAAATTATTGAAATAAAACAATCGGTTGTCTCCCATAAGCGCTTTTCTTTAATGCCTTTTAGCTAGGCTTGATAGTTCGAGAAGATGCTCACATAAGAAATATGAATTAGTAAAAAAGAGCATCAATAAGAAAATTCAGAACACATTTAAGTTTAATCCACTTCCTATGCATAGGAATCTTGTATGCAAATAAATTCACAAAGAACAAAGTGACATGTATAGGAAGATAAAACAAGAGTAACTTCAAAACTTTCAGCACATAGAGAGGTGTTTCAGTACCACAAAAACTTCTACAACCATATTTTCCTCTCTCATAATAATTTCCAGTAGCCTCATGAATAAACTCAACAATATAACTATCACATAAAGCATGCTTTTCGTGATCTACAAACACATAATTTTTATCATGCTCAAAAATAATGGGATTAAAACCTTCAAACCCACTTTTAACAATTTTATAACAAGATGACTGGTCATTCTCAAGAGGTATGGGGTTCCAAGATAAAGTTAAGACCCCTCCAATCTCATTTTCAATAGTAGTACAATTAATATTATCAACCAATATAGGACCATCATCTAGAGCTTTATCATAAACATTTTCTAAGCAAAACTCTTTAGTACCATGCTTTTTGAAGTTAGGCACAAATAAAGGATTATCATAAGATTTATCAAAATAGCATGGATTATCATAGATAACAGGAGCACAATTATTATAACAAGTTTTACCCAAAGTAGATATTTCAAAAGAATCCACAGGAACATAACATTCATCCTCCTTTGGTAAGCATGGGGGACAATCAAATAATGTAAGGGGTAAAGAGTTACTCTCATTAGAAGGTAGGCATGTGTAGCTAATCCATTCTTCCTCCTTTTGTTCATCACTCTCCTCCTCTTTTTCATCTAATGAGCTTTCAGGTTTAGCAATTTCTTCTTCCACAGGTTCCTGCAAATTGTGGACACATTCTTGTGCATGACTGAATCTCTCTTTATAATCAATGATATAACAATTATTGCTGAAATTTTCTATGCAATAATCAAGGATAGAAGAGACCATATATTTAAGGTCTTTACAAGCAACACATGTTTCATAATTTTTATACATGAAGGATTCTATTTCATAAGCTCCCATAAACAAAACAAATTGTTCTACTTCTTCAAACCCAGGATGAATATAGTTATTCCACACTAGAATTTAAGATGTTTAGTATCCTGTTCAGAGCAACAATTTATATCATGGCGTTTAAGCAAAATTTTAGCAATTTGATCCAACCTTTTTAACACGCCTCTCATGACTTTACCCTTATATGATTCTCTATACTTTATAAAATATTCCATAGAGGTTCTAACATGTTCTTCCATAACAACAGTTTTTAGATTTTAGGTTTTTCAAATTTTTATGGATTTTCGAGTATATAAGAAAAATAAAACAAGACAAAAATCAACTAGACAAAAGTAAACTAAACATAGCTAAAGAAACAAAGCAAAACAAAAACAAAGTAAAGAGATTGGTAGTGAGAGACTCCCCTTGCAGAAATATTCTTTCTCCTAGAAAAGCTTTTTGACGGGGAGGAAGAGATTGAAGTTGTCCTCCCCAACAACGGCGCCAGAAAATCTTGATGTGGCTCGCTTACTGTAGAGCCTGTTGGGAAACCCCAAGAGCAAGGTATGATGAGCACAACAACAAGTTTTCCCTTAGTTGTGAAACCAAGGTTATTAAACCAGTAGGAGAAGGGAAACAACTCCCAAGGTGTTGGTAGCAACGTGGAACCTGCACAACACAACCACAATACTTTGTCCCAACTTACAATGAGCTTGTCAAGCTCACCGGTTTGCTGAAAACAAAGGATTAAATGTATAATGTGGAATAAAGTAATTGCAGAAAGTAAACAGTAGGCAGTAGATTGAATATCGGTGGAAAGGAATGGACCGGGGTCCACAGTTCACTAGAGGTGTTTCTCCATAAGATAAATAACATGCTGGGTGAACAAATTACAGTTGGGCAATTGATAGATTGAGAATGCATAACAATGCATGTACATGTCATGATGATCACTGTGAGATTCGTTTGGGCATTACAATATAATACATAGACCGTAATCCAACTGCATCTATGACTAATAATCCACCTTCAGGTTATCATCTGAACCCCTTCCAGTATTAAGTTGCAAGCAACAGATAATTGCATTAAGCAAAGTGTGTAAAGTAAACAATACAATTGCCCTTGGACAAAAGATTGTTGTTTTCTCCCTAGTAGCAACAACACATCTACAACCTTAGAGGTTTTTGTCACTCCCCCAGATTACTAGAGGCATGAACCTATTATCGAGCATAAATACTCCCTCTTGGAGTCACAAGCAAATACTTGGACAGAGTAGCTACTAGCAACAGAGAGCATGCAAGATCACAAATAACATAGACATGATAGAATCAATAATAAATCTTGACGTAGTACTCAATATCCATCGGATCCCAACAAACACAACATATAGGATTACAAATAGATGATCTTGATCATGATAAGCAGATCACAAGATCTAAACATGATAGCATAAAGAGGAGAAAGAACCATCTAGCTACTGCTATGGACCCATATTCCAAGGATGAACTACTCACGAATCACTCTGGAGCTTGGCATGGTGATGAAGAAGGCCTCCAGGGTGATCTCCCCTCTCCGGCAGGATGCCTGGAAGTGCTTCAGATCCCTCCCAATCTAGGGACAATGGTGGAGGCGGCTATGGACTTTTTCGTGGATTTCTGATCGGGTACTTAGGGTTTTCTCCTCGGGATGTTTATATAGGCGAAGGGGCATGGTCGGTTGAGGACCAGGGGGGCCACACCATGCCCTCGCACGGGACCACCCTTGGCCGCGCCATGGGGTGGTCTGACCGCCCTGTGGCGCCCCTTCGTCCCCCCTCTAGACTCCGTCTTCATTACGGTAAAATATTGACTTCGGCTTTTGTTTCGTCCAATTCCGAGAATATTTCTTTACTAACTTTTCTGAAACCAAAAATAGCAGAAAACGGGAACTGACATTGTGGCATCTTGTTAATAGGTTAGTTCCATAAAATGTATAAAAATACCACAACTTGTAGAAAAAAACATAAGATAGTTGATACAAAACAAGCATGGAGCATAAAAATTACAGATACGTTTACGACGTATCAACAGAGTGGTATGTTAGGAGCGTCTACAAGGGCCGTACCTAAGGGATCTATGAGGCTCATGTTTTGGTGGAGGACTATAAGACCCACCTTTATAAAGGCAAAGGTCCCTGTGATTGCAATGCTAGTACCTGGATCAAATGCTAGCATCCACAGTTTAAGATGAAGTACACAGAAACAAAGGTCATTATTACATCGTCATTCCAGAGATAACATAGTCTATTACAACTCCATAGCCATAGGCTAGTACAAGAGTTCATCTTAACAAAATAAAGTAAAGTCTTCATCTTCATGTGCCACAGGCAAGCATGTTGAGTGTAGACTCATAACCCTAATCCGCATCAGAGTAACCTGCAACATCACAAGTTATAGCCACAGTGGGTCAATACATTGGAATAGTATTGACAAGTGATACCTTAGTAGAATAATAGTTTCTAGCTTCTACATGAATTTGGCTAAGTGTAGATTAGGGTTGCTTTGCTCAAAATAGGTTTTACCTATCAGTTGAAAACACTAAGTTTTTGTTTGACATAAACTCCCAAGGAACCACCAATAGACATTGGTGAACCTTTACCCTTTTTCAACCACAAGTTTTTAACTTAGAAATTGGGATGAGGATATCCTTGATGGCTTCCATGTCTTGATGCTCAAATTGTCCATTTCCGGGGACACGGCTAAGTACTTAGATTCTTCCTTCTCGAGAGGTGGTGCACTTTCCCCACAAGACTCGACATGCATCGAGACAAGACCTTTCAGCAGCCTTCCCTTAGACCAAAATGGACGCGCTCCAAACCTATCACCCCCTACCACCAACTGTCCATTTGGCTAAGTTATTGCAACCTATATGATCCAGGCAGAGCCCATATTGCCATGTGGCTGCACTAGAAGCTTCTTAACATTTGGCATCTCAAATCCCTTTGTTCCTGGGTGACTTTCTATAAGTGTGATACACAAGGTATACCATAGATACGAGCCTTGTGTAACCACTCAACATAACCCAAACATACCATTCCACCCAGGTGATTCATTCACTTAGTTGTTTTATTAAACAAAAACACAAGTCAAAGACTTAGCAATAATTTCCATAGCATGTATATAATCCACCCTTGTTTGCTACTAGCTAGGCTAAGCATGGCAATATAGCAAGTATCTTAACTTAGAGAAAATTCTAACAAGTCTACAACTACTAGGATTTCCCAAGCATAGCATATAGATACTTATCAAAAACATCATGCGAGCCCTATATAAAATATCACTAATGCATAGTCAAAATATTTGGACAAAAATATGAAGCACCACTTGCCTTGGTAGTTGGGGGAGTAGCAACAATCCTCACAATCTCAATGAGCACTAGCACCAAAATCTACACATAAAATGATAGCACCAAATTCATATTTCAAATAATCAAGCAAAAATATATGAATGCATGCAAATGCCATGTGATGATTTTTGTAAACTAAAAAAGACAGGTAAAACATTATTGAATCACTAAATAAACATTTAGAGACTAAATAAACTTAATTTGGCTTTAAAAACATTTTCTAAATAATTTTTATACACAAAATAGGCCTACAAATGTCTCTGAATAAAATTCTATTTTAACAGAGGCAAAATACAAAACCAAGCCTAGAGATGTGTAGGATTTATTTTTGTGATTCCATTGATATATTATTTGCATTTTTTGGATAAAAACAAAAGTTATTGAATTTACAAGTTTAATCATATAATTAAATCAAATCTGATTTTTTAAAAGAAAACCCTGACACGCGGCAGCGTCTGATTGGCGCGTACCGGTTCGCTCTGGATCACGCGTCCGCGCCGTTAGATCTATTTAAATCCAACGCACCAGATCAAATCTTACCCTTTCGCATCTAATCTAATCTATACCGCTAGATCTAAGATCTACGGTTCAAATCCTCGCGTACCCCTTCGCTGGATGATCTAATCGCAACTGCTGGATCCAGATCCAGCGGATCACATAGCTCTAACCACTCGCAGATGGCGCAAATGGCCACTGCGGTGGCTACGCGTCTGCCGATGATGCTCCGGCGAGACTAGAGGGCAAGGGTGAGGATTCTGGTGCTTACCGAGGTCGTGGAGACACGGCAAAGCTCAACGTGCAGGTGGACGGGGTCGAGGTGCACGGACACGATGTTGATTCCTCATCGAAGTTGGCGTTGGTGTCGGGCTCTCTTGGAGGTTGACGTTGGCGACACTACAAGGCACGAGAAGGCAAGCCAGGGGCAGCATTAGATGCGCATGGTCATGGTGAGTGCACGCATAACAACCTGAGAGAAAGGGGGGCTAGGTTTACCGTGATCCTTCGCCAGAGTGGTTCGGGACAGTGGCGGCGCAAGCTCGAATGTGGACAGCCTAGCGGCGCTCTAAGGTTGGTGAGTGAGGGGAAAAGAGAAGAGTGGGGATGGGGTTAAGTAGAGGGGGTCAGGGCACGGGATGACTGCGTGTTTAACGTGAATTGATTCGCGAATCAAATGACGAGAAATGGGCGGAGACGACGTTGCTGCGGCGTTGATTGAGGAAGAAGATGACGTGGCTGCGGGGCCAGCGCGTCAGTTAGAGGGGGGGTGCGAGAGTGAGTGAGAAACAGAGAGGGGGAGGGGGTTTTCCCGGGTGGGCTTGCTAGGCTGGTTGCTGGGCCGTGGGTGGGTTGGGCTAGTTAGTTAGCTGGGTTTATTTTTTTCTCCTTTTCTTTTTCTGGTTTGAATTTGAATGACTATTTCAAATCCGTTTCAATTTGAATTTCCTCCAGACTTTTGTACTGTTTTTCTTGTGCCCAAGGATGTGTAAAACAACTACTAATATTCAAATACCATTTTGGTTTGAAAATAAAAATAAAACCAAGCCTTAACTTATATAATGACCTTAGGCATATAAATGGTTTTATGTTTGATTTTGTTTTGAATTTTTTTGAGTGGACTTTGTATTCTCTTCCCAATCTTTACTGATCAAACCCAAGCACTTCCATACTTGGAAAGTAAAATAAAAACCTTGCCTTACTTGCATAAAGTTAATAGGCAAAATGTGGTTTCTTATTTTGGGAAATTAATTTGGAAAGGCCAAATGCTTATGAATGCATGAATTCTATGCAAACTTTATAAACCATGATTTTTGGGATGTTACAAATCTAACCCCCTTAAGGTGAATCTCGCCCTCGAGATTCAGATTGGCTAGCAAATAGGTGAGGGTGGTCTTTCCGAAGGTCATCTTCTCTTTCCCAAGTTGCTTCCTCCTCGGAATGATGGTTCCACTGAACTTTGCAGAATTTTATAGTTTTTGTCCGAGTAACTCTTTCTGAAGTCTCAAGAATCTTGATAGGTTTTTCTTCGTAAGTGAGATCACTTTCCAACTGGACTTCCTCCAAAGGTATAGTATCGTTCAAAGAAGTCTCTTCCATCTTCGGATGGCATTTATTTAACTGACTTACGTGAAACACATTGTGAACGGCACACAGGGATTCAGGCAATTCAATCTCATATGCCACTTCTCCTTTACGACTCAGAATCTTGAATGATCCAACATACCTTGGTGCCAATTTTCCTTTGACTCCCAAACCTCTTCACTCCACGAAGTGGTGATACTCTAAGATAAGCTCTATCACCTACTTCATAGGTGACTTCTCTATGCTTTGGATCTGCGTAGCTCTTCTGTCGGGACTGTGCTATCTTCAATCTGTCTTTTACCAACTTGACTTTCTCTTCAGCTTCCTTGATTAATTCTGGCCCGAACAAATTTCTTTCTCCAACACCACTCCATAACAATGGTGTAGTACACTTTCTCCCATAGAGAAATTCATACGGTGCCATCTCAATACTGGCTTGATAGCTATTGTTGTAAGAGAATTATGCGTAAGTCGGACTTTCATCCCAACTAGCACCATAGTCTAGGGCACATGCCCTCAACATATCCTCTAGAATTTGGTTGGTCCTTTCTGTCTGTCCATCAGTTTGAGGATGAAAAGCAGTGCTGAATTCTAGTCTCGTTCCCAATGACTCATGCAATTGCCTCCAAAAATGTGAAGTGAATTGAGTCCCCCTATCATATACAATACTCTTGGGTACTCCATGCAAACACACAATCCTATTCATATAAATCTTGGCTAACTTAGCACTTGTATAGGTTGTCTTCACGGGTATGAAATGAGCCACTTTAGTTAGGCGATCCACCACGACCCAAATAAAATCATATCCCGATCTAGTCCTTGGCAGTCTAGTGATGAAATCCATGCCAATCTTGTCCCACTTCCAATCAAGAATAGGTAGTGGTTGTAACAATCCATCTGGCTTCTGATGTTCCGCTTTCACTCTACTACACATATCACACAAAACAATATGTTCTGCGATGTCTTTCTTGAGATTATTCCACCAAAATCTTTCCTTCACATCCATGTACATTTTGGTGTTACCCGGATGAATGGAATATGGTGAGTTGTGTGCTTCTTGTCGAATTAGTTTCCGAAGTTCCGGATCCTGAGGAATGCAGATATGTTTTCCATACCATAAAGTACCCTGTTCGTCTTCATGGAATCCTTTGGCTTTCCCCTTGGTAATTTTTCCTTTAATCTCTTCAATTTCCTTGTCCATATTTTGGGCTTCCTTGATCCTGTCCAACAATGTGGGTTGAACATCCAATGACATGAGATGTCCTTCAGGCACTATCTCCAATCTGAGATCTTTGAATTGGGGACACAGATCATCTAGAAATTCTCCCTTAGTAAGGCCATTCACATAAACTTTACGGCTTAATGCATCCGCTACAACATTTGCTTTACCGGGGTGGTATTGCAAACTCAATTCATAGTCCTTGATGAGTTCTAACCATCTTTGTCTCATGTTGATTT
Organism: Avena insularis; assembly: GCA_023614405.1. Classification (NCBI taxonomy): domain Eukaryota; kingdom Viridiplantae; phylum Streptophyta; class Magnoliopsida; order Poales; family Poaceae; genus Avena; species Avena insularis. The sequence goes on along the minus strand of CM042689.1, from coordinate 333,854,217 downwards.
CTTTCTGAGTGAAGATATACTTCAAACTTTTGTGATCTGTGAACACGTCACATCGTTTTCCCAAAAGATAATGTCTCCATGTTTTGAGTGCATGGACAACAGAGGCTAACTCCAAATCATGAGTAGGATAATTCACTTCATGAGTTTTGAGTTGTCTCGAGGCATAATCCACAAATTTCCCTTCTTGCATCAAAACTGTTCCTAATCCTTGGTGAGATGCATCACAATATACTTGGAAATCTTTCTCCAAATCTTGCAGACATAAGACTTGTGCTGTCACTAGTCTCTTCTTCAACTCTTGGAAAATGAGTTCACATCCTTCAGTCCAATCAAATTTCTTGTCTTTCTTAAGTAACTTCGTCATTGGCTTAGCTACCTTTGAGAAATTTTCAATGAATCTTCTATAGTATCCTGCCAAGACAAGGAAACTACACACTTCTTTCACTGACTTAGGAGATTCCCACTCAGTTACAGCTGACACTTTTGCGGGATCTATTGCTACACCATCTCCCGACACAATATGTCCAAGAAATCCAACTTCATTCAGCCAGAATTCACACTTGCTGAATTTGGCATACAGTTTATGCTCTCTAAGCTTCTCAAGTATCAATCGCAAATGTTCTTCATGCTCTTCATTGCTCTTGGAATAGATCAAAATTTCATCAATGAAAACGACAACAAATTTATCAAGAAATTCCATGAACACCTTGTTCATCATATTCATGAAGTAGGCTGGTGCATTTGTCAAACCAAATGGCATCACGCTGTACTGATACAATCCATACCTAGTGGTGAAAGCAGTCTTAGGTATGTCTTGTTCCCTTATTTTTAGCTGAAAGTAGCCTGATCGAAGATCAATCTTTGAGAACACACGGGCTCCTTCTAACTGATCAAACAAATCATTGATTCTGGGCAAAGGATATTTGTTCTTGATAGTTACCTCATTGAGTGAACGGTAATCTATGCATAACCTTTGACTTCTATCTTTCTTTTCAACAAACAAAACTGGTGCACCCCAAGATGAAGAACTTGGTTGAATAGATCCTTTCTGCAACTGTTCTCCAAGCTGTTTCTTGAGTTCCTTCAACTCATCAACTGACATCTTGTAAGGTCTCTTTGCTATCGGTCCTGATCCTGGCAGCAAGTCAATCAGAAACTCCACATCTCTATCTGGTGGCATTCTAGGTAATTCCTCCAGAAACACATCTGGATACTCTCTCACAATTAGCACACTATCTATGCTAACCCCTTAAGAGAATTTAGCTTACTCCCTTTTGATTCAAAGTTAGACTTGAATCTAATCCTTTTATTATCCGGGGTTGTGAGTGTGACAGTACGATTGGCACAATCTAGTACTCCTTCATACTTAGTCATCCAATCCATCCTAGAATGACATCCAATCCTTGGGAATCTAGAATTATCAGACTAACTGGAAACTTATGCTTTCCAAATTCTATTACTAGATCACGACATCCAAGACTTACTATCATATCTCCACCAGGAGAACTTACTTTTATAGGACACCCAATATTTTCAGTTGTAAATCCATTTTTATCAACAAATGCTCTTGATATGAATGAATGCGATGCACCAGTATAAAAAAGAACAAGTGCTGGAATAGAATTTAGCTTAAACTTACCAACCACAGCATCAGGCGCTTCATATATTTCTTCCACATTGATGTGGTTCACTTGTCCCTTCTGGAAAGGGTTGGGCTTGGTGGTTCCTTCAACCTTATTTTCTGGTCACTCATTTGCATAGTGCCCCATCTTCTTACACTTGAAACATTCAACCTGACTGATATCTCTCTTTGCAGGATGACTTCCACTTCTACTTCCACTGTGGTGGCTCTTGTGTCCACTCTTGTGGTTCTTATACTTGTCATTATCATGACTGCGGTGGTGCTTGTTGTCAGGATGACGGTTGTGGTTGTGGTGGTTGTTGTACTTCCCATGTTTTTGGGATCCAGAACTCCCACTATCATCATGATGGGAACGCTTGTGAGATGATCCCGATCTGTGCTTATCAAAGCTATGCTTCCTCTTTCTACTCTCAACCTGTTTCATCTTGTTTTCCAAGATGGTAGCCTTGTCACAAAGGGATTGATAGTATGGAACATAGGCAACAGATAGCTGCAGGTTCAACTCATCATTAAGTCCTTCGAGGAATTTCTCCTTCCTCTTTGCATCTGTATCAACTTCGTCCGGTGCATAACACGCTAGATTGTTGAATTCCTCAATGTACTCAGCCACACCGCGGTGATGCTGCTTCAGATTGTGGACTCCTTCTTCTTCAAATTCATCACTCTGGATGAGATGTGAGCTGTACGGAATCCATCCTCAAAGATAGCCCATGTCACATCCTCAAGGGGAGTGGTGATTTGAAAGTTATCCCACCATGTTGCTGCTGGCCCTTCAAGCAGATGTGCCGCGAATCTGACCTTTTCCTCATCGGTGCAGCCAACATTCACTAAGTCCTTGTTCACTGAACGTAACCAGTCATTGGCTATCATTGGATCAGTGGTTCTCAAGAAATTTTCACGCCTTAGTCTCAGAAATATGGTGAGCATGTCAAATCCCGGAGGATTATTCTGATTGTTGTTGTTGTTGTTATTCTGATTCTGGTTCTACATGAATTGCGTCATCATTTGCATCAGTTGAGCTTGTGCTGTCATCAACTGTTGCATCTCGGGAGTGACATTGTTGTTGTTGTTGTTTTGGTTGGGGTTGGCACAACGGGGTGGCATATGTGGTTTCATTAAGGATAAGGATGAGATACCCATATATGCTTAACATGCACAATACATCACATAGAAACAATCACAATAACCAAGCTCAAAATAACATAAGGTTTGAAAGACATAACAACAGGTTTTGAAAAATGTAAACACACCATAGCAAGCCATCCACATGTTGGATGGTCATTGCGACTCAATAATCAAAGTATGGTAGATGAAAGATAGTCGAGTAGTCTACACTACTCCTCCACATCGACCTCCACATCAACAAGGGTAAGACCTGCATTCTCCATGGCGGTCTTGTACTCATCAACACTAGTGGTCAAGGCCTCAATATTGGCCCTAAGAGCCCTCTTCTGTGAGCGAAGCCTCTCGATCACTCCCTGCTAGTGCTCAAGCTCGAAGTCCTTGGCCTCTAACTCCTCCTTCATCTCCTTGATCTTCTTGTTCCTGTCTTGGACTCTCTTCTCCTGGCTCTTGAACTTCTTGTCCTGGCTTTCAAATCTGGCCTCCATCTCTTTGACGATCTCTTCTTGCTCCACGAAGAGCTTGTCCTTCTCCCGCAGCTGAACCCGGAGCTCGTCCTTGCTAAGCATGACATTGGTCCTATTAGTGTCAAGGTGTCTAAGAAGACCCTCTTGGTCTTTAAGGTACAGACGAATCGGCTGCATCGTCTCTCTAGTAGCATTATCATACTCTATAGCCTCTCCCTCCTCGTCGCGCCTCCGAACGGGTGAAAGTAGAGACCTCTAAGCTCGGTGGAGTGCCTCCCAACCAGGCGTCCAAGTAACTCCTGCATGACTACATCTAAGCCTCTCTCTTTGTCATCATGCATCAGCTCGAAAGTGATAGCCTCTATGGGTGGCTCTGCCTGGCGTCCCGGTTGTGTGACTCTGAAGCCCCATAGGTCCTTCCTCTCAAACTTGGTGAGCTGAAGTGTCGTGATGCTAGGAAGTGGAAGGTTGAGCACACTAGTGAGCTCAATGAGACGAGTACCAAAACGGGTTCCCTTGAACTCCTCGCCAGTGCTGATAACAACGTTAGGCATCTATTTTTATAAGATAGAGAAAGTTAGAACCAACACAAGTAGAGAAAATTCACAAGACAAAAATAACACAAGCACATCTTTAGCAACAAACACACCAGTCATGGCATACACAAATCCAATACAATCACCAAATTTCAACATAACTTAGACAAATTTTGAAGTAAAACAACAAGTGTGGTGGTCCAACTAACGGAGTACGTTACAATTCTCACTCACTAGACAGAATAGCTATCAGGGCATCCTTAGTGGCAATCTGTCTGTCTTGATCACAAGACTCCCATATTAAGTCTATGATGTCTCCCCTCAGTTGTTGATTGGTAGTCTCTAAGTCTTGGGTATCTTCTTTTCTTCCCTAAGGTCATTTTGAGTGCTGAGCATTCTGCACTTGAGTCTATCACCAAGCTCCTTGATGGCATTCCAAGCTGCATTTCTTGCAGAGTCAAAGAATGTTGTGTGCATTTCAGAGTTGGTGACCATGCAGAATCCCGACTCTTTGTGGTTGTCTTCCTTGTTTTTGTACAAGTGAAGTTGCACCCACCAATACTCTTCTCCTTCATCCATCACATGGAATCCCTTGTACACAGCTGCACCATGTATCCCCATGGTAACCATAAGGTTCTTAGGGCCTTGGGAAATTCAGTCTCACACTCCAAAGTCATGGTCATGAGTGGTCCCTTCCTAACGACTTCGTTGATGGAGTTCATCTACAAATTGAGATGAGAAAGAAGATTAGAAAAGTTTATGAGAAGAAAAGACAAGTGTGGAAATTTTTCAAAGTGTTGAAATTTTTCCTTAGTGGTTTCTTAGTCTAGTCCAACCTAGGGTCATAATCCTACATGCAACACAGTGCTCTGATACCATCTGTAAGACCCCACCTTTATAAAGGTAAAGGTCCATGTGATTGCAATGCTAGTCCCTGTATCAAATGCTAGCATCCACAGTTTAAGATGAAGTACACAGAAACAAAGATCATTATTACATCGTCATTCCAGAGATAACATAGTCTTTTACAACTCCATAGCCATAGGCTAGTACAAGAGTTCGTCTTAACAAAATAAAGTAAAGTCTTCATCTTCATGTGCCATAGGCAAGCATGTTGAGTGTAGACTCATAACCCTAATCCTCATTAGAGTAAGCTGCAACATCACAAGTTACAACCACAGTGGGTCAATACATTGGAATAGTATTGGCAAGTGATACCTTAGTAGAATAATAGTTTCTAGCTTCTACATGAATTTGGCTAAGTGTAGATTAGGGTTGCTTTGCTCAAAATAGGTTTTACCTATCAGTTGAAAACACTAAGTTTTTGTTTGACATAAACTCCCAAGGAACCACCAATAGACATTGGTGAACCTTTACCCTTTTCCAACCACAAGTTTTTAACTTAGAAATTGGGATGAGGATATCCTTGATGGCTTCCATGTCTTGATGCTCAAATTGTCCATTTCCGGGGACACGGCTAAGTACTTAGATTCTTCCTTCTCGAGAGGTGGTGCACTTTCCCCACAAGACTCGACATGCATCGAGACAAGACCTTTCAGCAGCCTTCCCTTAGACCAAAATGGACGCGCTCCAAACCTATCACCCCCTACCACCAACTGTCCATTTGGCTAAGTTATTGCAACCTATATGATCCAGGCAGAGCCCATATTGCCATGTGGCTACACTAGAAGCTTCTTAACATTTGGCATCTCAAATCCCTTTGTTCCTGGGTGACTTTCCATAAGTGTGATACACAAGGTATACCATAGATACGAGCCTTGTGTAACCACTCAACATAACCCAAACATACCATTCCACCCAGGTGATTCATTCACTTAGTTGTTTTATTAAACAAAAACACAAGTCAAAGACTTAGCAATAATTTCCATAGCATGTATATAATCCACCCTTGTTTGCTACTAGCTAGGCTAAGCATGGCAATATAGCAAGTATCTTAACTTAGAGAAAATTCTAACAAGTCTACAACTACTAGGATTTCCCAAGCATAGCATATAGATACTTATCAAAAACATCATGCGAGCCCTATACAAAATATCACTAATGCATAGTCAAAATATTTGGACAAAAATATGAAGCACCACTTGCCTTGGTAGTTGGGGGAGTAGCAACAATCCTCACAATCTCAATGAGCACTAGCACCAAAATCTACACATAAAATGATAGCACCAAATTCATATTTCAAATAATCAAGCAAAAATATATGAATGCATGCAAATGCCATATGATGATTTTTGTAAACTAAAAAAGACAGGTAAAACATTATTGAATCACTAAATAAACATTTAGAGACTAAATAAACTTAATTTGGCTTTAAAAACATTTTCTAAATAATTTTTATACACAAAATAGGCCTACAAATGTCTCTGAATAAAATTCTATTTTAACAGAGGCAAAATACAAAACCAAGCCTACATATGTGTAGGATTTATTTTTATGATTCCATTGATATACTATTTGCATTTTTTTGTATAAATAGAACAAAAGTTATTGAATTTACAAGTTTAATCATCTAATTAAATCAAATCTGATTTTTTAAAAGAAAACCCTGACACGCGGCAGCGTCTGATTGGCGTGTACCGATTCGCTCTGGATCACACGTCCGCGCCGTTAGATCTATTTAAATCCAATGCACCAGATCAAATCTTACCCTTTCGCATCTAATCTAATCTATACCGCTAGATCTAAGATCTACGGTTCAAATCCTCGCGTACCCCTTCGCTGGATGATCTAATCGCAACCGCTAGATCGAGATCCAGCAGATCACATTGCTCTGACCACTCGCGGGCGGCGCAAATGGAAACCGCGGCGGTTGCACGTCTGTCGGTGATGCTCCGGCGAGACCAGAGGGCAAGGGTGAGGGTTCTGGCGCTTACCAAGGTCATGGAGACACGACGAAGCTCAACATGCAGGTGGACGGGGTCGGGGCGCACAGACATGACGTTGATTCCTCGTCGAAGTTGGCGTCGGTGTCGGGCTCGCTCGGAGGTTGACATTGGTGATGCTACAAGGCACGAGAAGGCAAGCCAGGGGCAGCGTTAGATGCGCATGGTCACGGTGAGTGCACGCATAACAACCAGAGAGAAAGGGGCGGCAAGGTTTACCGTGATCCTTCGCCGGAGTGGTTCGGGACAGCGGCGGCGCGAGCTTGAATGTGGACAGCCTAGCGGCGCTCTGAGGTTAGCGAGTGAGGGGAAAAGAGCGGAGTGGGTAGGGGGTTAAGTAGAGGGGGTCGAGGCACGGGAATACTGCGTGTTTAACACGAATTGATTCACGAATCAAATGACCAGAAACGGGCGGCGATGGCGTTGCTGCGATGTTGATTGGGGAAGACGATGACGTGGCTGCAGGGCCAGCGCGTCAATGAGAGGGGGGATGCGAGTGAGTGAGAAACAGAGAGGGGGAGGGGGTTTTCCCGGGTGGGCTGATGGGCTGGTTGCTGGGCCGCTGTAGCTGGGTTTATTTTTTTCTCCTTTTCTTTTTCTGTTTTGATTTTCTGGTTTGAATTTGAATGACTATTTCAAATCTGTTTCAATTTGAATTTCCTCTAGACTTTTGTACTATTTTTCTTGTGCCCAAGGATGTGTAAAACAACTACTAATATTCAAATACTATTTTGGTTTGAAAATAAAAATAAAACCAAGCCTTAACTTATATAATGACATTAGGCATATAAATGGTTTTATGTTTGATTTTGTTTTGAAAAAAATTTAGTGGACTTTGTATTCTCTTCCCAATCTTTACTGATCAAACCCAAGCACTTCCATACTTGGAAAGTAAAATAAAAACTTTGCCGTACTTGCATAAAGTGAATAGGCAAAATGTGGTTTCTTATTTTGGGAAATTTATTTGAAAAGGCCAAATGCTTATGAATGCATGAATGCTATGCAAACTTGATAAACCATGATTTTTGGGATGTTAGAAGGACTGCCATCCATGATAAAAGAAGTCTACCATGTTTCAGAATTCAAAATTTTATAGTGAAACTATAATACAATTTTCTTAACCTAATACTTATTGGGAAACCTCACTTGGGTACCACCGCTTTGAGGATTTTTGGCACGGGTGGATCCGGAAAAAGTAGAGGGACTACTAAGGGAAAGATTCAGATGGTCTTGTTTGTAAAAGGACTTGATCATGGATTGTGGGTAAAGTGCACAAACTCTCGAGAGTAATAAATCTTATCGATCAGTTGTGTTCATGGAAAAAGAACAACTTTGAGAATCTAAAGTATGGACCCTCTCGAGGATTTACTCTATCTTTTTCAAAGAAAAATGTTCACAAACCTAAGTTCATGAGTTGCATCCCGAGGTATCTATAGGCTCATACTTAGTGGTTTTTGGGTGCATATGGTGTACTCCATGTGTTCGATTGGGAGATAGTAGCCTGGAGGACTCAGTGCAAGACACTCGATCTTATGTTACTTATTAATTTTGTTGCAAAGTAGGATAAAATATTTTCTCTGTACTTCTCTTTTACTTGGTGAAAATTGGATTTATGCAAATAAACCCAAAGCCTTCTCTTAGCCTTACATGTAGAGATACACCAAGTCTTTTTCTTGGTGTAATTTGCCAATACATTCAAAGTATTGACTAGGTTGCATGTTTAATGTGTAGAGTCTAAACATTAACAAAGGTTTGTAGGATTCACGGGTCTACACTCAACTAGCATGTGGAAATGATGGCACTCAAGTTGTATTAATTTATATTTGTGTTGTAATAAAGTAAACTCTGAATTATCTAGTTCATGTAATAGTGCTAGCTAATGATCCGGGAACTAGCACCGTCAAGCAAAGAGACTTTGGATCCAACCAGATTCGGGGTCGCTACACTTAAAACCCTGGGCCACCAAGTACATAAGGGGTCTAGGTGGCCGCCGAGTAAGTAAACTCTCTAGACTCATCTTTCTTCATACAATAAGGATGCAAGTGGGTAACCTTTAGGGTACCTTCTACCCTCTTTAGTACAATAAAATGAACTAAACTTTCATAAATCACAACCTTTTGAGAAAACTAGTTCATTTGTTTGAACTAGACTACAATAGATGGTTCCAAACTTGCATCTCTATCATACAACGTCACCATCAACATCCACGGATCCACCATAGACGAGCTAGAGCATCCTTTGAGTTTGACCCCAAGCATACAAATACAATCTACTCTCTACATTCTGGACGACGTTTTTTAGAGTCCGTACCTATACGAGACTTTGTCTTCTATGTTCTACCATTGGATCCAGACACCTTGCCGAACAACGAATATACCGACGGGAAAATACCACGGCAGTATGTTTCACGTTATGACCTATTATGGTATATAAAGAATATATTGTAACCCCCAAATAGAGATCTTAGAGGCCACTTGAGGTCCCAACCATCGGATTGAGGTTCCAAGTCAATCCTAGCCATCCACTCAGGCCTCTCTCCCGCATAGGTGGTCCGCGCTGTCCGATCAAGCCAGCCAAGCGATCCTAGTCATCCACAACTGTTGCACGTTGATGGAAACAACTGTGCCACGTTTTGTTGGGACTCCAAGTGCAGAGTGTTGTAGCAAGATTTTTTCCCCACAAGGGTGACTCGAGGGTTTATATCGAACTCTTAAGGAATTGGTTGTGGAAGTGTATTTGTCTTCTCCTCTTCAAGCAACCTGTAAAGTAAATAATTTGTCTTGTGTCCCCAACTCCACCAAGTGGTTTTCAAGCACAAGGTTTCGTATTAGTAATATGAAATAAAATATAAATAAAGTAAATTAATGCAAACTAGATGATATGGAAGATAGCATAGTCGTTTTGGGGTTTTTATGACTAATTGCAAGTAGGGAAAGTATTTTTGTATTTTCCAAATAATAAATTGCAGAAAATATAAAAGGTAGTAGATTCAATGGAAAGGTGTTTCTTTTGATTAAAATTGGACTAGGGTTCACGGGTTCACTTGTCTACTCTCTTCTCAAGTTGTAGTGATCATAAAACAATTCATCAATGATAAATATTCATGGAACTTCTATATGTGTTTGATAAGCATTCATATGGGCATCATGTTCTAACATAGATATGAAACACATCTCTCTTATACTCCTCAAGATAGGGAAACTCCATGCAATCTTGAATTAAGAACAAATCAGAGTATAACTTTAATTAATATAACATTGTGTTTGAAATACAAATATGCTACCTTGATCTAACAAGATTATCACACTGTCACATGATAACTAGCACATAATTTCACTTTATCCCTAGTGAGGCAACAACACAAAGGTAAAAACCAAAGTAGATCTTGAATATTGTTTGCCACAATTCAATTACTACCACCATGCTACACCATCTAATACACACTTCTCCCCATACAAGTTCTTGCATACAAGTTGGATCAAAAGAAGCAACTAAGAACGGGGTACATGACATGCATCTATCAATACATCATACACAAAATAGATTCCAATATCAAATATAAAATCATAGAACAAAGATCCACCACATAGGAATTACATATATGACCATAATCATGTAGGGCAGCTCATATGGTACTAGATCTATGAAGAACAAGAGAGAAATAGATCAGGATACTGCCACAAACCCATAGCCCGAATGTGGACTACTCTCTCTTCATGATGGTGATGATGCCTGAGATGTTGGAGAGGGTGGAGATCTCCATGGAGGTGGCTCCGATGGAGTTTCCCCCTCCAATCTTTGCTGGATCTGACTATGTTTGGTGGGGTTTTCGTTTCTGATGTGCTATGTATCGAGGAATCCTAGAGGGATCCTTATAGGGGTTTTTAGGTCAAGAGAACTCTGTGGGCGAAAGAATCAAGGCGATCATATGACCGAGGAGAAAACAAGGGTAGGTGGCGCACCCACCTAGGTTGGGCGCATAACCTAGGCTCACTGGGCCTCCTAGCCATCCAGGTGAGGTTCTTGTGCTCCAGATGCTTCTCGTGGATAAATATTGGCATTCCCAAAAGTCCAGGTCCATTTGACTTCGTATAGGTCCTGAAACATCAAAAACATTGAAAACACGGTTTTTCTGCCCTATCGGGTTATAGCCAAAATAAAGGGGATCATTGGTAAATCCCCCAAAATCAATGTAAAACATTGATAAAACATTATATATGATGCAAATATGTGGGTAAACATGTTAAAAACTACAAAGTTCATGTATGCATTTTACACGCATCACGCGTTTCTACCTGCATTGACACTGGTCTCAGCTTCCATCACTGATTTGAGGGTATGCGTCTTGCCTGGCCCGCTCATCAGTGAGGGTGGGTACGTGGTGTTGCGTCGTTTCAAACCTAGAGAGGTCGCGTGGTGGCAAGACGTGTTCTTTAGTTGTGCCTAGGGTTTGCTCTCCTCTCTATCTCAACCTCCTCTCAGCCACTTCTTCTCTCTTTTGATCCTGGCCTACTCTAGCCGCCACCTACCACAGTGAGATCGCGTCGGACTCCTCCATTACTTCCCCTATTCAAAACCCTAGCCGCTGACATGATTTCTCCCATTCGGGCCTGAGCAGCAAGATGGCAAGCAGGGAGGCGATGGTATCCTCTGAGAGGTCCGACCATGGGAGGATCACATCATATCAACCGCTGTCCATCTCAAGCAGTAGCAGGCAAGGATCTACTCCATCTGATGGTGATGCCGTCGTGGCGTCTGCGTGTGGCTGGGTGTGCATGAGAGCCAGCGGGCAACACAGTGGAGCAGATGGGAGGTAGCGGCCTCCTCTACTCAGATTCATGATCCAGACCCCGACCCCCTTCCCAATCGTCTCGTGCACGAAGTTTTTTGAATAGTACAAAAAATAAAAAATAAAAAAATGTGAAAATGGCTCGTGGAGCCCTTATATGTGACTCACTACCCACAAAAAATAACAAGTAAGACATACCAGAACTTTTGGCACCCAAGGCACCACCCGGGTGGCTATCGAGTAGGAGTTAACTTGGTTTTCAACCCTAGACCCCCTCACTTCCCAGAACATTGCACCACTCCATGGGTTGATCCCAACCCAACACTTAGCTCCCTATCTCTTAGTTATTTGAAGAAATCTTGACTTTCCATTTTTTTGAACCCAAAAACCGGTGTTTTTCCAAAGTAGGTGTAAGGTTTGGGCGCGCCCAAGGCCCCAAGACAATTTTGACGGATTATACATCATGATGTATGGCCATTCCCGGGAGGTCGATATTTATCTCATGGTGCAAGCATATACTGTATTTTTCTTGAGTTACGACTCGGTAATGGCGGTTTCTAACTGTAGGTACCCTATAAGACACTCTCAATTTTCAGGAAAAAATGGTTTGGGGTGCCCCATAGGGTACCTAGGATGGATACATGCCTAGGTCCAAGATTGCACTAACCCTTGCATTGTTGCGGCCGCCATTGAGTTTGCCCATTTTTTGAACAATACCAAAAAAATTCAAAACAATCATAAAAATGTGAAAACATCTCGTGGAGCCCTTATATGTGACCCACTACCCGCAAAAAATCATAAGCAATACATACCAGGACTTTTGGCACCCAAGGCACCACCCGGGTGGCTATCGTGTAGGAGTTAACTTGGCTTTCAACCCTAGACCCCCCTCACTGGCCAGAACATTGCACCACTCCATGGATTGAGCCCAAACCCAACACTCAGCTCCCTCTCGGCATTCCAAGAACTTCTCCAACTAGATATTTCTTGGTTTTTTGAAGAAATCTTGACTTTACATTTTTTTGAACCTGACAAACCGGTGTTCTTCCAAAGGAGGTGCAAGATTTTGGCGCACTCAAGGCTGCGAGGCAATTTTCACGCATCCTATGGCCATTTCCACTACTTTTTTAATAAAAAGTTTTTTTGAAAGACTTATGATTATTTCAAATCTGGTCAAACCCAAGATAAACCTTGTTGACTAGCTCAAAACCTCACAGAAACTTGCCTAACCCTAACGCACAATGTCAGTCGTTGGATCGTAACTTGTGAGATACAAACACATGATTTAATATGATTGATATGATACTCATACCAACAAGTTGCAACTTCTTTTCCGGAAGCTCATTCAAAAAGAACTCTAAGGTTAAGCGTGCTTGGCCTAGAAAAATTCTAGGATGGGTGACTGGCCGAGAAGTGGATACCGGGTGCGCACGAGTGAGGACAAAGTGCGCAGAAAAGACTAGTGTTGGTTTGTGGGGCCAGTCTGGATATCCTATTAAGCTGTCAGGAGTGACACCCCCCAGGCCTAGTGGATGGGGTGTTACAAGTGGTATCAGAGCCGATCATTGTGGTTAAACGGGTGTGTGCGGGTCAGTGGCGGGACATATGGAGCATGATGCGTGTGGCCCAGAGTGGACACGACATGGCACATGTGTCGGCAGTAGATGCACATATGCGTGCCGGGTGTGTGCGGGTCAGTGGTGGGACATGTGGGGCATGGCGTGTCTGGCCCGGAGTGGACACTACATGGCACATGTGCCGACACTGGACGCACATACGCGTGCCAAGAGGGAACGTTCATGTGGTGTGCTTTATTGATGAGGGCATCGATCTTCTAAAGGGTGGGTGTATGTGAAATATAAGCACATGGCTTAATAGGATTGATAAGATACTCATACCAATAACTTGCAACTTCTTTTCCGGAAGATCATTCGAAAAGGACTCTAAAGTTAAGCATGTTTGGCCTAGAGCAATTCTAGGACGGATGACCGACCGGAAATTGGGTACCGGGTGCGCACGAGTGAGGACAAAGTGCATAGAAAAGACTAGTTATGGTTTGTGGGGCCAGTCTGGATATCCTATTAAGCTGCCAGGAGTGACACCCCCCGAGCCCAGTGGACGGGGTGTTACATAACCCTAGCGCCCAATGGTAGCCATCAGATCGGGTCTTCTAGAACCCATCGTGAGGGCTGGTTGGTTCTACGTCCCCATTGTTATGCGCCATTGGATCGAGAAGCATGGACGATAAGGATCGACCTTTGTAAGAGTGATTCACGAGTAGGCTGTTCTGTGACCCGATTGGCACTCGCAACTACGAGTAGGCCTACCTCCTTGACCTTATCCCCGTGACCATGTGACCAAATCTCAAATCTCTTTCCTTCCTTGCATCTCGCGTCAGCAAGGCGTCGAATCATACCCAAAGGCACGGCGTCTCGCCATGGAGAGGCCCAATCTTAGCTTCTACAAGTCTGAGATGTTCGCCCACTATGACATACTCATGTCGCCACGTGCGAGGCTCAGGACCGACTTCAAGCTCAGCTACGCCGGTGTGCTCGTCATGTCGCTCTTGCGCGCCAATATGTTGTCGAGGAAGATCGAGGATCATTGACGCCAGCTACCAAAGTGGAAGAGGGCAATGGCCTGATACTCGCGCACGAGCGCATACTGGATAAAGTGGTTAAAGAAGGAGCGGAAGGCAGAGCTTTCGTTGTGTGGAGCTCACCGGCGGGAGTCCACCCGGATCTGTGCAACCCCGAAGGAAGGCGGTGCTTCTAGGTAGTGCCTGGGCGTACGACCACCACCATTATCGATGCGGAGAGCCATGAAGAATTCATGAGGAGGAGGAACGCTTCCGAGAACGTCGGTATCGGTTTTGACACAGAGGAGGTGAACGGCGACGCGGAGGACATCATGGATGGCGAAGACAGTAAGAGCAGCATATCTGATTAAGGTCACTTGAGCCTAAATTTATTCTACGTACGGTAGCTTAATAGCCTCTTTGGATAGAATAGCCAAGTTTTAGGTTTGTTTGCCTTTCCAGGTTCTGAAACTGATAGAAATTCGTCAGCAAATGAAAAACATAGTTCGCGTGTTTCTGTAAAATCTTTCAATCCAAAGAGGCCATTCAATACATAAGATAAGTGTTCGCTAAGTTTTTTTATGAGGTGTAACCATGAACAGGAACTTTATTCAAGCATTAAGATTAGGGTTCCCTTAAGATAATAACAGCACGAGTTTACATATATAGGACTTACTGCTGAACTACTGTAGGTCCAGCGCCTCGTCGCAACTTCTCTGGTGCCTCATAGCACCTACTTCCTTGCGCCAGCGACAACTTGTTATCCACCAGCATCAATGCCACCGCCGGCCGCTGGGCCACCTACAACCCCGAATAATTTGGCGGCACAACCACAACCATCGACAGCTCCGGGAGGACCCGCTGGATGAAGTTTCAACTATTGGGAACTGGTCCTAGTAGTTGGTGAGCATGTTGGCGTGGGTGCAGACCACTAGATCGCAGCCATAGTGGTAGACATGGCCGCAGAGGATACAAACGTCCTTGAAGTTGACGAACATGACTGTTAGTGTCTCGTCCATGTTGGAGAGGCCGTAACATGCGTCTATCATGGCGGCGACCTTAGCCGACGTCTAGGAGGACGCACACTAGATCCACCAGCATCCTCCTTGGGTACAATACCCAAATCCGCAGGGCATTGTCCTCCTTTAGGTCGAGGTCGGTTTCAATGCTCTCCGGAACGACGGGCGGCAGGTTGAAGCTGGCCATGGATGCCTCGTATAATCACAGGGACCGAGATGTTTGATTGTAATGGGGGATTGGAGATGGTTTGGTGCTCTGTGATCATGGGGAAGGGGAGAGAATAAATAGGAAGGTAACGATCAGAGATTAAATGTGGTAGATGAGCGGACCAAGGGAGATAATTAATGTTGTTGACGAAGACGATGCGAGGATCAAACATCGTTGATGAAGACAAGGCAAAGTTGATGGGACGATACGCTGACTCTGCTCCCAATACTTGATGGAACGGTCATAATTTTGGCGTGCTCTAGAGGAGATGGAGACGAGCGTGGAGCGTGTTGTTCGAGATGGGAATCCAAGGAGGTGAGCTTAACCTACACGATGGCACGACCATAATTTTGGTTGTTAGAGGAGGGGGAGAAGAGGTTAGCAATCCGCATGTCGTTAGAGAGAGAGAGATCCTTCACGAGGTGTGAAGTGAGAGGAGGAGGAGAGGGTCCTTTTATAGTGAAGGGGCAGCCCCCATGCCATGGCCGACGGCCAAGGTGGGTGCCCCTACATCTCCCTCATTCATGTGGGTGGAGACTCCACTCAAATAAAATCCCTCAACTCAAAATTCCACTGTCACATCCCAAAATTTTGCAAATTTTAAAATGTGGAAAAACTTAAACAAAATGAAAAGCTAAGTCTTATAAATTCACAGGGAACAAAAACTTTTTGACTGTTTAATATAACTCCTTCAAAACAAAAATCAATTAAAACAATTTTGTTTGCGAAGTTGTATGCATGTTTTCAAAACCTCAAAATCATGAAGCATGCATGGTAGCATTTTAAAACTAAGAGAAATAACTTTCTTCTCAAAGTTGAAATGACCACTTAACAACATGAGACTTTGGATATATTCCATATTTAAAATATACGAAGAATTACTAAGTGACCTAAAAAGATAAAGGGCAAAATTATAAGACCATAGAAATTAGTTTGACTCTATTTGAAGCTTCAGACAAAATGATATGAAATTTATAAAATATAGGAAGAGAAATAAAGTCAAGTTAAGACAATAATTAAAAAAAAATAAAAGTATTTTTAAATGAGTGATTATGATAAATAATAAAATTATAAAGCTAAGGAAATTGGTTTGAATCTTTTTGGAGTCCTAAGTCAAAAGATATGGTATTTTATAAGAAAAATGAATATAAAATAATAAACAAGGTGTATGTACCATGCTCTTTTTTAAATTATACTTTATTAAAATAATATTCCAAGTACTTTAATTAAAGTAAATTATCAACTTATATGTTATATTAATTTTCCAAAAAGTTTGATACAAATTTAAATCAATTTAAAAGTTAAATTAATTGATAGAAAAGAAAAATATTTAAAAAAAGTCACATTGAACTCGGCCATGGCCCAACTGATCGAGGCCCATTATATTTCTAGTCCAACTAAACCAATCGTCTTCCTCGTGTAGTTTAAGTTCATAACCATAAACTGAAGAAATCGAAGGTACACCCATGGACAAATTTCCCCCTTAAAATTTCATCTATTTTAGACCTCTAAATGCTTCGTCTTAAAAACAAACGTTACTCCCCATAACCCATGGTTTCATTTCGGGGATTAATTTAATCCTTCACTCCCGTAAAATTTTCCACCCGATAGATCCTTCCTCTTGTATCACTACATCACGTACGCAATGCACATACGGCAAGCCCATGGATGACCGCTTCTCCTCCTCCCATAGGTTGTTCTAGGTCATGAAACGACTCTCCATAAACATGAATAATATTTCTCATTAAATGACGGTTTCATTCAGGATATTAAAACTACGATTCAGTGCATAATAAATCGCTCGTATATGTAAAAGGAAACACCTGTAAAGTGCCGTTCGGCATCTCGTCGTATGTCTCTCTCCTCTCTCTATAAGAAGCGCTAGATCCTATCGACGATCCCCTTTGTATCCCTACCAACTCCAGGCCGAGTTACTCCCGCATCGTGGCCGGATTTCATCATCGAAAAATTCCAGCGAAGAGTGACGCCATTGTCACTTCGCCGGGTATAGAGGGACTCATGCCCTATTTCTTCTTCCTTTGAATTTCTCTTTACCGTGCGTATCCTCCCTGATCGCAAGACCATTCGATTATACAGCCGGTGACCCTCCGCGACAACAACGGAAGGGAACCCCTGCTACGTACCTACGACGCCGTCGACGACATCAGATGGTAAGATTTTTCCTCTCCTTGTTTTTTTTTGACATGGAACAAATATTCATTAAATTTGCTCGGCATAATCGTCGGACATGGTAGAAATTACAATGTCAACAACTTCGTCTAACCCGACATAATATAAACCAAAGTTTCCGGAGGCGCCTAACCCTGTCAGAATATGAGCTGGCCTGTTACACTTATATGGTTTATAAGAGATATTAGACTCGATGAACGCATGCTCCAATTGAAATTTTACTTCCATGAACAAAGCTCCCAGCGATACAGATCAAAAGAAGAGCACTTTGTTGCTTAAACAAGACGCACGCAATCTGAAACAAAAAAATAACTCTATCTATACTTAAATTTTTTGCAATTTTGATCGCTTGAATGAGAGCTTGCGCTTCAGTTTGCAATGCTTCCCCTGCATCCTTTACAGCTCTAGACGAAGCAAATACGAGCTCTCCATCATGATCTCTACCGATAACTCCCCATTCGCCACTACCTGATTGTTGATCATACGAGCCATCAATATTTATCATAATCCAACGAATTGTTTGTAGTTTCCACTTCAGATCGTGGTCTTGTTTAGGGCCTGATTTCCTCTCCTTGTTGATTTCACGTCAGACTACTAGGCATAGGTACTCCACCACCAGATCTTAATCCAATGGCTGAAATCAATTCACTTAGATGAAGAGGTATCCACCAATCAGCACCTGCCATGTGTCACATCTGTCTCTATTTTCGGATTTTTAGACATATGAACTTTGAAACTTCAAAATTTCATAGTTTAAGTTCTATTTATCCAAATTTCGCAAATAATATGTCTATGGTTTCACAAAAACGAGTAGAACACAGTGGAGCCATAATTTGGTATTTTTGAATCGGTTAAAATTACGTTTTACACAGAACCATTTGTGGAGTATTTTGAGTATAAAAATATTGTTGTGTAAATTATTTTTAAGTGAATCGTTTTGCAAATGGTTGTAAATTGAACCCTCCGTCCAGTAAGACCAACATATAATTTTAGTCTAGTATAAATAATATCGTGGCAATTATTTAGTGGGAATGGCCTTTCCAAGTGTTAGAAAATATTGCTAATTGCTACAATTGCACAAATTGTTGCATTTGTAATCTTGAAAATATAAAATATTCATAAATCACTTAGTAATGTTCAGAACCTTGTTATAACAATTTGTACAATAAAAAATTCTATCTTACATGTTTGTATACTTTGCATGATTTTTGTGTTGTCATTAGTATTGATCTTGTGATTGTTTTGTCTTGGTTGTTTTGCTTGATAGATTGTGTTGATTGTCAAGTGTGTTATTGCGAAGAGTGTACCAACACCACCAACTACTAAGGCAAGTGACACTATCATCCATTTCCTACTATTTTCATTACACTTAGTGGATTTTTGTAGCATGCATGATAGGACTACTATATTTCTGTGCTATGCTATATCCTATTAGGATATCCTTATATCTTCCTTAGTGAAAACATTGTAGTTGTAGTATGCTTAGCCCTGCTATATATTTGGGATGGGATACATGATATAATTATATAAAGTGTTGGAAAAATATATGTTTTATATAATAAAACAAGTACTCAATGAACCACCTGGGTGGAAAGAGGATACTCAATTTTGGACAAGGTGGCAACAAAGGGAACCATGTTTATATGGCTATCTTTTTGTATGTACACTAGAAGAAAACCACCCAGGGACTTAGAGATTGAACATGTTTCTCGTACAGTGACTTCCTTGTACAGCCACATGCTAAATGAGCTCTGGCTTAGTCAACTACATAGTGGAAGACCCTTGCATTGACATCTTCAGGTTAACTAGAATTGTGTATTGGAAATATATCCTTACATTGGTGCCTGGTAGACAAGCTAGCATTGTGTATTGAGAGGACTTCTATGGAAAGACTTTGTCACATTCTCGATCTACCGGTACTCCATTTGGTGAGTACTTACCATGACCTTGGTGGCATCAAGACGAGATTGTGTCATGTGGGTAAAGTGTACAACTTCTGTAGAAGATCAAATTGTAAGTACTTAGCCGTGTCCCCGGTTACGGACAACTCTGAGCAACTAAGGCCTGAAGCTATGGAAGATCTCGACATTCCAATTTCTCAAAGTAAAACTTGATGGTGACAACAAGGGATTAGAAGCACTTGGAGTTTTCCAAGGAGTTCAGAAAGATTTTCAAAAGATCAAAACTATTTTGAAAAGATAGGATAAAACTATATTGCTTTCTGCAAATGAGCGTAAACCCTACTTAGCCATATATGCATGTAATGATAGGATCCACTTATTTCTACATATTAGTGAAACTTGCCAATACAATTCAAATGTATTGACCCTTGTGGCTGCAACTTATTATGTTGCAGGTTTGTTTGATGTTAGTGAAGTGTGTTGAATAGGATTACAAGTCTACAACCAACATGATTGCCTGTGGCACTTTGAAGATGAAGGACTCCATGCTATATAGATATTCTGCTGCATTGTAATGAGATAGCCAAATGAGCTATGTAAGATGTAATGAATTATTTTATTCCTGGTTATAAAGTTGTATTATGACCTTTGTTTCTTGATATTACATCTTAACTGTGGATGCTAGCTATTGATCCAGGGACTAGCATTGTAAACATAGAGATCTCTACCTTATTAAAGGTTGGGACCTCTACAGATGGTATCAGAGCACTGTGTTGCCTGTAGGATTGTAACCCTAGGATTGGACAAAAACCCCTTAGAAAAATAGGAGTTGTATTTGTTCCAAAACTTATTTACAAACAATCTTGTAAACTCTTTCCTCAACCTTTTTGTTTTGATTCTACTTCTCTTCCTTTTCAACTTGATGGACAAAGCCTTCACCATGACCAATGACTGCAACTTTAGTTTCACCAAGGACTTCAACTTAGACATCACAAAGGACTACAAGTGAGAACCAAGAGACATTAGATTTGAAGGGAATATGTCCTGAGAGGCAATAATAAAATGTTTATTATGTGTATTCCAAGTATATGATAAATGTTTATTTTGCATGCTATAATTGTAATATCTGAAGCGTTAATACATGTGTGTTTAATAAACAAACAGAAAGTTCCTAGTTATGCCTCTCTCATAAACTAGTTCGTTAATTAACAAGATGATCACGGTTTCCTGATCATAGACATTGGATGTTGTTAATAACGAGATCACAACATTAGTGTAATGGTGTGATGAACATTCATCCGAAGTATAGCATTACGATCAAAGTCATTGAGTTTATATTGCTATAAACAAACTACGAAGTAATCCTAATCCTTAGACCATGAGATCATGCCAATCACTAACACCAGAAGAGTTTCTTGTTGACATCAAACGTCACTCCATAGCGGGTGATTATAAAGATGGCTTCAAAGCTTCTAAAGTGTTATGTTGAGAATCATGGATCAAGAGTGGAATTTGTTCATCCGATGGCGGATAGATAGGCTCTGGGCCCTCTCGGTGATATCACATTGGTTAGCTTGCAAGCAAGTGATTTGATCACTAGAATGTTATATCACGAGAGCGAGAAAAGTGCATGTCGATGCTTGAGATCAAACTAGGTATGGAGATACCGATGATGAATCTCGGACATGTAATATATCGTGAAACAAAGGGATTAAGATTCAAGCGTAAAGGTTACGGCGATCACGGAAAAGTCATCGTTGAATGTGTGAGTCGATATGGATCTCAGTCCGCTTCGATTATTGATCGGAGAAGGGTCTCGATCATGTCCGCATTATTCGCGAACCGTAGGGTGACACATAACGGACAACGGCATCCGGTTGGAGCAAATGTTTCATGCGGAAAGAATAAACAATCGCAGAATTTATTTCACTAGATCTGAAAGCAGGTTTTCGGGTGAAATTGCATAAAGTGGTTATGCATGTGAAATGGAATTCTAGCAAGGGTTTATTGTGAATGTTTGTCATTAAAGTAATTGACAAAATTCTGAATAAAATAAAGAGTTTTATTTAATGAGAGTTTGCATTAAATTTGGTGGAAATTTAATGGGAATTTGAGTGGACTTTTGAGTGGAGGAATTTAAAGGAATTTTGTGGTGGAGTGTCCACCCACATGAAGAGGAGGGCAGGGGCAGCCCCATGCGCAGCCACCCCTTGGGGTTCCCCCTCCTCCTATAAAGGCCCCCTCCTCACTTGTCTCTCACACCTCCTCGTGAAGGATCTCTCTCCCCTCTAGAATTTATCCCCATGGTCTCGGACTAGCGAGATACATGTTCCAGTGGCTATTCGGCAAGAAAGGGTTGTGCTTCGCTGCATCATTTGGGCGAGGCGGAGGTTTCAGTGTCTTATGCGTGTGTGCGAGCACGGATCTTGCTGCTGCGGCCTTCTAGGACTTCCTCTCAATCTTGAGATCGGCAAGAGATCGTCTACATCAACCACGAGTTGAACTCGTTAAGCTGTCGGTCTTCAAGGGTATGTTCTATCTGGATATACATCCACCGTTGTTTGTATCTAGTAGATAGATCTTGGTACATAGTTCCCATCGTAGGAAATTTTTTGTTTTCTATCTTGCGAACCCTACAGTGGTATCAGAGCCGGATCTAGATACTTTACACGTGTAGTACACATATGAGTATGTGGGCGATGATGATCATGTTGTTGCTCCTTTGTTGTAATTTTGGATATTGGTGGCATAGTGGGATGAAGCTGCCCGGAAAAACTTTACATGTCCTCGCACATGAGACATTCCGCTTGACATGCAACTAGTTTGCATAAGTGGCTAGCGGTGTCTGCATCTCTCCTACTATAGTCAATATCTATTTTGCAAGCGAGTTGTCAACAATTTGGTTATCCTCGTTGTGGTTCATGTTAAGTAGGTAAGAAACGGTTCTAACTCGAAAGCCCTAAGCCACGTAAAACTTGCAATGGATAAATTAGGCGTCTAGTTTAGATTGTTCTTTGGGCTAGTGTTATGATATGGTGATGTTGTAAGTAGAAGTATGAGATGATACTCTTACAACATACATAATGTAATCTCCATAGACCTTGGACTTACACATATAGGTATGATAGTGATCATACCACGGTGCACATGATAGAGATCATGTCGGGAACCATATCATTTCACTAATAAACATGTGATGTTTGATAGCATCTTATATTGCTTGTTTAGCGCTTTGTTAGCATAATAAGATGATCCCTCTTTAAATATCAAGATAAGAATGTGTTCTTCCTTTAGTATGCACCGATTATGTTTTGTCGCTCCAAGACATCACGTGATGATCGGGTGTTCTTGGATCCACGACCATATTTGGTGTAAAATAGTTACTGCGTGAATACTAAGGTTCTAACTTGGCGAGCCTAGCATGTCTGAGACATGGCCTAGGAACACGGACCCGAAAGGTTAAGCATCGTCATATAGTTGATATGATGCCCATTTGATGCTCGCCTTTGAAGCTACACCGACTCACGTGATGATCGGACTTGGTGTAGTGGATTTGGTTCATGTAATCACCAAAAAGGCGCGAGGATGTCGTTTTTGAGTGGGAGTTCATTAAGTAATATGGATTAGTTGAACTCTATCTATCATACACTTAGTCTAAACTTTACAAATTCTGTTGTAGATGGCACCACCTGCTTTTAATTTCAATGTGTTCATGGAGAAAGAGAAACTAGCAACGAGCGGTAGCAAATTTACCGAATGGGCCATGAATTTGAGGATTCTCTCTCACGCACAAAAGCAATATGTGCTAGAAGCGCCGTTAGGACCCCACCTTTAGATGATGCCCACGATGAGAGAAGAATGTCTATCGGACTCGTCGGGAGGACCACAACTTAGTTCATTGCGGCATATTGTATGGGCTAGGCGGAACTTGGCGTTTGAAAATGGCAATGCATTTGATACAATGGGTGAGTTGAAAATGATTTTCGACACACATGCTGCTTTGTGAGAGCTACAGCAGCTTGAGAAAAGTTCTTTAGCTGCATGATGGAAGAGCACAGCTCAGTTAGTGAGCATGTACTCAAGATGTCAGATTCTGCCGATAAGCTTGTGTCCTTGGGAATATCGATTCCCATTGACTTAGGCATCCATCGTTCTGCGGTCTCTGCCACCTAGCTATAAGAGCTTCGTGATGAACTATAATATGCAAGGCATGAAGAAGTCTCTCCCGAGCTTACATCGATGCTTAAAAGCTGTGAAGTGGAGATCAAAAGGAATATCAAGTGTTGATGATCGGTAGGAACACTGGTTTCAAGAAAGACAAGAAGGGAAAAGCAGAAGGGAAGTAAGGGTGGCAAGCACTGCCGGTACTGAAAAGAAACCCGAGTTGGACCTAAAGTCTGATACCGAGTGTTACTATTGTAAGGGGAGCCTTGGAAGTGCAAGCTGCCCCAAGTATCTGGCGGAACAAGAAGGCGGCAAGGCAAACAAAGGTATATATGATATACATGTTATTGATGTGTACTTGACTAGTGCTCGCATGTAGCACACAGGTATTTGATACGGTTCAGTTGCTAATATTTGTAACTCGAATCAGGGGCTGCGGAACAAGCGACCGCTAGCAAGGGGTGAGGTCAAGATGCGTGTCGGCAATGGATCAAGCGTTGATGTGATCACCGTCGGAATGCTACCTCTCCACTTGCCGTTGGGATTAGTTATAAACTTGAATAATTGTTATCTGGTGCCTGCACTAAGCATGAACATTGTATCTGGATCGTGTTTGATGCGAAGTGGTTATTCATTTAAATCCAAGAACAATGGTTGTTCCATTTATATGAATGAAATCTTTTATGGTCATGCACCGATTGTGAGTGGTTTATTTCTTTTAGATCTCGATAATAATGTTACACATATTCATAATGTTGATGCTAAAAGGATTAAACTAAATGATGATATATCCGCATATATGTGGCACTGCCGTCTAGGTCATATTGGCGTTAAACGCATGAAGAAGCTCCATTCGGATGGACTTTTGGAATCACTTGATTATGAATCATTTGATACATGTGATCCATGCCTTATGGGCAAGATGACTAGAACGCTGTTTTCCGGTTCAATGGAACGGGCGACAGATTTATTGGAAATCATACATTCTGATGTATGTGGTCCAATGAGTGTGTCGGCGCGAGGTGGATATCGTTATTTTGTTACTTTCACGGATGATTTGAGTAGATACGGTTATATCTACTTGATGAAACACAAGTCTGAAACCTTTGAAAAGTTCAAGGAATTTCAGAATGAAGTGGAAAATCATCCTAATAGAAAAATCAAATTTCTACGGTCCGACCGTGGAGGTGAGTATCTAAGTTACGAGTTTAGCACTCACATGAAAGAGTGTGGAATTGTTTCACAACTCACACCTGCCAGAACACCACAGCGAAATGGTGTGTCGGAACGTCGTAATCGCACTTTATTAGATATGGTTCGATCTATGATGTCTCTGACGGACTTTCCGTTGTCATTTTGGGGTTATGCACTAGAAACTGCTGCATCCACTTTAAATCGGGCACCATCTAAATCCGTTGAAAAGACACCGTATGAATTGTGGTTTGGAAACAAACCTAAGCTGTCATTTCTTAAAGTTTGGGGATGCGATGTTTATGTGAAGAAACTTCAACCGGATAAACTCGAACCCAAAGCGGAAAAATGCGTCTTCATAGGATACCCTAAGGAAACTATTGGGTATTCCTTCTATCACATATCCGAGGGCAAGGTTTTGTTGCCAAGAATGGATCCTTTCTAGAAAGAGTTTCTCATGAAAGGTGTGAGTAGTCGGAAGGTAGAACTCGAAGAGGTTATTGAACCTACTCTTTAAAGTATGGCGAGTAGCGCGGTAGCGGAAGTTGTTCGAGTTGGCTCCACACATTGAAGAGGAACTAATGATAATGATCATGAAACTCCGAGAGAGTACTACCGAACCTCGCGGAGTCTAGCGGAGACGTGCAGCTCTCCGAGATGTCGGAAATCTGTCATGAATTTCATGGTTGATGAAAATGATGACCTGCGACATATGAAGAAGCGATGATGAGCCAGTTCCAACAAATGGTTAGAAGCCATGAAATCCGAGATGGAATCCATGTATGAAAATCAAGTTTGGAACTTGGTGGACTTACCTCACGACCAAAGGCCGTGGAGAACAAATGGATTTTCGGAAGGAAAGCGTCTTGATGGTAATGTGACCGTCTATAAAGCTCGAATTGTCGCAAAGGATTTCGACAAATTCAAGGAGTTGACTATGATGAGACATTCTCTCCGTGGCGATGCTAAAGTCGGTTATTATGTTTGCAATTGCTGCATATTTGATTATGAGATATGGCGGATGGATGTAAAAACGCGTTTCTCAATGGTAATATTGAGGAAGAGTTGTATATGATACAACCAAAGGGTTTTGTCGATCCTAAGGATGCTAACAAGGTGTGCAAGCTTCAGCGATCCATCTATGGATTGAAGCAAGCATCACAGTTGGAATCTCCGCTTTGATGAGGTGATCAAAGAGTTTGGATTTGTCAAACTTATGGAGAAACTTGTATTTACAAGAAAGTGAGTGGGAGCAATGTGGCATTTCGATATTATATGTGGATGACATATTATTGATCGGAAATGATATAGATCTTTAAACAGTGTTAAAAGTTATCTAAACAACAAATTTTCAATGAAGGACCTAGGCGAGCGTCATACATAATAGGCATAAAGATCTATATAGATAGATCTAGGCGCCTAATAGGGCTATCATAAAGTACATACCTTGATAAGATTTTAAAGAAGTTTAAAATGGAAAATAGTAAGAAGGGTTCTTACCTATGACACAAGACGCGACATTGAGTAAGACTCAAAGTCCGGCTTGACGGAAGAAAGAGATAATGGACAAGGTCCCTATGCTTCAGCCATAGGCTCTATAATGTCGCCATGCTATGTACAAGACCGGATGTGGCACATGCTATTAGTTTGACTAGTAGGTACCAATCAGATCGAGTTGAGAACCTTTGGAAAGCGGTCAAGAATATCCTTAAGTACTTGCGAAGAACTAAGGATATGTTTCTTATATACGGAGGTGAAGAAGAGCTCGTCGCTGAGTGTTATGTCGACGCTAGCTTTGACACCGATCCAGATGACTCTAAGTCTCAATCCGGATACGTATTTTTCATGAATGGCGGTGCGGTTAGTTGGAGGAGCTCCAAACAACCTGTGGTGGCGGGATCAACAACGGAGGCGAATATGTTCTTTGCTTGAGCGGCTCGAAGCGATTTGGATGAAGGAGTTCATATCCGAACTAGGTGTGGTTGCAAACGCGTTGGACCCAATGGTGATCTATTGTGACAACAATGGTGTCATTTCCAATGCCAAAGAGCCAAGGTCTCACAAGCATTCCAAGCATATTAAGCGCCGGTTTCACTCCATCCGCGAGCATGTCAAGGATGGAGGTATAAAGATTTGTAAAGTACATACGGATCTCAATGTAGCAGATCCGTTGACTAAAACTCCCCCTAGAGCAAAACATGATCTACACCAGAACTCCATGGGTGTTAGATACATCACAATGTAACTAGATTATTGCCTCTAGTGCAAGTGCGAGACTGAAGGGAATATCCCCTGAGAGGCAATAATAAAATGTTTATTATGTGTATTCCAAGTATATGATAGATGTTTATTTTGCATGCTATAATTGTATTAATACGGAAACGTTAATACATGTGTGTTTAATAAACAAACAGAAAGCTCCTAGTTATGCCTCTCTCATAAACTAGTTAGATTTGATTAACAAGATGATCACGGTTTCACGATCATAGACATTGGATGTTGTTAATACGAGATCACAACATTAGTGTAATGATGTGATGAACATTCATCGAAGTATAGCATTACGATCAAAGTCATTGAGTTTATATTGCTATAAACAAACTACAGTAATCCTAATCCTTAGACCATGAGATCATGCCAATCACTAACACGGAAGAGTTTCTTGTTGACATCAAGCGTCACTCCTTAGCGGGTGATTATAAAGATGGATTCAAAGCTTCTAAAGTGTTATGTTGAGAATCATGGATCAAGAGTGGAATTTGTTCATCCCGATGACGGATAGATATGCTATGGGCCCTCTCGGTGATATCACATTGGTTAGCTTGCAAGCAAGTGATTTGATCACTAGAATGTTATATACGGGAACAAGAAAAGAGTGCATGTCGATGAGATCAAACTAGGTATGGAGATACCGATGATCGAATCTCGGACATGTAATATATCGTGAAACAAAGGTTAAGATTCAAGCGTAAAAGGTTACGGCGATCACGAGGAAAAGTCATCGTTGAATGTGTAGTCGGTATGGATCTCTAGGTCCCGCTTCGATTATTGATCGGAGAAGGGTCTCGATCATGTCCACATTATTAAGTGAACCGTAGGGTGACACACTTAAGGGACAACGGCATCCAGTTGGAGCAAATGTTTCATGCGAAAAGAATAAACAAGCGCGGAATTTATTTCACTAGATCAAAGCAGGTTTTGGTGAAATTACATAAAGTGGTTATGCATGTGAAATGGAATTCTAGCAAGGGGTTATTTTGAGTGTTTTTCATTAAAGTAATTGACAAAATTCTGAATAAAATAAAGAGTTTTATTTAATGAGAGTTTGCATTAAATTTGGTGGAAATTTAATGGGAATTTGAGTGGACTTTTGAGTGGAGGGAATTTAAAGGAATTTTGTGAGTGGAGTGTCCACCCACATGAAGAGGGGAGGGCAAGGGGGCAGCCCCCATGCGCCCACCACCCTTGGGGTTCCCCCCTCCTATAAAAGAGCCCCCTCCTCACTTGTCTCTCACACCTCCTCGTGAAGGATCTCTCTCCCCTCTAGAATTTATCCCCATGGTCTCGGACTAGCGAGATACATGTTCCCAGTGGCTATTCGGCAAGAAAGGGTTGTGCTTCCTGCATCGCTGGAGGCGAGGCGTGGGTTGCCGGTGTCTTGTGCGTGTGTGCGAAACGGATCGTTCTTTTTTGTGGCGCTAGGACTTCCTCTCGATCTTGAGATCGGCAAGAGATCGTCTACATCAACCACGAGTTGAACTCGTTAAGCTTTGTCGGTCTTCAAGGGTATGTTCTCTACGGATATACATCCGTGCGTTGTTTGTATCTAGTAGATAGATCTTGGTACATAGTTCCCATCGTAGGAATTTTTTTGTTTTCTATGCTGCGAACCCTACAAGATTGCCTACCAAAAACATTGATATCATGTTAGTGTATGGATCATATTGACCTATGAGGTATGACTATACTAGGTTGATTGTTTCAAGAAAACTAGTTGTTTCCTTCAACTCATAAGTTGTTAAGTGAATAGTTGCTTGTTGATTGTTTGTTTGAACTTGATTGTTTTGGGTTGTGTGTTAGAACTTCTATAGATCTATCTATCATTACTTATCCCTATCAAACCAACAGATGCCTCCCCGTCGTTCCAACCCCAACCAAAACAACAACAATAACGTCACTCGCGAGATCAGCGTGATTGATGACAGCTCAAGATCAAATGATGCAGATGATGACGCAGTTTATGCAAAATCAGAATAAAAATAACAATAACAACAACAACAATCAGAATAATCCTCCAGCACTTGACATGCTCACCATATTTCTGAAACTGAGGCCTGCAAGGTTCTCTGGAACAACTGACCCAATGGTAGCCAATGATTGGTTACGTTCGGTGAATAAGGACTTAGTGACTGTTGGCTGCACCGACGAGGAAAAAGTTAGGTTTGCAGCATATCTGCTTGAAGGACCAGCAACAACATGGTGGGACAACTTTCAGATCACCACTCCCCTTGAGGATGTGACTTGGGCTATTTTTGAGGATGGTTTCCGTACAGCTCACATCTCATCTGGAGTGATGAATTTGAAGAAAAAGGAGTTCCACAATCTGAAACAGCGTCACCTCAGTGTGGCTGAGTATATTGAAGAATTCAACAATCTGGCATGCTATGCACCGGATGAAGTTGATACAGACGCTAAGAGGAAGGATAAATTCCTCGAAGGACTTAATGATGAGTTGAACTTGCAGCTATCTGTTGCCTATGTCCTAACTTATTAATCACTTTGTGACAAAGCCACCATCTTGGAAAACAAGTTGAACCAAGTTGAGAAAAGAAAGAGGAAGCATAACCTCAAGTATCACTCAGGATCATCACAAAAGAAACATTCACTCAAAAGGAGCAATGAAGATTCTGAACCACATCAGCATCACCACAACAACAATGGAAGTGATAATGATGGAAATAATCTGGACAATGGATATGACGTTGGTTAGAACCAACATGGAAATCCCAGGAAGAAAGACATTAGCCAGTTGCAGTGCTATAATTGTAAGGAACTGGGACACTATGCCTCAGACTGTCCAAAGAAAAAAAAGAAAAAAGATGCTAGAAACTCCAATGAAAGCAATTCCAATGT
The DNA here is from genome assembly GCA_023614405.1 of Avena insularis. Classification (NCBI taxonomy): domain Eukaryota; kingdom Viridiplantae; phylum Streptophyta; class Magnoliopsida; order Poales; family Poaceae; genus Avena; species Avena insularis. Next base: position 333,824,374 of record CM042689.1, on the reverse strand, counting down.
GGCCCACAAAGGACATGTGAACCACATCGACATGTGTGGAACCCTTGAAGAGTTAGGTCATGTGGATGGCAGGAATTAGATAACTCAGTTGAGTCAAATAAGGATTCCTTGTTTGGATATCAATTATTGAACCATAGTCAAGTGAACCATCAATGTAACCCTACAAAACTTTATTGGTAGTACTCTTGATGTATTCAAGCCAACTTGTAACCTCTCTGTCACATCCCAAATTTTAGATTGGTTCTGCATATCACTCATGTCATTCTGCATTCATGAATCTTTTGTCAAATTCAAAACCACATTCAAATCCTAGGCAAGTGACTCAAGTGTTCTTACAAAGAGGAATAGTTGGACCCCTAAAGTCACTAGTTTGAAATAGACATTTTGTTGCTAAAAATGGTCCTAGGATGATCCTTGGTATTTTAGAAAAATTTGAAAACAAAAATCAATTCATTTGGATTAACTAATAAAAAGTTATGAAAAGAAACAAGAAAAGCAAAAGAATAAAACAAAGAACAAAAAAACTAACCTAACCTTCCCGGCTGAGCCATGGCCAGCCCACCAGCCCACCCGCCACCCGCTTAACCCGCTCACCTCAGCAGCCTCGCAGCTGCGGCCCATGCGCCCTTGACAGCCGACAGCGGGGCCGCTGTCATCCCCGCCACCGTGCCGACCAGGACACCGTTCGCCGCCCATCTCGGCGAGTGTGCGTTACCCGCCTCGCCCCTTCCCCAAACTTGGGCCCTCTTAAGCTGCACCCGCCGCCACTCCTCCCCTCAAACCACACGGAAACCCTAGTTCGAGCTCGAACTCAAGCTCAAATTTTCCGTCGCCGCCGCCTCAGTAAGTCTCGCCGCCGACGCGTCGAGCCGCCCCTCCTTACCCTCTCTGCTTCTTGGCGTTCGCCGTGCCTCACGGTTCGCCTGTGTATTTTTCCCTTGTCCCCGCAGCATAAGCGCCACGGTTGCTCGCCGAACAAGCCGCCGCCGTTCCCGCCGTCACTTGTGACGCCACGAGTGCTCCCGCGTCGCCCCGCGCCGTGACCGCCTCGCCCTCCCGCGTCACCGCCACCTCGCCGAGGACCGCCGGAGCGACGCCAGCCGCCGCATCGAACTCCGCCGCCGCCACGTCAACGCGCCGTCGAGCTTCGCCACGGACGAGGTGAGCCGTCCGATTCGTTTTCTACGCGCCAGATTAGACGGGCCGGCCGAACCGGTACCGGCCAGTACGAGCGCGCCGCGTGGCAGCCGCGTGGACCGCGTGGACGCCACGTCGCAGCCGCGTCAGCGCTGACTCGTCAGCCGCGTTGACTGCGCAGTAAAGTTTTTCTAAATGAATTTGGAATTGCAGATAATAGCTGAAACTTGTAAAATTCATAGAAATTAATTTACTGGGCCAAAAATTGCAAATAAAATATGTGTAGATTCAGTAAGACTTGTAGAATCTTGCTGTACCCTTGTTTTACACTTTTGCAGCAAGTTTTTGTCCAGATTAATTAAATGAGGTAATGCCCTTTTTGGAGTAATTAATTCGTAGAAAAAAATCTGTAACTCCAAAAATTCAAATAATATGTCCCTGTATTTAGTAGAACAAGGGGAATCTCAAAGTGGATTAAGAGAATAGGCTTACAGTAAAAACGTTTGCAAAAACTATTTAGTGAATTTCTGCAGTATTTTAATTACTCAGGGAGTTTTATAATTCCTTTTTGAGTAATTCCAATTGGTACTGTTCCTAAATAGCAATGTCTATACAGTAGAATTTTCCCAAGATTTTACAAACAGTATGCTATCAGTAGTAAATTATTTGGTTTCTAGCTCTAGTTTTGAGCGTTATAAATTGCATAATAGTTTTACTTGCGCTAAAAATTATTTTCCATGCATGCATTCAGTAGCTTTGCTGAATAGGGTTATGTGGTGCTGCTGTAGCATCAATCCACTTGTCATGCATGCATCTTGCATCATCTTTGTTTGCATATGCTTGTGGATGGTTTGTTTATGGTTGCAATTGTATCGTGTAGATTGTGGCCAGTACAACGCTTGCTTGTATGTGGATTGTTCTTCCGGCTATAACTTGAAGGCAAGTAGATGCTACTTTGTTCATGATATTGTCCTACTATTTTCAATGCATTGTCGTGTATTTTTGTAGATGCATGTGTAGGATGATACTATCGCTATACTATGTCCTATTATGTGGTAGGGTTTTCCTTGTAGATGAACCACCGTTGGTAGATGTGCTTATGCGCTATGATGAGCGAGGCTGGGTTACATCAACGGCAGTTGTTTCTAAATGTGTTGGTTTGCGAAAACTAAAACAACTTAATCAATGAATCTCCTGGGTGTGATGGGATTGATAAATTTTGGTGGTATCATTGCGGAAAGGCACCCAGGTATCGAGAGAAAATGATTGGCTTCTTTATTTTGTAGCTTCGTGTACAACCATGTACCAATAATGAAATGGGCGGTTGGTTGGACTTAGTAGGTTAATAGTAACTTCGAACCAGCGTATCCGGAGATGTAGAATTTTGGTAGGTTGGACCGGTCTTGGCGTCGGGATTAGGGAGCTACTTGAGCGGTCTCTTCTTGGACTTCTCCTATCATCACCCAAAATGAGAGTGATGGTGCAGTGGGCTAGCCAAGTCACATGGGTAAAGTGTACTAACCTGCGGTGTATAATCTAATCGATTAGCCGTGTCCCCGGTTATGGACGGTGAGTTGCTTGATATTGATCCCATGACATGTTTCTCGCTCATTCTAATTTCATAATTGCTTTAATGTTGTTGGATTAACTTATTGGGATCTTTTCAAGAAAAATCAAAACCTATTTATGAAAGTAGGACAAAGGTATTTGCAAATGCAAGCTAGCCAGCTCCACTTGCCAAATATGCGTGTAGATGTTAGCATTATTGTCTCCTTAC